>OU342491.1:0-2400000 GCA_910589525.2 Ennomos quercinarius
ACCTAACCTAACCTAACCTAACCTAACCTAACCTAACCTAACCTAACCTAACCTAACCTAACCTAACCTAACCTAACCTAACCTAACCTAACCTAACCTAACCTAACCTAACCTAACCTAACCTAACCTAACCTAACCTAACCTAACCTAACCTAACCTAACCTAACCTAACCTAACCTAACCTAACCTAACCTAACCTAACCTAACCTAACCTAACCTAACCTAACCTAACCTAACCTAACCTAACCTAACCTAACCTAACCTAACCTAACCTAACCTAACCTAACCTAACCTAACCTAACCTAACCTAACCTAACCTAACCTAACCTAACCTAACCTAACCTAACCTAACCTAACCTAACCTAACCTAACCTAACCTAACCTAACCTAACCTAACCTAACCTAACCTAACCTAACCTAACCTAACCTAACCTAACCTAACCTAACCTAACCTAACCTAACCTAACCTAACCTAACCTAACCTAACCTAACCTAACCTAACCTAACCTAACCTAACCTAACCTAACCTAACCTAACGAGTCGCGTCTCAACCGCGGTCAGAGACGCCACGATTCTAAGTCGCTCCACGCTTAAAAATCCAAAAAAGTGGTATTTTTTCATCGCAGAAGGTTGTGTGATACCTCAAAAGTTGCGCGCTCACGAGGCCGACACGCCTGTGAAACCTGTTTTGTGAAGTGTTGAGTGGTGGCCAAGTTATAGCCCAAAAAGTGGAAAAGTGCAAAATTACAAAAATTAAAAGTGAAACGCTGCCGATTTAAGATCGGTGACCCCCTCCTTTTTTGGGTTCAGCTGATCGGCCTCGACGAGCTACACCGGTTGGTGACATTTTTGGATTTTTTCCGCGGACTTCCGCGGAAATATCAGTGAAAAAACATAAAACCACGTGGCACGTGGTCACCCATCCAAGGCCGTGGGGAAAAAACCGAGTACGCCACTAGGAAGAGGACAAGAAGTTGACGCGGAAGCCGTTTTCAGATTTGGAAAAAGTTAAGTTTTGGACTAATTACAGTAATTTTAAAAATTTGTGCAGTTAGGGGTTGAGAATAAATTTGTTTAGTTTTAAAATTTCAGCGACAACCTACCCTTAATTTTTGCTTAAGGGTAGGCCTATTTTTAGTTATATTTTTAGTGAAAGAATTAGATTTTTAAATTAAAAGCGCTTGGATTTATTCAAATTAGTATATTTTTACAAACCGCATATTTAGTAATTTAACTTTGTAATTGAAATAGCTCCGAAACGGGAGGAGTTGGCCAAATTTTGACACCGACCTCCATATACCATCCTTTGGATGGTCTATGAGCCAATTCCTCTCATTTTTCTAAAATTTTTAAGATTTTCCCCCCCCCCCCTATCTCCAAAAATACTTTTTCCATACAAAAAGTAAAAGTTTTGGAAATTGTTGTCTAATAAAAAATTTCTTTTTTTTGTAAATTCATGTTAGTGTAATAAAATTTGTAAAAAATTTGTAAAATAGCCCTCCTATACCCCCCCCCCCCCCCCCCCCATTTTTTGTTCCCCCCTATTTTCTTTAGATTTTTGTTACTTTTGTAATTGCTATATCTCTGGAACCAATACTCCGATTTGGACGCGAATTCTTTCCGACCAGTATATTGACGTTTAATGCTAATAAGACATTATGTTAGACTGACTACTTAGAGGTCAAAAAATTCTTTGCCAGTTTTATTGTGGGTTTTTGACTGCAGGCTCGACTCGTATAATCTATGTGCTCTAGAAGTACGGAAAGTTTATTTTAACAGTTTATATAATTATTTTTTTTTTTTTTTTTTTTGACATTTTATTACTTTTACATTGTGTTAATTTTAAGACCATATTCTATTTTACAATTTTAAAACTTATACAAACCTTTTTAAACTGTAACGTGTCTTTTAAGAATCCATCTATATGACTCTTAGGACTCCCAAAAAAGTGGTGATAACTGCGGACGAAGATTTCCCTGCAATAATGGGTGGAAACAGGACCTTTGAAATCGTGCCTTCCCAGAAAAGTGGCGAGTCAAGCGTTAGAAGGAGTATAGGGGAGTGGGAGTCTGGAAAACCAGACACACAATTCAAGCCCAAGACTCCACCTAAGAAGTTGACATGCGTGGAGCCCCAGAAGCCTAGGCCAAAGACGACGCTCTCTCAGGAGAGCAAAATTACAACAGCTCGAGGACCGCTGATAGAGGCAACTGGGAGCTCACCAAAAGTAGAAAAGACGAAATACGCTGACAGAATGGCCGAAGCAAAAGCTTGTTTGATGAAGGCTAAACTGCATCTGGGGAACTCAAAAAACCTGAAGACCATTATAAAAGAAGAAGTCCTCATGGCAGTTGACAGACTTTACCAGTTGGTGAAGGAGGCAGACTCAGTCAAGAGTCTCAACAACAAAAACGTTGTCATCCCAGTACCAGAAATGGTGAAGGAAACAAATGAAGATAGAGACAGAAGTGACATGGTGTTAACAGAAACGTTGAAAGAGCACATGAAACTTTTAAAAGAAAACAACGAGAAGATGGACGTGTTGAAGGAGACACTAGAAAAGAAAACCTACGCAAGTGCAGTGGCAGCGCTCCCCAGAAGGCAGCCCCTGGAGCAGACTGCGCTACACTCTGTCGTAGTAACCGCCAAGGATGTAACGGAATCAGGAGAAGAAGTGTTAAGCCGAATCAGGAAGGCAGTAAATGCCAAAGAAGGGGGAATTATGGTAGAAAGGATACGTAAGGCAAAAGATAGAAAAGTTATAGTGGGATGCAGGACCGAAGAAGATAGGCAAAAAGTAAAAGATAGACTAAACAAGGCCGAGGAACTAAGTGTTGAAGAAATAAAGAACAAGGATCCGCTAGTAATCTTCAGGGATGTCTTGCAATATAACACGGATGAGGACATCCTGAGGGCACTGAGGAACCAGAATAGGACAATGTTCATGGATCTGGATAAAAATGATGACCGGATCCAGATAGCCTACAAAAAGCGCACTAGAAACCCGCTCACTAATCACGTAGTGGTAAAGGTCTCCCCAAAATTGTGGCAGCGCATGGTGGACGCCGAGGCAGTTCACATAGATCTGCAGCGAGTAAGAGTTTCAGACCAGTCACCGCTGGTCCAATGCTCGCTCTGCCTCGGATATGGACATGGCCGGCGCTTTTGCAAAGAAACGTTGGAGAAATGCAGTCACTGTGGAGGTCCTCACTTAAAGACGCAATGCGCAGACTGGCTTGAAGGTGGTGCCCCGTCATGTTGCAATTGCGTGCATGCCAAGATAGACAAAGTAGACCACAACGCTTTCAGCCAAGAATGTAGTATTAGAAAGAAATGGGAGGCACTGGCGAGAGCCACTATAGCATATTGCTAAGGGCGTCCCTAGGGTCAATCCAGTTCAAACCAGTGCAAGGCCATACTTTGCAGTCCAAGCAAACCTGCAAAGGAAAGAGCTAGCTACTAAAGAACTGATGCTCGAGGCTAATAAGAAGAAGATGGCCTTTGCACTTATCCAGGAGCCTTATGTGGGAGCAATAGGAAGAGTGAGAAGCTACAGTGGTGTTAGAATATTCCAGTGCACGAGTCCGGGTATTGAGACCATCAAAGCGGCAGTCGCCGTCTTTGATGACAGCATTGATGTAATCCAATACCCGGAATTAACAACGACTAACATTGTGACTGTTAAGATTAGGACGAGTGCATGGGAGCTCACTGTGGTGTCTTATTACTTCGAGGGCGATAAACCCATAGCGCCCTACCTAGAACACCTGAGAAAGATTGAGCAAAAACTTGGACGAAGACTCATAATCGGTGGGGATGCAAACGCAAAGAGCACTTGGTGGGGCAGCGCGAGGGTCGATGATAGAGGAGAAGAGATGGCTGGAACCTTGGAAGAACTGAGTATGCAGATACTGAACGAAGGTGATACCCCGACTTTTTATACTGTGAGAGGAAACAAGGTGTACTCTAGCATAGTAGACGTGACAGCATGCACAACGGAAATCCTGGATCTTGTTGAAGACTGGAAGGTGGACGATAGCGTGACGAGTTCAGATCACCACGCAATCACTTTTAAAATAAGACTTACCAGAGCTAAGGGAATTAATATTAGTAGAACGACTAGAGTGTATAACACCAAGAAAACAGATTGGAGCCAATTTCGTCAGAAATTGGCCCAATTGTTGGACGAGAATAAGTTAAATACCGCTGATATCAATAAAATAACAAGCAAAAATGAATTAGAACAAATAGTAGTAAAATATATTGACATAGTAAAACAAAATTGTAATAGCATTATACCAAAAAAGAAAACAGAGAACGAACTTACCTTTCCGTGGTGGTCTGAAGAACTCGTCAAGCTGCAGCAGGAAGTATTCACGAAGAGACGCAGGATCCGATGTGCAGCGCTAGTCCGGAAGAGCAAAGTCGTCGCGGAGTACCTGAAAGCAAAAGAAAAGTATGAAGAAGAAGCAACCAAGGCCCAAATAGCCAGTTGGATGGATTTTTGCGGAAAGCAAGACAAAGAAGGCTTGTGGGAGGGCATTTATCGCGTTATAGGTAGATCGACCAAAAGGCAGGAGGACGTGCCCTTGCTCAAAGAAGGGAGAGAGCTTGATCCAAAAGAGTCAGCCAAGCTCTTAGTCGAGACCTTCTATCCCGAGGACAAAGAGAGTGAGGATAACGTGGATCATAAGCAGACAAGAGAGAAAGCAGCACGAGCAAATGAAATGGTTCATAATGAAAACCATGATCCATTGTTTACCCTCGAAGAGCTTAAAACTGCTATGACCAGCTTTAACCCTAAAAAAGCACCGGGATCAGATGGTCTTACAGCCGACATATGCGAGCACGCAATAGCGCAGGACCCGAGAACTTACCTATCGCTGGCTAACAAATGTCTGGAGTTGGGACACTTTCCCAACATATGGAAAGAGGCAACAGTTATAGTTCTGAGAAAACCTGGGAAGGAAACATATACGGAGCCAAAGTCCTATAGGCCAATCGGACTATTGCCAGTGATGGGTAAGATCTTGGAAAAGATGCTCGTGGGTAGAATTAAGTGGCATGTACTTCCTAGGTTGAGCACGCGCCAGTACGGGTTCATGCCCCAGCGAAGTACGGAGGACGCCCTCTATGTCCTAATGAAGCATATACGTGAAATGATGGAGCAAAAGAAATTGGTCACTCTGATATCTTTGGACATAGAGGGTGCTTTCGATAGCGCATGGTGGCCAGCCATAAGAACCCGTCTGGTAGAAGAAAATTGCCCAGTGAATATTAGAAGAGTCATGGACAGCTACTTGCAGAACAGGACAGTAAAATTGAGGTATGCGGGTGAAGAAGCATCGAGAGCAACTACGAAGGGATGTGTCCAGGGGTCAATAGGGGGCCCGATCTTATGGAACATTCTTTTGGATCCTTTGCTTCAAGAACTCGACAGGCGAGGTGACTACTGTCAGGCTTTTGCCGACGACTTAGTCTTGGTGTTTGATGGTCAAACGGCAATGGATGTCCAGCGCCGTGCAAATGCCGCTCTCGCCTTTGTTCAGGAGTGGGGTGTAAGGAACAAATTGAAGTTTGCTCCACACAAGACCAGCGCCATGGTGATTACGCGTAAACTAAAGTACGACACCCCACTTCTGAGCATGGGAGGGATCGACATTGGCATGTCGCATGAGATAAAGATTCTTGGACTAACGATCGACGACAAATTGACGTTCAACAGCCACGTCACAAACGTCTGCAAGAAGGCACTGAATTTTTACAAAAAGTTAGCCAGAACTGCAAGAGTTAGCTGGGGCCTCCACCCGCAGGTGATACACACCATATACACAGCGGTAGTGGAGCCGGTCATCATGTATGCCGCTAGCGTGTGGGCATCAGCCACCAAGAAGTTGGGCGTGCAGAAGCAACTGAACGTGGTGCAGCGAGGTTTCGCCCAAAAGCTGTGCAAGGCATATCGCACCACTTCCCTCAACTCAGCACTGGTGCTGTCTGGGATACTTCCTCTTGATCTCAGGATACAGGAAGCAGCAGCACTGTACGAGGCCAGGAAGGGGGTGTCCCAGATATTGCTGGGGGATAGGGAGGTGGAGAGTGTGGTGTCGTATGCCAATACTCCTCATCCAGCTGAAAATATGAGCCTGGAATTCGTTTGTCTGGTAGACCAAGCACAAATAGACGCTTATGGCAACCAAGCAGTGCGTATATTCACGGATGGCAGTAAGATTGATGGTAAAGTTGGAGCTGCATTGTCTCATTGGAGTAATGCAGCCGAGACTAAAAGCCAGAAATTAAAACTGTCATCCTATTGTACGGTCTACCAGGCGGAATTGCTGGCCATATACAAAGCAACAGATGAGATTTTGCGACGCTCGGAAGATAGCTATGGCATATACAGCGATTCAAGATCTTCACTTGAAACTATCGCTAATCACCGCTCGCTTCATCCTTTAGCAGTTAAAACTCGCGATAACTTGAAAGCCATTAAGCAGCAAAACAAGAACGTCTCGCTCTTTTGGATAAAGGCACACGCTGGTCTTGAGGGCAACGAAAGAGCAGATGAACTCGCAAAGGCGGCTGCACAATATATCAAACGGAAACCCGACTATGATAAGTGCCCGGTCTCATTTGTGAAGAGACAGATAAGACTGGACACACTCGAGAAATGGAATAATAGATATGATTCGGGCGAGACGGCAGGTGTAACAAAAATGTTTTTTCCGGACGCGATTGAAGCTTTTAAAACTGTTAAAGAAATAGAACCGACAGGCATCCTCACTCAAATCATGACTGGACATGGTGGATTTTCCGATTACCTGGCGCGCTTCAGGTGCAAGGAGGATCCATCATGTGTGTGTGAACCAGGTAAAAACGAGACTGTAGAACATATCCTCTTAGAATGTCCTGTTTTCTGCAAAGAAAGATATGATTTAGAACAAACATTAAATAAACAACTGACGAAAGAGACCATAAAGGACTTGGTCAGAGATAAAGCAAGTAGGACGACATTTTTAGAATATTGTGTATCTATAGGAAGTAAAACAATAGCTAGAAATAAGAATAGATAAGTAAGTTTATTGTAATATATATACTGAGTATATATAAATAAAATAAAAAAAAAAAAAAAAAAATAATAATAATAATAATAATAAAGCAATAAAAAGAATAGTTAAAAGAAAGACTGAATTCGTTCCAAAAAATATATATTAATAAATAAAACAGTAAAAAGGAACACCTAGTCATATTCCTAGATAAAACCATAATAATATAATAAATAATTATTACTGCTCAATTGAAATTGTAAATAGAAATAGTTAAATGCATCAATATGCTATATATGTATATTTGTATAATATATGATGTTAGCATAAATTGACATTTGTAACAATATGAAAATAAAATTTTGAATGTACATTCAAAATTTTATGATAAGTTAACAGACAGACATTGTATAAGATATAGGCAGCAAATTCGTAGTAAAAAAGGTCTCTGATTTGTGTCAGAGGATTTTGGACAAAGGGAGGGGGGTTTAGTCCGTAGGCCGTCAATGGTGGAAGTGGCGGAGTCGGACATAACCGCAGGGCCCGAAAAAAAAAAAAAAAAAAAAAAAAAAAAAAAAAAAACCTAACCTAACCTAACCTAACCTAACCTAACCTAACCTAACCTAACCTAACCTAACCTAACCTAACCTAACCTAACCTAACCTAACCTAACCTAACCTAACCTAACCTAACCTAACCTAACCTAACCTAACCTAACCTAACCTAACCTAACCTAACCTAACCTAACCTAACCTAACCTAACCTAACCTAACCTAACCTAACCTAACCTAACCTAACCTAACCAGTCGCGTCTCAACCGCGGTCAGAGACGCCACGATTCTAAGTCGCTCCACGCTTAAAAATCCAAAAAAGTGGTATTTTTTCATCGTAGAAGGTTGTGTGATACCTCAAAAGTTGCGCGCTCACGAGGCCAACACGTTTGTGAAACCCGTTTTGTGAAGTGTTGAGTGGTTGCCAAGTTATAGCCCAAAAAGTGAAAAACGTGTTTTTTCGATACATAAAACGTGATACGCTGGGTTATTAAGATCTGTGACCCCCACTTTTTGAAGTGCTTTCTGGAAGACCTTGTGGAGGGCTACAACCCTGCGGTGAGAATAGATTTTTGCCGGTCCCCGTTGAGGAGAGATCGGCAAAAAAACAAAAACCACGTGGCCACGAGGTCACCCATCCAAGCCAGCTAGCAAGATTCTGGGTACGCCGCCAGGAAGGAGACCAGAAGAGGACGCGGAGGGCGTTTTTAGAATTTTGAAAAGTCAAGATTTGGCCCGGAAACAACAAATCAAAATTCTGTGCGGTTAGAAATTTTATTTAAGTTTTATTATTTTCAAAATTTCAGCGACGACCTATCCTTATTTTTTTGCTCAGTTGTAGGTCTGTCTTTTATTTAATCATTTGTGAAAAAATTAGATTTTTAAAGTTAAAGCGCGCGGATTTATTGTTTTTAGAATAAGTTTACCAACTGCATATTAGCTTTTTTAAAGTTGTAATTCAAATAACTCAGAAACGGGAGGAGATAGCCAAATTTTGGCATTTAAATTCTAAAATTTTTGAAAATTTTCCCCCCCCTCTAACTCCAAAAATACTTTTCCCATACAAATAGTAAAAGTTTCGGTATTGAATTTGAATAAAATATATATTACTTTTTTTTGTAAATTCGTATTTTGTGTGTAATAAAGCGAGTAAAATTGTTGTGTAGCCACCCCCCCCCACATACCTGCCCCCCCCCCCCCCCCAATTTTTCTGTAATTTGTGTTTTTCTGGTAACAACGTGGTTTGAACGCGACTTTAATTAGATATAAAGACCCAACGATTCTCACCGAGAGAATTCGAACAAGACCTACTCTACCTAGAGTTAATATTATTGGTAAAAAATTGATTATGTTTTTAAATAAATAAATTACGTGGGTAAATTAAAATAAATTACCTGGATTTGATGTGATTTTGACCGCTGCACCCCAGAGAAACCTGTAATAAAAAATACAGAGTAAGACAATTTAGAGAAATCTAAATTATTTTATTTAAATTGTATTTTATTTTAATTTTGTGTTTTATTTTGTGTTTAATTTAACTTTACAAGTATTTACAACTTTTACAAACTTAAATCGACTAACCTGTTCCGCAAAGATGTTTGGTTTTCATACCCCGATAAAGAATGCGGAAAAACCTGCGAGCAAAGTAGAGTTAACCTGCCAAATAATGGTAGATGGGACAACCGGAAGGGCAGGACCCTCCAATAGCAGTGACAGCGCACCTCAGCCTCAGAATGTGAGAAGGAGCACAGGAAAATGGGAAGCTGAGAAGTCGGAAACCCAACCCAAAGTTGCTCATTCTCCAAAAAGAACACTAGTGGACCCTATGAAATTTAAACCGGTCGTAGTAAGGAGAACATCGGTAGAGGCGTCGGTGAGCCCACCAAACCGAGGGAAAAATTATCCGGTTAGAATGCTTGAAGAAGACAAAGCTGGTAACTCACCGAACCAAGAGAAGGTTTCATACGCTAACCGTACTGCCGAGGCCCGAGAATGTTTTAAAAGGTTGGAGTTTAGTATGAACAGTTCAAGGAACACCAAAACCAGCATAAAAAATGTGGTAATTTTAGAGGCTGAACGAATTTATCAGCTGCTGAAAGAGTCGGAAGCGGAAAAAGCTACTTTACCTTTGGAAGCTGAACGGGTCAGTCAGCAGCTGAAAGCGATGGAAGAGGAAAGGGATAGATATGAACAACAATATAATGAACTTTTAGATGAACGGCTCAAAGAGGACCCAGTGGAAATAGAAATATCTGAGATAACTGCGAAAGTGGAAAATTTGAAAACTGAAATAATTAAAAAGCTTGAAGAGCATACTGAACAAATAAAGGGAAATACGGACAAAATGGAGGAGTTAAAAGAAACGATTGTAAGGCAGACATATGCAAGTGTAGTAGCAGCGCCCCCCAAAAGGCAGCACTTAGAGCAGACTGCGCTGCACTCAGTGGTAGTGACCGCAAAGGATGAGACAGAGTCAGGAGAAGAAGTCCTGAATAGGATTAGAAGTGCGGTGAATGCCACGGAAGGAGGAATCATGATAGAGAAAGTTAGGAAAGCAAAAGATAGAAAGGTGATATTAGGATGTAAAACTGTGGAAGAGAGGCAAAGACTAAAGGAGAGGCTGAGTAAGACTAAAGATCTCAACGTTGAGGAAATTAAGAATAAGGACCCATTAGTGATCCTCAAGGACGTCTTGCAGTACAATACGGACGAGGACGTCCTGAGGGCGCTAAGAAACCAAAATGGGTCCATATTTCTTGGCTTGGACATTCAGGAAGATAAGATCCAGATAGCATACAAGAAAAAGACACGAAATCCGCTGTGTAATCACATAGTGATGAGAGTCTCCGCGAGGATATATCAGCGCATGGTGGAAGCCGAGGCAGTTCATATCGATCTACAGCGGGTAAAGGTGATGGACCAATCACCGTTAGTACAATGCTCCCTCTGCCTCGGCTACGGACACGGCCGGCGTTTCTGTAAGGAAACACAAGAAAAGTGTAGCCACTGCGGAGGCCCCCATCTGAAACAGCAATGTGAGGACTGGCTTGCAGGTGTAGCCCCAACGTGTTGTAACTGCGTTCATGCAAAACTGGACCACACAGAGCACAACGCCTTTAGTGACGAATGCAGTATAAGGAGAAAATGGGAGGCTCTAGCAAGAGCCACCATAGCCTACTGCTAAGGGCGTATTTGTGGTAAACCCAGGTCAGAACAGTGCGAGGCTATACTTGGTGGCTCAAGCAAAATTGCGAAGAAAGGAACTTGCAACGAAAGAACTAACGCTTGAGGATCGGAAAAACAAGATGGCGTTCGCACTGATCCTAAGAGCAATGGCTGGAATGAGGGATGAAACCTTGTGCACCGGTTTCATTGCAATTGCTGCCCGCGCGTTGGAGATGCAAGACCTGGATAGTAATTTCAGAACTGACAAAAGGGAGACGAGCTCGGAACACAAAGGCAACTGGAACCAGTTTCGTAAGAAAATGGACGAGTTGGTAAACATACCATGGTGGTATGATGATGAGCTCGCAAAGCCGAAGCAGGTCATCACCGGGAAATGCGGCATCCGACGTGAAGTGCTAGTACTGATAGCCGGGGTAATACCTGTGCGCCTGCAAATAAATAAACGCATTCAACAGGTAGTCTTAAACAGTATGATAGAGAATTGTTGGGTTTCTTGTGGGAAGCGGGTCAAAATAACATCAAAAGTAATTTGTAGGGTCATAGACTGTACTGGTTGTAGCTCAGAAAAACACATATTGCAACATAACATAGTTGGAAATGAAATTATAAAGATAAATGTAACGGCAAATATGATGTTAATATTAGGTAAAAGTTATAGAAATAATTCTATAAAACATGTCGTTAGGATAGGTAATAAAAGGATAGATGTAAATAAAATAGATATATAAGTATGCTGAATAATATATATTGAGTATATATTTAAGCAGCATAGAAATTACTATGTATATTATAAGAAATGACTGTAAACCTACATATAGATATATAACACATAAGAAACAGTTAAATAACCACTGTATACTAGTTAAAGCTTGTAATGTTAGAAATAAGAAAATTAAAAATTACTATAGAAAATAAAAGTAAGCCCAATAACCACAATAGAATAAGTAAGTTGAAGGTAGACATAAATAAAGTAGAAATAAGATTGTTATAATGAATAATAAAAATAAGTTGAGTAGAATAGAACCCCTAGATCCCAATTATAAAGCAATTAAGCAAGTGTATGGTAGGGATAGGAAAGAGATAATAAAATGGTAGGAGTAGATTTAAACCCAAAATCCTAATCCCTGAATGAAATTAGAAATGAGATGAATAAAGTCTCTGACTTGTGTCAGGGGTAATTAGCTCGCAGGCCGGGCCTGGCGCCCGGACAGGTTTAAAAAAAAAAAAAAAAAAACCTAACCTAACCTAACCTAACCTAACCTAACCTAACCTAACCTAACCTAACCTAACCTAACCTAACCTAACCTAACCTAACCTAACCTAACCTAACCTAACCTAACCTAACCTAACCTAACCTAACCTAACCTAACCTAACCTAACCTAACCTAACCTAACCTAACCTAACCTAACCTAACCTAACCTAACCTAACCTAACCTAACCTAACCTAACCTAACCTAACCTAACCTAACCTAACCTAACCTAACCTAACCTAACCTAACCTAACCTAACCTAACCTAACCTAACCTAACCTAACCTAACCTAACCTAACCTAACCTAACCTAACCTAACCTAACCTAACCTAACCTAACCTAACCTAACCTAACCTAACCTAACCTAACCTAACCTAACCTAACCTAACCTAACCTAACCTAACCTAACCTAACCTAACCTAACCTAACCTAACCTAACCTAACCTAACCTAACCTAACCTAACCTAACCTAACCTAACCTAACCTAACCTAACCTAACCTAACCTAACCTAACCTAACCTAACCTAACCTAACCTAACCTAACCTAACCTAACCTAACCTAACCTAACCTAACCTAACCTAACCTAACCTAACCTAACCTAACCTAACCTAACCTAACCTAACCTAACCTAACCTAACCTAACCTAACCTAACCTAACCTAACCTAACCTAACCTAACCTAACCTAACCTAACCTAACCTAACCTAACCTAACCTAACCTAACCTAACCTAACCTAACCTAACCTAACCTAACCTAACCTAACCTAACCTAACCTAACCTAACCTAACCTAACCTAACCTAACCTAACCTAACCTAACCTAACCTAACCTAACCTAACCTAACCTAACCTAACCTAACCTAACCTAACCTAACCTAACCTAACCTAACCTAACCTAACCTAACCTAACCTAACCTAACCTAACCTAACCTAACCTAACCTAACCTAACCTAACCTAACCTAACCTAACCTAACCTAACCAATTTTTAAAGGTACTTACCCAGGTCCTGTATATGAGTGTGATACACCGATAGACGCGTCTCCGCGAGTACTAGCTGTACCTGAAACAAAAACGCATCCGTTAGTTTAAAAAACCGAAATTTTTGGGAAAAAAACCGTTTTTTACGGTTATTTTTCGGGTGCCGAGCAAACTTGCACCTTATTGCGGCGTCACGGGTCTCAATAGATCCGCGTGCGCGTCCCGCACCCGAAACCGTAAAGATCCGGGAACAGTCCCATACAAAATTTTCAAATTAGAGTCAAAAAACCGTTATAAAACCAATATCTCGCGTTTTTACAGGATTTTTTAGGGTTCCGTGCAAACTTACACCTGACCGCCTCCGTCACGGGTGTCAAAAGATCCGGGAGCACCCCGCGAACCCGATCCTGTGAAAATCTGGGACCTCCCGGTACAAAAAGTTTACACCCGACAGTTAAAAACTGTTCGGATTTCATTTTTTCGCCCGTCACCCAATTTTGCCACTTTTCAGTGTATTTTTTCAGGTGTAGTCATCTTTTTTCAGCAATAAACGTTCAGGCGTACCTCTACGGAGCTGCGTCTGTAGCGTGGGCTGCAAGAAAGAACGAAAATAGAACATCGAAATTTTCTCAGTACTTGGTCTATAGTGAAAAATCCACCTAACCGGCGATACGGAAAACAAAAACGTAATTTTTAAAGGTACTTACCCAGGTCCTGTATATGAGTGTGATACACCGATAGACGCGTCTCCGCGAGTACTAGCTGTACCTGAAACAAAAACGCATCCGTTAGTTTAAAAAACCGAAATTTTTGGGAAAAAACCGTTTTTTACGGTTATTTTTCGGGTGCCGAGCAAACTTGCACCTTATTGCGGCGTCACGGGTCTCAATAGATCCGCGTGCGCGTCCCGCACCCGAAACCGTAAAGATCCGGGAACAGTCCCATACAAAATTTTCAAATTAGAGTCAAAAAACCGTTATAAAACCAATATCTCGCGTTTTTACAGGATTTTTTAGGGTTCCGTGCAAACTTACACCTGACCGCCTCCGTCACGGGTGTCAAAAGATCCGGGAGCACCCCGCGAACCCGATCCTGTGAAAATCTGGGACCTCCCGGTACAAAAAGTTTACACCCGACAGTTAAAAACTGTTCGGATTTCATTTTTTCCGCCCGCCCACCCACCCTATTAAAAACCCGCCCTCCCACCCAGGAGAACTTTATTGGATGGTAATTTTGTGAAAATTTTTCGGAATCGTTTGGTATATATATCACTGGGTTCGGATAGGTCTAAGGCAGGAGCAGATTAGCACAAGGACTTGGGAAAGTCATTTATTGGGGTCTTTTGACAATAATTGTTTTGCTTTTTTCTGTTTGTGTAAGTAAGTGTTGATAACACAATTGTGATATTTTTGACCAGGCGAAGCCTGACTGAACATGTTGGGAATTCATACTCCCATTAAAAAGACGAAGGACGCTAACCCAACGGTAGAAATGACTAATGAGAAGGCAGGGCCCTCTCAAACTACTGGAGAAAACAGTCAGCCTATTGCGTATGTCAGAAGGAGCATAGGAGAGTGGGAGAGCGGAAAGTCGGATTTGCCCACTGAAAACGCAAAGACCTACCACCCAAAGACCTACCCAAAGACCTCCCCCCAAAAAGCACCATTGCCAAAAACCAAATACATTGACCGACTATCCGAGGCAAGGGCCTGCGTTACTAAGGCAAAGTTGCATTTGGGAAATTCAAGGAATTTGAAAACAGAGATTAAGAATGAAGTTATGAGTGCAATAGAGAGGCTATTCCAGTTAGTTAAGGAGACAGATACAGTAAAGGGACAAGGGAAAAGTCTAAGCACACAAAAAGAACAAGACAAACTTCCTGAAAAACAGATGATAAAAGAGGACAGTGTGTTGATAAAAATTTTAGAAGAGCAAACAGAACTAATTAAAGAAGGTTTTGGAAGGATAGACGGAATAAAAGAAGCTATCTATAAGCAGCAACAAGAAATAAAGAGAGAAATAACAACCCCCGTTAACCAGACATTGAGAGAAGTGAAATCATTCTGCCAAACATTGATTCCTCATGAGACTGCAGCAAAGGACGGCGTACACCAATGTGGTGGCACTGCGACGTCTGAAGTTCTGGAACAGATAAAGGAGATAAAACAAACAATGGACCAAACCCGTGAAGACATAAAGGTGTTGAAACCCGAACATCTGGGGGAAACACTCGGGCGAACTATGGACACACCGCGCTCCCCTTTTACTTATGCCGACATGGCAAGGAAAGTAGCAGTACCGCATAAGCCAAACCATGCCATTATAATTTCCTCGAAAAACGAGAAGGATACCAGCTCAGAAGTGCTGGAAAAAATAAGGGATGCGGTGGACGCTAGGTCCATGGGAGTCCAAGTCAGCGGAATAAGAAAAGCAAGGAACCAAAAGGTGGTAGTGAGCTGCAGTGGAAAGGAAGACTTAAATAGAATCAAAGAAAAGCTAGGAAAGTCGCTCCATGGACTAAACATAGAGGAAACAAAAAGTAAAGATCCTTTGATAATGATTCGAGATGTTCTCATCTACAATACCGATGAAGACATACTAAAATCACTCAGAACACAAAATAAAAAAGTAACGGAAGACATTACAGAAGCCGATTACAGGGCCTGCGTAAAATATCGAAGACGTGCTAGGAACCCCTTAGAGAGTCATGTTGTCCTTCAGGTATCTCCAAAGCTATGGCAAAATCTCACGGTAGCAGGAGAAGTCCATATTGACTTACAAAGGAGACCAGTGCATGACCAATCTCCGCTGCTTCAGTGTACCAAATGCCTTGGCTTTGGCCACGGAAGGAAAATGTGCACGGAGGAGGCGGACTTATGCAGTCATTGTTCTGGCCCTCATCTAAGGAAAGACTGTCCGGCTTGGCTGGTGGGTGACCATGCATCGTGCAAAAACTGCCGCCAGGCCAAGATCGACAAGCATGACCATGGGGCTTTTGACAAAGTATGTCCGATAAGGAGGCGCTGGGATACGATAGCAAGGGCCAGCGTGTCATATTGTTAATAGAAACGGGCGTCATAAAGTATTCGGTTGTTCAAGCAAACCTGCAACGAAGTAAGCTAGCCACTCAAGAATATTTGAATGAAATGCAGAAAAGAGGAGTAAGTATCGGCTTAGTCCAAGAACCATATGTTGGTGCGATTGGGAAAGTCAAGAACTACACCGGTACAAGGATCATTCAAAGTATTTCGTCCACAATACATGGGAAACCGGTCAAAGCGGCAATTATAGTAATGAACCCTGACATCCAAATAATAACCGATCCTACCCTGACAACTGAAAATATTGCATACTCAATATTAAAAACACCAACATGGGAATTAGTAGTAATGTCGCTCTATTTCGAAGAACACGAACCTCTGGACCCATATCTGCACCACGTGGATAGACTTCTAACTCAGAACAGAACAAAAAATATCATCATAGGTGGAGACGTCAACGCATGGAGTCCATGGTGGGGAAGTGTGGCCGAAAATAACAGAGGTAAAGAGTTGTCCACATTCATAGAAGAGAAAAATATGTTCATACTCAACGTGGGTGATAAACCGACATTCGAGACGGTACGAAACGACAAAGTCTATCAGAGCAGAGTTGATATTACATTATGCAATGAAGAGCTGTTGAACAGGGTGAACGATTGGAGGGTAGACGATACAGTGTCAAGCTCAGACCATAACGCAATTTCATTTACAATTACTTTTGGGAAACCTCCACTCACAAAAGAGATAAAAACAACCAGGAGGTTTAACACTAAGAGGGCGAGATGGGATGAGTTTGAAATAACACTGGCGAATAAGTTAGTCGAAAAGAACCTAACTGGAAGGGCAATACAAGCGTTACAAAATTCGGAACAGCTAGAAATAAAAGTGGCAGAATACGTAACAGCCATAACCGAAACTTGTGAAATCTCTATACCAAGGAAAACATCGCATCCAAAATTTCATCTACCATGGATGAATGACGATATAGAAAATAAAAAGAAAGAAATGCTTACCAAAAAGAGACGCATACGTTGCGCGGCAAAAAATAGAAGAAAACATGTGATAGCGGAATATCTAAAAGCGAAAACATCGTATGAAGAAGAAGCTACCAAACTGCAAACAGAAAGTTGGAAAGATTATTGTGGTAAACAAGACAAAGAAAGTATGTGGGATGGCATATATCGTGTGATTAGACAAACGGCAAAAAGACAAGAAGATGTGTTACTGGTGCATGAAGGGAAAACCCTAAGTCCGGAGGAATCAGCGGAACTCTTAGTAAACGTCTTCTATCCCGATGACGATCCGAACGAAGACCTACCAATCCATCGAGAAGTAAGGGAACAGGCAAAGGAGTTTATAGAACTGGAGGATACCACGAATGATCCTCCGTTCACGATGGATGAAGTAAAGAATGCCATAAGAGAATTCAATCCCAAGAAAGCGCCAGGGGCAGACGGTCTAACTGCAGATATATGTCAAAGAGCAATACACACTAATGAAGAGCTATTCTTACAAATAACAAACAAATGCCTGAAACTTCATTATTTTCCCAAACAGTGGAAGTCAGCTGAAGTCATCATTCTGAGGAAACCTGGAAAGGACGATTATACTAAGCCAAAGTCATACCGACCGATTGGTCTATTGTCGGTTCTCGGTAAAACTATGGAAAGAATGATAGTTAAAAGACTGAGATGGCATCTTATACCTAAATGTAATCCTAGACAGTACGGGTTTGTCCCCCAAAGATCAACAGAAGACTCACTCTATGATCTCGTAAACTACATCAAGCAAGAAATTATTGATAAAAAACTAGTCATTCTCATTTCCTTAGATATAGAAGGAGCTTTTGACAGCGCTTGGTGGCCCGCCATAAAAAGACAGCTACAAATTAAAGAGTGTCCGAAAAATTTAAGAGGTATCATAAATAGCTATTTGGAAGAAAGGCGAGTCCGAGTAAGATATGCGGGAACAACTAGCTTGAAACAAAATACTAAAGGATGCGTGCAGGGATCGATAGGAGGGCCCACGTTTTGGAACCTTCTGCTCGATCCCCTTCTGGACTTACTAGAAAGAGATGGTACTTACTGTCAAGCCTTCGCTGACGACGTGGCGCTCGTGTTCTCGGGAAAAACTGCACTGGACCTGCAACAGAAAATAAACATAACATTAGAAAAAATACATAAATGGGGAATAGATAATAAATTAAAATTTGCACCTCAAAAAACATTTGCAATGCTGTTAACAAACAAGCTCAAATTTGATGCACCCATTATAAATATGGGAGGCGTACAAATAAAATTGGTAGAGGAAATTAAAATATTAGGACTGACAATAGATAAAAAGCTAACATTTAACAAACACATATCGAATGTATGCAGAAAATCCACCGATATCTACAAACAACTAGCAAGAGCCGCAAAGTCAACATGGGGATTAAACCCGGAGATAATAAGGACTATATACTTGGCGGTAATAGAACCTATTATCCTATATGCATCAAGTGTATGGAATGAGGCGGCCTTGAAAATAACGAGCAGAAAACAACTGGACGCAATACAAAGAGGCTTTGCACAGAAAATATGTCGCGCATACAGAACTGTTTCTCTTAATGCGGCGCTTCTCCTGTCAGGAATACTTCCTCTTGATATGAGAGTAGAGGAAGCTACAGCTATCTATGAGGCAAAGAGAGGAAAGCCTCTAACACAATTCATAGGAGACAGAGATCTGGAAACCAGGGAAGCGTTCACAAAAGCATGTCACCCAGCCAAAAACAAAACAGTAACCTTCAAGAACATCGATAAATGGACACCAGAAATACTAGCAGAACATAATATTAATGGGCTTATGGTATTTACAGATGGAAGCAAAATTGAAGGGAAGGTGGGTGCAGCACTTTCTTGGTGGAAAGAAGATAAAGAGGTGGCCAGCAAGAAGTTAAAGCTAGAGAAGTTTTGCACAGTATTTCAAGCAGAGATGTACGCAATCTACGTAGCCACAGAACAAGCTATAAACATGAAAGTACCAAAGATCACGTTGCTGAGCGACTCAAGATCATCATTAGAACTGCTCCAAAATTATGACACCTACCACCCATTGGCGTGTGCAACTAAGCGAAACATAAACCTCCTAAACGCCAAAGGCATAGAGATGGAAATGTTTTGGGTGAAGGCACACGTTGGTGTGGAAGGGAATGAACGAAAAGAGGCAGCTCTTAAAATCAAAGCAGCAGCTAATTATAGCAAATGCCCCGTGTCTTATATAAAAAGGGAAGTACGACGGAAAAGCATAGAAAGATGGCAAAACCGATACCTTGATTCTGAAACAGGAAGTACGACCAAAATCTTTTTTCCAAACGTTTTTGATGCCTACAAAAATCTAAGGAAAATAAAATTAACACAGGTATTAGTACAAGCCTTAACAGGACATGGGGGGTATGCTCAATATCTGCACAGATTCAAATTGAAAACATCACCAGCATGCATATGTGATCCTGAAATGGAAGAAACACCTGTACACTTAATAGTGGACTGCCCAAAATACATCCGACAGAGAACCCAGCTGGAAATAGAATTTGAAATGAAAATGGAGCATAATAATTTAAATATTTGGATTGGGAACGATGAAAGCAGGGATAAATTCATAGAATTTTGCTGCAAAGTGACAGAAGACTCTAATAAAATCAATAAGAATTAATTTAATATAATATCATCAAGAAACAAATCTTTAATTATAATGGGTAAAATAGAATATGTATTCATATAATATGTGTTGCTATAAGTACGGAAATATTAATAATGTAAATAAAATATAATGTAATTTTCTTGACATGGTAACAAAAACTGAAATATTAATAATAATAGATTCTCTTTCAGCGTGAAAGAGACTATGGAATCAATAATAATTAATGTAATATTTTTCTTTTAATAATAATGTGTAAAATAGAAGATATATTCTTATAATATATTTTGCTATAGGTACGGATATATTAATATTGTAAATAGAATGAATTGTAATGTTCGACGTAGTAAGAAATAATTCTAATGACAAAGTCTCCGACTAAAGTCGGGGGAGTACTAGCACAAAGGGAGGGGTGGTTTAGTCCGTAGGTCGCCAAGGCGGAGTCGGACATAACCGTGGGGCCCGAGCCCCGCGGTATCCATGAGGATTCCCCCCTACCCTCGGGAGTAAAAAAAAAAAAAAAAAAAAAAAAACCTAACCTAACCTAACCTAACCTAACCTAACCTAACCTAACCTAACCTAACCTAACCTAACCTAACCTAACCTAACCTAACCTAACCTAACCTAACCTAACCTAACCTAACCTAACCTAACCTAACCTAACCTAACCTAACCTAACCTAACCTAACCTAACCTAACCTAACCTAACCTAACCTAACCTAACCTAACCTAACCTAACCTAACCTTTTTTTTTTTTTTTTTTTTTTTGGGGGGGGGAAATGCCCTCGCACTTCCCTGCCACCACGGGGGTGATGGCAGGGGGTATGTGGGACTCGAACCCACTAAAACCCCCCCGTGATCCGTCCGCCGCCGGGACGGGACGAGATAGGGTCGCGCTGGCATTCACTATCTCGCCCCAGCGGTAGGCCCTTCCGGGCCTCTGCGCCAGTGGGTGGGTAACCTTTCACCTCAGTTACCCACCAGACGTGTGGGACCGTGTGAGCGCAGCGGAGAGTCCCCCGACCCTCCGCCGCCGGCCCCACTACGGAGGACGAAGAAGGCGCCCGAAGCGCCTCCTCCGTCCCCCTCTCCGTCTGCGCCGGAGGGGGTCAGAGTTGGCATCGTCCTCTCTGACCCGCTCCGCAGCCTCCTTTTGCGACATCACCACCTCGCAAAAGGAGACCGTAGCCTGCCACGCTCTCTCGCTGTCGAGCATGGCGTTCACCACGCTCGGCAACGAGAGATCCCGGCCAACGACCGCTGAAAGCGTGCGCCGCTCAGACTCCCAAGCAGCGCACACCTCCAGCGTGTGGGGCGCCGTATCTTCCGGCGCCCCACATTCGTGGCAGGCTGGGGTCGCCTCCCGTCTCGCGATCTGGTGCAGGTACTTTCCGAAACATCCGTGTCCGGAAAGCACCTGCACCAATCGGAAGGTCAGCGACCCGAATGGCCGCCGCACCCACTCCCGGAGGACCGGGCGGATGGCCTCCACCGTCCTCTGCCCAGGCACCGGTGGAGCCAGGTCCTCCGTCCACCGCCGCAACAGGGCGGCCCGCGCCTGCCTCCGCAGGCGCCTGACCTCCTCCCACGCTGGGGGCTCTCCACGGGACCTCCTCGCCGCCACAAAGTGGTAAACTTCGGCGAGGGTTTCCGCTTCGAGCTCCCAGGGGGGATCACCGGCCAGCACGCACGCCGCCGTCCAGGACACCGTCCGGTATCCGCGGATCGCCCTCGTCGCAATGACCCGCTGCGGACGTCGCAGCAGGGCCTTGTTATTGCGACCGAGGGCGTCCACCCAGACCGGTGCCCCGTACATGGCCATACTCCGGATAACTCCGGAGTATAGCCGACGGCACGTGGCGTTCGGGCCACCCACGTTGGGCAGCAGCCTCCCCAGTGCGGCAGCCGCACCCAGGACTCTTGGGGCCAGTTGGGTAAAATGGGCCCCAAAAGTCCACCTCCCGTCCAGGATGAGACCCAGATATTTCATCTGGGTCCCAACCGGGACCGGGATCCCATCCAGGAGTACCCGAGTCCCTGGAGGGGGTCCCCCCCGAGGCCCGTGGAACAACAGGGCCTCAGTCTTGGAGAGGGCAACCTCCAGTCCCAGGGAGCGAATGCGGCCGACCACGAGGGTTGTACCCACCGTGGCCAGCCGCACCGTCTCCCTGAGGTCCCTCCCCTTGACTACGACCAGGGTGTCGTCCGCGTAGCACGCAACCTGCATATTTGCAGGAAGCGTGCCACGCAGCACCCAGTCGTAGCCAATGTTCCACAGAAGCGGTCCCAAGACCGACCCCTGTGGAACCCCGCAGGAGACGCGACGGTGCCTCAAACCGTCACGCCCTTCCACCAGGACCTCGCGGTCCTGGAGGTAATCAGCCAACAGCCTCCGCAGATACAGGGGCACTCCGTGATAACGGAGCGCCTCCTGTATCGTTCCATGCGGAAGGCTGTTGAAGGCGTTGGCTATGTCAAGCGACACAGCCAACGCCTTTTCCCCTCCACCGACCGCATCCTGCGTCCACCTCTTGAGCCAGAGCAGGGCGTCTATAGTAGACCGCCCTGCTCTGAACCCATACTGGGCCTCCGACAGCCCAGGCCCAGTACCCTCCAGGTGCCGGATGACACGAGAAGCTACTACACGCTCTAGCAGCTTCCCCGTGTCATCCAGCAAGACGATGGGCCTGTATGCGGAAGAAGAGTCGATAGGACGACCCTCCTTCCGCAACAGGCACAATCGGCCATCCTTCCACAGCTTCGGGAACCGTCCAGACGTAAGGCATGCGTCGAACAGTTCCCGAAGCCGATCGCCCATCTCCCTCAGGGCGATTGTGAGGACCCGTCCCGGTATCCCGTCGGGACCCGGAGCGGTCCTCTTGCCCCGTAGGCGTGCGACCGCGATCTCCATCTCCGCCTCTGAAAGAGGTGGGATGGAGTCCGCTAAGTCCGCCTCGGGGAGGGATGGCGCCATCGTCGGAGGGTTGTGGAGGGGATTTCTGTCGGGGAAAAGCCCCCCCAACACCCTGTCTAGGAGCTCCGGCTCCAGGGACTCCGCGACTGGGGACGTCTGGCCCCGGAACTTATTCCGGGCAGCCTTGTATGGACGTCCCCATGGGTCCCTGTTGAGGCCCTCGAGGGTTTCACCCCAGGCCTCCGACTTCCGCCTTTCTATGGCCAGCTGTAGGTCCCACCGCGCATTGCGGTAGGCGCTGTACAGCTGGCCCTCAGCTGCCAGCTCCTCGGCTGACAGCTGCTCGTCCGTGCGGCCCCTGCGCCGCCTCCTGCAGCGGGTGTAGGGCCGCCGCGCCGCCGAGCAGGCGGCTCGGAGATCCGCGATCTCCGAGCTCCACCAGTACACCTGGCGGCGCTCAGGATGTCGCCGGGCCCTCGGCATGGCCGTGTCGCACACGGCCGTCACCGCCTCGCGGAAATGACCCGCCGCGACGTCCACGTCTGGGTGCGCGGGGCCAGCCTGCCACGCCTGCACTATAGCCGCCTCCTTTGCCAACTCGGCGTCGAGGCGACTAATGGCCCAGCGCGGGAAGGCCGCCCGCGCCACCCGCTGGGGCCCCCCTTGGCTGTCGGAGGTGAAGATCTCAAACCGTATATATTTGTGGTCCGAGAGAGTCTCCACCTCCGACAACACCCTCCAGGCCCGGACACGTGCTGCGACAGCTGGGGTGGCGAACGATACGTCCACCACGGACCCCCCACGCTGTCGCACGCAGGTGTGGACCGACCCTCTGTTGAGCAGGGTCAGTCCTGAGGCAACCGCCCACTCCCTGACGATCTCGCCACGGGAGTTAGTGGAGGGGTTGCCCCAATCCCGGGCCTTAGCGTTCAGGTCCCCCATAAGGAGGACCTGACGTGGCGCCTGACGTCTCACCGCCGCAGCCAGGAGGTCCACAAAGACCTCCAGCTCTGCAGCGGTTCTGTTGGGGGAGAAGTATGCGCCGACAATCGCATACTCTCCCCACCTGGCCACCACGTACCCCGAGCCCCTCTCCTCAACCGAGAGGGGGGAGGCACTTCCGGGCCGCCCCACAACAGCCACGGAGTCGTCCAAATCCCCAGCCCAGCAAGAATGTTGGGGGGGGACGTAGTACGGCTCCGCGGCTACCGCCACGTCTATCTGCCACTGCGCCAGGGACTGCATGAACAGATCTTGGGCCCGGGCGCAGTGGTTCAGATTCGTCTGAAGAAGGTTGTGATGTCCGACTTGATCCATCAATCAGACATCACAACCTCCTCACACGCCGCTTGGCGTGCTCCTTCCGGGGCGGCCCGGTTTGTGGCGGCCGGGGCAGCCTGGGTCCGAGTGGCCTTCCCCTTCGTCCTAGGGGGAACGCAGCTGCGTCCCCCCATTATGTGCCCGGAGGGCCTCCCCGATTCGGCGCATATTGCACAGCGCGGGGTGGTTTTCCCGCAGCTGGCCGCCCGGTGACCTGCGTCTCCACATCGGAAACACAGGTCACCCCTGTCCGCCGCAGCGGGACACTGGGGGCGAGTGTGCCCCAGCCCCAAGCACTTGTAGCAGCGCATGGGGCGTTCCCCCAGTGCCACCACCTTCACCGAGCTCCACCCTATCAGTAACTTACCCTTTTGCAGCAACACTTTGGCTGCTGCAACCGGGAGGGTTACGAGGGTGGAGCCAGTCCCAGCCACGCCAGTGCGGATCTCTCCGACCTTGACCACCTGCGGGTCACATGCCCCCGCCCGAGCGACCGCCGCCACCACCTTCTCTCTTGTGGTCGCGTCGTCCAGGTCCGTGATCCTCAGATCAGCGGTTTTGACGGGCCTGGTGACGGTGGCCACCTCCGTCACTATCCCGCGGAGCACTTCTGCGAGGCGATCCGCCTTTTCCGCGTTTTGGGAGCCAGGAATCTCCAGCTTCCTGGCTCCTGTCGCAGTCGAGCGGCAGCGGATCCGCTCGATCCCCAGCTCCAGCAGGTCAATCTTGTCCTGCGCCGTCTGGAGGACGGTGCCGTAGGTGACCCCCTTTTCCACGGCTTCGGGGCGCAACGATAGCACCACGACCGCGGACTTCGGGGGACTCTTCAGCACCGTCTTAGCTTTACCGGCAGGGGAGGCTGCCGGTTTAGCTGCAGGCAAACGAGCTGCTGGAGCTCCGACTGCAGGGGCACGAGCCGCAGGAGCACGGGCCACTGGGGGCTGGGCCGCACGGGCTCGGGCCACGGGGGCACGAACCGTGGGGGCACGGGCCGTGGAGGCACGAGCCGCGGGGGCTTGGGCCACAGGGGTACCAGGGGCTGGGACAGAGGAGGGAACGGAGGACTTCCCTTTCCCTTTCCCCTTGCCCTTTCCCACCACTTGCGCCCAGGTTTCCTTTTGGGGAACCTGGGCACTTGGAGTCCCCTTTGAGGTGGAGGGACCCGCAGTCACGGCCTGCTGGCGAGCCGGCTCAGCCCTTTTTGCCTCAGCCGCTGCCCGCTTGGCATCCGCTCTAAGTGGCGGGCGTACCGTCTGGGCTGGCAAGAGGCGGTCCTCGATCACCGCGAGTCGGGCATTAATCATTTGCCCGAGCGTGGCAGTCAAGGACCCCTTCAGCTCCTCAATCACATCTGCCCCCAGCGTGGTGGTGGGGGCAGCCGGTCTCTCAGCCGCAGCAGAGGCGGTGGCAGAGGCAGCGGCGGCAGCAGCGATGGTGGCGGTGGTTTCCGTCTTGGCTTCGGTGAAGCCAATACGTAACGCTTTCACCTCCGCCTTCAGCGACGCTATTTCCAGGCGCTGGCGGTTACTCACCGCCCTGAGCCGTTGCGTCTCCTCGACTTCGGTCCTCCCAGTTAAGGTGTCGACCACCTCTCCTAGGACCGACGCGGCTTTCTTGAGGCGACCAACAAACTCGCCTTTGAGGTTGCCAGACTTCCTGGCGACCTCCAAAACACCGGCAAGTTCCTCCCCCGCACGCGCCCTCAGCTCCTGAGCATTCAGGTCGTTTAGGTCGTCGATCAACGGGCGAGCATCGGAATCGGTTCCTGTGCTCAACCCGACGTCGCAAACCAGAGCGGCTGGAGACTTCCTGTACTTCCTGCCTTGCAGGACTACCTCCAACTCTCCGTCAACCGGAGCAGGCTTGAGGAAGGTTTCCCTGGAGGAGCTCGCCTGGGTGGCCTTCCTCCTGCCTCTCCTCGCCGTGCTGACTTTGGCAGCCGCCGTCTCTTCAGTCTCCGTGTCTGAGTCTAAATACCCAGGCACGAAGAATGAAGAGTGCGGCCGCTTCCGGCCAACACTTTCGTCTGCGGTGTCTACACCGCCCGACATCTCCATCTCGGAGAAGGAGTCGTCTGACTCCCTCGACCCTTCCAAAGAGGAAGCTCGGGAATGGCCCTGAGAAGGGCCTTTTGGTTGGCCCTGAGAAGGGCCTTTTGGTTGGCCCTGAGAAGGGCCTTTTAGTTGGCCCTGAGAAGGGCCTTTTGGTTGGCCCTGAGAAGGGCCTTTTGGTTGGCCCTGAGAAGGGCCTTTTATAAACTTCCCGAAGGAGTCTCGAGCCTGTTTAGGCATCACAACTTGGTCAGATGACGGCGTAGACATCGACGGCACAGTGCACTTTAGCCGAGCCCAGTCTGCCACTCCGTTACGGTGGTCAGAACTGGGTCGTTTCCAGGGAACACGACGAGGACGTAAGCACTGTGGGGGGTTCCCCAACCTAACCTAACCTAACCTAACCTAACCTAACCTAACCTAACCTAACCTAACCTAACCTAACCTAACCTAACCTAACCTAACCTAACCTAACCTAACCTAACCTAACCTAACCTAACCTAACCTAACCTAACCTAACCTAACCTAACCTAACCTAACCTAACCTAACCTAACCTAACCTAACCTAACCTAACCTAACCTAACCTAACCTAACCTAACCTAACCTAACCTAACCTAACCTAACCTAACCTAACCTAACCTAACCTAACCTAACCTAACCTAACCTAACCTAACCTAACCTAACCTAACCTAACCTAACCTAACCTAACCTAACCTAACCTAACCTAACCTAACCTAACCTAACCTAACCTAACCTAACCTAACCTAACCTAACCTAACCTAACCTAACCTAACCTAACCTAACCTAACCTAACCTAACC
Source organism: Ennomos quercinarius (assembly GCA_910589525.2). Taxonomy (NCBI): domain Eukaryota; kingdom Metazoa; phylum Arthropoda; class Insecta; order Lepidoptera; family Geometridae; genus Ennomos; species Ennomos quercinarius. Next base: position 26,835 of record OU342491.1, read on the forward strand.
TAACCTAACCTAACCTAACCTAACCTAACCTAACCTAACCTAACCTAACCTAACCTAACCTAACCTAACCTAACCTAACCTAACCTAACCTAACCTAACCTAACCTAACCTAACCTAACCTAACCTAACCTATATCTAATGTGTAGTTAAAATTTTCATAAACTTAATTGTATTAGATTGGTAGGGGATTTAAATTGAGATGTAAATTTTAAAATAGCGAGTAATTGAGGATTATTGGTATGTATGTACAAAGAATAAATAAATGTCAAATCGTAATATATATAAAAAATTAAACATGTACTATAGCGGAATAAAGATAAGATAGCGATGAAAAATTTATTTAACCTAAACATAGCAACATCCAATGAAGGAATTGATTAATGCCGCAAAAACGTAGAGAATGTGGAAATTTATTTTTTTTTTATAAAATCAGTTTTATCTCTGAGAGCACGGGAGCAGACTTCATAGATGTTGTTCTGTCATAGTTTTAATATATTAGGTTAAACCGTCAAAAAATATATATTGACGAGAATTAGCTCGCGGGCCGGACCTTGCGTCCGGACAGGAAAAAAAAAAAAAAAAAAAAAAAAAAAACCTAACCTAACCTAACCTAACCTAACCTAACCTAACCTAACCTAACCTAACCTAACCTAACCTAACCTAACCTAACCTAACCTAACCTAACCTAACCTAACCTAACCTAACCTAACCTAACCTAACCTAACCTAACCTAACCTAACCTAACCTAACCTAACCTAACCTAACCTAACCTAACCTAACCTAACCTAACCTAACCTAACCTAACCTAACCTAACCTAACCTTTTTTTTTTTTTTTTTTTTTTTTTGGGGGGGGGAAATGCCCTCGCACTTCCCTGCCACCACGGGGGTGATGGCAGGGGGTATGTGGGACTCGAACCCACTAAAACCCCCCCCGTGATCCGTCCGCCGCCGGGACGGGACGAGATAGGGTCGCGCTGGCATTCACTATCTCGCCCCAGCGGTAGGCCCTTCCGGGCCTCTGCGCCAGTGGGTGGGTAACCTTTCACCTCAGTTACCCACCAGACGTGTGGGACCGTGTGAGCGCAGCGGAGAGTCCCCCGACCCTCCGCCGCCGGCCCCACTACGGAGGACGAAGAAGGCGCCCGAAGCGCCTCCTCCGTCCCCCTCTCCGTCTGCGCCGGAGGGGGTCAGAGTTGGCATCGTCCTCTCTGACCCGCTCCGCAGCCTCCTTTTGCGACATCACCACCTCGCAAAAGGAGACCGTAGCCTGCCACGCTCTCTCGCTGTCGAGCATGGCGTTCACCACGCTCGGCAACGAGAGATCCCGGCCAACGACCGCTGAAAGTGTGCGCCGCTCAGACTCCCAAGCAGCGCACACCTCCAGCGTGTGGGGCGCCGTATCTTCCGGCGCCCCACATTCGTGGCAGGCTGGGGTCGCCTCCCGTCTCGCGATCTGGTGCAGGTACTTTCCGAAACATCCGTGTCCGGAAAGCACCTGCACCAATCGGAAGGTCAGCGACCCGAATGGCCGCCGCACCCACTCCCGGAGGACCGGGCGGATGGCCTCCACCGTCCTCTGCCCAGGCACCGGTGGAGCCAGGTCCTCCGTCCACCGCCGCAACAGGGCGGCCCGCGCCTGCCTCCGCAGGCGCCTGACCTCCTCCCACGCTGGGGGCTCTCCACGGGACCTCCTCGCCGCCACAAAGTGGTAAACTTCGGCGAGGGTTTCCGCTTCGAGCTCCCAGGGGGGATCACCGGCCAGCACGCACGCCGCCGTCCAGGACACCGTCCGGTATCCGCGGATCGCCCTCGTCGCAATGACCCGCTGCGGACGTCGCAGCAGGGCCTTGTTATTGCGACCGAGGGCGTCCACCCAGACCGGTGCCCCGTACATGGCCATACTCCGGATAACTCCGGAGTATAGCCGACGGCACGTGGCGTTCGGGCCACCCACGTTGGGCAGCAGCCTCCCCAGTGCGGCAGCCGCACCCAGGACTCTTGGGGCCAGTTGGGTAAAATGGGCCCCAAAAGTCCACCTCCCGTCCAGGATGAGACCCAGATATTTCATCTGGGTCCCAACCGGGACCGGGATCCCATCCAGGAGTACCCGAGTCCCTGGAGGGGGTCCCCCCCGAGGCCCGTGGAACAACAGGGCCTCAGTCTTGGAGAGGGCAACCTCCAGTCCCAGGGAGCGAATGCGGTCGACCACGAGGGTTGTACCCACCGTGGCCAGCCGCACCGTCTCCCTGAGGTCCCTCCCCTTGACTACGACCAGGGTGTCGTCCGCGTAGCACGCAACCTGCATATTTGCAGGAAGCGTGCCACGCAGCACCCAGTCGTAGCCAATGTTCCACAGAAGCGGTCCCAAGACCGACCCCTGTGGAACCCCGCAGGAGACGCGACGGTGCCTCAAACCGTCACGCCCTTCCACCAGGACCTCGCGGTCCTGGAGGTAATCAGCCAACAGCCTCCGCAGATACAGGGGCACTCCGTGATAACGGAGCGCCTCCTGTATCGTTCCATGCGGAAGGCTGTTGAAGGCGTTGGCTATGTCAAGCGACACAGCCAACGCCCTTTCCCCTCCACCGACCGCATCCTGCGTCCACCTCTTGAGCCAGAGCAGGGCGTCTATAGTAGACCGCCCTGCTCTGAACCCATACTGGGCCTCCGACAGCCCAGGCCCAGTACCCTCCAGGTGCCGGATGACACGAGAAGCTACTACACGCTCTAGCAGCTTCCCCGTGTCATCCAGCAAGACGATGGGCCTGTATGCGGAAGAAGAGTCGATAGGACGACCCTCCTTCCGCAACAGGCACAATCGGCCATCCTTCCACAGCTTCGGGAACCGTCCAGACGTAAGGCATGCGTCGAACAGTTCCCGAAGCCGATCGCCCATCTCCCTCAGGGCGATTGTGAGGACCCGTCCCGGTATCCCGTCGGGACCCGGAGCGGTCCTCTTGCCCCGTAGGCGTGCGACCGCGATCTCCATCTCCGCCTCTGAAAGAGGTGGGATGGAGTCCGCTAAGTCCGCCTCGGGGAGGGATGGCGCCATCGTCGGAGGGTTGTGGAGGGGATTTCTGTCGGGGAAAAGCCCCCCCAACACCCTGTCTAGGAGCTCCGGCTCCAGGGACTCCGCGACTGGGGACGTCTGGCCCCGGAACTTATTCCGGGCAGCCTTGTATGGACGTCCCCATGGGTCCCTGTTGAGGCCCTCGAGGGTTTCACCCCAGGCCTCCGACTTCCGCCTTTCTATGGCCAGCTGTAGGTCCCACCGCGCATTGCGGTAGGCGCTGTACAGCTGGCCCTCAGCTGCCAGCTCCTCGGCTGACAGCTGCTCGTCCGTGCGGCCCCTGCGCCGCCTCCTGCAGCGGGTGTAGGGCCGCCGCGCCGCCGAGCAGGCGGCTCGGAGATCCGCGATCTCCGAGCTCCACCAGTACACCTGGCGGCGCTCAGGATGTCGCCGGGCCCTCGGCATGGCCGTGTCGCACACGGCCGTCACCGCCTCGCGGAACGTCTGGGTGCGCGGGGCCAGCCTGCCACGCCTGCACTATAGCCGCCTCCTTTGCCAACTCGGCGTCGAGGCGACTAATGGCCCAGCGCGGGAAGGCCGCCCGCGCCACCCGCTGGGGCCCCCCTTGGCTGTCGGAGGTGAAGATCTCAAACCGTATATATTTGTGGTCCGAGAGAGTCTCCACCTCCGACAACACCCTCCAGGCCCGGACACGTGCTGCGACAGCTGGGGTGGCGAACGATACGTCCACCACGGACCCCCCACGCTGTCGCACGCAGGTGTGGACCGACCCTCTGTTGAGCAGGGTCAGTCCTGAGGCAACCGCCCACTCCCTGACGATCTCGCCACGGGAGTTAGTGGAGGGGTTGCCCCAATCCCGGGCCTTAGCGTTCAGGTCCCCCATAAGGAGGACCTGACGTGGCGCCTGACGTCTCACCGCCGCAGCCAGGAGGTCCACAAAGACCTCCAGCTCTGCAGCGGTTCTGTTGGGGGAGAAGTATGCGCCGACAATCGCATACTCTCCCCACCTGGCCACCACGTACCCCGAGCCCCTCTCCTCAACCGAGAGGGGGGAGGCACTTCCGGGCCGCCCCACAACAGCCACGGAGTCGTCCAAATCCCCAGCCCAGCAAGAATGTTGGGGGGGGACGTAGTACGGCTCCGCGGCTACCGCCACGTCTATCTGCCACTGCGCCAGGGACTGCATGAACAGATCTTGGGCCCGGGCGCAGTGGTTCAGATTCGTCTGAAGAAGGTTGTGATGTCCGACTTGATCCATCAATCAGACATCACAACCTCCTCACACGCCGCTTGGCGTGCTCCTTCCGGGGCGGCCCGGTTTGTGGCGGCCGGGGCAGCCTGGGTCCGAGTGGCCTTCCCCTTCGTCCTAGGGGGAACGCAGCTGCGTCCCCCCATTATGTGCCCGGAGGGCCTCCCCGATTCGGCGCATATTGCACAGCGCGGGGTGGTTTTCCCGCAGCTGGCCGCCCGGTGACCTGCGTCTCCACATCGGAAACACAGGTCACCAACCTAACCTAACCTAACCTAACCTAACCTAACCTAACCTAACCTAACCTAACCTAACCTAACCTAACCTAACCTAACCTAACCTAACCTAACCTAACCTAACCTAACCTAACCTAACCTAACCTAACCTAACCTAACCTAACCTAACCTAACCTAACCTAACCTAACCTAACCTAACCTAACCTAACCTAACCTAACCTAACCTAACCTAACCTAACCTAACCTAACCTAACCTAACCTAACCTAACCTAACCTAACCTAACCTAACCTAACCTAACCTAACCTAGCCTAACCTAACCTAACCTAACCTAACCTAACCTAACCTAACCTAACCTAACCTAACCTAACCTAACCTAACCTAACCTAACCTAACCTAACCTAACCTAACCTAACCTAACCTAACCTAACCTAACCTAACCTAACCTAACCTAACCTAACCTAACCTAACCTAACCTAACCTAACCTAACCTAACCTAACCTAACCTAACCTAACCTAACCTAACCTAACCTAACCTAACCTAACCTAACCTAACCTAACCTAACCTAACCTAACCTAACCTAACCTAACCTAACCTAACCTAACCTAACCTAACCTAACCTAACCTAACCTAACCTAACCTAACCTAACCTAACCTAACCTAACCTAACCTAACCTAACCTAACCTAACCTAACCTAACCTAACCTAACCTAACCTAACCTAACCTAACCTAACCTAACCTAACCTAACCTAACCTAACCTAACCTAACCTAACCTAACCTAACCTAACCTAACCTAACCTAACCTAACCTAACCTAACCTAACCTAACCTAACCTAACCTAACCTAACCTAACCTAACCTAACCTAACCTAACCTAACCTAACCTAACCTAACCTAACCTAACCTAACCTAACCTAACCTAACCTAACCTAACCTAACCTAACCTAACCTAACCTTTTTTTTTTTTTTTTTTTTTTTTTTTTTTTTTTGACCCAGGAAAATCCGTTTATGGATTCAACACCAGCCTCGGGGGAGACTGGTGGATATGTGGGACTCACCGCTCCTGAAGTGAGACAGCATACCCACTAAAAACCTGGGGTGCCCCTTCTCGTCCGCGATAAGCACAGGGACGCGGGCTCGCTTGCGCACTCTCCGTGTCTACTGTTCGCGGCAGCCGCCACCCGCAGGTGCGGCACCATCCTCTCCGTCTTCCGACGGGTACTTCCAGGTTCGGCGACACCAGGCACCCAGTGCGCCGACCATCCTGGGGATCGTTGGCGTGCAGGTGACAAACCCCCGTTCGTCACCGGCCGATCCCATATCACCGACGTCCCGGACCCGGGGCACTAGGCCCAGGGTCAACAGACATCGGCCATCGGCGTGTTCTTGGCCTTCGCCTTTGCAGGGTGGGCCAGAGGCGGCCTTACGGTCCGCCGTCCGGCTCCCCACCGCGCAGGCTTAGGCTTGAGGGCATCACAGCCCTTTCCTCCCATCCGGTGTTCGGCGTTTTTGTCCGCTGCAGCGCAGAGCATGCAGCGAACCGCCGCTGAACATTCACTGGCCAGGTGGCCAGGCTGACCACAGCGATAACAAAGATCACTACGATCAACCTGGTTGGGGCATTTCGCCCGCACGTGACCTTCCTCCAAGCACTTATAGCAAACAAAGGGCTTGCGCTCAAGTAGGTGGACCCTTGCCGAGACCCAACCTACGAGCAGTTTGCCCCCCAATGCTACCTCCTTGGCGGCGGCGATCGGGCATCGCAGCCACATCGAGCCGACTCCGATAAGATTAGTACGCACCTCGCTGTACCTTATGGAGTCGACCGAGCACCCGCCGACCCGCGCGACCGCTTCCGCTACATCGTCCGAAGAGACGGAGTCGTCGAGGTTCGAAATGCGCATTTCTGCACACTTCGTTGGCCTCGTGATTCGGACGAGCTCCGCCGGGAGGACCTCCCTAAGTTTCTCCGCCAGCAAGTCGGCCTTCGGTCCATTGTCAGGCCCTGTGACCTCTAGCATGCGAGTGCCGGCAACCGAAGTTCGGAAGCCGACAAACGGTATGCCAAGGTCCGGCAGCTCAATGGACGATTTGGCCTTTTGGAGCATCTCGTAATAAGTCGCCCCCTTCTCAGCAGCACCTGGCTGAAGAGTGAGGACGACTGCAGACGACCGTGGTGGGCGCAGCTTCGCCGCCGGGTTCCTGGTCTGCGAGGCTTTCTGCACCGCACCAGACCCGTTGGTTTTACCGCGCTTCACCATGTTGCTCCAACTTTCCTTCATGGCCTTGGGCGCTGGTGGTAACGCCCTTGGCTCCTTCTTTTTGGCTGGTTGCGTTGTACCAGCACCATCCTTCTTCCCTCGTTTCTTCTTCCCTTTGGACTCCCCGACTGCCGGCACAGGGGCAGGGGCCGCAGCTTTGGCTGCCTGAGCCTGCCTCTTGTCCGCTGCAAGTGGGGGCCGGGAACGTGCCTCCGGGGGAAGTCTTTGTTCCAGCGCTTCGAGTCGAGCATTCACCATGGTCCCCACCTTGACCATGATGTCCCGCTCGAACTCGTCTCCGTCCTTGGCCAGTGCGGCGCTTTTGCGAATTGCTCCGCTTCCACGCCTAGGCGGTGAGGCAGGGCGAGTCGGCTCAACCTCCGCGCTCTCGTGAGCGCCTGTGGGAGCCAGGCTCTGCCTTTGCGCCTTCCTCAGCTCCTCCATATCCAGCTTCATCTGAGCGACCTCCTTACGGAGATCGCCCACTTCCGCTTTCAGCCGAGCGTTGTCGGCCTGGAGAAGCTGAGTCTCATCGGACACGGAGTGTAACGACAACTCCGTGACCGCCTCCTTGATTGAAGACGCCGCATCCTTAAGGCTCCGGACAAGGGTCCCCTTAAGGTTCGACGACTTCGTCGCCACCTCCGTTATTACGGTGAGGCTGTCGACGACAGCACCCACCAGCTCGCTGCTCGACCTAGGTCCGGAATCACTTCCAGACATGGCTGAAATGCGAGCCTTCCTCCTTTCTTTCTCCTCCCGGACGAACGACGTCAGGTCCGCCTCGGCCCGCAAGCGGAGTTCTTCACGCTTGAGTGCGATCAACTCCGCTTTCGCCTTAGCGAGCCCGACGTAATGGCCCGTTGATGGAGGGCGACCTCTAACTCTCCTTGCAGATGGTGGTCGGCTACCCTGCTCCTCGTCAGAAGCGGAATCGGAGTAAGTACCACCGCTGCTAGGGTTCCTCCGCTTGAGTGCTCTTGGTTCAAGCGACTCGATGCTCATGCTGGAGCCGGCTGTGGACTCGACATCGTCCGAGTCCAGAGGCGGCTTCTCCTTTGAGAACCTCCCTTTCTCGTCCCGCTTAGGGACCTCCACGATCTTAACACTAGATTTTTTTTCATGGCGATTTTTGCCCCCCCCAGAATACGAGGGGCAGCCTCCCGTAGGAGGGAAGGATTGTCCGTTACCGGCTTTACCAACCTGGGGTAGTTTTACAGTTCTCTTTAAATCAGCCATTTTTGGGGTGCCAGCTTTAAGGCCCGGCCGCCTATAGGGACAACACAAACAAACAAACACATAACACAAAAGAAAACAAACAAAAAGACAACACAGAACTAAACAACAAAACAAAAACAAAATCAAAAATCTGGCTTCCACCAGTTTGCCCGACAGGGTGGCCGAATTGACCCTCCCTGCCGCGCCACGGGTCTTGAAGACCCGCCATCCTCCGACCCGAAGGTCCACTGCAGCCGAAGCCGCTCCATCCCATGATGCCCGACGAGGCGGCCGAGTTGACCCTCCCCGCCGCGCCGCGAGCCTTGAAGGCTCGCCATCCCTCGGCCCGAAAGCCCTCCGGACGATGTCTCTATCGTCCCTCCCCGCCCCATCTGCTGCGCCCTATGCCGAGACATAGGGATCGCAGAGGGGCCCACCAGGAATTTAGCCAACGACTAATAAGATCCCCGAAGGAAAGTTATTAGCCGTCGCCCAGGGTGCACCGGTCCAAGTGCTGCCCTTCCCCCCGGATGCAAGCATCCATAAGGGACTGGCAACACTCGGGGCAAACGTGGAGGTATCCTGGCCCGCACCCCAACCTAACCTAACCTAACCTAACCTAACCTAACCTAACCTAACCTAACCTAACCTAACCTAACCTTTTTTTTTTTTTTTTTTTTTTTTTTTTTTTTTTTTTTTTTGACCCGGGAAAATCCGTTTATGGATTCGACACCAGCCTCGGGGGAGACTGGTGGATATGTGGGACTCACCGCTCCTGAAGTGAGACAGCATACCCACTAAAAACCTGGGGTGCCCCTTCTCGTCCGCGATAAGCACAGGGACGCGGGCTCGCTTGCGCACTCTCCGTGTCCACTGTTCGCGGCAGCCGCCACCCGCAGGTGCGGCACCATCCTCTCCGTCTTCCGACGGGAATTTCCAGGTTCGGCGACACCAGGCACCCAGTGCGCCGACCATCCTGGGGATCGTTGGCGTGCAGGTGACAAACCCCCGTTCGTCACCGGCCGATCCCATATCACTGACGTCCCGGACCCGGGGCACTAGGCCCAGGGTCAACAGACATCGGCGTGTTCTTGGCCTTCGCCTTTGCAGGGTGGGCCAGAGGCGGCCTTACGGTCCGCCGTCCGGCTCCCCACCGCGCAGGCTTAGGCTTGAGGGCATCACAGCCTTTTCCTCCCATCCGGTGTTCGGCGTTTTTGTCCGCTGCAGCGCAGAGCATGCAGCGAACCGCCGCTGAACATTCACTGGCCAGGTGGCCAGGCTGACCACAGCGATAACAAAGATCACTACGATCAACCTGGTTGGGGCATTTCGCCCGCACGTGACCTTCCTCCAAGCACTTATAGCAAACAAAGGGCTTGCGCTCAAGTAGGTGGACCCTTGCCGAGACCCAACCTACGAGCAGTTTGCCCCCCAATGCTACCTCCTTGGCGGCGGTGATCGGGCATCGCAGCCACATCGAGCCGACTCCGATAAGATTAGTACGCACCTCGCTGTACCTTATGGAGTCGACCGAGCACCCGCCGACCCGCGCGACCGCTTCCGCTACATCGTCCGAAGAGACGGAGTCGTCGAGGTTCGAAATGCGCATTTCTGCACACTTCGTTGGCCTCGTGATTCGGACGAGCTCCGCCGGGAGGACCTCCCTAAGTTTCTCCGCCAGCAAGTCGGCCTTCGGTCCATTGTCAGGCCCTGTGACCTCTAGCATGCGAGTGCCGGCAACCGAAGTTCGGAAGCCGACAAACGGTATGCCAAGGTCCGGCAGCTCAATGGACGATTTGGCCTTTTGGAGCATCTCGTAATAAGTCGCCCCCTTCTCAGCAGCACCTGGCTGAAGAGTGAGGACGACTGCAGACGACCGTGGTGGGCGCAGCTTCGCCGCCGGGTTCCTGGTCTGCGAGGCTTTCTGCACCGCACCAGACCCGTTGGTTTTACCGCGCTTCACCATGTTGCTCCAACTTTCCTTCATGGCCTTGGGCGCTGGTGGTAACGCCCTTGGCTCCTTCTTTTTGGCTGGTTGCGCTGTACCAGCACCATCCTTCTTCCCTCGTTTCTTCTTCCCTTTGGGCTCCCCGACTGCCGGCACAGGGGCAGGGGCCGCAGCTTTGGCTGCCTGAGCCTGCCTCTTGTCCGCTGCAAGTGGGGGCCGGGAACGTGCCTCCGGGGGAAGTCTTTGTTCCAGCGCTTCGAGTCGAGCATTCACCATGGTCCCCACCTTGACCATGATGTCCCGCTCGAACTCGTCTCCGTCCTTGGCCAAAGCGGCGCTTTTGCGAATTGCTCCGCTTCCACGCCTAGGCGGTGAGGCAGGGCGAGTCGGCTCAACCTCCGCGCTCTCGCGAGCGCCTGTGGGAGCCAGGCTCTGCCTTTGCGCCTTCCTCAGCTCCTCCATATCCAGCTTCATCTGAGCGACCTCCTTACGGAGATCGCCCACTTCCGCTTTCAGCCGAGCGTTGTCGGCCTGGAGAAGCTGAGTCTCATCGGACACGGAGTGTAACGACAACTCCGTGACCGCCTCCTTGATTGAAGACGCCGCATCCTTAAGGCTCCGGACAAGGGTCCCCTTAAGGTTCGACGACTTCGTCGCCACCTCCGTTATTACGGTGAGGCTGTCAACGACAGCACCCACCAGCTCGCTGCTCGACCTAGGTCCGGAATCACTTCCAGACATGGCTGAAATGCGAGCCTTCCTCCTTTCTTTCTCCTCCCGGACGAACGACGTCAGGTCCGCCTCGGCCCGCAAGCGGAGTTCTTCACGCTTGAGTGCGATCAACTCCGCTTTCGCCTTAGCGAGCCCGACGTAATGGCCCGTTGATGGAGGGCGACCTCTAACTCTCCTTGCAGATGGTGGTCTGCTACCCTGCTCCTCGTCAGAAGCGGAATCGGAGTAAGTACCACCGCTGCTAGGGTTCCTCCGCTTGAGTGCTCTTGGCTCGAGCGACTCAATACTCATGGTGGAGCCGGCTGTGGACTCGACATCGTCCGAGTCCAGAGGCGGCTTCTCCTTTGAGAACCGCCCTTTCTCGTCCCGCTTAGGGACCTCCACGATCTTAACACTAGATTTTTTTTCATGGCGATTTTTGCCCCCCCCAGAATACGAGGGGCAGCCTCCCGTAGGAGGGAAGGATTGTCCGTTACCGGCTTTACCAACCTGGGGTAGTTTTACAGTTCTCTTTAAATCAGCCATTTTTGGGGTGCCAGCTTTAAGGCCCGGCCGCCTATAGGGACAACACAAACAAATAAGACACATAACACAAAGGAAAACAAACAAAAAGACAACACAAAAGAAAACAAACAAAAGACAACACAGAACTAAACAACAAAACAAAAACAAAAACAAAAATCTGGCTCCCACCAGTTTGCCCGACAGGGTAGCCGAATTGACCCTCCCTGCCGCGCCACGGGTCTTGAAGACCCGCCATCCTCCGACCCGAAAGTCCACTGCAGCCGAAGCCGCTCCATCCCACGATGCCCGACGGGGCGGCCGAGTTGACCCTTCCCGCCGCGCCGCGAGCCTTGAAGGCTCGCCATCCCTCGGCCCGAAGGCCCTCCGGACGATGTCTCTATCGTCCCTCCCCGCCCCATCTGCTGCGCCCTATGCCGAGACATAGGGATCGCAGAGGGGCCCACCAGGAATTTAGCCAACGACTAATAAGATTCCCGAAGGAAAGTTATTAGCCGTCGCCCAGGGTGCACCGGTCCAAGTGCTGCCCCTCCCCCCGGATGCAAGCATCCATAAGGGACTGGCAACACTCAGGGCAAACGTGGAGGTATCCTGGCCCGCACCCCAACCTAACCTAACCTAACCTAACCTAACCTAACCTAACCTAACCTAACCTAACCTAACCTAACCTAACCTAACCTAACCTAACCTAACCAGACGCGTTCCAACCTCGGCCGTAGACGCCACGAAATTAATTCACTCCGCATATTTAATTCGGAATAAATAGAAAATTTTTCACCGGGAGACCTGTGCTATATATCAAAAGTTGCGTAATTACGCGGTGCACAAAGTGGTGGAAAGTGATTTTCGAAAAAATTATTTTCCAAAGTGTTTTCTTGGAAAAAGTGGTTTTTTGTGAAAATTTTTAATACAAAGTCGGAAACGCTGCCGATTTAAGATCGGTGACCCCCTCCTTTTTTGGGCTCATCTGATCGGCCTCGACGAGCTGCACCGGTTGGTGCCATTTTTGGATTTTTTCCGCGGACTTCCGCGGAAATATCAGTGAAAAAACAGAAAACCACGTGGCACGTGGTCGGTGATCCCGGGCTGACACACAAAAACGGACAAAACCACTGGATGGAAGACCAGAAGCCGACACAGAAACCGTTTTCGGATTGAGAAAAAGTTAAGTAGTTTTTAAGTTATAAGGTGACAAATTTTTGTGCGGTTTTATGTTTTATGTAAATTGGCTTAAATCAAAATTATAAGCGATGACCTATGCGCGTTTTTGGCTTATATTATAGATTTGTGTGTGTTGAGCATATTAGTATTTAAATTAGATTTTTCTGCCGGAAATTTTTTGTTATATTTAAATTTAAGTCAAATAGTCAACCGCAAATAGATTGGTGCTCCAATATCTCGGAAACGGCAGGAGATAGGGCATTTTTGACCAAACCCTGTGTATATCCCATACGCGCTCGGTTTGTCTTACCGTGTACAACAAAATTTCATTCAAAATTTTCAAAAATAATTTTTCGAAATTTCCAAACTTTAGGATTTAGTCAAATAGTTTTTTTTGCACATAACCCAAAAACGGTGCGTTTTGGACACTTTTTGACAAAAATTTTATGTCTAGACAATTGTTTAGAAATAAGGTTTGTTCCCTGCCAAAACTTTTCCGATCCCCCCCCCCTTTTCCCTCATTTTTCCCCCTATATTAGTATATTAATATTTCAAACTGCCCTATCTTCGTAATTAAGCTGGTAATTTGGGCGCAGTCTTCAGATTTGGACACAGCACTGAGAGTGCTGTCTTTGTATAACCACTGACTCTATATAGAGTTAGTTGAAGTAGAGTAGGTAAAAAATTTTTTTGTGCAATTTTGCAAACAGAGGCTAGATCTCGTACCTTTCCGACCGATTACGGGGCTTCAGTACAATAGGACAAACTATCGAGAGGCTCTACCTAGAGCAAAGTATCTGGAAGGAATAAAATTTGTACTTACCTCGCTGGACGACGCCCAAGCTGCACATCGGTACCTGAAACAAAAAGAAAAGAGTAATTAGTGACAAATAATTATTGTTGTTTTATTTTTACCTTTTTAATTTACTTTGTGTTGTGTTTTATTTCATTGTTTTGTTTTATTGGCTTTCTTTTTACAACTTTTACAAACTTAAAAATTTTAATATTGCATTTGACCGCGAGCAATCCCCGAAGGAACGATGATTGGATTCCGCACACCGGTTAAACAATTAGGAACATCTGACCAGGAGCCCCAAAAAATAATGGCTGGAACTCAGCCAAGTGAAGCAGGACCCTCTTTCAGTGAAGGAGGAACGCTCAACCAAAAGAGCGTTAGACGAAGCATTGGTGAGTGGGAATCAACCCAACCAGCCATTCGGACGAAACCCACTCCTCCCACAAAAACAGCAGTGGTAGAGCCCCCAAAGCCGAAACCTGCTGCAGGACGCATGGTTTTGCTGGAGGTGTTAGGAGACCCACCCAAGCAAAAATGCTTGGATCGGGTAACAGAAGCAAGAGCCTGCGTCAACAAGGCCAAACTTCACCTAAGCAATTCCAGAAATCTGAAAACAGAGATCAAAACCGAAGTAAACCAGGCAATAGATCGACTATTTCAGTTGGTGAAAGAAGCGGATTCGGTGAAGGGGCGAACTAACAAATCTACAGCAGAGCCAGAAAAACCGAAAGAGACCGATTTGACGAGCGAAAGCAAAAGAAGTGACTGCGAACTAACAGCAAAGATTGACGAGCACATCCAACTGCTGAAAGAAAACAACCAAAAGTTAGATGAGCTGAAGGACACAATAGAAAGAAAGACCTACGCCAGTGCAGTAGCAACACAACCCAGGAGGCAGCTCCCTGAGCACACTGCGCTGCACTCCGTAGTTGTCACGGCAAAAGACGAGACGGAAACGGGAGAGGAAGTCCTCAGCAAGATTAGGAAAGCCGTCAATGCAAAGGAAGGAGGAGTAATGGTCGAAAAAATCCGGAAAGCTAAGGACAGGAAAGTGATTGTCGGATGTAGGACCGAAGAGGAGAGAGAGAAAGTGAAAGATAGGCTTAATAAAGCGGGAGAGCTGAATGTAGAGGAGATAAAAAACAAGGACCCCCTGGTCATCCTCAAGGACGTACTGCAGTACAATAGTGACGAAGAGGTATTACGAGCCTTGAGGAACCAAAATCAGGCTATTTTTAAAGGTTTGGACAAGGGTGAGGACAGAATCACGGTGGCTTATAAAAAGCGTACCAGGAACCCACTCACAAGCCACGTTATAATGAGGGTCTCCTCTAAACTCTGGCAGCGCATGGTGGAGGCGGAGACGGTCCACGTTGATTTACAACGGGTAAGAGTAGCGGACCAGTCACCACTGGTCCAATGCTCTATGTGCCTTGGATACGGACATGGCCGGCGTTTCTGCAAAGAGACGCTGGAAAAATGTAGCCACTGTGGAGGCCCTCATGTAAAGTCACAGTGTGAGGACTGGCTAGCCGCCGCAGCCCCATCGTGCAGCAATTGCGTCCACGCTAAAATGGACAAGGTCGATCACAACGCATTTAGTAATGAGTGCCCAATTAGGAGGAGATGGGAGGCGCTGGCTAGAGCAACAGTTGCCTATTGCTAAGGGCGTCCCAGGCGTTAATTCGGCATCGACAAGAACAAAGCCATATATAGCAGCTCAAGCAAACCTACAACGTAAGGAGCTGGCAACAAGAGAAATAATGCTCGAAGCTAGTGAGAAGAAAATGGCCTTTGCACTGCTCCAGGAGCCGTATGTAGGGGGACTAGGTAGAATGCGAGACTACAACGGGGTTAGGATCTTCCAAAGCACTGATCGGAATAGCGGAACCACGAAAGCTGCAATTGCAGTTTTTGATGACGACGTGGATGTTATCCAGTACCCGGAACTTACCACACCCAACATCGTAGTGGCTATGTTAAGAACAAGCGCTTGGGAGATCGTAGTGGTCTCATTCTACTTTGAACCTGATCCCAAACCCATACAGCCATACCTGGAGCAGTTAAAGCAAATAGAACAAAAGTTCAGTCGAATGCTGATTATCGGCGGAGATGCAAACGCAAAGAGTGCATGGTGGGGCAGTGCCAAAGTAGACGACCGAGGTGAGGAAATGGCTGGAGCGCTAGAGGATATGGGGCTGCAGGTGCTCAACGAAGGAAATACACCAACCTTCGACACCATCCGAGGAGGCAAAACCTACTCCAGCTTCGTTGACGTTACGGCATGCACATCGGATATACTCAACCTAATTGAAAACTGGAGAGTTGATGAGAGTTTAACGAGTTCAGACCATAACACTATTGTATTCAAAATTAACATCACCCCGGCAAAAGGTATAAACATAGCCCGTACAACACGGAAATTTAACAGCAAGAAAGCAGACTGGAGCCACTTTCATGGGAAAATGGCCCAGTTGCTGGCAGATAACGAAATAAACAAAATTGTAATATCCAAACTAAATAATAAAGTAGAATTAGAAGAAACAATAGAAAAATATATCTTAACAATAATACAAGCCTGCAACGAAAGTATACCTAGAAAGAAAAATAATACTACACTTACCTTTGCATGGTGGACGGAGGAGCTCGTTAAACTGAAGCAGGAAGTCTTCACCAAAAAGCGGAGGATTCGATGTGCAGCGCCGGTCCGAAGAAAGAAGGTCGTCCAGGAGTACCTGCAAGCAAAAGAGACATATGAGTTAGAAGCAGTGAAAAGCCAGATCGATAGTTGGAAAGAATTTTGTGGCAAACAAGTTAAAGAAGGACTTTGGGAAAGCATCTACCGGGTGATAAGGAGGACGGAGAGGAGACATGAAGACCTGCCTCTAGAGAGTGACGGAAGAACGTTGGATCAGAATGAATCGGCCAGACTGCTAGTGCAAACATTTTACCCCGAGGACAGAGAGGAAGACGATAGCGAATATCACAAGAGCGTCAGGGCCCAAGCGGAAAAGGTAAACGAGCTGGATCATGATGAATTTCATGATCCACCGTTTACCCCAGAAGAGCTTAAAGCCGCGGTGACTAGTTTCAATCCCAAAAAGGCCCCAGGGGCAGATGGGTTGACTGCTGATATTTGTGAACGTGCCATAAACCATTGTCCGGAGCTTTACCTATCACTGGCAAACAAGTGCCTCGAGCTGAACCACTTCCCAATCATCTGGAAGGAGGCGACAGTGATTGCTTTGAGAAAGCCGGGTAAAGAAAGTTACACTGAGCCAAAATCTTACAGACCGATTGGATTGTTGCCGGTGATGGGTAAAATTCTCGAAAAGATGCTTATCGGTAGGGTGAAATGGCATATACTCCCGAGATTAAGTTCCCGACAGTACGGGTTCATGCCGCAACGGAGCACGGAGGACTCCCTCTATGTCTTGATACAGTACATACGCGGGAAGCTGATACAAAAGAAGATAGTCACGATGATATCTTTAGACATAGAGGGGGCCTTCGACAGTGCGTGGTGGCCTGCGATCAGGATCAGGCTGGCTGAAGAACAGTGTCCCGTTAATCTTAGGAGGCTATTGGACAGTTACCTGCAAAATCGAACGGTGAGGCTAAGATATGCCGGTGAAGAAGTTTCGAAAGCGACGAATAAAGGGTGTGTTCAAGGATCGATTGGAGGCCCGATCCTTTGGAATTTATTGTTGGATCCGCTGCTCAAAGGGCTAGACCAAAGAGGGGACTACTGCCAGGCTTTTGCGGATGACGTTGTCCTGGTTTTCGATGGAGACTCGGCTGCCGAAGTCCAACGTCAGGCAGATGACGCTCTCGCCTATGTGCAGGAGTGGGGTATCAAAAATAAGTTAAAGTTTGCTCCGCACAAAACCAACGCGATGTTGCTCACTAGAAAACTTAAATACGATGCCCCACATCTGAGCATGGGCGGGGTTGCCATCGGCTTGGTGAAGGAAATGAAAATCTTGGGCCTGACTATAGACGAAAAACTCACTTTTAACAACCATGTGGGTAATGTCTGTAGGAAGGCCCTGGGTTTTTACAGGCAACTGGCAAAAACAGCCCGTATTAGCTGGGGTCTCCATCCGGAAATTATTCGGACGATATACACAGCAGTTGTGGAGCCAGTCATTGTGTATGCTGCAGGCGTATGGGCACCAGCAAGTACCAAACTGTGCGTGCAGAAACATCTAAATGCAGTACAGCGTGGGTTTGCGCAGAAACTGTGCAAAGCATACCACACCGTCTCCCTCAACTCGGCGCTGGTGTTGGCTGGGATACTTCCGCTCGACCTTAGGATACAGGAAGCAGCCGCACTGTACGAGGCTAAGAGAGGAGTCCCCCAGCCAACACTGGGAGACAGGGAGGTGGAGCGAATGGAGCTGTACGTCAATACCCCTCATCCAGCAACGCATCTGAACCTGGGGTTCCTTAGCCTGGTGGACCAAGAGCAAGTTGATGCACATAACAACCAACAAGTGCAAATCTACACGGACGGCAGCAAAATTGAAGGTAAGGTCGGAGCAGCATTGTCTCTCTGGAGCAATGGTGCCGAGACCAACAACCGGAAATTGAAGCTGCCTTCCTACTGTACGGTCTACCAGGCCGAACTACTGGCCATATGCGTTGCGACCAGGGAGATACTTAAAAGCCCTAAAACGACCTTCGGCGTATATAGTGACTCGCGCTCCGCGCTTGAGACAGTCACCAATAATTGGACGATGCATCCCCTGGCAGTGGAAACGCGGAGAAATATAAGAACTTTACGAGATCAGAACAAAGAGATCACACTGTTCTGGATTAAAGCCCACGCAGGACTCGAAGGGAACGAGCGCGCAGACGAACTTGCGAAGGAGGCAGCGTTAACGATCAAAAGGAAACCAGACTACGACCAATGTCCGGTTTCGTTTGTCAAGCGACAAATCCGCGGGGAGTCGCTTGACAGATGGAATCAGAGATATAAGTCTGGTGGAACAGCCGGTGCAACAAAATTATTCTTCCCGGATGCGGTGCAGGCCTACAAGATAGTTCGCAAGATAGAGCCCACAGGAGTGCTCACCCAGATGATCACCGGGCACGGTGGGTTCTCTGAATACTTAAATCGGTTTAAGTGTAAGGATGACCCATCTTGCCCGTGTGAGCCTGGTGTAAACGAAACGGCGGCGCATGTCCTAATAGAGTGTCCAATATATGGTCGAGAAAGGTACGAAATAGAGCAACAGCTAGGAATTGTGTTAAAACGTGAGAATTTGAATGAAATAATTGTTGATGAGGTACTTAGAGATAGTTTCATAAAATATTGTGTTAAAATAGGAAATAAAGTGATAGCAAAAAATAAAACTAGATAAATAAGTATGTTTGTTATATATATTTAAGATATATATAAACAGCATAAATGTAAAATAAGATAATAAAACTCATGTAAACTAGAAATAAGTATGTAATAGATTTAAGGAAGTAATAATAAGAAAGATGTATGTATAGAACCTCTAGATCGTAATTGAAATATAAAATGTATGTAAGTAGTAATTAGAACTAAGGATAATAAAAATATATGCGTAGAATAGATAACTAGATCCCAAGAATAGAAAAATGTAAGATAGTAACAGAAGTAGGTAATAAACAAATACGACCCAATATCCCAATCCAAATAGTTAGTAGAAACTAGAAATAAGAAAATAAAGACTCTGACTTGTGTCAGGGGAATTAGCTCGCAGGCCGGGCCTCAGCGCCCGGACAGGAAAAAATTAATAAAAAAAAAAAAAAAAAAAACCTAACCTAACCTAACCTAACCTAACCTAACCTAACCTAACCTAACCTAACCTAACCTAACCTAACCTAACCTAACCTAACCTAACCTAACCTAACCTAACCTAACCTAACCTAACCTAACCTAACCTAACCTAACCTAACCTAACCTAACCTAACCTAACCTAACCTAACCTAACCTAACCTAACCTAACCTAACCTAACCTAACCTAACCTAACCTAACCTAACCTAACCTAACCTAACCTAACCTAACCTAACCTAACCTAACCTAACCTAACCTAACCTAACCTAACCTAACCTAACCTAACCTAACCTAACCAGTCTGCGTCCCGTAGCGACCGAGAGAGCATTTCAAAACGGCTGCTCCCACGTAAAAAAATCTTTAAAAATAGAAATAGTGGTCCTAGAAGGGCAAGTGAGGTGTCAGTGAGTGCGCATAAATTTGGATCACAGTGGGAACCAATTTTCAGACAGGAGTCTGAAAATTTCAGCGGTTGGCAGCTTAAAAACTGAGTTTTTGAGGTTAGTTTAACTTTCGCAAAACAGTTTTTCGCTTACGCTGCATGATTGAGATCTGTGCCCCACTGTTTTTTGAGTGCCAGTTTTTGCGCCCACTGCGTGCCCAGATCCCTGTAAAATCTTGGATTTTTCAGGCCGCGCACTCCTGAAATAATCAAGAAAGTCTGAAAACCACGTGGCCACGAGGTCCGTGATCCGAGGACTTTTTGAACAATTTCGGGGTACCATCTGGTGCGCCTTGCTTGTGCCATCATTAAATCGGTTTCAGGCGATTTTTAGCGATCTCGGTTTAGTAGCTACGTTAATTAGAAAATTTATTACTTAAGTGGCAATAACTTCTGGAATATAAGTGGCGCGTGGGATTTGAAACTTTCAGCTTCACCTACGTCACAAGACGTACCGCCATACTGATTTTCAGTTTTTTTGTACTTGCGGTTCTTTAGTTAAGCCTGAAATTCAGAAAATCCCCCCCACTGCCCATAAATTTGTTTTTTTTGTTTTTTATGTGTAATTGTATATATTAGAATTAAGTAGTCGGCTGAACTCTACCGGATTCCGCTTAAAGCGGATTTTTAGTGACCGGGACGAGGAGGCTGAAAAGGTTTGAAAATTAATTTTTCAAAACTTGTTCCTGGGGTCCCTGTACGTGGCGCGTGGGTTTTGGTGGTGTCATCTGTTAGCGTAGGTAAGGTTGTATCTGGCTGCAAATTTTCAAAATTTTAGTAGCCCCTGTTTCCAAGATACAACAATTATTGTTTTATCTCTTCCCCCTTTATTATCCCGGAGGGGGGGTGCCTAAAAAAAACTTTTGGACTACCAAAATCTGCGGGCCGTGGAGTTCTGTCGACTGGCACCAATTTCAAGGTAATCGGACCACGCACTGGGAAGTTACAGCGGTTTCAGGTATTTTCAGGATATCTCCTGAAAGGCGCTTTGTACTGCTGTACCTGTACCATAGAACTATAGCGTTGATCCTGCCCAGCTCGGGGAGCCCAAACTCGGCACTCCTGGGACCGCGGAGACCGGAGAAATCAAGGTTTGACCAAATCGCCGCCATCTTGGCGGCCATCTTGGGTTTTTTCATTCTGTGATAACTCCGGAACCAGGCGGCCAGGGAAGACCGGGTTTCCAGATTCGGAGAGCCTGCATTACTCCCTTGCCTGGGGGCATAAGGAATCCTGAAATTCAGCACTAAAAATTTCAGTGAAAGTGAGGCTCAGGAGCCTATACAGGGCGTGGAGGTGAGAACGACAGTGCTTTTCCCGTATTTCTGCGACCCTCGGGGCCGAAGATACGGGCGTCTGAACATTTAGCGGCCATTTTGTTCCGCCATTTTGGTTTTACAAAACCGGCCGTATCTTCGCAACCGAGCGTCCGATTGAGACCGGGTTTTCGTGAAAAGCTTTCCCAAGTGTTGTTCTACCTTCTGAGTGTGATTTGGGGGAGATTGGAGAGGGGGGAAATTTGCGTCGAGATTTCCGTGGATTGGGACGGACGTTTACTGGCCGAGGTCAGTACGCTTTTTCCCGCGTCTCTGCGACCTGTGGTTCCGGAGATATCGGCCAAACAAAAATTCGGCGGCCATTTTGTACCGCCATTTTGTTTTTATAAAAGTGGTCATAACTTTGGAACCGGGGGCCGTAGAAGAACGGGGTTTTCGGAGGCGGTCTTGCCGCAACGTTTCCTATCATCTGGGATTAGTCCCAGGTCATTCCCAAGTGACCGAATAGCGTGACCGAATTTGAGTGGATTGTGACAGAAGACGTTACGGCAATACAGGTGGTTCTTTTTCTGCGCTTCTGCGACCACTGGGTCCCGAGTTACAACAAGAACAAGATTTCAGCCGCCATTTTGTCAGCCATCTTGGATTTACAAGATTGGTGATAACTCGTTAACCGCTGGTCGTAGGAGACTCGGATTTCCACTGGGAGTAATCTCCCATCACGGTGCATCAGTGAGAGTAGTTAGAAAAATTTCACGATGTCGTCTGGTTCACAATCAACACAGAAGTCAACACAATCCACGAAGGGAACGGGGAAAGGTCGTGTGAGGAAGCCTGTAGTTTTTTACTCGCCCATTCGCAGTGCTTCTCCGGCCAAGCAGACCCGAAAACGAAAGGTGCCGGCAAATCCTGCTCAGGCATCTCCCTGGGCGCGCACCCCCGTCCGTAAGACCCCTAGGGTGGTAGCCGCTACCGAGATACCCGCTCGTGCAAGCGTTGCATCGGGTGCCGCGGTGCCACCTTCGGACAGTACTAGTCAGGATCTCGGCGCCGCCTTGCCTGCTGTCGTGGAGGGGTCTTCACCACTTGTACCAATGGATGAGCAGGTGATACAGGCTCTCTCTGGTGCGGCTTCGGTGAACAGGGAGGAGAGCGTCACCTCACCACTGCTGTCCGAGGACATTTGGTTGTTAGAGGAGGGCAGTGGGGACTCCATGGCGGGGGCTGCCAAAACGGAATCATCCGCCTCACGCTCAGAAACCTCCGCGAAGTCAAAGGCAAGGCTTGCGAGGCCGAAGGGGCACAGACCGGAACCTCTGCGCATCAGAGCCCTGGTCAAGAGCGCGACAGCGGAGAGGCGTGGAGATTCCACTTCTGTCCCTGAGGTTAGTCCTTCCCATAACTCGGAGTTCCATACAATATCGGAGAGAACTGCGAGCCCAGTTTCTGAGGGACCGCCGCTTACCCAGGAGGAGTTGGATGAGGAGCTGGACCAGCTTGGCATACCAAGGCCCACGTCGGGACTGGAGGACGATTGGTCGGACCTTGAGAGCATTGTCAGTAGGCGATCAATGCTCCCTCCGGCCCTGAAGTGGGCGGGGGTCCCAATGGACCAGGCCGCAGCTCGCGCAAATGAACTGTTTCTTACCGCAAAAGAGGCTATAGAGACAGCCGGAAATATGAAGAGGGAAAATAAAGTGACAGCCACAGATTGCCTCCAGTCGATGTATGAGTTGTCTCTCTCACTGGCGGAATCACGCTCAAGGCATAGGATGGCCCTCGAAAAAGAGAAGGCCCGAGCGGCACGTGAGCTGGTTCGAGTGGAGAGAGCTCATACGAGGCAGTTGCTGGAGCTGCGTGGCTCTCTGTCAGATCGGCTCATACAGGTTCAGGAAAGGCTGGAGGAGACTCATAAGGCTAGCGAGGCGATTAGAGGATGGCTGAGTTTTGAGCTGGATGGCCCCATAAAGATGGTGAATGGCCTGGAGTCACAGTTCACTGCTCTGCGAGCACTTATAGAAGCCAAAGAAGGGCCCCAGGGTGATTCTAGCGCAGTAATCTGCAAAGAGTTCGATAAACTCGGTGGGTGGATGGGAGTGATGAGATCCGAGATGAACAACATCCTTGACTCTCTAAATCTGGTTATCCATCAGAGCCAGTTCACGGCACCATCATTCCCACCACCCACTTCACGACCACCACCAGCCATTATTGACTCGCCACCTGACCAGGTTGAGCTTCAGACTGCCCACTTGGAGTCGATTATGGCGGAATTAAAGGCTGTAAGGACTGACATCGCAGAGCTTAAGACTGTGGAAGCTTCAGAGACAACTTTGGAAGCCGTTATGCAGGGAATAGAGGCCCTACAGGGTGTGACCTTATCGGCAAAGGAGCTTGGCTCAAAGACGGCCGACACCATTGCGTCCCTGAGAGGGGAAGTGAAGCAGGCGTTTGAGACTGTGGTAGAGACGGTGGGACCGATCCGAACCTCAGTTGAAACGCTGAAATCTGACCTGCGTGAGCGCACCAGTGATAGCTCCAGGAAAAGTTTGGAGGTGATCCGGACGGAGGACACCAGCGCAAAAAGGCCGGCGTATGTGGATTCACTAACGGTCCCTCGTCGAGCGGTTGTCATCGAGTCCGTTGATCCCCGTAAGAGCAGTGAAGACATAATAACTGCCATTAAGAAAGGTGTAGACGTGGTTCAACTGGGAATCGGTGTGAGTGGGGTCCGGAAAGGCAGAAATAGCAGAGTTGTGGTTACTGTGGACTCTGATACAGATAAGACTAAGATGAGTAGTGCGATAAGAAACCTCAGCCACGAGTTCACAGTAACGGAGCCAGCGCCTAAGCTGCCACAACTCAAGCTGGTAGGAGTGTCGAATGACATATCCAACGAGCAGCTTACTGTGGCAATTAAAAGGCAGAATGCTACCATGCTGTCCGCGGCCGATAAAGTTGCCATAAGGGTGCTGAGGAGGGCGAAGCACAGGACCGAGTGCCTCTCTAATGTCATCTTGGAGGTCAGTCCGGATGTCTGGCATGTCTTCAGAGACCAGAGGGTGAAGATCGGCTACCAGGTCATCCGTGCTGTAGACCAGTCCCCAATCAAGCAATGCTACAGGTGCCTGGGATTCGGCCATGAGGCCAGGAACTGTGAAGGCCAACAGCATTGCGGGTATTGTGCCGGGAAACATGACACTAGAGAGTGCACTCGTGCTATGGAGCCTAAGTGTGCCAATTGTAAACCTGGCGTAAGTGGAACACACCCAGCATACAGCAACCAGTGTCCTGAATGGCAACGGTTCGACCGACTCGCCCGCACTGTTATAAGCTATTGTTAAGGATGATACGGGCAGTGACAATAGACCACCAGACAGTCATCTAAACACACAGCCATCTATAGCGGACATTAAAGTCATGCAGCTCAATCTGGGCAGGGGACTGACTGCTAGTCAGGAGTGTCTCAGGGAGGCACTGGTCCAGAACTACTCCATCCTACTCTTGCAGGAACCTTATGTTGGAAACCGTGGCTTCACCAAAATGGGTTCACATAAGGTTATTCAGTCTTATAATGGCAACAAGCCTGTTAAGTCCGCAATCGTCGTTGTCAGTGATCAACTAGTACTGGCAGAATATCCTAGTTTATGTAGCGAGAATATAGTATGTGTAGTTTTAACATTAGGTAGGCATAGGTTGGGTATAGTCTCCGTGTATCTGGAGGGAACGGAGGACATCGAGCCATATCTACATCAAATTCAGCGGGTGGTGCAAGGTTTGAACACTCAGTACGTTATCCTGGCGGGCGACATCAATGCAAGGAGTGGATGGTGGGGTGAGCGCGAGGAGGATAGCCGGGGGACTTCGTATATGGAGCTGTTGGCCCAGCTCGACATGGCGGTGGTCAATACCGGTAGAGTGCCCACTTTTAGCGCATTCCGGAACGGTCGAGCTTATGAAAGCATTGTTGATGTGACGGCATGTACAAATGCGCTGCTCCCGAAGCTGACCAACTGGGAAGTCAAACCGAACCTTGTTACGACGTCGGATCACCGCTCAATCACATTTGATGTAACCCTGACACATCATCTTGAGGGAATACCAAGGCGAACCACGAGACTTTATAACGCTGCGCGCGCAGACTGGAAAGTTTTCGACGAAGCACTAGAAAGAGAACTGGAGGCGGTAAAAGTTGGTATTATTACAATAGACAAAATCAGAAGCCCCAGCGAACTTAACCAACTGGTCGAGGATTTTACGGCCTGTGTGACGCGAGCCTGTACGGAGAGCATGCCTATTATTTCGGAAACAAAAAACAGAAAGTTAAAGTGGTGGACGAAGGAGCTGACGGAGAAAAAGGCTGAAGTGATTCGACGCCGGAACAGGATCCGAGGAGCAAGTAGAAGAAGGCGAGCATATGTTGTGGAACAGTACCTTCTGATACTGGAGGAGTATAAGGATGCCATAGTCAAGACTAGGGTGGACAGTTGGATGCAGTATTGTACAGGGCAGGAGAAAGGAACCATGTGGCAGCAGGTGTACCGTGCGCTGACAATTGCCACTCGTCGAAGTGATACACTGCTTAGGGGCCCGGATGGGGAGATCTTGAATCCACTGCAGTCTGCAGCTCTGCTGGCAGAAACCTTCTATCCGCAGGATGACCCACAGACGGATACCCGGGAGCAGGCAGCTTTGAGGTTAGAAGTTGAGGAGCACGTCACAACCCTTAAGAATGCGAGTGCGACAGCTGAACTCCCCCACATGTTCAGTCCATATGAACTGCATAATGTCTTGCGTAAGTTCGGAATAGCTAAGGCGCCCGGGGATGATGGCTTCACAGCCGACATTTGTTCCAGAGCCATCCGAAGTACTGGAGGTTTGTTTTTAGCTATAGCAAATAAGTGTCTGAAGATGGGATACTTCCCGATGAGATGGAAGATGGCGGTGATAAGGGTTATCCCAAAACCAATGAAGGACGACTATACTGCGCCGAAATCATACCGGCCCATCGGACTCCTCCCAGTATTTGGAAAAATTCTTGAGAAAATGCTCACGGCAAGGTTGATGTGGCACCTTGGAAGCAGAAATCTATTAAGCAACCGCCAGTACGGATTCATGCCACAAACCAGTACCGAAGATGCCCTCTACGATGCCATGAACATCATTCAACGTGGGGTGAGGGAGAAAAAGCTAGTCGCGGTCCTTTCCCTAGACATAGAAGGAGCATTTGACGGGGCCTGGTGGCCCTTGATCATGAACCAGCTCATCAAGAAGGAATGTCCCATGGATCTGCTACTGCTGGTACAAAGTTATCTGTCAGAGAGGGCGGTTAGGATTCAATACGCCGGGGAGCAGATAGACCGATCCACGAATCTGGGGTGCATCCAGGGGTCTACATGTGGACCCTTAATGTGGAATGTTCAGATGGACGCTTTATTTGAAGGTGTGGAGTCTTTGGAAGCACATGTACAGGCCTTTGCAGATGACATCTTGGTTATCGCAATGGCCGCGACAACCTCCGAGCTTGCTAGAATTGTAAATACAGCACTACAACACATCGCCGAGTGGGGAAAGTCTAGTAAGATGCGTTTCGCAGCACATAAAACGCAGGCCATTGTGATAACCAAGCGGATCAAGTTCGACGTGCCGAGCTTCCGACTCAATGGTGTTGATATAACTGTGGGCAAAGAGCTTAGAGTCCTGGGCGTTACTATCGACTCCAAGTTAACATTTAACGCTCACCTCCAGAACACTTGCAACAAAGCAGTTGGAATATATAGATCTGTCGCATCCGCCACAAGAGCCAACTGGGGCCTGCGACCGGAGATCACAAAGTTGCTCTATACAGCGGTGGTCGAACCCATAGTGTTGTACGCGGCCAGCACGTGGGCGCAAGTAGCAGAGAAGAAGTATGTAATGACGAAGTTAAATCAACTGACCAGGAAGTTTGCCATTTTGATCTCTAAAGCCCATAGAACCACGTCACATACGTCCGTACTCTGCCTGGCGGGAATACTCCCTTTGGACCTTAGAGCGAAGGAGGCCTTGGAGCTGTTCCAGTTAAAGAGAGGAAAGTCCTGCCCCGACTTGCCTGGGAGAGAAGTAGAGAAGCGTATCTCACCATTTTGCTTGCCGCACCCAGCAGATAGGCGGCCAATACTGCATGGATACTTAAATACCCAGGAGGATGTCGATCAGCTGGAGACCACAATGCCAAAAATTTACACCGACGGCAGTAAAATAGAAGGAAAGGTGGGAGCGGCGGTGACCTGGTGGGAGAATGGCGTGGAGATTAGGAAGGCTAACTTTCTGTTGGCACCGTACTGCTCCGTATACCAAGCCGAGTTAATAGCGATTCTTCGTGCGGCGGATATGATCGCTAAGGTTAGACAGGCAGAGAAGGCCAGTATCATTAGTGACTCAAGATCGGCATTGGAGTCGATAGCAGACCCGGAGAACCCAAACCCTATAGTAGCCGACATCCGGAACAAAATACAAGAGTTGGAAGGAGGAGGCAAGGAGGTTAAATTATTTTGGGTTAGGGCACACGAGGGAATACTGGGGAATGAGCGCGCAGATGAACTGGCTAAGGCTGCTGCTCTCAACAAGAAGACCAGCCCTGTTTACGATAGAATCCCGGTATCCCACCTCAAATACACCCTGCGACAATCCACAATTGAATCATGGAACAGAAGATACCAAGATGCGACAACGGGGAAAACGACGAAAATCTTCTTTCCAGACGTTCGCCAGGCATTTGCGTTGCTGAGGAAAATCAACCTCACAAATCTTCATGCACAGTTATTCACGGGACACGGAGGATTCCGCGAATACCTGTCTAGGTTTAAGATAACATCGAACCCCAACTGCTGCTGTGACCCAGATACACCAGAGACTGTAACCCATGTACTGGATGATTGTCCAAGATTCAGTAGTTGGCGACTGGATTTGAGCTACAAAGTTAAATTAAAAGTAAAAGATGTTAATTATACTGAGTTGATCGCTGACAACGAGGATAGGCGGCATTTTATTGATTACGCGGTAAGAGTGGTCCGAGCCACGGCTAGGGCAAACGGTAGTACGGCAGTTTAAATTGTTTGTATGGCCCATAGGGGGCTGAGATAGATGATCAGTTTGTTTGTATATGTCGTGGTTTTGATGTGATTAATAAAAAGATAGTGAATAATTTAGCTTGAGTTGAATAAGTTATTAATTTGTTTATGAATTAATAGAAGTTATTTTGAAAATTTTATCTAGACTAAAAATGTATCATGTTGTTAATTAATTTACTGGATTGTTTATGTAATTGTAATTATTCTTGTATTTGTACCGTTTCTAAATTTGAATTGAATCATTTATTGAGTCACTAATTAATTAGATGGATTTATTTAGTATTTTAATTTAATAGAGATCCATTGTCGATAGAGTAGAGTAGAGTGTCCTAATTAAATTTATTATGATTGTGTGTACTAATTTTAAGCAAGCTCTGAAAGAGACCTTAGCATAGCTTTGTTAATTTTATTGTAAGTTATTTATAAGAAATAAAAACATTATTTATTTTTTCTGGAATACTGTGATAAATTAATAAAAATAATGAATTATAATTAATGTAGTACCAATGAAGGTTATAGAATTTAGTATTTGTGTAATATAATTGTAATTTTATATGGGAATATATAATCAGAATTCTGTGATAATGTATAAAATGATTAATGATGAATGTAAAAAAAAAAAAAAAAAAAAAAAAGTTAAACCTTTGTAAGATAAAAGATGATTTTGTAATAATATATAATATATTTAATATGTAGTTAGATTTTCATAGACTTGATTTTATTAGATTGGTAGGAGATTTTAATTGAGATATAAATTTGTAAAATAGCGAGTAATTGATGAATTGGTATATATGTACAAAGAATAAATAAATGTCAAATTGTAGAATTAAAATAATTAAACAAGTATCATAGCGGAATAAAGATTAGATAGCGATGAAAAATTTATTAACCCAGAACATAGCAACATCCAATGAGGGAAAGCATTATAGCTGCAAAAACGTAGTGTGGAGCTTTTATAAAAACAGAGTTTTATCTCTGGGAGCACGGGAGCAGACTTCATAGATGTTGTTCTGTCATAGTTTTAAGATATTAGGTTAAAACGTCAAAAAATTAATATTGACGAGAATTAGCTCGCGGGCCGGACCTTGCGTCCGGACAGGGAAAAAAAAAAAAAAAAAAAAAAAAAAAAAAAAAAAAAAAAA
The DNA here is from genome assembly GCA_910589525.2 of Ennomos quercinarius. Lineage (NCBI taxonomy): Eukaryota > Metazoa > Arthropoda > Insecta > Lepidoptera > Geometridae > Ennomos > Ennomos quercinarius. The sequence goes on from OU342491.1 coordinate 55,773, forward strand.
AAAAAAAAAAAAAAAAAAAAAAAAAAAAAAAAAAAAAAAAAAAAAAAAAAAAAAACCTAACCTAACCTAACCTAACCTAACCTAACCTAACCTAACCTAACCTAACCTAACCTAACCTAACCTAACCTAACCTAACCTAACCTAACCTAACCTAACCTAACCTAACCTAACCTAACCTAACCTAACCTAACCTAACCTAACCTAACCTAACCTAACCTAACCTAACCTAACCTAACCTAACCTAACCTAACCTAACCTAACCTAACCTAACCTAACCTAACCTAACCTAACCTAACCTAACCTAACCTAACCTAACCTAACCTAACCTAACCTAACCTAACCTAACCTAACCTAACCTAACCTAACCTAACCTAACCTAACCTAACCTAACCTAACCTAACCTAACCTAACCTAACCTAACCTAACCTAACCTAACCTAACCTAACCTAACCTAACCTAACCTAACCTAACCTAACCTAACCTAACCTAACCTAACCTAACCTAACCTAACCTAACCTAACCTAACCTAACCTAACCTAACCTAACCTAACCTAACCTAACCTAACCTAACCTAACCTAACCTAACCTAACCTAACCTAACCTAACCTAACCTAACCTAACCTAACCTAACCTAACCTAACCTAACCTAACCTAACCTAACCTAACCTAACCTAACCTAACCTAACCTAACCTAACCTAACCTAACCTAACCTAACCTAACCTAACCTAACCTAACCTAACCTAACCTAACCTAACCTAACCTAACCTAACCTAACCTAACCTAACCTAACCATCTATATCGACTCGACAGGCTGACTCACTTTTAAGGACTGGGGCAGGAGAGACTTTGAACCCTAGGCAGTCAGCTGATCTACTCGCTGACACATTTTATCCGGAAGACAACCTACACACAGACAGTCAGGAACAGGCAACCATGAGGATGGAGACAGAAGAACACATGCAGATTTTAAGACGAGATTGGGAGGCTACGAGGCCATCGTTCACCATGTTTCAAAGGCATGAACTCTTAAATGTGATTAAGAATATCGGGACTACAAAGGCGCCGGGAGAAGATGGCTTCACAGCAGACATATGTTACAGAGCAATTCTCCACTCGGGGGGCCTGTTCCTGGCAATCACGAATAAATGTTTGGAAATCGGCCATTTTCCTGCGAGATGGAAACTCGCTATTATCAGGATTATTCCAAAACCCCTAAAAGAGGACTATACTGCCCCGAAGTCTTATAGACCTATTGGACTCCTACCTGTTTTCGGCAAAGTACTCGAGAAAATGTTTACAACTAGACTGATGTGGCACTTGGGCAGTCGAGGGCTACTCAGTAGACGTCAGTATGGCTTTATGCCCCAAACTAGCACGGAAGACGCTCTTTACGATGCAGTAAACATTATAAAGCTAGGGGTGGCTGCGAAGAAAATTGTAGCAGTCTTGTCCCTGGATATTGAGGGGGCATTCGATTGCGCATGGTGGCCCTTAATACTAAATCAGCTAATACAAAAAGGATGCCCCTCGGACTTGCTGCTCCTCATACAGAGCTACTTGTCCGGGAGATCGGTACGTGTGCAGTATGCTGGGGAACAAGTTGACAGAGTAACTAGCAGAGGCTGCATCCAGGGGTCAACCTGTGGCCCTCTGATGTGGAATTTACAAATGGATACACTCTTGGAAGAGGCTGAGCACCTTGAGGCCCATATACAGGCCTTTGCCGATGATATCCTGGTGATCGCAACCGCCAACACCGTGACTGAGTTAAATAGAATCGTCAACACAGCACTGGAATGTGTCGCAGACTGGGGTAAAAAGAGCAAGATGAAGTTTGCGGCTCACAAAACTCAGGCAATCGTGGTCACCAGGAGAATCAAATATGATGCCCCACATTTTGTTCTCAATGGAGTAGATATAGGCATTGGAAGTGAGTTAAAGGTGCTCGGACTGACGATCGACTCAAAACTTACGTTTAAAACACATCTTCACAATGTGTGCAGGAGGGCGGTCGGTATTTACCAGGCAGTGGCTACAGCTACAAGAGCGAACTGGGGACTTAACTCTGACATTACAAGACTCATATACACTGCCGTGGTGGAACCGATCGTCCTGTATGCGGCTAGCACATGGGCTCCAGTTACGGATAGGAAATATGCGGTGAAGAGACTGAACCAGCTATCCAGAAAGTTCGGTATCTTAATCTCCAGAGCACATAGAACTGCATCTCACACCTCGGTACTATGCTTAGCAGGAATACTGCCTCTTGATTTGCGAGTGAAGGAAGCCTCAGAATTATTCCAGCTTAAGAGAGGGAAGCCCTATTCGGAGTTACCTGGACGAGAGCTTGAAAAACGGATATCTCCATTTTGTCTGCCGCATCCTGCTGAACGGAAACCCCTGTTACACAACCTTTTAAACACCCAGGAGGACGTTGACAGAATAGATAATGTTGCTCCAAAGCTTTACACAGACGGCAGCAAGATTGAGGGCAAAGTGGGTGCTGCGGTCACCTGGTGGGAAAATGGGGTGGAAGTTCGGAGTACGAGCTTTTTACTGGCACCATATTGCTCAGTATTCCAGGCGGAGCTGACAGCAATACAGCGAGCTATTAAGATGGTTGTGAGTTCCAACACGGCAATGGCCAATATCATTAGTGACTCGCGGTCCGCCCTTGAGGCACTGGAAAACCCTGAGAATCCCAACCCCATTGTGGCTGAAATCCGGGGTACACTCAAGCAGCTGGAAGATAAAGGTGGAGGCATCCACTTGTTTTGGGTCAAAGCCCACGAAGGTATCGAAGGAAACGAGAGGGCCGACGAATTGGCAAAGACAGCAGCACTAAAGAAGAAGACCAGCCCCGCATACGACAGGGTTCCGCTATCCTACCTCAAGTTCTCTCTGCGGCAAAAAACCATAGATATCTGGAACACCAGGTATAAGGAAGCCAGCACTGGAAAAGTCACGAAGCTCTTTTTTCCGGACGCAAGACGTGCCTACCCTGTAGTCAGGAAACTCCATATGACGAACCTGCTTGCACAAGTCATCACCGGACACGGAGGTTTCAGAGAATACCTGCACCGATTTAAACTTGCACCGAGCCCTGGATGCATCTGCGACCCAGATATACCGGAGACTGTCCCCCATATCCTGATTGAATGCCCTAGGTATGATAGGCTAAGGTTGGATTTAGGGTATAGTACCAAAATCAAATTAGAGGATGCAAGTATTTGTAAGTTGGTCGAGGACAATGACGATAGGCGGCATTTCATTCACTTCGCGAAAGCCGTGGTCCGTGCCACAGCAAAGGCGAATGGTAGCACGTCTGTGTAAGATTGTTAGTTAATATTAATGTTTTTATTTATAAAGTTAGCTGTTAGGATGGTTTAATGTTAGTGTTTTTGTTGAAAAGTGTCAGTTGTTTTTGTTATTTGTGTGTCAGTTATGCCAAAGATTTAAAATTTTATTTTGTTTTTTCTTATTGTTTTATTTAACGTATTTTTAAAATTTCTATTAATACAGATAATATATCATTTTCTCTCAAATCTAACCTCATATGATATTGTTAGTTTTGTGTATTGCTTTTCATTAGACTTTGTTTTGGTAAAAAGAGAAGAATAAGTAAAATTAAATTTATTATGATTGTGTGTCCTACTTTTAAGCAAGCTCTGAAAGAGACCTTAGTATAGCTTTGTGTAATTTTATTATAAGTTATTTATTAGAAATAAAAAGAATACTGTGATAAATTAATAAAGTTAAGGAATTATAATTAATGTAGTACCAATGAAAATTATAGAACTTAGTATTTGTATAATATAATTGTAATTCTATAAGGGAATATAATAATCAGAATTCTGTGATAATTTATGAAATAGGTTTATGATCAATGTAAGAAAAGATTCACCTTTGTTAGATTAAAGATGATTCTGTAATAATATTATATATCTAATTTGTAGTTAAAATTTTCATAAACTTGATTGTATTAGATTGGTAGGAGATTTAAATTGTGATGTAAATTTAAAATAGCGAGTAATTAAGGATTATTGGTATGTATGTACAATGAGTAAATAAATAATGTCAAATCGTAGAATTATAAAAATTAAACAAGTATTATAGCGGAATAAAGATTAGATAGCGATGAAAAATTTATTAACCCTAAACATAGCAACATCCAATGAAGGAATTGATTAGTGCCGAAAAAAGGTAGAGAATGAGGAGTTTTTATAAAATCAGAGTTTTATCTCTGGGAGCACGGGAGCAGACTTCATAGATGTTGTTCTGTCATAGTTTTAATATATTAGGTTAAACCGTCAAAAAATATATATTGACGAGAATTAGCTCGCGGGCCGGACCTTGCGTCCGGACAGGAAAAAAAAAAAAAAAAAAAAAAAAAAAAAAAAACCTAACCTAACCTAACCTAACCTAACCTAACCTAACCTAACCTAACCTAACCTAACCTAACCTAACCTAACCTAACCTAACCTAACCTAACCTAACCTAACCTAACCTAACCTTTTTTTTTTTTTTTTTTTTTTTTTTTTTTTGGGGGGGGGGAAATGCCCTCGCACTTCCCTGCCACCACGGGGGTGATGGCAGGGGGTATGTGGGACTCGAACCCACTAAAACCCCCCCGTGATCCGTCCGCCGCCGGGACGGGACGAGATAGGGTCGCGCTGGCATTCACTATCTCGCCCCAGCGGTAGGCCCTTCCGGGCCTCTGCGCCAGTGGGTGGGTAACCTTTCACCCTTCCGGGCCTCTGCGCCAGTGGGTGGGTAACCTTTCACCTCAGTTACCCACCAGACGTGTGGGACCGTGTGAGCGCAGCGGAGAGTCCCCCGACCCTCCGCCGCCGGCCCCACTACGGAGGACGAAGAAGGCGCCCGAAGCGCCTCCTCCGTCCCCCTCTCCGTCTGCGCCGGAGGGGGTCAGAGTTGGCATCGTCCTCTCTGACCCGCTCCGCAGCCTCCTTTTGCGACATCACCACCTCGCAAAAGGAGACCGTAGCCTGCCACGCTCTCTCGCTGTCGAGCATGGCGTTCACCACGCTCGGCAACGAGAGATCCCGGCCAACGACCGCTGAAAGCGTGCGCCGCTCAGACTCCCAAGCAGCGCACACCTCCAGCGTGTGGGGCGCCGTATCTTCCGGCGCCCCACATTCGTGGCAGGCTGGGGTCGCCTCCCGTCTCGCGATCTGGTGCAGGTACTTTCCGAAACATCCGTGTCCGGAAAGCACCTGCACCAATCGGAAGGTCAGCGACCCGAATGGCCGCCGCACCCACTCCCGGAGGACCGGGCGGATGGCCTCCACCGTCCTCTGCCCAGGCACCGGTGGAGCCAGGTCCTCCGTCCACCGCCGCAACAGGGCGGCCCGCGCCTGCCTCCGCAGGCGCCTGACCTCCTCCCACGCTGGGGGCTCTCCACGGGACCTCCTCGCCGCCACAAAGTGGTAAACTTCGGCGAGGGTTTCCGCTTCGAGCTCCCAGGGGGGATCACCGGCCAGCACGCACGCCGCCGTCCAGGACACCGTCCGGTATCCGCGGATCGCCCTCGTCGCAATGACCCGCTGCGGACGTCGCAGCAGGGCCTTGTTATTGCGACCGAGGGCGTCCACCCAGACCGGTGCCCCGTACATGGCCATACTCCGGATAACTCCGGAGTATAGCCGACGGCACGTGGCGTTCGGGCCACCCACGTTGGGCAGCAGCCTCCCCAGTGCGGCAGCCGCACCCAGGACTCTTGGGGCCAGTTGGGTAAAATGGGCCCCAAAAGTCCACCTCCCGTCCAGGATGAGACCCAGATATTTCATCTGGGTCCCAACCGGGACCGGGATCCCATCCAGGAGTACCCGAGTCCCTGGAGGGGGTCCCCCCCGAGGCCCGTGGAACAACAGGGCCTCAGTCTTGGAGAGGGCAACCTCCAGTCCCAGGGAGCGAATGCGGTCGACCACGAGGGTTGTACCCACCGTGGCCAGCCGCACCGTCTCCCTGAGGTCCCTCCCCTTGACTACGACCAGGGTGTCGTCCGCGTAGCACGCAACCTGCATATTTGCAGGAAGCGTGCCACGCAGCACCCAGTCGTAGCCAATGTTCCACAGAAGCGGTCCCAAGACCGACCCCTGTGGAACCCCGCAGGAGACGCGACGGTGCCTCAAACCGTCACGCCCTTCCACCAGGACCTCGCGGTCCTGGAGGTAATCAGCCAACAGCCTCCGCAGATACAGGGGCACTCCGTGATAACGGAGCGCCTCCTGTATCGTTCCATGCGGAAGGCTGTTGAAGGCGTTGGCTATGTCAAGCGACACAGCCAACGCCTTTTCCCCAACCTAACCTAACCTAACCTAACCTAACCTAACCTAACCTAACCTAACCTAACCTAACCTAACCTAACCTAACCTAACCTAACCTAACCTAACCTAACCTAACCGAATTTTTAAAGGTACTTACCCAGGTCCTGTATATGAGTGTGATACACTGATAGACGCGTCTCCGCGAGTACTAGCTGTACCTGAAACAAAAACGCATCCGTTAGTTTAAAAAACCGAAATTTTTGGGAAAAAACCGTTTTTTACGGTTATTTTTCGGGTGCCGAGCAAACTTGCACCTTATTGCGGCGTCACGGGTCTCAATAGATCCGCGTGCGCGTCCCGCACCCGAAACCGTGAAGATCCGGGAACAGTCCCATACCAAATTTTCAAATTAGAGTCAAAAAACCGTTAAAAAACCAATATCTCGCGTTTTTACAGGATTTTTTAGGGTTCCGTGCAAACTTACACCTGACCGCCTCCGTCACGGGTGTCAAAAGATCCGGGAGCACCCCGCGAACCCGATCCTGTGAAAATACGGGACCTCCCAGTACAAAAAGTTTACACCCGACAGCTAAAAACTGTTCGGATTTCATTTTTTCCGACCGCCCACCCACCCTAGTAAGAACCCACCCTCCCACCCAGGAGAACTTTATCGGATGAAAATTTGCCGCTAAATTTTCCAAATCTTTTGGTATATATATTACTTGGTTTTGATAGGTCTAAGGCAGGAGCATTTTGGCGTAAACACTAGGAAAACTTATTTTAGGGTATTTTGACAAAAGTTATTTTATTGCTGTGTATTGTATTATTGTTTGTCTTTGTGTTGTGACACTGTTTGTTGACAAATATATTTTTATATTTTATATTAATTTCGGACCATTTACATCCGTAAAAGTTGACACATTTTGAATAATTATTAAGATAAGATATATAACTTTAGTCCCTTTAGTCTTGTTTTGTTTTGTTTTATTTCATTATTGATTAAATCTTCTATTCATTATATACGATGCTTGGAATTCACACTCCCGTGAAGAAGGCCAAAGTGACAAAGGAGACCCCGCAGATGGATACGACATTCCCTTTAGTAGACGTATCGGAAGGGGGTGAAAAATCCCCAAGCCAGACAACAGGACCATTGCAGGAAGAGACAATGATACCCTCAACCGTAAGGCGTAGTATCGGCGAGTGGGAATCAGGCAAGCAAGACCTACGTGCAAAGACTAACTCCGTAAAGGAGGCCTCCCTTGCAGGCCCCTCTAAACCAAAACTGAATACACTCTTGCAAGAGGGCGTATTGGCAGCGCGTGGGAACCCGGTAGTTACTGTGAGTAGCCCGCCGCTTCCGGGAAAGCCCAAATATGCAAATAGGGTAGTGGAAGCTAGAGCCTGCCTGAGCAAAGCAAAGTTGCACCTAAATAACTCACGCAACTTGAAGACTGAAATAAAAACAGAGGTCTCCCAAGCGATAGAGCGACTTTATCAGCTTGTTAAGGAGGCGGAAATGGGGAAGGGAAAAGAATATAAAGGACAAGAAAGCGAGGTGGATTTCTCCACGACAGCGTCAGCGTCAGCGTCAGCGTCAGCGGAGACTGAACAGGAAAGAAGAAAATATGAAATAGAAGTGGTAGCAAAAATGAAAGAGTATAGCATGCTGATAAAAGAGAATAACGAAATGATGGGGCAGCTAAAGGAGTCCTTGGAGAGGAAGACATACGCGAGTGCAACAATGTCACTGAACAGGAGGCAGCTCCCCGAGCAGACCGCCTTGCACTCGGTAGTGGTCACCGCCAAGGACGAAACAGAAACAGGGGAAGAGGTCTTGGACAGGATTAGGAAGACCATAAACGCAAAAGATGGATGGGTAACGGTTGAGAAGATCAGGAAGGCCAAAGACAGGAAAGTAATAGTGGGATGCAGAACTGAGAACGAAAGGCAAAAGGTTAAAGAAAGGCTAAATAAAGAAGAAAAACTAAATGTGGAGGATATAAAAAATAAAGATCCATTGGTCATTTTAAAGGATGTGCTGCAGTATAATACGGATGAGGACGTCTTCAGAGCACTGAGGAACCAAAACAAATCCTTGTTTATGGAGCTGGATAAACAAGATGATCGGATCCAGATAGCCTATAAAAAACGAACTAGAAACCCACACACGAGTCACATAGTCATGAGAGTCTCTCCAAAACTTTGGCAGCGCATGGTGGAAGCCGAGGCAGTTCACATAGATCTGCAGCGAGTAAGGGTGTCAGACCAGTCACCACTGGTTCAATGCTCGCTTTGCCTCGGCTATGGACATGGCCGTCGTTTCTGCAAGGAAGAGTTGGAGAAATGCAGCCATTGTGGAGGCCCTCACCTAAAAACACAATGTACGGAATGGCTGGCGGGTGCAGCCCCATCATGCTGCAATTGCGTACATGCCAAAATCGATAAAACAGACCACAATGCTTTCAGTCAGGAATGCAGCATCAGACGGAAGTGGGAGGCACTGGCGAGAGCTACTATAGCGTACTGCTAAGGGCGTCCCTAGTGTCATCTCAGCTCGAACTACAGTGCGGCCATACCTTGCAGCCCAGGCAAATCTACAGAGAAAGGAGCTAGCTACCAAAGAGCTCATGCTTGAAGCCACCAAGAGGAAAATGGCCTTCGCATTAATCCAGGAGCCCTATGTGGGAGCGATAGGAAAAATGAGAGACTACACTGGAGTAAGAATATTCCAGTGCACTAATCCGGAAATTGGAACAATCAAAGCGGCAGTAGCTGTTTTTGACAATGATATGGACGTTATCCAATATCCGGAGTTGACCACGCCTAACATCGCAGTAGTTAAACTTAGGACCAGTGCATGGGAAGTTACTGTAGTCTCTCTCTACTTTGAAGGCGACAAACCCATAGAGCCTTACTTGGAACATCTGAGAACGATTGAGCGAAAATTGGGCCGAAGACTCTTAATTGGTGGCGATGCAAACGCAAAAAGTACGTGGTGGGGCAGTGCAAAGGTTGATGATAGAGGAGAGGACATGGCCGGAATGTTGGAAGAACTGAGCATGCAGATACTGAACGAAGGTGATACCCCGACTTTTTATACTGTGAGAGGAAACAAGGTGTACTCTAGCATAGTAGACGTTACGGCATGCACAACGGAAATTATGGATCTTGTTGAGGATTGGAAGGTGGATGACGGCATGACGAGTTCGGATCACCACGCTATCACTTTTAAAATTAGGTTGACTAGAGCTAAGGGAATTCATATAAATCGAACAACAAGGATATATAACACTAGGAAAGCAAACTGGAACCAATTTCATGAGAAATTGGCCCAGTTGCTAGAATCATGCAAAATTAATACCACAGAAATTAATAAAATAGTAGACAAAACTGAACTAGAGCTGATTATAGTAAAATACATAGATATGATAACGCAAACATGCAACGAAAATTTACCAAAAAAGAAAACAGTAAATGAACTTACCTTTCCGTGGTGGTCCGAAGAACTTGTCAAGCTGAAACAAGATGCCCTCACGAAGAAACGCAGGATCCGATGTGCAGCGCCAGTCCGGAAGAGCAGAGTCGTCGCGGAGTACCTGGAAGCAAAGCAAAAATATGAAGAAGAAGCAATGATGGCTCAAATATCTAGCTGGAAGGAATTTTGCGAGAAACAGGATCGAGAAAGTTTATGGGATGGAATCTATCGCGTAATAGGCAGATCGACTAAGAGACATGAAGATGTACCACTGATCAAGGAAGGGAAAGTGCTGGACCAAAAGGAATCAGCTGAATTGCTAGTTGAGACCTTCTACCCCGATGATAAGGAGGAAGTTGACAATCTGGATCATAAGCGAACGAGACAAGAAGCAGCACGAGCAAACGAACTGGGTCATGATGAAACCCATGACCCACTGTTTACCTTCGAAGAGCTGAAAACCGCTATGACCAGCTTCAATCCTAAAAAGGCACCGGGATCAGATGGCCTCACAGCTGATATTTGCGAGCACGCAATAAGGCAGAACCCAACAACCTACCTCTCACTGGCCAACAAATGCCTGGAGCTGGGTCACTTCCCTAATATCTGGAAGGAGGCAACGGTGGTCGTTCTTAGGAAACCTGGAAAGGAACTGTACACAGAGCCTAAGTCCCACAGACCAATAGGATTGTTGCCGGTAATGGGAAAGATTTTGGAAAAGATGCTAGTAGGAAGGATAAAGTGGCATATTGTCCCAAAGTTGAGCCCTCGTCAATACGGATTCATGCCACAGAAAAGCACGGAAGACTCCCTCTATGACCTAATGCAATACATACGCGAAAAGCTGGAACAAAAGAAATTAATAACAATGGTATCGTTGGACATAGAGGGAGCTTTCGATAGCGCTTGGTGGCCTGCAATAAGAACACGATTGGCAGAGGAAAACTGTCCTGTTAATATAAGAAGAGTAATGGATAGTTATTTGGAAAACAGGAAAGTGAGACTGAGGTACGCAGGAGAAGAAGTGACCAAAGCAACATCAAAAGGATGCGTCCAGGGATCGATAGGGGGCCCACTCCTGTGGAATCTCCTTTTGGATCCTTTGCTGCAAGAGTTAGAGCGACGCGGCAATTATTGCCAAGCATTCGCTGATGATATCGTGTTGCTTTTTGAGGGACAAACGGCAATGGAGGTCCAGCAACGTGCGAATGCCGCTCTTGCCTATGTCGAGGAGTGGGGTGTCAGGAACAAATTGAAGTTTGCTCCGCATAAAACAAACGCTATGGTCATTACGCGTAAGTTGAAGTACGACACCCCACTTCTGAGTATGGGAGGGATCGACATTGGCATGTCGCGAGAGATCAAGATTCTTGGCCTCACAATAGACGACAAGCTGACATTTAATACACATGTCACCAATGTTTGCAAGAAAGCGCTAAACTTCTACAAAAAGCTAGCGAGAACGGCAAAAATTAGTTGGGGCCTCCATCCACAAGTGATTCACACTATATACACGGCGGTTGTGGAGCCCGTGATAATGTACGCGGCCAGCGCGTGGGCGTCTGCCACCGAAAAACTTGGTGTCCAAAAACAGCTAAACGTGGTGCAACGGGGATTCGCTCAGAAGCTGTGTAGAGCATACCGCACCACTTCACTGAACTCGGCGCTGGTGCTGTCTGGGATACTCCCTTTGGACCTCAGAATACAAGAAGCAGCCGCATTGTACGAGGCCAAGAGGGGTGTGCCCCAGATAGCATTAGCATTGGGAGATAGAGAAGTGGAACGCGTAGTACCATATGCAAACACGCCTCACCCAGCCGAAAATATTGACCTGGAATTCATATGCCTGACAGACCAAGCTGAAGTAGATATACATGGCAACCAAGCAGTACGCATTTTTACGGACGGCAGTAAAATTGATGGCAAGGTCGGAGCTGCATTGTCTCATTGGAGCAATGCAGCCGAGATCAAAAGCCAGAAATTGAAACTGTCGTCCTATTGCACTGTCTATCAAGCGGAATTACTGGCGATATATAAAGCTACATGTGATATCCTTCGAGGACAAGACACCAGTTTTGGTATATATAGTGACTCGCGATCATCACTCGAGTCAATCGTAAACCACCGTTCACTGCATCCCTTGGCTGTCAAAAGTCGTGAAAACCTGAAAGCAATAAGACAGCAGAACAAAAATGTCGCGCTCTATTGGATCAAGGCACATGCAGGACTTGAAGGTAACGAACGGGCTGATCAATTAGCAAAGGATGCGGCAATGAACATCAAACGCAAACCCGATTACGATTTATGTCCAATCTCACATATTAAGAAGCAAATCCGAGTGGGAACGCTAGATAAATGGAATCGTAGATACAGGTCGGGCGAGACTGCTAAAGTTACAAAATTGTTTTTCCCAGACGCGATTGAGGCGTACAGAGTAGTGAAACAAATAGAACCAGCTGGAACGTTAACACAGATTATGACTGGGCACGGTGGGTTCTCCGAATACCTGACACGTTTTAGGTGTAAGGAGGACCCATCTTGCCTCTGTGAACCCGGGAAAAATGAAACTGTAGAGCATATCCTACTGGAATGTCCTGTTTATGGCTTGGAAAGATATGAGGTAGAGCAAAGTTTAAATAAAAAACTGACGACTGACACTCTGCACGAGTTAGTCAGAGATGTAGCAAGTAGGAAGATATTTTTAGATTTTTGTATAAAAATTGGTAACAAAGTTATTTATAGAAATAAGACTAGATAATTAAGTATATTGTATTATATATATTGAATATAAATTGTAAATAGTCATAATCTAATTAATCACTATGCTATATATGTATATTTATATAATATACGATGTTAGCATAATAATATAATAAAATTGTAATAAGTTTGATACCTAATGATATGAATTGAATAATGATTTTAATTTAATGATAATGTGAATTTAATAATGCAATAATAATAATTAATTGAATATGCAGTGAAGAATTTTTGTTTTTATTTTGACGAGTTGAATAGTGACAATATATACAAATAATATGAGTAAAATAGATAATATGTAATTTGAATGGTATATACAAGTAAAATGATGAAATTGACTTCATTTACACATGATTGTGTGTACATGTTTAGTAAGAGTAATAGAGTCACGACAGACAAATTGAATGAGTACTCAATAGGAAGATAGACAAGGTCTCTGACTTTCGTTAGAGGATTTGGAACAAAGGGAGGGGTGGTTTAGTCCGTAGGTCGCCAAGGCGGAGTCGGACATAACCGTGGGGCCCGAGCCCCGCGGTATCCATGAGGATTCCCCCCTACCCTCGGGAGTAAAAAAAAAAAAAAAAAAAAAAAAAAAACCTAACCTAACCATTCGCACTAAATTGGACCAGAAGAAAATTGTAACTCTTGTGTCCTTGGATATAGAGGGAGCCTTTGATAGCGCTTGGTGGCCTGCTATAAGAGTCCGACTGGCAGAGGAAAAGTGTCCTGTGAACTTGAGGAGGGTCATCGACAGCTATCTGAGTCGCAGAATGGTGAAAGTTAGATACGCTGGCGAAGAGTATGGCAAGGTAACAGCTAAGGGATGCGTTCAGGGCTCTATAGGCGGTCCAATGCTCTGGAACTTGCTCCTGGATCCTCTACTAAAGGGGCTTGAGGGACGAGGTGACTACTGCCAAGCCTTCGCAGATGATGTCGTCCTGGTGTTCGATGGGGAAACGGCTCTCGAGTTGCAAGGACGTGCCAATGCCGCGCTCGAGTATGTTCGGGCGTGGGGTGTCGTAAACAAGCTCAAGTTCGCTCCGCATAAAACCAATGCCATGGTTATCACGCGTAAGCTGAAGTATGACACACCACGCCTGAGCATGGGCGGGGTCGACATTGACGCGTCCAAGGAGATTAAAGTTTTGGGGCTAATTATTGACGAGAAGCTTACCTTCAATTCCCACGTAGCTCACATTTGTCGCAAAGCTTTAAACCTCTACAAGCAGCTCTCGAGGGCCGCTAAGATCCATTGGGGACTTCAGCCAGAAGTCATCAGGACGATTTACACGGCGGTGGTCGAGCCTGTCATTTTGTATGCAGCAAGTGCATGGGCGCCTGCAACAAATAAATTGGGTGTGAGAAAACAGTTTGACGTTGTCCAGCGTGGTTTTGCTCAAAAGATGGTGAAGGCATACAGGACGGTCTCGCTCAGCTCGGCGCTATTACTCGCTGGGTTGCTTCCGCTGGACATGAGAGTCCGAGAAGCAGCCTCGCTTTATGAAGCAAAGAAAGGTCACTCGCAGCGGGTAATAGGAGATCGAGTAGTAGAGGTGCCAATGGCCTTTATGGACATGCCACACCCCGCACAACAGATGGGGAACCAATTCGTTTGCTTGATGGACGGTGCAGCATTGGAAGAGTATTATGATGTAAATGGCCTCAGCATATTCACCGATGGCAGCAAAATTGAGGGGAAAGTCGGCGCGGCATTATCCGTTTGGCATAATGGCGCGGAGATCAGTACCCGGAAATTTAAGCTCGACCAATGCTGCACAGTTTATCAGGCGGAATTGCTGGCCCTGTATGAGGCAACAAACCACGCTCTCCGGAGCACCGTGCCCAGTTGCAATATTTACTGCGACTCAAGATCCGCTCTGGAAACAGTTGTTAACAACGCTTCCCTCCATCCTCTTGCTTTCAAAACACGCGCCAACATTTGTAAAATAAAAGCAAAAAATTTCGTTTTGCAATTGTTTTGGATCAAGGCGCATGCAGGGCTGGAGGGAAATGAAAGAGCGGATGAATTGGCTAAGGATGCGGCTCTGCGAATAAAAACCAAGCCAAACTATGACCGGTGTCCGATTTCATTCATCAAGCGTCAAATCCGTATGGATACGCTTGATGAATGGAATCGGAGGTATAAGTCTGGCGATACTGGTAGGATAACCAAATTGTTCTTTCCTGACGCAGTGCAGGCCTTCAGTTTGGTCAGAAAACTAGAGCCAACGGGAGTAATCACCCAGGTTATGACTGGACACGGTGGGTTTTCCGAATACTTGCACAGGTTCAAGTGTAAGGAAAGCCCATCGTGTATTTGCGACCCAGACCAAGCTGAAGACGTAGTACATATATTGACAGAATGTCCTGCTTATGGAAGAGATAGGTTCGAAGCTGAACAAGAAATGGACATTGATATAAATAAGGAAAATATAAGTAAATTAATTATTGATAAATATAGAAGAAATAGATTTTTGACGTACTGTGTAACAGTTGCAAATAAAGTAATAAAATTGAATAAATAAATGAATATATTATGCTATATATGTATATTGATAATAATATATGATGTTAGCGTAAAAATTTTTAATTAGTTTAATAATGTATGATGTTAGCATATGATTGTTAATGAATGTAATGTAATGTAATGAATACTTAATGATATAAATTGAATAATGATATGAATTTAATAATAATGTGAATTTAATAATGCAATAATAATATTTGTATTAATTAATTGAATATGTTGTAAATAAATTGTATTATTGTTTTGATGAATTTAGTAATGATAATATTTTAAACAAATACTATGATTAAAAATAGATAATATGTAATGTATGAATGGTATATACAAGTAAAGTGATGAACTTGATTTCATTTACACATGATTGTGTGTACATGATTAAAAGAGTAATAGACTCACGATAGTTAAATTGTACTCATACTCATTAGTATTCAATAGTAAGATAGACAAGGTCTCTGACTTTTGTTAGAGGATTTGGAACAAAGGGAGGGGTGGTTTAGTCCGTAGGTCGCCAAGGCGGAGTCGGACATAACCGTGGGGCCCGAGCCCCGCGGTATCCATGAGGATTCCCCCCTACCCTCGGGAGTAAAAAAAAAAAAAAAAAAAAAAAAAAAAAAAAAAAAAAAAAAAAAAAACCTAACCTAACCTAACCTAACCTAACCTAACCTAACCTAACCTAACCTAACCTAACCTAACCTAACCTAACCTAACCTAACCTAACCTAACCTAACCTAACCTAACCTAACCTAACCTAACCTAACCTAACCTAACCTAACCTAACCGAATAAATCGACAATTGAAAATTGGTCGCACCGCGGCGTGCGATACCTCAAAAGATCCGCCTCCTGCTGCGCTGCTTCAACCTGCAACAGAAAATTCGAAATTAGCAAAGTTTTAGTCAAAATTTTAGGGAAAACAGTGTTTTTTAGCCATTTGGTACATTTTAAACGTTCAAAAATTTCTAGCGTGTGCGTTTGTAGGCCGATCGTCGCGAAAGAGCGTTTTTCGTGCTCGCCTGGACCCCCTGCGTCCGACGGCAGCGGTCGCGGCGCTCTAGCGTGAAAAAATTTTGCCCGCCCACCCACCCTGTGGTGATTACTCAGGTAAAATAAGAGCATTTGTCGTCGACTGAAAATATTATTGTATTTTCTTTTTAAAATTATTACCTGTTTGTGTTGTCTAGCATATTATCGCCATATTAGACCAGAATTTACTGACTGAATTAATACATTTTAATTTTAATTTTTATTTTATTTTTACTTCGATTTTTAGTGTTAGTTTTATTTTAGCGTATCACTATTGTGACATTTTATTGACAATTGTAAATTTTATATAAATTCGGACTTTATACATCCGTATAAAACTTGATACGTCCCTCTGTTAATATGTTCGGTTTTCACACCCCAGCCAAAAACGCAAATCAAACATTCACAATGTCTGAGGAATCCCCAAAGATGACTGGGAAGGCCGGCCCTTCTCATGACCAGGATAAAATATCTAATGTTAGACGTAGTATAGGAGAGTGGGAGGCGGGGAAACCCAAATCACCTGAATCCCCAAATTCAAAACCCCCCACTAAAAATACCATAGTCACGGCGGCGGGCCCCTCGATGGCAAAGTCCAAACCTGCACCCACTGCAGAAAAAGTGGTATCCCGAAAACCATCTACGGATACTGCGACGGACCCGTCGCCAAAGGCATACTATGCAAACAGAACGGCGGAAGCGAGGGCCAACCTAGTTAAGGCAAAAATACAGCTCAAAAACTCGCGGAACATTAAAACGGAAATAAAAGAAGACGTCACCCAAGCACTAGAACGCCTCTTTCAACTGGTCAAGGAGGCAGAGACAGAGAGGACGATGAGTGCGAGTGGTGTCAGGCCAAAGGAGGCAGCAGCGGTAGCACCAGCTTCCGATGATGTCGCCTTGAAACAAGGAAGGCAGGGTCTCGACGAGCTCTCTCTCTCTCAGCTCTATTCATCACTAGCTGACCATGGTCAGTTGGTGAGAGAGAGTAAAGAGATGATGAGGGAGCTCAAGGAGGCTATGGATAAACATAAGGAGGCCCTTGAGACCGCAACCTATGCGAGTGTAGTGTCAGGCTCCCATGCAAAACAGCCCCCCGTTCAAGCCGCGCTGCATTCAGTGGTTGTAACGGCCAAGGATGATACAGAAACCAGTGAGGAAGTCCTTGGCCGCATAAGAAAAGCAGTGAATGCGATGGACGGAGGAGTTGCGGTTGAGCGGATAAGAAAGGCCAAAGATAGGAAGGTAATTGTTGGATGTAGAACCGAACAGGAAAGACAGTTAATTAAGAAGAAAATCAGAGATTCTGGAGAACTCCTCAACGTTGAGGAAATAAAGAATAAGGACCCTCTAGTTATCTTGCATAATGTGCTGCAGTATAACAGTGGGCCAGAGATTCTCGGTGCCCTAAGGAATCAAAACAAAAATATTTTTACCGGATTGAAGGAGGATGAGAGCAAAATAGAGATAGCATACAAAAAGAGAACGAGGAACCCCCATACAAGCCATGTGGTAATGAGGGTGTCCCCCAAGCTGTGGCGACGTATGACGGATGCAGGGGCCGTCCACGTCGACCTCCAGCGGGTGGTTGTTGCGGACCAATCGCCGCTTGTCCAGTGCTCGCTCTGTCTGGGCTATGGACATGGCAGGCGGTTTTGCAAGGATACGCTGGAGAAGTGTAGTCACTGCGGGGGAAACCACATGAGAAATGAATGTGCGGATTGGCTTGCAAGGACTACTCCATCTTGCTGCAACTGCGTACGTGCCAAGCTGGACAACGCCGACCACGGTGCCTTTAGCCAGGATTGCCCGATCAGGAAGAAGTGGGATGCGCTGGCTAGAGCCACTGTGGCGTATTGTTAAGGGCGTCCCTGGTGCAAACTCTGACTCGGATAAAAAGCCATATTGTATTGCACAAGCAAACTTACAGAGAAAGAGGCTGGCGACGCAGGAATTGGTTTTAGAAGCACAAAACAAACAGATGGCTTTTGCGCTGCTTCAGGAGCCGTATGTTGGTAGCTCGGGTAGGATGAATGACTACAGAGGCGCGACCATTTACCAGTGCGCAAATCAAGGTGACAAGACCGTCAAGGCGGCGATCGCAGTTTTTGACGAAGACCTTGATATTATACAATATCCAGACCTCACCACAACAAATATTGTGGTGTTAAAAGTGAGGACAAGTGCCTGGGAGATTGTCGTAGTCTCCTTCTACCTGGAACCCCATCCGAGCCCAATAGAGCCATACTTAGAGCAGCTGCGAAAAATAGAGGGGAGGTTTGGTCGGAACCTCATAATGGGAGGTGACGCCAATGCCAAAAGCACATGGTGGGGTAGCCTGACGGTGGATCACAGGGGAGAGGATCTAGCTGGCACACTTCATGAGCTGGGACTGCAAATTCTCAATATTGGAAATACCCCCACTTTTCATACCATAAGAGGAGAGAAGGAATATGCCAGCTTTATAGATATCACGGCCTGCACACCTGATATGCTCAACCTGGTAGAGAACTGGAGTGTTAACGAATCTTTCACTAGCTCGGATCACAACACAATCATTTTTAATATCCGATTAACCAAATCAAAAGGAATACACATAAAAAGAACCACTAGGGTATATAACACGAGGAAAGCCAACTAGAGCCAGTTTCATGAGAAAATGACCCAGTTGCTAATAGATAACAATTTAAATAGAATAGACATTGATAAAATAGATAATAAATTAAAATTAGAAGAAATTATAGTAATATATATTAACATAATTATAACAGCAAGTAATAACAGCATACCCAAAATAAAAACGAAACAGCAACTCACCATACCGTGGTGGTCCGAGACACTCAAAAAGATGAAGCAGGAGGTCAGAACCAGGAAGCGCAGGATTTGGTGTGCGGCCCCGATCCGAAAGGAGAAAGTGACGAAAGCTTATCTGGAAATGAAAGAAAGGTATGAAGAGATGGAAGAAATGGCGCGGACTGATAGTTGGAAGGAGTTTTGTGGGAAACAGGACAGAGAAGGGGTATGGGAGGGGATATATAGGGTAATTTGTCGGACCAGAAAAAGAGAGGCTGACATATTGCTTGAGAAAGACGGTAAAACACTGGACGCCAAAGAATCAGCTGAGCTATTGGCAACCACTTTCTACCCGGAAGATTTGGTAAATGAAGATAATGCGGATCACCGTCGTACCAGACAAATAGCGGAAAGTCTAAATGAACGGGCCGATGATGATCATGACCCGCCATTCACGATGCAGGAACTGGAAGCGACGGTGGACAGCTTCAACCCGAAGAAAGCCCCGGGTGGAGATGGGTTAACGGCTGAAATCTGCGGACGAGCAATCAAGTGCGACCCGGAATTGTACCTTGCCTTGGTGAATAAATGCCTGGAAATCAGCCACTTCCCTACCATATGGAAGGAGGCCACAGTAGTGGTGCTGAGGAAGCCGGGCAAGGACAATTATGCTACCCCAAAAGCATACAGGCCTATTGGTCTGCTCCCTGTAATGGGTAAAATAATGGAGAAGCTCGTCGTCGGGAGGCTGAAATGGCATCTGCTCCCCAGGATGAGTACTCGCCAGTATGGTTTTATGCCACAAAGAAGCACTGAAGACTCCCTCTACGATCTGATGCAACACGTACGTAGGAAGCTAGACCAGAAGAAGCTAGTGACGATGGTGTCGCTGGATATAGAGGGAGCCTTTGATAGTGCATGGTGGCCGGCTATTAGGACCAGACTGGCTGAGGAAAAGTGTCCTGGGAACATCAGGAGCTTGGTGAACAGCTACCTCAGTGACAGAAGCGTGAGGCTCAGATATGCCGGTGAGGAACACAGAAGGGGTACCACCAAGGGATGCGTACAAGGCTCAATTGGTGGTCCCATTCTGTGGAACCTTCTATTGGACCCTCTATTAAAAGAGCTTGAAAAGCTGAATCACCACTGCCAGGCCTTCGCCGACGACGTGGTGCTTGTCTTCGATGGAGATACGGCATTAGAAGTTCAGGGACGCGCCAATGCCGCTCTCGAACATGTTCAGCAGTGGGGTGTCAAGAACAAACTCAAATTTGCACCGCAAAAAACAAAAGCGATGGTAATAACGCGAAAAATGAAATATGACACACCACTGCTGAAGATGGGAGGGGTCGACCTTGGCATGTCCAGTGAAATAAAAATCCTCGGGGTCACCATCGATGAGAAGCTCACCTTCAATGGTCATACCGCTAACGTGTGCAGAAAAGCTTTAAACGTGTACAAGCAGTTGTCCGCGGCAGCAAAGATTAGCTGGGGCCTAAACCCTGAAATAATTAGGACAATTTATCAAGCTGCAGTCGAGCCCATTATCTTGTATGCGGCGAGCGTTTGGGCACCAGCTACGGAAAAGCTGGGGGTAAAAAAGCAGTTAAATGTAGTGCAGCGTGGTTTTGCCCAAAAAATATGCAAGGCGTACCGGACTGTGTCCCTCAATTCTGCGCTGTTACTGGCTGGGATGTTACCGCTTGACCTCCGAGTACAGGAAGCAGCCGCATTGTACGAGGCCAAAAGAGGGGTATCCCGGCCATTGCCAGGAAACAGAATTGTGGAACTCAGGGCTAGTTACACAGTGGCTCCTCATCCAGCTCAGAATATGAGCCTGAAGTTTATAAAACTGGCAGGCCAGCACGAGGTGGAAAACCATAACAACCAACAGGTCCGTATTTTCACCGACGGGAGTAAAATTGAGGGCCAAGTCGGAGCAGCGCTGACCATATGGGTCGGAGATGCCGAGACGAAAGCCCTCAAAATTAAGCTAGCCCCGTACTGTACAGTGTATCAAGCCGAACTTCTGGCAATATGTAGAGCGACGCAGGAAATACTGAAGCGTAGTGAGGGGTGCTTTGGAATATACAGCGACTCCAGATCTGCACTGGAGTCTGTAATAGGCCAGAGGACCACTCACCCACTAGCTACGGAGACACGCGCAAACCTCAGAGCCTGTAAAGACCAGAATAAGGAAGTTTTCCTTTTCTGGATAAAGGCTCATGAGGGATTAATTGGCAATGAAAGGGCAGACTACCTGGCCAAGGAGGCAGCCCTTAAAAGTAAAAAGAAACCCGAGTACGATCTGTGCCCGGTCTCATACGTCAAGCGACAAAACCGTATGAAATCGCTTGGCGAATGGAACCGCAGGTACAAGGAGGGTGGAACAGCGGCAACAACCAAGATCTTTTTCCCCGACGCAATCGAAGCGTACGGGGTTATAAAAAAGCTACCACCAACCGGTATTAGGACCCAAGTCTTGACGGGGCACGGTGGGTTCTCCGAGTACTTGAACCGTTTCAAGTGCAAGGAGGACCCATCGTGCATCTGTGAACCGGGAATGGCGGAGTCTATTACGCACCTACTTTTTGAATGCCCTGTTTTTGGGCTCCTACGGCATAATACGGAGCAAATGCTCAACTGCAAATTGACAGCAAGGAACGCCAACAAATTAATAATAAACAGTGAAACTAGAGCAGACTTTATGAATTATTGTGAAAAAATTGCTGCAAGGGTGATAAATAGGAATAAATAGTATAATAATGATGTAAATATATAATGATAATATATTAGCAAGCATTTAGAATATTTATTTGTATTCATTAGCGATTAAATTTATAGATTATAGTAATGTGTGTATACTGTATAATGTAATAAATAACAATTGTAATAAAATTTTATGCTATATATATATTCTAATAATAGGTTATGATAGCAATGTAAAGATTAAATTGAATTTGTATAATAAATTGAAAATGTAATAATTTAAAATATGATAATGATTATAATAAGTAAGCTTAACAGACGTACAGACAGACAATTTAATGAGACTAATAATAGGAATTAGCAGACACAGACTCTGATTTTTTGTCAGAGGGACTTGCAAAAAAAAAAAAAAAAAAACCTAACCTAACCTAACCTTTTTTTTTTTTTTTTTTTTTTTTTGCACCATCCTCTCCGTCTTCCGACGGGTACTTCCAGGTTCAGCGACACCAGGCACCCAGTGCGCCGACCATCCTGGGGATCGTTGGCGTGCAGGTGACAAACCCCCGTTCGTCACCGGCCGATCCCATATCACCGACGTCCCGGACCCGGGCCACTAGGCCCAGGGTCAACAGACATCGGCGTGTTCTTGGCCTTCGCCTTTGCAGGGTGGGCCAGAGGCGGCCTTACGGTCCGCCGTCCGGCTCCCCACCGCGCAGGCTTAGGCTTGAGGGCATCACAGCCCTTTCCTCCCATCCGGTGTTCGGCGTTTTTGTCCGCTGCAGCGCAGAGCATGCAGCGAACCGCCGCTGAACATTCACTGGCCAGGTGGCCAGGCTGACCACAGCGATAACAAAGATCACTACGATCAACCTGGTTGGGGCATTTCGCCCGCACGTGACCTTCCTCCAAGCACTTATAGCAAACAAAGGGCTTGCGCTCAAGTAGGTGGACCCTTGCCGAGACCCAACCTACGAGCAGTTTGCCCCCCAATGCTACCTCCTTGGCGGCGGCGATCGGGCATCGCAGCCACATCGAGCCGACTCCGATAAGATTAGTACGCACCTCGCTGTACCTTATGGAGTCGACCGAGCACCCGCCGACCCGCGCGACCGCTTCCGCTACATCGTCCGAAGAGACGGAGTCGTCGAGGTTCGAAATGCGCATTTCTGCACACTTCGTTGGCCTCGTGATTCGGACGAGCTCCGCCGGGAGGACCTCCTTAAGTTTCTCCGCCAGTAAGTCGGCCTTCGGTCCATTGTCGGGCCCTGTGACCTCTAGCATGCGAGTGCCGGCAACCGAAGTTCGGAAGCCGACAAACGGTATGCCAAGGTCCGGCAGCTCAATGGACGACTTGGCCTTTTGAAGCATCTCGTAATATGTCGCCCCCTTCTCAGCAGCACCTGGCTGAAGAGTGAGGACGACTGCAGACGACCGTGGTGGGCGCAGCTTCGCCGCCGGGTTCCTGGTCTGCGAGGCTTTCTGCACCGCACCAGACCCGTTGGTTTTACCGCGCTTCACCATGTTGCTCCAACTTTCCTTCATGGCCTTGGGCGCTGGTGGTAACGCCCTTGGCTCCTTCTTTTTGGCTGGTTGCGCTGTACCAGCACCATCCTTCTTCCCTCGTTTCTTCTTCCCTTTGGGCTCCCCGACTGCCGGCACAGGGGCAGGGGCCGCAGCTTTGGCTGCCTGAGCCTGCCTCTGGTCCGCTGCAAGTGGGGGCCGGGAACGTGCCTCCGGGGGAAGTCTTTGTTCCAGCGCTTCGAGTCGAGCATTCACCATGGTCCCCACCTTGACCATGATGTCCCGCTCGAACTCGTCTCCGTCCTTGGCCAGTGCGGCGCTTTTGCGAATTGCTCCGCTTCCACGCCTAGGCGGTGAGGCAGGGCGAGTCGGCTCAACCTCCGCGCTCTCGCGAGCGCCTGTGGGAGCCAGGCTCTGCCTTTGCGCCTTCCTCAGCTCCTCCATATCCAGCTTCATCTGAGCGACCTCCTTACGGAGATCGCCCACTTCCGCTTTCAGCCGAGCGTTGTCGGCCTGGAGAAGCTGAGTCTCATCGGACACGGAGTGTAACGACAACTCCGTGACCGCCTCCTTGATTGAAGACGCCGCATCCTTAAGGCTCCGGACAAGGGTCCCCTTAAGGTTCGACGACTTCGTCGCCACCTCCGTTATTACGGTGAGGCTGTCGACGACAGCACCCACCAGCTCGCTGCTCGACTTAGGTCCGGAATCACTTCCAGACATGGCTGAAATGCGAGCCTTCCTCCTTTCTTTCTCCTCCCGGACGAACGACGTCAGGTCCGCCTCGGCCCGCAAGCGGAGTTCTTCACGCTTGAGTGCGATCAACTCCGCTTTCGCCTTAGCAAGCCCGACGTAATGGCCCGTTGATGGAGGGCGACCTCTAACTCTCCTTGCAGATGGTGGTCGGCTACCCTGCTCCTCGTCAGACGCGGAGTCGGAGTAAGTACCACCGCTGCTAGGGTTCCTCCGCTTGAGTGCTCTTGTCTCGAGCGACTCGATGCTCATGGTGGAGCCGGCTGTGGACTCGACATCGTCCGAGTCCAGAGGCGGCTTCTCCTTTGAGAACCTCCCTTTCTCGTCCCGCTTAGGGACCTCTACGATCTTTACACTAGATTTTTTCCATGGCGATTTTTGCCCCCCCCCAGAATACGAGGGGCAGCCTCCCGTAGGAGGGAAGGATTGTCCGTTACCGGCTTTACCAACCTGGGGTAGTTCTACATTTCTCTTTAAATCAGCCATATTGGGGGTGCCAGCTTTAAGGCCCGGCCGCCTATAAGGACAACACAAACAAACAAACACATAACACAAAAGAAAACAAACAAAAAGACAACACAGAACTAAACAACAAAACAAAAACAAAAACAAAAATCTGGCTTCCACCAGTTTGCCCGACAGGGTGGCCGAATTGACCCTCCCTGCCGCGCCACGGGTCTTGAAGACCCGCCATCCTCCGACCCGAAGGTCCACTGCAGCCGAAGCCGCTCCATCCCATGATGCCCGACGAGGCGGCCGAGTTGACCATCCCCGCCGCGCCGCGAGCCTTGAAGGCTCGCCATCCCTCGGCCCAAAGGCCCTCCGGACGATGTCTCTATCGTCCCTCCCCGCCCCATCTGCTGTGCCCTATGCCGAGACATAGGGATCGCAGAGGGGCCCACCAGGAATTTAGCCAACGACTAATAAGGGTGCACCGGTCCAAGTGCTGCCCCTCCCCCCGGATGCAAGCATCCATAAGGGACTGGCAACACTCGAGGCAAACGTGGAGGTATCCTGGCCCGCACCCCAACCTTTTTTTTTTTTTTTTTTTTTTTTTTTTTTTTTTTTTTTTGACCCAGGAAAATCCGTTTATGGATTCAACACCAGCCTCGGGGGAGACTGGTGGATATGTGGGACTCACCGCTCCTGAAGTGAGACAGCATACCCACTAAAAACCTGGGGTGCCCCTTCTCGTCCGCGATAAGCACAGGGACGCGGGCTCGCTTGCGCACTCTCCGTGTCCACTGTTCGCGGCAGCCGCCACCCGCAGGTGCGGCACCATCCTCTCCGTCTTCCGACGGGTACTTCCAGGTTCGGCGACACCAGGCACCCAGTGCGCCGACCGTCCTGGGGATCGTTGGCGTGCAGGTGACAAACCCCCGTTCGTCACCGGCCGATCCCATATCACCGACGTCCCGGACCCGGGGCACTAGGCCCAGGGTCAACAGACATCGGCGTGTTCTTGGCCTTCGCCTTTGCAGGGTGGGCCAGAGGCGGCCTTACGGTCCGCCGTCCGGCTCCCCACCGCGCAGGCTTAGGCTTGAGGGCATCACAGCCCTTTCCTCCCATCCGGTGTTCGGCGTTTTTGTCCGCTGCAGCGCAGAGCATGCAGCGAACCGCCGCTGAACATTCACTGGCCAAGTGGCCAGGCTGACCACAGCGATAATAAAGGTCA
Source organism: Ennomos quercinarius (assembly GCA_910589525.2). NCBI lineage: Eukaryota > Metazoa > Arthropoda > Insecta > Lepidoptera > Geometridae > Ennomos > Ennomos quercinarius. The sequence goes on from OU342491.1 coordinate 81,299, forward strand.
CTACGATCAACCTGGTTGGGGCATTTCGCCCGCACGTGACCTTCCTCCATGCACTTATAGCAAACAAAGGGCTTGCGCTCAAGTAGGTGGACCCTTGCCGAGACCCAACCTACGAGCAGTTTGCCCCCCAATGCTACCTAGCCGACTCCGATAAGATTAGTACGCAGACCTAACCTTTTTTTTTTTTTTTTTTTTTTTTTTTTGGGGGAGGAAAATGCCCACGCATTCCCCTGCCGACACGGGGGTGGAGGCAGGGGATATGTGGGACTCGAACCCACTAAAAACCTCCCCATGAGCAGTCTACCGCCGTGGTGGAGCGAGGTGGGGTCGCGTTCGCAATCGAGCCATCCCGCCCCGGCGGTAGGCCCTTTCGGGCCTTTTTGCGCCTTGGGATGGGTAACCTTGCTCACCAAGGCCACCCACCAGACTTGTGGGACCGTGCTATACGGCGGAGAGTCCCCCGACTCTCCACCAGTGGCCCCACTACGGAGGAGGGAGGAGGTGCGCAAAACGCCTCCTCCTCCCCCCCGTACGTCTGCGCCGGAGCAGGTCAGCTCCAGCGGCATCCTCTCTGACCCGCTCCGCGGTCTCCTTCTGCACCATCACCTCTTCGCAGAAAGAGACCACCGCCTGCCACGATCTCTCGCTGTCAAGCATGGCAAGCACCACGCTCGGCAGCGAGAGATCGGGGCCTACTGCCATCGAAAGTGTGCGCCGCTGCGGGTCCCATGCGGCACACACTTCCAGCGTGTGGGGCGCTGAATCTTCCAGCGCTCCACACTCAGGCAGACGGAGGTCGACTCCCGTCTCGCGATTTGGTGCAGGTACTTTCCGAAGCAACCATGCCCGGAAAGCACCTGCATCAATCGGAACGTCAACGATCCGTGGGGCCGCCTCACCCACCTCTGGAGGACCGGACGGATGGCCTCCACCGTCCTTTGCCCAGGAACCGGTGGAGCCAGGTCCTCCCCCCACCGCCGCAACATTGCGGCCCGCGCCTGCCACCGCATGCGCCTTACCTCTTCCCAGCCCGGGGGCTCCCCTCGAGACCTCCTCGCCGCCACAAAGTGATACACTTCGGCGAGGATCTCGGCTTGGAGCTCCCAGGGCGGGTCTCCGGCCAGGACGCACGCTGCCGTCCAGGACACCGTTCGGTACCCGCGTATCGCCCTCGTCGCAATAACCCGCTGCGGACGTCGCAGCAGGGTCTTGTTGCTGCGATCGAGGGCGTCCACCCAAACCGGTGCCCCGTACAACGCCATACTCCGGATCACTCCGGAGTATAGACGGCGACATACGGCGCTTGGGCCACCCACATTGGGCAGCAGCCTCCCCAAGGTGGCCGCAGCTCCCACCACTTTTGGGGCCAACTGGGCAAAGTGGGCCCCAAATGCCCATCTCCCGTCCAGGGTAAGGCCCAGATATTTCATCTGGGCCTTAACCGGGACGGGAACCCCATCCAGTACCACCCGTGTACCTGGAGGGGGTCCTCCCCGAGGCCCATGGAACAAGAGGGCCTCGGTTTTGGAGAGGGCGACCTCCAGACCCAGGGCGCGTATGCGGTCAACCACAAGGCTAGTGCCTACCGTGGCCAGCCGCACCGCCTCCCCGAGGTCTTTCCCTCTCGCTACGACCAGGGTGTCGTCTGCGTAGCACGCAACCCGCATATTTGCGGGAAACGTGCCACGCAGCACCCAGTCATAGCCTATGTTCCACAGGAGCGGCCCCAGCACCGACCCCTGTGGAACCCCGCAGGAGACGCGACGGTGCCTTAAGCCGTCGCGTCCCTCCACCAGGACCTCGCGGTCCTGGAGGTAGTCAGCCAACAGCCTCCGCAAATACAGGGGCACTCCATGATAACGGAGCGCCTCCTGTATTGTCCCATGCGGGAGGCTGTTGAAGGCATTGGCTATATCTAGCGATACAGTCAACGCCTTTTCCCTCTCACCGACCGCCTCCTGCGTCCACCTCTTGAGCCAGAGAAGGGCGTCTATTGTAGAACGCCCCTCCCTGAACCCATACTGGGCCTCGGACAGCCCAGGCCCCGTCCCCTCCAGGTGCCGGATGACACGGGAAGCTACCACCCTCTCCAGCAGCTTTCCCGTGTCATCCAGCAGCACTATGGGCCTGTATGCGGAAGGCGAATCGACGGGTCGACCCTCCTTCCGCAACAAGCACAATCGGCCGTCCTTCCACAGCTTCGGGAACCGTCCCGACGTAAGGCACACGTCGAACAGTTCCCGAAGCCGGTCGCCCATCTCCTGCAGGGCGATCCTGAGGACTCGGCCAGGGACTCCGTCTGGACCAGGGGCCGTCCTCCTCCCTCGCAGCCGATTGACGGCGACCTCCATCTCCACCTCTGACACAGGTGGGATGGAGGCCTCGTCCAGCTCCTCGGGGACTGGAACCGGCACTGCCATCGTCGGTGGGGTGTGGGAGGGGCCATCGGGGAATAGCCCCTCCAACACCGCGCCGAGGACCTCCGGCTCAAGGGACTCGGCCACTGGGGACGTTTGGCCCCGGAACTTATTCCGGGCAGCCCTGTACGGACGTCCCCATGGGTCTCTCTCCAGTCCCTCAAGAGTCTCGCCCCACGCCCGGGTCTTAGACCTACTGATGGCAAGCTGCAGCGCCTGCTTGGCGGTGCGATACCCCTCATAAAGAAAGGCCTCGTCCGCCAGCTCCTGGGCTGACAGCTCGTCATCCGGCCGTGGCGCAGTCTCCTCCGGTGGCCGTAGAGCCGTCGAGCCGCCGAACAGGCTATTCGGAGGTTGGCGATCTCCATAGACCACCAGTAGACCTCGCGGCGGCGGCGGAAGCGGCGTCGGGACCTCGGCATGGCCGTGTCACACACGGCCGTCACTGCCTCCCGAAACTGGCTCGCCGCAACGTCCACGTCCGAGTGCACGGGACCAGCAAACCACGACTGGACGATCGCAGCCTCTTCCGCCAGGTCGGCGTCAAGGCAACTGATCGTCCAGCGCGGAAAGTCGGCCCGCGTCACGCGCTGGGATCCTTCTTGATTGTGGGAGGTGGAAACCTCGAATCGCACATATTTGTGGTCCGAGAGCGTCTCCACCTCCGACATCACCCTCCAGCCTCGGATACGTGCTGCGACAGACGGGGTGGCGAATGACAGATCCACCACGGACCCCCCATTCTGTCGCACGCACGTATGAGCCGAACCCCTGTTCAACAGGGTTAACCCCGTGGCAACCGCCCACTCCCTAACAATCTCCCCGCGAGTGTTAGTGGAGGGGTTGCCCCAGTCCCTGGCCTTTGCGTTCAGGTCCCCCATTAGGAGGACCTGACGCGACCCCTGCCTCCTCACTGCCGCGGACAAGAGGTCCACAAAGACCTCCAGTTCCGCGGCAGTCCGGTTGGGGGAGAAGTATGTGCCAATGACAACATACTCCCCCCACTTGGCCACGACGTACCCCGAGCCCCTTTCTTCAACAGAAAGGGGTGGGTCGCCTGGCCTTCCCACAATAGCTACGGAGCCATCAAGATCACCAGCCCAACAAGGATGTTGGGGTGGGACGTAATATGGCTCCGCGGTAACCGCCACATCTATCTCCCACTGCGCCAGGGACTGCATGAACAGATCCTGGGCCCTGGCGCAGTGGTTGAGGTTAGTCTGGAGGAGGTTGTGATGTCTGACTTGATCCATCAATCAGACATCACAACCACCTCGCGCGCAGGGGAGCGTGCAGCCCGGCTTGCCACCACAGGGGCAGCTTGGGTCCCTGGGACCCTTCCTCTGGTCTTAGGGGGGGCACAGATGTTCCCCCCCATGACGTGTCCTGCAGGCTTACCGGACTCCGCACAGATGGTGCAGTGCGGGTTGGCTTTCCGGCAGCTGGCCGCCCGATGCCCAGTGCCTCCACACCGGAATCACTGGTCACCCCTATCAGTCGACGAGGGGCACTGGGTGCGCGTGTGTCCCAGTCCCATGCACTTAAAACAGCGCAGGGGACGCACCTCCAGTGCCACCACTCGTGCCGAGCTCCATCCCACCAGCAGCCTGCCCCGCTGCGACAGCATCTTGGCTGCCGAAACCGGGCAGGATACCAGGGTGGAACCCGTGCCGTCAAAGCCAGGGGCCACCTCCTTCACCGTCACCCGCTGCACGTCATAGCCACCCATCTTGGCCACCGCTGCAGCCACCTTCTCCTTCGTGGCTGCATCATCCAGACCCGTAATTCTAAGATGTGCAGACTTTACGGGCCTGGCGACGGTGGCCACCTCGGACAGGACGCCGCGGAGTTTCTCCGCAAGCTGATCCGCCTTATCCGAGTTCTGGGAGCCAGGAACCTCCAGCATCCTAGCTCCCGTGGCCGTCTTTCTGAAGCGGACGTGCGGGATCCCCATTTCCTTCACGTCCACCTTCTCTTGCGCCATCTCTATAATGGCGCGATATGTCACTCCCTTTTCCGCAGCTTCTGGCTGTATGGTTAATACAACCGCTGCGGTCTTAGGGGGCTTCAGCGCCGTCTTCTTAGTCCTGGTGGTGGTGGCTGCCGGCTTTTTAGCCGCAGGAGTGGCTGGCTTTCTGGCTGGGGCACGGGACGCGGGAATAATGATGGGCGCTGTTGAGGAGAGGGATGACTTTCCCTTCCCCTTGCCCTTCCCTTTCCCCTTGCCCACCACCGTGGCCCAGCTCCCCTCTTTGGCGGCGGCTTCGCTCACGCCTTGGGGCCCCCTGGATATTGAGGGGACCGCAGCCGTTGTCGCCGGGGTGGTGACTACCGCCTTCTTGGTCACGGCTCGCGTCCCCGCTTTGGGAGCGGAGGTGCGAGCCGGCGTGGGCACCGGCTGTGTTGGCATGGCCACGGCCGCCGTCTTCTTCGCATCTGCTCTTAGAGGCGGGCGAACCGTGGGAGCGGGCGGGAGCCGGTCCTCAAGCACTGCAAGGCGAGCGGTGAGCATCTCCCCAAACGTTACCGTCAGGGAGCGCCTCAGCTCCTCTACCAGCTCAGCCCCTATCGGTACGGCGGTGGGGCGTCCTTCTGCGGCAGCTGCGGTGGCAGTGGCGGTGGCGGCAGTGGAGGCGGCGATAGCAGCGGCCGTCTTGGCTTCAGTGAAGCCTTGACGCAGCGCCTTCACCTCCGCCTTCACGGGGGAGACTGGTGGATATGTGGGACTCACCGCTCCTGAAGTGAGACAGCATACCCACTAAAAACCTGGGGTGCCCCTTCTCGTCCGCGATAAGCACAGGGACGCGGGCTCGCTTGCGCACTCTCCGTGTCCACTGTTCGCAGCAGCCGCCACCCACAGGTGCGGCACCATCCTCTCCGTCTTCCGACGGGTACTTCCAGGTTCAGCGACACCAGGCACCCAGTGCGCCGACCATCCTGGGGATCGTTGGCGTGCAGGTGACAAACCCCCGTTCGTCACCGGCCGATCCCATATCACCGACGTCCCGGACCCGGGGCACTAGGCCCAGGGTCAACAGACATCGGCGTGTTCTTGGCCTTCGCCTTTGCAGGGTGGGCCAGAGGCGGCCTTACGGTCCGCCGTCCGGCTCCCCACCGCGCAGGCTTAGGCTTGAGGGCATCACAGCCCTTTCCTCCCATCCGGTGTTCGGCGTTTTTGTCCGCTGCAGCGCAGAGCATGCAGCGAACCACCGCTGAACATTCACTGGCCAGGTGGCCAGGCTGACCACAGCGATAACAAAGATCACTACGATCAACCTGGTTGGGGCATTTCGCCCGCACGTGACCTTCCTCCAAGCACATATAGCAAACAAAGGGCTTGCGCTCAAGTAGGTGGACCCTTGCCGAGACCCAACCTACGAGCAGTTTGCCCCCCAATGCTACCTCCTTGGCGGCGGCGATCGGGCATCGCAGCCACATCGAGCCGACTCCGATAAGATTAGTACGCACCTCGCTGTACCTTATGGAGTCGACCGAGCACCCGCCGACCCGCGCGACCGCTTCCGCTACATCGTCCGAAGAGACGGAGTCGTCGAGGTTCGAAATGCGCATTTCTGCACACTTCGTTGGCCTCGTGATTCGGACGAGCTCCGCCGGGAGGACCTCCCTAAGTTTCTCCGCCAGCAAGTCGGCCTTCGGTCCATTGTCAGGCCCTGTGACCTCTAGCATGCGAGTGCCGGCAACCGAAGTTCGGAAGCCGACAAACGGTATGCCAAGGTCCGGCAGCTCAATGGACGATTTGGCCTTTTGGAGCATCTCGTAATAAGTCGCCCCCTTCTCAGCAGCACCTGGCTGAAGAGTGAGGACGACTGCAGACGACCGTGGTGGGCGCAGCTTCGCCGCCGGGTTCCTGGTCTGCGAGGCTTTCTGCACCGCACCAGACCCGTTGGTTTTACCGCGCTTCACCATGTTGCTCCAACTTTCCTTCATGGCCTTGGGCGCTGGTGGTAACGCCCTTGGCTCCTTCTTTTTGGCTGGTTGCGCTGTACCATCACCATCCTTCTTCCCTCGTTTCTTCTTCCCTTTGGGCTCCCCGACTGCCGGCACAGGGGCAGGGGCCGCAGCTTTGGCTGCCTGAGCCTGCCTCTGGTCCACTGCAAGTGGGGGCCGGAAACGTGCCTCCGGGGGAAGTCTTTGTTCCAGCGCTTCGAGTCTAGCATTCACCATGGTCCCCACCTTGACCATGATGTCCCGCTCGAACTCGTCTCCGTCCTTGGCCAGTGCGGCGCTTTTGCGAATTGCTCCGCTTCCACGCCTAGGCGGTGAGGCAGGGCGAGTCGGCTCAACCTCCGCGCTCTCGCGAGCGCCTGTGGGAGCCAGGCTCTGCCTTTGCGCCTTCCTCAGCTTCTCCATATCCAGTTTCATCTGAGCAACCTCCTTACGGAGATCGCCCACTTCCGCTTTCAGCCGAGCGTTGTCGGCCTGGAGAAGCTGAGTCTCATCGGACACGGAGTGTAACGACAACTCCGTGACCGCCTCCTTGATTGAAGCCGCCGCATCCTTAAGGCTCCGGACAAGGGTCCCCTTAAGGTTCAACGACTTCGTCGCCACCTCCGTTATTACGGTGAGGCTGTCGACGACAGCACCCACCAGCTCGCTGCTCGACCTAGGTCCGGAATCACTTCCAGACATGGCTGAAATGCGAGCCTTCCTCCTTTCTTTCTCCTCCCGGACGAACGACATCAGGTCCGCCTCGGCCCGCAAGCGGAGTTCTTCACGCTTGAGTGCGATCAACTCCGCTTTCGCCTTAGCGAGCCCGACGTAATGGCCCGTTGATGGAGGGCGACCTCTAACTCTCCTTGCAGATGGTGGTCGGCTACCCTGCTCCTCGTCAGACGCGGAGTCGGAGTAAGTACCACCGCTGCTAGGGTTCCTCCGCTTGAGTGCTCTTGTCTCGAGCGACTCGATGCTCATGGTGGAGCCGGCTGTGGACTCGACATCGTCCGAGTCCAGAGGCGGCTTCTCCTTTGAGAACCTCCCTTTCTCGTCCCGCTTAGGGACCTCCACGATCTTTACACTAGATTTTTTTCCATGGTGATTTTTGCCCCCCCCCCCCAGAATACGAGGGGCAGCCTCCCGTAGGAGGGAAGGATTGTCCGTTACCGGCTTTACCAACCTGGGGTAGTTCTACATTTCTCTTTAAATCAGCCATATTGGGGGTGCCAGCTTTAAGGCCCGGCCGCCTATAGGACAACACAAACAAACAAACACATAACACAAAAGAAAACAAACAAAAAGACAACACAGAACTAAACAACAAAACAAAAACAAAAAACAAAAATCTGGCTTCCACCAGTTTGCCCGACAGAGTGGCCGAATTGACCCTCCCTGCCGCGCCACGGGTCTTGAAGACCCGCCATCCTCCGACCCGAAGGTCCACTGCAGCCGAAGCCGCTCCATCCCATGATGCCCGACGAGGCGGCCGAGTTGACCCTCCCCGCCGCGCCGCGAGCCTTGAAGGCTCGCCATCCCTCGGTCCAAAGGCCCTCCGGACGATGTCTCTATCGTCCCTCCCCGCCCCATCTGCTGCGCCCTATGCCGAGACATAGGGATTGCAGAGGGGCCCACCAGGAATTTAGCCAACGACTAATAAGATCCCCGAAGGAAAGTTATTAGCCGTCGCCCAGGGTGCACCGGTCCAAGTGCTGCCCTTCCCCCCGGATGCAAGCATCCAAAAGGGACTGGCAACACTCAGGGCAAACGTGGAGGTATCCTGGCCCGCACCCCAACCTAACCTAACCTTTTTTTTTTTTTTTTTTTTTTTTTTTTTTTAAACCTGGTAAAAATCCTTTATGGATTCCACCAGCTGCGGGGGCAGGTGGTGGATATGTGGGACTCTCCGTCCAGAGTGGACGGCATACCCACTAAAAATCCAGGGTGTTCCTGCACTGCGCCTTGTGCTGGTGCCCCGGGTTCGCTGTCGCACTCTACTCGCGGCACCCAGCAGCGCTTGCCCGTTGTCAGGCCCGTCCTGTTTTGGGGCAGCTGGTGGCTACCCCACGCCTCGATAGCACGCGGAAACACCACGCGCACCATCTGCAGGCCCTTAAGGGACGATGGGTACCCCCATACCCAGTCGCCCCAGGCCTTTTGGGAGTCGATGTAGGCGGCGATCGGAGGGCTCGCCACCACCATCTCGTCCCACCCCCACAACTCACACTGCGGGGTACACACAGTGTGATGATGCGAGGGTCCGTACCTCCGTATGTGCCCTATGTTGACACATGGCCAGTCCTTCTCCTCTCAAGCATTGCCCCAACGACGGATTAAATCGACGTCGAAGGGGATGCGAGAGGATTTCCATCCCCGTTTGTTCCTCGACCTAAGCCTCCTGAATGTACCGATACGGCCCCCGAATACACCCAGGAGGAAAGGGAGGAACGTCCACCTTTCGCGTATCCGCCCCCCTCCCACCCCAACACGTGTGTGGTAAAGCGTTAGGGGGGCACGCTGTCCTCGATCAAGAGCCCCCTGGGTGTACCGGTACGGCACCCGAATACACCCAGGAGGAAGGGAGGAACCTCTTGTTTATGCGTTTAGTCCCCCTCCCACCCCAACACGTGTGTGGTGGAGCGTTAGGGGGACACGCACTCTCCCATCTCGGGAGCCATCCCAGCCACCCCCGTATCGCTACGCAGGCCGCTTGCTCGCCACGCGAGCCCCGCAGCCCTTCCGGGCTGCCCCCGACTCGCACCGCCGCTTCCCGGACTATCCAGGGCGCCGGCACGAGTCCAGCGCACTATCGCAAACTGCGACCATGCGCTTCGGCCCGATGGCGTCCACGCCATCTCCCTCCGGCGGCTCCCTATCACTGGGTTGCCACCTGGCCTCATCCACTGTCCACTCCGCTAAGCAGAGAGATACTTGGAGAGGCCCCCGCCTCTCTGCTGCGCCTCATGCCGAGACATGAGGATCGCAGAGAGGCCCCGCCAGGATTTAGCCAACGACTAATAAGAACCCCGAAAGGAAGTTATTAGCCGTCGCCCAGGGTGCACCGGTCCAAGTGCTGCCCCTCCCCCCGGATGCAAGCATCCATAAGGGACTGGCAACACTCGAGGCAAACGTGGAGGTATCCTGGCCCGCACCCCAACCTAACCTAACCTTTTTTTTTTTTTTTTTTTTTTTTTTTTTACGTTGGGAAAATCCATTATGGATACCACCCGCCGCGGGGGCAGCGAGTGGTTATGTCGGACTCCCACCACCGACTAAAAACCCAACGGGTGCCCTCGGGACGCCATGGTGCTGGGGCAACGGGCTCGCTTGCGCACTCTACCGCAGCCCCAACGGCGTTGGCCCTTGACCAGGGCCCCGAACTCTGCAACGGAGTGGAGCTGGAGATTTCTCCACTCCGTCTACCTTTGAAATGGCGCGCAGGCACCTGCGCGCGCCATCTCGAGGTCTTTCGTTAGGCGCCGGCCCCCCCCCGGGGACCGACGCCTAGACCTCTGTTATGGGGGTTGAAAGAGGGTGTGGTAGAGCCGCCTCCTCCTCCCGGTTCTCCTGCTGCGGATCGCGAGATGAGATGTTATCTCCCTCTCGCGCTCCGCAGCCTCCTTCCGCGACATCACGTCCTCGCAGAAGGCCACACCCGCATTCCACGACTCCTCGCTCCCAACCATTGAACTGATCAATGCCGGAAGTGAGAGGTCGGCCCCCACCGCAGCAACGAGATCACTGCGCTGAGACGCCCAGGCCACACACACCTCGAGCGTGTGCTGTGCCGTGTCTTCGTCGCTGCCACAATGGTGGCACTCCGTCGTCGGCTCCCTTCCAGCGGTGCGGCACAGGTACTTACCAAAGCACCCGTGGTCCGACAGGACCTGCACCAGCCGGAAGGTTATGGACCCGTGCTCCCGTTTCACCCAGTCCTCGAGGACTGGACGGATCGCCTCGACAGTCCTTATGCCAGCCCTGGGATGGGCCAGCCGCTCCCCCCACATCCTGAGCAAGGACCGTCGCGCACGGAACCTCCACACTTCCACCTCCCTTGGCGGAGGATGTTCACCTCGGAGCCGGAGCTCCACCCGCCAATCGTACATTGACGCGTGGACCACCGCCTCCAGATCCCACGGAGGGGATCCCGCCAATAAGCACGCCGCCTCGTAGGATATGGTACGGTATCCACTGATAACCCCGACCGCCATCGCTCTCTGAGATCTCCTCAGAAGAGCGACGTTCGGCTCCGTCAGGGCATCAACCCATATGGGTGCCCCGTAAAGGGCCATGGACCGCACCACACCCAGATATAGGCGGCGGCTTCCCTCCTTAGGTCCCCCGAGGTTGGGCAGCAACCGCTTTAGAGAAGCTGCTGCGCCCATCAGCCGAACCTTTTTTTTTTTTTTTTTTGACCCAGGAAAATCCGTTTATGGATTCGAATGCGAGCCTTCCTCCTTTCTTTCTCCTCCCGGACGAACGACGTCAGGTCCGCCTCGGCCCGCAAGCGGAGTTCTTCACGCTTGAGTGTGATCAACTCCGCTTTCGCCTTAGCGAGCCCGACGTAATGGCCCGTTGATGGAGGGCGACCTCTAACTCTAATGGCAGATGGTGGTCTGCTACCCTGCTCCTCGTCAGAAGCGGAATCGGAGTAAGTACCACCGCTGCTAGGGTTCCTCCGCTTGAGTGCTTTTGGCTCGAGCGACTCAATACTCATGGTGGAGCCGGCTGTGGACTCGACATCGTCCGAGTCCAGAGGCGGCTTCTCCTTTGAGAACCTCCCTTTCTCGTCCCGCTTAGGGACCTCCACGATCTTAACACTAGATTTTTTTTCATGGCGATTTTTGCCCCCCCCAGAATACGAGGGGCAGCCTCCCGTAGGAGGGAAGGATTGTCCGTTACCGGCTTTACCAACCTGGGGTAGTTTTACAGTTCTCTTTAAATCAGCCATTTTTGGGGTGCCAGCTTTAAGGCCCGGCCGCCTATAGGGACAACACAAACAAACAAGACACATAACACAAAGGAAAACAAACAAAAAGACAACACAAAAGAAAACAAACAAAAGACAACACAGAACTAAACAACAAAACAAAAACAAAAACAAAAATCTGGATTCCACCAGTTTGCCCGACAGGGTAGCCGAATTGACCCTCCCTGCCGCGCCACGGGTCTTGAAGACCCGCCATCCTCCGACCCGAAAGTCCACTGCAGCCGAAGCCGCTCCATCCCACGATGCCCGACGGGGCGGCCGAGTTGACCCTTCCCGCCGCGCCGCGAGCCTTGAAGGCTCGCCATCCCTCGGCCCAAAGGCCCTCCGGACGATGTCTCTATCGTCCCTCCCCGCTCCATCTGCTGCGCCCTATGCCGAGACATAGGGATCGCAGAGGGGCCCACCAGGAATTTAGCCAACGACTAATAAGATCCCCGAAGGAAAGTTATTAGCCGTCGCCCAGGGTGCACCGGTCCAAGTGCTGCCCCTCCCCTCGGATGCAAGCATCCATAAGGGACTGGCAACACTCAGGGCAAACGTGGAGGTATCCTGGCCCGCACCCCAACCTAACCTAACCTAACCTAACCTAACCTAACCTAACCTAGTTAAGGCAAAAATACAGCTCAAAAACTCGCGTAACATTAAAACGGAAATAAAAGAAGACGTCACCCAAGCACTAGAACGCCTCTTTCAACTGGTCAAGGAGGCAGAGACAGAGAGGACGATGAGTGCGAGTGGTGTCAGGCCAAAGGAGGTAGCAGCGGTAGCACCAGCTTCAGATGATGTCGCCTTGAAACAAGGAAAGCAGGGTCTCGACGAGCTCTCTCTCTCTCAGCTCTATTTATCACTAGCTGACCATGATCAGTTGGTGAGAGAGAGTAAAGAGATGATGAGGGAGCTCAAGGAGGCTATGGATAAACAGAAGGAGGCCCTCCAGGATAAGCAACCTGGAGGCATTGACAAGCTTGTAGAGGAGATAAAAGAACTGAGCCAAAAGACCGAAGAGACGGGTCGTAGAGTCTGCACCATGCAGGAGACGATCCCGTCATACGCTGACGTACTCTCGAGACCGTCAAGCGTAGCCCCACCTACAAACCGCCCCAAGCACGCCATCATTGTGTCCTCTGACATCGAGAGAGACACAAGCGATGAAGTTTTGGGGAAGGTGAGAGCGGCGCTCGAAGCAAAGACCAACGGCCTACAAGTGACCCGAGTCCAAAAGGTCAGGAATCAAAAGGTTGTCCTGAGCTGCGCCACAAAGGAGGAGTTGAGGAAAGTGAGTGAGAAGATCACGGCCAACAACAAAAATCTCAGTGTAGAAGAGGTGAAGAATAAAGACCCGCTGATAATTATTAAAAACCTCCTCGCTTTCAACAAGGACGATGAGATTGTGGCGTCGCTCAGGACCCAAAACGCCGGCCTGCTGGGGGACCTGGGAGACGATGAGTTCAGGGCTATGGTGAGGTACAGGCGCAGGGCCAGGAACCCCCATGAGAACCACGTCGTCTTACAGGTCTCTCCTAAAGTGTGGCAGAAGCTGACCGTGGCCGGGCGCATACACATCGATTTCCAGTACGTGGCAGTCCAGGATCAGAGCCCGCTCGTACAGTGTACGCGATGCCTGGGGTATGGGCACGGGCGCAGGCTCTGTAAGGAGGCGGCTGACCTGTGTAGTTATTGCACCGGGCCGCACCTTCGGGTGGACTGTCCGTCGTACCTAGCGTGTGAGGCTCCAACCTGCCGCAACTGTTCCTTGGCAAAGTGTCACGAGACTGGGCACAACGCGTTCGATGGGGACTGCCCCATGCGTAAGAAGTGGGACGCTATAGCGAGGTCTAGTGTGGCGTATTGCTAAGGGCACCCCGGGGACCACAGTTTTAAGTACAGCCTCAGAACATAGACGCTATAAGGCAATACAGGCTAACCTTCAGCGTAAACGGCTCGCAACGGACGAACTCTTTCTGGAATGCCGATCGAGGAGTGTAAGTTTAGCGCTGGTACAGGAGCCTTATGTGGGGGCCGAGGGGGAGCTCAAGCGGTACAAGGGCACTCGCATCGTTCAATGCGAACGAAACAGGTCGAAGCCAGTAAAAGCCGCCGTCATTATCTTCGACGATGACATCCAAATATTGAATGATCAAACCACTGTGACCGAAAACATTGTTCTCACAACCCTTAAAACAGATAAATGGATGGTTACAGTGGTTTCGGTCTATTTCGAGGATAGTGTGCCGCTTGAGCCTTATCTAGACCGGCTTAAAGAACTCTTGGACTCGGTGCGGACAGACAAGGTTCTGGTCGGAGGTGATGTGAATGCGTGGAACACGTGGTGGGGGAGTGAAGTAGAAAATGAGAGAGGCATGCTCTGTAAGGAGTTTCTAGACGAGGTGGACATGAACATCCTGAACTGTGGTACTGACCCTACCTTCGACACAATTCGAGGGGACCGCCGTTTTACCAGTAACGTGGATATAACGGTCTGTTCTTCGCGTTTACTGCAGCATGTCACGGACTGGAAGGTAGACACGACGGTCACCAGTTCAGACCACAATGCCATCACTTTCACCCTCTGTCTGGAGAAGCCTTCAGAGCCAAGAAAGCGGGCCTCCACGCGTCTGTACAACACCCGGAAAGCGGACTGGAGTCGGTTCACTGACGAGGTTAAAACACAAGTAGAAGAAGACTGCATAACCCTTGAAAACGTAGAAAGATTAGAGACCAAAGAACAATTAGAAACGATAATTAGTAAATATATAAACAGCATTCGGAAAGCATGTCAAAATTCTATACCTTTAATAAAAACAAAACAAAAAAAGATTACATACCTTGGTGGACTGATGAACTGGAACGCTTGAGGGGTGTTGCGATCACGATGAGACGCCGGATCCGTTGCGCAGCACCTCGTAGACGGGACCACGTAGTGAGGGACTACCTGCAAGCAGTTGAGACGTTTGAGTTAGCAGCGGACAAGGCTCAAACTGAAAGCTGGAAAGAAAACTGTACAAAGCAGGACAAGGAGAGCATGTGGGATAGGGTGTACAGGGTGATAAGAAGGAAGACAGGGAGGCACGAGGACCAGCTGTTAGAGGAAAACGGAACGGTATTGGGTCCAGAAAAATCGGTTGAGTTGCTCGCAAATACATTTTTCCTGGGTGATAATCGTAGTGGGGATAGTGATATCCACAAAACAATTAGAGAATCAGCTGATGCAATTTGCGATGCAACTCCCGACGACCGAAATGACCCGCCGTTCTCAATGGCCGAATTAAAAAGAACCCTCGACAGCTTTGATCCCAAGAAAGCCCCAGGACCGGACGGATTCACGGCGGATATCTGCTTGAGAGCAATATTGGCCGCGAAAGAAGTCTTCCTGGCAGTGCTCAATAAGTGCCTGTCCCTGTCCTGCTTCCCGTCACCCTGGAAGGAGGCAGCGGTCGTAGTGTTGCGTAAACCCGGGAAAAGCGATTACAGCCAGGCAAAGTCGTACCGACCGATTGGACTACTGTCAGTTCTGGGGAAAGTCCTCGAAAAAATGATGGCAAGGAGGATCAGATGGCACTTATCACCAAAGTCTAACCCCAGACAGTACGGCTTTGTCCCACAGCGAAGTACCGAGGACGCACTATACGACCTCATGCAAAAAATTCGGGAGAACCTGCGAAAGAAGGAGCTTATGGTCATCGTGTCACTCGATATCGAAGGGGCGTTTGACAGTGCATGGTGGCCAGCTATTAAATGTCAGCTCATAAATATGAAATGTCCGTTAAACTTGAGAAAACTTGTGAACCACTACTTGGAGGAGAGGAGAGTAGTGGTGAATTATGCGGGTGAATATGTCAGCAAGACGACGGAAAAGAGCTGCGTGCAAGGGTCGATAGGGGGACCCACGTTTTGGAATTTGCTGCTAAACCCCCTGCTGGATGACCTGGTCGCTCGAGGAGTGCATGTACAGGCGTTCGCGGACGACGTTGTCCTGATGTTTTCCGGGAAATCAGCTGCCAATATACAAGGTCATGTCAACGACACCCTCGCGTATGTGCATGAATGGGGAATCAAAAACAAACTTCGGTTTGCGGCACACAAGACAAACGCCATGATAATTACCAACAAACTCAAATTTGATATCCCAATCATGCACATGGGCGGGGTTGACATACCCGTCGTGGACGAAATAAAGCTGCTCGGCCTTACGATAGACAAAAAACTCACCTTCAACAAACACGTGGGAAATGTCTGTCGTAAGGCCGCTGATATCTACAAGCAGCTTGCGAAGACGGCGAAAATAGAATGGGGGCTGAACCCGGACATCATCAGGGCAATCTATGTCGCAGTGATAGAGCCCATCGTCATGTACGCCTCAAGCGTGTGGGCACCAGCGGCGGATAAGATCATGGTGCAGAAGCAGCTGAACACCATCCAGCGTGGGTTCGTGCAGAAAATCTGCAAAGCTTACCGCACGGTGCCTCTCCACGGAGCACTAGTCTTGGCCGGGCTACTGCCCTTGGACCTCCGGATCCAAGAGGCGGCTCAACTATACGAGGCAAAAAGAGGCAAACAAACAGCCCTGGACTATGGGAAAAGGGAAATGGAGAAGCGCGTAAGCTTCCTCCAAGCCCAACATCCGGCCGAAGAAGAGTATGTGGAGTTCGTCTGCCTGGACGATATGCTGCCCGAAACCCTGGAACAACATCAGCTCCCCGAGATCCAAATATACACGGACGGGAGCAAATTGGAGGGGAAAGTCGGTGCAGCATACACATACTGGAGAAACGGGACGGAGACAAAGACGAAGAAGATGAGACTCGAGTCGTTCTGCACAGTCTTCCAAGCCGAGCTATACGCACTATATCAAGCCACGGAGCAGCTGCTAAAGGAAAGGCAAAGTGCGGTGGCTGTGCTGAGCGACTCGAGGTCTGCTCTTCAGATTGTCCAGAACCCAGATACCTTTCACCCCCTTGCCTTTGAAATCAGGCGAAACATTGCTGCGTTAAAGACAAAGGGGTGCGATATAAGGCTGTACTGGGTGAAGGCACACGTCGGAGTTCCCGGAAATGAGCGCGCCGACGAATTGGCAAAGCAAGCAGCCCTAAACATAAAAACATCCGCGCACTATGACAAGTGTCCAGTTTCATACGCGAAGAGTGAGATAAGGAAGCAAACGATTGACAAGTGGAACTTACGGTACACAAAAGGAGATACAGCTCAGCTCACGAAGCTTTTCTTGCCAAATGTCGCGGACGCTTACAAAATAGTTAACAAATTTAAACTTACCCCCATATTGACGCAGGTGATGACCGGCCATGGAGGATTCTCCTCGTACTTAACTCGTTTTAATTGCAAGGACGATCCCTCATGCGCATGTGACCCTGAAAAAGAAGAAACGGTAGAGCATTTGCTGCTTGAGTGCCCGAAATATGGTGCTGACAGGCGCGACCTGGAATCCGCAACAGATACAGCGTTGACCAGAACCTCATTGTGTGAAATGATGGCTGGAAAAGAATCCAGGCCGCGCCTGCTAGCATTCTGCACCAAAGTAGCGCAGGACGTAGTAAATAGGAATAAGACACGGGAACAATGATAGTTTTCCGTGGCTCATTAAAAGGAGAGTAGGTTAATAAATTATTTATTATTACATCTAATGACAATATTTATACAGAATTGAATTATTTTACGACAATATATTACACTGAATTTATTATGACGATAATAATATTATACAAAATGACAAAAAATTTATAAGATTGGATTTATATTTTTATTTTATTTTTTATTTTTATGTTTTTTGATTAGTATGACTTAATTGCATTGAATGTTTTACAATTATTATGAATATATTATTATACAATTACGGATGACACTTATATAATTATATTATTGATGTATTTTAAAGGATTATGCTGAAAATAAGAAACCTGAAAAAGGTCTCCGAAATACATCGGAGGAGTATTTAGACAAAGGGATTTTATAAAAAAAAAAAAACCTAACCTAACCTAACCTACCCTCGGTAGTAAAAAATAAATAAAAAAAACCTAACCTAACGCTCCTCCTCGCTTCGCTCGTCGTCGCACCTATTTATGACTTTGCCTTAGACTAGTATCTTAGTATCTTTAGGGTATACATGCATATGTATAAAATGATTTAACTACCTCAAAATTATTATTATGTTAACTAAAAAATATGAAAGAATCATTATGAACAATACAATTATGAATGCTGATTATTATGAAATTATAAGTAATGAAATTTATAATAAACAAAAATATGATAAAAAAATTCTTAACATTAACATTATTACATAAAATTTTATAAATTTAAACATTATTTGAATAAATTGTATAAGAAAAGATCAATATAAAAAGTAACTATTATGAACAAAGCTATTTATAAATAACCACCATTATAAATTACATCATTATTAAAAATGAGGTATATGAAATGAAATTATGAATAATGAAATTATTAGTACAGACGGTATCCCCAAAATAAGAACACGGTGTTAAATTTCCCCAACAATCTCGGCATTTATTATTACGAGGTTCTTACTGACCTAAACATCTAGGAGAATGGCACCACCGCGTGCTAACTTTTCCTGTGGTGTCATCTAGTTTAGTTTTCGGAACTAACTACTAGTATGGGTTAACTACGTTACAAAATAAAATGCTTCTACAAAATAAATAAATAAATAAATAAATTATAATGCGGGTAAAACGGTAGGGTGTCTAGACAGTGTCGAAAAATAATGGACACGTCGTTGATTTATCATTTATTACAAAGAAGGAGCCTGCATCAACCGTGCACACACACCCTACACAGACAGTATACAAAATAAACTTCCTTTTAGTTATGGATCAAAACATCAAAAACGTAGTTATAAGCGCTAGCAGGGATGAACATTTTTTTGTATTAGTCGGACGTTTCTGCTTGTTGGGGGTGCACGGCGAGGCGGGCGGTGGCGGCGCGTGCGGCTGTCCTTGTTCAGGTGTGGGAGGACGTGGAGAGGGGGGACCACCGGGGGGACCACCAGGGGGACACGGGCTCGGCGCGGAGGGGGACGCGGTACCCCAGCCAACGTCACGTGCACGGGGGCTGGAGGGGGGTGGGGCCAGCGACACGCACACCGTGACACTCTCCACCCCGCGTGGCACCGCCAGCTCCAGCCGACCCGAGGCACCTCCCGCACCCGCAGCCGGCCCCTCCACCGCACACCGCGCCGCCACGCGCCCGCGCCCCGCCTCCGCCAGCTCGGCGCGCTCACGGAGCACGGCGGCGAGACCCCCCGGTCCCGCACCCAGGCTGGGCGAGTAGCACGCTGCCGACGTGTGCAGCCGCCGTCGGCCCCCACCCGAGCCACGCGACTCGGAAACGGGTCGCCCGCGATCATGAGTTTCCGCCGAGCGCGTGCTCGGAGCTAGCGCTGGCGCCGGTGCCGATACCGGTGCGACACCGCTGCGGTCGATCTCGATGAATACGCGGGGCCGGTGCGCGCAGGGATCAGTGTGGCCCTCGGAGATGCGGCACGCATCGTCCGCTTGCAGCGGCACGCAGCGTGGGGCGGGCGGCACGCGGCCCGGCCCGCAGCGTGCGGCCGGTGGGGCGGCGCACGGCAGCGCGTACTCGCGGCCGTCAGTGGCGCGCGTGCACTCGCGGTCTGCACCTAGCGTGTAGGGAGCCAGCGGGGCGGGTGACGCGGGTGCCCGGCTCCCCACCTCGCGCTCGTAGTCCGCACGGCGCGCCTCTCGCGCGGCAGCCAGCCGGCGCGCCACGCGGTCCTGGCCAGCGCCGCACCCCGCCGGCACCGCGGGCGCGCCGCCTGCCGGCCGCATGCCTGGCACGGTGCTTGGGGGGCCCTGCAACGTGGCGGCAAGCGGTGAGAGCGGGTGAGGGCCGAGGGGAGAGCTGGACGGTACCATGCTTACCGGACGGTCAGCGCAGGAGAGCGGTGCGCGTGCGGGGCGCGGCGCGCAGGGGGGGCGGGCACCGGGCGTGGGCGCGCAGCACACGAGGCGCACGGCGCGCGGGGTGGTGGCGGGCGGCCGTGGCCGGCACGCGGGGCGCGAGGCGGGCGCGCAGGGCGGCACGCGGCGCTCGTGAGGGCCGGCGCACGATCGGCTGGCGCCGCGACACCCGGATAGCATGGGGCGCACGGGACGCAGGCACCGCAGGTAGCAGAGGGGAGTCATGGCGGGTGCGTGTGTGCGGTGTGATGGAGCACTCGAGTGGGCCGCGCTCAGTCCGATGCCGGATCTAGGCGGTCGCGGTGCGATCTAGTCGCTTTCGATTTATAACTGGACGTATTTGTATTAAGGTGGAACGTTTTACTCAGCGCGGCAAATTCAAACCTTGCGTTATTTGCCAATCGTAGCTTAATTGCTTAATGTGATAATATGAAAACTGATTTTGCTCAATTAAACAGAATGTATCAACAAATTACGATTAAAAGTATCACCTAAATATTATTGGTTTAGCAACAAATGGCAATAGACTGAAAATCCAAGACGAAATTTGTTCATTGCCATTCTGTTTATTTGAGCAAAATCAGTTATCATTAAGCTAAGCTTGGCAAAAAACGCAAGGAAATTTGAATTTGCCGTGCTGAAAAAAACGTTCCATCTTAAAGATCCGTAGCGGCCGCGGTTTGCGTATTGTGGTACAAGTATAAATTAAAGTAGGGTAAAACCGGGATACATGCCTCAGTGGGATATGTACTCCGTTATCAAAAAACCTAAAAAAAAATAGACGACACACACCTCGGGTCCCAGAACGTCTTCCAAAATAGACGCACCTCGACCGTATGTGCGATCATCTCCGCGGCGAATGCCAAAATTGCGTCAAATTTTAAACGTGAGTATTTACTGTTACATAACTTTCTAATCAGTACTTATAGTCCATTCAAGTTTTATTTTATCAACACATTGGTTTATTGAGTATGTACTCAATAAACCAATGTTAGGTTAGCCTACGTGTCAATAATTGTTCTAATATATCTAGTTTAATTTGAAAATAAAAGGGCGTCTATCCATATCAAAGAGGATAGTTACCCCAACTTTTTTAGTGGTATAGGTGCCTTTAGGGTGTATCTATCCACCACCGATAATGTCAACACATTTTTGAAATGTTTTTATGTATTTGTATTGAAATTTTCATAGATACATATTTAACAGTAACTGAAGGTCGAGTATCACAAAAAGACAAATTATTTACATTTCAAATAAGTATGGAAAACAATTTTTTTCTTATTTTGTCTGTCTGTCTGCCCCTTTGAACCCGCATCACGCTGAAACTACTGGATGGATTTCGAAGAACCTTGGAGTGATTGTAGCAAATGTTTTAGAATAGCATTTAAAATACTTAATGTTTAAAAAAACGGCCAAGTGCGGGTTGCACGAAGCAAAACAAAAGTGACTTGTCAATATCTTGAAAAATGACCAGCCGGCTTCCACAGTGCAGAGCATATAGGTACTTTGGTAACGTGTCCATCGCTAAGCATATTATGCATATTCTGTTCACAGGAAAAGTGAAGGGAGAAGGAAAAGATAAAAGAAAGGATGAATAGATCAGATGGCGAAGGCAGGCAGGTGAATGGGAGACAGAAAAATATGGAAAAATTATGAAAGCTACTTGCCTCCCTTCGTCTAATCTATTCATCTTTTCCCCCTATTTTTATCTTTCTCCATTCCCTCTTCTCTTTGACAGGGTTAGAGTGTAAAAGTTATAAACCCATGCGAAGCCGGGATGGGTCCGCTAGTGTAGAATAAATGGACAGAAATTTATCTTACGTGTGTTGATTATTTGAAATATTCAAATAATTAACTAAACAACTAGCAACCGGCTAACACTCACGTAATTTAGTCGAACGAACTCGACCGGTGTTCAGGCAATAACGATGCCCATCTTCATGGAGTATGCTCTGCGCTCCGCAGCGCAGAGCCGCCGCCGTGGCCGCGCATACTCCATGAAGATGGGCATCGTTATTGCCTGAACACCGGTCGAGTTCGTTCGACTAAATTACGTGAGTGTTAGCCGGTTGCTAGTTGTTTAGTTATGAATACTACTCACGTTAGTTTCTATGATATTATATTCAAATAATTACCAATTTTAATTGTGATGTTAATTATAGAGGGACTGCAGCGGGAGTTATAAAGTAAACGATGATGTAGAATAATTATTACCTTTTATTCAAGGTTTTACAACTATAATTAGATCTTAAAACTAATTATAACTAACTATGTACAAGTGACGAGTCTCGACGATCGAGAGCAAGTGCCGGGGGAGGGTGAAGTAAGCCTCGCGGGGCCGAGAAGGGATCGCGGGTGCGGACGCTGCGCGGACGGTGGTCAGGATCTCAGTCTCACGCTTTCGCTGGTCAGCACTTTTCTATGTGTTAGTGGATCTTCTCTATGTGTGCTAATCTAGCTGACACGGCGGTGACGACACCTAGACGGCACGATAAGCGGTGTGTCCGATGTACTTGTCGTTCTACGTAACATGCTTATATTCAAAATAAATATTTAGTTGATTATTTCTTAAACTAATTGTATGCGAAAAATTTATTATTTAATTATGCTTTTGATTGTCATATTATAAATTGAATACAAAAAAACATGTTTAATAGTGTTTATAAAGTATTTTCTTTTGTAAGGCTACTATCCCACAGTTCAGGCACCTATCCTCCTGGTCATTTTCATGGTGGGGCACCTATCCATATTGGTAGGCGACTATCCCCAAAAAAAGGGTCAGGGAAAACTTAAATTGTGCACAGTCAGTAATTTATAGGTCACCAACATTAGATCTTAATGTAAGATAAAAGGTTAGACTAGCCATTATCATAGGAATTATTCCCGATAAATTCATAGATTTAAAGTTACGAGGCCTCTTCAAAAAGTGGGTCTATCCCGGTTTTACCCTATAGGTGTCTACCCACAAAACGTAGATTCTTCAATGCAAGCTCAAAAATACTTCATATTTAAAATCCCACACATAGATTAGACATCCCCAAAAAGTATGGTCTACGTTTTATTTTGTTGATTTTTTTTTCAGCCATGATTGCTTTATATATTTTTACATCTAGAAGGGAATATTTATGTCCACCGCATGATTTTAGTAGTTAAGTTTAGTTTTAATTTTTTTGTTTAGTATCATAAGTTTTCTTATGTTTCCAGATTTGTAATCTTTCAATAAAAATAAAAAAGTTTAATCCTGCTCTATTTCAAGCACTCTGAAATGTCTCGAGCATTTCATATTATAGCACTCACAACTATACTTTGTACAGCTGGCATAGTTTTGTTAGGTTTCGCACGGCCTAGTGGCCGGCTGCTGTCCTCGGTGCACAGACAGCTCTCCTGTGATCACACTCGGCTTGCGAGCTGGAACTGATCTCCTGAGTCGGCGACCTGTTTTGTGGTTCGACTTCTCCATATCTGTACAGAATAAAACCATACTGAGCTCATAACACGACATGTCGAGAGCTTCTGTCCGATAGCACACGCAGCTCCCTGCGGTGCGCCAGTAGCGGTGCAAACCGACCAAATAAACGAAATTAACAAAAATTGCCACCACTTGCAATGGCTCCTGGCAAAGATCTGCTCGCATTTAATGCAGAGAGAGCACTTACATAGAGAGAGTCACCGGCAAGAACGAGCAGCGCGGGGGGGCCAGCATCGGCTGCCGGCTCCAGCAGCACGGCGAGCGCAGGTGGAAGCGGTGATGTAGCGGGCAGTGCTGGTGCTGCCGCCACCGCACCGGAGCGCAAGCTCCACACGCGCACGGTGCCGCACCGAGACCCGCACGGGCTGTAACATGGAGCCAGCGTCACTCGCACCCACAGCTCATGACCACGCGCACAGTAGCTCATAAAAGGTAACGTGCAGAAAATATGCATCGTGCGCTCCATCACTCCGTGCCAATGCCAAACCAAAAAGAAAACACTGCGAACGCTTTTCTCGGTGGCGTCGATGTATGGGTTGGCGATGGGTTCGCTCACCTCGCGTAATAGAAATCGCAGACCGCGGGCTGCAGGTAGTGCAAGGGGAGTGGGAGGGGCGCGGCGGGAGATGGCGCGGGGAGCGGCAGGTGGCGCAGCGGGCGCAGAGCCGGCAGCGAGCCGCACCACGCATCACCCGAGCTCAGCGTCGCCCACACGCTGCGGCCACTGGAACACCACATGCGTCAGCGGGGCGGGAGCAGGGGGTGCGGGCAGGCGGGGCGGGGTGCTCACCTCGCGGGCACGAGGCAGCCGACGGCGGGCGCGGGCAGCACGCAGTAGTCATGGGGCGGCGAGCACAGCGCGCGCACGCTCGCCTCGTCCGGCGGCGCGGGCTCGGGCGGGGGTGCGGCGGCAACCTCTCGGTGGCGCCGCACGCGAGCGCGCAGGTCGCCGAGGGCGCGCGCGCGCAGGGCGGGCGGCCGGAGCGCGCAGAGCGGCCATGCGCGCAACAGCCCGCTGCCCTCCGCGCGGTGACCACTCACTGCCACCAGCACCGCCACACGTTCTGCACTCACATCCTGGTTGTATCCAGCAGACGGTTAATGCTGTTCTATTTGATTGATCTGACGAGGTGGCCCGGGAGATATCCAACGAGCGGCGGTCGGATAGATGCGGAAAGCAACGGCCGTGCGGTGTAAGGTTCGACTCACACGCTACGGTATGCCCTCAAAGTTTGGGAAGCAGGTTGCCACGCAGGCCTTGGTGAGCGGTGGTCGTACAATGCATTTGTTCACCACAAGAGTCCCGAGCAAACCGCACGGTACGCGCTAGTGTGTGAGTGGTACTAGGTAAGGAAGCGAGCTTAACCGTCGACTGTAGCAAATTGCGCAAGTAATTTTGCTGGAAATCAGCCATCCGCCCAACGAGTACGATAGTACGGGCTGTATGGACACTCCATTTTATATATAAAGGGGGTGAACTAGAACCAAACATTGAGCCGCTTACTGTTCACCTAGTGAGGAACAACTTAACAAGGCAAAAATCTACGAAATTAAACGTGACTCCGAGCCAATTTGGCAAGCATGTGCAAAAATCACAGGTAAAGCCTTCATTACGTTTATTTTCTACTTCATCGTCCCCGTACCTGTAACCAGGCGGCGCTATGGTATCCTGCATGGTCATCGTCGATGGCGTCCAGTGGCACCTGCGCCACCGCGGCAAACCTGCGACACAGAGTGCGCAGTCAGTGGGGCAAGGTGGGCATGGTGGGGCACGGTGGGGTACGGCTGGAAGGTGGCACCACTCACGTTATGTGCGCGGAATCCTCGTTGTAAATGCGGAGCAGCGGTGACGTCACCCCAGCGTACTCCGACTGAGTCTCCTGGTGACGGGGGCACACCGTTTACACAGTCATAATAATTTACTACGAAGGCGGAGGTGTTCGATAGCTTCGAAACTAATGATACGAGAGTACCTGAGTGGAAGAGTTGAGCCAGACCGTGGTGCAAGCGACGCCGGGTGCGAGCGTGTTGAGGTCGAGTGAGAGGAAGGCCGTGCCCCCCGCGTCCGCCCAGCAGCCAGCCGCGCCCGCCCCGCACCGCGCCCGGCTCGCCACCCGCACTCCGCCCTCGTCTGTCATACATGGGGTGCTGTAGGCGGGCAATTACCGGCAGCCGGCGAGAGTCGCTGTGCGCGCACGTACCGTCCACGTCCAGCACCAGCAGCTCCCAGCAGTCGGAGAGCGCGAGAGTGCCAGTGAGCAGCAGCCGCGCGCCACCCGCCCCCCACTCGGCACGCACGGCGCTCCGCCAGCCGCAGCCCGCCGGCGCACCGCACCACGTCTCCACCCACCGCGCGCCCACCGACTCGCGCTGCCAGACCTGCAACACCAGCCGAGCGTGATGCGCGCGCACTCCCCCCAGCCGCCGCCCCCAGTGGGTACACTCACGGCGAGCGTGGCGCTCCCACCGAGCAGCGCGAGTCGTGCGCCGCGCCCACGGGGCACGAGCGCGGCGTGCGAGACGCCCCCCACGCCATCCGGTGCCGCCAGCCGCTCCTCCAGCCGCCAGCCCGCGTACGTCGACACGTACTCCTGCCGCCAAGATACTGCAACGATCCAGCGATAATGTTGAATGATCCTCGTCCATGGCTTAGTTGTGAGCGCTGAGCGGTCGAGAGGCAGCGCGTACCTCCACACACCGTGGGCGGTGTGAGGCGCGCGCGGCGCAGCAGCAGGTGGCGCCACAGGCTTCGGTCGGCAGCGGCATGGCGCCACGCGTGACACGTGGCTCCCGCTAGCGCCAGCTCAGTCCCGCTCAGCCACGTAAACACCTATAAGCGTACACCCAAGCACGATATTAAAATCTATTTTTCTATTTTTTTTATTCGTCATGCTCTTATATTAGACTAACTGACCCGCCCCGGCTTCGCACGGGTTAATTAATTTTATACGCTTTATCTCAGTCTAAAGGAAGAGAGAAGGAAGAGGGAAAAGGATGAATGGATGAAACGGTGAATGGTGAACGGTGAAAGGCCTTTCTCCTTCATCCATTCATCCTTTTCCCTTATCTTTTCCCTCCCTTCTCTCTTTCCCATATCTAGTACAGGAAAGGAGTGGCTTAGGAGTTAATACTGAAGATTGGATGTCACTCATTTTTGAACCACAAAACTGACGACCTTGAAATATTTACGGGACAATATTTAAACCATCCACTTTCTAACCAAAAAAATGAATGAAATCGGACCACGCGTTAATGCACAAATAAGTACATATTTTTACTTTTAGCCCCTCTCCCGCGAGAACCGTACTAAATTTCGCTCTCTAACAAAAATTTTCAAAATATCTTCAATGTACAAAATCGGACCTGTTACACAACGCTTTTGATTTTTTAAATAATAGGAATATAGCACTCATTAGCGTAACACTAGTTATAAGCACCTAGGTACCTGCTTACTAAAAATATTATGAATACAACATAAGCCTTGGCTGAAAACTTTCACGTCAATATAGGTAATAGTGTAGTTAGTAGGTAGGTAAGTATCGGTACCGTACCTCATGTAAGACCGCGGCGCAGCGACCGTCGTCCCGCTGCCACGGCCCCGGCTCCGCGCGACTCACGTGACTCACGGCGGCGCGGGCGGGCGGCGCCACGTCACGCATGTCGTCCCGCTGCCACGGCCCCGGCTCCGCGCGACTCACGTGACTCACGGCGGCGCGGGCGGGCGGCGCCACGTCACGCATGTCGTCCCGCTGCCACGGCCCCGGCTCCGCGCGACTCACGTGACTCACGGCGGCGCGGGCGGGCGGCGCCACGTCACGCATGTCGTCCCGCTGCCACGGCCCCGGCTCCGCGCGACTCACGTGACTCACGGCGGCGCGGGCGGGCGGCGCCACGTCACGCATCTTGTTGCGTAACGCGATGTTCCGACACCACGAGCGTGGCGCGGCTCACACGCCGCCCGCCGCCCGCGCCGCTATATCGTCTCCGTCTCCCTCCACTAGTTCATTTATTACCGACCGACTGTTTACAAATAGAACGCGGCGGCGGCGGCGGTGGTATTTGCGCACGCGCTGTACGCACGTTATATCTCATGCATGACCAATACCTTACCTACACCGTAATGATCTATACTTCTATTAAAATTGTAATAGGTCCAATTCTATACATTAAAGATATTTTGACAACTTTTTTTGGAGCTTACCCTATTAACCAAATAGTAAGACGGATGTACCAAAGCTAAACTCAGAAATTAATATCCCCAACGTGGGAAACATACGGCGGGGAAACTTGATGATGGATGGCATACAGTGACCCATAAACGTTCCTCCAAACGGAAGATTATGACAGGAGCAGGTAAAGAAGACCAGGAGCTCGACGGTTGAGCCAGTGAAGTACCTACAGGCATGGTCGTTTAAGCCAGAGACGAATATTCAAAACGTGTTGAACCGCTTACGCAAAATAGCAAAAAGAGAAGACTACACGGTACAAAAACGGGAAATTAAGTCGACCAGACATGCTGCCTTCGTAATCACCTGTCCTGAAAGTGTGTATGACCAAATTTACACGCCAACATCTTGGCCTCCGCTCGTAAAGTTATCGCAGTAGTTTCACAGGAAGCCCCGTGTGAAATGTCATTGCCATACATTTTGGAGTTAGACATCTTTGCTAGACCCCCTCGCCAGTCACCAAGCCCGCTGCCGCCAGTGCGCGTGCGTCGCTCGCTCGCCCCGCTGTCTCTGTCACAGTCTAATAGCGACCAGCCGCAACACCACACTACCATATGTGTAATTTTATTACACATAGGACACTACTACGGCTAATGATATGTCATCAAAACATTGCATTGCATCTCTTGACCGTAAAGCTCCAAAATTAGACGTATTATTAAAAGACAGTCTACGTTGTGATGTACTAGCTGAAACAAAGCTTAAATGCGTAAGCAGAGTCTGCTCGCTGCGCTTGTAAGCAGTGGTCGCGTTGTTAATTACTTGCTAATTACGTATAACGTTGAACAACTTGTGAATCATGTTTAACTGCCCAGGGTGTGCGGCTGAGCACTCGGATGGTGCTAGTTGTTCGAGTTGCTCTGTGACGTATTGTTTTTCTTGCGCCAATATCACTGAAGGCAATTACCGGAAACTCAGCAAGGGCAAGAAGGCTAGCCTACTGTGCCCTACTTGTAAGTGCCTGCCTCAGGCGCTTACACCGTCTCCTGTTGGTTCTCCTATACCGCAGCCATCTGTCACCTCGGCTGCTATCCTCGACCTGGTGTTACAGGAACTCTGGGACGGGATTAGGGGCATTAACGGTCGCCTTGAACCACTGCCTACTCTTATTCAAGAGGTGAAAGATATTAAGGACCAGTTTCACCACTTCAATATCGCTACAATAACACCTGTTCACAAAAAAGGTCCAAAGCGGGATATATCAAACTATAGGCCAATTTCTAAGTTCTGTGTACTGGCCAAGGTTTTTGAGAAAGTAGTCCACGACCAGTTATGCGCTGCTCTTAAACACTATTTTTCGCTCCAACAGCATGGTTTCTTAAAAGGAAGATCTACAACTACTAACCTGGTTTCATTCATTGATGCGGTGACTGCTGGCATGGAGGGTGGGGGGCAGGTTGACGTAGTCTACACGGACTATAGCAAAGCATTTGATCGCAATTGATCATAAATTATTCTTCTTGCAAAGCTATACGAGGCTGGAATTAGAGGTGATCTACACAGGTGGTTCACTTCCTATGTCAAAGATCGTTGCCAAACTGTGGTATTAAATGGATTTTCGTCAGCCTCGTCACCCATCCCATCCGGCGTGCCCCAAGGATCTATACTCGGTCCATTGCTGTTTATTATCTTTGTTAATGACATTAGTCAGTGTTTTAACTATTCTCGTTCTCTTGTTATTTGCGGACGATATGAAAATCTATAAAGTTATCAGAAGCAAGCGTGATATTGAACTGCTTTAGATGGATCTAAATAATTTTCACAACTGCTGCATAAGAAATAAACTTGACCTTAACATATCTAAGTGCTGTTGTATCACCTTCAGTAGATCATCTGATGCCCTAAAATATGACTACAAAATCAATGAACAGTCCCTCGTGAGAACTGGTTCTGTAGTTGACCTCGGTGTGACTCTTGACTGTAAGCTGCTATTTGACAAGCACATTAAAACCATCACAAGTAAAGCCATGAAAACGTTGGGCTTTGTCTTGCGGGTAACCAAATACTTCAAGATCATTATAACCCTTAAGATCCTATACTGCTCCCTGGTTCGTAGTCAACTCGAATATGCCTCCCAGGTTTGGAATCCCAGGTACGATAAATACATAACTCTGCTTGAAAAGCCCCAAAGATAATTCCTGCGCTTTATCAACTTCAAGACTAAAATCTCAAATCGTAATTTTGACTATAATAAGGGTTGTAAGCATCACCACCTGCTACCCCTCCAAAGAAGGAGAGAGGCTGCTGACCTCTCCTTCCTGCATAATATAGTGTCGGGTAGGATTGACTGTCCCTCCTTGTTAGCCGAGATCAAGCTTGTAGAACCGTGTTTCTCATCTCGCGCTCGCCACCTCGACTATGTATCCCTCGCTGCCGTGCAAATTATCGTAGAAATTCTTTCTTTCCGCGTACGTTTAAAAGCTTTTCTGAGCTAGTAGACTTATTTACGACGAGGCAGAATATTTTCACAAATTTAATTATTACCGAATTTTTTGACTAGAATCGTTCTGTTACATAAATAAAAAACTGTTCTATCCTCGTGAATCCTTTACGTTTAAAATATTATTTTATTTGTATGGCTTTGTTAATAATAATTTTCTCTCTCTACTCTTTTGTTTTTCCATCTCTTGTATAATGTCACACAGAATATGTGGCGCTCCCTACCATTTTTGTGAACACCTACTTATTAATTCTAAGAGTGATAACCTGTATTTGGCTTAAGAGTGTTTAGTATCCTGTTTCTTATATAATTTAGTAAGAAAGCTGTTGGTTGTCCAAATAAAATAAAATAAAATAAAATAAAAATAAGTGGATATAAGTTAGTCTCAAATTACTGTAGGAAAGAAACCGCGTATGGTGGTTAACTGCATTTACGTAGGTAAAGGAATCTATAAAAGTCGTGGAACACTTAGAATTAGTGAAACTTTCCACTGAATTATATTGCAAAATAGCTGCTGCTGTTGATTTTGTTCACTATAACTGTACTATTGTTTGTATAATACAGAACAAACCCCGTAAGTTTGTCCGAACGACTTCATAAGTCACTTTGAATGTTTGGTTGATAAACTCTGTGAATTGGGGCTTCTGTGTGTTATAGTTGGGGATTTTAATAACAACTGCTTGGGCGAAATCAACGCTGAACAGAAGCGATTATCGGACCTACTGTCAACTCATGACTTGGTCAACTTGGTGGACTTTCTGACTCGGGTGACGTCACATAGTACGACTGGCTTGGATCATTTATACACAAACTTGCCACCCGGGAACGTTACGGCTGCACCGGTTACCACTAATCTTAGTGACCATCTCTTAAGGTTCGTGGTGAAATGATACTCCCGTCATATATCCAGAAATGCCCTGCTACTATAGGTACTGAGCAGGAACTACTCTCAAATGTGTACTTGTAACTTGAGATCTTCCCTTGAGAGCATCGATAAGTAATTAGGAGGAGGTGGATAGGCGTAGCTTATCAACCGAGCAATTGATAATGTCTGTAACAAATGTAATCTGTAACAAACACGATGTATGCTTCCCACTACGACGCGATCTTCAGAAACGAAATAACTAATCAAAGGTCTCGACTGACATTCAAAATTTTAATTATCATTATTTGATGCTGTTGAATTAGGGAATAGAACTCCCGATAATGGCAAAATTTAGGCCGGAAAATTCACTGAAAGGTATATAATATAAAAAACTTGTTCAAACTTGAACTGTTAAGAACCGGCTTTTAACTGGTATAATTCCTATACTGATAATGTAACGCTTTATGCTGTTAATTAAGTGAAAATATATTAAAATGTAAAGATTTGCAACTGCGAGGGAAGTACTTTTCCCCTTGGTGTCTATCGGTAGAATCAAAGAGTATATAATACCTATTAGAATGACAAAAATGTGTGAAAAATGAAAAGATTGCGACTATAGCTCTAAACTTGAATTCGAATCTAAATGGCCAATGTTTGATGCGAAAACTACAAAAGCAGGTGGATAGCTGGAATGATGATGAAGGAGGATGATATCGTCACAGTCCATTCGGTTCGAGAAAGGACGGTACGCCGGCACTGACAAAGGACCGACGAATGACGTCGTTCAGGCTGGCGTGTCGTGGAATACGTCCATGGTCAAGTCAAGGCAATCGACTAATTCGCCACATAGGCATAGGTGAGGGACTTGGCAAGCGGCTCCTAAACGCAAAGATACGGCCAATCGAAAAGTATTACTGTCTGAAAGGTTTCTTTGAAGGTAAAGCTTGCAACCAAAGGCCGGACTCCCATCGCGATACGGCAAGTAGCCGAGCACTCTCCACAGATTAGAGAAAAAAACAATACTCTGTGGACATTCATTGACATCACAGAATTCGCACTGACATTCGATTGACATAGTCACAGAGTCTCAGAGTACCTCTAGCTAGTAGCTACATAGAAAAAACTGTCAAAAACGATCACAGTGATTACTTTTACTCCCTTGGATTTGTCGGTCTACTTGACAGTGGCAGAATTGTGGTGGAATGGCAACACCATAGAGACCATTAACCAAGAGTTGAAGTTGAAGTTACTTTTACTCCAAGTGGAACGGAGGTTGTGAACGAAAATAACGAAAATAACGATATTTCAGTCCAAGTGGAACGGGGCATATATAGGGAAAGGCTATCCCTTAGTAGTCTGTGGGCACAGAGTACTTTGTTGACATAAAGGTACTCTGTGGTTGACATAGTATAGTGTTACCAGGCCCGGGTCAGCTTTAGTACCGATGTCTCCACGAAACGCTCGTGTCACACGCATTCCGACATTTTCTTTGCATCAAGTGACTTCCATAATGTCAAAAGTCAATTGTGTTGTTGTCATGGAAATTATGTACATAACACAACCTAATTAATCGGTATAATTCGTAGTTTTTCTGGCTATTTGTGTATAATTTCAAATTAATATATCATTATCATCATCTTCTTTGCCTTTTTCCCATTTCGCATTTGTTATTGGGGTCGGCTCCCAAGCTCCCAGTCTAATCTGTAGCGGCAAGCTACCAGAATTACACGAGCGACTACAGGATCGGACCGTGAGTTTGCCTAATTCTCAGCTGTTCTTGTTTTTCGTTAATCCTGATAGTTTCAGGTTTCGCACATTTATAAGTAAATCTAGATAAGACCCGTTAAATTTCAGTGGGGGCTGGGGGCCCTTTATCTTCACGGCGCGCTGGGCTGAAGCTCAAATTGCCCTTATACAAGATCTGGCCCTGAGCGACTGCCATCTGATCTCACAACCCATAAGGAACCAGTAACAAGGATGGTTAGACCTGGTATCAGATTCTATCAGGCGTCTGACTACCCGTAACGATTGCCATAGGTGGTCTTATGACAACCGGGACCGACGGCTCTCGGAGGCACGGATGGCATCGAAAACTGCACATAACTTACTAGATAAATCATCGGTGCAAGGCCGAGGATCGAACCTGGCGCCGTAAGATTGCGAAGTGCACATGTTACTGCTCTGGTACCATCGCTCTAACTTCAAATTATATACCAATTATCTTAATCAGTTGAGCATGGGCAGTGACTATGGTTATTGATCAACACTATGGCGACGCGAAAATGTCATGTTGAAGCTTGCAACTAATAAAACTCATTGCCTGTTAAGTATCCCAAGGGACGATAAATTACGAGAATCATGGTTGTCTTTTCTGATTCCTACAAATACTGAGCTCAGTGGCCTGTCTTAGTGAAAAACGTGTTCGCCAAAATCACTTTGATATACCCCCAATTTGATGGGATGGGTAACCGTCTTCTGCATGGATATCCTTGTTCACTGCAAATGAAGTGTTGCACGGGATTCCCTTGAGCTTATCTGGTGAGTAAACTCAATTTGAATAGCAAAAATAAATAATTAAAATAAAAATGGTTTCAACCCAAAAAATGGCCTAAAAATGGCAGTAAAAATACAAAGCTTAGGCTAAGAAATAAAAATAAATAAAAGCTATTTCAGTCTCATTTGTTTCATTTAATCCTTATTAGCGGGTGCTTCATCTTCCTGTAGTATTAAAATGTAATAGGTTAAAATAATAATAATAACTTCCTATGTAACTTCCATGTCGATATTTGTTTGGCGTGGCGCGTCACTATGGTATCGATATCGATATTTGAATATGGAGCTAGGTACATCACTATGGCGACACCAGCGTTTCGGGCAGACACTGGAACTAATTGTCGATGATATAGAGCTGTCCTATCTGTCTTTGACTAGTATAGTAGATATCTGTGAGTGTTACTCACAAATATTCTATAATATAATATTACAGTACATAATTTATACTTATAATAGTTTTATAAACAAGTAGTATTCTGTGTTTTTAAATTTATTAATACTAATAATTGCCTACGTGATAATTATTTTGTACATAAGTAAAGGTAGTAAAGGATCGTGATGGATATCAACTATCAGTACAGCAAAATGCGCCGCACGTTCGGTCGGCAACCGATGTTCTGCGAAGTGGGCCCGCTGATGTGCGACAGCATCGCCGCCAACATGGCAGAGCACCGCGCCTACATCCTGCGCAACCCCGTGCACCAGCCCACGCAGCACACGCCGCGGTACTCCGAGCGAGAGATCAACACTATCCGGTGAGCGCGCCTCCTTCCGCCTGCCGCCGCCTCCTCACGTCACCACTCACGCTCACATCTCCATCCCAGGGCCGAGTATGGGAAGACGGGCACCAACCACGCCGAGGGCGGCTGGCCCAGAGACGTCAACATCCTCGACCCGGAGCAAACGCAGCGGTACCGCCGCAAAGTCGAGAAAGACGACACCTACATCCACTGCATACAGGCCACGGCACCGGTGAGAAGCGGTCGTAGCCGTAAGCTATATTAAGGCTGCTTCTGTCGGTTTGACCAAATATATCTAGTTTAATTTCATCATCATCATCATTAACAGCCTGAAGACGTCCACTGCTGAACATAGGCCTCCCCCAGAGCACGCCACCTTGAGCGGCTGCTCGCCTCTTGCATCCATCGGCTCCCCGCGGCTTTCACCAGGTCGTCGGTCCACCGAGTGGGGGGCCGGCCTACGCTGCGTCTTCCGGTTCGTGGTCGCCGCTCGAGAACCTTTCTTTCCCATCGGTTGTCAGTTCTACGAGCGAGTCAGTTCTAGTTTAATTTATTGATATATAAATAAGGGCAATATTTAAAATTATGAAATACTTCATTATGAAATAATTTGTACCTAGTAGTTTAGAAAAATGATGAACTTTATTTTGGTAACAATATTTTGTCGATGTAATATAAAATTCCGGAGATATTTGATCTTCTGTTGAAGCCTTTTTTAGTAAAAATCAAATGTAATTTAATATTTTTTTAATTACTTGAATTTTTTTTTTTTTTTTTTTTAATTACTTGAATGGCAAATAATAATAAAAAAAGGCAAAAATCTAAAACCTGTTCTGTCATTATGGATGTACGGGATGTATTTAGTGCAGTATAATTTAGTTTGGAGACTAAAGTTACACAGAATTTCCAAATTAGAGCTCTCAAATTGGGTCTCTGTGGGTTTTAGTCAAAATGAACATCAGGAGAATGATGATTACTAAATAAATAGGTAAGTTACCTAAGATTTGCTCTGTCATTATCGAAGGAGATGAAACGAAGAGTATTTATCAGATAATGGCTAAGTATGGGCATTAAAGCTATGCATCAAATATTGACGACGAAATCCTTGCAACTACGCATAATTTTGTAACAGCAGCCTTAAAAAAAAAGAGGCAATAGAGTAAAACCCGTAGGCATCACCTAGCTAGGCGTTGCTTTGGTCTCCGATTGAACGTTCATCACAGTATCGAAGCAGCGGTTACCGTAGCTTACATTCGAAAAGCTGATTACGTATATATACGATGGGCGACGCTTTTGCAGGGGATGGAGCACTACGTTCAGCAGAACAACGCCATCGACATGTACCGGACGTACTACGCGGAGCTGAGCGCGGTACCACCGCTCGAGCACCGCGGCTGTCGCACCGTGAACGTATACCGCGACTGCGCCGCGACCGCGCGCCCCGTCAGCTCCCTGAGCTGGCAGCCCGAGGGCGGCCACCGGCTCGCGGTCGCGTGCTGCGACCTGGACTCCAGCCGCGCACCGCGCGCGCCTGTCACCTGCTACATCTGGGACGTAGAGAACGCGAACGAGCCCGAGAGCGTGCTGGAGCCACCGTGCGCACTGCTGGACCTGCAGTTCAACCCGCGCGACCCCAGCGTGCTAGCCGGCGCCCTCGCCAACGGTCAGGTAGGCGTGTGGGACCACCGCGTGGGGGCGGCCGGTGCGGCTGCGCGGCTGCTGTGCGCACCGCACGTGGCGCACCGGGACTTCGCAAGGAACGTCATCTTCATCAACGCCAAGTCCGGCCAGGAGTTCTTCTCGGGCTCGCCGGACGGCACCTGCAAGTGGTGGGACATGCGCAACATGAGCGACGTCATCGACGAGATGATCCTGGAGGTGGTGAAGAACTCGTTCGACGTGCCGAACATGGCGAACGCCAACGGAGTCAGCACGCTCGAGTTCGAGCCCACCATCCCTACGCGGTTCATGGTGGGCACGGAGAACGGCCTTGTTATCGCAGGCAACCGCAAAGGCAAAACAGCTCTGGATAAATTACCAGCAAAAGTAAGTGCTGTGAAAAATATTCTTCCTAGGTATAGAACCCGCTGGTTTCATAAATATATTTCAATACTAGCTTTTGCCCGCGGCTTCGCACGCTTGTATTGTGTTGTTTTTACGTTTAGGTAGTCTAATAATAGCTTGGTTCATGCATTTCCTATATACCAAACAACAAAATCCACTAAATCTTTTCGGAGCTCAGCACGTATTATCAGATTAGGTAGCACACGTGTAAAAATGTTGTTTAGGTAGTAGGTAAGTATGGCTTTTCACGTGTCATCAGATCACCTACACATTGATAAAATAGTGGGTTAGAAACTGCAAATCATAGGTACATATTTAATTAAATATTGTACCTATGATTTGCAGTTTCTAACCTACCTACCTTATACTTAGACGTTAGTTTTTTTAAATATACGATAGGTCTAGGCATATAATTAATAAAAGTTCTATAATATGGTATACCTTATACATACCAGTGATACGGTCGATCTTTTCCTTGTCATTTTCATTTCAACAGATGTTCTTGTGTTTTCACTGTAAAAATCATAAAAACCGTTCGAGTCTTCATGCGAGGTTCCAGTAAATTTTGTTTAGGTAGTAAGTATACCTACCTAAGTACCTACATATTATTTAGGCAGTTTAGAAAAATACAAAACAATCACACACGACACGACGATTTTCGTCAGTTTTTCATATCCGCGCGCTTTTTGTTCCCAAAGAGTATATTGGTTGCATTCACCACATAATTTTTTTTTTGCTTTCTTAAGTTTGGGTCCATACAAATTGAGTATTTAGCCAGTGTCAATAATAAGTTTACAAAATACATACTTTACAGCTGGAGTATTGCATTTACCTATACGATGTGTACATAATTAATTTTGTTAATACTAATTAGAAATCACAAGTACTTACGTGCGCCACTGTAAAAAGAGTCGACATTTATATTAAGTCCGCTATTTTTCAAAGGAACCCTTATAGGTAAGATCACTTTGTTGTCCGTCTGTTTGTCTTTCTAAGTATCTGTCGAGACCATTACTTATTTTATATTAAGCTGACATTGATATCTATGATCAATTAATTCAAATATGGCTATCATCATCATAATCTCATAATCTCTCATAATATAACTTGCGTCCACTTGTGAATATATATAATACATATAGGTATAGTAACATAGCTTTTACAATATACAATTGTAACTATTTTTGAATAAATATATATTGATTGATTGAAAAAAAAAAAAAAAAAAAAAATCATCAACAACAACATCCTGAAGACGTCCACATTCAAAGACCTTTTGTCTTCTTGCCAAATTCTAATAAACTTTACAACTTGTCTGCAGAGTCAAGTCATTACCACCAAAAAGTTTAAGTTCTCATTGTATAAATACATCCAAAGATATGATTAACCTTCTTGGAGCAATCGAGTAACCAATAATTTTTTGATCTAACCTGTGGTTTGTCCTAAAGAGAATAGGGGTTCAGGTAGGGTTCAGCAATACCCCCTATTGCTGAACCCTACATAGATTGATAATTGATATGATAGTGAGTATCAATGCAACCGGGTGCAGTGGCGGCAAATGATAGACGTGCGTTCCCGTTGAATGCTTTATTGGCACTGATTTGATATGTTATGATGTTCTACAAGTAATTATGCTACGGGTTGGCCCGTACATGCTCCCCACGGGAGAAGAAACACAAATTAAAATATAAACATAAAAATTAAAACATAATTAAGTTTTTTGCTAAAATGCTAAATGTTAGAACAAATTGATATGAAACATACAAAAGATTGCAAAAATGTATAAATGTAAACAATTATGGGATAAAAAGTATAAAACAATAGTTTAAAATACCAAACTAACCAAAATGCTAAAACTATTTGAATGATAAAACATGATAAAACGCTCAAAATATAAGTATGGTATGGTTGATGGGCGCTATCACTGGGGTGTAGAAGTTCGACTTGATTTTTATCTCACTTGACAGATGATCGTGATGCGCAGATACCTCGAAGATATTAGATTTAACTATGCAGCCATTGTTTACTGTTACTAAGCCCGAGCGAGTTAGCTTATGAGCGGTAACTTGATCCTCGTACATCGCTCGCAGTTGACATTGATCACAACAAAAGTAAATATAATTGTAAAGTGAATTGGTTTCTAGCCATATATTCTTGCAAGGACTGATGATTGTTCCGCATGCTGTTTCCTCCGTCTGACAGAAATCCTTATCTCCGTTCATATGGTGTATAGGTTTGCTAATATGACACAGGTAAGTATCGGCTACTAAACATGATCTGGGGGCGTACTGTGAGCTCTTAGCGCGATTCAAAACAGAGCCTACACTGGATCGCTTGTCAAAATCCCCGTACAAAAAAAACAAAGCGATTCAATATAGGCTCAGTTTTGAATCGCGCTAAGAACTCACAGTACGCCCCCTGATCCCGTTTTCTGACAGAGTTAGATAACTATCCTTTTTCAGGTTGATCGCTACGTAATCTGCTATGGGTATAATATTTATCACCTTGGTTTGCTTTGCTAAAGGAATCGGCACCATTTTAAAGATTTCAAATGAGTCTCGACTGATTAATGGGATTCGCAATTCAAATATAAGATACTTTGTTGTCATTCTCGCTTTACTTGTTATAAGCTCGTATATTCTTGCTATGTCGATATGGATGTTTTCTATAGGAAGCGTGACGTCACTTGAAAGATAACTCGATATAATGCTCAGCTGTTCTTGCAGTTGCTCGGATGTTATTAAATATGGGTTAAATCGACCGTGATATATATCAGTAGTGGTGTCTAGTAATATTCTTTGTAGATGCTTTAAATTCTGTAGTAAGTTGCTGGTTATTAGTGCTCCCATGGTAAAATCACTTGCTAACTGTAGATCGGTTTTCAATAGTTCCAGAGAGTTTTCTACTTCTGATATTTTCTGATGAATGATTTTATGTTGCTGAGACATCGTATTTTCTACTCGCTTAAGAACATTGAACTCAACCTCTATTATTGATGTTTGATTTTTCCAGAGTGCTGACAGGTGTTGTTCATTATCTCGTAGGAGCGTAATATCCTTCTCGTACCGTTCTGCGAATTTTCTATCGAGTACGCCGAACAGAGTGTTTGCCAGATATCTGACACCGTCGATAAGACCGCGGCGGCGCCGGCGCTCTCTCAATGATATTTTGCCGCTTTGCTGATTCAGGAGCAGTTGATTATTATAATCTAATTCATTTAGCTCGTCCCGTAATTGCAACAGTATCATGTTACCATATGCATTGTTTTGCATCGTCTTACAGGCTCGCTCTAATATAGCAGAAAATTTGTTGAGCGCCATAACTCCTTCCCAGTAAGGTTGCATTTGGTAGTAAACGACTAACTTCCATTCGTCGCGGATGATATTCATGTTTGATATTTTGTCAAAATAAAGATACTGGTTTTCTCTGAAGTTAGTTATGTTCATGGCACATTGAGATGTTGTTATAAGATTCAGGAATAAAATGATAGCGGTGAACATTGTTGATAAAATGATACGGGGCCGGAGGCTTGATAATGCTGGTTTTGATGACGATTGTTTTGTTTCCGGGATTGAGTGCTGGTCGCTTTGTTTCGTTTGATCGTGAACTGGTAGTAGGGATAGTTTGACAATGGGGCGTTTTAATAACCCTTTTCTCGTCTTTAGCGTGACTACCCTGACGTAACCATCAGCACCTTTGTGCAGCTCGGCGACGCGTCCTAACGCCCATTTTCCTGGAGGAAGGTTCACATCGTTGATCGTAACTACATCGTTGATCTTAATTTTTTTTTCTTTTTTTTTTTTTGATATAGTATTATAGAGTTATACAGTTATTATATACAGTAAACTATAAATAAGCTCATGCACAATATTAATAACTATAGTTGCAGTACTGGCCATCGCAGTAGGATTCCCTGAGTTTGCGATGGCCAGTCCTCTTCCAGGGATACTTAAACAAAGTAGTTACATATTTCAATACGAAGGTTTTTACTAATACAATTAGTCATAGGACTGTATAGTATGTGAGGGATTAGGGGAGGCAGAGGGGTAAGTGTATATATATATAAACACCAACTTGGGCACAAAGTTGATCCTTCCTGACTGCCATGCATTACCGACTCCACCTTTTTCGCCTCACTACTCGACTCCGGGTGCATATATCTAGTACGGAGTGGCAACGGCGCAAAGTCGCGGGCGACGTTGCCAAACATATTCATCGAGAAAGTGATATACGTCACATTTTTATCATTGCAATTTCGAACTTTGTCGACTCCGTAACGGCCAAAATTCTGAAATGCTTAAACACTTATTGGCTCCGGTTTGTATGCCATATCCAAAGTCGTATGTTGATCCGTGTCGAAATACAGCGTTTAGGTGGCTCCATTTATATTATCAAAATTAGAGCTTAATTTGATCCGATTAAACGAAACTATTTTAAGTAACGTAGGTATATTTTTTAATGCGCTTCAGTATTTGTTGGCTCCGAATATATATAATATTTGCAGTATTCTATAACTTGCTAAATCCGCCTTGAGTACAGTTGTAGAGGCCGGGGCACCGAACGCCCTGCGCGTGATATCACGATTTTGTTTACCAACTAGGTATTCAGCATTCGCTAGCTGCGCCCGGCGGCTTCGCTCACGTGGATATTGATTTGTTGCATGTAGAGAACAATATCAAGGTAGATTGAGATTCAGATGTTTTTGCCTAGGTTTACATTCACTGCAATGTCACCACCAAGCACCCAGCGAATAGAGCTGCCGCGAAAAGAAAACGCCAACGTCTACCACAGGTCACCTTCGCTTAATATAGTCGCAGGCCGCTTGCGGCCCAGCGAACAGAGCAATCACGAAAAATAAAACGCAGCATAAAACTATTGTATCAAAACTGCAGTGGGGTGCCTGGGAACCCCTGGCGTTTGTTTTCTTTTCAGAGATTTAAAAAAAAGGTTGTTTAGGTAATTACTAATTATTTAATTTCTATCCATCAGGTGAGACAGTGGTCGAACGCTTTCATTGATTATTTTTAAATTTCATTTATACCAAGTTTTAAGTGAATCAAAGCAATGGAATAAAGTTCTTTTTCATACAAACTTTACAAGTACACTTTACACTCCCTACACGTAAGTTCACTCGCTCGTTTAAGTTCACTTTACTACTAACCCTATGGAGTGTTAAGTGGACTTACACAAAAATACGTGTTTCATTATTTATTTTTAAGTTTATTTATACCGAGTTTTGAGTGAATCAAACCAACGAATAATAAAATTACGATATTCGTTCCATAGTTTTTAACAGGCTAATTTTCTGGGATAAAAAGTCCAATAGGTATGGATGCAGTTAAATACTTACATTGATAACATTTATTAAAAATAGGCTTAACAGATCTATACATACATATAATAAAACTTAAAATCTGTACATTCCATACTTTTTGAGAATTTTGATTGCATTACATTTCTTTTGTAAATATAGAAGTGGAAACAATTTTTTTAGAATTTTATTGCTGCATTTCTGTCTGTCTGTCCCTTTGAACACGCATCACGCTTGAACTACTGAACGGATTTTGCTGGAATTCGGTATGGTTATAGCAAATTTTTCAGAATAGAATTTAGAATACTTTTTTTATGGTAACTCATTCTTCCACCGGGACGGAGACCAACTCTCCCAAGGTGGTGTCGGGTTTCTCGTCCACAAGTCTCTCGTCAACAACGTGGTCAAAGTCGACAGTGTGTCGGCCAGGGTAGTGGACCTGGTACTCAGAATAACCAAACGGTATTCGTTGAAGGTCATACAGGTATACGCGCCGACCTCGGCACACTCAGACGATGAAGTAGAAACTATGTATGAGGACCATGCATACTTCCGAAACATACTTCACCGTTGTGATGGGTGACTTCAATTGGAAGTTGGGCACAAGAAATAACGATGAGCTATAAAAGTGGGGCTATTTGGATACGGGCAGCGGAACCCTCGAGGACAGAGGCTGGCTAACTTCATGGAGAAGGAGGAACTCTTTATGATGAACTCCTTCTACGAGAAGCGGCCATCCAGGAAGTGGACGTGGAGACGCCCCGACGGTTCCACTAAAAATGAGATAGACTTCATCATGACGACCAAGAAGCACATATTCGATGTCTCTGTGATCAGCAAGGTGAAAACCAGCCGCGATCGTCGTTTTGTAAGAGGCACATTGAATGTCAATGTTAAGCTCGAAAGGCAGCGTCTGGTGAAGTCTACGCTCCGTCCAAATCTTGTCCAAATCCAAAACCCCGAAGGCTTTCAGCTGGAACTCCACAATCACTTTCAGTGCCTAGCCGAATGCAACACAGTGG
This sequence comes from Ennomos quercinarius, assembly GCA_910589525.2. NCBI lineage: Eukaryota > Metazoa > Arthropoda > Insecta > Lepidoptera > Geometridae > Ennomos > Ennomos quercinarius. The sequence goes on from OU342491.1 coordinate 123,302, forward strand.
ACGAGTTAAACGACGGGTTGGTGGAAGCTGTTGAATAGAAATTCTTCAAGACCCAACGCCGAAAGAAGACTCAAAACTCTCAGAAAAAAACTCTTGAACTAATGGCAGACCGGAGCGAAATGAAGCTGTAGTCTTCAGTTGATATGTCAGCCTACGGTGAACTCAATAGACGAATCTGGAGTTCTATGCGACACGACTTGCGTGCTCTTAGTTCTTAGTACTTCACGTATTGAGGCCGCAATTGAGCGGCACCAAGTCTCTAAATTGTTCGCAAAGGATTCTTCTGTTGGGTAACGCCAAATGACAAAACTGAAGACTGAAAATGGTAGCATCATTTCATCCAAGCCTGAGATTCTGAGAGAGATCAAGAACTTCTATGGACAGTTATACACCTCGACACGTAAGCCCGCTACTACCACAGCTCAGGACACCAGAGCCAAGTTAGTCTGACACTATACCAAAGATCTCCCGGACGTCAGCCTGTACGAGATTAGAATGGCACTCAAACAGCTTAAAAACAACAAGGCGCCAGGTGAAGATGGAATTACGACCGAACTTCTGAGAGCGGGTGGTAGACCGGTACTTTTAGTCCTCCAGAAGCTATTTAATTTTGTCATCCTTGAAGGTAAAACTTCAGAGACATGGCACAAGAGCGTGGTGGTGCTCTTCTCCAAAAAGGCGATAACACCTTATTGAAGAACTATAGGCCCATCTCGCTCTTGAGTCATGTGTACAAGCAGTATAAGCTTTTTTCGAGAGTCATTACGAATCGTCTCGCACGCAGGTTTGATGAATTCCAGCTTCCCGAACAAGCCGGTTTCCGAAAAGGCTTTAACACCAAAGAGCACATCCATACGCCATCCACGCTACGCAAGATTATACAGAAGACCGAAGATTATAATCGGTCGTTATGCCTAGCGTTTGTTGACTTTGAGAAAGCCTTTGATTCAATCGAGACTTGGGCGGTGCTGCAGTCCTTCCAGCGATACCAAATTAACTATAGGTATATCGAAGTGGTGAAGTGTTTGTACAGTAACGCCACTATGTCAGTCCGACTACAGGACCAGAGTACGGGACAAATTCCATTGCAAAGAGGCGTGAGACAGGGAGACGTTATTTCTCCGAAACTGTTCACAAACGCATTGGAGGACGTCTTCAAGCTCTTGGAGTGGAAAGGATCTGGCACCAGCATAAATGGTGAGTACATCACTAACCTTCGTTTTGCCGGTGACATAGTCATAATGGCGGAGTCGCTTGAGGATCTTAGCACCATGCTCAACGACCTCAGTAGAGTCTCTCAGCAAGTTGGTCTTAATATGAATATGGAAAAGACGAAGATCATGTCTAATGCTCATGTTCCACCTATACCGGTAATTGTTGGGAACCATACTCTCGAAGTTGTCGACAAATATGTCTACCTAGGACAGACTGTCCAATTAGGTAGGTCCAACTTCGACAAAGAGGTGGCACGAAGAATTCAACTCGGCTGTGCAACGTTCGGGAAGCTTCGTCCTATCTTTTCGTCCAAAATACCACAGAGCCTGAAAAGGTTTTCAATCAGTATGTGTTGCCAGTGATGACTTATGGAACTGAGACATGGTCTCTTACTGTTGGCCTCATTAGTAAGCTCAAAGTCGCATAACGAGCTATGGAGAGAGATATGCTCGGTGTTTCCCTGCGAGATAAGCTCCGAAACGAGGAGATCCGCAAGAGAACTAAAGTGACCGATATAGCTGTTAGAATTAGCAAGTTGAAATGGCAATGGGCGGGCCACATCGCTCGTCGCAGAACTGACAACCGATGGGGAAGAAAGTTTCTTGAGTGGCGACCACGAACCAGAAGACGCAGCGTAGGCAGGCCTCCTACTCGGTGGACCAACGATCTGGTGAAAGCCGCGGGGAGCCGACGGATGCAGGAAGCGAGCAGCTGCTCAAAGTGGCGCGCTCTGGGGAAGGCCTATGTTCAGTAGTGAACGTCTTCAGGCTAAATTGCTGCAAACATCTTGAAATTTACTAAGTGACATATTTGTGAGTTACTAATATAGGGAAATTTAATAATACCAAATAACAAGTAGGACTAGGTTTTATTCACATTTCAATTATTCATCTTCATTCATGGGTACCTAATTAACATCACAAAATCAAAAATGTGTTTGTGACCCATGTTGTTACTGTACTGTACTGCTGCAACAAAACAAAAAACAAAAAATTTCTGTAACTTTGGCTAACAACCTCTATCTACCTATTACAATTTTGAGAAATCAGAGTGATGGATCCACGTTCATGTAGTTCTGCTAGAAATGTATCCAACAAATCTACTGCTACAAACAAATCTGCTAGAAATGTATTATAAAAATCAGCAGACAAACAAAATGGAAATAATATAAATGTTTGTACCTTTATAGATTTTCAGCAAATGCATATTGAAAAAGAGTTTTTACTCGAATCTATTGTTGATGGTAAAAATATCAAAATGTAGGTACCTACTTACTGTTACTAGCAGTTACTTTGATAATCAATATGCCTAATGAGTACTGTAAAAACTTAGCGCACACTTCTTTACTGATAAACCTCATGTACATGTGAATAAGATAATAGTATAATAACTGTGTATACGAAAGGCTAAGGGCACCATCAACCAATTGCTGAGCTCGTCACAATTTGTGGGCTCTGATTGGCTCATTTGAATCGGATCAACTAGTGCTCAAACGCAAAAAAGGTGGATTTGTATAAAAAACACGTAATTATTATTATTACTGTTAGTGGTAAATGTGGCTCCAATCGGATCCACATACTGACGGTGATGCAGCATTAGGTCAACAAATACCACCCGGATCAACAAGTGAAATCGGATCAACAAATTACTATCTGTACGGCACGTCTGATCAACAAAGTGCCCATGGGGATATATATATATATATATATATATATATATATATATATATATATATATATATATATATATATATATATATATATATATATATATACATAAATAATGTTATATGTGTTTGTGTGTGTGAGAGGAATTTAAGGTCTAGTAAGGATGATATATATGTTTAATGTTGGATTTCTGACCGACGAGATGTGTGTTTTTAATAAGTGTGTGCTGATGAAAACTTAACTTAAGACTATGGCACCAATAAAGTAATACACTACTGCTACTACTATTAGCCAAAATTATATTGTATTTATATTAAATTATTTCAATATTCAAAAATTAATTTTACCTTCTACCTTACGATACGTAGTATCTCTTCAGTGCTGCCATAGCTGAGACCAAGCAATTTTTTTATAATTTTCTTTTTGCAATTCCGTTTAGTATCATTCCATATGTCTAGTACTTTGTTCAACTTCCCATATATGTAACATCCTAAAAAGCTGTAACACTTTTGCCCGAAAGAAGTATTTTGTTTTCGTGTAGGCCAGGTGTGATTTCGTCTGGACCTAGATGGCTTAGCGTCAGTGACAGTGTTAAGTGCTGTGGTATGGAAACGAAGTGCAATTGACAAGACAAATATTTGCCTAACTCTAAGTTGCTTAGTTTCCTGATATAATGCATCGGTTGGGTATCGATATGGTTTGCCGTAAGCCACCTTCAGGACAGCCCGTTGCGCACGTTCCATTTTCATGAGATGACTACTACCTGCTGTACCCCATGCAACAACACAATAGTTCAATAACGATTGGCATAGTGAGATGTATACCATGGTTATAATTTTGTGATTGGACACTGCTTTTAACTTTTTAAAAATGTACAAAAGTTTTCTGAGGCGCCCGCTTAGTACCTGGATTTGTTTGGTCCAAGAGAGAAGTTCATCATTAAAAATACCGAGATATTTGAATTCTTTCTCCTGTCCAAGTTGAGGGCATCTACATGTCGCTAAATTGGTTTTACTGCACGAGTGGAGCTTTATGCATAGTGGCGTTTTGGGAGCACTACGTGATGAGACTCTGAAGGCCATTATTTTTGTTTTACTTGCGTTGAGGGTTACCAGATTATATTGCAGCCATTCCGCTACTTGGCTTAAACCCTCATTAGCAGCGGAACTGACGCCATCCCAGTCCTCACCATCAAATACTATTGCAGTGTCATCAGCGAACGCAAATAACTTGGCTTGACCTATGTTTATGTTGCACAGATCATTGAGATAAATAAGGAACAGCGTTGGGCCGAGCACACTGCCTTGGGGAACTCCAAATGACACCTCCATCACTCCACTACAGTATCCATCTACCTTTACTTTTTGTTTTCGGTCAGATAAGTAGGACTGAAACCAATTAAGGGCTGTCCCTCGTATGCCAGCACCCTCCAACTTCTTCAGTAGAATCTGCCTCGAGATTGTATCGAAGGCCTTGGCAAGGTCTAGAAAGACTCCGATACATCTACGTCCCAAATCCAGCTTGCTTATCACGTGATTGACCAGTGATATAACTGCATCCTCCGTTGATCTGCCAGACCTAAACCCGTATTGGTTAAGCGAGAGAAGGTTTTCTTTTTCAAGGAACGACACCAGGCATTTGTTTACTACTTTCTCTAGGATTTTGGAGATGGAGCTTAAAAGAGATATTGGTCTGTAATTAGAGACTTGTTCTGTCTCACCCGCTTTGTGGATTGGACAAACATTCGCAAGTTTAAATTCCTCCGGGACGACACCTGTCTCGATGCTAAGATTGCAAATGAATGCTATCGGGGCTGCGAGGACATGCTTAGCTGATTTCAGTAGGTAATTGCTTATATTATCTCCACCTGGTGCAGAGTTTGATTTGAGGCTGCTTATAATATTGTCAATCTGAATGGGGTCTGTGGGTGTCAGAAATAAAGACCTTGAAGGGGGATTTGAAGTCGTTATGCGGTTAGATAAGTCTTGTTCTGTCATATCGAGCTTGGAAAGAATTTCCCTAGCTAAACATGTTCCTATTGTTGCAAAAAAACTGTTAACATTGTTTAGGGCTTCTGTTTGAGTTGGGGCTGATTTGAGAAGGCACGAGTTAGTTGTTTTTGTATTTTTCATGTTGCACACATCTTTGACAGCATCCCATAACTTCCTACTGTCGCCACTACTGGCCTCAATTTTACTCTTATCACTTGCATTTTTAAGGTTTTGGAGTATATTATTGCAATGGTTTCTGTATTTCTTATACTTATTTTGCGCCTTAACGTCTAGTGGTTTGTTTTTAGCTAATTGTTGTAGGTGGTCCCTTTTTTTAATGCATTTTATTAGACCGGGGGTGATCCAGGGTTTTCTAATAAATTTTGAGTTGGGGACTAAAAGAGTGGTTTTATGATTTTCTACGACCGTATTTATAGAGCTGGTAAACTCACTGACGGCACTTTGAACGTCTGATTGGCTGTATAAAGTCGACCAGCTAAGTTGTTCTAATCTTGATATTGGGTTGCTCATGCTTGGTAATTTTTTGCTTTGCTTTGCTTATTTCTTCTGCAAATTGCTGCTCTTGCTCATGCTTAATGATTTTTTGCTTTGCTGTGCTTATTTATTTAGTGTTAAGAAACCTATTTGTTTTTTCTTGATATGAACCGGTAAACAAGTGCAAGTATCCGCGTGACCTTGAACATTGAACGTTTTTTGGGCGGTAGGTGTGAAATTGCATACAAGTGTTTTTGTGCACTCTCATTTTAATTATCATTTAAAAATATAAAAACAGTATTTTCAGATAAAATTTATGTATAATTATATAAAGTAGGATACCGCACCTGCCATACTGTGTTTTCCTTACATAATCTCACTGCACTAAACAAGGATTCACAACTTAAATACACTGCACTGTACTACCTACATTTTAATATGGATGCTGCTGCAGTTATGCAATCTCTGGAAGGTCTCATGACAACCTTCCATAAGAGGATGGACAGCTTTGAGGGCAAGCTGCAGAAATCTCCAGCATCCACTACCACGGAAGAACTGGCATTAGAATTTGCAGCTTTCAGAAATGTTGTGATGATTTCTATGCGAACTCTCCAAGGGCAAATTGAATTGCTGGCCAAAGAAACAGATCAGTTGGAGATGAGAAGCAGGAGGAAGATCTTGTTACTGCATGGACTTCCTGAGGCATCTAATGAGGACACTGCACAGGTATTCACAAAGGCGATTGGTGAGCGGCTCAAATTGACCACTTTTACTGTTGGTGATATTAACCGATGTCACCGTATGGGACGTGCAGGAAATGCAGAAAAACCTAGGCCAATCCTCTGCAAACTTCGGGACATCACTCTCCGGGATAAAATCTGGTCTGCCAAGGCCGGCCTGAAGGGGTCAGGGGTAACTGTTTCTGAGTTTCTTACGAAGACCCGGCACACTCTTTTCATGGCGGCCCGTCAGCAGTTCGGTATTACAAAATGCTGGACACGGGAGGGGTTTGTCTTCGTCCTGGGTTCTGACGGAGTTCGCCATCGCCTTAGCTGTCAGGGAGACCTCGATAAGGTCGCGCTAAAAGAAGTGCCCGCCCCAAAGACAGCAACGGCGGCTAAGGCAGCGGTAGCAGGAGCTGAGACCGCGGCGCCGATCAAGTCTAGGCGCATCGTATCGAAGAAACAGTGAAACAGCACTTCCTTTATCGTCTCTTGTATTAGGTAACAGGTATGATTTCCGACTGGGTGAAAAGGTAGGCAGGTTAAAATTTGTTTTTATCGCACCGTCTTAGTTTGCATCCCACCGTCAATTTATTTTCAATAATTTTACAATTGCAGGTAACTCCAACATCAACTCTTTTTTATTTATTGTACATGCATTGTATGCACGAATCTGTGATTGTATATGTAATTTTTTTTTTTTTTTTTTTTTTCTGTGACTTGACAATGTCAATGATATTTGCCTTTTGACAGCAATGGGTTTTTTTTTTTAACCTGTGAATTGTATTGATTGTTTTTTGATAGTAATGTTCTATAATGTATTGCGTTCCGATGCATTGTTAGCATGAGGTGGTGATTTCCTTTTTTTTTTTTTTGTTTTTTGTCATTCCAGTGTAGCGAAACGTTTTGTTATTGCAGTTTGGTTACTCAGTCGGTAAAGATTCTTGTATTTTACTGTTGCAGGAAACAGTATACTCTTGATTATGTGGGTACTTTGTGCAGACCCATTATTATTAATTTCGTATATCGTATTTAAGTATTATTTTGTTTTTCAATTACATTTTTTTTTTGTTGTTGTAATGTTGTTGATTCTCTTTGCACAGCTGGCAGGTGGGCAGTTCAGAGTAGTTATTTATCAGTTATATATTTTTATTTTAGGTTTAGTAGTATAAGGTAATATTATTTGTTATATTGTATTTTGTGTTATTATGTACCATGATAGCGATAGTGACGATTTCGTCTCTATTTGCTCTTCTAACAGTTCAAACAGCAGTCTTGACAGTTTTTGTAGCATTCCCAGTCTGTCTAACACAATAGAGTCAATTCTTACCGACGTACCGAAAAACTTTAACGTTTTTCACATTAATGCCCAAAGCATTCCGGCTCATTTTGCTGATATGCAGGCGTCTTTTGAGCATACGAATATTCACGCTATTTTAATTTCAGAGTCTTGGTTAAAACCTTGTCTTCCTTCTGTCTCATACTCACTGCCAGGATTTCAACTAATACGTAACGACCGCACTGGAAGTGGTGGTGGTGGCGTGGTTATTTATCTCCGTTCACACATTCCTTTCACTCTGGTAAGTATGTCTGCGCAGCCGCCCCCATCCAGTGCTGGTGAACACCTATTCGTGGAAATTAATATCAATCACACTAAGGTTCTACTTGGGGTGTACTATTGCCCATCGCTCCGTATCAACTATTTTTCCTCATTTGAACAACTTTTAGAAACATTTTCAACCTCTTTCGACCACACCATCGTTATGGGTGATTTTAATACCTGCCTCCTAAAGCAGGACTCTCGGTCTTCAACCTTTAATTCTATTATCAGGGCTAGCAATCTGACCATCCTTCCGTTAAACGCTACGCATAATTTGCCTAACTGCACACCTTCTCTTTTAGACATCATACTTGTGTCATCATCATCCCACGTTAGTAAGCATGGTCAGTGTGCGGCGGATGCTTTTTCCCATCATGATTTGATCTACCTGTCTTATAATATCCGTCCACCTAAAGCGAAGCCCAAAGTTCTTCTGCTACGCAACTTTGGTGGTATTGATGTCGATATCTTGCGTAGGGATGCAGGCGAATTAGACTGGTCTGACGTAGTTAGTGCTGTTTCTATTGATCAGAAAGTCGACAGTTTTAATAGAATTATCACACAGCTGTACGATACCCATGCTCCCTTGCGACCGGTCAAATTAAAGCACTTGCCTGCACCGTGGATTACGCCTGAAATCCGAACTGTTATGGGCAGAAAATTGTCAGCCAAGGCAAGAATGAAGTGCAGACCTACTGACGTTAACAAAGAAAAATATGTTAAATATCGAAATCACTGCAATAAGGTGTGTAGGGATGCACAACGCCGACATATCCACAGTTCCCTTGAAGTCGATGATTCTGTGAAAGTCTGGAAGTTTCTCCGGTCATTAGGAGTTGGAAAGTCACGTCACGACAACATCCCTAAAGACTTGAATATTGATGCGCTTAATCAACATTTTTCCTCTTCTGCCAACTTTGATGGCCCTACAAAAGCTGCTACATTACTACATCTTTCTACAATTCCAACTCCTGACCATTCTTCTTTTGTGTTTCAACAAGTCACCGATTATGATGTTAAGAAGGGTATAGAGTCCATTACATCAAATGCAGTCGGTAGTGACAGTATTAGCCGCAAAATGATAATGCTTGTACTTAATGAAATATTGCCTATCATTCAGTATATTTTTAATGCATCATTATCAGGTAGTGCTTTTCCTTCTATTTGGAAGGAAGCACAGATTATACCTCTTCCTAAAAAACCCATCCTTCTTCTTTTTCTGACTATCGCCCCATATCCATCCTTCCCTTTCTTTCAAAAGTTTTCGAGCGGCTCGTTCATCAACAGTTGACTTCCTTCCTAATCCGAAATAACCTCCTTAACCCTTTCCAATCCGGATTCCGACCTGGCCACAGTACAGTATCAGCGTTAATTAAAATCACCGATGATATCCGCCTTGGCATGGAAAATAAAAAGTTAACTGTGCTGTCATTACTGGACTTTAGCAACGCTTTTAATAATGTTGATTTTGATGTCTTACTAGGACTTCTGCGCTCACTTAACATATCTCCAACGGTACTTGAATGGTTTCGTAATTACCTGAATGGTCGCCGGCAACGTGTTCGCATCGATGAATCCTTCTCACCGTGGTGTAACACGACTGCTGGTGTTCCTCAAGGCGGCGTTTTATCTCCTCTCCTTTTTTCAATTTTTATAAATTCAATTTCCCAAAATTTCTCTTCTTCCTACCACCTTTATGCAGATGACTTACAGATCTATACACAAGCTCCTCTCCAACAGTTGCCGGATGCTATTGAGGTCATTAACAGTGACCTTAGGCGAATCTTAGAGTGGAGCCACTCTTATGGCCTCAGAGTGAACCCAGCTAAAACGCAAGCTATTGTCATTGGAAGTTCTAGGATGATATCAAAGATTGACTGGTTCCATCTCCCTCAGGTAATTTTTGATGGAACTACTATCCCGATTAGCGATGTCGTGAAGAATCTTGGGGTACTTATTGACAGGCAACTGTCATGGGTGCCTCAGGTTGCTGAAACGAGTCGCAAAATCTTTGCCTCTGCTGGTTCTCTCAGAAGGTTGCGTAACTTTCTGCCCACTACCACCAAAATTGCCCTAGCACAATCTCTATTACTCCCGATTCTCGACTATGCGGACGCCTCATATCTAGATTTAACCGAAGAACAGCTTAATAAGCTTGAGCGCTTACAAAATTTCTGTATTAGATTCATATATGGCCTACGCAATTATGATCACGTTTCCGAGTTTCGTAAAAAGCTGAAGTGGTTACCTATCCGATCTCGCCGGAATGCTCGTATTCTATCCCTCCTCTACACTATTCTATTTATCCCGTCCACTCCTCCCTATCTCAAAGAACGCTTCAAGTTCCTACACCAAACTCACCCCTTATCCCTGCGTTCCTCAAAAACTCTCCAGCTCATGCCTCCCGTCCATACTTCTCAGTTCTATGATAAGTCCTTCACAGTGCAAGCTGTTCGTCTGTGGAATGACCTTCCTACTGAAGTTAGACATGCCAAGTCCCTGTCAATATTTAAAAGTATGGTGCAAAGACATTATTTATTTTCATAACTGCTGCATTACTTTATAACACGATTCCTTGATCTGTTTTATAAGTAGATATTATAAAATATGTATTAGTTTATTATATTATGATTATTGATATTATAAGTATTAGAATGTAAATATATTCATTGCTAGGATTTAGGTATTTACCGTTTGGTTATTGTTATTGTTTTTCTTTTAGATTGTTACACACCACCGTCTACTCTTTTGCGTGTGATACTGTCCATCCAAAGGTTGTCTGGAAGAGATCGCTGTCAGCGATAAGACCGCCCATTGTAACACTAGTTCATAAGGTTTCCTTTGTACTTTTATATTTAATTGGTGGGACAATAAAGTGTTTTCTATCTATCTATCTATCTATTGAACTGTGCTTGTTTAGCAATTCGCTGATAATCGTTTCTTCTTGCTTAATCAAAATGTTTGCTTGTTTTTTGATTTCTTCTTCTGTCACATAAACTTCTTGTTTCTTTTCATGAGGGTGGTAGTTGGATAACCAGGAAGGTCCTGCCCGCCACAACGAATGATTTTTCAATTGAGCGACTGATAAGCCTCTACTCGCGCTGTCTGCTGGGTTCTCTTGTGACTTTACGAAATTCCAACAGCTAGGAGGCATTGTTTCCGTGATCTGGAGTGTTCTGTTTGCTACAAACATCTTCCACCGGCCAGGATCTCCTTGCAGCCAGCCCAGCACTGCAGTGGAATCGCACCATCCGTAAACTTTGATATTGTACCTTGCTAAACACCCAACGACCTTGGCCATGATTTTTGATAATAAAAGAGCGCCACAAAGCTCTAGTCAAGGTATTGATATATTCTTTCTGGATGGTACTAGTCTTGACTTTGCTACGACGAGACTGACATTTGATTGATTCGCACCATTATTCATTTTGCAGTATATAACGGCGGCGTAGAATTTTGCTGAAGAGTCACAAAATCCATGTAACTCGACGCCGCTGCATGACTTCGTTGTACCTAGCCATCTAGGTATGGTAAATTGATTGATGTCTTCCAGTTCAACCTTGATTTTCATCTTTAGCCCCTCTTATCCCGCACAACCAACAGTTCTATAATAACCTAACAACAACACCGGTAAATAAAATAACGCTCGCAACGATTCGTAATAAGATAATTATTATATTTGAGAACGAGTGGTAAATAACAACGCACTGTACGCGGTAGGTGAGACGAAAACCAACTGCGGAGTACAATCCCGATCGACATGCCCGCGCCGTGCATCCCCTTCACCTCAGTCAGTGAGCGGCGGCGCGCCGCGCGATGCGGTCGTCGGCGCTATATGTAGGTCACTACATTACTCCCCCCCCTCTTCCTGCGGAGGCAAAACGTATGGGGGGTTTCGATGCTCTCCCGGCTTTAACCTATCGATCGAAATGTTAGCATCTCTGTTTGGCAATTTAATGTTGAAGTACTTTTCGCTGTGGCCGAGCACTTCATAGGGACCATCGTAGGCAGGCGTTAGCGGCCGTTTATAGGCATCGTTGCGCAGAAATACGTGTGAACTACTTCTTAGCTCGTTGTGAACAAACGAAGCACGTGACGTATTTGCTTTTCTCTGTGCTTGTGCCTTTTTTAAAGCTTCCCCTAGATGGTCCATGAATTGCGAATCGGAGTGATGTACCTTGGTAGATTCTCCATGGAACTCTCCCGGTAGCCTTAGAGTTTGGCCGTATAGCAGTTCTGCTGTGCTTTTTCCAATGTCTTCTTTGACAGCTGTTCGCAGGCCAAGTAGAACAGTGGGTAGTTCTCGAGTCCAAGTTGATGTGCTAAGTCTTGCCGTAAGTGCCGTTTTTAGTGACCTATGCCAGCGCTCGATCATCCCGTTCGCTTGCGGATGATAAGCAGAAGTGCGATTACGTTCGATTCCCATCCGATGCATTAACTTGTTGAATAGGTCCGATTCGAACTGTCGTCCCTGATCTGTTGTTATGGTGATGGGGGGTCCAAATCTCGTAATCCAGCCATTGTATAGCGTCTCTGCGACTTTTTCAGCAGTGATTTCTGTCATTGGGTAAGCTTCGGGCCATTTTGTCGCACGATCTATCATAGTAAGTAGATATCGATGGCCATCAGGAGACGTAGGTAGAGGCCCTATGATATCAACGTGGACGTGTGCTAAGCGCTCTGCTTCTTCGAACGTCCCGATTGGAGAGTGGTTGTGTCTTTGAATTTTGGTGCGTTGACATTGTATGCAGGATTTCGTCCAGTTGTTGACGTCGCTCTTCATTGATGGCCAGAAGTAGCGTGTAGTAACTAATTTCCTAGTCGCTCGTATACCAGGGTGGCTCAGGTTGTGAACGGTTTGAAGGACGGTATCTCTGTACTGATCTGGAAGGTAAGGACGAGCTGTGCCTGTAGACATTTCGCAAGTAATTGTTGCTGAAGAGCCTGGCAGGTTTATATCTCGTAAGTCATGCTTGTTTGCCTTCTTCATATTTAACAGCTCTTGATTTTCTTTTTGGCTTGTGGCTAAAGCATCATAGTTGATAGGTGATGGACATGTTATTACCTCTATCGGTATTCTAGATAGTGCATCAGCGACTTCGTTCTTCTCCCCTGCTATGTGCTGTATTTTTGATGTAAAATGCCCAATGTATTCCAGGTATCGGGTCCTTAGTGGGGTCTCGTTTTTGCTATTTGCAGTCAGTGCACAAAGAAGCGGTTTATGGTCCGTATGAATAACAAGATCTCGTCCTTCAAACATCCTTCGAAAATGCCTGACGGCCATGTATATTGACAGTAGCTCCCGATCATAAGTACTGTATTTTTGCTGAGCATCATTAAACTTCTTGGAGAAAAATCCAAGTGGCTTCCAGCTGCCTTGGATACGTTGTTGAAGTACTGCTCCTGCACAGTTTTCTGACGCGTCCGTCATAAGTACGAAAGTTGCTACAGTTGATGGGTACGCGAGAATAGTTGCGTTTGCAATGTCTAGTTTACACTGCTCAAATGCCTCTTTCGTGACGTCATTCCATGCTATCTTCCTTTTGTCATTCTTCTTTGCATTGTGAAGGTACTCATTCAGTCTTCTTTGGTTTTCAGCGGCGTGAGGAAGACTTTCACGATAAAAATTTACCATCCCCAGAAAACGACGAAGATCGTTGATAGTTTCTGGTAGCGGATATGAGGTGATTGCTGAAGTTTTTTCTTTAGTTGGTGTGATCCCTTGGGGGGTTATAATAATAATAATATTGTTTATTTCAAGTAACATAGACTCATATTAAATTACATATTCATTAAAAGGGACAGTCACATTAATTGATTATTTAACTATACATTACATTTCAAATAAAAATACAAATTGAACATAAATAAAATAAAAATAATGTCAACTTCATAATCATAACATAGAACCTATTATCACCCAATGTCAAATATATAATACTATGATAGGTACCTACGCTTACACTAATTAGCTCTATTGTGTGCAGTGTGCAATGTGTAGGCTGCAACAATGATTTATATAAGGGCAATCGAGTCTACCTGCTATCACGGCCAGCATGCTGTTGTGGCTCCCCCGCACGCGCCGCACCAGTGACGCTGCTCGCTTGCGCATTGTGGTGTAGAAGCAATCCACATGTGCGCAAGCGAACATTGCCGACGCACTGCAGTAGCGGGGGAGCCCCACCAGCATCCTGAACGCGTTATTAAACTGGACGCGCAGGGCGCTATATGATCTTTGCGTATAGTCAGTCCAAAGGCTACAACCATAGAAGGACGTGCAATAAGCTCTAAACAGAGTTACTTTCACCTCCTCCGAACACCGTGCAAACCTCCGCACCACCATGTTCGCTCTAACAGACAGCGCCCTCCGTTCCCGCTCAATGTCAGCGTCGTCCTTCAGGGTGGGGGTAACCAGATGACCTAGATATTTAAATTCCTCTACCCTCTCCAATGGTGATCCATTGAGTAAAAGAGGTGGCATCTCGGTTATGGTGTAACCCAAGAAATCCAGCTTAGTTTGACCAAAAACGCATTTGGCTACGTTTGTCTGCAATCCATAATCGTTAAGCCGCTTAAATACTTCTTCGAGTTCCTGTCGGTGATGAGCCTCACTTTCCGACGCCAGGAGCAAATCATCGACGAAACAAAAAACCGGCAGACCTCTCATGACGTTGTCGATATGCCGTTGAAAGGTTTGGCCTGCGTTGCGAAGACCAAAGCACATCCTCGTAAACTCGAAGAGGCCGAACGGTGTTATGACTGCGGTTTTCTTAATGTCTTCTTCGCGATTCTTCACTAAATAGTATGCTTTTTTTAAGTCTATCTTCGAAAAGATCGTTTTGCCTTGCAAGTTATACGTAAAATCATGCAAGCGCGGTATAGGGTAGCGATCAGGCACCGTAATGGCATTGAGACGGCGATAGTCCCCACACGCTCGGTATGAACCATCTTTCTTTAAAACCATGTGCAGTGGGCTCGCCCATGGACTATTTGATGGTCGACATATGCCTTGTACCATCATCTCCTGAAACTCCTCTTTTGCCACCTTGTACTTGTGAGGTGGAAGAGGGCGAGCCTTTGCGTATACTGGCGCTCCAGACGTTTCTATATGGTGTTCTACTTCGCTGTGACCATTGTTAGCACTCTGAAGTGTTGGTCGTGTAATGTCCGGGTATTTAGCGAGCAAGTTGTGGAATGGCATGCTGTCGTCGATGGTGCGAATGCTTCCTTCAGATAGAGGTGTGAGGAATCCACGTACTGACATTTTTGTCGCTTGATCAATGATTCTCCGTCCACGAAGATCTACCATGAGCGCGTGGTGATGTAAGAAATCAGCACCTATTATTGGTCTACTGACTTCTGCTATCACGAACTTCCAAGTATATGGTCGCCGCATTCCAATATTAAGAGAAAGGGCACGTTCTCCATAGGTAGGTATTGGTGTCTTGTTCGCGGCGAATAAGAAATTCTCTGGGGACTGTTTCCGTTTGTCCGACGCACGAGCAGGTATCACAGAAACATTAGCCCCAGTGTCAATGAGGAAGTGTTGTTCTGAGGATAAATCTTTAATGAATAGGCGGTACGCTGATAATTCTTCGACCTCGGCTCCCACCACAGCTTCAGTCCATGCTAGTTTCCCGAATTCTCCGAGTTTCCCTCTTTTTTTGGAGTGAAAGTTGCAAGGGCTGCGACACCTGTAGGCAGCGCGCCCGAATCTGCGATGGAAGTAGCAAATAGAGTCGGTGCGGGTTGTCCGCTTTGATGATGAAGGTGATGATGACCGTTGTCTACCGCGATAAGGCTGGCGGCGATTAAAATACTGCCTCTCCATTTTCAAAGCGGCTACTTCTTTTGTCAAGGCTTCAATCATACCAATGACATCATTATTTGTTGGTACTGCTGGGCGTTGCTGCGAAGTGGAAGGGTGAACTGGGCAGGAACACATAGCATTTACTTCCCTTGTTTGCTCGTGCATTTTGTCCGCCATGATAGCCAATGCGTCAAGTTTAGATTCCTCATTGACTGATAGGACCGCTCTGGTTGATCTAGGTAAATGTCCCATCCATAGCATCCGCAGTGTAGCATCTGGGATCTTGTTGCGGGCCAGATCCTTCATGCGTCGTAAGAGTTGTGATGGCCGCTGCTCACCGAGGTCCATTTCGTGCAGAAGTTTCCAAAGCTGGTTTTCTTCCGATTCTTCGTAAACGGATAACAATCGCTGTTTAACCTCTTCATATCTTCCGGTGTTAGGCGGGGCTAATATAATATCACTTATTTGCTCCACGTCAATCTTCTCTAGCTGCGTGACAACCAATCCGAATTTATTTTCATCGCCCATCTTCTGGCTCGCGATCATCGTTTCAAACTGGGCAAACCATAATCTAGGTTTATCCCGCCAGAACTGGGGAATTCGGGACTTGATGCCAATCCATTCGACTTCTTGTTGTTGAGCCATGACGTTTTCTTCCGTGTAGATCACGACACGTCGCGGTCACCACTTTAACCCCTCTTATCCCGCACAACCAACAGTTCTATAATAACCTAACAGCAACACCGGTAAATAAAATAACGCTCGCAGCGATTCGTAATAAGATAATTATTATATTTGAGAACGAGTGGTAAATAACAACGCACTGTACGCGGTAGGTGAGACGAAAACCAACTGCGGAGTACAATCCCGATCGACATGCCCGCGCCGTGCATCCCCTTCACCTCAGTCAGTGAGCGGCGGCGCGCCGCGCGATGCGGTCGTCGGCGCTATATGTAGGTCACTACACATCCATTCTTTATAAATATTTTCAGGAACTTCATCATCCCACTGTAGGTTTGACATCCAAACTTCTTGAAATATGAGCTTAAGTTTTGATGTGATCAGCGTTATCCAGCCTAACGGGTCAAATATCTTTGATATGTCTGATAGTAGTGCTCTTTTGGTGACCTTATTGATTGATGAATCAATGATTGATGCGAATGTGAATTTATCTTCCCTATGGTTTTAACGAAGTCCCAACGTATTTGATGACTCTGCATGCTTAAAGTTTGGTTTCTTGCTGATCCTCTAAATTTGATAGATTGGGGTCGTTTGAAGACCACTTTCTCAAATTGAAACCTCCGCTCTTTAACAACGCGATTAAATCTTGTTGCAACCTTTTTGCTTCTGTGATGGTATGTGATCCGTGGACCAGGTCGTCCATGTAAAATGATTTTTTGATGACCTTGGACGCCTCTGGATAATTTTCACGTTCATCATTAGCTATTTGCTTTAATGTCATCATGGCGAGAAAAGGAGCTGCTTTAGTGCCATAGGTGACAGTGGTTAGCTGATGTTCTTGCAGCATCTGATTAGGATTGTTCCTCCATGTTATTTTTTGTAGCATTTGATCATCTGTATGAACCCAAATTTGTTGAAACATTGTTTCAATGTCTGCGTTTAAAGCAATTTTGTTTTGCCTAAATTTTAAGATCAGCGTTTGAAGGTCTTGCTGTAAGTTTGGCCCTTTATGCATAAGGTCATTTAAACTTTTGCCACTTGTTGATACTGCTGAAGCGTTAAACACCACTCGTAATGATGTACTCGCTTCCTCACGTAGTACGCAATGGTGAGGTAGGTAACATTCCAGTGTCTTGTTACCTGCTGGTGTCGACTTCGATAATTGCATATGTCCTAATGATTGATATTCGTTGATAAATGCTTAATAATCTGTTGATATCTTTGGACTTTTTGATAGTTCGCTCTAGCTGGACAAACTGCGCGATAGCTTTCGATTTTGTTTGTCCTAGTTCTTCTTCGTAATTAGGTTTGAGTGGAAGCCGAACTTGATACCTTCCGTCCTCCAACCGTTCCGTAGTCGTTTGATAAAAACAAAGGCATTCTAAGTCCTCTGATGAATGAGATGACTCTTCACTGACATCTTCTAATTCCCAGAATTTTTGAATTTCGTCGATATTGATTTGCACGACGTTACATTGCAAAGTTTTGATGCTTCCACACAGAATCCAATCTAATCGTGTCTGCTGTGCGATCAATGATGTGTTGTCAGATCGGCATATACCCTCTAAAATTATATTAGGATATATGTCAGCACCTAGCAGAATATCTATGGGACGACTGATGTTGAAGTCTGGATCTGTTAGCTGAATATTATCTAAATAATCCCATGATGGCTTAGGGAATGTCACAGTCGGTAAATGCTTAGTAAGGCTCTTCATAATATCAGCATCTGTCCTAATTTGATAGTTATTGTTCATTGATGAACAGTCGATATTGATAACTCTTGCAGCTGTTATCTTTTGCTCCTATCCCACTGATCACACCCTTACACTTTCGACGAGATAGCGCTAGCTGCTGTGCTGCATTCTCCGTGATCAGAGAAGTCTGCGAACCCTGATCGATCAAAGCTCTCATGATTTGATGACTTCCATCCGCCTTCTGCACCTTGATCATTGCTGTTGATAACAAAATTTCGGGAATTTCATGTTGTTGAGCCACGTGGGTATTGGCATTCTGTTGCTGCTTTAAATGATCTGCTTTATAACTTTAATTAAAAGATGCGCTTTGATGGTACACTTCGTGTAGGATTGTATTATGACACCCTTCGCATTCTTTGCATCGCTTAGTTGAAAAGCAGGCTTTCCCTTTATGATCGTAAAGACAGTTTTGGCATAAATTATACTTTGAAATGCAATGCTTCTTACTTGCGGGTGACATTTCTAAGAACTGCTTGCAGTGGAATATACCATGTTCACTTTTGCAAACGGGGCAATTGTTGTGGAATTTATTGTTTGTACTGGATTTCGAAATATCTTTGTTGCTTGTGTATGATCGTATAGAATAGAATGATTTTTGATTATATTGATTGTTATTGCTTGTTGATTTTGCTACTTGCTGAGATGATTTTTGATGAATGTTTTCTGGCTTTCTCCTGCTAGACTCCATGCTTGTAAATTTGCCCTCTAAGAAGAGCAAAAACTCTGGTAAAGTGGGTAATTCTCTGGGCTCTTTAACTGATGATACATATTCAGTGTGGGTATCACTATCTAGCTTTTGACACAGAATATGTACTAGAAGCGGATCCCATGATGACACATCCACGCCCAGGTTTTTGATGGCATTCAATGTTTCCTGGGTACTATCATGCATGCGTTTGATGAGGTTGATAGATGCCTGCTGCATGACCGTCAGATTCATTAAAATATTAGCGTGCGAGGAAAATATTATTTTTTTATTATTATAACGATGGTTGAAAATGTCCCAGCAAATGATATAATTATCGGAACTGATATTGAGGTGCTGAATAAGGCGTTCTGCTTCTCCCTTAACCTTGGACTTCAGGAACTGCATCTTTTGTGCATTTGATAGAAAGCTATTGTTATGGATGGTTTCTGTAAAAAGATCTTTAAAAGAAACCTACTGATGGTAGTTTCCGTGGAAGACTGGAACTTCCACCGTTGGTGTAGTCTTTTCCCTATGAGCCATGGACCACAGTTTTTTGATTTAATGACTTCTTCATTTGATGAAAAATCTTTTCGTATTCCGAGAAGGTTTTCTCGTAATGTTTATTGCTTCCGTCCGACATACTGTCCAACTCCCAATGCAATGTATTAATAACTGACCAGCGAGACTCCACATTTTTAAGTGTGTCTTGAATCTCCCATTTCTCTTTGATATTGTCGAGATCGATGGCTGATAAAGTGCGTGATAATGCCTTAAAATGGCTTGATTGTTTACGTAGCAACTCGTCGAGTTTACTGGACGTACCTTGAGACTATTTCTCGCTCTCAACAAATGATGTTTTTGGTGTACCTGCGCCTGCGGAGGTGCTAGGTTGCAAAGTCGCAGGTTTTAATACGGGAGTAGTTGGCCGATCAACTTCTGGAGAATACGATACCAAATATCAGATTCAGATTCAGATATTTTATTGCTTTCATAGTGTACATAGGTGGAATAAGTATAAAATTAATTAAGTAGGCTCATTATGGACCCCGTCGGGCGCAGCACATTTGGAGAGAGATGGATGACTTCACAAATAGTCAATATATATGTACTTACGAAGAAAATAATGAACATATTAGTTTGACTATAATAAAATTTTACTCGCAATGTTTTAATTGTATTTATTAATTAATTTAATGTCAATGGAGTATATAAATATACATATATATATATAAAAATGATTATTTATTATTCAATGTCATTCTCATCGATTCTAAATACCTAATCTATACATATAATAAAACTGTAGAGATAAAAAAGTCTGTAATTGCAAGATATCAACAAAAAAAATTACACAGGTTGGCTTAAAATTAGCCACTGATCACGTTAAGCCACTTTTTAAACACTTTGTCTGTTTGTTTGTTTGTTTGTTTGTTTGTTTGTTTGTTTGTTTGTTTGTTTGTTTGTTATGACTGAACTCCTAAAATACTGAATGGATTTTCATGCGGTTTTTACTAATATGCTTAGAAATAACCGGCGCTTAACATAGGATATATTAAAATTGAAATATCGTTAAAAAAATTTGATGACAATTATTAAGATTTTTTTTTTTTTTTTCTTATAGTTTGGCTCCACACATAGTGTATTTAGCCAGTGTCAAGTATTGTAGTTTTTCGTCGTATTATGAAATATTTCATGTAAAGTCAGTCTTAGTCACAGTCAGTCAGGGTAGTCATAGTCCAGTCTAAGTCAGGTAGTCACAACCCAGTCTAAGTCATGCCCTAGTAAAGTAGTGGCAACTTTACTAGAGGCTTCTATGGAATTTTGGAAGCAACACGAAAAACCACGTTTCACTACATTATATCACTTGCCCACACTTATACTCATAATTCAGCACTTAATGCGTAAAATGCCACTAATTTTATACATTAACACTAAAAAAAGCATAAGTTTTGTGAAATAATACAATGCAACGACGTGAACTTTTTCACGTTCCCGCCAAAACTCCCATTATTAAGATTTCATTACGGAACGAATCGGAGTTTTAAACAACATGGCCGCTTCATGGTTTTTTTTTTGGTTACTTATAGTAAGCATAGAGAAAATAACCGCTTACGCTGAAGAGATGGGACTCCCATAGAGAAAAGAGTTAGTTGTATGAAACGTGCGCTACACGTATAAGTGTAGCGCACGTTTCATACAACTAACTCTTCATCAAGTTACTCTACAGACATGACAGACCCACCACCCCGTCGTCGCCGCCCAAGACACGTCTTGAGCGATCCGGATGATCCTATAGCAGCCGTTGTGTCGGCTGCGCTAGGATCACCGGATCTGTCTAGCCCTTCTGGCTCAGGTACCGCTTTCGGCACCGGTATAGGATACCAGCGTAACACAATCAGACACCGACCCCGCCGGCGAGGTCGACGTACCCCCCGTAGGTTAGCTAGAACGGTCGCGACTTTCCATAGGGTCCACTCTTCCAGTGGACGTAGCCTTCTCGATCCTCTTATCCCGGCAACGGCCCAAGCCGAGGCTCGCACCCCAGGGGTGCCCTTGTGCTAGTTGCCTCCCACTTTTGACGGTTGGGCGCCTTAAGCGCCTGCCCTCCCGCCCGGTGACGCTGTAAAGGTCGGTAGAGACCAACAGCATTAGCCCGTTAAAAAAAAAAAAAAAAAAAAAAAAAAAACAACTAACTCTTCTCTGTCTATCAATATTTTTAAATGCGTTATTGAATGAATGGGAAGGTTTTAGGTACGTTACTAAGTTAGGTTTTTAGGTAAAGGTTTTAGGTAAGTTTTTTTTTTAAGTTGGCTACTGTTTCCGCCATAACGGTAAGTTGTAAGCTGTGGTTGTAAGTTACCACATATTGTCACAGATTAGAAAAAAAAACAATCGACTACACTCTGTGCCACATGTTTATCTGGAGGCAAAGATTAAAGAAAAAGACTCTGTGAATGGATATGATCAAAGAGTAATATTAGTACCGCTACTCTAAGAGAATCAAAACATTTTATAGGTTTCCTATTTATATTTTTACAGGTTTGTTTAGCATTTTAGAAGTTAAATAGATACATATACCAACAAATATTAATAGTGTGAGTAAAGTAGATGTTTTTTTTTTATTTTGGCATTAGACGACATTTGTACTTAGCCAATGATACGAAATATTTTATGAAAAATGTTTTAAAAGGGTACTTACTTAGAGTATAGACTAAAAGCATAGAGATATCCATCAAAACGATATTATATTTGTACTCCTCACACGTATCGCTACGTCAGTGGCGAAGGAAAGAAACAAACATAAAGTAATTAGTTACGCTTGCGAAAAGTCAAACAGAAAAAACAGTTGACTCGAGTCGAAAAAATGGTACGGTGAAATTTCGCAAGTGTAGCTAATTACTATATGTTTGTTTCTTTCCTTAGCCACTGACGTAGCGATACGTGTGAGCAGTACAAATATACAATCTTTTGATGATCCCTCTTTGCTTTTAGTCTATACTCTAAGGTTTTTCTATACAAATCTGACAGACTCATTCACATCAAAGTGTCCACTTCTTATAAAAAGTGTCCAAAAAAGTGGTACGCTTGACAGATAATGAAGTTCTCTCTATGCTTTTAGTCTATACTCTAAGTATAATTATACTTTATGGTAAGATCCTCGAATTAGCAACATGGCCGTGTAACGTTCGATTTTGATTTCTTCTTCTTCTTTCACGTAAGTAAATGAGTTTTAATAGTTAAAATATTTTAGGTCTGTGGGCTTTTCAATGAACAAACTAAGCAGTTATATTCTATTTGGGACAAACCACAGGTTAGAGTAAAAATTATTGGTTACTCGGTTGCTCCGAGAAGGTTAGTTATATCTTTGGGTGTAATTATGCAATCAGAATTTAAACTTCTTTTTTCTTTTTTGGTGGTAATTGCTTGGCTCTACGGACAAGTTGTAAAGTTTATTAGAATTTGGCAAGAAGAAGAAAGGTCTTTGAAAGTGGACGTCTTCAGGACGTTGTTGTTGATGATGATGATTATGATGATGATGATGATGATAATAGCCGTATTTGAATTAATTGATCATAGATATCAATTTCAGCTTAATTCTTTCCGTTATTCCTAAAATAAGTAATAGTCTCGACAGATATTTAGAAAGACAAACAGACGGACAACAAAGTGATATTACCTAAAATTCATATTCAAATTCAATTTATTTCACAGTTTGTAACATAACAGTACAAAGGCGTTACAAATAACATATTTTTAAAAAAAGTCATTTAATGTATACAATACAAAAACCAATAATAAAAAAACAGTACTGGGTGGCGCAAAAGTGGGGGTCTGGGGGGACCGGGAGCTCATCGCGTTTTCCAAAGTCTATCAGAGCGCCTGGTCGATGCGACGCGTGACCAAAATGCTGGCACTTATTTGGCCCAACGCATCAGCATTGCAATTCAACGTGGCAATGCGGCCAGCATGTTGGGTACGCTACCTACCGGTAGTGGGCTGGAGCACTTGGACTGTCTATAGGCCATCGCGGCTATTATACAGTCCATAAGTGTTCTTTGTAGTAGGTAGTGTAGCTAGTTTAGTTTAGTTTAGCTTAGTTATGCTTAGTTTAGTTTAGTTTAGTTTAGTTTTTATTATTGTAGTAGTTAGCTTGAGTAATAAAGGCAATTTGCCCGTTAAAAAAAAAAAAGGCGCAAAAGTAAAGACCCTATTTGGTTCAGCTATAACATTTTTTCTAAATTAGAAAACTAGATTTAGGTTTTTTTAAATGTATATTTGTGCCATTAAATTTCGTACTATTAGGATTTAAAGATGATGTCTTTTAAATGGTGACCTCCAGAGTTGATACACATTTGAGCCCTATTTATGACATTTTGCAAGATGATTTTCCTTCAAAATTGGTTATGAGTGACGAAGCGCATTTCCATCTCTCAGGGCATGTCAATAAGCAGAATACTCGGTTCTGGGGCACTGATAATCCGCGCATTATTCAAGAAACACCTCTACACCCACTAAAAGTTACTGTATGGTGTGGCATCTGTGTTGACAGAGTGATCGGACCCTATTTTTTCGAAGACGCTGGAGGCAATGCGATAACTGTCACTGGAGAACGCTACAGAACCATGTTACGTGAGTTTTTGATACCCAGTTTGGACGAATTGGGGCTGGAGCACATCTGGTTTCAACAAGACGGCGCTACGGCACACACAGCGCGCGACACTATGGACTTAGTGAGGGACGCTTTTCCAAGCCGAGTTATCTCTCGTTTTGGCGATTTGCCTTGGCCTGCAAGATCACCCGATCTGACCAGTCCAGACTTCTTTCTTTGGGGTTTTTTGAAATCTCGGGTGTATGTGAACAAGCCACAGACTCTCGCAGCTCTAAAAGAAAACATTCGTCAAGAAATAACGAACATATCGCAGGAAGTGTTACGGCAAGTTATGCAAAATGTCATAAATAGGGCTCAAATGTGTATCAACTCTGGAGGTCACCATTTAAAAGACATCATCTTTAAATCCTAATGGTACGAAATTTAATGGCACAAATATACATTTAAAAAAACCTAAATCTAGTTTTCTAATTTAGAAAAAATGTTATAGCTGAACCAAATAGGGTCTTTACTTTTGCGCCACCCAGTATTATCAATGTCATATTATTAATATTATTAGGTAAGTACAGTTACCTATAAGGGTTCCTTTATTTTAAAACTGTTACGGAACCTTAAAAATGGAACATTCTTTGCAAAAGTGAATCTGATTAGAGCTTTGTACACATGTTATTTTCTCACTCCCACCACTATGTTGAAAGTGCAGTGGGAATGAGACAACGTGGTAAATACCGGACATAATATAAATGTCAACTCTTTTTACAGTGGCGTACGTAAATACTTGTGATTTCTAATGAGGAGTTTTATTTTTTAAAAAAACCAAGTTCCGCTTCTTTTCTAGATGGCGCAGTGAGTACATAGTTTAAACCTTTCCAACCACAGAGTAGTTTAAACATAAGAAAATGATGATGGCTATCTACGAAGAAATGTCAAATTCAGTTGAGTGGACCACGAGTACATTGCCTGTAGTATCTCCTAAGTAGTCTGTGGTGCATTCTTATTAAGTAAATTGAAGACCAGTAGATCTGTGAGATAGAAAAACGTTAATATTATGATCTAAAATAAAGCCGAGCTATCCCGCAACGAAACTAAAAAAAAACGAAAGAATTTAGAGTTGTCAGTCAGTATCGTGACACATTTTCTCTAACCTGTGGTCTGTGCTTGAAACAGTGACTGTGACAGCTTTTGGTAAAACCACAACTGGCGCCATCTATTGGGTCATACATAAAATGCAATTTCTTTTTTTTAATAAAAAGCCTCATTAGTATTAACGAAACTAATTACGTACGCATCGTATAGGTTAATGCAATACTCCTGCTGTAAAGTAAGTATTATATAATCTTATTATTGACACTGGCTAAATACTCAATTCGTATGGAGTCAAACTTATGAAAGTAAAAAAAAATATGTGGTGAATGCTGTAATGTGTGAAGAACTGATGGCAGGATCGCCATGTAATGTGGCATGGTTTTGCCACATAAAGGTTGCAGGTTCTTGGTGTGGTGGGAACTCCTATGGTTGATGGTAAGCCATGTTGGCAATGAAAGGTGGTGTTGCGGTGCACAAGTGTATTGTACGGCTACTACATGGTGACTGCCTAGTCTAACTTAATACTAACTTATGCTACGTCGGCTAAACTATATAGGTCGGGCGTGTTCATACACTACACCACCCGATTTATTGGAAAATAAATGTTTTTTATACTAAAAGAAAAAACATTTTTATGTTATACAAAAAAGATACATATCTCAGTTTACTAAAAAAACATAACTCATACAAAAAGCAATTATACTGTAAAAGCAAAAAGGTCGACTAATAATATTATACAAAAATCTTAAAAGTTATTATTACCTAGACTTACACTCATACATTATAATAATACGTTTTAATTTTTCACCTTAAACATTTCACTATTTTAATAAGTTTTATTACATATGCTAGTATAATCATATTTGCAAGTTTGTATTTTATTTTATCAATATTTTTTGTATGCCATACAGTAGGTATCGCCGATTACTACTCAGCCGATCTACTTCTAAACACCTAAAATTATAATCAAATTCAAATATTTCTTATAATAATAATTATTTATCTAAAGTTATTTAAACTTTTATATTTTTACTATTACAAAGTTTTCATACTATCTTATCATACTACTTTTCTATAAATCTAAACATACACATACCGCTATAAATGCTATATTTATACAATATTAATTTCTAAGTTATACCTACACATCTTTCGTCATACTTTTCATCAAATCTAGCTAAAGTTTCTTGGTCTGACCATTTCATACATATTTTTCGTTTTTTACTACAATCTTGACCTATTTTCTTTAAAATACCTTCACTACTTATCATTTCATATGATTTTAACATTTTTCTTTTATTCAACTCGTTTAATAAATCATCCTCATCATCATTTTTCATCAACTTTTTCTTTAAAATTTCCCTTTGTTCATTATTTTTATCAACATTATTCTTGCTACATTTTATCTCATATAATCTCTTTTTATCATCATCACCATCATTTTTCATCAATTCTTCTTTCAAACTTACTTCATGCTCACTACGTTTTTTACTTTCAATTGAGTCACCGAACTCTATACTTTCCGAAAATAAAATATCTAATCCTAAATCCATGGTTTCCTCTACTTCCCTAACTACCGCAGGTTGATCAAGCCTGGTGACAGAAGGTACTGAGGTTGTCAAATCCGGTAAATATTTCGATTTTTCCCCATTTTTATTTTGTTTGGGTACCGAAATTTCCTCATCACCATCGCATTGTAATACTAAATTTTTGTTTCTGTCCAAATTCAAAACTTCTTCGCTGCTTTCATTCATATAATGTACCTGACGACTATGTTCAGGAATGCAAGCGGTATCAGATTTCATTACTTTAGTTTTATAACTGTTCTCTAATGTGCACTGAGCTTCATGTACTTGCCTAATACGCTGATCGGGCAAAGTACGATCGCTGCTCGGTATGGAATCATGACACGTTTCTGATAAGGGCGTGTTGCACAAATTATCTTTACAATTCCACACGTTTGTTTTATTGTAATTTTTACGTGGGATGTAATTTTTATATCTGCGATTTTGAAATTTAGTATAACAATTTTCCTGGAAATTCGTACTAAAGGATGACTTAATAATGTGCTCGTCTATTGCCGTTTGAATAGCTTGAGACAAAGACTTAATCTGTCTACATGAAATAATGATTCCTAAATTCGTGTTATTAAGACCATTTTCAAAAACGTTTATAGCCATTCTTTCATTAATAGGGTATAAAACATCAATCTTTCCTCTATCATTATCAGACTGCGCTTGTGTTAATTCGGTTAAAATATTTTCTATTTCTAATCCGAAAATCTTAATGGACCTGTTGTTGCCTTGTCTACAATTGAATAGTTTACTTTGTAATGCAACTGGACATTTTTTCGGTAGTAAAATGTTTTTCATATCTTGCAATAAACTCTCAACATCGTCATAATTTGATTTTAAGTAAAATTTAGCACTTGTCGTTAGCCTCGTTTTTAAAACAAAACTAATTAGCAAAGGCTTGGAACTTTCATTCAGCATACTATTATAAAAATCTATACCATCAATTAAAGATTTTGTTACATGTTCTTGTCCCGTAATTACTGGTAACAAGGCAATAGCCGTCTCAAAATCAAAATCTTCCAACTTGTAAACTTGTAAAAAATAATATGTCAAAGTAAAAAATAGTAAAAATTGTATAAAATAGAAAAATAATTAAAGATGGTCTTCTAAAAAATACTCAAAAAATAGCTCAACCTTCGAATTAAAAAGAATCCTAACAAATGTTTAGGTAGGTAACTACTTACTTTTCCGTTCTACAATAACAAAACACGCAATAAAAAAATTAAAACTTCGTGGAACTTGGGGCTAATTGAAGACGGGGTCGGTGGTCCTAGTTGACCTTGCTGTGCTGAAATCCAGAGGTCCAAACGCTGGTCTATAGTGATGATGCTTGCTGCTGCGCTCCAATTATCCTCTTGCGTTTAGGCCGGGCATACCCTGGACACCAATCCTTGCTCCCGTGCTCCTTGATGCCGAAGATCACGTCGAGGGGTTCTGGATAGGCCTCTTGAGAATTGTAGGCACTATGATCGAGTCGGTATTTAGTGAACCGATTTTAAATATGTACCCCTTATTTTCTTAAAAAAAAAACTGCTTTTTGTTTCTTATCACCATTCATTATTTTTCACAAATATTCAGTCGTAATTCTTCGTAGTTTATTTTCGTGAACTTTAACTTCATAATATTATTTCTCTTCAAAAATTCTTCATAAAATTATTCTTCGTTTTTCATAGTATTTACCTTCATTAAACATATTTATTTTTCTTCCATCTTCATATTAAAAATAAAGTATGCTTCCCAAAATTCATCTTTTTTCTTAATAAATTTTTTTTCATTATTATTCTTCATAATATTTTCTTCAAAACGTAGCGACGTAAAATATCTTCTTTCTTCTTAAAATATTTATTCTTCATAATTAATTAGCTTCATTTTTCATACATATTTTTTTTTCTTATTATTATTCATTTTCATTCTTCATTAATAGTCTTGATAAAATTAATCTTCTTTCTTCAGTATTATTCTTCATATAACAAATCTTCTTTCTTCCATCTTAAAGCCAACCAGTAAAAGTGGCACTGGCATGGTCGCCATGTAATGTGTGAAGAACTGATGGCAGGATCGCCATGTAATGTGGCATGGTTTTGCCACATAAAGGTTGCAGGTTCTTGGTGTGGTGGGAACTCCTATGGTTGATGGTAAGCCATGTTGGCAATGAAAGGTGGTGTTGCGGTGCACAAGTGTATTGTACGGCTACTACATGGTGACTGCCTAGTCTAACTTAATACTAACTTATGCTACGTCGGCTAAACTATATAGGTCGGGCGTGTTCATACACTACAATGCAACAAAGATACTCTTTGAGAACGCGCGCGGATGTGAAAAACTGACCAATGTGTGTTTGTTTTGTATTTTTCTAAACTGCCTAAATAATAGGTAAGTACTTAAGTAGGTATACCTACTACCTGAACAATATTTACTGGAACCTCTTATCAAGACTTGAACGGTTTTTATGGTGAAAACACAAGAACAATCTGTTGAAGTGAAAATGACAAGGAAAAGATCGAACGTATCACTGGTATGTAGGTATACCATAGAACTTTTATTCGTTAGATGCCTAGATCTACCGTATATTTAAAAAAACTAACGGCTAAGTATAAGGTAGGTCTAAGTAGGTACATACATATGATTTGCAGTTTCTAACTGACTATTTTATCACTGTGTAGGTGATCTGATGACACGTGAAAAGCCATACCTACCTACAACCTAAACAACATTTTTACACGTATGCTACCTAATCTGCTAATACGTGCTGAGCTTCGAAATTTTTTTTGTGGATTTTGTGATTTGGTATAACTACTTAGAGGAAATGCATGAACTAAGCTATTATTAGACTACCTAAACGTAGAAATAACATAATACATGCGTGCGAAGCCGCGGGCAAAAGCTAGTATTATATAAATTTTTAATGTCTAATGGTGGTACCTACATAATATTCATTATCTTAATTATTATATGAACGGACGTTGTCATAAAGTAATTTTGTTTTATCATATTGGAATTCTTGATTTGGAATTCTTGCCAATAACGGTCAAGAGTTTCCACCTTTCTCTTGATGTGGTCGGGAGTCTTCCTATCTCGACCATCTTTTTTGAAATTGCGCAAAAGTAAATCAATAGTTTCATGTAATAACTGTTGATTGGTCAATAAGTCTTCCATCTTGATACAATAATTTCAAAATAAAGGAAAGATCTGACCTTGATTGATGATGATATATGATAATCCAATAAATCCTTGATAATGATGTGGACTTGTTACCAAGCGTTCACTTTGTTCACACAGAACCACCAGTCTCGTATTACAGTTTTATTCACACGCGCAAAGTCTCTTCCACGAGGTCTTCCCGCCGTGAGACCATAAAACGATACTGCGAGGTCCTGTACCGTCGAAGGACCACTATGTAGGGGGTAGTGCTGAACCCTACATAGATTGATAATTGATATGATAGTGAGTATCAATGCAACCGGGTGCAGTGGCGGCAAATGATAGACGTGCGTTCCCGTTGAATGCTTTATTGACACTGATTTGATATGCTATGATGTTTTACAAGTAATTAATTATGCTACGGGTTGGCCCGTACCAACAGGTCCAATTCTGTGTGTAAATGAAATGAAATGAAACGAAAATAAAATGAAACGAAAAAAAAAATGAAATGAAATGACCTTTATTCCTGACACACAATATCGCATAGTACATTAGAGCTATTTTTAAATTTTTTTTGGAGGGCTATTATCGTTGCTGAAGCCAAAACTATAACTTTTCAATTTTGTTGTCCGTCTGTCTGTCTGTATTTTGGCTGACCATTACGCCAAAACTACTATGGAAGAGAGAAGCGAGGGGGAAAAGATAAGGGAAAAGGATGAATGGATGAAACGGCGAATGGAGGCAGGTGCTTTGAGGCAGGTGCTGGCGCACCTGCCTCCATTCTGCGACATTTTACCCATTCATCTTTTTCCCTTATCTTTTTCCCTCTTCTTTCTCTCTTACTTTAGACTGAAATAAGGCATAAAACTAACTAACCCATGCGAAGCCGGGGCAGGTCAGCTCGTCTTTATTATAATTAACTCGCCATCAACTCGTCAATCAATTAAAGCTTTTCTCAGATTGTAACAATGAGTAGGTGGATCAGTACAACATAAAATCGGTCCTAACAGACCGGAAGCACAAACTTACAATAGCAATGCTTGATTGTGTCACGCATTGCTATTCAACAAGCAAAAAAGAAGCCAAGGATAAGTGTTTTGGGCTGTAGTTAAGGTAACCAATGGTTAAAAATGCTAACAAATTCTAACCAATGGTCAAAATTTGTTAGGATTTTTAACCATTGGTTACCTTAACTACGGATCCAAAACCCCACCCTAAGTGTTAATAATGCTGTTGACATGGTTCCATGCAGTTCGAAGCGCACGTGGGGCCAGTGTGGTCGCTGGAGCGCAACCCCGGCTTCCTGAAGAACTTCCTGACGGTGGGCGACTGGACGGCGCGCGTGTGGAGCGAGGATTGCCGCGAGTCCGCCGTGCTGTGGTCGCCGCCGCACCGGCACAAGGTCACCGCCGGCGCCTGGAGCCCCACGCGGTCAGAGCTCGCCTCGTCTTGTCGGTCTACCTATAGTATGTTTTGAAAAAGAAGAAGATGTGTGTCTACTTCAAAAAGGTCGGCCCGCTAAAACGAAATCGCGAACAAGGTTATAGAATACTAGCTTAATGCCCACGGCTTCACCCGCGTAGTTTTTGAAAGAAAAAATATTATAGTGTAAACAGAGACAACTGAGCCTATAAGCAGAATGACAAAGACTAAAATATATTAACGATTCAGATCACTTTCACAATAAAGTTAACGCCAACTTCTAGAACAGGTCACCTTCGCTACACACTCGCTCTAGCGGACCGCTTGCGGCCCAGTGAGCAGAGCACCCTTGAAAAAAAACGCCATCTTCTACTATAGTCACACGCGCTCTTGTGATACCCATGCAGCTGTGTAGGATTTTTAAATCCCTATTTGAGTCTGTTGGGGGATGATTTTGTAAAAACTGTGCTACACGTATCTCATAATTTTAATAGAAGGAGTATGTATCAATATCAAGTTTCGAGTCAATCGACTCAGAGAATAAAAATACTTCATAGAAAATTCCATCCCCATTTTACCTTCTTTATGGTAGAATTCAAAAAAACCCTTTCTTAGTGGGTGTCTAAGCTTCACGAAAAATACACCCTCCAAATTTCATGTCTCTAGAACAAGTGATTTAGGCTGCGCGTTGATTTATAGATTTCGATAAAAAAAACTTTTAAACCCAGTCTGACCCTGACGGGAGGTGATTTTCATGAAACAACATGCGCTCAATTTATTTTTCACCTCACTAGCTCGGAAAGATTCTCTTTGTCATTCAAAATCTGGGCGCAAAAACGCATTTTAATCGCTAGCGTGGAAAGTGTTTTTAAAATTCGAACGTTTTTATTCAATAATTTTCTCGAGGATTTAATCACAGATCTACCCGAATTTAGCCTTCTTGATATTGCCAGTCCACTGAAAACGTGCTGAAAACTCATTAATACCACAGACTACCTCCCAAAAGATTTCGCATTCATTCGCTCGCTCTCGAGCCGACTAGTCGATAGCAAGTGCGTGCGTGAACTACCGACGTAAAGTACCCTCAAAAGTTATTTTGTGTGGCATATATTTTAAATAATAAAAATGCCGAAGTGTGATAACTGTAGCAAAGCCCTAACAAAAAAGACACCTGGATTGGAGTGTAGAAGCTGTGGTAAAGTGGTGCACGCCAGCCAAATATGTGCAGGACTGACGGCAAAGCATATTGCAGCCTTGCGTAATTCGGAGTCCATCGATTGGACTTGCCAAGACTGCCATCGTGACTCACCACACAGGAAGTCCTCCTTCATCATACCTGAGGAGGAGGAGGAGGAGGAAGATGAAGAGGTAATAGCAGGTGGGAACACGGGAGGAATACTAGACACTGATAAGTTTTTGCGTGACATAACCACTGAAATGAAAAAGGTCCTTAAAAAAGAGCTGCAACCTTTAGATGCATCTGTACGTATATGCTGCGGAAAAATCGACGATTTAACAAAGACGGTGGAGTCTCACAGTAAAGAAATAAAGAATCTGGATGGAAAGTATACTCAGCTGAAAAATGAGCAGGCCCGCCTGCAGCTCGAAATGAGCTCATTAAAACAATATGTCCGCGGAATCGACCAGCAGCGTCTGGATAACGTATTAGAACTGTCCGGACTACCCAAACTGCAAGAGGAAAACTTAAACGACATTGCTCGCAAGCTTTCACAAATCTTAAATATGAATAGTGCTGAGGTTGCTTATGTCAAGAGGATGGATAGTCGAAAAGGACAAGATGGGATTATTCTGATGGGGCTGCAGCAGACTCATCAAGCCGAAATGTGGGTACGTGCCGCTAGAACAGAAACATTGCTAGTTGAACGCGTCATAACCGGAGCCGCCCCTAGCCTAGTAAAGTCGAAAGTGCTATTGCGCCGAGCCCTAACTAAAGAAAACAAGTCTTTACTCTGGCAAGCTCGGCAAAAGTTGAGACCACTATTTAAATATGTATGGTTTCAAGACGGCAAGATTTTGGTTCGTAAGGAGGACAATGCAAAACCCCTTGTGGTGAAATCGGAGGAAGATATTGACAACTTAGCCACACAGGCGGATCGACTGAATAAGAATAGGTAATACCTAGATGTCTATAAAACCAGGTAGCCAAGATTTATCTCCGGACCATCAAGTTTTTTTTTTTTACTGTACTGACGTGTTTTAATTTTTTATAAGTGTAGGTATTCCTACTACCTATGTATCTCACCGGATCAGTTCAATTTTAATGTTGTTTATTTATGTAAAAATCTATAGAAAAACTTAAGCCACCTACCCCACTTTAATAATAATTCTTCAAAATATTACGTTAATTCTTTGTATAACATAATTAATATACTATGGGAACCAGATAACTGATAGAATACTTACCGTACCTACCTACCCTCTGTAAAATGAAATACGAAGTATGACTCAATCCAAAATTAGGAATGTCAATTATAACTTAGTTATGTACTTAACCTATATACATGCCTATACTTAAAGCGGGCGCAATGAATGTGAGCACCATGTCAAACCTACCGTGGTTTTTTGGTGCAACATTTTTATATTGTATGTAATACTTATGTAATTAATAAATAAAAAAAAAAAAAAAGATACCAGTGGGAATTCTGTGGATACCATGTTTTTCTCGTTCACCTACCTCCTTTTTAGAATATTCGCACTGTCCAGCACCAAGGAGTACCCATACGCTATTCAGCACGGCGACTGCATCGAAAATGGATGAAAAACACTTTTTCTTTAATTTTGCATGAATAACGTGACGAGCTAGTCGTTTGCCTGATGTTAAGCGTTACTGTCACCCATAGCTGAATTAATAAGCTAAAAACTAATCTTTTCTTAGTCTTTTAGCTGTTATTCTTACATTTTCCTCGCTATAGTGAGGTGAAAAGTTGTGTGTTGCACTCGGCAGAAAAGTTTTTCTGCGTCTCGTACCTTTGAAACCTTCGCTACGCTCAGGATTCTTCATTTGAACCACTCGTTACGCTCGTGGTTCAATCCTAGACTCCTTCGCTTGCTCAGGTTTCAATTCAAGTACTTGCGCTAAAAATCAACTTTGCAGCCTAGTATAACATAATATAACTATTAACTAAAGAGTATACGCACCAAGTTTAATGTTAAACCCCATTTCTTCCCCTCAGAGGTGTATTTTTAAAAAAAACCTTCTGTGGATTTTTATACTTCATAAAGAACACATAATTGTTCCAAAAAACTTAAATAATATTAGTAGTACGAATAGAATATCGACAAATAACAAGTCTGAGCTGAGGGAACAGCACTATTATGTCGCGAGCAAGAATAAAACGAGACAAAGTCATACGAAATTACAAAGAGCAGAGCAGGATGGAACAAAAGACATCAACGAGTTCCCGCTTCTTCTTCTTCATAATGTTCGTTGTTAATTTGAAGCTAGGTGTACCAAGTTTTCTCCAATTACTATATGAAAATTACTAACATGTGGAATGATATGCCGTCCTTTGCACAGTCGGATGTCTTGCTAAGTTGCTATTCTCCCCGCACTGTTTGACTGAACAATAACTCGATTTTCTAATATTTTGTGATTTTCTTCTGGAGTAGTTTCTCCGCGGAAGTCCAAAACGAATCTGACGTAGATACTAGGTACTCGCAATGCAATGGGTAATAGCGGAAATTAACTATTAATTTTCGTATGAGGGGAAAGTTGTATCATTGGTCAACTGGATTTATAGTCAATGTGTACCGGGGTACCGTGCTCGTGTGACCGCAGGCTGTCCGTGATGGTGCTGGCGCAGTGGGACGGCGTGCTGGCGGTGTGGGACCTGCTGCGCCGGCAGCACGCGCCCGTGCTCACCGTGCAGCTGTGTGCTGACCCGCTGCTGCGCGTGCGTCTGCACGAACAGGTGCCATCGCCGATACAGCTATACGAAGCATTCTATTTCTGATTGCGTGAATTCGATATTGCTTGCAGATCCCTCTCACTTCTGGCCCGCCCCCTGCTTGTAATTTTTGTTCCATCAAAAAAATAATAAGAAAAAACCCGAAAAAAATTAAAAAAAATAATTCTATAAAATATTCTATTTCCATCGATAGGGCTCGCTGATCGCCTGCGGCTCCAGGAAGGGAAACATCTACATGACAGAGGTAACGCAGAGCTTAGCCCAGTCGGACAAAAACGATAAGGCCCTGCTGACGCTGGTGAGTTCGGTTACGTTATCGGGTGGTAGATCGGTGTCACGAGCGCGGTGCATCCGGTGGACGGATGGTTGACTTCTTGCGTCCTATCCCGCGCAGGTGTTGGAGCGCGAGAGCAAGCGCGAGCGCATCCTGGAGGCGCGGCTGCGCGAGATCCGGCTCAAGCTGCGGCAGGCGGAGGAGGGCGGGGGGCACGAGGGGGACGAGGGGGACCCGGCGCTCGAGCTAGCGGTGGGGGACAGGGACCTGGCAGAGGCGACCACCGCGTACACGCAGCATGTGAAGCGCGAGCTTGCCGCCATCTAGCCGCGCCAGAATGTACATGATAAACTTAGAAACCGATTTTACTCTAGAACGCGGGCGCTCTAAAGGCGGGTAAAAAGAGTCTTAAAGGATAGGCAACGCATCGGTAGCACCCTTGGTGCTACAGGTGTCCACTGTCCATAGGCGTTGGTAACTGCTTGCCATCAGGCGGGCTGTCAGCTTGTTTGTCCATCCAAGTGGTAAAAAAAAAAATCTAACTAGACGGCCAATAGTTCTACTTGGTATTGATATTTGTAAGTGTATCTATTCTTACAATATTTAGCAAAATAACTATTACAGCATTGTTTTAGTTTATACTTATGTTATTATTACATTTGAAATCTTCTATCTATACTCTATCTATACATATAATAAAACTGTAGAGATAAAAAAGTCTGTAATTGCAAGATATCAAAAAAATAATCACGCAGGTTGGCTTAAAATTTGCCGTTGATCACGTTAAGCTATTTTTTATACACTTTGTCTGTTTGTTTGTTTGTTTGTTTGTTTGACTGAACTCCTAAAATACTGAATGGATTTTCATGTGGTTTTCACTAATATGCTTAGAAATAACCGGCGCTTAAGATAGGATATATTAAAATTGAAATATCGTTAATTTTTTTTTGATGACAAATATTATGATTTCATTACGAAACGAATCGGAGTTTTAAACAACATGGCCGATTGATGTTTCTTTTTTTGGCTACTTACGGTAAGCATAGAGAAAATAACCGCTTACGCTAAAGAGATGGAACTCCCATAGTGAAACGAGTTGTATGAAACGTGCGCTACACTTATAACGTCAACTTCAACTTTTTCTTTTTGTGGCTTCTGACTTCTGTACATTCCACGTTCTCAATATTTTTAAATGCGTTATTGATAGAATGGGAAGGCAGTTAGTAGGTACGTAACTAATGTTATTTAAGAAGACAAGCTTGTACGTTAAAGTAGTATAAAAAAGTGGTGGTTTGATTTCGCGCATGTTTCATACATTCGAGAATTTTGTAACGAGTTGCGCAAGGCAACAACAAACAAGTAACGACAACGACGACAACGACAACGACAAGACGTCGGGCAAGTAACGACATGTCACAGATTAGAGAAAAAAACCATCGACTACACTCTGTGCCACACAAGTCTGTGGCACGACATGTTTATCTGGAGCACAGATTAGAGAAAAAAACAAGTGACTATAGTCTACTAGTCTATAGTTACTCTGTGATCTGGCGACACAGATTAAAGAAAAAAGTCTCTGTGAAGAATGTATAT
The DNA here is from genome assembly GCA_910589525.2 of Ennomos quercinarius. NCBI lineage: Eukaryota > Metazoa > Arthropoda > Insecta > Lepidoptera > Geometridae > Ennomos > Ennomos quercinarius. The sequence continues at coordinate 160,057 of OU342491.1, forward strand.
GACCAAAGAGTAATATTAGTAGGTACCGATACTCTAAGGCGAGATTTTTCAATCATCAGATAAAAGTTGTTCATTAGATAAAACAAAACACTGTGCAAAAAAAACTTGAAATTTAAAAGCGGAATAGAATAGAATAGAAAAACTCTTTATTGCACATACCAACATAGGATAAAACCAAAACATTAGAATTTATAAAGTAGGTTGGGGTACATTGGGCGGCCTTATCACTAAAAGTGATCTCATCCAGACAACCTTTGGATGAATAGTATCACAGGCATAAGGAGTAGTCAGCGGTGCGCAATATAAACATAAAGACTTAAACATTGAACTAAAATTAAACAAACTAGCTCTCTGAATACTGAAAATTGAAATATTTTTGTTTCAGCTGGTTTATAATTTATTAGTCCCAAAAAACCGTTATCCAGCCATTGAAAAATCACCCCTAAGAGAATCAAAACAATTTATAGGTTTCTTTATGTTTTTACAGGTTGCTTAGCATTTTAGAAGTTAAATAGATACATATACCAACAAATATTAGGATAGTGTGAAAGTAGATGTTTTTTTTATTTGACATTAGACGACATTTGTATTTAACCAATGATACGAACCGTTGGTGGTTCACCGTGTGGTCCGGCTTGCAAGTAGGACCACCCCATCTCCTCCCGTGGGTGCGGCTGAGGGAACATCCAGAGAATTGGCAGCAGCATTCTCCTCGGTACATTAGAACCTTCTGCGATCACCAAGCCGCCTGCCAAGCGTGGTGATTATGGCAAATTCCCCCCTATGATAAACGTCCAAACCGTCGTTTTACGGGGGAGGCCTGTGTTCAGCAGTGGATGTTTCCGTTTTTTGATGATGAATGATACGAAAAATAATTTAAACGGGTACTTAGATATAGGTAAGTAAGTATATTCATTATGGTAAGATCACAGATTAGAGAAAAAAACAAATGACTATACAGATGGAGCATAGAATGACTTTTGTGAACACCAATGCGTACCAGGGTCGGTGCAACTTTGCAACATTCAACCCTACCAAGTGAAGAAATTGCACGAAGTTTTAAGTTTCTCCGGTGTCATTTTATTTAGTCGTCTTACGGGCATGCGTAGTTCCTTCAATGATAGAAGCAACTACGCATGCTCGTTCAATGACTTTTCAGTTGATGTTACAGAAAACTATGCTTTTTGTGGTTTTTTTATTATATTTTAGTGTTTAGTCAATAAATTTAACAAAATACTTATTTAAAATAAAGTCATTGACGTGTAAAGTATTTGGAATGCATATTCCAATACTCAAGAAGATTTACACAGGACAAATTATTCAGTTTCTATGGTGCAAATACTTTTCGTGTTTACGATATATTTTTGTGTGTAAGTAGATTTGCGTTCACATAAAACATACGTAGAATTTTGTGCAGGATTAGAATTGGGTGATTTGATTACAGCACAAATTAAAATTTGATTTTTGGTACTAATCGTAAATCCACAAGAAGGTTATAAAGTTGTTTACAATTTTTTTTTAACACTTTTCTTGAAGCTCCCCATACTGTAGTTATGCGGAAAAACCTCAGGGGGAAGATCGTTCCACATCTTTGTTCAACGTTCAACATCACAATTCGAAATTAGAGATGATTTTACAGGTGTCGATGGGTTATCGATAATTTCGATATATGTATTGTATGTAGATAAACTATACACTAACCAATAATATTATATAGGAAATATTTTTCTTTATGTGCATAATATATGGAATATCAACCATTTAGTGACGTTCAACCGCTAATAGTCAACCATAAAATGATGACGGAAATGATGTACCAACCAAATTATTAGGCTCTAGGCGCAAAAGAAGTCGGTTCTAGTTATCAGCTGGGTTAGCATGGACAGTACACAAAATTGTATTTCCCCGTTTTACGTCACTTTCTTCATACTTGCTTGGAGTAAAACAGGGGAAAGACAGTTTGTCTACCGGCCGTGCTAAGCCTACTGGGGTACCTAGTATTTTTTCCTCTGGACAGCGGAGATAATTGAGCTTTCCATCATCCCCTACAAATTAGAGAAAATAAGCTGTGTTTATTTTAGGTGTCAGGCTTTTATTAAAAATTAAAACTCTGTTCAGTGGAAGTATCGATATCGATAAAATAGCGTCTCATGACTATTTTTCAAAAATATGTACGAAAATAATACACTGATGTTCCCTCTGGTTACTCTGTGGGTAAGATTCTCGTATTAACATGGGCGCGTAACGTTCGGCGGGGTAATTACGTAAAATTTGCAACAGCAATGCAACAGCAGTAGCAAAGTAACAGCAGTAGCGAAGCATACATGCTCGACACCACTAATGATGTATGACAGCAATCATCGCGCAATTTACGCCTGTTGCAAACCTGTTGCGAGTTAGTAATACGCCCGCGGTTTTGGATTTCTTTCTTCTTCATCTTTCATGTAAAAGAGTTTTTTAGTTAAATATTCAAGGTCTGTGGGCTCTTCAATGAACAAACTAAGCGGTGATATTCTCATTGGAACAACCACAGCTTAGAGCAAAAATGATGCAATGAGGTAATCCTCAATGAGGTAGTCTTAAACCCACGGATGTACATATTATAATCTGTACATCCGTGCAAGCGGTTATTTTCTCTATGGCTTAAACCTTCTTGGCTCTGTGGACAAGTTGTAAGTTAATTAGAATTTGTCAAGAAGACAAAAGGTCTTTGAATGTAGACGTCTTCAGGATGTTGATGATGATTATAATGATGAAAATGATGATAGCCGTATTTGAATTAATTGATCATAGATATCAATTTCAGGTAAATTCTTTTCGTTATTCCTAAAATAAGTAGGTAATGTTCTCACCAGATAGAAAGACAAACAGGCGGACAACAAAGTGCATAGCTTCGAAAAGATTTAGTGGATTGTGTTGTTTGGTATACAGAAAATGCATGATCTATTATTAGACTACCTAAACGTAGAAATCACACAATACAAGCGTGCGAAGCCGCGGGCAAAAGCTAGTTAATGAAATAAAAATAATACATTACTGCCGCGGTCTATAATGACTGCGTTGCTGGCCGCGATAAATGATGACCGAAAGCGCAGCGTAGCGCAGATCCGGGCCAGCACAGCACGGTCAGCATTGAAGCCCTTGATGGACAAGGTCGAGGCATTTATAGCGCGGAAAATAAGGGCTGCAATGATGACCAAGCTTGAAAACCCTGGTGCTACACAGGTGTCCATAGGTGACGGTAACTGCTTCCCATCAGGCGGGCCGACAGCTTGTTTGTCCATCAATGATATAAAAAAAACGATCGGAGCTAAGCTAAGCCCGAGGCCATCATAGCGAGATTAGCGAGGCCATCCAGTCCAGTTATTGCAGACCAAAGCTTGTATAGTGCTTTACTCAAATAATGCGAGTAATGTATAAAAAATATGTAATTAATTTAATTTTGTTTGATTTTGATCAATTTTGATTATTTTTGATGCGTGTCGGTCGATGCGTTTCAATTCGTTTCGAGTCGTTTCGATGCGTTTCAATTCGTTTCGAGTCGTTTCGATGCGTTTCGATTCGTTTTCGAATAATATCGATTCATTTCGATTCATTTCGATTCATTTCGATTCATTTCGATTCATTTCGGTTCATTTCGATTCATTTCGATTCATTTCGATTCATTCCGATTCATCTCGATTCATTTCGATTCATTTCGATTTATTTCGATTCATTTTGATTTTGATTTCATTTTGTACCATTGCCTTTATCGTCAGTACACTTTATACTAAATAATTGATTTTTGAGTAAACTTGGCTTGAAATACCACGGAAGTGAAACATAAATAAAGTTCATTGCTGTGGGCACCTTATCCAGTGTTATCCAGCAATAACTCTTCGTAACAACATCAAAATTGTGAAAAACGAGTGTTACTTAAGTACCCGCAAAAAGCAGTTCTCATGTTCACAATGTCATATTATTGGCTTCCATTACCAATGTTTGGGGATTGCTGCTGATAATTTTTACAAGGAATCCAAAGCATATAATTTATTTATTTATTTATTTATTTACTAACTGAAACATAACACCATTACAGTTTCCCAATGCGATGTTATAACAGAATTTATCTTAAAACATTATCTACGATATATCGTTTTTCTCAATACACCTTATCGACACTTCAGTGAATTCCGTCAGGTTACAACTAAATAAGTCTACGCCCTGAGCGATTAAGTTAAGCCAACGTATGGCACGTGACAGGGGAGAATATTTGAGCAGGTTCGTCCGAGGTGTGAGCACGGCGAGTGTGGCGGGGCGGCGGCGCGCGCCCACGTACTCGTCGGGCGCGCACAGCCGCAGCACCGCCAGCACCTCCGGGTGGTGCACCTCCCCGCGCAGCACGCGCCACACATACTTCACGAGCGCGAGGTCTCTCCGCACCGCCAGCCGGCTGTACCCAACCATGCCTATTACAAACAAGCTCGGGTACATCAGCGGGTAGAACGGATAGACCCCGCACTCATTCATGTAAAGAAAGCGCGTGAATTTATTTTGTATTTTTTCTATCATTTGACTATATTTAGCCTCATGAGGATTCCAAATAATGGCACTCGTTTCAAGACGGCTTCGGACCAGTGCGTTGTATAAAATACGAATAACCAGCGTACTTTGAAAATCTTTGCACTGTCTTAATATAAATCCTAAATTTCTAAATGAACTACCACTAATATTTCTAATGTGCCTACGAAATGTCAGCTCTGCTACCATCTCGACACCTAAATCCCGTAAGCTTGAGACGCGTGGCACCATAGCGGTATCTACTCTGTATGGATGTTGCAGTGGAGTGCGCGCGCGGCTGTAGCTCATCACTCCACATTTAGCCACGTTGAAATACAACTTATTCGCTTCACTCCACTGCACCACCCTATCAATTTCGCCCTGCAGTCGATCACAGTCCGAAGTGTCTGCTATCGTCAGAAACAGTTTGAGATCGTCTGCAAATAGCAGACACCTCGCATCCCTTACCACTGCCGGGAGATCATTTATCATCAAAATAAACTCCAATGGGCCCAAATTACTTCCTTGGCTGACGCCAGAAAAAGTAAAATATGGCCTTGATTCGAATCCTGCGAACTCCACATACTGCTGGCGGTCTCCTAAATAGCTCGCAAAAAACTGTAAAAGCTGCGGTGTGAAACCGAGCGCCGCCAACTTAGTCAACAATATATCGTTGTCAACGGTGTCGAACGCCTTCCGGAAGTCGAAGTACGCGGCGTCTACCTGCCCCCCGGCATCTATGACTGGTACCAGGTACGTCATAAACGACAGCAGGTTACTCCCCGTACTTCGACCCGGCCGGAAGCCGTGCTGAGCATCGTCCAGTTGCGAACTCACTTGTGTATAAATACACTTGTGCAATGCCGACTCAAATACTTTTGCGAATGCGGACAGTACTGCCACCGGCCGGTATCCACTAACATCCGAACCAGTACCTGAACCACTCTTAGGCACTGGGATCACTCTGGTAATTTTCCATGGGTCCGGATAGCGACATTCCTTTAAAAATAAATTAAAGACATGCAGCAATGGTTTTTCAAATACCGACCTGCAGTCTTTTACAATATAACTTGGTATACCGTCAGGGCCCGCCGAAAGCTTGGGCTTAAGATGATTGAGTGCAGCGCGCATATCCCGCTCGGTCAGCTGACCTACATGAACGCGCGCCGCACTCGCGCCCGAGCCCGCTGCGCGCTCCGCCGCGCTGGGGTCCAGCGCCGGCCGCTCCTCACTGTATACCGACCGGAAGTATGAAGCGAAACACTCCGCGCTCTCCTCCTCACCTATCACCTGTCCATCCCTTGTGATTCGAGTGTTATTGCGTTTGGCTTGTTTGGTCCTAACATAACTCCAAAAAGATTTAGGGTCATGCTTAAAGTTCAGCTGCAATCTATTTTGGTAAGCTTCGTACGTTAATGCGATTTTATTCTTGACCAGTGATCTATAGCGAGAGAATGCCTCGTAGTCCATTTGCAATCCACTTGATTTGTATAACCTATGATACCTCCACTTCCGCTTTATATCACTGATTAAATCGGGCGTATACCATTCGGGATAAATATACCTAGAACGTTCCAAACCGCTAGCACGACGTTTAGGAGTGCAGTCATTAATAATGTCATTAATTATTTGATAAAAATAAGTCAACGCCGCGTCTGAACTTTGAATAGCGTACAAGTCATTCCAATTCACAACGCTTAGATAATAGTACAACAGAGAAAAATTTGCTTTAGTAAAATTCCATCTTTGTTTACTAACACAGTGTATTGAAGGGCTAGTCATCTCGCGATGCATTCCTATTTTAATATTAGTTATCAGCGGGGGGTGTTGCCGATCTATATCAACCAGCGGCTCGTCCGACACTCTCACCTCCAGGTCACTCGCCAAAAACGTTGTAAACACTAAGTCTAACACGCGATTATTAATATTACAAATATCGTTTACCTGACGGAATCCACAGAAAGCTGTAACATACTCCAAATAATGTTGAACTTCTACTGTCGCAGAAGGCATATTGAAATCGCCCAACACTAAAACTTTATCATACTTAACACACACATTTTCTAATATATTAAACATACGCATATATTCATTAACTTCACATTTTGGCGGAATATAAACCACACAACATAAAAACAGGCAATTATTTCTGAAGTGCACTGTCGCGCAGACTATCTCAAATAAGGCCGCCTTTACACAGCCGATTTCTACGCGTTTTAATTCCAAACGCGGAGATGCAGCTAAAAATACTCCTCCTTGTTTACGTCCATCCATTCGATCACAAAGAAGTATCTTAAACTCGGGTGGAATTAATTCCCCGTCATGTATAGAATTATTGAGACCGGATTCCGTTACAGCAAATAGATCATAAGTTGATGCCAAAAGGTTAGTACAAAAAGCCTTGGTTTTGGTCCGCAATCCGCGTACATTCTGGTAATAGACCAATATGCTCTTATTGCTGGTTTCCACTACCTTTTGCTGGCTTGTGGGAGTTCCGAAACCACACCCATTCATTGAACTGCGTGTTCATGGGCCATCTATCCACACTATTTATTTTGTCAAAGAGGGATTCTGGTACTCCTATCATGAATGACGAATAGTCTCTTTTGGTTCTTGGAATAATCTTTTCCACCTTGATATCCTCAGTACCACATATGTTCTTCACATGCTTACATATCGCTTCTTCTGGGGTTTCCGGATGAAGTGACCATACATGTAAGTATTTTTTCTTCTGTATAGCCTGAAAAGCCAAAATTTCGGTGTTTCCTCCCATCTGGACAGTATTGAAAGAAACCTTCTTGGCTTTTTTATGGTTACGTACTACTTTCCATTCATCCGTCTCCCTAGTATCAACACTGGGGCTATCGAGGTTTTCAATAACCGCCTCCCCACGCTCGCTCCTCTTATGCAGTGTAGGCACAGCCTTAGACTTGGATCGCTCCGCCGCTCTGCGCGTACGCTCCGAGGTGACCGCAGTACTTACTTTTTGCTCACTCGCACCCTGCGTAGCTGCAATCTCACACTTATCCGCTATCTCGCTCTTCGCCGCCTCGATAGAGACCGCGAGTAACTTGTCCAGTTTAGCCGACATATCTCCAATTACCCTCGTCTGCTCGATAATAGTTGTATTTTGGTCAATTATTGTTCGTTGTTGATCTTCTATTTTCTTATTTTGGGCTTCAAGCAACGTTGACTGAGCCGCCACTTTTGTTGTCAGCAATGCCACTTTCTTTGATAAATCGCAAAAAGCGGTTTCCACGTTAAATTTCGACATTTTTACCAATAAACGGAATAATAAATCAAAGAGACAATGTTCACGCGTCAGACGACGGTAGTAATCCGTAATAAGTCAACTTGGAAATGTCAAAAGTGCAAACCAAGTACACCCACCCAGTCAAAGACACAGCCAAAAACCACATCAACACCTAATCCTGATATTGTTGATGAATTGAAGAAATACTCCGACAAAAAGCTGGAGGATTCAATGTCTAAACTCCGATGTGACATTAAACGTGATATCAAAACTGATAGTGCAGACACGAAAAACTAATTAGATGAGCTTACTGATAGTGTGAACTACATGTCCGCCAAACATGAGCAACTCAAGGAACTGCTTGAAAACAAAACCAAATTGATTGACCACCTGGAAGTCCAAAATAAAACTCTGCTCTCACATGTTTACGACCTCAATACTCGGCTTGCCCAGATTGAGCAGCAGTCTAGGGAGTGCAATTTGGAGATCCAATGTGTACCAGAGAATAAAACTGAGAATATCAAAACTGTGGTGCGTAATCTTGCAACTACACTTGGCTGCAGCTTGGCTGATCAAGACTTTGTAAATTACCATCGGGTGGCCAAGGTCAACAAGGAGTCGTCTAGACCTCGTTCCATCATTGTTAAGTTGCCTAGCCCCCTCATGAGAGATGAAATTATAGCTGCTACTAAAACATTCATCACCAGAACTCACCAGAAAGACAAGCTCAACTTCTCCCACTTGGGACTGGCAGGTGAAAAGTCACCGGTTTATGTAAGCGAGCACCTCTCTCCATCTAACAAGCAACTTCACGCAGCGGCTCGCAGAATTGCCAAAGAGAAGAAGTATGAGTTTGTATGGATACGAAATGGCCGCGTCTACATGAGGAAGGACATTTATACGAGAGTCTTGTGGTGAAAGACTCGGAGTTCCTTAGTACATTAAGTCAGATTAAGTCAACTTTATTGGCACTCTTAGAGTCTAACGTTTTAGAATTAGGTTTAAAAATATTTTATCAGAACGTCCGTGGTCTAAGGACAAAAACGGAAAACATACTGATCAATGCATTGTAACAAAATAATGATATTATTATGAAACGAAACATGGTTTCATGGTAGTGTTTTCGACCACGAGATCCTCCTAAACAAAAGATACACCATATTTAAACGCGATCGTTCTTCTAGTAGCAGCACTAAAACAGAAGGAGGTGGTATTCTAATTGCTATTTTGAAAAACTTCAACTCAATGCGTAAATTGCAATGGGAGACAGAAGGTGAAGACCTCTGGGTCACAATTAAATTATAACAAGGAACTACTATTTCTGATTTTTGCATCTGTGGAGTATACATTCCGCCACCAATTAGTTTGAATTATATGGAACGCTTTTTGGCGAATACAACCAAAATAATACAACATAAAACAACAAAAAAAACTATTTTTCTAGTGGCAGGTGATTTTAACCTAACTAATCTCACGTGGGAGTTCGACGAAGACAAGTGTACATTGTCACCAAAATGCATGATGTCTCAGACAGAATGGCTCTTGATGGACACTATGGCTTTTAATAATCTCTGTCAACTAAATGATATCATCATCATTCATCATTAACAGCCTGAAGACGTCCACTGCTGAACATAGGCCTCCCCCAGAGCACGCCACCTTGAGCGGCTGCTCGCCTCCTGCATCCATCGGCGCCCTGCGGCTATCAACAGGTCGTCGGTCCACCGAGTGGGGGGCCAGCCTACGCTGTGTCTTCCGGTTCGTGGTCGCCACTCGAGAACCTTTCTTCCCCATCGGTTGTCAGTTCTACGAGCGATGTGGCCTGCCCATTGCCACTTCAACTTACTAACTCTAAGAGCTATATCGGTCGCTTTAGTTCTCCTGCGGATCTCCTCGTTCCGGAGCTTATCTCGCAGGGAAACACCGAGCATAGCTCGCTCCATAGCTCGCTGCGCGACTTTGAGCTTACTAATGAGGCCAACAGTAAGAGACCATGTCTCAGTTCCATAAGTCATCACTGGCAACACACACTGATTGAAAACATTCGTTTTCAGGCTCTGCGGTATTTTGGACGAAAAGATAGGACGAAGCTTCCCGAACGCTGCCCAGCCCAGTTGGATTCTTCGCGCCACCTCTTTGTCGAAGTTGGGCCTACCTAATTGGACAATCTGTCCTAGGTAGACATACTTGTCGACAACTTCGAGAGTATCGTTCCCAACAATTACCGGTATAGGTGGAACATGAGCATTAGACATGATCTTTGTCTTGTCCATATTCATCTTAAGACCAACCTGCTGGGAGACTCTACTGAGGTCGTTGAGCATGGTGCTAAGGTCCTCGAGCGATTCCGCCATTATGACTATATCATCGGCAAAACGAAGGTTTAAATGATATCAGCAACACAAAAAACCGAACGTTAGATTTAGTTTTGACAAACTGCAGTTATTTATTTACAGTGTCTGAAAGTCCTGAGCCTCTAGTAGCTTTAGATATCTTTCACCCAGCGCTCAACATGTCCTTCAATCTTTTTTTAACGGGCATATTGCCTTTATTACTCTAGCTAACTACTACAATAATTAAAACTAAACTAAACTAAACTAGCTACACTACCTACTACAAAGAACACTTATGGACTGTATAATACCCGCGGTGGCCTATAGACAGTCCAAGTGCTCCAGCCCACACCGGTAGGTAGCGTACCCAACATGCTGGCCGCATTGCCACGTTGAATTGCAATGCTGATGCGTTGGGCCAAATAAATCCTTCAATTGCAACTCTTTTAAGACTCCTAAAGTAAATAGAATATCAACACTGAATTTTACAAAGGCTAATTATAAATTAATTAAACAAGAATTATCGGAAATTGATTGGTAAAAAAAATCTACAAATCTTATATGATACTGATAAAATGGTTGACGTATTTTATGAAATAATTATGTCAATTATTAACAAAAATACCCCGTTTCCAAAGTTAGTCATCCAAAATACCCTTGTTGGTACAGTTCTTCGTTGATTAAAACTCTAAAAGAAAAGGCCAAATATCATGCTAAATTTAAGAGATATAATAATCCTATGAATAAACTAACTTTTAACATGGTCCGAGATCGATGTGACAAAATGATACTACACTGTTACTCAACATTCAAAACGTATGCTAAAGAACAAATCAAGAAAAACCCTAAATACTTCTGGAAATTTGTAAAGTTGTTTAAGTCAAACAGCTGCGATATACCAGATGAGATTAGTGATCTATTTTCTCATTACTTTCATTCTATCTTTAGTAATAGCCCCACTAGCAACTTTAACACCACTAAAATCACATCACATACGTCTATCAGCTCCATCACATTATCAGAACATAACATCCTTAGATCACTCCAGTCACTAAATACAGACAAAGGCCCGGGTCCGGACTCAATACCCCCATTGTTTATTAAAACTTGCGCCGCTCATCTTGTAAAACCCTTGCATATTATTTTTAATAAATCTTTAGATGAAGGCATAATTTCCAGTTAAATGGAAAAGAGCATCGGTAACTCCCATTTTAAAGAAAGCAGATCGGTGCAATGTAGCCAATTACAGGCCTATCTCAATTTTGTCAGCTTTCGGAAAGCTGTTAGAGTCGTTAATACAACAAACTTTACTTTTACATCTAAAGCCACAAATCAGCTCAAGCCAGCATGGATTTTTGCCGAAGAGATCAACCACATCTAATCTTACAGATTATGTTTGCTACATTTCTAAGGCACTGGAAGACAAACTAGAGGTTCAAAGTATCTATACAGACTTCTCCAAAGCTTTTGATGTGATTGATCATACTCTGTTAGTCCAAAAACTTGGACACGCTGGTATTTGTAGTTTTTTGTTGAGGTGGTGCGACTCTTACTTACGGAATCGGTCCCAAATTATAAAGATTCGTGGATTTATTTGAGAGCCAAAGGCCCTCTGGCCTGCCACAAGTTCACACCTGGGTCCGCTCTTCTTTATTATTTTTATTAATGACCTGTAAAGCACTACTGAGTCCGATTACAAGTTCTTTGCAGATGATCTTAAACTGTACAGGACTATTAGATCGAGCACTGATGTAGAGAGCTTACAACAGGACATTAATAAAATAGACGAATGGTGTGAAAATAATGGAATGTCTCTCAATCCTTCCAAATGCTTCCACATTAGTTTCTCCAGGAAAAAAAATACTACACCTGCCTCATATTTTATCAACAACACTCAGCTTAGTGAAGTTACAAAGATTCGGGATCTTGGTGTCATACTAGATCAAAAGATAATTTTCCGTTCATATATTGATCACATTGTTAAAAAAGGTGCCCAAATTTCGGGTTTTGTAATTCGTCAAACCAAGATTCTTAAGGATCCGGCTATATCCCTACTTCTTTTCAATTGTTATGTTCGCAGCCTGCTTGAATACTGCAGCACAGTCTGGAACCCTTCTTATAAAATTCATATTGGTAGGTTGGAACAACTTCAAAAACGTTTTCTGTACCACCTTTGTTTTGCAGACAATCGTTGTCGCGAGCTTACCTCTTACAGCGCGAGAGCTAAATTTTACAGAGTTACTACGTTAGAAAAAAGGCGAACTGTGGCTGATCTTGTTTTCTTATATAAGACTAGCTGCTGCCCGCGGCGTTGCCATGCGTAGACTACATTACCTAAAGTAACAGTTATAGGTACTTAGCCCCGATGCAGACCGGCCACCGTCCACAACCACCGATGGCTGCCACGCACCACCGCCACTTTCACAGCAGTAGCGGTTACGCGCGACAGCCACCGGTATTTTTGGAAGCTGCCACATTTTATGCTGTGCTTCTGAATAGCTTACGTGTGTCAGTGTAGTATTTGTTCTGCATAGTATATATTTCCTACCTGCATTGCACAGGAATGAAAAAATGGCTTTATTTTTAAATCCACAAGCCAGAACCTTTTTAATTCGAAAGATTTAATAAAAATTTAAATTATGTAAGCTTTAATATCTTTTGGTACGTATCTTTTTTACTCCTAAAACGCCAAACAACCTGTAAAGGCATAAATAGAAAAACTATAAAATAGATAGGTAGCAAAAAGGTTAAATTCTCAATTACTTATTGTATCTACCTACCTCTTAGAGAAGCCTCTTTGGTCATAGCCTACACAGAGATTTTTTCTTTAATCTGTGCCTCCAGATAAAGTAGGCACCAAAGAGAATATAACCGCTTACGCTGAGTAGGCACCAGCTAGGTGACATAAAGTTACCGTCAGTGGCCATAAAAAACCCACCATCTCACCATGAAGCGGCCATGTTGTTTATAATTCAGTTTCGTTTCGTAATGAAAACTTAATAAATATGACCAAAAAAAATTAATGAAATTTCAATTTTAATATATATCCTATTTTAAGCGCCGGTTATTTCTAAGCATATTAGTGAAACCTGCATGAAAATCAGTTCAGTATTTAAGGAGTTCAGTCATAACAAACAAACAACGACACATCACTGTCCCTAGATGGCGCTGATACAAATAACATTTCATAATGTATGGAAAAAGGGCAAAAAGCCGCGGGCCTGCATCGCGCAAACGATATTTTTTGAACAATAGAACCTATGGGATAAATTACGTTTGATATAATTATGTGTGTGTTCCGAAGCGTTCCAGAACTTCACATTTATTATATGTAGGGATAGGGATAGGGATTGTTAATGGCCATATTGATTGTTCAGACGTGCTTCACAGACTCCAATTCTCTGTACCGCGTTCGAGTAGTCGTCTTCACAATAGAAAAACTTCCGTGTTACCCTCATGCCGAACCAACTATGGACAACATTCTCCTATCTATCGTTTGTGCTCTGCATACAATGGTATAGATAGCGAAATTGATATTTTCATTGCATGGAGCAACAGTTTCAAGAAGTCTTGTCTTAAACAGGACTTACTTAAGTTTACATCAAAATCGTAATATTTTCTAAATACTTGTGTATTTTTGTGCATGCTATGTTCACTCCAAGTAGGTTATACACCAAGTGAAACAATTGTGTAAACTTTATTACGAAGAATTTTGTGTATTAACCAGTTTTGTGAACCTTTAATAAAAAAAATTATTCATTTTTATCTAGCAATAGAATTTCATACAACTGTGCTGGCGCCTTTTCGAGTAGCACAGCAACGTCGACTTTGCCCAAAGAAGGTTATCAAAACAATGACCATATTACGAGCACTTTTGAGTAAAAATTTTTATTCCAAAAAACTTGAGGCAGGAGGGGGCTTGAACAAGCACAGTAACTTATTACGTGCTGTCAGAATTATTAGAATTTACCATGAACCCATGGTATAGCAGTGTACCTAGTAGTAGTAGTAGTAGTGTGTGTAGTGCATGGTATACCTTTATAATGCGAACGGCTAAGGAATGGAACTCTTTACCAGCGTATGTGTTTCAAGACTTCGTTATAACTAACTCAGTTTCTACAAAATGTGGCAGATATTCGTGCTCAGTTTAAATGAAAAAAGTCGAGTTGTTCCTGTACATCCCTACGAGGGGACTGCTCCGGCTGACATGGTATTTGAAGATGCTGAATGTCTTTGGATGACACAGTGTATAGCAAAGAAGGAAATCAAATAAAATGAGTTTATTAAATTAAAAGAATTATCTATTTAGTGATAAGTAAGTAATGCTTCCATAAAATTAAACGCTAACTACTTAAAAATCGGGAGTATACAGAACATACTAAATGCTTAAAATGACTTAGAAAAGAACCAGAAATAAACTATAGTACCTACTTATTACGTAAACAGATGAACTGTCGGTACAACGGTCAAAAAGCTTCGATTTCATTTGTGGATCGGCGACATGGTGGAATGGCGCAGTCTTATGTCATGGTAAGCAGCTCCTTCTTGACTTGCTGCGCGTAGTCGGTGGCGGCGTCGGTCAGGTCGCGGTCGCCAAGCGTCGGGTCCAGCTCGAGCACCGAGCCGCCCGCGCCGCCCACCGCGCCCCCCGCGCCGCCCACCGCGCCCCCGGCCCCCCCGCCCTCCTCCGCCTGCCGCAGCTTGAGCCGGATCTCGCGCAGCCGCGCCTCCAGGATGCGCTCGCGCTTGCTCTCGCGCTCCAACACCTGCGCGGGAGAGGGACACGTGACGTACGAGCGTGCAAGATGGCAGCGATGCGTCCGTGGGACTGAGGAGCAAGTCATGTTGAAAGTCGTCATTATATATAGAATAGGGGAACTTATTATAGTCATTTTGAGAAGTGGTTATTATAATATTGAAGCTATTGGGTTACCTGGGTCAACAACACCTTGTCGTTCTTTTCTGACTGAACCAATCCATGTGACATCTCTACCATGTAGACGTTTCCGTTCTGACTACCGCACGACAGCAGAGCGCCCTATATGGACACAAACGGGTATCGTGAGAGCATGAGGCCGCCGTGAGCTTACACTTCGCTATAGGTACATCGTTGGATACAATTTTTTTATAGTTCCGCTATGGTTAGTCTCTATCCAACTCGGAATGAACAAATAGTACATTACTGCCGCAGTCTGTAATGGGCCTCCTACACGCACAAGTTTCACCGCAGCTTTGCCTGCGCAAATCGGTAACACATGCGTGTAGTTGGTAAAACTGTATCACGTGCCAACCTCAAAGCGCGGCTTGCGCATGTTTCGACTTGCTTGAAATTTTACCTGCCCAAGCTAGGCCTGGGGGCGTACCGTGAGCTCTTAGCGCGATTCAAAACAGAGCCTATACTGGGTCGCTTGTCAAAATCCCCATACAAAAAAAACAAAGCGATCCAATACAGGGTCTGTTTTGAATCGCGCTAAGAGCTCACGGTACGTCCCCTGGGCGTACATGTCTGTGCTGTGCGTGTGGTGGAGCGTTCAGTGTTTACACTACACCTACTGCATGAAAACATGCCATGCGGTGCCCAGGTTGCAAATCTTCGTTATAAAGACGTCTTTATCAGATCATTCTGCAACGCAAAGACGTCCTACAGTGACGTCTGGGAGTACCAGAAAAGTACATACATTTGTCACAGCCTCAAGACGTCATCTTAGGGGTGTCAGATAAATTCCATATTCGGGATTTTTCACACTCTATTTTTTTTCGATTTCTTAGTAATACGCAATCTTACAAGTCCAAATTCTTAAATTTACAAATTCTGAATTTTCCGCATTCTTTGTTTTCCTAATTAGAAATTGGACAAATTCTTTTTTTTCCTAACAAGTACAGTTTCATACACAAAGCAAAATTAATGGAACATAAGCATTTATATTCCTGTAATAATCTATTATAGGCACAGAATTCGCCCTATTTACATAGGAAGTCTATGATTATAGGTACCTAACCTACCTATTTTCACCTACTATGTACATAATTATAATAAACCTGTAGTACATAAGTCAACATGCAGAAAAGTATGTATACAGGATGTTGATTTGCATTGTCTCCATATTTACAGAGGTAGGTATGCTACACTTATAGAACACGAATCAATGAAAAAATAAATACCTAAAATTTACACTTTATAAAAAAAACATTGCACAAAAATAAAACAGCACGTGTGTGCGTTCTCATTTAACAAACAACATGATTTTATAAAGTCAACCAGTGCGAGCGCAGAGTCATAAACTATCGCGCCGACAACACACAAAGGCACCCGCCACTTTCGGCAAAGTTCTACAAACGCTCGCCGCTGCACCGGCCCCACCGCCGTTTGTACTAGCCACGCGGGTGGGCTGCGGGGTGCCCTCTCTCACCCGCCCGCGCCCGCGCAGCGCACTTATGTCACGCGTGCAGATGCAGCGACCGATCAGTCACTTGCCCGCCACCGGCGCCGCGCCGAATTTGCGTAGGCACCTACTTTGCTTACGATCGCGTAACAAAAATGGAACACTTTACAAATGTTGAGCTTGTGGAGATGGTACGTTTGTATGCTATCAGCGGAAACAGCTTAACACAGTCTGTGCAAATGTTTCGCGATCAGTTTCCGAACAGCCATGTTCCAACACGTGAAGTGATGCTGGGTGCCACACAGAGACTAAGGGATTATGGACAATTCCAAGTCCCTCGTCACGCTCGCGCTCGTGGAAGTGTAGGTCTCTCGGCCGGCCTTCAAGAAGAGATCTTGGACTTTTTTGAAGAGGACCCACGTGCTAGCACCCGTGATGCTGGGCGGCGCTTCAACGTCCACCACACAACTGTATGGCGGCTACTGAAACGAGAACTTCAGCATCCGTTTCATTTTCAGAGAGTCCAAGAACTGCATCCACAAGATAATGCCTCACGCATAGCTTTTTCTCACTGGATTTTACAAAACAGGGATGTGAACATTTTGTGGACCGATGAATGCATGTTTTCACGTGTGGGGATTTACAACATTCACAACGAGCACTGGTGGGCACATCGCGACCATAACCCGCATAAAACCAAGAACGATTCGTTTCAGCATCGTTTTAGTATTAATGTCTGGGGTGGCATTATTGGAGAGCATGTGCTAGGTCCATACATCATCGAAGGTCATCTAACCAGCTCCAGTTACTTGGAGCTTCTGCATCACGTTGTTGACGAGATGCTCGACGATGTACCACTGGCCTTTCAACGAAACCTGTTTTTCCAACAGGATGGAGCTCCACCTCATTATGGACGCCAAGTGCGCGATTTTTTAAGTGAAGTGTTCAGAAGCCAGTGGATTGGACGTGGTGGTCCAGTACCCTGGCCCCCACGATCTCCGGACAT
The DNA here is from genome assembly GCA_910589525.2 of Ennomos quercinarius. Classification (NCBI taxonomy): domain Eukaryota; kingdom Metazoa; phylum Arthropoda; class Insecta; order Lepidoptera; family Geometridae; genus Ennomos; species Ennomos quercinarius. The sequence goes on from OU342491.1 coordinate 177,571, forward strand.
GACCCCATGTGATTTTTTTTTATGGGGTGAAATAAAAAGACTAGTTTACACGGACGAAATTACTAGTGCTGTGCAATTAAAAGAAAAAATCATTGCTGCATTTGATCATGTGAGACTAAACGTGAATGTGCTAAAAAAACTATCACGAAACCTAAGACGTCGCGCTCACTTGTGCATCGAAAACGAAGGAGGACACTTTGAGCAGTATCTTAGGGTAACGTAACTTGTAAGTACATAATTTTGTAAATACTGTAACGCCCCAGTGGCAAGCTGCTGACACAGATTAAGTCATAGCTACCATGGGTTGTTTACTGCACCCCGCGCACATAGCCAAAACAATAGAGACCGAATACCTGAACCCTGTAGGTAATTAGACAATAGGACCTTCCTCAATGTAGCAATTTTCTAACAATGTTTTTATGATGTTTTGACTACAATACAATACAATACAATAACTCTTTATTGACACCAAAATAATAATAACATAGAAATGAGAATCACATAATAAGATAGGTACAATGGGCGGAACAAAAACGCGGGCGGTCAATGGACTAATGATGAGACAAAAAGTGTTTACTTTAAACTGAGTCATCGCGTGGGGTCCTACTATTGTCCTAGCCGAAACGAAGTTGAGGCTACTTGTGATTCACGACAAAAATGGTTTATCAAATATTCGGCTACTAAATAAATGTGGAATTTAAATTTTATTTTTATATGATTAAATATACACAGTACAATGGATTCTAAAAATATGGAGACAATGCAAATCAACATCCGGTATACAGATGGAAAACCTCTTTCGTAAAATATAATGCCCCAGTATGAGCACGAGGGCATGTATATTACACCTACAGTAGGCATACCTACCTACTATGAGCATTGCCCGTGGTCCACCTGCTCAGTTCACCTGGTTAAACTACGAGCACTTTTGAGGTAGGCCATACCACAAAATAGAAAAGTACAGAAATCAATCAACATAGTAAGTGCGCTCGAGCAACGCACACATAGACACCGCTCACCGACACGATGTCTAGGAGTCTTTCGGAGTAGTGCGAGCGCGAGTATCACCCGCTTAAGACACGCGTCTGTGAACTTTCTTGTGAAAAAAATGGAGCAACTAAAAATAGTTACTATAACTGTAACAGTGGACGGTTGTTTAAATTCAACATTAAACGGTGATGAACGGGATTGTCGTTTTTTAAGCTACCAGTTGTTTCAGAGAGGTAAGTAGGTAGGGTTTGCTTGTTTTCAATAATTTAATGAGGAAGATGTAAATGTAACATAACCAAATTTTTTTAGCCTTCAAAAAAACCCTTTATCTAATTATATTAATAACTGCGAAAAAAATATTTCGATATCAATGGAAGGGTTATGGTTTTAGCAGTCTATGTATGTATGTTTGTATTTACGTATGGAAGATAAAAAATACGGTCATCTTCTGCATTATAGTTATGATAAGTAGGTATGTACCTACTGCTCGGCGCGGCGAGCCGGCCGCCATCCCTAGCGCGAGCGCGTAGGTATGAAAAGTGAAGTACATACATGTGATTGACTTTGTACTACTTTGTGGCCATACCAACCGCAGTCAATAGTACATTACTGCAGCGGCCGGCAACAGAGGCAGTGATGGACGAACGTGTAAATGTGGGCACACACATACGTAAGTCCATCAATGCTTAGTTGTGGCCAAGGCTTGTATAGTACTTTTCTCAAATAATGCGCGGAAATTAAAGCTATCACCTATTTCCATCTATTCTCATCTATTATCATCTATTCTCACCAATTCTCATCTATTCTCATCAATTGCCATCAATACTTATCAATTATCATCGATTCTCATCAGTTCACATCAATTCCCATCAATTTTCTTCATTTCTCATCAATTTTCATGATTTATCACCATTTCTCATCAATTCTCGTCAATTCTTACCAATTCTCATTAGTTCTCATCAATTCTCATCAGTTTTCATCTATTATCATCAATTCTCATCTATTATCATCAATTCTCATCTATTCTATTTGCAAGGCTGCTCAAAAGATTTTTTTTAAATTTTTAAATTACACGACTGATATGAGTTTTGTTTGTAATATATTTGGCCGCTAAACCACGGCAGATATGTATTTTCATACAACTTTTGCCAGCCGCTGCTCGCCAGTACAGCAATTTCGATTTATCCCGAAGAGGGTTGTAAAGTTGATTTATCTCAAAAAGTTAACTGATTTTTTTTCTGTAAATTGTTTTAAAAACATGTCCTTTTCAACGGCTTTCTAATGAGATACCATTTATGGAAAAATATTGATGGGTTCCAAAGATACTCACAACCAAAGATGTCTACCCCCTCATCGACACATGAAATCATCCATGTAAATACTTGGTATCACGATTAACGTTAAGCCATAAAGCGAGAGTTAGAGCAACCAAGCAGTGATAAACTTATTTTTATGTATCGATGGCCTCTCATTGATACACAGAGCCTACCGTACGAGTTGAAATTGGACAAAATCCCGGGTAAATACCACTGAATATTGTTGATGACAATAAAAATGAAAGTTTGCTTATTTTCTTGTTTAATAATTCAAAACGGCTGTAATATTATTCTAAAATCCAGTAAATTGTAGATTTTTTATGCACATTTTTAAGGTTCTGTGCTTGAACTTTAACCTGAAATACACGTTTTATGGTTTTGGGAGTTTTATCATCTTTCCCTAAAATATAGTGCAGTAGCAAATAAAAAACGCTTGAAAGAAAGTTATTTACCATTAATGGTTATTTATTTATTACAGAAATATTTTTTTAGAAAAATCACAATTGTAACGACCAAAATTTTATTTTTTACCGCACTACCTCGCCTTTATTCACAAATATCCAGTAACTAACATTGATTTTAGTATGTTGTTTTATTTAAATAATATTTGTAATTTTGCTGAAACATTATTTTTGGTAACTATTAGAGGTGTAAATTACCTTAAATAACTTTATTTTGATTTGGGTTTTTTTTGTTATTGCACCATATTTTAGGGAAAGATGATAAAAACTCCTAAAACGGTAAAAACGTGTATTTCAGGTTAAAGTTCAAGCACGGAACCTTAAAAATGTGGATGAAAATCTACAATTTACTGGATTTTTTTTTTCTACGTCACAAGTCATGTAAAACTCATCTCTTGCGAACCAGTATTTTCAGTATGGCACCAATCATTTTTAACAAGATTCCTTTAAGGTTACGTATTGAGAATGACTTGATTTTCAAAAAGAAACTTAATGAGTTGTTGGTGGACAAAGCATATTATAGCATTGACGAATTTCTGTAGGATAAAAATTTAATTTAATGTAATATTGTTAATTATTATAATTTATGATTGATATTTAGTGACATGGACAAATTGAACATTATTGTATTAATAGGCACTAAATTTAAAAAAAAAAACTAAATTGTTGTGTTGACAAATATAAATGCTTGCATGTCTTAATGACGGAAATAGAGACACTATACACATTACAATAAGACCACAATTTTTGTATTGCCTATTTCGTAAGATAATAAATTGTTTAATTAATTGTTTAATTGTTTAATTTTAAAATAATATTATGGCCGTTTTGAGTTATTAAACAAGAAAATAAGCAAACTTTCACTTTTATTATCATCAACAATATTCAGTGTTATTTACCCGGGATTTTGTCCAATTTCAACTCGTACGGTAGGCTCTGTGTATCAATGAGAGGCCATCGATACATAAAAATAAGTTTATCACTGCTTGGTTGCCCTAACTCTCGCTTTATGGCTTAACGTTAATCGTGATACCAAGTATTTACATGGATTATTTCATGTGTCGAAGAGGAGGTAGACATCTTTGGTTGTGAGTATCTTTGGAACCTATCAATATTTTTTCATACATGGTACATGGTATCTCATTAGAAAGCTGTTGAAAAGCATGTTTTTAAAACAATTTACAGAAAAAAAAATCAGTTAACTGTTTGAGTTAAATCAACTTTTTTTGCCATGGTCATCATTTTCAAGAAGAAATTTGTTTCATTATTAAGCACTGTTTTTAAAAACTATGGTTAATTATTATTAAATTTAAGGGTCAGTAGAGTCATTAAGGTTTCTTTTTTGTAATTAATATCAGAAACATTATTAATAAAAGCTGTGCTTTCCGAAATCAGCGATTTAAGGTCAAAAACGGGAAATTTAATTTTCACAAAATTATTAATAACTTGAAAATTAAAAAAAATTGCTGAACCAATGTTACGCTTAAAAGATAGCCCAAGCAAGGCCTGTTTAAACACACCCTGAAAGGATCCGGTCTGCGAACGAATCACCCTGTATAATAATTAGTGCCGTTTGGCACAGAGACGCTGGGGCCATGGGAACCGGATGCCTTCGAAATTTATAATGATTTAGCGGGGCGTTTGGTTGAATCGGCACGTGACCAAAATGCTGGCATCTACTTTGGTCAAAGGATCAGCCTCGGCAGCGGGGCAACGCTGCCAGCACTATGAGCACGTTGCCAGATTCCACGGATTGCTTGAACTATCTATAGACCTTTGGCGGTGTATAGATTGTTCAAGATTCCTTTAGATTGTTATTTTTAGTTTTATATTTTAGTTTTAAAGTTTTTAGGTATACTTTAGTTTAGTATATTATTATATGTTATTTAAGTTTGTATTTATTGAATATATTGTTATTAACTTTAAAATATAAAAATGAACAATTAGTTGTACAATTACACTATTCTACTTACATAATTTTCGTTTAATGTCCCACAGTTGGTGATCACTAATAGCCGCACACGCACATTTATGTTACACGACCTGGAGCACTGGTAGATAATGCTATTTAGCATTAAGTTCATCCATGTACACCTTTTGTGCAAAACTATTAAATAAATAAATAAATAAAAAGTAGGGGGGGCAGTCGGGAAAAAAAAATATGGTGGAAAGTGGGAAAAGGCGAGCGAAAGGAAAGGAATAGTTATAGCCTAAACATGCACGTGAGAATTCTCAGCTAAGAATTTGCCTGAAGACGTGCACTGCTGAATATAGGCCTTCCTCACAGAGAGCCACTTTGAGCGGTTGCTTGTGTCCTGCATCCATCGGCTCCTCGCGGTTCTGACCAGATCATCGGTCCAAGTGGTGGGGAACCGGCCTACGCTGCGTCTTCCGGTTTGAGATCGCCACTCGAGAACCTTTCTTCCCCATTGGTTGTTAGTTCTCTGACCGATGTGGCCTGCCCATTATCACTTCAACTTGCTAATTCTAAGAGCTATATCAGCTACGTCTTTCCTGTATATACCTACTTCTAATTCCTAACCGTCGCGGTCCCCTTGGATTCTAGTATAAATAAATAGGTAATATGTATTTGAACAAAACTATGAACATAACTTTAAAAGTCAAGGTTATAATATTTCTTTTAATTGTGGTTAAGTAAACTTTTACATGTATTTTACGTAAAACGACATAGTCAGTCTCGTACTAAATAACCTAATGTGTCAATTTCAAAAGATTTGGATCCCAATAGGCTCTTCTTATCTATTATGCAAGTCAAAACACGATTAATAAGAATACGTAATTTAAGAGTTAATTTGTTAAGTGTATTAAACTTCAAAGCTGTAAACTATAGCAAGCTATTACCTGCAAAAAATTAGTAATGATTTTAAATTCGAGTGGGTAAGTTTATGGGATCCTTTCTTTATGATCGTGCACGGTGCAGCATCGTAAACTTGAACATGTTTAGGACCTACAAAACACACACACACACACACACACACACACACACACACACACACACACACACACACACACTGTAGCACTCAGCTCATTCACACACAAATCATCACACCATATACAGTTAGCACACTCTCATCTAGACAATGGGAATCTACCTCTGAAGTACGCCGGCGAACGGTGAATACCTGCACTCCTTCTATACCTAATGTGTTACATAGAATTATGCTTATCCTTAAGTACCTAAGTTTAAATTTCTTTTGTTTATTTCTTTGTTTTCTACTCATATACAACTTCGCCTCAACTGGAACGGTTCCCTTAACCTGTACTGTTCTCCCGTGACTGAGATTTACAAGTAACTCAAGATAAATAACCCCCACGACATAGTATTATTACTTTAGTGCTCTTGCGGGTCTCCTCATGTTGGATCTTATCTCGCAAGGAAACTAAATAATCGTTACTCGCCATGAAAAACAAGTATCGCGATCTAATGATAATGAATGCTGTATAAAACGGTGCAACAATAACGCTGATCCCGATATGTTTCGATGTTATTACAATAAACCGACAACTATCCCCTGGTTGCATCGTCAGCACTCAAAGTGGTTGCGCCTTATAAACTACAGTTGGTTGAAACTGTGCACTTGCATAGAAACGTACACCTGAGCAAGCGAGACTTACCCCTTCGTGCATGGAAAGCCGCAGCAGTGGATCGGCACACAGCTGCACGGCGAGCACGGGCGCGTGCTGCCGGCGCAGCAGGTCCCACACGCCGAGCGCACCGTCCCCACGGGCCAGTACTAGCACAGACACTCGCGTGGGGCTCCAGGCGCCGGCGGTGACCTTGTGCCGGTGCGGTGGCGACCACAGCACGGCGGACTCGCGGCAATCCTCGCTCCACACGCGCGCCGTCCAGTCGCCCACCGTCAGGAAGTTCTTCAGGAAGCCGGGGTTGCGCTCCAGCGACCACACTGGCCCCACGTGCGCTTCGAACTGCATTGAGAAAATAAGTTATTAAATTGGTTTTCATCATCGGAGCGAAGACTTTCGAGGCCGCAGATGCGCATACTTTGATCGGTAGTTTTTCCAGCGCCGTTTTGCCCTTGCGGTTGCCTCCAAGGACGAGGCCGTTCTCCGTGCCTGCCATGAATCGCGTGGGGATGGTGTGCTCGAACTCGAGCGTGCTGACTCCGTTGGCGTTCGCCATGTTCGGCACGTCAAACGAGTTCTTCACCACCTCCAGTATCATCTCGTCAGTGACTTCACTCATGTTGCGCATGTCCCACCACTTGATGACTCCGTCGGAGGAGCCCGAGAAGAACTCTTGCCCGGACTTGGAGTTGATGAAGATGACGTTCCGCACGACATCACGGTGCGCCACGTGCGGCGCGCAGCTGCGGCAGACGTCCGGGCCGGCCCGGCGGTCCCACGCGCACACGCGGCCGTCCACCAGTGCGCCAGCCAGCACGCTTGGGTCTCGCGGGTTGAACTGCAAGTCCACGAGCGCGCACGGCGGCGTTAGCACCATCTCAGGGCTAAGAGCGTTCTCCACGTCCCAGATAAGCGACTCGAGCTGCGCGAGCGGTGCGCGGTTGAAGTTCACGTCGTTGTACGCGACCGCAAACCGGTGCCCACCCTCGGGCTGCCAGCAGATCGAGCTGACGCGTCGCTTGAACACCATTGGATCGCGGTACACGTTCACCGTGCGACAGCTGAGATGTTCCTGGCTCTGCAGCGGTTCCATCTCGCTGTAGTAAATGTTGAACATGTCTATCGCGTTGTTTTGCATCACATAGTGCTCCAAATCCTGCCGACAAACATTTTGTCGATTACTTAAGTTTTTGTAGTTCAAATACTCTCAAGCATTATATATTTCGGTAAGTGTCGCGCAGCTAACCGGTGCAGAGCTTTGAACGCAGTGGATGTAGGTGTCGTCTTTCTCGACTTTGCGGCGGTACCGCTGCGTTTGCTCCGGGTCGAGGATGTTGACGTCTCTGGGCCAGCCGCCTTCGGCGTGGTTGGTGCCCGTCTTCCCATACTCGGCCCTGGGATGGAGATGTGAGCGTGAGTGGTGACGTGAGTAGGCGGCGGCAGGCGGAAGGAGGCGCGCTCACCGGATAGTGTTGATCTCTCGCTCGGAGTACCGCGGCGTGTGCTGCGTGGGCTGGTGCACGGGGTTGCGCAGGATGTAGGCGCGGTGCTCTGCCATGTTGGCGGCGATGCTGTCGCACATCAGCGGGCCCACTTCGCAGAACATCGGTTGCCGACCAAAGTCCATGCGCTTTTTTGTGTACTGGTACACAATATCCATTTTCAATCATGGGACTCGCAGATACTAAATATAAAATAAACTGCTTACAAGTAAAAATTACGCAAAAATTGACAGATATAAAACCTTGTTTTTTTTTTTTTTTCTTATATTTTGGCTCCACACATAGTGTATTTAGCCAGTGTCAAGTATTGTAATTATTCATCGAGTTATGGAATATTTCACGTGTAATGTAGGGGTGATTCTCAAGAAACGCAGCATTAAGCATTCAAAGGTTTATTTTATAATATTAATTATAAAATATACAGGGAACATTTTTTCCTAGTTGACGTAAGTCACACACTTCAGTCTTAATAGACAAGACCATAGTTAAGCAGGTGGCGAGCGCTATACATGAAACTCCTTTCGGAACGACCTTCGAGTTCCATCGGTGTTGTGCATTACTCACACTCCTCCTCACAACACTAGTTGGATAATCCCATGATCTCTTTCAGTCGGGAAAGTCTTGGTCCAGTTAAAGACTTGGTTAACATGTCCGCTTCCATGTTTTCAGTCGACTGGTATTTCACTCCAATGACTTCATCCTTAATGCAGTCTCTTATAAAATGCATTTTTAGGTCTATATGCTTTGACCTGGTGGAGACTATGGGGTTCTGACATAACTTGAGTGCTGCCTGGTTGTCATTCCAGATAATGATCTTTCTTTGGTTTGCACCCAGATCTTTGAACAGTGTTTTTAAATGTATAGCTTCTTTTGCAGCTTCAGTTATCGCAGTATATTCGGCCTCTGCCGTAGATAGCGCAACGCTTCTCTGTTTCCTAGATGCCCAGCTTATAGGACCACCTGCAAACTTAAAGCAATAGCCAGAAAAAGATTTACGGTCTAATTTGCAAGCACCCCAATCTGCATCTGCCATGCCGTAAAATTCTTTTCCAGTCTTTTTAAATATGAGGCCCACATCTCTGGTACCTTTTAAATATCTGAGGACTCTTTTTGCACTTTTGAAATGCGCGTCATCATAGCTGTCATTGAATTGTAACAGATAACTCACTGCAAATGCTATATCTGGTCTGGTAGCTACAGCGAGATACATGAGTGTTCCAATCAGATTTTTGTAAGGTAAGTCTCTCTTTTCTTTCTTACTCTTTTCTAAAATTAGACCTGGCTCTATTGGTGTAGTTGTTGGATTACATTCTTCCATATTAAACTTTTTCAGAGTATCGTCAATGTATTTTTCTTGACTCAGTTTTATTTCACCGTCTCTGCATGTTACATCTATCCCAATTAGGCGTTTAGGTCTTCCCAAGTCTTTCAATTCGAATTTCTTTCTTAATAACTCTTTTATTTCTTTTAATTTCTTAGGACATGAGTAGGCTATCAGTATATCATCGACATAAATTGCGATTATGATTTTTACTCCTCCTTTCGCAAGAATATAGACACAGGGGTCAGCTAGTGATGCAGTAAATCCTATAGACCTTAATTCTGTGTCCAGTTTGATATACCACTGCCTCCCTGCCTGCTTAAGTCCGTAAAGAGCTTTTTTCAACAGACAGACTTTTTCTCCTTCTATAGTTTTCATGTCTTTTAACATATCTCTTGCTTTATTGTAGAGACTAAGATCATCTGCGGCGCTTTCTTCTACTAATATTTCTCTTAGATACTGTTCGACATAATCGGGTAATTTCATGACTATGTTCTCTTCTAAGTCTCCATTTAGATACGCCGTAGTGACATCCATTTGGTTAAGCTGTAAATTTTCTTCAACAGTCATCCCTATTACGGATCTGATTGAGCTTAGTTTTGCAACAGGGGCAAACGTTTCACTGAAATCAATACCCGGCCTCTGGGTGAAACCTCGAGCAACGAGTCGGGCTTTCATAGTTTCTTTATTATCTGGGCCTATTTTCTTTTTGAGAATCATTTTATAATCGATTAGTTTCATCCCATTTTCTTTCTCGATTACTTTCCAGGTGCCGTTTTTTAAATGCGCTTTTATTTCCGACTTTATAGCACCGCTCCAATCTTCGCCATTTTCTTTTTCATCTGACAGATATGAAACATCTAAAGTAAATGAGTTTTCATCTAATCCACTCCCAGTGACATAATCATTTAACCATGAAGGCTGTTTTCTTTCTCTTTGTAGTCTCGGACTTGTAGTTCGATCTTCAGGTGCATCTTCATAAATGTCATCGTCATCTATTACAGGAGTTTCTATTTGACTACTGGTCTCAGGTATGGAATGTTCATATTCTACGTCTTGTTGATGAATATTTATGGGAAGTTTCTCAAAAGGTAAGTTGTTATTCGGATTTTCTGTTATTTCAATATCTATTTCTTTTATAGTATTTTTACGATTTTTATTCTTATTCCGTTTTTTATTTTTATTTTTTTTTAGGTTCCGGTTGCTGCTGCGGCTTCTGTTGCGGAGTTTTGACGAGATTATCATAATTTATATCATCATCTTCGTAGTACATCTTGTTCATGACTTTTACATCCCTACTAACAATCACAGTGTTTTCTTCAGGTATGTAAATTCGAAAACCTTTTGTATACCTTGCATATCCGACAAACATGCCTTCTTTGGCTTTTTGGCTTAATTTTCCCTTCCTATTTTTATTCAGGGTATAAACTTTACTTCCAAATATATGGAAATGATTCGCAGATGGTGTTCGGCCAACCCATTTTTTATATGGTATATCTCCGTTTAAAGCTGTAGCAGGACTTCTATTACTCAAGTAATTAGCAGTAAAAACTGCTTCGGCCCACAAGTTTTTAGGAGTATTTGCTTCTATCATTAAGCATCTGGCTTTTTCCATCAAGCTTCGGTTTTTACGCTCGCTTATCCCATTTTGTTGCGGGGTATATGGTGCAGTCAACCTCCTTCGGATACCTTTTTCTTTCAGATACTCATCAAATTCATTGTTGATGTATTCTTTTCCGTTATCTGATTGCAGATTTTTAATCTTTTTATTTGTAAAGTTCTCTACTTCATTTGCGTATTCTTTGAACTTTTCAAATACTTGACTTTTTCTTTCCATGAAGTATACATAACAATATCGCGTATAGTCATCAATGAAAGTCACATAGTATTTTGATCCAGCTAGTGATTCACATTCGAATGGGCCACATACGTCACTGTGAACGATCTGCAGTGGTTCGGTTGTTTTTATTTCGTCATGTTTCGGGAAAGGTAACCTTGCGAATTTTCCTTTTATACAGGTCTCACATTCATCGAGTTTTTCGTTATTCAGATCGATCCCATATATCAGGTTGTCTTTTGCCATCATCCTCAAGTCTTTTTCATTTACATGTCCGAATTTCCGATGCCATTGCATAATTTTGTTGTCAGTTCCAGGTGCATAATTTGCGGTCTCGTCCGGTGTGTCAAATTTTATGTAATATAGCCCGTTTTTTCGGTTAGCTGTTTGTAGTACTTTATTATTATCTCCAAGTATAGAGGCTTTATGTTTTTCAAAAAGTACTTTATTTCCTTTGTCTGTTATTCTTCCGACTGACAATAGGTTGGTTGTCAAATCAGGTACGTATAGGGTCTCTGTCATATTGAATTGAGCTTCGTCGGCTGTCATAGTGACTTTACCTTTTCCTCTAATAGCCATTGTATGATTTTTAGATGCCAACTTGAGAGTTCCCGTTTCTGAAGTTATGTTGGTGAATAACTTACTGTTTCCACAGATGTGCGACGAGCAGCCGCTGTCAAGACACCATACTTCTTCTTTCGTATCCGATTGACTTGTGTTCATGCACACATTAAAGTTACTCGGTTGTTTTTTATTTTTATTGTTTTTCTTTTGTTTTCCCCAGCACGCTTCCGTAGTATGGCCTTTCTTTTTACAATTTTGACAATACTTTGTGCTCTTCTTCTTCGAAAAAAATGCACCATCGCTCTTTTCTGAATCATTGTTTTTCCGAGCTTCGCTCTCCTCGATGATCTTTATTTTCAGTTCTTCGGGTTTTGGTAAGCTGTCTCTAGATTCCACTGCGCAGAAGTTCTCATATGTTGCCGGCAAACTGTACAACATCATAATGCTCAGCAAGTCTGGATGAAGGTCAACATTCATATCGGCGAGTTTATCCACGATGTCCATAAAATTATTTAAATGTTCGCGGACATCATTGTTTTCGACCTTTTTCAAAATTAATTGTTTGAGTAATGTTGCCTTTCGTGCAGGGCCTGTGCTTTGGTAGATACTTTTTAGTTTATCCCACAGTTCATACGAAGTTTTGCAGTTTTTGACCTGCTTTAGTTCAGATGGGGATATAAGCAACAATAGCTCTGACCTCGCTAGCAAATCTTTTTGCGTGAACTTAACTTTTTCGTCTTCCTTTGACGGCGGCGTTTCGATTCCACTGGCGATTTCCCACAGTCCATTTTTGATCAGGATTGCTTGGGCTTGTACGCTCCATGTATCGTAGTTTTCTTTGGTAAGTGCGTCGATTCGATATGACGTCATTTTTATTTCGTCGCACTTTTCTTGAAACTATTTTTAAGATAAAGCAGAGAACCACGCTCTGCTACCACTTGTAGGGGTGATTCTCAAGAAACGCAGCATTAAGCATTCAAAGGTTTATTTTATAATATTAATTATAAAATATACAGGGAACATTTTTTCCTAGTTGACGTAAGTCACACACTTCAGTCTTAATAGACAAGACCATAGTTAAGCAGGTGGCGAGCGCTATACATGAAACTCCTTTCGGAACGACCTTCGAGTTCCATCGGTGTTGTGCATTACTCACATGTAAAGTCAAGTCTTCAAGTCTTAGTCACAGTCCAGTCTAAGTCAGGTAATCATAGTCCAGTCTAAGTCATACCCTAGTAAAGTGGTGGTGACTTTACTAGAAGCTTCTATGGAATTTTGGAAGCAACACGAAAAACCACGTTTCACTACATTATATCACTTGCCCACACTCATGCTCGTAATTCAGCACTTAATGCGTAAAACACCACCAATTTTAACCATTAACACTGGAAAAAGCACAAGTTTAGAAAAATAATACAATGAAACGACGTGAACTTTTTCGAGTTCCCGCCAAAAAACCTAAAACCTTGTTTGATTAATCATTGACTTCAAAGAGTATATAATACCTATTCTAATTGACTTTCCCAAACCCCACAGATTAGAGAAAAAAACAAATGACTATACCAAACCCTTCCCAAACTATATTCATTTGTTTTTTTTTCTCTAATCTGTGCACACGGAGAACATATATTTTTCCGTGATTTTTCCGGTTATGAAAAAGTACTCCGTGGATTTATTTGTATCTTTTTCACATTTTTGATTTTTTTGGTCGGAGCACAGATTAGAGAAAAAAACAAATGACTGTGAGTCGGAGTTGGAGTCACAGAGTACCTTTTTATAAACCGAAAGTTGGAGTCCTGAACACAGAGTTCTTTTGTATCCTGAAGTTTTTTTTCCATTTTCGCCCAGTAATATTGTCTTGTCATTATTAATCTGGTTTTCATTTAGTCCTGCTACCCCTGCTACTTTTCTGTAAAGTCGGTCCCTCAGCAGCAGTGGAAGTAGAATTCAAAAAAGTAAAATGTAATACCTACAGGCAACCTAGAGTGTTGAGCCAGTGCGGCGCGGCGGTGTGGTGTGATGGTGTGGCGACGGTGGTGACTAGCGGATACAAATCATGTCGAGTCAGTTCCCGGCGTTCCGGCTTGCGACGCTACTCGCGCGGCAGCTGAGTGCGCCACTCGCCGCCAGGATCAAGGTGACACGAGTCGCTGTGCTGTGCTGAACCATAAATTATTATAAGAAGCTTTTTCTTCTACATAATTTCGATTTCCGCTCAAAGTGGTGCTGTGTGGAGGAGGCCTATGTTCAGCAGTGGACGTCTTGAAGCTGCTGACGAAGATGACGATTAGACGTGTCTCTACCCTCGACCCCGCGTATGCCCGGGCAGCGGCACGCGCGCGCGCAGGGCGGCGCCGGGCGGGCGGCGTGCGCGGCGGCGGGGCGCGCCTACCGCGCGGCCGACCTGCGCCTCAAGCTGTGGGTGCTGCGCCTGCCGCAGCCGCGCTCCCTCCCGCCGCTCTCGGATGACGCCGCGCTCAACGCTGGCGCCGACATCATCGGTACCGTACACTACACGACGCTATACATCCACGAAAATATGAGGACCTATGAAAGAGCTAAAGCTAAGACCCAGAGACCTTTAATCATTGTTACAAGTTAACTCGAGTAGCGAGCGTAGGGAGTGTAAAGCGACTACAGTAAAGTAATGTACGTCCAAATGAACTCGCACCAGGGATGTACTTGTCGGTAGACAAAGCAAAGATTACTGAACTGCTGAGGATCCGCTCCAGCTTCGCACGGGGTACCTGATCAAAGATTACCAAACTGCTGACCCGCCCAAGCTTCGCACGGTATACCTAATTACTTTTGGGCCCTGTTTTCTCGTCTATCTTCCTTCATCGTCCCAATTTATTTCCCGATTTTATCCTCTTTTTCTCTGTTCCACCCTCGCGTTTTCCCTCTCGTATATCTTTACGATTAGCCTCTCTTCTTATTTTAAAAATTCAGCTTCTACTGATGTTTGGAATGTTTGAATTTCCCGTTTCCGTACAAACTGGGATAAAAGTAAATAAAACCACTTGTATAGAAATGTATCGTGGTGTAAAACTTTTAATTAGTTGGTACGATGGGTGGGACCGTGGGACAAGCAGGATCAACATTTTTGCCAAATATTGTACACTCTCCAGAGAATACCTAGCTATTAAATATATAAAAAATGAAATACATGCAGATAAAAGAAATGGTGTTTGTTAACGTTGTGTAAAGTTGTTCAGTTACTTTACTCTTTTACCATCAATGTTCTATACTGTAGCATTTTCGAAAATAGAAAAATTGACTTATTGTTTGTTTCTAGGGGAGGTCGTGATCTTTGCGCTCGGGTCAGCTATTGTCATTTTCGAAGTAAACCGTCAAGCGCAAATTCAGGAAGACAAGGTATCTACGTCTACTTAGATGTCTACATTATAATTAGCTCTTACATAATAATCAATCAGTCACATCGAAATGTCACCATTCATAACAAAAAATGACTTTTACTTAACTTTTTATTGAGTGTTAATATAGTCAGATACATAGTTGTTATAATCTGGTCACAGCGATCATCCGATCTATTGTATGTATACATAGGCCTGCACATAAGCTTCTAACGGTTGATAGCTCGCGTAACGTAAGCCGGCCGTATATAGGTACCTACACACACACCTTATGATTTGAAGTTCAATCTCCGAGATCCGCGCTCTCGTCCTGTCTCGCCCTGTCTCGCTACTATCCCGGTTGCGCGTCTGTGAAAGAGTTTCGTAACGGTGTTGGCAGTTGCACTGATACACAGAGCTACGAGCCGCGGTGTGTAGGTTGTGATCGAGCAAGCGTGTGAGTGCGCAGGTGTTGTCGCGGCGGTCGGCGCGGCTGGCGCTGGTGCTGCAGCTGGAGGAGCTGGTGCGGGAGGTGACGCGGCAGGAGGAGGAGCTGCGCCGGCTGCAGGACCTGCTGCGAGCGGAGGCGCGCCGCCGGGAGGGCGCCGCTGACCGCTAGCTGCGCCCTCATACTAGACACATAATTGGATCAAAATAAATCTGAAACCGGGATATACATATCCGCAATACTCTGCTACGTTGTTTGTTTTGAGTTGTTCGTTCAGTCAAGTCCCCAACTATACTTAGATACATCGTAACAGTGACTGTAGCCAACGATGTAGTGTATTTGATTGAAGACTGTAGCTAAATAAATAGCAGCATTGTAAACAGTGCATTTGACCATAAATAGCGGGTTCCAGTTGAACAAAGTTATCGTTATTTTCGTTTTTTTCGTTCACATTGACTGGAACGATCATATGTAATTTGGCCTTGTCTGGGTAAAAAGTGGCATAATTTCGTAGCGTTCTTGGCGTTTTTAGCAGCTACTGAAACCCACACTAAGCACACATCTTAAGGCCGATATACACAAAACGAACAAAGAATTATAGCAAGAGAATTCTTTCTTGATCTGTTACCTAGTGTAAACGAAAGCTCGTTTTCAGCGTTTACACCAAAATAACAAGGAACAAGAATGAGAACCAAGAAGTAGAACAACGAACAAAGATGCAGCTTGCTGTTTAGATCAGCCGAGCTATAATGGTCGTTACTCATTCGTGTCAATTCTGTGGCTGGTAGTGCTCCGCTAGTCCCACTCTGACAGCAATGTTGTGATTGCAAGTGCTGCGTTTATTACTTTGTCTCACTCAAAAAGAAAAGAAGGAAGAGACGTTGGTGACAAATTTAATGCAACAAAGGATACTGGATAATGTAGGTGAACATTACATTACATTCAAGTAGATTTGCAATTTCCTGCCAAGCATCTTGTTTGGAAGCTGTATTTTTATAGTGTTCTAAAGTCAGATCCCACAGACATCTGGCATTATGGTACCTAGGCTTCTATCAACAATACACATTTTTCTTGAGACCAATCCATAATGAATTCTATAAGTACCTATGTATGTATTCAAATCGCTAGAACACGAACACTTTGAAGAGACCGCTCCGTGGAGTGAGCACGTCCAACCACGTACAGTAAGCTACTGTTCGCACACTCTAGTGCCGTTTACATCAAGCGAGCGAGCATTCTTAGAATATTCCTAGAATGTTTGCGAGCAAAGATAGAATGCTCTGTGTCTGTTTACACTAATAGAATTTGACGGAGACGGGGGAGACTGAGCATTCGCTCGTTTGGTGTAAATCGGCCTTTAGGCTTTCCGAGACTAATGTGGAACGATCGAGACATTATTATTTTGTTCATTAATTAGCAAGAAAGATGTTGGTTATTCAAGTAAAATACAATAAAAATAAATAAAATAAATTATCTGGTTCTCAATTCATAACTCAGAATTTGTACCCCACTACCCTGACTCGAAAGTTCATAAGTTTCGCTAATCTACAGTTGAAGTGGAAACGTTTGTAGGACCACAAGATAACAGTTTTTATTTTTTTTATTTTTATATAATTCAAAAAACAGTTATGACTACTTTACACCGTAATTGTATATAATTATGTTTCGCGGATTGATCCTTGCGATTTAGTTTACATATTTGTAGTTATGTTAGCCGCACGTACCGGCCCACGCACGTATTTTTAGAGATTTCTGGGATTTTTTATATATATAGGGTAACACTGAAAAAATGACTTGTCAGTCTACCCCACCAAGCTCCTTTCCGCCGAGAATTATTCATTCCGTGTTTCCGTGCTCAGGCCTTCGAGAGTACCTTTTTATAAGCTCCAAAGTATTTTTATATTTTACAAATAAATAGTGAAAAGTGATCAAGAACGAAGTATCAGAAAAAAGAGGAGCCGCTTAGTCGATGTGATGCGTCGTAGGCACACCGGCCTTCGATCTTCATAAAATGCTTTGTATTCACAATGTCATTCGACTACATTAATGCAATCGTTGAGTCAGCGGAGCGGCTTAGTCGACGTGATGCGTCGCTGGCACACTGGCCTTCGATCTTCACAAAAATGCTTTGTATTCACAATGTCATTCAACTACATTAATGCAATCGTTGAGTCAGCGGAGCGGCTTAGTCGAAGTGATGCGTCGCTGGCACACTGGCCTTCGATCTTCACAAAAATGCTTTGTATTCACAATGTCATTTATTCGGCTACAAAGGCAATAGTGGACCAAACGGAGCGGCTTAGTCGATGTGATGCGTCGCTGGCACACCGGCCTTCGATTTTCACAAAAAATGCTCACATTATCATTTATTCGACTACAAATGCAATCATAAAGCGAGGGGAGCCGCTTAGTCGACGTGATGTGTCGCTGGCAGACCAGGCTTCGATCATTCACAAAAAATGCTTTGTATGAACAATGTCATTTATTCGACTACGAATGCAATTATCGAGCCAGCAGAGCCAGCGGCAGTGAGAGCTAACAGCAGTGGAAGCCAGCAGTAGTGGAGCCAGCACCAGCAGAGCCTATGCCGATTACCGACATACCCTACCCGAATCACTAAAAATGTATTGTATTCACAATAACATTATTTCGACGATAGAACAGTAATTGTTTAGTCGATGTGATGCACTACTAATGATCCAACAAGCAGGCCATCATGCACTGGTTTAGTTGGAGTTATGTGGACACGCCACAAAAAATAAAACGGTGATTATGTACGAGAAGGACACTTCTCTCAGTATTCAACACCAGTGTAACGCGCACGTGCCACTTGCCACCTTTGCTGCGACGTGATGGCTACTGTAGCTACTGTTAGTACATTTGTATGATAAGTGTCATATCTTTCACAATTGTATGTGTTAAAACTTAAAACATGCTGTTATCCAAAGCGATTACTAGTTATGACATTGTTTTGGTGGTTTTGCCACTGACAATCTAATGCGTACTGTAACGATCCAGGCTGTCTCGTGACGTCACAAATATTATAAATGTTATCTAAACTATAAAAATACTGAAATAATTTCATTGAAGCATTTTATGCACAAAGAATAGTCCAAAAATAAAGGAAATAGTCGTTGGCATCGCATTAACTGATAGAGAAAATGTAGAGATAGGTGTAAAAGTGGGTATCCGTGGTAAAATAAGGTAACAGTAAAAGAAATCAAACCTTCTTTATATTTAGTTTTACTTTTTTACCTTTCTACCTTTAAAGTGTTTTTGATATATAATAGGATTTTGAGATCTGTCAAGCTGTCAAACGCGGTCAGTTATGAAATCATTCACGGGATTCGCAAGTCGAAACCTGGTAAAAAAATGCACGTGAAATTTACGGATTCTTAGTTAGCTTCGCCCTCTCAAGTAATTCTGGATCTGGGGGGAAGTATGCCTCGGGTCCAGGAACTCAGTAAGAGATAAGTTGAAACTGTGCAACGAAGCTTGTCTTCCCTTATTTTGCTTAGGGTATGCAGTTCGCGTGTTTTGTGGAGACCTGCACCAGATTTTGCCTCCGTTATAGGATCTGGATCCACCTTTTTGGTTTGGTTTGCATTCTGGCTGAAAGGAGGGCTGAAAAGATTAACTGTCCCGTCTTCGTGTATACGATACCCGGATCCTAAATGCAAATTAAGCTGAACTGTCCCAAGTGATAGGGTTTTGTCTTGTATGCTGCCCATGGACCCCGGTCCCGCATGCAAGATAAAAATTAGGTGGCAATAAGTTTTAGCTTTGGAGAGCTTTTGTCACAGCTCGTTCTCTCATAGGGATAGATCAGGTATGTTCTCATTGCACACACCGAGAACAGACATGCACGTTTAAAAGTAAATGTGAGATTTGTAGCAATCTCCAGTGTTTGGGGGTACACACTAATGTATAGGGAAAAGCTATAAGTCGAGGAATACACACGTATGAGGGGAAAGTTAGGGATAAAATATTGAAATTCGCGGAAAAATAATAATTTTAGGGAAATAGATAAAATTCAATAAATACATTTAAAACGGTATAAAATACATTTAAAGATAAATTCATCATAATAAAATACTAATAAATAAAAGTGCAAATACAATACGTAAATTATCAAAGTCATAAAATTATAATCCAAGTTTTCTCGAAGGTTGAAGCTGTGGGTGTTTATTGTAGAGCTAGTTGTCGTGGACCTTGCTTTTGACGGAAAGCTGGGTGATCACAGAAGGTTTTAATGTACAGAGAGCAACGCTGCAAAGGTATAAGTAGGTATTTTCTATAGCTGGCATAAGCTTTGTGAAACTACAGTAGAGATAGAAAGGGGAATGAGTTTGAATACGATTCATCACATTAGTTTCATGACCTAGTCTCAACTGGAAAATTATTGTCGTTAATGTTGCGGATCATATTAGTATGAATACGTAATTCTATAAATCTATTTTGTGGTAAAAATGCGTTGTACTATATATCTATTCTGTGGTATAGGAAGGTATTTCTTTAGCTGGGTTTGCGATGTTCTACGGAAGATATGGGAAAGGTTCTATTCCTACACGGTGATAGTAAACGCTGATACAAAGTTCACATGAACAAGTTATGACACTACTGAGAAAATATTATTCTGTGCCTAATTTTGATGTACAAATTCAGCATAAATAGATAGGTATTTTCTTAGCGGATTCTAGGCTGAATTTTACTTAGGAGAGTTGGGAGGATCATATTCCTACAAGGAAACGAACGTTTTGTTTTCTAGTTGCAAAATAGGTAATGTTTGAACGATAGTTAGGAAACTACCGGGAATTAGTAACGACTGGGAATTTATTTCTTTTACTTAGATAACTATTGGGAAAATATTCTCTGTTTGAAATCATTCGCGAGTAACTTAAATATAATCGAAATTGAGTTTCGTTCTAGGATCGAAATAGGTAATGCGTGTACAATAGTTAAATAACTACTGGGAATTTATTCATAGTTTAGGGTTGTTCGTGTTTGTTTATAGATCAATTTAGTGGAATTCAGGTTTGAGTTTGTTTGATTGAATTTTCAAAAGAATTTTACCTTTTATTCTATAAAAACATTTAAAGTACTATTGATAAGAAATTGTCCTTCGTGTCTTGGGTCAAGCACAGCAGTACCTGTTAGTGATCTCCTTACCAAACGGATAGGGGTAGCTAATTTAAAGATTCGAATGAGAATATCTTGTTGTTAGGAAATAGCATCAAAAATCTATAATATTATTTGAAGGAAACATGTCCTTATCGTATTTCATAATAATGAAACATAATACCTAAATTATATAAACGGGTTTTAGATTACTTTTCAATACAAGTTCTGGAAAATAGAGACAACCTGAATATCACTAACAGATCATTGAATTCAAATAAATATTTACAGTTAAAATTAATACTATTGTTTAGTTCACTGCATGCTGTTGATATAGAATATACGATAATATTGATAATCTTTAAACGAAAACTAGGAGATTTGAAAGTTGAGCTATTTTTAGAGTCTGTCATATACCGAATGTAGTACGTATTAGATAGACTCACAATTAACTAAGGTGATGTCTATTTTGTTAGGATTTGGAAAAAAATAATGTCCTCTTGTCCCTTGCACCTTTTGGAGTCCAAACTAGATGAGTAGATAAGAATAGGTAGATGGGGAACCTGACGTACTGACTTGGGATAAATAGAACAAAATTTAGTAAAATCAAATTTCTCTTAGTGTGGGGGAATTTCACACACGGTACCTCCGTGTGGGAAATTTCAAGCACTAAATAGTGGAGGGTTAACCAGCCAGGTAGTCGAGACCCACAGCATTGGAGCGGTGGCGGGGCTCCTATGCCAGAGTTATGATAAACAAATAGAGTTTACTATGACTTTGCTATATAACAAACTCAAACTCAGTTATCAATAAACTTACTTACGTTTTACCTATGTTTCACTTTCTTGTCTTGTTAATTTCAACATACGTTCGTCATGAAGCTTTAATTTACCTTCAGTTTTGTTTATGACTAGGAACTATAATGTTCAATTTTTTGCAGGAAAAAATTATTCATTCCTACAATTGAAACCTTTCGAAAATATAGTAGGAAATATATTGATTGGTGCATAATATGATTTTATGTGGAAATTTCAGTTCGGTTACTCAGAGTATAGGAATAGTGTTCATCAGGGGATTAAATTGCAATTATTTGTAGGACGATGAATATTTTAAATTAATTTAATATTATTGAATAGGTTAGATGTTTGTTAGGTATTGTCTCATTACTTTAAAAGGATTTGGATTACTACACTATCACAACGTACGGTTCTACCATTTGTAGGAGACGATTCACAAGGCCATAAACATTAAAATAGGTAGTCCACAATAGTCAACAAGCTTTGATCACTTGTAACTTCATATGATTAGTTCAGTATATTCGGTGATTTCGGTGAATTTATTATTAATGTATTATAATTAGGTTAAGATAGGGGTTATTACAATTTGGTGCCGTGACCAGGATTGACATTTGACTAGGATCTCAAATGACCAGGATCTCAATTGACCAGGATCTCAATTGACCAGGATCTCAATCGACCAGGATCTCAAATGACCAGAATTTTACGTGACCAGGATTGACATTTGACTAGGATCTCAAATGACCAGGATCTCAATTGACCAGTATCTTAATTGACCAGGATCTCAAATGGCCAGGATTTTACTTGACTAAGATTTTCTTGCGTTTCTTTCGTTATCAGGTTGATTTATTTTAGAGATTTACATTATTGATAGTTTTCGATTAGAACGAGGATGTTGATTGTTTTGGATTGATATTATTTTATGTAGCGATGGTATTTATTTACTATCGCACAATTTGCTGTCCGTGGAAAAGGAAAGGTTTTGAGACAATATGTAGGGGCGGTTTTAGATTTCAATAAATCAAATGAAAATTAGTTAAAACAAAGATTCAATCTTTTGAGAGTTTTAATCGTTACTTTATTAGTTATTTAATAATTTCTCGGGGCTATAATGTTCAGGATATCATCGTTAGATTATCGTAGACGATGGATTAATTAGATGATGAGATAAACGGAATTCACACTATTCATGCAAACATTGGGTTATTTGATTTATGAATATTAGGGTTGACATTAAATAGATACAAATTTAAAATAGGCCGCGTTGCAATAAACTCAACGGAATTAAAATAAATTCAACATTAGAATGTTTCATTACGATCATGGAAATTTGTTGTAGTAGATTGGAAAGGAGTAGTAGTTTATTACTGAGATGGGTACATCTGTTTGATTAATTTTATAATTTATTGATGCACATAATAAGGTTGAGCTTTCATTTAGGACGTACGTGGGGAATTTATCATCATCCAATTCAGGAAAAACGACATAGTCAGTTTTCATAAATAATTCGGAAATATTAGAGTAAGTAAATAATTTACATTTCTTTCCTGTGGTTGCAACTAGGAAAGGTTCGAAGTTGGCTAAGATTATAAAACTATAGGGGGCGCTTTACAGTTCAAGATATTTAATAATTTTATTAGTGGTAGTTGATACGGTGGATAGACTTAGTTCCGATTCAGTGTTTATTGTATGATACACAATAATCTAAATAAAATAAAAATATTTAAAATAAATTATTACAATTTCAAAATAGTGGTATTTTTAAAACATTTTGGTTAGCTTGTTTGGTAGTTTTGCGCGTAATTCGAGTTCAAGTTCGGGGTTTTTGAGAGTGAATATTGTACTTATTGATTAAATTTTCAAATAAAATATTGCGTTTTAAAAATTCATACGTTAATAACGATAATATATTTAAAACGTAACAAAAGAAATTATTTTGTAGTAAAGATTAGTTCAGTTCGCAAAAATTAATATTTATTAATTATTGTTGTTATAATTTACTTATAATGAATAGATGGTTTCAGCCTTGACATTTTAAACGAAATTTATTAAATCATATAATTACTTATGTTGTAGAAATGAAATTGAAATAAAATTAAAGATTTTATTTTAATATCACGATAAGTATTAAGCAATAACTTCAAAGAAGCCTTAAATCTATTGGGAATTGCTAGCCGTTAAGATAGCGAATAAGTTAGTTGACAGGGGTCAAATGTGGATTAATGAATTGTTATGTTGTTATTTTTGCTTATGAAAGGGATTTGATTTTGGATAATTAAAAAAAAAAGTCATTTTTATGTAAGCAGGTATCATTGTATGGACATGGTCAGAGGTATTAACAGTGCAGGAGGATCTTAGTGGCTTAGCAAGATCTACGGTTTAAGGGATTTGTTGACGGGTGGCTTTAGATTTACACGACTCAACAAATGGGTTGATATAATTTAAGGCTAGGTGCTAGGTTAAAAGAGAAAGCCTAAGTTTAAACAAAACTGTTATAACAACCCCGTACTCTACAAGGTAGGAACATCCGATCTGCTACACTCTACATCCGAAATAATAGTGAATTACGGAGTGGGAAATATATGCGAAATATTGCTGAAGTCATAGACAAATCTATACTTTGAACTATTAAAGTTGACCTGGTTATCGAAGGGTTTTGTGGGGGGCAGCTCGGAACGAAAACATGGTTCTTAGGGGTACCTTCTACTTAAAGTTATTAGGACTGACCAGCCTCACAACCTGGTTTCTTTTGGTGGCTTGGTTAGCCTTGGGATAAGTGACTTTTGGGTATGATTGATGCGATAAAATTTTGGATATTGACTCATAAAGTAATTCACTGTTGTTACGGCTTAAGAGGGCGCTTAAAATAGAATAGTAATTACGGTTTGTTTTCAAGAATGGATTCAATAGTATATTAAAAATAAAAACATTATCATTGACAACTTTAAACATTCGAAAAATTTTACTCAATATTAATAATATTTAATATTTTTCAAATGAATAACAATTAATACTGTAATAACCCCTAGCCTAATTAATAAATACATTACATTAATAATAATTCACCGCATATTCTTAACTAATCATACGTTAAAAAGTTATCAAAGTCTATTGAACATTTTGGACTACCTATTTTAATGTTTATGGCCTTGTGAATCGTCACCTAATAAATGGTAGAACCGTACGTTGTGATAGTGTAGTAATCCAAATCCTTTTAAAGTAATGAGACAATACCTAACTAACATCTAACCTATTCAATAATATGAAATTAATTTAAAATATCCATCTTGCTACAAATAATTGCTATTTAATCCCCTGATGAACACTATTCCTATACTCTGAGTAACCGAACTGAAATTTCCACATAAAGCCATATTATGCACCAATCAATATATTTCCTACTATATATTCGAAAGGTTTCAATTGTAGGAATGAATAATCTTTTCCTGCAAAAGTTGAACATTATAGTTCCTAGTCATAGACAAAACTGAAAGTAAGTTAAAGCTTCATGACGAACGTATGTTGAAATTGACAAGATAGGAAAGTGAAACATAGGTAAAACGTAAGTAAGTATATTGCTAACTGAGTTTGAGTTTGTTATATAGCAAAGTCATAATAAACTCTATTTGTTTATCATAACTCTGGCATAGGAGCCCCGCCTCCGCTCCAATGCTGTGGGTCTCGACTACCTGGCTGGTTAACCCTCCACTATTTAGTGCTTGAAATTTCCCACACGGAGGTACCGTGTGTGAAATTCCCCCACACTAAGAGAAATTTGATTTTACTAAATTTTGTTCTATTTATCCCAAGTCAGTACGTCAGGTACCCCATCTACCTATTATTATCTACTTATCTAGTTTGGACTCCAAAAGGTGCAAGGGACAAGAGGACATTATTTTTTTCCAAATCCTAACAAAATAGACATCACATTAGTTCATTGTGAGTCTATCTAATACGTACTGCATTCGGTATATGACAGACTCTAAAATTAGCTCAATCTTTTAAACTCTCCTAACTTCCGTCTAAAGATTATTAATATTATCGTAGATTCTATATCGTCAGCATGCAGTGGAATAAACAGTAGTATTAATTTAACTATAAATATTTATCCGAATTCAATGATCTGTTTAGTGATATTCAGGTTGTCTCTATTTTCCAGAACTTGTATGGAGAACTAAACTAAAACCCGTTTACATAATTTAGGTATTATATTTCATTATTATGAAATATGATAAAGATGTTTGTTGCAAGTAATATATTAGATTATTGATGCTATTTCCTAACAACAAGATATTCTCATTCGAATCTTTAAATTAGCTACCCCTATCCGTTTGGTAAGGAGATCACTAACAGGTACTGCTGTGCTTGACCCAAGACACGAAGGACAATTTCATATCACTAGTACATTAAATGTTTTTATAGAATAAAAGGTAAAATTCTTTTGAAAATTCAATCAAATGAATCCAAACCTGAATTCCACTAAATTGATCTATGATCATTTATTTGAAACAATCACGAACAACCCTAAACTATGAATAAATTCCCGGTAGTTTTTTTTAAATATTGTACAAGTAATTACCTATTTCGTATTAAGAGTGAAACTCAATTACGATTTTATTTAAGTTACTCGCAAATGATTTTAAACAGAGAATAAATTCCCAATAGTTATCTAAGTAAAAGGAATAGTTCCCAGTCGTTACTAATTCCCGGTAGTTTCCTAACTTTCGTTCAAACATTACCTATTTTGCAACTAGAAACAAAACGTTCGTTTCTTTGCAGGAATATGATCCTTCCAACTCTCCTAAGTAAAATTCCGCCTAGAATCCGCTAAGAAAATACCTATCTATTTATGCATATTGTAATAACCGTGTAGGGATAGAACCTTTCTCATATCCTCCGTAGAACATCGCAAAACCAGCTAAAGAAATACCTTCCTATACCACAGAATAGATATATAGTACAACGTACTTTTACCACAAAATAGATTTATAGAATTACGTATTTATACTAATATGATCCGCAACATTAACGACAATAATTTTTCAGTTGAGACTAAGTCACGAAAACTAATGTGATGAATCGTATTCAAACACATTCCCCTTTCTATCTCTACTGTAGTTTCACAAAAGCTTGTGCCAGCTATAGAAAATACCTACTTATACCTTTGCAGCGTTGCTCTCTGCACACTAAAACCTTCTGTGATCACCCAGCTTTCCGCCAAAAGCAGGGTCCACGACAATCTAGCCCTATAATATGTTTACCCACAGCTTCAACCTTCGAGAAAACTTGGATTATATTTTTATAATTTTGATAATTTAAAAACTTTAATTGGCGATTTGATTCCGCATCCAAAAAATCTGCCAAAAGTTCTAACTTGAACTTACCAGAATCAAAATGTGCTGATGCATAATCTGCCCATCTACAGCGCAGAAGAGGAGTTAGCTTTCCTAAAACAGCATTCTGGGCAGCTCCTGAGTGGCATCGTGTAAAGCGGCGCTGAGCCTGGCCAGGTTTTCTTCCGGGGTAAAGCCTGCCTCCGACCGTAAAAAGGCCTTCTTGAAGGAAAGCCAGCCAGAGACGTGACCATCAAACAAAAGGAAGGACAC
This sequence comes from Ennomos quercinarius, assembly GCA_910589525.2. Classification (NCBI taxonomy): domain Eukaryota; kingdom Metazoa; phylum Arthropoda; class Insecta; order Lepidoptera; family Geometridae; genus Ennomos; species Ennomos quercinarius. The sequence continues at coordinate 204,490 of OU342491.1, forward strand.
CGACCTGCTTTCTGCTCCCCAGGTCCGCGATGACTTTCGCCAGTTTAATAATAGAGTCTTGTGTCTCTACATTGTTTACTTTATTTGTGTTGTCATAATAACAATTAGGCGTAGGGTTAATGTTGTGTGTGCCTAATCTGAATGAGTGTGCAGTGTTTCCTTGTGTGACGGGCTGTAGGCAGGGTTGTATGCAATAGTCACCGCCCGGCGACGAACATGCGCGACCCGGAGAAACGGCACCATGCTGGAGTGAGAGCTCCGCGACAGCTGCGTTGCAAGCTCCATCGAGGTTTCGTCCATCGTTATTAATTCTGAAATCGAAAGTGCGATTATTATTTTGTTCTCCAAGATTGTTACCACAATCTACTAACCACTTTCGCGTCATAGAGTTCCTTTCGGACGCTGCGGTATCAATAGCAGCCAGCTCCACTTGCAGTTCTAGGTCAGCGGCCCTCTTCTCCGCTTGAAGAGCTAGGTCAGCGGCCTTCTTTTCTTGCTCTGCGACCTGACGAGCATACCTAGCCACAGCTGCAAGCTTTTGGGCCTTAGCGGACGCTTGTGATGAAGCAACCGAGTGCGTTTTTAATAAAGGCGTTGGCGTTGATGTTGAAACGGGTAAAGGTATCAGCATAGTGTCCTGCAAGAGAGCCTCGTCGTTTTGATTAGCAGGCGTGTCGCCTGATGACGTTGCTGGTAGTATAGAAGCGCTTACCTCAATCCGTTTTGTTTTCCGCGTGATGGACCTGAGAGTTGGCATCGTGAACGCCGAACGCTGCCACCAATGTTGAGGATGAGCAGGTCCAGTTAAAGCACACTTAAAGATCACCAACATATAATTTATTATATTAAAAAAGCCAAAATATAGAAAAACACACGTCCCATCCTCCAAGGTTACCAGAATCCCCGTCAATCTTGACAGATCACAAAATCCTAAAAATAGATAATAATCTATCAAAACCACTTTAAAAATAGAAAAGGTAAAAAAGTAAAACTAAATGTAAAGAAGGTTTGATTTCTTTTACTGTTACCTTATTTTACCACGGATAACCACTTTTACTCTACATTTTCTCTATCAGTAAATGCGATGCCAACGACTATTTCCTTAATTTTTACAATACAATACAATACAATAACTCTTTATTGACACCAAAATAATAATAACATAGAAATAAGAATCGCATAATAAGATAGGTACAATGGGCGGTCTTATCGCTAAGAGCGATCTCTTCCAGACAACCTTTGGATGGACAGTGATATGAGACACTACGAGCATGGACGGTGGTGCAAATAAATAATATATACATAAGTACTACATATACCTACTTTAATACATAAAACATAACAATAAAATAAATACATCTATGTATACATATAGATAATTAATACATAATTATAAATATATACTTATAACAGTTAAAAGGAAACAGTTAACGTTTATTTAGGAGTTAAGTTGGAGAAATAGAAATTTTTGACTTGCGACTTAAATACAAAAAGTGATTGAGCGCGTCGTATGGTAATAGGGAGTTCATAATTAATATTAGTTTTTTTTTTTTTTTGTTAATTTTTAGACCATTCTTTATGCATAAAGTGCTTCAATGAAATTATTTCAGTATTTTTATAATTTAGGTAAAATTTATAATATTTGTGACGTCACGAGACAGCCTGGATCGTTACAATCGCCCCTAAAATATTTGCGCAGGCGTTTTTAATTTAAAGCCGAAGTAAAATTTTATTCATTAAAATACATTCACAAATATTAGCAAAACTATAATAAAAATAATTTAAATAATAATTATTACTCTACCACCCCACTTAAGCAATTATAATTTGTTAACGTTTGGCTCCAAACTTAAAATGTATTTATAGTTCTGTAGTGTTCCTAACCGTTAAATTTAATTTAAGAGAGCACCTAAAAATAATCAACCTGATAGCAAATAATTTGCGAAACAAAAATACACTTGTATTTTCAATTGTTTAATATGCAGTATACTGTGTATTAATTTTTTATTCGTTTGAAAAATATTAAATATTACTAATATTAAGTAATTTATTTTCAAAAGTTTAATGTTGTCAATGATAATATTTTTATTTTTAATATACTATTGAATCCATCCTTGAAAACAAACCGTAATTACTTTTCTATTTTAAGCGCCCTCTTAAGCCGTAACAACAGTGAATTACTTTATGAGTCAATATCCAAAATTTCATCGCATCAATCATACCCAAAAGTCACTTATCCCAAGGCTAACCTAGCCACCAAAAGAAACCAGGTTGTGAGGCTGGTCAGTCCTAATAACTTTAAGTAGAAGGTACCCCTAAGAACCATGTTTTCGTTCCGAGCTGCCCCCCACAAAACCCTTCGATAACCAGGTCAACTTTAATAGTTCAAAGTATAGAATTGTCTATGACTTCAGCAATATTTCGCATATATTTCCCACTCCGTAATTCGCTATTATTTCGGATGTATAGTGTAGCAGATCGGATGTTCCTACCTTGTAGAGTACGGGGTTGTTATAACAGTTTTGTTTAAACTTAGGCTTTCTCTTTTAACCTAGCACCTAGCCTTAAATTATATCAACCCATTTGTTGAGTCGTGTAAATCCAAAGCCACCCGTCAACAAATCCCTTAAACCGTAGATCTTGCTAAGCCACTAAGATCCTCCTGCACTGTTAATACCTCTGACCATGTCCATACAATGATACTTGCTTACATAAAATTGACTTTATTTTTAAAATCCAAAATCAAATTCCTTTCTTAAGCAAAAACAACAACATAACAATTCATTAATCCACATTTGACCCCTGTCAACTAACTTATTCGCTATCTTAACGGCTAGCAATTCCCAATAGATTTAAGACTTCTTTGAAGTTATTGCTTAATACGTATCGTGATATTAAAATAAAATATTTAATTTTATTTCAATTTCATTTCTACAATAAAAATAATTATATGAATTAATAAATTTCATTTAAAATTTTATTTAATGTCAAGGCTGAAACTATCTATTCAATATAGGTAAGTTACAACAACAAAAAAAATATTAATTTTCACGAACTGAATTAACCTCTACTATAAATAATTCCTTTTGTTACGTTTTAAATATAATATCGTTATTAAAGTATAAATTTCAAAACGCAATATTTTATTTGAAAACTTAATCAATAAGTATATTCATTCTCAAGAATCCCGAACTTGAGCTCGAATTACGCGCAAAACTATCAAACAAGCTAATCAAAACGTTTTAAATACCACTATTTTGAAATTTTAATAATTTATTTTAAATTTTTTTATGTTGTTTAGATTATTGTGTATCGTACAATAAACATTGAATCGGGACCTAATCTATCCACCGTACCAACTACCACTAATAAAATTATTAAATATTTTGAACTCTAAAACGCCCCCTATAGTTTTATAATTTTAGCCAACTTCGAATTTTTCCTATTTCCAAACCCAGAAAAGAAATCTAATTTATTTACCCTAATATTTCCGAATTATTCACGAAAATTGACTCTGTCGTTTTTCCTAAATTGGATGATGATAAATTTCCCACGTACTTCCTAAATGAAAGCTCAACCTTATTATGTGCATCAATAAATTTTAAAATTAATCAAACAGAATACGTACATGTCTGATTAATAAACTACTACTTCTTTCCAACCTACTACAACAAATTTCCATGTTCGTAATGAAACATTCTAATGTTGAGTTTAAAGTAACGATTAAAATTCTCAAAAAATTGAGTCCTTCTTTTAGCTATGAGATAAATTATAACTAATTTTCATTTAATTTATTGAAATCTAAAACCGCCCCTACATATTGTCTCAAAACCTTTCCTTTTCCACGGACAGCAAATTGTGCGATAGTAAATAAATACCATCGCTACTTAAAATAATATTAATCCAAAACAATCAACATACTCATTCTAATCGAAAACTATCACTAATGTAAATCTCTAAAATAAATCGACCTGATAACGAAAGAAACGCACGTAAAACCTAGTCAAGTAAAATCCTGGCCATTTGAGATCCTGGTCAATTAAGATACTGGTCAATTGAGATCCTGGTCACGGCACCAAATTGTAAAGGACCCCTCCTATATTAACCCTAATAATAGATTAATAATAAATTATAATAAATTCGTCGGATCTTCTAAACTAATCATATGACGCTAAAAAGTTATCAAAGTTTGTTGACTATTTTGGACTACCTATTTTAATGTTTATGGCCTTGTGAATCGTCACCTAATAAATGGTAGAACCGTACGTTGTGATAGTGTAGTAATCCAAATCCTTTTAAAGTAATGAGACAATACCTAACTAACATCTAACCTATTCAATAATATGAAATTAATTTAAAATATCCATCTTGCTACAAATAATTGCTATTTAATCCCCTGATGAACACTATTCCTATACTCTGAGTAACCGAACTGAAATTTCCACATAAAGCCATATTATGCACCAATCAATATATTTCCTACTATATATTCGAAAGGTTTCAATTGTAGGAATGAATAATCTTTTCCTGCAAAAGTTGAACATTATAGTTCCTAGTCATAGACAAAACTGAAAGTAAGTTAAAGCTTCATGACGAACGTATGTTGAAATTGACAAGATAGGAAAGTGAAACATAGGTAAAACGTAAGTAAGTATATTGCTAACTGAGTTTGAGTTTGTTATATAGCAAAGTCATAATAAACTCTATTTGTTTATCATAACTCTGGCATAGGAGCCCCGCCTCCGCTCCAATGCTGTGGGTCTCGACTACCTGGCTGGTTAACCCTCCACTATTTAGTGCTTGAAATTTCCCACACGGAGGTACCGTGTGTGAAATTCCCCCACACTAAGAGAAATTTGATTTTACTAAATTTTGTTCTATTTATCCCAAGTCAGTACGTCAGGTACCCCATCTACCTATTATTATCTACTTATCTAGTTTGGACTCCAAAAGGTGCAAGGGACAAGAGGACATTATTTTTTTCCAAATCCTAACAAAATAGACATCACATTAGTTCATTGTGAGTCTATCTAATACGTACTACATTCGGTATATGACAGACTCTAAAATTAGCTCAATCTTTTAAACTCTCCTAACTTCCGTCTAAAGATTATTAATATTATCGTAGATTCTATATCGTCAGCATGCAGTGGAATAAACAGTAGTATTAATTTAACTATAAATATTTATCCGAATTCAATGATCTGTTTAGTGATATTCAGGTTGTCTCTATTTTCCAGAACTTGTATGGAGAACTAAACTAAAACCCGTTTACATAATTTAGGTATTATATTTCATTATTATGAAATATGATAAAGATGTTTGTTGCAAGTAATATATTAGATTATTGATGCTATTTCCTAACAACAAGATATTCTCATTCGAATCTTTAAATTAGCTACCCCTATCCGTTTGGTAAGGAGATCACTAACAGGTACTGCTGTGCTTGACCCAAGACACGAAGGACAATTTCATATCACTAGTACATTAAATGTTTTTATAGAATAAAAGGTAAAATTCTTTTGAAAATTCAATCAAATGAATCCAAACCTGAATTCCACTAAATTGATCTATGATCATTTATTTGAAACAATCACGAACAACCCTAAACTATGAATAAATTCCCGGTAGTTTTTTTTAAATATTGTACAAGTAATTACCTATTTCGTATTAAGAGTGAAACTCAATTACGATTTTATTTAAGTTACTCGCAAATGATTTTAAACAGAGAATAAATTCCCAATAGTTATCTAAGTAAAAGGAATAGTTCCCAGTCGTTACTAATTCCCGGTAGTTTCCTAACTTTCGTTCAAACATTACCTATTTTGCAACTAGAAACAAAACGTTCGTTTCTTTGCAGGAATATGATCCTTCCAACTCTCCTAAGTAAAATTCCGCCTAGAATCCGCTAAGAAAATACCTATCTATTTATGCATATTGTAATAACCGTGTAGGGATAGAACCTTTCTCATATCCTCCGTAGAACATCGCAAAACCAGCTAAAGAAATACCTTCCTATACCACAGAATAGATATATAGTACAACGTACTTTTACCACAAAATAGATTTATAGAATTACGTATTTATACTAATATGATCCGCAACATTAACGACAATAATTTTTCAGTTGAGACTAAGTCACGAAAACTAATGTGATGAATCGTATTCAAACACATTCCCCTTTCTATCTCTACTGTAGTTTCACAAAAGCTTGTGCCAGCTATAGAAAATACCTACTTATACCTTTGCAGCGTTGCTCTCTGCACACTAAAACCTTCTGTGATCACCCAGCTTTCCGCCAAAAGCAGGGTCCACGACAATCTAGCCCTATAATAAACACCCACAGCTTCAACCTTCGAGAAAACTTGGATTATATTTTTATAATTTTGATAATTTAAAAACTTTAATTGGCGATTTGATTCCGCATCCAAAAAATCTGCCAAAAGTTCTAACTTGAACTTACCAGAATCAAAATGTGCTGATGCATAATCTGCCCATCTACAGCGCAGAAGAGGAGTTAGCTTTCCTAAAACAGCATTCTGGGCAGCTCCTGAGTGGCATCGTGTAAAGCGGCGCTGAGCCTGGCCAGGTTTTCTTCCGGGGTAAAGCCTGCCTCCGACCGTAAAAAGGCCTTCTTGAAGGAAAGCCAGCCAGAGACGTGACCATCAAACAAAAGGAAGGACACCGACCTGCTTTCTGCTCCCCAGGTCCGCGATGACTTTCGCCAGTTTAATAATAGAGTCTTGTGTCTCTACATTGTTTACTTTATTTGTGTTGTCATAATAACAATTAGGCGTAGGGTTAATGTTGTGTGTGCCTAATCTGAATGAGTGTGCAGTGTTTCCTTGTGTGACGGGCTGTAGGCAGGGTTGTATGCAATAGTCACCGCCCGGCGACGAACATGCGCGACCCGGAGAAACGGCACCATGCTGGAGTGAGAGCTCCGCGACAGCTGCGTTGCAAGCTCCATCGAGGTTTCGTCCATCGTTATTAATTCTGAAATCGAAAGTGCGATTATTATTTTGTTCTCCAAGATTGTTACCACAATCTACTAACCACTTTCGCGTCATAGAGTTCCTTTCGGACGCTGCGGTATCAATAGCAGCCAGCTCCACTTGCAGTTCTAGGTCAGCGGCCCTCTTCTCCGCTTAAAGAGCTAGGTCAGCGGCCTTCTTTTCTTGCTCTGCGACCTGACGAGCATACCTAGCCACAGCTGCAAGCTTTTGGGCCTTAGCGGACGCTTGTGATGAAGCAACCGAGTGCGTTTTTAATAAAGGCGTTGGCGTTGATGTTGAAACGGGTAAAGGTATCAGCATAGTGTCCTGCAAGAGAGCCTCGTCGTTTTGATTAGCAGGCGTGTCGCCTGATGACGTTGCTGGTAGTATAGAAGCGCTTACCTCAATCCGTTTTGTTTTCCGCGTGATGGACCTGAGAGTTGGCATCGTGAACGCCGAACGCTGCCACCAATGTTGAGGATGAGCAGGTCCAGTTAAAGCACACTTAAAGATCACCAACATATAATTTATTATATTAAAAAAGCCAAAATATAGAAAAACACACGTCCCATCCTCCAAGGTTACCAGAATCCCCGTCAATCTTGACAGATCACAAAATCCTAAAAATAGATAATAATCTATCAAAACCACTTTAAAAATAGAAAAGGTAAAAAAGTAAAACTAAATGTAAAGAAGGTTTGATTTCTTTTACTGTTACCTTATTTTACCACGGATAACCACTTTTACTCTACATTTTCTCTATCAGTAAATGCGATGCCAACGACTATTTCCTTAATTTTTAGACCATTCTTTATGCATAAAGTGCTTCAATGAAATTATTTCAGTATTTTTATAATTTAGGTAAAATTTATAATATTTGTGACGTCACGAGACAGCCTGGATCGTTACAATACGCAGTATGCTGCATATTAAACAAATTGAAAATACAAGTGTATTTTTTTTTTTGCAAAATACTTGCTATCGGGTTGATTATTTTTAGGTGCTCTCTTAAATTAAATTTAACGGTTAGGAACACTACAGAACTATAAACACATTTTAAGTTTGGAGTCAAACGTTAACAAATTATAATTGCTTAAGTGAGGTGGTGGAGTTATAATTATTATTTAAATTATTTTTATTATAGTTTTGCTAATATTTGTGAATGTATTTTAAAGAATAAAATTTTACTTCGGCTTTAAGTTTAAAACGCCTGCGCAAATATTTTAGGGGCGATTGTAACGATCCAGGCTGTCTCGTGACGTCACAAATATTATAAATGTTATCTAAACTATAAAAATACTGAAATAATTTCATTGAAGCATTTTATGCACAAAGAATAGTCCAAAAATAAAGGAAATAGTCGTTGGCATCGCATTAACTGATAGAGAAAATGTAGAGATAGGTGTAAAAGTGGGTATCCGTGGTAAAATAAGGTAACAGTAAAAGAAATCAAACCTTCTTTATATTTAGTTTTACTTTTTTACCTTTCTACCTTTAAAGTGTTTTTGATATATAATAGGATTTTGAGATCTGTCAAGCTGTCAAACGCGGTCAGTTATGAAATCATTCACGGGATTCGCAAGTCGAAACCTGGTAAAAAAATGCACGTGAAATTTACGGATTCTTAGTTAGCTTCGCCCTCTCAAGTAATTCTGGATCTGGGGGGAAGTATGCCTCGGGTCCAGGAACTCAGTAAGAGATAAGTTGAAACTGTGCAACGAAGCTTGTCTTCCCTTATTTTGCTTAGGGTATGCAGTTCGCGTGTTTTGTGGAGACCTGCACCAGATTTTGCCTCCGTTATAGGATCTGGATCCACCTTTTTGGTTTGGTTTGCATTCTGGCTGAAAGGAGGGCTGAAAAGATTAACTGTCCCGTCTTCGTGTATACGATACCCGGATCCTAAATGCAAATTAAGCTGAACTGTCCCAAGTGATAGGGTTTTGTCTTGTATGCTGCCCATGGACCCCGGTCCAGCATGCAAGATAAAAATTAGGTGGCAATAAGTTTTAGCTTTGGAGAGCTTTTGTCACAGCTCGTTCTCTCATAGGGATAGATCAGGTATGTTCTCATTGCACACACCGAGAACAGACATGCACGTTTAAAAGTAAATGTGAGATTTGTAGCAATCTCCAGTGTTTGGGGGTACACACTAATGTATAGGGAAAAGCTATAAGTCGAGGAATACACACGTATGAGGGGAAAGTTAGGGATAAAATATTGAAATTCGCGGAAAAATAATAATTTTAGGGAAATAGATAAAATTCAATAAATACATTTAAAACGGTATAAAATACATTTAAAGATAAATTCATCATAATAAAATACTAATAAATAAAAGTGCAAATACAATACGTAAATTATCAAAGTCATAAAATTATAATCCAAGTTTTCTCGAAGGTTGAAGCTGTGGGTGTTTATTGTAGAGCTAGTTGTCGTGGACCTTGCTTTTGACGGAAAGCTGGGTGATCACAGAAGGTTTTAATGTACAGAGAGCAACGCTGCAAAGGTATAAGTAGGTATTTTCTATAGCTGGCATAAGCTTTGTGAAACTACAGTAGAGATAGAAAGGGGAATGAGTTTGAATACGATTCATCACATTAGTTTCATGACCTAGTCTCAACTGGAAAATTATTGTCGTTAATGTTGCGGATCATATTAGTATGAATACGTAATTCTATAAATCTATTTTGTGGTAAAAATGCGTTGTACTATATATCTATTCTGTGGTATAGGAAGGTATTTCTTTAGCTGGGTTTGCGATGTTCTACGGTAGATATGGGAAAGGTTCTATTCCTACACGGTGATAGTAAACGCTGATACAAAGTTCACATGAACAAGTTATGACACTACTGAGAAAATATTATTCTGTGCCTAATTTTGATGTACAAATTCAGCATAAATAGATAGGTATTTTCTTAGCGGATTCTAGGCTGAATTTTACTTAGGAGAGTTGGGAGGATCATATTCCTACAAGGAAACGAACGTTTTGTTTTCTAGTTGCAAAATAGGTAATGTTTGAACGATAGTTAGGAAACTACCGGGAATTAGTAACGACTGGGAATTTATTTCTTTTACTTAGATAACTATTGGGAAAATATTCTCTGTTTGAAATCATTCGCGAGTAACTTAAATATAATCGAAATTGAGTTTCGTTCTAGGATCGAAATAGGTAATGCGTGTACAATAGTTAAATAACTACCGGGAATTTATTCATAGTTTAGGGTTGTTCGTGTTTGTTTATAGATCAATTTAGTGGAATTCAGGTTTGAGTTTGTTTGATTGAATTTTCAAAAGAATTTTACCTTTTATTCTATAAAAACATTTAAAGTACTATTGATAAGAAATTGTCCTTCGTGTCTTGGGTCAAGCACAGCAGTACCTGTTAGTGATCTCCTTACCAAACGGATAGGGGTAGCTAATTTAAAGATTCGAATGAGAATATCTTGTTGTTAGGAAATAGCATCAAAAATCTATAATATTATTTGAAGGAAACATGTCCTTATCGTATTTCATAATAATGAAACATAATACCTAAATTATATAAACGGGTTTTAGATTACTTTTCAATACAAGTTCTGGAAAATAGAGACAACCTGAATATCACTAACAGATCATTGAATTCAAATAAATATTTACAGTTAAAATTAATACTATTGTTTAGTTCACTGCATGCTGTTGATATAGAATATACGATAATATTGATAATCTTTAAACGAAAACTAGGAGATTTGAAAGTTGAGCTATTTTTAGAGTCTGTCATATACCGAATGTAGTACGTATTAGATAGACTCACAATTAACTAAGGTGATGTCTATTTTGTTAGGATTTGGAAAAAAATAATGTCCTCTTGTCCCTTGCACCTTTTGGAGTCCAAACTAGATGAGTAGATAAGAATAGGTAGATGGGGAACCTGACGTACTGACTTGGGATAAATAGAACAAAATTTAGTAAAATCAAATTTCTCTTAGTGTGGGGGAATTTCACACACGGTACCTCCGTGTGGGAAATTTCAAGCACTAAATAGTGGAGGGTTAACCAGCCAGGTAGTCGAGACCCACAGCATTGGAGCGGTGGCGGGGCTCCTATGCCAGAGTTATGATAAACAAATAGAGTTTACTATGACTTTGCTATATAACAAACTCAAACTCAGTTAGCAATATACTTACTTACGTTTTACCTATGTTTCACTTTCTTGTCTTGTTAATTTCAACATACGTTCGTCATGAAGCTTTAATTTACTTTCAGTTTTGTTTATGACTAGGAACTATAATGTTCAATTTTTTGCAGGAAAAAATTATTCATTCCTACAATTGAAACCTTTCGAAAATATAGTAGGAAATATATTGATTGGTGCATAATATGATTTTATGTGGAAATTTCAGTTCGGTTACTCAGAGTATAGGAATAGTGTTCATCAGGGGATTAAATTGCAATTATTTGTAGGACGATGAATATTTTAAATTAATTTAATATTATTGAATAGGTTAGATGTTTGTTAGGTATTGTCTCATTACTTTAAAAGGATTTGGATTACTACACTATCACAACGTACGGTTCTACCATTTGTAGGAGACGATTCACAAGGCCATAAACATTAAAATAGGTAGTCCACAATAGTCAACAAGCTTTGATACCCATTTAGCGTCATATGATTAATTTAGAATAACTCTGAGATTTGAGGAATATTTATTATTAATTTATTATTTAATTAGATTAATAGGGGGTCTATTACAGTACGCATTAATGAGGCATTTTATTTAAAAAAAAACACTAGTTCCGCTTCTTTTCTAGATGGCGCTGTAAGTACATAGTTTAAACCTTTCAAACCACAGAGTAGTTTAAACATAAGAAAATGCGGCTGTTTCCTCGTGCTTAGACTACCTACAAAGAAATCTCAAACTCAGTTGAGTGGACCACGATTACATTGTCTGTGGGGGTGTGTAGTATCTCCTAAGTAGTCAGTGGTGCATTCTTATGAAGTAAATTAAAGTACAGTAGATTTGCGAGATAGATAAACGTTAATATTGTGATCCAAAATAAAGCCGAAGTATCCCGCAAAGAAACTAAAAAAACGAAAGAGTTTAGAGTGTTCAGTCAGTATCGTGACAAATTTCCTCTAACCTGTGGTCTATGCTTGAAACAGTGACAGTGACAGATTTTAGCAAAATCCACAACTGGCGCCATCTATTGGGTCATGCATAAAATACAATTTCTTTTTTTTAATAAAACGTCTCATTCTATAAATTTTCAAGACTGATATACTGTCCTTAAATGTATGGTCATAATACGCTTAGTCTATGACGACACAACATAATTCAACTGTGCTACGATCGATGTCAACCTCAGTGTGTCGATTAATTGGTCAAATAAAAAATACTGCGACCGTTTCTTTTGGGCAGTGTAAATGTTGTTGACGCTGCCCTCTTGCTTTTGCCTAAAATTGATATTGATTTGATGTTAGTGCCCATTTGCACATGGCCTATCTATATTTGCCACTACACGACCCGGTCTCTTTGCCGGTATTATATTGATCTTTCAGATATTGCCAAGTGTCTTGAATGCTGACTTCATAATCTACATGCCTGACATCAACAAGTACCAGTATTGTAAGATGACTCACTAAAAAGTGACTTTACCTTATAGACCCTTACAATAACAGTTTGTTACAGACAGATGTTTTCAAGAAACTGATGTTACAATTGTGACTCTTTTTACCCTTTCTTTAGCTGCAAGGCTAATATTTACAACTTGTTCCCACTTGTCTAGAAAATTCTGTAAGTTTATTAAACATGAATTCATACTTAACCCCGGTATAAAGACACCGGGGATAATGGGACTATAAATAAATAAGTAAAAAATTTAATGATTTTTACAATAATAGCAATCATTTAGGTACAGCCAATTAATGTTGTACTGGGTGGCGCAAAAGTAAAGACCCTATTTGGTTCAGCTATAACATTTTTTCTAAATTAGAAAAATAGATTTAGGTTTTTTTAAATGTATATTTGTGCCATTAAATTTCGTACCATTAGGATTTAAAGATGATGTCTTTTAAATGGTGACCTCCAGAGTTGATACACATTTGAGCCCTATTTATGACATTTTGCATAACTTGCCGTAACACTTCCTGCGATATGTTCGTTATTTCTTGACGAATGTTTTCTTTTAGAGCTGCGAGAGTCTGTGGCTTGTTCACATACACCCGAGATTTCAAAAAACCCCAAAGAAAGAAGTCTGGACTGGTCAGATCGGGTGATCTTGCAGGCCAAGGCAAATCGCCAAAACGAGAGATAACTCGGCTTGGAAAAGCGTCCCTCACTAAGTCCATAGTGTCGCGCGCTGTGTGTGCCGTAGCGCCGTCTTGTTGAAACCAGATGTGCTCCAGCCCCAATTCGTCCAAACTGGGTATCAAAACTGGGTTTCAGCTGGAACTCCAAAATCGCTTCCAGTGCCTAGCCGACTGTAACACAGTGGACGAGCTAAACGACGGGTTGGTGGAAACTGTCCAAGCTGTTGGATCGAAATTCTTTAAGACCCAACGCCGAAAGAAGACTCAAAAGCTCTCAGAAAAAACTCTTGAGCTAATGGCCGACCGGAGCGAAATGAAGCTGCAGTCTTCAGTTGATATGTCAGCCTACGGTGAACTCAATAGACGAATCTGGAGTTCCTTGCGACACGACTTGCGTGCTCTTAGTACGTCACGTATTGAGGCCGCAATTGAGCGAAACCAAGGCTCTAAAGTGTTCGCAAAGGATTCGTCTATTGGGCAACACCAAATGACAAAACTGAAGACCGAAAATGGTAGCGTCATTTCATCCAAGCCTGAGATTCTGAGAGAGATCGAGAACTTCTATGGACAGTTATACACCTCGACACGTAAGCCCGCTACTAACACAGCTCAGGACATCAGAGCCAAGTTAGTCCGACACTATACCGAAGATATCCCGGACGTCAGCCTGTACGAGATTAGAATGGCCCTCAAACAGCTTAAAAACAACAAGGCACCAGGTGAAGATGGAATTACGACCGAACTTCTGAGAGCGGGTGGTAGACCGGTACTTTTAGTCCTCCAGAAGTTATTTAATTCTGTCATCCTTGAAGGTATAACGCCAGAGGCATGGCACAAGAGCGTGGTGGTGCTCTTCTTCAAAAAAGGCGATAACACCTTATTGAAGAACTATAGGCCCATCTCGCTCTTGAGTCATGTGTATAAGCTGTTTTCGAGAGTCATTACGAATCGTCTCGCACGCAGGTTTGATGAATTCCAGCCTCCCGAACAAGCCGGTTTCCGAAAAGGCTTTAGCACCATAGACCACATCCATACGCTGCGCCAGATTATACAGAAGACCGAAGAGTATAATCGGCCGTTATGCCTAGCGTTTGTGGACTATGAGAAAGCCTTCGATTCAATCGAGACTTGGGCGGTGCTGCAGTCCTTGCAGCGATGCCAAATTGACTATAGGTATATCGAAGTTTTGAAGTGTTTGTACAGTAAGGCCACTATGTCAGTCCGACTACAGGACCAGAGTACGGAACAAATTCCATTGCAAAGAGGCGTGAGACAGGGAGACGTTATTTCTCCGAAACTGTTCACAAACGCATTGGAGGATGTTTTCAAGCTCTTGGAGTGGAAAAGATCTGGCATCAACATAAATGGCGAGTACATCACTAACCTTCGTTTTGCCGATGATATAGTCATAATGGCGGAATCGCTCGAGGACCTTAGCACCATGCTCAACGACCTCAGTAGAGTCTCCCAGCAGGTTGGTCTTAAGATGAATATGGACAAGACAAAGATCATGTCTAATGCTCATGTTCCACCTATACCGGTAATTGTTGGGAACGATACTCTCGAAGTTGTCGACAAGTATGTCTACCTAGGACAGATTGTCCAATTAGGTAGGTCCAACTTCGACAAAGAGGTGGCGCGAAGAATCCAACTCGGCTGGGCAGCGTTCGGGAAGCTTCGTCCTATCTTTTCGTCCAAAATACCGCAGAGCCTGAAACCGAAAGTTTTCAATCAGTGTGTGTTGCCAGTGATGACTTATGGAACTGAGACATGGTCTCTTACTGTTGGCCTCATTAGTAAGCTCAAAGTCGCGCAGCGAGCTATGGAGCGAGCTATGCTCGGTGTTTCCCTGCGAGATAAGCTCCGGAACGAGGAGATCCGCAGGAGAACTAAAGTGACCGATATAGCTCTTAGAGTTAGTAAGTTGAAGTGGCAATGGGCAGGCCACATCGCTCGTAGAACTGACAACCGATGGGGAAGAAAGGTTCTCGAGTGGCGACCACGAACCGGAAGACGCAGCGTAGGCCGGCCCCCCACTCGGTGGACCGACGACCTGGTGAAAGCCGCGGGGAGCCGATGGATGCAGGAGGCGAGCAGCCGCTCAAGGTGGCGTGCTCTGGGGGAGGCCTATGTTCAGCAGTGGACGTCTTCAGGCTGTTGATGATGATGATGATGGGTATCAAAAACTCACGTAACATGGTTCTGTAGCGTTCTCCAGTGACAGTTATCGCATTGCCTCCAGCGTCTTCGAAAAAATAGGGTCCGATCACTCTGTCAACACAGATGCCACACCATACAGTAACTTTTAGTGGGTGTAGAGGTGTTTCTTGAATAATGCGCGGATTATCAGTGCCCCAGAACCGAGTATTCTGCTTATTGACATGCCCTGAGAGATGGAAATGCGCTTCGTCACTCATAACCAATTTTGAAGGAAAATCATCTTGCAAAATGTCATAAATAGGGCTCAAATGTGTATCAACTCTGGAGGTCACCATTTAAAAGACATCATCTTTAAATCCTAATGGTACGAAATTTAATGGCACAAATATACATTTAAAAAAACCTAAATCTAGTTTTCTAATTTGGAAAAAATGTTATAGCTGAACCAAATAGGGTCTTTACTTTTGCGCCACCCAGTATTACCATTACAAAACCAGTCTAAGCACATCTTTAAAAATACCGTTATTTTGCACTTCCATTGAACATGACTGTCAGGTTAACTCACCTGGTAGGTACTCTAAACATTGGGAGCACTTATTGCTATGACGTACTACATAAATACAACATCTGTAATTTCTTATGAGTGTGTTGAACCAAGTTTTTGCATGAAATTTAAGACGAATTTCTGGTTTATTAATTATTATTTACGTTAGTAAAAAACAAAATCTTGTTATTATTTTAATCAGACGCGACTAAAATATATTTGTTTAATACGTTGAGTTTAAACTAAGATGTTTCATCTGATGTTGTTGTGTGATGATGTTATAGTCCATCGTTTCTTGCAAATGAAATTTACTTCAATTAATGAACCACCTTATAATAATTGTAATTGCCCAATGTAACTTGGTCAAAACGTTGAGGTTAGTCAAACCCGTGGTTGGATGAAATTCTATACAAAACTGTTTAAAAATGGAAAAATTGTTGATACAATTCTGTGTATGAATAAACCCGCTTTCACTTTACTTCCATACTATATGAGTAATATATTATTATGAATAATTATATTTACAGCAAAAAAAAATTAGAATATATTACGTTCGCGGGCTTAACATCATAACGACATTATTAAAACCAAATCTTGCCATCATTTATCATTACAGTGTTGCATAGATTACTTTATAGTCAAGTCAATTTGAATTATTTATATATTCAATTGCTTTATTGCTTTAAAGTCAATTCAATTAGAATTATTTTCATATTCCTGATACAACTTAAGGAGCCGCTTATAGCGTCCCCTCTCTTATCATAACGTAATATCACAACGAATGAAATGAATCTGGTCGTTTTGTGGGTTTGTGGGCACAACAATGCGTATCGTGATCAAATTAACAAATTACTGTAGCTAGGTACCTACCTCATGATATAATTATAAGTTAAATTTTGATCACTAACACCGTCAAAAAAAAGCTTCACCGTGTAGGTAGGTGTTCAAAAATCGCCATGTTCATCTATACATATAATAAAACTGTAGAGAAAAAAAAAGTCTGTAATTGCAAGATATCAAAAAAATAATCACACAGGTTTGCTTAAAATTAGCCGCTGATCACGTTATGCCACTTTTTATACACTTTGTCTGTTTGTTTGTTTGTTTGTTTGTTTGTTATGACTGAACTCCTAAAATACTGAATGGATTTTCATGCGGTTTTCACTAATATGCTTAGAAATAGCCGGCGCTTAACATAGGATATATTAAAATTGAAATATCGTTAATTTTTTTTGATGAGAATTATTAAGATTTCATTACGAAACGAATCGGAGTTTTAAACAACATGGCCGATTGGTGTTTTTTTTTTGGCTACTTACGGTAAGTTACGATATGTCACAGACTAGAGCAAAAAACCATTGACTACACTCTGTGCCACACACACAGGTCTGTGGTGCTACATGTTTATCTGGAGGCACAGATTAAAGAAAAAAGTCTGTGTGAAGAATGTATAAGACCAAAGAGTAATATTAGTAGGTATGATACTATAAGGCGTGATTTTTCAATCATCAGATAAAAGTTGTTCATTATATAAAACAAAACACTAAAAATAAAACCCGAAGTAAGGGTGTCGCGAAATGCGATTTTAATCGAGAGGTAAGTAAGTGAATCGATTCCGAGTTTTAGGTTATCTGTGCTGGTAACATTGTATTGTATGAGAGAAAAAAGGCGGGAGTGGTGCCTTGCCTTGGTTTTATTTAGAAAAAGATAGCGAAGCGAGTATGAAGTAAAACGATATTAAGAAAACTTGGTGTAGCAATGAATAACCTCAACGAAACAATTATGAGAGGTAATTGTTAATAATCCTGGCTATGCTGGGTAAGTGATTCAAAGATTACTTTTTATATTTCAAAATTATAACACGATTTATTTAAAAACTTAGATAACATATAATAATAAGTATACTAAACTAAACTAGACCTAAAAACTAAGATTACTTGTGATCAAAGAGTTAACTTGTGATGAGAGTTTAACTTTTGATGTGAGTCTTATTGAAAGGGAAATAAAGAGGAATTAGAAAGAGTTTTGCACGGTGGTAAGGGCGGGTCAAATGGGGAAGGCTGGTGGACCCTCCTTCGGGACCTTCGGGTCCTGAAGGTTTAAGGTGAGGAGAAGTAAGTTCGCATCTGATAATGAGAGGATCCTACCACTTAGCTGTGGCTCTCGGTGTTTTCATGGTATCAAAGGCGACTCTCACCTAATAAGTAAAAATAAGAACTGTTTCATCTATTCCTTTCAATGATGCTCTGTAACATTTAATTTGTGGCGTACATTACACTATATTATTATTATAGCTCTTAGAGTTAGTAAGTTGAAGTGGTAATGGGCAGGCCACATCTCGTAGAACTGACAACCGATGGGGAAGAAAGGTTCTCGAGTGGCGACCACGAACCGGAAGACGCAGCGTAGACCGGCCCCCCACTTGGTGGACCGACGACCTGGAGAAAGCCGCGGGGAGCCGATGGATGCAGGAGGCGAGCAGCCACTCAAAGTGGCGTGCTCTGGGGGAGGCCTAAGTTCAGCAGTGGACGTCTTCAGGCTGTTAATGATGAATGATGATGATGTACATTACACCTAACCTATAATGGAACCTTAGGCAGGCATGATAGTGTGGAGACGTACTTGTCATGTCATGCCCAACTTCGCCACAAAGGGTTTCTTTATTTCAAAACTGTTACGGAACCCTAAAAATAAAACATTCTTTGCAAAAGCGATTCTGATTTGAGCTTTGTACACGATGTCAGCGTATCTTTCCGAATTATTAATTTTCCACATTCTAGTATTATCCACATTATTATTTTTCCAAAATCTGCTTTTTTCATATTCTGAATTTTCCACATTACTAAATTTACACATTCTTAATTTTACAAATTCGTAAAATTCCATATTCTGAATTTTCCATATGGAAGTACAATCGTGATAAAAATGTTATCAATATTTTTTTCTCGAACATGCTTGGAAATGTGAGTATTATTTTGACAACCCTCTTTGGGATAAATCGAAATTGCTGTACTGGCGAGCAGCGGCCGGCAAAAGTTGTATGAAAATCCATATCTGTCGTGGTTTAGTGGCCAAATAAATTACATACAAAACTCATATCAGTCATGTAATTTAAAAATTGAAAAAAAATCTTTCGAGCTGCCTTGCAAATAGAATAGATGAGAATTGAGGATAATAGATGAGAATTGATGATAATAGATGAGAATTGATGATAATAGATGAAAACTGATGAGAATTGACGAGAGTTAATGAGAAATGGTGATAAATAACGATAAATGATGAGAAACGAAGAAAATTGATGGGAATTGATGTGAACTGATGAGAATCAATGATAATTGATAAGTATTGATGGCAATTGATGAGAATAGATAAGAATTGGTGAGAATAGATGATAATAGATGAGAATAGATGGAAATAGGTGATAGTTTTAATTTCCACGCATTATTTAAGAAAAGTATTATACAAGCCTTGGCCACAACTAGCCATGGATGGACTTACGTATGTGTGCGCCCACATTTACACGTTCGTCCATCAATGCCTCTGTTGCCGGCCGCTGCACTAATGTACTATTGACTGCGGCTGGTATGGCCTACCTTAAAAGTGCTCGTGGTTTAACCAGGTGACCTGAGCAGGTGGAGCACGGGCAATGCTCATAGTAGGTAGGTATGCCTACTGTAGGTGTAATATACATGCCCTCATGCTCATACTGGGGCATTATATTTTACGAAAGAGGTTTTCCATCTGTAGATATACATACTTTTCTGCATGTTGACTTATGTACTACAGGTTCATTATAATTATGTAAATAGTAGGTGAAAATAGGTAGGTTAAGTACATATAATCATAGACTTCCTGTGCAAATAGGGCGAATTCTGTGCCTATAATAGATTATTACAGGAATATATGTTTATGTTCCATTAATTTTGCTTTGTGTATGAAACTGTACTTGTTAGGAAAATTAAGAATTTGTCCAATTTCTAATTAGGAAAACAAAGAATGCGGAAAATTCAGAATTTGTAAATTTAAGAATTTGGACTAATAAGATTGCGTATTATTAAGAAATCGGAAAATATAGAATGTGAAAAAACCCGAATATGGAATTTATCGCTGACACCTTGTACACATGTTATTTCCTCACTCCCTCCACTATGTTGAAAGTGCAGTGAAATGAGACAACGTGGAAAATAGTGGACAAACATGTAAATGTCGACTCCTTTTACAGTGGTGTACTTAAGTATTTGTAATTTCTAAATAGTATTAACAAAATTAACTATGTACGCGTCGTATAGGTAAATGCATTTTACACGTGTGCTAATACGTGCTCAGCTCCGAAAAGATTTAGTGGATTTGTTGTTTCGTATATAGAAAATGCATGATCTATTATTAGAGTACCTAAACGTAGAAATAACACAATACAAGCGTGCGAAGCCGCGGGCAAAAGCTAGTTGTACTATATAATTATAGTAGACACACCGGTAAACCAGTGTTACACCGACCGACCGACCGAGACCGGACCGGGATGACCGAGTAATACCTCCTAGAGATAATTATTAATTCGACCATAAATGCAGATAGACGTTACTGCAAAAGTTACTTCTACTATTGTTTGTAAAGTAAGACACAAACAAAAAACAACATAGAACATAGAAGGTACAAATTCTATACAATTCATTCAAAACATATCTGTGTTTTGAATGAATTGTATAGAATTTGTATGAATTGGATGCCTGTACCGCCTGTCATCAAGTACAGTCACTTGTATATTCTATTGTATACACAATGACAATAAGAATTAATAATGATTTATTATAATAATTGTACTTTGTTATAGTTTATTTTTAACTTAATGGTATATATAACTCTCGAAGCCTATGTTCAGCAGTGGACGTCTTCAGGCTGTTGATGATGATGATGATGGTATATATAACTATTTACCATTGTACTGGCAAATTAAAAAAAAGTCTAAAACAATATCGATAAAACAGTTAATTTTTTCCAAGACAAGATTTTATCATACCATTTAAATTATACATATTATTTAATAATTATTATTGTTAACACAGTTTGTACAGAATGTATGTGTTTTCAGTCCAATATTACAATTTAATCACATAATATCAATGTAAGCAATACTTCCGTAATTACACTTTATTAGTCATTTGCATAAATTCTTTTTTCTTATTTTGTCGTTAGTGTCTGTAAAAATACACCTAACACAACATGACCATTATTATCATAAAAGTAATGTCAATATATTTTCAGAATAAAAATACGTGTTAAAAATACTTAGGCAAAAGATATTTTTATGTAACTGGTTCTGTCACACAAAAACAAAAGTTTTATTCCAATCTTATTTTATCCGTTATATCCTTCGTACCTTATATAAGGTTAATAGAAAGAATATACTCATGATCAACATGAAATAATGTAATGATGAGAGAAGCTTTTAACCCTTCTTAGTGATAACACTTTATGAGGTTCTGATGGTTCTCAATTTTAGTTGTTTAGCATGATCGTACTCAAAGGTAGAAACTAAAATAGTTTGTATTTTTACAAACATTTACATAGTCTTCCATAAACATAGAAATTTTTCAATAACAAATATAATGCTACTCAAATTTATTAAACACTATTTTAACGTTGAAGTTTAGGCTTACAACCTACACTAAAACCTTTATTGAACCTTAATTATTATGTAAACACTTTTTGTTACAATCTGTTGTTCAGATACCTAAATACCTACTTAACAAAATGTATACTTACATAAAGATGATTTATTTCACATTTCATTGTGTAGGTGTACTCTCTGAACATCCTACAAATATGTAAACTAAATCGCAAGGATCAATCCGCGAAACATAATTAATGATCAAACGAACTTACCAAGTGAAGTTCGATCACAATTACGTGAGCGGATTGATCCTTGCGATTTACAATTATCACCCTCCCAAATACAAAATACACTGTAGGTACATATACCACCTATAATACACAATGAGTATTTTTCCCAACCCTTTCATGAAATGCGAAATTGACGTAAAGGTAAAAATATTTTCTGTGCTTATTTCCACTGATTGTTCGATACACATACCGACTGAGCCGTCTTTCTATATTTTGTTCTCATTATCATGCCACTTTCGAACTAAACATGCTTGGCATCCTACATGATTAACCTACATGATTGACACAAAGACTGAAATATGTATAATTATAAACATAATTTATTTCACAAAAATATACAATCATAACAATAATTACATATATAGGTAGATAGGTACCTACTTACTAATTATTTACAACTATTAGCGTATTTATGTTCAAGTCAATGGAACAAACATAGTTACTTTGAAACCTTTATATGTATAAGGTTTTTGGTGGAAACGCACAGTTTCTCTAAACCTAATGAATAATTCTCGGCAGAAAGGAGCTTGGTGGGGTAGACTGACAAGTCATTTTTTCAGTGTTACCCTGTATATAAAAAAAATCCCAGAAATCTCTAAAAATACGTGCGTGGGCCGGTACGTGCGGCTAACATAACTACAAATATGTAAACTAAATCGCAAGGATCAATCCGCGAAACATAATTGTGATCGAACTTCACTTGGTAAGTTCGTTTGATCATTAATTATAGATGCCATGCATGCGTCTTAGACTGACATGTTGAAAACATATTATTTTGGTGCGATGACTTAATAGCCACCCAAACAGGTCAACACCTGTGCTCGGGTGAGCTACTGAACATAATAAACTATTTATAATGTTGTAAATCAGCGGCAACGTAGGCACTGTATGGACTTAAATTAAAAGTTTATTAAGTTTCGTTGGTAACATGCAAGAGTTTTCCTATATTTATAGTTAGTATTTTTAAGTTAAGGAAACTATGCATAATGTCATAAACATAATAATATAACAGTAATAAATTCAAAATACTTATATACATTACATATAAACTTACATAATTATATACATATCCTAATTACTATAATAAAGATAAATTATAAAATATTAAGATAATGAAAAATAATAGTATATAAAAAAGAAGACAATAACAGTTAAATTTCAATTAGCTTAGCTTACTGTCGCCGATCTTTTTTGCCATAATTGATTACAGTCTGTTTGATCTATTTCGCTTAGAAACTTATTGGTTTTTTGTTTTAGATGCATTTTAACAAGAAAATCTAGGCTTTTTATTGATAGTATAAATTCAATAAAGTCTTCTGGTAAAGAGTTAAATTTTCTAGGAACAAGAGCAGTAAAATGTTTCCGCGTGAAAACTGAGTTGTTATAAGGAACCTGAAATACCATTTGGGCAACTACCTGCCGTCTGGGCCTATCTAAAATAGTCAAAAGCATTTCGTTTAAATGTTTTGTCATGTATATAATTGTTTGTTTTATATATAATTTCCTAATAGTGAGTGTCTAATAAGGTCAGAAATAGTTGTAAATATTTTGTACTAAATTTATTTTGAGCTTGCATCAAAAGGAACTAGATGGCGATAAGCGCCCTTAAAACGCGCAAACGTTTTGTTACAAACTCAACGTGGATGGTGATGATTTTTAGATTTATTGTTTTCTGTGAGGGTAAAGAACGTGTATCCGTTAATCTATTACATGAATTAATATTTAAACTTGGAGGTAGTTTCTTTTCGTTCCTCAACAAACAATATTTAATAAAAGTGGTGTGCGATACGATATATTAAATTAAACATTGGTGCCGAAACCAGGGACAAAAAGTGAAGTGCAAATAGTGCTATGAACATAATATACTCTTGGTGAAGTGCTATTGGTTTATAAGTGCCTGTTAAACTTTAAAATCTGTTGAACTTTATTGAACTTATCGATTTATATTGTTGATTTTCTCACTATGGAGTCTATTTCAAAACTGATTACAACTCAACTAGATTTATTCGAGAAATTACAAAAGGCAGAACAAAACTATAAGAAGTCACCCAGAGAAAGAATTAAAAAGCAATATATAGAAACAAGAATAGAAATAGTAAATGACATTTGGAATGATTTTAAAGAAGGTCACAAAGAAATTATATCAACTTCTACTAAAGATCAAAGAGACATAGAAGATTATTTCCGGAATGATATTTATGATCAATTTTAAGAGGTTTACATTTCATATAAGAGTTCTCTGAAGGAAATTCACCAAACGATGACTGGCACAAGTGGCACATCTAAGACAACAAAATCCCCAGCGACAAAATCTGAGGTTTGTGAGGTTCAATTGCCACGAATACAATTGCCAACTTTTAATGGTAAATATTCTGAATGGCAGACGTTTTATGATATGTTTCTGTCTCTCATACACAAAAATGAAAGCTTGGCTCCTGTACAGAAGCTACATTATCTCAAGAGCAGCTTAACTGGTGAACCAGAGTTATTAATCCGGAACTTCTCTACTACTGAAGCAAATTACGCAGAGGCCTGGGCACAGCTTATTAAGCGTTACAACAACCAAAAGTATAATTGTAACAGCATAATGCAAATATTGTTCTCTCAAAAAGCCATACAGCATGAATCAGCAACAGCTTTGAAGGCACTGTTGGACACCACCTCCTCTTGTTTGAAATCCTTGAATAACATAGGAGTTTCTATGTCAGGATGGGACGCCATAATCAATTATTTGGTGGTATCGAAGCTCGATCCAGAGTCTCACAAGCAATGGGAGTACCAGATAAGTTTAATTTCCGATGAAATGCCAGCATGGTCACAGCTTATGGAGTTTTTAGAATCTAGATTCAGAGGGTTAGAGATGATCGAGAGCAACAAAGGCAACAAGATTCCTAATCAGACGACGAAGCAAGCTACAAAAACTAAGTCATTTCATTCAGCGGTGCAGGATGAGAAGAAGACCAATCCAATCACATGTGCATGCTGCAATGGTCCTCACCATATATGCCACTGCAAACAATTTGGACAAAATCAACTCAAGAGAGATATGACTTCGCTCAAAGCAAAAGACTTTGCTTCAATTGTCTTGGATCAGCCCATTCTGTAAAGTCTTGTCGTCAAACAACAAATTGTAGAAAATGTAGCAAGCGTCATCATTCTTTATTGCATTTTTCAAAAGAAAATATCGCAAGTACTTCATCAACCACACCTAATACTGAGACGGAACATGTTCACCATCAAGGAACGGAAGAGAAGAATATCCCATCAACTTCCTTGGATACACACATTGTAGCGAATTTTTCGAAAGAGGAGCATCATCAAACCTACAATGTATTACTCGCGACAGCAATCGTTAAGGCTGATTCGAGGGACGGTAGCAAATATGTCATTAGAGCGTTATTAGATCAGGGCTCGCAAGCTTCATTTATCACTGAAGCCACGGTGCAATTACTAGGACTTAAGCGTAAACCCATAAGTGGTTGGGTGTCAGGTTTGGGTAATGGTCAAACGAAGGTTAAGCATATGGTGACAATTCGTGTCGAATCAAGCCATAACCCTACCAATTCAATTCTAGTAAATGCGTATGTTTTGAGCTCACTCACATCTTTGCTTCCATCGTGTACGATTTCAGAACCTAAGTGGATTGCATTGGAAGATGTACCACTAGCAGATCCAACATTCACCTCGCCAGGCAAGATAGACATCTTGCTGGGAGCAGAAGTATACAGCGACATACTACTCAATGGAATCATGAAGCATCCACAAGGACAACTTTTAGCACAAAATACAATTCTTGGTTGGATTAAATCAGGTAGAGTGTCGCAAGAGTCTAACTCATCAAGTGTAATCAACATGCACATACAGACAAGAATCGATGATCTACTGAAGCAGTTTTGGGAAGTCGAAAACGAACCACCTTCCATCAAGAAGAAATTATCAGACGAAGAAAAGAAGTGCGAAGAGATGTACGAAGCAACTACAGTAAGAGAGAAGGATGGAAGATACATAGTGAAATTACCATTTAAGAAGGAAGATCCAGACTGCCAGTATGGAAATCACAAAGAGATAGCTGTTCGAAGACTGAAATACTTAGAAGCAAGATTAATGAAGAAGCCTCAGTTGCGTGAAGAATATACCAAGGTGTTAGACGAATATGTAAAATTAAATCACATGAAACATGTCGATCAGGAAGATATTGACAACCCAAAAGCAATGTATCTTCCCCATCATGCTGTAGTCCGTGAAGATAAACAGACTACCAAAGTACGCGTAGTATTCGACGCCTCAAGCAAGGGACTCAACGGTGTCTCCTTAAATCAAGATCTTTTAGTAGGTCCCAAACTTCAACAAGATTTGAGACATTTGCTGATGAGATGGCGAAATCATCAGATATGTATAATTGCCGATCTGGTTAAAATGTATCGACAAGTCTGCGTCGCCTATGCCAGTTGCTGCAGAAATTACCAAATCTGACTATTATGTTGACGGTTTTATGACCGGATGCCATTCCGAAAGTGAGGCTATTCAAATCTATGAAGAAATGAACCATTTGATGAACGCTGGAGGTTTCGGACTTCAGAAATGGAGTAGTAATAATGAACGATTACTGCAACATATCGACAACGATAAACGTAGGCCAAACAATCCTGTGGCTATAAAACAGGATAATGACGAACAGAATCATGTCACGACCAGTTTGCTGTCGGCTAAAACAAAGGTTGCACCCATTGAAAAACAGATGTCGATTCCCCGATTGGAGTTGTCCGGAGCGGCTCTAGCTGCCAAGCTACTGTCTGAAATAGGTGAAGTGATGGGTATTCGTAAAGAAGATCGATACGCTTGGACAGACTCGACAGTAGTTTTGGCATGGCTTAAAGGTCCAGCGTGCAGATGGACAACATTTGTTAGCAATAGGGTGTCAGAGATACTGACAATAATTGAGTATGACAATTGGGGACATGTTTCAACACACGTGAATCCAGCTGATTGTGCATCACGTGGATTAAGACCA
The DNA here is from genome assembly GCA_910589525.2 of Ennomos quercinarius. Taxonomy (NCBI): domain Eukaryota; kingdom Metazoa; phylum Arthropoda; class Insecta; order Lepidoptera; family Geometridae; genus Ennomos; species Ennomos quercinarius. Next base: position 231,390 of record OU342491.1, read on the forward strand.
AGTGACCTAGCAGGACACTCGCTGTGGTGGTACGGGCCCACATGGCTTAAAGAACTTTCTGCAAAAAAGGAACAAATAGAAGTATTAGACACACACGAAGAAGAAAAAATGAAAGCCTTACCTGTACTACAGCAATCTCCTGACGAATTTCCATGGGAAAGATTTTCATCACTGAACAAAATGTTAAGAGTTTTATCATACTGCAGAAGAATTTTGAATTTTAAATTACCAGAATCAGATAGAAGGAACATGAAAAAGTCAATAGAACCAAAAGAAATCAACGAAACTTTGAAGAAATGCATTGAGACAGTACAAAGACAAGAATTTGGAGAAGACATTAAACATTTAAAGTCTGGAAGTTGTGTGCCAAAAAAGAGTGCGCTTCATCCTCTTTGTCCATTCTTGGATCAATATGGGATTTTAAGAGTTGGTGGACGCATTGATCTGTGCGATGCAGAGTATGAACAACGGCATCCAATTATTATGCCTACTAAGAACCATCTTGCTAAGCTATTAATAGCAGATGCTCACAGTAAAACCATGCACGGCGGCCCACAACTTATGTTAAATCACCTTAGAGGACGTTACTGGATTCTTCGGGCACGTGAAGTGGTGAAGAAGCATTACAGGGAATGTGTGGTTTGCATCAGACAAGCAACATCCAATAAGACACCATATATGGGACAAATTCCCGCAGCTAGACTCAAACCTGGGAAACTGTTCAAATCATGCGGTGTTGATTATGCAGGGCCCATCAGCATAAGGTTTTCACCAGGCCGAGGAGCCAAGTCCTACAAAGGCTACATATGCTTGTTCATATGCATGGTTACCCATGCGATTCATGTAGAAGCAGTATCTGACTTGACAGCTAAAGGTTTTATAGCGGCTTTCAAGCGTATGACATCAAGACGAGGCCATTGTAAAGATCTATACAGTGACAATGGCACTAATTTTACCGGCGCAGACAAGCAGTTGAGAGAGATGTTCAACAGTGCTAAGTCAGGTCTTCCTCAAGAAATTGCTGAGCTTTTGACGTTGGAATCCACTTCTTGGCATTTTATACCTCCCCGTGCACCAAACTTTGGAGGATTATGGGAGGCGGGTGTGCGTTCAGTAAAGACACACTTAAAGAAAGTTATTGGGGACAGCACGCTCACTTATGAAGAGCTGTCAACTGTGTTGGCACAGGTGGAAGCATGTGTGAATTCCCATCCTTTAACAGTTTTTAGTGACGACCCTAATGACCCACTTCCACTGACACCCGGCCATTTCCTAGTAGGAGAACCGTTATTAAATGTCGCGGATGAAAACTGTAGCACGGTTAGCTTACTAGATAAGTGGAGATTAACGACTAAAATGGTGAACGATTTCTGGAACCGTTGGAGTTCCGAATATCTTGTAACGTTAAATAAAAGATACAAATGGACCACTCAGCAGGATGAACCGAAAGTTGATGATATTGTAATTATAAAAGAACAAAATTTGCCGCCTGCTAAGTGGTTATTAGGCAAAATTGTAGATACGCACCCAGGTAAAGACGAGATTGTGCGTGTAGTTACCATTCAAACAAAAAATGGATTGTGTAAACGCCCATGCAGCAAATTGTGTTTTCTTCCTAGAAAAACTTGTTAAATTAATTGCGTTTAGTTTTGCTCAAGTGCCCATTACTTCAGTACAATTATTTTATTATGTGTTTTGAAGTTATTTTTTTGTTCTTTCAATATGGCATGCATTTGAGGGTTTAAAAAACTTTATTTTGGCTTTGCAGAGCTGTTACGGTGGGCGGTTTATCATCATAAATTTTGTTGTTTAGCCAAGTTGTTTACACGAATAATTTATGTCAATGGTTTATTGTTGTTCAGGTTAAGGATCACATATACGTAACATGACTTTCCACTTTGGGTAGCTAAACTCCTGTTCATTAGGTTAAATTTAAAGAACTTTGTTCTTGGTGGGCGGGATGTCTAATAAGGTCAGAAATAGTTGTAAATATTTTGTACTAAATTTATTTTGAGCTTGCATCAAAAGGAACTAGATGGCGATAAGCGCCCTTAAAACGCGCAAGCGTTTTGTTACAAACTCAACGTGGATAGTGATGATTTTTAGATTATTTTTTTCTGTGAGGGTAAAGAACGTGTATCCATTAATCTATTACATGAATTAATATTTAAATTTGGAGGTAGTTTCTTTTCGTTCCTCAACAAACAATATTTAATAAAAGTGGTGTGCGATACGATATATTAAATTAAACAGTGAGTACCCTACACAGAATAAATAGCTTCTCTGTTGAAAATCTCATTGGTTTAGTTTAAAGTATTACTGGAAGGTTAAAACATTTGTGCAATAGCAATACAAATTACAAACACGTAGCATGGTGCATCAGTGTCCGCCGTACCGCCTGTACAGTCGGCGCCACATGCGCAGCATGTCAGCATGGTGCATCAGTGTCCACCGTACCGCCTGTACAGTCGGCGCCACATGCGCAGCTCGGCCGAGTGCCACAGCGGCTCCACGCGCGGCTCCCAGTCGATACACAGCGCGCGCGCGGCTCGCGGCTCCCGGCCCACCGCCGGCCACACGAGGCTCCCGGGGGCCGCCGCTCCGCCCGCACCGTTTGGGTCCCTGTGGGTGGTCGAAATCGCTCGTATACTTGGCTAGCCCAAGTCTGTGACATACTCGCCGTATTATACAACAGAGGAAGGAAAGAATCGATCGCGCCCGCGATCTGAACATTTACCCGTACTTGGCGAAGTTGGTCCAGTAGGTGGTGAGCGTGGCCACCTGTCCGGCGTCGATCCACGCGGGCAGCGGGAACACGCGGAACAGATAGAAGAGGTCGTCCGCGTGCGTGGCTCGCCTCGAGCGCCAGTACCGCGGGCCGGCCCACAGCGTGGCCAGGTCGCGCCAACCCGCGCGCGCCAACCGGTACGCGAACACGCGCGCGTTGCGGGACCACAGGGCTGCCTCCGCGCGCGCCGGGTACCCGAAGTACGCGTCCCCATAGTACCGCGCCATCCGCCGCACGTCCAGCTTGCTGCCGCGCGAGTACGCACGCCGCACGGCCCGCGCCACGCGCGCGCGGGCACCCGTCGACGGGAAGCGCAGGCCGGTCGGCAACTTGCTCGCGAGGCTCGGAGCGACCACCGTCGCGTCCTCCTCCATCGCGGTGAAGAAGGCCCCCTCCGCGGCGTTGAACCCGATGATGACCGGCACACGGGCATGCGCGCCGCGCGACAGGAGGATGAGCGGTGACTCTGTCAAGAAGGGATCCACGCCCTCGAGCCGGCTCTCGACGCACGGCGCGTACGTGAGGCGCTCGAGCAGCATGCGGCCCGGCCGGTGGGGCACTGGATCCACCACCAACTCCGCCGCGCTGGTGGCCAGTAGTGCACGGGGCAGGTCCACCGGCTCGCCCAGCGAACGTGCCAAATCGGCACCGGCGCCGGGACCCGGTGGCTCAGACCGCTCCACCCACGGCGCCAGCGCAGACCCGCTCTGCAGGATGGCGCGATGGAAGAGGCCCGCGGAGAGCGGCGACAAGAGATGGAGCGAGACCGAGGCGGCGCCGGCGCTTTCGCCGAAGAGCGTGACGCTGTCGGGGTCGCCGCCGAAGGCCGCGATGTTGTCTCGCACCCACCGCAGCGCCGCCACCTGGTCCTTGAGGCCCGCGTTCCCGGGTGCGGCCCGCGTGCCGAGGCACAGGAAGCCGGGCGGGCCGACTCGGTAGTTGAAGGTGACAAGGATGACGCCACGCGCCACCAGGTAGTCGGGCCCGTACAGCAGGCGCGAGCCGGAGCCCTCGAAGAACCCGCCACCGTGCACGTACACCATGACGGGCAGCGAGCCGGGCTCGGCTCCCAGCGGCACGTACACGTTGAGCCGCAGGCAGTCCTCCCCGCCGAGCACGAGTGGGCCGGCTCGCTGCGCGCACCGCACGTGCTCGTCCACCGCGTCCAGCACGCCGCGCCACCGCGCCGCCGGCCCCGGCGCCTGCACACACGCGGGGGTCACTCACCTTGCCTGCGGGGGCGGGGTGGAGCGGGGCGGGACGGACCTGGAAGCGCACAGGCACGGAGGCGTAGGGGATGCCGGTGTAGGCGGCGTGCGATCCGTCGGGCGCGAGCACCCCGCGCAGGAGGCCGCCGGCCGGCAGGCGGACGGGCGCGGTGCGCGGCGGCAGCAGGCCGGCGGCCCACGCGGACCACAGCACCACCCACTTGGCGCGCCGTCGCCACCACCCACCACCCACTGCTCGGTCGCTGCGCCCATCTATCCCCTTCATTTGTTGTAATTTTCTACGGGAGCTCTACAGAAACGCTTTGATTTCAGCTTGACGCTTAGACGTTAAACGATTTACCGACTAAACCGACTTCAATCCATTAACACCGATTTCACTTCGTGACCGATCAGCTCTTATCGAACCGCACCCGTAAAGTAAATAATTCATCGTTTGATGCACTACTAATGATTAAAAATAAATGTACCTAATCTTTGGCCGAAGTGTTATCTAGTGATACCGTTGCCTAAAACTAATAATTCTCTGTGACAGCAACTAAAATTATAAGAATATAATTTATGTTTAATGACAACTCAGCAGTCAGCACTACTTACATGATAATATAATCATACCAGCAAGTAACACATGTATATGTCTGAACTTTCCTTGAAATACGTTGGATATGCCTAAAACTGTTACAGTGCCGATATTTATCTGCCTACTGCGACACCAAAAATAATAAATATACGCAATTACGCATGGCAGAACAACAATAGTATAGTAGCGACCTCGTCATAACTTATACTGCCGCCAGTTAAAATATCATTGACTGCCGCAAGTTACATCCAACAGTACAAGGTCTGATGAGGTACATCGTACTGTTAAAGGGTCCCGATGGGAAGCCTTTTTAAAAAAAACTATTTTAGATTTACACTTGAATTTGACATTTAATTACTTGGTTTAATTATAAGGTGTTGTCGGATGAACGGTCCGTCGAAGACTGGCACCGCTCTCAGCCTTCTCCCTACTCACTGACTATAATATGCTGATAAGGCCCGTAAGGGCTGCTAGTCAGCACCATCCCCTACTTGGATGGGGTATAACACCTCCCCCTTTAAGAAGAGACTTTAGGGGTGTTCTTAAAAAGCCTCTGTGATTAAACTTGGGTCCTGAGGGGTGCAATATGGCCAATTTCGACGCCTGAGTCATGTCCGTCTATTATTTCAGGAGTAGGCTGAACCGGTGGTTTCTTATAAAATCTTAACTTAAAATCTAAGGGTTGGTCATTACCAGGTCGACAGGATCGTTTTCAAATTATTTTCTTAAAAGCTAAGTATGAAAAATAGGCTAAAATTATAGTTATTACAATAAAAATAAGCGAAGTATAATGTGTCCCGTATTTCACTATGTGTGGTTTGTTTTTTATTGATTTTAAATTGTTCAAAAGTGATTCTGTAATTATTATATTTTTGGAATTGAATTCGTCCAGGTCTATGTTTTGTAGGTGAACTGGGGTCACGTTATCCGTCACATCATTAAATCTTATTATATTACAACAGCTGTCATTAATCAGGTTAAAATCAGGCATGTGGCTGATAGGTGAACTGATGTTAAGTGCATTGTAGGTCGGTATCAATGTGGTGCTTTTACAAAATCCGATACAGCCATCGGGTATAGAGAGAATACCTGTACCTAAAATATTTGTTTCATAAATCCTAGAGTTTTTACAATCAATAGATATTTTATTTGGTTCGGACTGAATATATATCCACTTATTATTCGCTAACGTTTTCCATATATCAAGTTTACCGGAAATAAATTTTGCTTCGCACTGCACTGGTATTTCACTGATAACCTTGGATAAGAGTTCACTTTCACAGGTGGGTTTAGCGTCCACTGCATATACATTCGCTACGTCACATATATAGGTTCCAGGTATTATGGTCTTACAATGTTGCAGGTCATTGACGTTACAATAGTGTGATTTGTCTTTGGTCATTGCTATGTATTTGCTGTTTGGGATGATTAGACTAAATGAACGTGGTTCCTTTGGGTTATAGGGTGTAGGCAGAGCAATGCTGTGAAATAACATGTAGTTAACAATATTTACCAGCGGCACCTCCAACAAGAATACAATTTTGTTATTTATATAATAGCACACTACTTTACAAAGCCTTAAAAGTAAGTATATAGAATTTATATCCAGAGTAACAGGAAGTTCTAAATTACTAGGCAGGTGTCTGTAGTTATCGGCAAGCTCTCGGTGTAATTGTTGAGGTGTTATTATTGATGGATGTAGAATATTGTGGCTACTGAATAAAATCGCGTTAGTGACGTCCTCTAGTTGAAACGACAAGGTAAGTATTAACGTTTCCAAACTATCAAAAATTTCGTTCACATTGGAAAGTATGATTAAGCCGTTAGTTATCCTAGAAATATTTTTTATACTGGCCGAGCGTCTGTCGATAGCATTGTTTAAACTAACTTCATTATTTCTAATCTTATAAAGGGTAGTGTTATATGATGCCATCACGGAGCCAGTAACCAAAATGTTTTGTTTCATTAAAGAGGCCAACTGCTTCTGATTATTTTGCACAGATTCTATGGCCTCATCATACCGTAGGGAATCATCCTCGTCCAGTGTACCAAAAATGTGTTTAAGTAAGCTACCTATACCACCTACCCAGGCGCTACGCTTAACTCTGTTATCAAGCAAATGTGAGATGGATTCAAATTCCCTATTCATATCTTGGTACCGTACTGTCAGGGGTTGTAAACTGTTGTGACATTCAGCACTAATTTCCACAATGTGAGTTTCAGCACATAAATGTCTAGTTGTTTCCAACGCATGTTTAATATTTTTTATGTGTGGACTAATATGAGAAATATCTAACGGTATTAATATCTTCAAATGGGCATTATTGATTTTTAGGGTACCTAAGTAGTCAAAATAGATACCTGCACTCGAGGTAATTGGCTGGGTGAAATTCTGGAGATATTGACCCCGAATTGGAATTCTGTAAATAATCATAAGAATTAAAACTAATTTAATAAGGTAAGTATTTTCTTAATCTAGTAATATCCTATCCTAGTCATTATTTCTTTTTATATATTTTTTTCAGGTTCACCGGGTTCGCGGCTCCTGCTAAAACAAGATAAGTAAGTACCTTTTTATTAATATATTAATATATATTTTTTATTTTCTTTTTATCGAAGCTAATGTAGAAACGTGAATATATACGCACTTATTGTATTTTATGTACATCCGTGTTTCTCTGGGCTAAGCCCCCTCACCAGTTCACCCCCTTTTTAGGTAGGTCCAACCCTCATCGCGCCTCCCGTAGGCCTAGGGCTAGATCTCCTGTATAACGAGGTGTCCCGGCGAGCTAGCCGAAAGGGCACCCCGTTACAAAATAAGGGGAAACTATTATTGTGCTGTTGGGGATCTTGATGATGATCATGATGATAAAAACACGTAGATTCCTCATAATGTTGTTTACTCTCTTATTACAATATTATTATTCCACCAGCATATCAAAATACAATCAGTCACTCAATAATATTAATTAATTCAATAATCCACAGACTACATATTATTGACATATTAAAACCATAGAGTAAGAGAGTACCAACTTGATACAGACTATCTAAGAATACTACACTCGTATATTAATAATGATGGCTGGAGCTGGTAATTGTAACACTCGGCCATCCTGGATTAGCAGTGTCCCACAGCGATTTGTAAAAGTTGTCAGTTGTCTGGACCATCTGAAACATATAAGGGCAACACGGTAGATCATCCATTGAAACTACTATTTCTGATGCACTTGTGTCATTCGGGTTGCATGGTTACGTATTCGAAAACTAATCGGTCAGAAACAGTAATACCAGTTACTTTTTACTTGCGGGTGGAGGAAACTGAGCTGAAAACGAAGGCCACCATCTGTAGTATATATTAAACTATGACAAGCCTTAGTCTACATATACATAATTACATAAATACTACTCAATTATACCCTTAAGAGGGCCACCCACAGCAGTGCACTGGGGTTAATGCTGCTGGTAAACATTGATAGTTCTCTACTACATCATAAACTTGTCTAGTATAAATTAGATGCCGTTCATTGCCGTAACATTGGCAATCAAGCTATAGTTTTGGTTGAATCTAGTTCTTCAGAACATAGCTCTTATTGTACTATAGCATAGTACTTATTGTATTATTGCAAGTTAGAATGTGTTTAATTTTCTCAATGATCTTTTCATGATGCTAATTAACATAGTTTGTGGGTCTAGACTGTGCACCGTTTCTTTTTTGTTCACCACACATAAATTTAGATATTAGGTAGTATACCTGTTTAGCTAAATCCATAAAGTTGGTAAAATGCGAAGTCATACAATTCTTGTATGTAAAATATAAGTTTGATTTCGTTTAAGAGTAGGTACATATTCAACCAAAAGCAATGGTGTTAAGGATTATACCTACAGGTATCCTTATTTAAATGTAAGGTATTGTTTATAACTTCACTGGTTATTTATTTCGGCACATATTACACAAAACGCAACAGATCTATAATTTATTTTAGTTATTTAGAATGAGCAACATGTCAGCTTGTAGACTTGAACGGAAGAGAGAAAACAGTATGTTGCTAGAGAGAGACAGATAATTAAGTATGGTTGAAATACTAAACAATTGGGTTGTTTTACTTTATGCAAATCTTTATAAATGGTGATGTAGTAAGCAGACAAGTAAAAATAAAATAGACTATTATTTAGTAATAATATAAATATCACATAATTTCATAACAAAACATATTTACAGCACAAGTGTTTAGTTATTTGTGTTAAAGTTTATTAATTTATCAAACCCATCACTTATCTGATCAGCATAAGATAGCTTTCCCTTATTTTTTTTTTCTCATGTGCAAGTAGTACTTTAAGTAGGTACCTAGTAGTATGATAACAGGTTTTCAATATTTGAGTATCTATAACCTTTTGTGTATTTTATAATCATTTACTTATAATTGTTAGCGTTGTTAATAATAAACCGATGGAAGAGCAGTTTTTCTATGAAATGCATAGATGGCGCTGAAATAAAAAAGGTGGAATAAAGTCAGTGGTCGCGCAGGCGGCACGACCCAAAAAAAGAAAAAACAACAACAAGAAGAAGAAGCAAAGCAGTGGAAGTGAAAAAGTGCAAAAACTCGATGAAAAATCAATATATTGGAAAAAGATGAGCTACCAGTGGAATTCCTGGAGATGTTGATCAATATGTCGATTAGTTGGAAGTATCTAATAAAACTATGTTGAATACTAATGTCGTTTTCCAACAGATCAGAAGCGGGTACCGACTACGCCCATAATCTGGTGAGTTCTTCTAGAAATATACGACGATTCTCTGTGAGAAACAGTTGAGGCAAAGTTGACATATAGATAGATGTAAATGGAAGAAGGAAACTAAGACACTTCTTGAAAGAGTGCATGGGTGCAACACTCAATTTGCCAGGAAAACAAAGAAATAGCAGTAAGCGTCTGCCGTCTGCCAGTAGTGTGAGACGCAGACTGTCCTGTTTTGTTACTGTGTTGTTACCTAACTTTTTATCTAGGTACAAGTTGTTATTTTTAACATGTATATTCAGATTACTAAGTTATAAAGGATGGATGTAATGGTACCTACCTACTATGCTGGGGGTTAAATTTAATTCTTGCAGTGGAACATTGCTTGTTGAATGACAATGGGTTTATGAATGAAACCTGCATGCACACATAATTCTAAAAAACTAATAAAATGACCTGCCTCAACTCAATTTTAATATATTTAATTACTCAACTGAGTTTGAAGGAGACTTTAAAGTTAAAAGAGTGGCATTCTGTACTAGGTAAATATTACTATCACCAAAGTAGTGTTAAACAGGTTGAACCAGTTGAATAACACACATTGTGACATTTGCATAATAGGTGATTAAAAATTAAAGGTTGTACTGCTATCCGTCTGACACTTTACTAATTAAAGTCGAGCTTCACCAATGAATGTAAAGAGTAGGTATGCAAGGAGTGAGAGTAAGAGAAATGGCTGCAGGTATACACAGTGCACTTCAAATTAATGTGTAGAAACAAGTTATATCCAACTATTCTCAGTGTGGCAACTTAGTGTAGGTACACTGGCACTAAGAAAATACATTATTGCAATCCAGCGGGACGGTGCTGCTGGTGGCAGAACTTGCATGTGGTGGTGCACTCTCTCTGGGGTAATGGTGTTTAAGGGGTCTGTTATGTCTATAAGTGTTACCTACATTTTAATAGATAGAGTAGGTATCTAGTTTACAAAGATTTGCAAAATATAAGCTGATAAGTCTGCATTGTTGATTACCCTATAAATTTTATTTTATTTTATTTGGACAACTAACAGCTGTCTTACTAAATTATATAAGAACAGGATGATAAACACTCTTGAGCCAAATATAGCAATTAAATGCATTTTATAAGTTGTAAGCACTCAGTCATTTTGAAACAGGTTTTTGTATGAAATTCACAGCCATACCGTGTGGATCCATGCTAGATGTCCTGAAAACTGTATAGGCATGCTCAGTTTTATTCAATGAAAAAAAGAAAGGAAGATGTGTACTTAACTATTTTGTTTCACTGCAATGCAGTGCAGATTTTCACCAAAGTTGAGTTTTTGTTTTTTTGTAAAGCGGGCAACCTTATTGCAAAGGTGGATTGGTCTCTGTTGATGCTGTTTAAAATATAAAACTATTGTTTCACAAAATTATATAATACAAGCAGGTAGATAATAATTGTAACTGTAAAAAATTCCAATGGGTGGTCTTTCTTATCCTCAAAAATTAAAGTGAGACCTTCACATGAATATGTGCAGATATTTGTTGCATATATAATACACAAGTACCTAACTACTGCAGAACCATAAGATGGACATGGACATGGGAAGATTCTTAAGGTCAAACTTGTTTTGATGCGGCTAAGGTGGTAGTATTATGGAGTGTAAATTCAGATTGCATACCTGCGATGTAATATAGAGTAGATCCACGATCGCTCGAAAACGGCACCATTTAAACAAGGCATATGCCTTGTTTTTGTTCTCAGTCGCGTGTGACTTGGACTGCGCCTTATGAAAGTGATGTATTAACTCACATAATATTATTGTTTTACAACACTATTACAGGGTGCGATGGTTCATTATTAAAATGAAACAACCACTTGTGAACTATGTTTTTTTATATGCGCAGGAGAGGTATAATATATCTGTAAGCATTGGCGCAGGGACACTTTTGAGGTTTGATCTTCATAGAGACTGTATCTATAGTATATTTGATTTAAATTGCATACTGATGATTTAGTGAAGGATGAGTAGGTACCTAGGTACTTGCTAAATAGCGTTAGTACAGATTAATTCAGAATAGTTCGAAAGTGTGAGTGCCTACTCGCCCAAGATAATGTACGTTCGAAATGGACAAATTTGTTGGAACATAATACCACCCCAAGACCATATTGTACACAGCTTAACAATAAAAACATTAGGTGCATAAACAGCGGCCTTACAGAGAATTATACGTATAGACATATAGATATTTATCTACCATTACATTATTTGTTTATGGAAGGAGTTATGAACTTGAGAGCTATAGCTACAAGTACCTATAGGTAAAGCCTTTAGGTCGATAAAATATTATTTGATTGATTGATTGAGTTAGTCCTTTATAATATATATACTTGTAAAGTGGTCTACATCTAAAGTATAGGTACCTACAAACTTAACTTTATTTTAATGCATCCCCGAAAACTATTCCATTTTTTTCTAGAGTATTTTGGAGAGTTGTTTAGTTACGAGTTTGTCAAATTGTGAATCTGTTTCACTACGGAAAATCAAGTGTTGTAGGCAGGTGCATGCCGTTTCCGCATAATATAGGTTACCTTATCGTTGATCTTATGCAAAATTCGTTCAGGGGTAGGTACCTCTGTTTTGCAAGTTATTCTGCCGCCAAACAGTACCTCGTGCGCAGGCACAGTGGTGGTTAAAAAAAGTACTAAGTGCCCTAAGCGGGCACGCTTTTTGTACCTACCTAGAGCGTGGCGTATCGCGCGCGCTGCGTGAGCGCGCGAGTAGTAAAAGCAAAGTTGCTTATGCTAAAGCAGCGGTGGGCATTTATAAGATAAAGTTTGTAGCACGCTTTTGACATAAAGCAGGTTTGAACACTACTGTGTTCTGGCTTACTGTACCGAGGTGGTGTGGCTAGTGAAGCTATTGGGCAAGTGAGGCTTCGTGACCTAATGTTACTGCCTAGTTATTTTGATGCTAGGCTGTGTGTCTTAGTATAACATGCGCTGTGTGTTGCACAAAACTTTATAATACTAATAAGAGTTCCGAGTCCTAACTCGTCACGTGATTCTCCACACAAAACTTTTTAACGAAGAATGGCAGATCATATTTTCAGCTACAAAAAAAAGGGGATCCGTGCGCATGAATGAAACTTGTATGTAGGGTACGTAAGCGAAATGAATAAAATCACAGGCAATCACAGTGACAAAAATAAATCTTATGATGAAATAATAATGATTTTAAAGTAGCAATAGTAGCAAAATTGCATTGCAATATTTTCTCATATTTAAAAAAATGGTTTAATGCACTTCATACTAAGAAGGTATAGTTAACTAAGCTAAGCTGTTTTCGCTCGTGTTGTTATGTCAAACGTTGGACTTGGGGCATATATTTGCTCGAAGCGTATTTACCTACAATTCAATGCTGAGAAGGGGAAACATATAAATACCTACCTAAAATGCAAGATGCCATTACAATAACTGTACTACTACAGTAGATGTTAAGTCCTAAAATAAACGGATCAAAAGTGGAGTTTGAAATTACTGAAAAGATGAGGATAGAAAATAGTTTTGTTCTCTTCATTATGAAAATGCCTAATACCTTTTCACCGCCTCTTGTGGGCTACTCGTATTTGTGGCTGATGATTGATGATGATGGTGGTGACGATGGAGATACTTCGGTACGACTTCACCGTATTCTTAGGTCGTATTATGCAGGCGGAGGGCATTGGCATGCCAAAACACAGGTTTTCCTAGTTTGGGTGTCAATGTTTTTCCAACCAGGATTATAATAATTTGGATTTGTCATAATGGACTGTTGTATGCTTAAACCGATGTTTGTAAACATATATATAATAATAAACTATTTCTATTTCTATTTCTATTATAAAATGCGTCTGGAGGTACATAAATTAAGTACCTATTTTGTAATATTTGGAATGTTTAAATGTTTTCTCAAAAAGTACAACAGTAGAGAAATTGATTTTGGAAAATAATTTGATGGGCAAACTATCATGGGGACTTTATGACGTAGGCTGTATTTTGACCATGTTTCTTCAAAATGATACTAGCACTTACTACCTACATATTATAAAAACCAACATAAGTTCTTCGTCGTAGGTACCTTCACACTGGAGAGCAGGTGGGATTGATTATTAAGTCAGTGATCGATGTTCCGTTCTAAACTCATTAACCTGCAAATTTTTGAGCCCATTTTGTATTATGTTGTAATAATAGATAGAGATGGAAATAAAGATATGGACATTTTGTCGATACCACAAGGATGCCAAGGAGGTTCTTCACTCCGTGTTTATATAAGCGGATGGTATAGCTATCGGCACGAGTCAAGGCTTGTGAACTTATATGCGCAGAACGCATTTTTTGGGGTCTCTTTGGTGGAAGACAGTGGTGCGACGTGTGTTCGTGGCGCTGGCGCCGGTGTTTGGTTCCTTATTGTTCCCCCGCCTCCCGCACTGTCTCCACGCGGCTCTAACGCATGACTGTACTATCCCGCCGTAAAGTGTTACGTTACGTGTTGTTTACGAAAATTGATTATAGTTCTAGTAATATCTATTAGTATTCTACTGTTTATTAACATTGCATTATCAACATGAAGCCTGATGATGGTGATGTCCAAGCTCCTTCTACAAGCGCATACCGACCATGTTAACTGCCAGCTATGATGATACTATGGAAGGAATATTGCCATTACCGAATGATTAATAATTATAGCGGAAGCAGAAATAAAACGGGCAGAGTTTCGGTAACTTCTTGCAATTGTTCCTTCTTATAAAATTGCAACAGGAATGAATCATAGTAATGGCTGGCTTTGGCGTATATTGACACACTCTCCCCTCCAAGGCATGGCATTTCTGGCTGGCGCAAAGAGCGGTGTCAATATGGCGGCTTGGCTATGGCGGGCTGGCACGCTGGCTGACGTCACGTCCGTTACATAATATCTAAAGTATGTAGGTACTAACTATAATGTAACTGATGCTGTAGTTAATAGACGGATAAAAATCAGCCTACCTAATCAAATATCACAGAAAATTAATAGTAGGTAAGTACAATATATTTTGTGCCTGACTGTACAGATGCGCAGTTATCCCCACTACATTTACTCGCACGTCCAGATGCGTGCCGGTGCCTATAAGACTGGTCAGGGTTATTAAATGCTCGGGGATCTACGGCTTGTTGTGCTGTCATCGTACGACATAAACAGGGGTTAAGATTGTCAGTGTGTTAAGTAAGAGCTAGAATACCAGGGGTAAAATGACTAATATAAATGCTTGAGAATTTATAAGTATAGCCACCTATGATCAGCCGGGCTAGGATGCGCGCCGTGAGATAATTTTGTCGTCTCTTTATGTCGTGAAAAATAGAGATATCTCTTTATGTCTACCTGTGCTAACATGGCAGCGCAAGCAACTCATCTCGTTCTGTCAAATGAAGAGATAACGCAAATGTTTATCTATCTGTGGAAATTTTGTCGAGTTTTGTCGACAACCGCTAACATGCACACCATAGTCTGAGCTTTATTTGACACATTGGCGCGAGTATTATCTCGTCGTAATTTTTGAGGACGAGATACGCAGAGAAGGCTTAATCCAAAGGTAAAGTGGTATTTTGATATACAGTAGTTACGTAAAAAAATTGAAATACATAAGAGATCGTAAATATGGCGGTATCTCACATTACTGTTTCATTTTATAAAGGTATTTACCATAGACTTTTAGGGCGAATTCGGTGGTATTTACCCTATCAATGAATGGCACAAATAATGGACAAAATCAGAAAGGGGGCAAACGGCGAACAGACCGTGTTGAAACTCACCTGTTACGTGATTAAAATGTATTTTACATTAAATATAAGGATCAAGCTCAAGCTAGAGGGTAGGACTTTCAGGATTTTCATTAATATGTAGGTACATACGTAGGTATACCTACAATATACTTATCTATTAAAAATGCTTATTTTATTTAGATCGCGTTTAATAGCTTATAATTTATAATTCTTATGGGTACATATTAAGGCTTCCGTTTTGTGTAACAATATTTTGGTATCAATTGTAGGTATTACAGTGTTCTAAATGAACAAATAAAGTAATAAACTAAGCAATATTGTTAGGTACTGATGTGTACGGGCACCTTGTGGCAAACAATATTCCCCTGTGGTACTATTATATATTCTGTGCCAGCGGAAAACTCTGGATGTTGAGCCATATAATATATTGATAATAGTATTTTCATCTGCTTCTGTGTACTTATTCTGAAACAATAATGCAGCTAATTAAGTACCTACAAGTTATACATGCAACAATAACATAATATTATGCCGTCTAGTATCCGACTGTAGTCTTGAATAGAAGGTTTGTACTTGTATCCAGCTAGTTACAAGTGTTCCTCATGCCTCATAATTATGATGAAATAATAGGACTAATAATTGTATCATTACGACAGAAAGGAATGTTCCGTGGTGACAAAGAAACTAACTCAATATTCGAGTGCAAACACACAGACCCGCTAGTCTCGATATTTAGGCTTAATGAAACTTTACTTACGTTTATATGCTTGCAACTTGCATTTTCAATGTAAATCCAAATTTTCAGAGAAAGTAATGAAATTTTTTTCACTGTTTTCATTTTACAACTGACGGATTCTGTCAAAGAGTATATTTATATAACAATACTCTTTTACGAAAGACAGAAACAGCTATATGTAACTATTTCTGTCTTTCATCAAAGAGTATATTTTCAGTGTCTGTATTAAGGTCGCGTTCATGTAAAAAACCTTAAAATTGAATGAACGAAACCGATGTTGCTACATTAAAATATAGTAGGAGTCATGAAAGGGCAATATTGGTTTGTCTACGCGACATAAAACGACAAACTTCTCTGTCGCGGCGTGCATGTTAGAGTAAACGAGAAACTTGTCTACATCGAGGAAATTTGTCGTCTCGTGCGTGACATATCTCGCGGTGCGCATCCTAGCCCGGCAGGTAAACCCTACTAGATATCGGATTGGCGCAAAAAAAGTCGTCTCGGTAAATAAGAGCCCACTTGCGGCGCGAGCTCTTATTTCGAATCATTTCAAAAGTACTTTATACTTATGTCAGGTTGATTTCATGATAATAGGTATTTAACCCACATCGTTTTATTTTGAAGTGACAGGTATAATTCACTGCTTTACTCGTGGCGAATGGTGGTAATGTTTATGGATTTGTGACTTTATTATGAGGTACTGTGGTTGTGATTAGGTTGAACTTGAAACTTTTGTCTCAGTTCGTTCGTAAACAAATGTAGCTGTATAAGTATATGTAAACGCGGACAGAAAATACCTTAGAATTAGTATGTGACCCGGAATCTCGCTGTATGCTTGATCGAAGATAGCCACAGTATGAATGGTTGGTATGACAGAATGGTTGGCTACATGAAGGCCCCTAGTTCTTCTGGGCATCCTTCGAATTAAAGTAGTTACCAAACTGAATGATAACGGCTTGGCTTGAAATACATAATCAACTGGGTATTCTGTAATATTGTAATTGACTAAGTAGGCGTAAATAATGAGCATTGAGATTACCTATGTTGATACGTTGATTGTCTAAGTTGGTTACTGATCGAATACCTAATCCTTTATTTGTTTTATAACTAAAGCAAGTTATAGAAAAACTTTTTTAGATAGTATGGTATTGAACATTTAACTGCCGGAAACCCTTCTGTGTTTTTAAGGTACACCACCATGCAAACGAAACGGTTGAATCAGATGGAGCCGTTTGAGCAGCTGTGTACGAGATACAGTGTCAAAACGGGCAAGGTGTAACTACTGTATGCAAGTAGAAGCGCTGATATATTGAATGGGGACATTCCAACATACAGGATGGCCGAACAATATCACCTGGTGCAAAAATTAAAATTGAAAGTTGTCAGTTGAAATTGATCAGTTGAAAATTGTCTGTTGAAAGTAGTCAGTTGATAAGTTGTCAGTTGAAATTGATCAGTTGAAAGTTGTCAGTTGATAATTTGTCAGTTGAAAGTTGTCAGTTGAAAGTTGTCAGTTGTAAGTTGACAATTGGAATTAAAGAAATTGAGTCAGTTGGAAAAGACAAAGTTGTAATCAAAGTTGCAAACAAAGGAGGCGATTATAGAAGAAAATAAATTGGGGAGTATATATTGATAGTTATGTGATAATTTTAAAAATTAGATGTTCTGAACTCTGGGTATATTACTTCTGACGTAGTTTGTGTTTCATTTTTTTTGCAGATGTAAAATTGTCCCTATGACTGTCTGGGACAGACAGAATCAGGATGGCAGAATGTTAGCGTTGTTAATAATAAACCGATGGAAGAGCAGTTTTTCTATGAAATGCATAGATGGCGCTGAAATAAAAAAAGGTGGAATAAAGTCAGTGGTCGCGCAGGCGGCACGACCCAAAAAAAGAAAAAACAACAACAAGAAGAAGAAGCAAAGCAGTGGAAGTGAAAAAGTGCAAAAACTCGATGAAAAATCAATATATTGGAAAAAGATGAGCTACCAGTGGAATTCCTGGAGATGTTGATCAATATGTCGATTAGTTGGAAGTATCTAATAAAACTATGTTGAATACTAATGTCGTTTTCCAACATAATAAATCTTAGTTCAATTTAGTATTTGGTCACATTTGCTAAAAATGGTCTATTGGCTACAACATTATCATGATGGTGAAAAGTATTTTTTTAAATTAATTTCTTAGAGGTCATAGTATCATCATATTAGAGGTATAATCAATTCTTTACGAATTTGCACTGATCCAAATGTTGGGTAAATACCTACTAACAGATTTTTTGTCTCTATTTTACCCTACTGCATAGAGGAATAACACTATTTCTATGTCCTATTACTTAAATTTTGATTTTTAATAAGTAGGTATAGGTATGTATGCTAAGGCACAGGGTATGTAGGTTACTGTATATTATCAGCATTAGTCATAGGTAATTGTATCTATAGTCATAATGAATAGATTTTTTTAGTAGTAATTATTACTAGCATTCTTAAAATGACATTTTTATATGGGGAGTATTACTTTTTTACTTTAGTGTTACTCAATCAAAAAATATTTTCCCTGAATTATCCTCTGTGTACTTATAGGTTTTACAGATGTATTATCAGCACATAATACATATTAGAGATTCCTGATATGTCAGAGAATGTTTCAGTCCATTGAAAATCTTGAACTTTGATAAGATAATATTATTTTTTTAATCATATTATATTATTTTTAGTATTTGTTAAAATCACCTAGGTGAGGATTTACTATTTCCATCATGCCGATGTAAAGAAAGTCAGAGTATGTAGAAGTGCATACGCATACCAAATATTATTATTTATTTATTTTTTTACTACTTAATATACCATTGAGTACCTAGGTAACTATATCTTGAGAGTCGGATAGAAAAAATATATTAACACAATATTTATGATTTTTATAGCTGTACCCCCTGCTTAGAGTACTCTGCATTGATAGATGCGGGTTCAAATCCTATTTGTGATTCAATTTTTTTTTTTGCAAGTTAATCTGTACATTATTACAATTTAACTTTCTCAATAACATACCTAGCCAAGTGGCCTAGCCAGGTACTTATTTACCTATATGTATGATACCTACTACCTTCACTGTTGAGTGTATCCTTAAATGTGGATGGGTTAGGAGCTTTAGGACTACATCTCAATATGACTAAACAGCAGGTATGACTAGATCGCTTAAGGCGAAATCTCGTTATGACTATATTGACCAAATAATTAATAGCATAATGATTGTTTGAAGTATTTATAAGGTACTCAAATAAAACGTAGCTATCTTTCTATTTTATTTAAGTTCTAACTGCTATTATAAATATTTCTGGAAGCAAAAGAACATTCCTAAAAGCAAAATTGTTATGTTATTATTATTACTGGTTAATAGATGAGCAGCATGACTGCTGGTGTGTCTTTAACCAGTGTTGGATCCACTTCTAATGTTTATCTTTGTAACAGAGATAGGTTATTCGGTTGTAACCAGTTGTCGAGTTTGTCTTGAAATTATTCACGGGGTTTTCCTTTTTTTTTTTTTAATATAAGTGATAATTAAGACCATAACATTTTTATTGTGTTTGCCAAGAAGCTTATTTGAGCTAGGTTTCAGTAGAGGGTTATCACATAGGTCTTGTAGGTATTGTCGAATAAATACATCACACAGACGTAGGTGGTAATATGGATCAGACAGATATTGTTGGCAACATAAACCACACCAATCTTTGCTTGAAATATTAGATATCACACATATTATTGGCCGTGAATGCCATATAGAATATAGATCACAGAGATTTTAGTGAGTATTGTAGATCACACCATACACTCAGATCTTTTAAGTAGTGTAGGTCAAACAGAACTTACATGGATCTAGTTGGTAATGTAGATCACACAGAACTTACACTGATCTATTTGGTAAGGTAAATCATACAGAACTCACACAGATCTAATTGTAGATCGCACAGTATTTTAGCTTCACATTTTTTTAAGCCAAGTTTACCTTTTTGTATCTAGAGTGTGTCACACAGACAGGGTATTCTTGTATGGTGTTGATACACCACCGTGTCAATATTGGTCACACAGCTTTGATTATTTTTCATATAGCTGTTCATGGCTTATTGCATAGTGTGCCACAGAGTCACACAGTTTTATATAGATCACTCAGTTCTATATATCACGAAGTCACACAGTTTTATATAGATCACACAGTTCTATATATCACACAGTCACACAGTTTTATATAGATTACACAGTTCTATATATCACACAGTCACACAGTTTTATATAGATCACACAGTTCTATATATCACACAGTCACACAGTTTTATATAGATCACACAGTTCTATATATCACACAGTCACACAGTTTTATATAGATCACACAGTTCTATATATCACACAGTCACACAGTTTTATATAGATCACACAGTTCTATATATCACACAGTCACACAGTTTTATATAGATCACACAGTTCTATATATCACACAGTCACACAGTTTTATATAGATCACACAGTTCTATATATCACAAAGTCACACAGTTTTATTTTTGTTTGATAGACTTGCGGTTGACCGCTATCTCACCTGAAGGTAAGTGATGATGCGGTTCAGGATGTTTTACCACGGTTGTTTAAAAGGTACCTGTTCACTCTTGGTTTGAAGACTAATAGTATTTTCACGCGGTGCGTAAGTTTGGATATTTACATGTAGTCGCATGCCTAAGTTTGGCAGTTAGCGATGTTGAAAATTTTACTTTTTTATTACTTTATCCAAAAGTTGTCTGGAAGAGATTGCTCTTAGTGATAAGGCCGCCCATTATAATATCTAGTATTAGTTGTTATGTAATATTAATTAATTTTGTGGTATATAATAAAGAGTTATATATAGTTATATTGTACTTTTATCTTAATTTTATTGTATGTTTACAGTGTTCCTTTATCATTCCTAAATTTTTAGGTTGTAGTTGACTTGGCAGTATTTTGGCTAAGGCATTATATAGAATACCATATTGTTACCGTTTTACCACAGTTTTACCATTCTTTCTTTCTAATAAAGTATTTTTGTATTGTATTTGTACATCAGGTATATTATAATCACACAGTATAATTATAGTCTAACAAATTAGGTTGCTAGGTAATTTATGTTCTTTATGCTGATGAAGGTATTAACTTCGTCTACTGCAATTAAAACTAATTGCCACCATCATAGGTACTTTCTGCATCATATTGCATATTGAAATAATGACCTTTACATAATGAAACTTATAAGTACGCTATATATTGTATCTTTTCTTTGTCAAGAGATGTTCAGGTGTGCACTAGAAATAGGTAGGACTGCCTGCCAATTTGAATCCATTTTTTTCTAGTCGTTAAGTACCAATGCACCTACAATATACCTACTTGCGTAAGTTAGTAAACACTGGCACCCTGTGGCATTTATCAATACTGTCCATTTTTATAGATATTTACTCAACCCAGTAAGTATTATGATGATAGCATTCAACTGGTAGTTACAGATAATTAAAGTTGTTGAAATTGATGTTGTGTGTTTGTAGTGTAGGTACACATATATTTTTCAAGCCCCTACATAACCTTTTAATTCTGCAGAGACAGTTAAAGTTTACTAATGTACCACTTACAGCCATAACTGTAACCCAATAAGTTTGATGCAGGTAGGTAAACTGCAAATCATTTACGGTTTGGATATTATTTTACTGCGGCTGCCACAAATGCGATCACTAAAACAGCAGTGACCTAAATGTACCTAGATGACATGAATTTCTAAAAGCAAAGAAACTTGTACCTGGTCTGTGTTGTTTGTTGATGTTGTTTTGGGCGTCGTCGGTTGCTTTTTCGAGTCGGTCACCATAATTATTCGTCTGTTGGAGGATTGCCGTTTTTCATGCCGCAGAAAGAAAAATCTTGGATATTTTCCGTAGTTTCTTCATTCATAGACTTTTCACCTTCGTTGACCTGTGCAGGCCTGTTTCCTTTCCTTGTCCATGCATATTACGGCCACGGCGCGGCGGCAGCGTCTTTCGGTCCAACATACCACTTCTGAAGTATTGTCCTGATGGGGATCTTGATGATGATCACGATGATAAAAACACGTAGATTCCTCATAATGTTGTTTACTCTCTTATTACAATATTATTATTCCACCAGCATATCAAAATACAATCAGTCACTCAATAATATTAATTAATTCAATAATCCACAGACTACATATTATTGACATATTAAAACCATAGAGTAAGAGAGTACCAACTTGATACAGACTATCTAAGAATACTACACTCGTATATTAATAATGATGGCTGGAGCTGGTAATTGTAACACTATGTATCCTTAGCGATATTAAGTAACCGGCCAAGTGCGAGTCGGACTCGCTCACGAAAGGTTCCGTACCATTATCTATAAAACGAGGCAAAAAATCATTTGTTGTATGCCCCCTTAAATACTTATTTTATTCTGTTTTTAGGGTTCCGTACCGAAAGGGTAAAACGGACCATATTACTAAGGCTCCACTGTCCGTCCATCTGTCTGTCTGTCTGTCTGTCTGTCACCAGGCTGTATCTCATGAACCGTGATAGTAAGACTGTTCAAATTTCTACAGAAGATGTATTTCTGTTGCCGCTATAACAACAAATATTAAAAAACAGAGTAAAATAAATACTTAAGGGGGCTCCCATACAACAAACGTAATTTTTTTGCTTGTTTTTATAGATAATGGTACGGAACCCTTCGAGCCCGAGTCCGACTCGCACTTGATCGGTTATTCAGTATATTTCTTATAGCGGCAACAGAAATACATCATCTGTCAAAAAATCAACTGTCTAACTATCACGGTTCATGAGATATAGCCTGGTGACAGATGGACAGACAGACAGACGGATGGACAGCGGAGCCTTGGTAGTAGGGGTCCGTTTTATTCTTTGGGTACGGAACACTAAACACAGAAAAAAAAATTTTTACTCGTTTTTATAGACGGAATGGCACGGAACCGTTCGTGCGCAAGTCCGACTCGCACTAGGTCGGTATTTTTAAGTTTATGTTTGTTGTTGCTGGGAGTGGACTCGTAGCGTAGCGTTTTTGCCGATATACAATAGTAGTCTTTGGTTTAAAACCTCTTTGGGTGTGGGGAGTCGTGTTTTAGATTCTATTCATCAATCATCAATCTTAAACCAAGAGGTCAAGTTAAGCTGGAACTTATGGATAGTTTTGGTTAAATAATACAAATCATGTCGTAAGTACGATTTTCATAAAATTATTATTTGTTGCTTCATACGAAGTACCGTTACGGTTACTGTGCTACTTCACAGTTATTGTGCCCTTGTTATATTACATTATATTTATTTTGACTTAAGTATCGCAAACTAGGCAACTATTATCTAAAAACTAGCAAGAAATACTAGCAATTCTGAAAAATCGGTCACAAAAGGCTTCAAATTAGTGACTTTTATTGAATCGCTACTTTGACAACTCAGCGAGTTAATACTAGACTCAACTAAGAGGTCACGGTACGGATTGAATGAACGAAAACACGCTTTGCGATGATGTTTAGGTTCAAGTTGTCACCGTCTAAAGATGGCGGCTACCTAAACTCAATCGCTTAACCGACCTCACGGTACGATTTTGACAAGCGATCCAATATAGGCTCAGTTTTGAATCGCGCTAAGAGCTAACGGTAGCCCCCCAGGGGGCGTACCGTGAGCTGTTAGCGCGATTCAAAACAGAGCCTGTACTGGATCGCTTGTCAATATCCCCATAAAAAAAAAACAAAGCGATCCAATATAGGCTCAGTTTTGAATCGCGCTAAGAGCTCACGGTACGCCCCCAGGTAGATGTAACATATTTTCAAGCATATAAAGATATCATTCAATCATTCATTCATTAGAAATGATTTTTTAAATATCTTTAAACCTTAACCTATTTTAGTTTTGTTCATGTTCATCTGAAGACCAACCTGTTGGAAGACTCATAGTTCAAAAAAAAATAATTCGTATACTAGCTAATATAGAACAAATTGAGAGTTGTAAACCTTATTTTAAAAAGTACAAAATTTTAACTCTGCCATCTGTATACATTTTGGAAGTATGCAAATTCGTAAGAAACTTTTTATTTACAAAACCTACAAACTTAAGCGAAACAATTCAAGAAAAAAACCGTCTAGTGCTACAAATACCAAAGTCCCGATTAAAAATGCACTCTTCTAGTACATTACCTATGGCTATAAGAATTTATAATGGGCTATCAGATGATTTAAAGAACATAGAAAATTATAATAGGTTTATTCGTACTTTGAAACAGTTCCTCACTCAAAAGGCCTATTATAATGTAAATGAGTATTTAAACGAAAATAAAATATTATGTACAAATGAAAATTTAAGATAATGAATAGTATGTTTAGTTTTTATTATTGTAGTAGTTAGCTTGAGTAATAAAGGCAATTTGCCCGTTAAAAAAAAAAATAGTATGTAGGTACCAACATTTGACATTAAAAATTTATATCATATTAGGTATTTAGAATCGATAAGAATGACATTGAATGATAATTAATCAGTTTTATATATATATATTTATGTACTCCATTGACATTAAATTAATTAATAAATACAATTAAAACATTGCGAGTAAAATTTTATCATAGTCAAACTAATATGTTATTATTTTCTTTGTAAGTACATATTGACTCTTTTGTGAAGTCGTCCTTCTCTCTCCAAATTTGCTGCGCCCTAAATAATTTTATACTTATTCCACCTATGTACACTATGGAAGCAATAAAATATCTGAATCTGAATCTGAGACTACTGAGGTCGTTGAGCATGGTGTTGACACCGTTAGTCCGTTCCAAGGTTAATGACGAACTTGCCATTTATGCAGATGCCAAATCCATAGATCATAATTATTATAACACAGTCCTGGGGGGGCGTACCGTGAGCTCTTAGCGCGATCCTAAACTGAGCCTATATTGGATCGCTTTGTTTTTTTTGTATAGGGATTTTGACAAGCGAGCCAGTATAGGCTCTGTTTTGAATCGCGCTAAGAGCTCACGGTACGCCCCCTGTACTTTTTGTGTCGCCTGTAGAACTTTATCTCAAAAGGAGCTTGGTAGTGTAACGACACTGCCAAGCCTCTTTACTACCTTAGTTTCGTTTACTTAGTATGTACCTAATGGAGAATAGGTACTAATAATTATCATAAAAAAACAGAAAAAGACTGTCTGTTTGTACTTATAATATGTTTGTTTTACCTTCACGGCTCGACTATTGTAAGTGTGACAATGCGTTAAAATGTTAAACAGATATACATGGACGTCAGGGCACGGTAGGTAATTAATGAGAACATTACGTAGGGACAAGTTGCAACTCCAACACTGTAGGCAGCCTGGGTAGGTACCTACATAGAGTAAAGTGTATCTAATCACTCCTTATCTTATAACATAGTATTGTTATTGTATCGATTAGACCTGCGATAAGCAAGCATTTTTGCCTCCATTTACACCAATTATTTGATGTGCAAGAAGGAAACAAATTTGTCTGTCTGTCTGTCTTCGGAAAAAAATTAATCACGTAAAAGCTACTAAATGTTTCTTTGGGTTCGTCCTCGCGTCGAACTGGACACTCGAAGTGATTTGTCTTACAGGAAATAAAATATTTGTGGTCAAATTGAAAAAGATATATTTTTAAACACCATGTATCATCTTTACTATGACCGTATTATCCTCTTACGTACAGTTATGAATAAATTACGTGTACAAAAAAAGAGTCTTTATGCCGTTTGTGTTTACAATTCTGAGTACTGTAGGCTCTAGAAAAAGGCCTGGAGAGGAGGTGAAATAAGATGGAAAAGTGTAACGAACGACGAACAGAGTGAGACGATGGCGAGCGAGAACAACTAGGCTAGATAGCAATTCCGTATACTACAAAAAGCTGCTCGGAAATAAGTGCAATTTAAAAGTTGCCGGTTCGAATGGTTGACGGACGGAGTGCTACGCACACATCTTCTTCGAGTATATTGCTCCGTGAGCACCTCATTATAATATCGAGCGTGAAAGCGGTGATTACCCGGTGTGTGCACGGTGCATTATGTCACGGTACATAAGGCAGCGCGGCACGGGGCGCGCACCTCTGCGCCGCGATGTGTCCGCGAGTGCTGCCCCCGCACCTGGTGCTGCTGGCGCTAGTCGCCGCCGCTGCGCCTGCGCCCGCGCTGGCTGGCGGCCGCGCCGCCGTGCAGCTGCGCTGTACCGAGTTCACGGAAGGTCAGTACGGACCCATAGGATCACTTATTCTACAAGAGCTAGGTATTATATTTTCCCACTTTGAATGCTATGTCAAAAGTTTGGTTGGAGTGAGACAGTTATTAGAAATATCTGCTCGTCGGATATTTTCTTTATGGCATCTCTACCTACCTATGATACAGTTCAGATTCAATCAATCTAAAGGAGCTAAACTATTTAAGTGTTGTGTGCTATGTACACAAACAGTGTGGGCAGGCTGTGATGCAAAGCTTGAATAATTCATATTCACGTCCCTTAATATTTAGAAAGGTTTAAAACTAAGCTGGTTTGTTTAGTTTAGTCATGATTGATATTACTGTGCGGTCGACAGGAGAGCTGACCGGCGCCGAGCACGACATGGACTCGATCGAGCTGCCGGCCGGACAGCGGCGGTACAACTTTACCGTCGACAATGACCCACAAGTAAATATTAATTACTGATAGTCTTGTATTTACCTATTTTTACAGCATCAACAGACGTTTCAATAGCTAATGTAGTAATACCATTTACACCGACTAACACTTAGCTTACACCTATCACTTGTCCCATGGGACTACTACGTCTAAATAGTGGCAGTAGTCCAATGATGAGATAACACAATGGGACTAGTGAGATCTTAGCGAAAACATTCTTGATCTGTGCATCTGTTATAGCTATACAATTTTTTATACTCTCTGAGTGACTTTACACTCATAGTAGGCCCAATTTTGAAGGCTTTAGTTGACAGTCTTTAACTTACTAAAAATGTACCCGTCTCTTACATTACCGTCTATTAGACAAGGACAGCAACAGTTTTAGGAGTTTTAGATCTGTCAACTAAAGCCTTTAAAATTGGCCCCAATGTTTGCTCTAAGTAGTTTGAACGGATTTTTACGAAAATAAACTACGAGTAGATTTCTGTTACTTTGAATTCTGTTTTAACGTGAAATCACCGCGGTATCAAGAGACAAAAGATGAAGCTGACAGGAACTGACCGTTCGTGTACAAATAGAAACAAGCATGTGACAGCAGTAAATGAAATGGAATTTGTAAATGATATGTTTGTGTAACGTCCGCAGGCATGTTTGGTAGCGGGCGTGGTGGTGACGGCGTGCGACGTGCTGCCGCCGCAGGTGTCGGTCTCGGAGGACCTGTCGACCGCGCGCGTGCTGCGGCTCGGCCCGCTGTGGCTGCCCCTCCTCGTCGAGGTCACGCGGTACTGCAGCCCCGAGCCGACCACACTGTCGACCGCACCGTCGACCATGCCGGCGACCACACCGTCGACCACCGCCGCCGCTTACACCACTTACAGGCCGGAGCTACAGTCGACCATCACGGGGGCCGTTGTTCATACAAATAACACTAGTTATAATTCATAACATAATCCCTAGTTAGTGTGTTCTCAGTTTTTGCCAAAATATTGTTTGATATAGTAGGAACGGAATGAACTTTCATCATTATCATTAGGAGGCACGCATCCTTCGGTTTAATCAGGGTCTCTCAGGTCAACAGTGAAAAAGAAAATGAAAAAGCGTGATCCACACGACTCACCTTCCTGGAGGATGGAGGATGTCAAACGTACTCTACATATTAAGAAGTGTACATTCATTTATTATAATGACAAAAAAATATAATTTCGTTGAATATTTTGAAGAGATTATTATTAAAGAATTGGAATGAGTTATTAAGAACGTATACTGTTCTCTGCTCCAGTAATATAATATTGTTGTGCCCTTAGAGTATACATAAGCAAGCTATATACTCTATGGTCGGGCCCCACAGCGCACAGGGTCCATAATGATCTTAATCATTAAGCATACATAATTATACCTACATCTAATTGTAACGTTATGGAATGCAATAAACATTTGAATTTGAACAATAAAACGACTTTCACGTGACTCCTTTCATCTACATCCAATTCTGTACATTGGAGATATTTAGCAAAACATTTTTGGAGGGCTCTCTGTTAGGAATGTTGAAGCCAAAACTATATTTTTTTTAGGGTTTGTCTGTCTGTATCATGGCTGAGCATCACGCCGAAACTACCTACTGAATGGGTTCAAATGAAACTTGGCATGATTTGAGTTCATATTACGAGCTAGACTATAGCGTAAATTTAATCCCGAAATTCATCATACTTCCCTCGGGCGAGGGGATGAAATTAAAAATATGTACTTAATTATAATTCATTAACGCGTATTCCAATATCATTCTTTTTTTTTGTTATTGGTTTTCGTAAATATTTCAAGATCTTTGGTTTCGTGGCTCAGAAATTACAGACATTCAACCTTCAGTATTAGGTCCAAAGCCGCTCCTATCCTGTACTATGGGAAAGAGAGAAGGGAGAGGGGAAAAGATAAGGGAAAAGGATGAATGGATGAAGGTGAAAGACGAATGCACTAGCACCTGCCTCCATTCGCCGTTTCATCCACTCATCTTTTTCACTTATCTATCTCCCTCTTAGGCGTAAGACTAATTAACCCGTGCGAAGTCGGGGTGGGTCAGCTAGTTCATACT
Source organism: Ennomos quercinarius (assembly GCA_910589525.2). NCBI lineage: Eukaryota > Metazoa > Arthropoda > Insecta > Lepidoptera > Geometridae > Ennomos > Ennomos quercinarius. The sequence continues at coordinate 260,044 of OU342491.1, forward strand.
ATGCAGGAAGTGCTTTCTATAACATTATCCAGGTGTTCTGCGTTCACACTATCAATAACCCCGCTCTCCACCATAATTCGAAATACGAAGTGTTTTTTATTAATTTAACTAGAATTAGCAAGTTTATGTGATGCGCAGGCGCACACACCGTACCTACGCTGTATGTGCTTATTAGAACTTGGCACCACTTCCTTCAAGACAAGTGTTTGAATGATTATGATGCAATAACTGCTACTATTTTTAAATTAAATGAGTTGGTAGCCGCGGGTGAGTTTTATTGTAATTCCTGTTAGTATCTAAGTGTATTAAGTTTATAATATTCTATTGTCCTCTCTAAGGTCATCTAAAGGTCAGACAAGGCCGCGGGGTACCGTTAGTACGAGATTATTAGCTTACGTAAGATTTCATACAAATATTTTACTTTCTATTGAAGTAAGTAATGTACATTCGAATAACCCCGCATTAGGGGTGCAGTGGAACCATGAACACGTATACTAAATAGAACTTGTAGCAACGGCAACGTTCCACCCAGCGGAGAACTGCTGAGATTGCTTCAAACGATAACACCGACCATTGTGACTTAGGCCCGAGTTTACCAAATTAGAATAATTTTTATTCCAAGAATAACTTTCCGAGAACAATCATAATCATAATCAATTTATTGTTAAAAAATTCACAAGTCGCACCTTTGAAATAGTTATTTGTTATACAAGGCTGCAAAGTTGGTTTTTGGCGGGTCTATTCCACTATGATCACCTGAGGTGATGATATCACCTGGGTGATCATAGGATACTCTTTAGTGTCTTATGATCACCTGGGAATATGATCACCCAGGTGATCATTGTCCACTCCATTGAAATTATTAATTCGGTATCCTCAAATCACCTGTAAAGGACCATTACTTTCTAAGCTTTTTTATAAATTATCTAATTGATATAATCTTAATAATTTACGTTTAATTTTAACTTTCTTTTGCCGGCTCGCTGCGTTCCCCCGCTAGTTGACGTCGGTATCCGTTTTACTATTGATGCGCCATACAAACAGTTTGAAAATCAGTTTATCAGTTCAGAGAATAGGGTATCTTTTAGGAGGTAGTCTGTGGTATTAATGAGTTTTCAGCACAGATTAGGGAAAAAAACAAATGTCTCTGTGGTTTTCAGTGGACTGGCAATATCAAGAAGGTTAAATTTGGGCAGACCTGTAATTAAATCCTCAATACTTGACGAAAACATTATTGAATAGAAACGTTCGAATTTTAAAAACACTTTCCGAGCTAGTGAGGTGAAAAAATAATTATTCTGGCACAGAAATTTGCCCTATTTTTATAGATCTACTCTATACTATGGAATAATAGCGTCATAATTATAATATTCGATAAAATGTCAATGAGTTACACGAGTTAACCCCTACATTTGTTTTTTCTCTAATCTGTGCCGCTATACCACTAACTTTGAAGTAATAGGAAGCTTATTCCTGCAACCCAATAGGGCGAAGCAAAAAAAAAAGTTATTCCTGCGCAATCAAAATGCCATCTTTTTAAATGTCATTTCATTTGTCAATCAGCTATATCCGAGACTTTATACTTGGAATAAAGTTTATTCTACTTTTGTAATATTGGGCCTCAGTTGTAATGTTTCTGTAATGTGGTGTTTGACTAAAAAGTTCCATACATGTATGTATCTATCTTTCGAACGTCCAGCTCCACCCCTCTATGGTGACAGTTCACAGGTTACCGAACTAGTACAACATATTGGCAATAGTTTGAATCTTATCAATAGTTTGAAAGTTTGTCTCTTAGTTTCTTCATGGTCTCTTATTATTGGCTTCATTAGTAAGCTTAAAATCTAGCGAGCTAAGCAGAGGTCTCTGTTTGATATTTTTCCCTTGTGAGATAAACTTTAGAATATGGTCCGCTGCTGAACTAAGCTTATCGACATAATCAGCATACTGGGAAAATACAGGCTTCACCACTCGTGGAACTGTTCATGAGTAGGAGGGAAGTGAAAGGAGTAAATATATAAGAAAAGGATGAATCTGCTTAGTACGGGTGGTAGAGGAAATTGTCTTTCCTCGTTTTATGTCACTTTCTTCATACTTGCTTGCTTGTCAAGTGGAGTGAAACAGGAGAATGACAGTTTTATCACCCTCCGTGGAAGGGCAGGAGAGTGTTCTCATTTGTCACACACGAGGCTTTCGGTGAATTGGTAAATAAAAGTAGCTGATAAGGGTTAATCTAATTTGGTCACAACAATTGTATTTATAAGTTGTTGGTTCGTTCCGCGGATAAGACGATCTTGGAATTCTCGCCACGCCATGCTTGGTTGGGAGATTTATTGTAATTTTCTGGTTGTAAGGCTAGCTTCACGGTGCATTACCGGACGTAGTACATATGCGCCGTCTGTCCGCGCGGCGCCACTCGCGACTAGCGGCCGTCATGCTTCTCCCGTGTCTTCTAGTGGTGTGTGCCCTCGCCACGCTGCCACCGGCACTGGCGCAAGCTGCTGGCAGCAGGATGAGTTGCTCGCAGGCTGCTGCAGGTACTAATTAATAAAAATATAATAATAATCACTCTGTCTAATATATTTCAGGGATTATTAACATATTTGTCATTTTTTCAGGAGACCTCGTGGGTCATGAGCTTGTAATGAAGCTCGTCAAACTGCAGCCAGCGGGCCGCAGGGAGTATCTCTACCGCGTACCTCTACTTGCGGTTTGTTTTTTTTTTTGGTTCTGTAGTTTAAACCTTTTTGGTCTGTTATTTTAAGCCTGACTCTACCACGTACAGTTTTAACATGTACTTGATTGAAATCGTCATATCTTAAACAATCTTAAACAACCATTCTCAATAATCAGCCAATCTTGTAAAACTGTAATAATCAGATGACCTGCACGATGGTTATCTACAATAGACATCTGAAACACCATGCAACACTATTGTAGCACCGCTGACATCTTTCCGACCACTCCGGAGCACCTCCGTATTGTGTCTACTATTCAAATGACTCCGTGACACGACAAGTATTTAAACACAGGAAGAAATCACAAATACTTGTTCCTTGTTCGACAAGCCCATCCCTTGGGTTCCGTCTGCCAAATACCTGGGGGTTACCCTTGACACCAAGCTCAACTTCAGAGACCATATTAAGCGAGTGCGCGATAGGGCGGCCTTCGTCTTAGGCCGCCTACACCCTCTCCTCTGCAAGGGTAGTAAAATGTCCCTTAGAAATAAGGTGACACTTTACAAAACTTGCGTTCGCCCGATTATGACCTATGCATCTGTCGCGTTTGCTCATACATCCTCAGTCCACCTGGATCGACTTCAGGTTATCCAGAACCGCTTTATCCGCAAGGTGGTCGGAGCTCGCTGGTACCAGCGTAACTCCGACCTCCATTGCGATCTCGAACTCCCATCCATCCGTCAGTTTATGAAGGATGCATCCCGCCGCTATTTTGACGCGGCACCCCATCACCCCAACCCTCTCGTAGTCCAAGCATCAAGTTACTCTACAGACATGACAGACCCGCCACCCCGTCGTCGCCGCCCAAGACACGTCTTGAGCGATCCGGATGATCCTATAGCAGCCGTTGTGTCGGCTGCGCTAGGATCACCGGATCAGTCTAGCCCTCCTGGCTCAGGTACCGCTTTCGGCACCGGTATAGGTTACCAGCGTAACACAATCAGACACCGACCCCGCCGGCGAGGTCGACGTACCCCCCGTAGGTTAGCTAGAACGGTCGCGACTTTCCATAGGGTCCACTCTTCCAGTGGACGTAGCCTTCTCGATCCTCTTATCCCGGCAACGGCCCAAGCCGAGGCTCGCACCCCAGGGGTGCCCTTGTGCTAGTTGTCTCCCACTCTTAACGGTTGGGCGCCTTAAGCGCCTGCCCTCCTGCCCGGTGACGCTGTAAAGGTCGGTAGAGACCAACAGCATTAGCCCGTTCAAAAAAAAAAAAAAAAAAAAAAAAAAAAAAAAAAAAAAAAAACAAATACTTGTCCAATGTCTGGGTTTTGTGAGACCAATGGTAGTAGTTCCTGGGTCCTTAGTACATGGAATCCTAGTTAGGGTCTAGGATATATGTATGTTATGACTGTTACTGATCAATTATTGCAGGGCTGCATGCGCAACGGCGTGTCAGTAGAGGCGTGTGATCTGTACGCGCCGCAAGTGGAGATCGGCGAGGACGGGTCGGTGCGCGTGCGCCGGCTCGGCCCGCGGCGGCGTGTCCCCACGCTGCAAGTCACGCTCTTCTGCGACGGATTGTATTCGCCATCTACTGAATAACTACCTACCTAACACCACCACCATTAAGTACTCTACACACCGTACAATCTGACACATGACTTGTCTACTCAATCATTCTAATCCAATCCTGGTGTTTCGGCTACCCAGTAGGTACCCATCCAGCAAATTGCATCGTGTGAAGACGTATTGCGGCTCCCATCCATAAAATCGAGGCGACCAATTGCGTGACGGATTGCATGATGCTTAGAGAGGCCTTTACTGTCTAGCTACTACGACCACATAATATTTTTCCTGAGTACTTATATGACTACCTACTTGTACTACACAACTTCGGTTAGTAGCGCCAATAATTTTACAATACACGAGTCACTATTGCATCGCTGTAAAAGAAAATTTATACACGAAAGTGGTTTTTATTGTAATAACAATATTGACACCTACGTATAGTTACTTCCGATATTTAAAAGCCATTAAAGCAAGTGGTTTATGTCATATTTTCTTTAATTTGCCGCGCGCCCGTTAGCAACGCTGAGTGTAAACTAGTCCAGGTAAAGTTTCCTAACACCTTCCGATCCTCGTTGTTTATACCAGAAGGAAACCATGATTATTTTAAGTGTGCACATCATATTTTTGTCATCCACAGTTTAGATTATATAGTATACTAGGAGATAGGTAGGACTTTTCTGCAAAGTTCGTCTAGGTAGGTACCACCACTTGCCAGTTAATCTGCCGCCAAGCAGTAGTGTGCAAGCACTACTGTGTTCCGGTTTGAAGGGCATTGATAACTAGTGAAATTACTGGGCAAACGAGACTTTATATGATCTGATCACACAGTCTAGTAATCTTATTATTATACTGTGTAAAGTCTCAGGATGACGTGCGCAGTGCAGTATTACGCAAAACTATATTAATTTAGAGTTCCGAGTGATACTGCAATCTGTTATGGGCAGCCGTGACGCTTAACATCAGGCGAATGACTAGCTCGTCACGTCATTCATTTACACAAAAAAATAGTTCTACAAAATAAAAAAAAATAACACAATATTGGATAGATTAATAAAACCTACTAACTACTAAATCAGCTTATTGACGTCCCTAAAAAAGGCTAAAAAAACTACAGTTTACAGTTATTTTAATATAACTGGCAGCTGAAGTTTTCGGTTCTCAAGCTTAAGCGGTACTGTTATTATTAAATTACTATCGGTTGCTTCATGTTGACTTCACTAGCTACCTACTGCGAGGTTAATTATTTATGTAAGTTACTTCTATAGGTGGAAACTTGTAATTGGCCTAGTTTCTTGTAACGTTGTGGATACCACGATTACTAAATTAACCTACAATCTAGCCTAAAACGTATAAAATACCTAATATAAAAACTAAACTTAAAAATAATAATTAATTGAATAAAAACCTCTTACTTTTAATCTTTTATTACATAAATAAATACTTAAATAACATATTATACTACAAAAACTATTATTTTAACTATGGAACACTTGGTTCTATCAAAAACATATGAAAGGTTCCCTTCTATACTGGCGCGCGTACACGGAACGCTAACAAACATAAAATCTCCGACTACTCATTCGTAAGCTGCGGCGCGGCATCGGCGACGGCCGGCATTCGGTTCAAGCTCCTCACAGAACGCTTCGAGCTCTATAAATGAGAACGCGTACTGCTCGTGTATCTAAAAATATAATAAAAATACGCTAAAAAAGACTACCACTTGAAGATCCCTCTAGGGTGAGTTCCAATTTCTTACTACTGCTGTCATACTGTGTTTTTATCTGTTCTTATCGCCTTGTAAAGCTGTTCCGCGTCACTACTGCTAACTGCCGACATTTTGTCTAAGCACGGTCCTGGTACTGACCGCGCAAGCGCATCCATCTACCTCATCTAAGTGGCAAGGCACAGCTTGAATCTAGCGCCTTCCTAACGCGTGCCGCTCTTTCCAGGATCTTCCTTATCTTCATCTTCCTTATCTTCATCTTCCTCTGCTTCTTCTTCACACCTTCTGCAAGGGTACCTAACACTAAACGGTTGGACTTAGAAGGGAAGCTATTTTCCGGGTGGAAGGACCGAGTTACTGGAGGCTGGAACCAGGAATATTCCAGCTACCAAGAGCGATCCCGGGACTCCAGGAAGCGCCCGTTCAGGCCAGTGACTTAGTGCTAATTTGTGATGAGAAGTGGACTTATAGTGAGGTTGTGCAAGGACCAATTATAGTACCTAAATATAGCTTCGGTACTTGATTGATCAGGTTGTATTATTACCCATCCCTGGGACTATCCTACCTGCGGGCAGTGGGTCCGCTACTGGACCCAACGCCGCATTTTTTTATCGTTTACTTTTTTACGTTTAATTGGCTGTAAGTTTTCCTATGATGAATAAATAAATAATAATAATAAATAATATTCAGCTTCAAACTGTCTCGGAATAAGTAAACCAATATTGTTTTATCAAGCGCTGGTTGTGTCGACATCATGCGCAATCGAACCACCACCGAGGATAATGCTTAGCAATAACAATGCACGCAAAAATAAGTCACAGACATACAGTTAGGTATTATGATATAAATACTTGGTAACACATACCAATGCAACGTTCTTTATGTGTAAAAGTCTTTCTAGAGAGAGAGAGAAATGGCTTTATTCCATTGGGGCGGTAAGGCATGCTGAAACTAACATAAACTGACGTCCCGCATGGTTGGTTGTATTCAATGGTTATTTTAGTAATAATTCGGTTTTTCATGTATTTGAAACACCCGCTGTTCCTAGCTACGGCGCTAGGAGCGCCGCGCGGCCCGTATGTGGCGGAGTGTCTGTCCCGCGTCGAGTCCTCGATACAGGAACAATGCGTACCTCCACCGTGCACTATACTGTAGCACCCTGTGCAGAGATGATGCCTGTATGCCAGTACATAAACTCTCGCATGGGTATGAAATAACTCTATCAAAAACTTCACTACATGCTAGCAAAGCGATCAATTGATTGCCAAGATTTGACCAATGTTTCAAAGTCCGGTAAAGTAAGCTGGATTTTTTTTGGTGGAACAGAAAGTTTATAAAACATCACTAGGATTGACAGCAATGTCTTCCAGAAACCTTGTTCGAGAGCCATCAATTCCCAAACCAGAATGCGGCATAAAGAGACCTAATTAGATATGACGCCCTGATGTAAATAAAAATAAGGATAAATCGCTTTCACTCATATATCCAACGATCAACGTCGTGAAAACGCTATCAACTTTTTCTGCTCTCTCTGTCTCGAGAGCAACTCGGATGCTTCTTAATTTTTTTGACACAAACATGGAGACTTTATACATGTTTACATAAATGCATGTTAGTGTGCGTACGGTCAATGAGTGTCACTCGACAGTAGAATACACAAAACAAAACAACAACAAAAACACAACAACACCAAAAAACGCAATAGAACAACCAACAAATAGGTCGAAAGGTCAAGGGGTTAGGTCGAATATAGTACAGAACGCAATCAACATAGTAAGTGCGCTCGAGCAACGCACACATAGACACCGCTCACCGACACGACGCGCGCCCCTAGCGCGAGCGCCGAGCGTAGGTATAAAAAGTGAAGTACATACATGTGATTGACTTCTGTTGTATTTTGTGACAGTAGTTCCCCGCCCGCCACCGCGGTTTAATGCGCTCTCATTACTAAACGCACGCCTGCAGTGCGTCTGTACCCGCGCATTGTTGAAGGCGAGGTGAGAGAATACTTGCTTCCCTTTGTGGGCCCTCGCTTTGTAATATAGGTACCACTTGGGGAACAAAACCACCAATATGCTAGTCCAACTCACGCACAAAGGTTTACAACCCTAGATAGATAGATAGATAGATAGAAAATGCTTTATTGCACAAGATAATCAAGTACATAGGCGAACTTAATGCTAAGTAGCATTTTCTTCCAGTTAACCCTAGCAACTGTTAGGGAGTTTTGGTTTCTGATATTACACAAAAAGTCATATATTTACAACTTGCGGCACCCTGTTGTTTACCTGTAATCCCGCAGGAGCTCTTATTATCTGGGATCCAACATGTCTTATATTAATCCACTAGTGTAAGCAATCGATGTGTAAAATTATATCTAAAACCGTTCAGTTGTTTCAGTGTGAAGTCACTCACACAAAAAAAATAACAGACAGACATTGTCTCATTTTTGTTTTTTTTTTAATATTAAAGAAAACTATCAATATCATGGACTTTTCCTTAAATAACCCGTTTAGCCAACAAAAAGGAAGTCGAGTCAACGTAGATGAAGTTGAGTTTAGTCGCAAGTTGAACATTGTGCAAATGGGGAGTTTTATTTAAAAAAAAACACTAGTTCCGCTTCTTTTTTGATGGCGCTGTAAGTACATAGTTTAAACCTTTCAAACCACAGAGTAGTTTAAACATAAGAAAATGCTTAGACTATCTACAAAGAAATGTCAAATTCAGTTGGGTGGATCACGAGTACATTGCCTGTAGTATTTCCTAAGTAGTCTGTGGTGCATTCTTATTAAGTAAATTGAAGTACAGTAGATCTGCGAGATAGATAAACGTTAATATTATGATCCAAAATAAAGCCAAGGTAGATTTGGCTTTTTTTTTTTAGTTTCGTTGCGAGATCGCAACGAAACTAAAAAATAAACGAAAGAGTTTAAAGTTGTCAGTCAGTATCGTGACACATTTCCTCTAACATGTGGTCTATGCTTGCAGCAGAGACAGTGACAGATTTTAGTAAAACCACAACTGGCGCCATCTATTGGGTCATGCATAAAAGACGATTTCTTTTTTTTAATTAGACGGCTCATTGTGCAAATGTTAGTGATGGCGGGAGTGCGGAGCTCCCGCACACGTGACTTCGTGTGCACTTCAAGGGGATACAGCGCTTAAACATCAAGTCTACTTCTTTCTTATCTATTTAACTTTTTTTAAATAATATCTAGTAGGGATGCTGGGGCTGACATAAACATTGTTTAAAAGCCACAAAAATAGTTTAAAAAAATATAATTAGTAGGCAAGATATAATTTTCTATATAGTTTAATATAGGCATATGGGTAATATTGGGTAAGTACACTTGCACAGTGATCGATACTTTTATAGACAATCTTTTGTTTAAAACTGAAATATTCACTCAACAAAATATTTACTTCTTTTATTGTAAAAATGTCACGAGGATTAGTCTCATGATTGTCCCACGCTGTCGTACATGTATCCTGCTCCTGTGAATGTCCAACTGGTCCATCTTCATTACCACCACCAGGTCAATGAGCACGTCTATAACGTGATTACTTCATTTCAACCTGAAATAGGAATTGCACCGTGCTAGTGCTGCTCCTGCCTCACCAAAGGTACAAATGCAATTATATCGGCGCACGCTATTTCACACCGCGCCGGCTATTAGAAGCTCGCGTGGTCCAGTGTTTAGCGAGAGGTTGATATATGTGCAGGTAAACTGTTAGAGTTTTATTGTGTTTCCAATTGTTACAGGCGACGGGAACAGTGCCGTTTTGTACCTACCTCGTTTAATTTAGGTACAACTATCAAGCAAAAAAATCTTCGGTAGGACACCTCATTCGTATTCGCCCGGTAATAGGTAGTAGTAAATAATATAGCCCAAACCACTCACTTTTATAATAGTTTGTGTATAGTAGGTAGTAAAATAGCCTACGCGTAATTTGGTGTCTGAGTCGCGCTAAGTAATCGTTAAATACACACAATAGCGCGCGACGGTTGTTAAGTGACGACTGTCTGAGTTGACGATGTAGAGATTCAGGTTAGTAAAAGTGCTGTACGTGCTGTATTGGCTCGTACAAATATAATGAAATGAAACCGGCGAGCGAGCGTCGCCGCGGCGCATCACCAATACATGATACGCCGCTCATTTCGTCTGTATCATCTGTTAGCGGTTATATGGGATGGTAAATAAAGATAACTGCTCCATTAAGGGTGGGGTTTTTCACCAATAGTTTAGGTAACCAATGGTTAAAAACTCTAAAAAATTCTAACCAGTGGTCAAAATTTGTTAGAGTTTTTAACCATTGGTTACTATTGGTGAAAAACCTACCCTAAGACACATTGACATATTGTGTTACTTGAATCTAGCCTCGTATAAAAGCATTGGGTGAATAAGTTGAATAGTAGACTTTATAGATCAACCATTTTATTATTACTTAATAAATAAAATAGAACAAAAAAAAATTTATGGAATTTGATAATTAACCCACTAGGATATTTTTTAATAATGCTTTAGTTGGTCCGTGGAGCGGGGAACAGTGCCGACCGCGCGGGAACGCTTATGTTAGTAGACGCGGGACTTGCTGGCGCACGCCTTTATGCGGTCATTGAACGCGACGAATGCACTTCTATATCACGCTTTGACTATTTCAACGTATCGCGCAATAAAACTTAATGAATGGAACATTATGTTCGATATGAAGTCATACTGCCCGCGGCGCGCGACGTCTTGTTAGGTACTAACACTGTGATTTAAGTATTATATTTTACTTTACTTCTGAGTTGTGGTTGGTAGATTAAACAATATTTATGACATAAATATAAAATAGCAAAAATCAAATCATTGATCAATAATTAAATTGAAATAATACAAATTTTATTATCTAGTCACACGAGGTGTTAAAAGGTAGGTATACTGTAACTCACAAAGAGCCCGCTATACTGACTTCTTGGCCTTGTATATAATTTCTGACTTCACTTTATAGACATCACATCCATCCCCAAAATTGGAACGACTTCTAATTTCCCGTAAAGCACTTACTTAGTATGAAACTTTATGGGACATTACACCTAACGACGCCATCTCTGTTTTCAATTCTACAACTTTTACGGCACTTGGACGTGACCCGTTAGAGGTAGAGAATTGCCGCGGTCTTACATTATATGGCTTCAGCTAACTTAATAGAGACTTAAGTGGTGCCTTTATAGGGACTACAATTGGAACTTGAAGCATTAGTAGATTCATTACACTGGTAGAGTGTTATTGTGCAGCCAGTTTACTCCAGTACTATGTGGTATGACCGCTGCGTTATTTCACGCAGCTTTGACTTCACCAAGAATGTGAAATAATTTCAGGCAAGCGTATGAACACTCGAGAATAAATGCTATAGAGTAGAGCTCTAGTCGAACCACTTGACCTATAAATATAGCCGTATAAAAGACCCTTCGACTAGATGTGTTTAGGTACATGTAACAATTAGATTGATGAAAGAACAGAAGGAAAACGGAGCAAGTCCACACATCACACAAGTAGGTAATCATATATCGGCTCTACCTACTTGTCGCACGGGAAGTTAACTCGGTAGCTTTTGAGAAGCAATAATCTTCTCTCATTTATTTTACATCTACATATGTATTTCACATGCTCTTTCGGACATAATTCTTCACCAGCTCCTGATTGAGAGGAATGCTTTTATCCAAACTCCATTTCTATTATCAAGTTAAGTATTTAGTGTCCCGATATCCGAGTAAATGTAACCTCGGCAGCCGACATGTGCGGTAATGATGTAAGCACTAATGGAGCAAGAATTTGATTACGGAGCTCCAAGTGTAACTTGTTTAATCTATCTCCGGAGTTCCTAACTATTTCACTCGACTAAATTAATATTGCGAAAGTAACTAAATTAGGTTGAGCTGGGTGCATATTATACTCCAGTAGATACTCAAAAAAGTATTATCTATACATATAATAAAACTGTAGAGATAAAAAAGTCTGTAATTGCAAGATATCAACAAAAAAATTACACAGGTTGGCTTAAAATTAGTCGCTGATCACGTTAAGCCACTTTTTAAACACTTTGTCTGTTTGTTTGTTTGTTTGTTTGTTTGTTTGTTATGACTGAACTCCTAAAATACTGAATGGATTTTCATGCGGTTTTTACAAATATGCTTAGAAATAACCGGCGCTTAACATAGGATATATTAAAATTGCAATATCGTTAAAAAAATTTGATGACAATTATTAAGATTTCATTACGGAACGAATCGGAGTTTTAAACGACATGGCCGATTGATGGTTTTTTTTTTGGTTACTTATAGTAAGCAAAGAGAAAATAACCGCTTACGCTGAAGAGATGGGACTCCCATAGAGAAAAGAGCTATTTGTATGAAACGTGCGCTACATGTATAAGTGTAGCACACGTTTCATACAACTAACTCTTCTCTGTCTATCAATATTTTTAAATGCGTTATTGAATGAATGGGAAGGTTTTAGGTACGTTACTAAGTTAGGTTTTTAGGTAAAGGTTTTAGGTAAGTTTTTTTTTTAAGTTAGCTACTGTTTCCGCCATAACGGTAAGTTGTAAGCTGTGGTTGTAAGTTACCACATATTGTCACAGATTAGAAAAAAAACAATCGACTACACTCTGTGCCACATGTTTATCTGGAAGCAAAGATTAAAGAAAAAGACTCTGTGAATGGATATGACCAAAGAGTAATATTAGTACCGCTACTCTAAGAGAATCAAAACATTTTATAGGTTTCCTATTTATATTTTTACAGGTTGTTTAGCATTTTAGAAGTTAATTAAATAGATACATATACCAACAAATATTAATAGTGTGAAAGTAGATGTTTTTTTTTATTTTGGCATTAGACGACATTTGTACTTAGCCAATGATACGAAATATTTTATGAAAAATGTTTTAAAAGGGTACTTACTTAGAGTATAGACTAAAAGCATAGAGATATCCATCAAAACGATATTATATTTGTACTGCTCACACGTATCGCTACGTCAGTGGCGAAGGAAAGAAACAAACATAAAGTAACTAGCTACGCTTGCGAAAAGTCAAACAGAAAAAACAGTTGACTCGAGTCGAAAAAATGGTACGGTGAAATTTCTCAAGTGTAGCTAATATCGTATGTTTGTTTCTTTCCTTCGCCACTGACGTAGCGATACGTGTGAGCAGTACAAATATACTATCGTTTTGATGATCCCTCTTTGCTTTTAGTCTATACTCTAAGGTTTTTCTATACAAATCTGTCAGACTCATTCACATCAAAGTGTCCACTTCTTATAAAAAGTGTCCAAAAAAGTGGTACGCTTGACAGATAATGAAGTTCTCTCTATGCTTTTAGTCTATACTCTAAGGGTACTTAGATATAGGTAAGTATAATTATACTTTATGGTAAGATCCTCGAATTAGCAACATGGCCGTGTATCGTTCGATTTTGATGTCTTCTTCTTCTTTCACGTAAGTAAATGAGTTTTAATAGTTAAAATATTTTAGGTCTGTGGGCTTTTCAATGAACAAACTAAGCAGTTATATTCTATTTGGGACAAACCACAGGTTAGAGTAAAAATTATTGGTTACTCGGTTGCTCCAAGAAGGTTAATTATATCTTTGGGTGTATTTATTGCAATCAGAATTTAAACTTCTTTTTTCTTTTTTGGTGGTAATTGCTTGGCTCTACGGACAAGTTGTAAAGTTTGTTAGAATTTGGCAAGAAGAAGAAAGGTCTTTGAAAGTGGACGTCTTCAGGATGTTGTTGTTGATGATGATGATTATGATGATGATGATGATGATGATGATGATAGCCGTATTTGAATTAATTGATCATAGATATCATTTTCAGCTTAATTCTTTCCGTTATTCCTAAAATAAGTAATGGTCTCGACAGATATTTAGAAAGACAAACAGACGGACAACAACACTTTGTTGTCCGTCTCCTTATCTTACCTCAAATTCAAATTAAATTTATTTCACAGTTTGTAACATAACAGTACAAAAAAGCGTCTAAGGCGTTACAAATAAAATATTTTTTAAAAAAGTCTTATTATCATCTTATTATTGACACTGGCTAAATATGCAGTCAAACTTATGAAAGTAAAAAAAATATGTGGTAAATAAATTGTAATAAAAAGCGCGCGGATGTGAAAAACTGGCCAATGTGTGTTTGTTTTGTATTTTTCTAAACTGCCTAAATAATAGGTAAGTACTTAAGTAGGTATAACTACTACCTAAACAAAATTTACTGGAACCTCTTATCAAGACTTGAACGGTTTTTATGGTGAAAACACAAGAACAATCTGTTGAAGTGAAAATGACAAGGAAAAGATCGAACGTATCACTGGTATGTAGGTATACCATAGAACTTTTATTCGTTAGATGCCTAGATCTACCGTATATTTAAAAAAACTAACGGCTAAGTGTAAGGTAGGTCTAAGTAGGTACATACATATGATTTGCAGTTTCTAACCCACTATTTTATCAATGTGTAGGTGATCTGATGACACGTGAAAAGCCATACTTACCTACAACCTAAACAACATTTTTACACGTGTGCTACCTAATCTGCTAATACGTGCTGAGCTTCGAAAATTTTTTGTGGATTTTGTGATTTGGTATAGAGGAAATGCATAAATTAAGCTATTATTAGACTACCTAAACGTAGAAATGACATAATACATGCGTGCGAAGCCGCGGGCAAAAGCTAGTTTTAAAATAAAACCACTGCGGTGTCATTACTTGTGAAGGCGGCGCGGAAACCATCACATTACTTACTTATTAATAGTACTGTAAATAGATATTTATTCAATTCCGGCAACTTGGATGTATGGTTCTGGTTTTCGAATAGGACCACCCCATCTCTTCCCGTGGGGGGTCGTAAGAGCTGGCTAAGGGAATATCCAGGGAATGGGCAGCAGCATTTCCCTCGGTTCATTAAAATCTTCACCAAGCTGCCTGCCAAGTGGTGATGATTCGAAGGGGCATTTTTTACAGCAGGGGGCGTCTTTCGGCTGATGATGTGGTACAAGGCCTAGCTTTTATCGGTTTTCGTTATTTAGAATAATATATTTGTGTATATTATACATAGACAACGTTCAACCGTTCCGGAGTGCACAAAGAAAGCACGGCGATTAATAAAATTCATCCGATGGCCGGCGAGCGCGGAACGAGGCCGTTTTCCCCGAGTAAGTGAATAAAGTGTGCAACTCCGCCGTTAACGCCATTACTCTGTGAAGTGGGATTTCACGTGTTTTGGCTCAGTTTATGAATATTGAGAGCACTCGGTGCCGTGGGGCGAGCGCAGTTCGAAGCATTTTTAAGTGCACGCTGATTTATTTTACCTTTCAGCAGTGCTGTTTGTCTATGATCTAAGCAGAGCGACGCGACGGCAGCGGAAGCGAGCAAATAGTTTGCAGTCCACGCAGACAGAGGTTCCGCTGTGACGGTGTTTTTAGAAAAAATACTTCACTTTATTAAAACGCTAAAACTTAGTTTACTTACACCATTCAATCACTGCTCGTTGCAAGTTTACACAAAACGAATCAATTATTATACAATATTTAATTCCCGAAACAAAATACACAACATATTTACCGATTCCAAGAAAGTAATTCTACTCTACTTTCATCAACTATATTTACATGCTCCAGTCGTGTAGCCGTTACATTGCGATAGTGTTCAGTTTCCTTTGAGTTTTACCGAGAAGTCACAAAGTGCTCAGGTAGGCTTAAACAGCTTTTATTTTACCTTAAAACTGCTCCAGCGTTATTTGCATGAACGAAATTGCATTTCAGCGAGAGGAGCCGAGCCGGTTACATAGGAAACGTCCCGTTTGATAGACTGTTGGGTCGGGTAGAGAGAATAGGTAAAAACTAGGTACGAACAAATCAGCGCGGCTGCACCCGCCTGGGACGCGACCTACATGGAGCACATCTATGGCAGCATTGGGCAGCATGCTCGCAACAAGCTGTTATGTGCAGGCCCTCATTTGTTAAGAGTTATAGGTTTTTAACAACTATAATTTGTAAAAATCATAATTTTGTTATTACAACGTAATATAGGACTATTTTGTTGATTTCATACAATAACCATTATCATCATCGTCATCATTATCAGCTTGAAGACGTCCACTGCTGAACATAGGCTTCCCCCAAAGAGCGCCACTTTGAGCGGCTGCTTGCTTCCTGCATCCATCGGCTCTCCGTGGTTCTGACTAGGTCATCAGTTCACCGAGTGGAGGGCACTGCGTCTTCCGGTTCGTGGTCACCACTCGAGAACCTTTGTTCCCCATCGGTTGTCAGTTTTACGATCAGGCCCTAATATATTGTGATAATGTACATGATACACCATGGTAAATCTGGAGCTCTTCAAGTCGCGAGTGAATAGGTATCTTCTAGGCAAGCATGTACCACCGTAGATCGCATCGTCACTTCCCATCAGGTGAGATTGCGGTCAAACGCGGGCCGGCCATATTTAGTTGTAAAAAAAAAACTGCCGTTGCGAACACCTAGTATTATGAATACTAGGCTGGTAATATGAAAACTAGGCTACTACATTAATAACATAATTAGTGGGTAGGGCGGAATAGGCTATAACTTAAGCCAACCAAAGTAAACCAATCAGTTGATAACTGGCCTAGTGAACAACGACGACAACGTGAACATACTTGTGTCACAGAATAGTGTAGGACTACAGCCTAGTCAGCCTGTAGGCTGACTAGGCTGTAGTAAAAAGCTGTGGCAAAGATAGTGTAGGCGTGTACGCCTACACTATCTTTGATTCGACACGGAGAATTTTTAAAGAGTTTTTATTTCAGTACTAACGTGTATAGAAAACTCTTTAAAATTGTCGTCTATCTCTATTATCTCTGTGTATAGTTATTACGGAAAACACGAAGTACCGTCGTAATACAATCACAGAACACTTACTGTATTTATTACCTATAATCATTTAACATCATCATCATTTTTTTTTCATGAGTTCCCATCGGCTCCCGTACAACTAGGTACCCGCGATAGGGGGGGAGTGAGGGAGGGAGCGGGGGGGGGGGGCCCAGTATCGGTGAACCCTTTCACTAGGAATGTGTGGACGTGGACGTGTGGACGTGTCTTTAAGCTCACGGACACACACCGTAGCTCAAGCAGCTTGATGGGATTTGTAAACTACACGAATGGTTTAATTTATATCCAGGCAATTATCTTATAACAACTTCTAATTCTAATTCTAATTCTACATGGGGGTGAAAAAGTCCTGCACTGACGTCCCGCTCGGGGTGTATTGTGCATTTCCCCCTACCAGCATCTACCCGAGCCAACCCAGCTCCTTAAAAAAGCGGAGTGTGGCTCTAGGTCGCTGGCACAGCTGCTCCAGTGGCACTGATGTTGGGTGTGGGAATGATGATGATGAGGCATTCGAGATTTCTTGGGCAGAATGCTGTGCATCTTCTCGTGTTAACATTCCTGACGTGTGTCTGGCTTCCTCTGTGGCTGTGCAGTATCTTAGCACGTGTTCCACAGTCTCGTTTTCTCTCAGGCACCCTCTGCATAAGGGGCTGTCCGTGGCCCCGGTCTTATGCAGGTGGTAGTTCAAATTACAGTGGCCAGTGATCAGGCCTACTATAAGCCGGAGATCCTGCCGTTGCAACTTGAGCAGGTTATTTGTGATTTTTCTGTTGATTGTTGGAAAAACGGCTTTTGCATGTCTGCAGTCCTTTTTCTTATCCCAGATCTTTTGCTGCTCTTTTTCAGTGTGCTGACGCAGTGAGTCCCGCACTTCCATCGCTGATGGTTTGCAGAGACTCACCACGTCAGCATTAACTTCTTTCTTGGTTCCTTCTTTGGCAAGAAGATCTGCCCTAAAATTGCCTGGGCATGAGCCGTGGCTCTTCGTCCATCTTACTATTGTTCTACATCTGTGAGACAATTTTTGTAGCGTTGCATGGCACTCTGCTAGAACTCTCGACCTGGTTGTGGACCTTCTGAGTGCATAGACTGTAGCAGCGCTATCAGTGGTGAAAATGAGAATTTCCTTCTCACTTGGTCTTTGTGGGACAGTTACTGCACCCGATGACAGGATTGCTCTGGCCGCTAGTAACAGTCCCATGTTCTCAGCTTGAAACGCTGAGGTGTTCTTGTGCAGGGCTTTGGAATCAGAGATACCAAGCTCTGGCGAATAGTAGCCGCAGCCCGCCCCTATCTTATTTTTTGCTAATTATAACAACTTATTAGACGCAGTGACAAATGCCGCCCTATAGGAAAGTTTACATAATATCCTGTGGATAAATGGTTATAGTAATGCATTGCCTGGATTCACCAAGCTTTGTTTAGTTATGTTATAAGTAGGTACTGAGTATCTAATTATTAGCTGTATTTTGTTCATAAAACCTAACAAAAGATTAAGAGTTATCTCACACTGGTAACAATTACAAACATTATTTCTCAAAGCCCACCGTTTTTCCTTTTCTCCAGCTTAGAATTATTACAGAGACATTTTGTGGCAATGTTAATGTTGAGTGCCGCACTGTTTCATAATATAGCTACTGCATATAGTTTCTCTTTGACGTAACATAACGCAGTACCTCTGACGGTCAGCCAGCATCCGGGATTCAATTACACTCGTCCGCGAACTCGGAATTAGAAAAGAGCGTAAAAGACACCAAATTAAAATGGAAATGCGGTCCGGGGATTCAGGAGATACGGGGAAAACCATTTAGGGTCATTTACATATAATTTGTGGTGTAGGCGGAGCTAAGTAGGGAGTTTAGGGGGTTCAAGGAATGCTTATTATGAAGGTATTTTTGTATCAATAATCCAGCATTAACGAAGGGCAAAGCAGTGGTAGCTATTGCGTCAGCTATTGCTTAGACTTTACTTCCAGCAGTAGCTTCGTAGAGCGAGTCTCAGCGGTTGGTCGTGCGACTTTCAATTCTGGTTTGGAGCCCGCTCCTTACAACATCGTATACAAACCGGCATGTCAAAAATCACCTAAAATCATGGATGTGCTGTGTCATCTTCTATCATAGACAGATAAACTCTTGATTAGATGATAACTATCATTACTATTGTAGTTTCATAGTCGTTCATAACAAATGATGTCAGTGAGAAACTTGAGTACCTATAACCACTCAAGTTTCTTACTGACATCATTTTGTATTCAAATACGAAAATATAACGCATTCATGGTAACAACATCAACACAAGGACTAATTAGGTTACACCAACAACGCTAAGGTTACAAACTTGCTTAGAAGAATGTCAACAAAATGTTATAATTATTAATTTCATCTGTAGATTGTTTCCTATCGTGGTATGCTTGGACAAACAAAACAATCGATCAGCTCAGGTAGCTCTCCGACTAATTATTGTTCTCCAATCAATTTCCAGAGCTCCTAAAGTGCCGCCAAGAGTATCGCCTTATTCAAAGTGGCGCCGTGGGGCCATCGAGTTAGCGGCTGTTTATTCAACGAGGCACAGTACTTCATTGTGGTCCACACGTGAGACAATTTTATCAGTGTAGTCAGATGGAGCAGCCGGGAATGCGGTAGGATTACTTTAAAAATATTACCAAACAGCTGTTCCACTTGAATACGCGATAAAACTGTCTCACGTGTGGACCATAATGCTGCCCCTCAAATTACCGTATAGTTTATGAACAAGTATCTTAAAATATTACAAAAAACTGAAAAGAAAAAGCACTCAACTACCGTGGGATTGGTTTTAAAGCGTGAAAAGGTATATTTACAAAATAACAAATTCTGGTTGCTAAAAATATGAAGAGCTGTAAATATAAATAATTATCTTTGTAAAAAGCACTCAGGCTGGTAGGAAAAAAAAACTTAAAGAATACTTATTAAAAACTTTAGCTTATTTATTTTGTTACGTAGAAATATAACGTAAAAGTTTTATGCATCTATTATCTCCCAAAACTTTAGACCGTTATTACACTTCTACTTTTTATACCTAAAATATTTTTTTTTGTCATCAACATTTTGTAAATGATAAAAAAATAAGTATAATACGCAGTTAACAGCAAAAAAAAAACGGTTACTTTAGATAGTTGATCAAAAAGTAATTAGTTTCCCATCGGTACTACACTGTGTATCACGGCTGGCGGCGGGTGATTGAAGGGCCCGCGGTGAGGGTGACGAGAGCTCCCGAGCACAGATTAGATCTGCTCCACCGCCGCGCCACGCTGTGCCAACATGTCGGTACTACAAACACCTATCCGGCTTGAAGTATACGTGGTGCGTCTCGATTTTTGGTTAGGATTATTTGCTGATGTATATGATTATTTAATATACTCTTAACTTAAATACATAAGGTCCGAAACTCACTCCAATGATACTGCAGATGCCACAAATATAATGGTTGCGGTTCAGAGGTTTCGGAAGACACTCTTTTACAACACTCTTTGACAATCTTTTACAATTTTTGTGATCTTTGAACGTCCCAGTTGCCTCGCAAGGTTCACCGCTGTAAGAGCGAGCAAAAGTATTGTCGAGCAGTGTTACTGATTAGAACGATACTGCTGAGGTAAAGTTTCTGCGCCAGATAATACTTATTTCAGTAAACTGGTGCGTTCGAGACTAATGCTCCACTCTAAGTCTAGTATCGTTTTAGTTACTTTTGTAAGTACAGGAGCAGCAATAACAGTTAAAACGGAAATTTTGCCTCCTCCTTCAGCCGAAAGCTTCCTTCGGCGCGTGTTGCAGATACTTCAGAGTTTCGGATAGCTCGGGCTTATCTCTTATCATTCTGAAAGTTGGAACACTATGACTCGGCGATATGTTCGGACGCAAATCATATCATTCTTCATTTGAGTGTGTTTGATGCAAACTGCAAATGGATTCAGATATGAGTTGTTTATTGAACGATTTTTAAAGTTAATTTTTCTCTACGTATCGTATGAAAGGAATCATGCGCCGTAATTATTATTATCACTGCTACGTCCAGACATTGTAAGTAACTCTTATATGAACCAAACTTTGATAAGCATTTCAGTTATGTTTAGGCAATAAAATCCGTGATTCCGATGGAGCCACTTTCCCACTAATCTGATCCACCATCGAAACAGTATCGTCTAGTCGGTACCCACCATCACAATTGGGAAACATTAGTATTACAGCGACACTCGCGGTAATTGATCACGTCCCTCGCGCGGTGCCGGTGGTGCCGGCCGGGAGACAGGGAGACTGGGTCGTGTCATACAAATACGAAACAAACTAGAAGAAAAAAAACGGGGATCGAACTCTAGAAACCGAGTCCTTTTCAATGGAGTAGTAACGTTTCTTTTATAATTGAATCATCCTGCATATTGTGCGTGCAATGTGCTGGGTTGACTTGTACGTCAGGTGCTTGCACTCAGCCTGCATGCGGGGCAGCCGAATGGTGTCAACTCGGGCATTTAAAATATGGCTTCCATGTGCGTCTTGAAATTTATGATCGAATACCTCATCATCGTCAAATAGTCAATGTTGGTTTTAAAGGCAATTTAAATATTGTGAATACGATATTTGTACCTGGTCTAATACTTTATTATGCTGTTAATTAAGTGTTCGAAAGTAACGGGTATTCGGAACAAAGTTTGTAACAAAACGTAGACGTCCTGCCTTGTAGAAGCTCCAGCTCAATTCTTATACAAACGTCACACACAATCCTAATTCAGGCTCTCGTGTGTGAAGAAGCGATATTAAAATAGATAAAACACACCGTGCACACATGAGAACCGAGAATTTTAATGTGATCCTGTAACGATGCCTTTGCCCATCTCATTTGCAAAAACTTCCTCTTCCTGCAACCCCTTCTTACAGTACTTTATACCTTACTCCACTGTAATAAGGTTCATGCTGCCGGTAGCTGTAAGATTGCACCGGCTGCGCGATGATTGCGCGTTTAAATGAAAACCACCCGGATTATTGTAAAAACTCTACCTACATCTACTTAATTTGTAATTTCGAGCTGAGAAAGGTTTACGTTGCTCATATAGGTTTTTATATTATTATATATTTTATATTATCTTTGTGTATCTTGCACGTGTGAGAGCTTCGGCGGAGGATGGAGACGACGGAAATTATTACGATGAGAAGTAAGTAGAGATGACGAGTAGCAATTTAATAAAATAATGAATAAATAAGGTAATAATGTAGGTATTTATTTATTGAAGAGAAGATCAACGGCTAATACAATTGATATTATACGTGAGTTAAATTACAAAAAAGGCCACTAACAGAACTTCCTTATTACTTACATAGAATTTTAGGTCCATGATTACTTATACATATTATAAATTATGTTCATCTCTCTAGCGAGTGAGTGATTGTGAAGTGTCAAGTGTAGGGGTGAGCGCGTGTATGTGTTGCTTTTTGATAATAAATGCCGTGACGTATTAGTCTTTTATTAGATGTCAGTTGCACTAATACCCCCCAGACTTATTAATATAAACGATAAAGTCATCAGCTTGTAAAAGAACCCTCTATTAACTTAATTAAATACATTACATTAATAATAAAATCACTGAAATTACCGAATATTCTAAATTAAACTTATGACGCTAAAAGTTATCGAAGTTTGTTGACTATTTTGGACTACCTATTTTAATGTTTATGGCCTTGTGAATCGTCTCCTACAAATGGTAGAACCGTACGTTGTGATAATGTAGTAATCCAAATCCTTTTAAAGTAATGAGACAATACCTAACTAACATCTAACCTATTCAATAATATTAAATTAATTTAAAATATTCATCGTCCTACAAATAATTGCAATTTAATCCCCTGATGAACACTATTCCTATACTCTGAGTAACCGAACTGAAATTTCCACATAAAATCATATTATGCACCAATCAACATATTTCCTACTATATTTTCGAAAGGTTTCAATTGTAGGAATGAATAATCTTTTCCTGCAAAAATTGAACATTATAGTTCCTAGTCCTAAACAAAACTGAAAGTAAATTAAAGCTTCATGACGAACGTATGTTGAAATTAACAAGACAAGAAAGTGAAACATAGGTAAAACGTAAGTAAGTATATTGCTAACTGAGTTTGAGTTTGTTATATAGCAAAGTCATAGTAAACTCTATTTGTTTATCATAACTCTGGCATAGGAGCCCCGCCACCGCTCCAATGCTGTGGGTCTCGACTACCTGGCTGGTTAACCTTCCACTATTTAGTGCTTGAAATGTCCCACACGGAGGTACCGTGTGTGAAATTCCCCCACACTAAGAGAAATTTGATTTTACTAAATTTTGTTCTATTTATCCCAAGTCAGTACGTCAGGTACCCCATCTACCTATTCTTATCTACTTATCTAGTTTGGACTCCAAAAGGTGCAAGGGACAAGAGGACATTATTTTTTTCCAAATCCTAACAAAATAGACATCACCTTAGTTAATTGTGAGTCTATCTAATACGTACTACATTCGGTATATGACAGACTCTAAAAATAGCTCAACTTTCAAATCTCCTAGTTTTCGTCTAAAGATTATCAATATTATCGTAGATTCTATATCAACAGCATGCAGTGGACTAAACAGTAGTATTAATTTTAACTGTAAATATTTATTTGAATTCAATGATCTGTTAGTGATATTCAGGTTGTCTCTATTTTCCAGAACTTGTATTGAAAAGTAATCTAAGACCCGTTTATATAATTTAGGCATTATATTTCACCATTATGAAATACGATAAGGACATGTTTCCTTCAAATAATATTATAGATTATTGATGCTATTTCCTAACAACAAGATATTCTCATTCGAATCTTTAAATTAGCTACCCCTATCCGTTTGGTAAGGAGATCACTAACAGGTACTGCTGTGCTTGACCCAAGACACGAAGGACAATTTCTTATCAATAGTACTTTAAATGTATTTATAGAATAAAAGGTAAAATGCTTTTGAAAATTCAATCAAACGAACCCAAACCTGAATTCCACTAAATTGATCTATTATGATATATTTTATTTGAAACAAACACGAACAACCCTAAACTATGAATAAATTCCCGGTAGTTATTTAACTCTCGCACAAGCATTACGTATTTCGATCCTAGAGCGAAACTCAATTACGATTTTATTTAAGTTACTCGCGAATGATTCCAAACAGAGAGTAAATTCCCAATAGTTATGTAAGTATAAAGAATAAATTCCCAGTCGTTACTAATTCCCGGTAGTTACTTAACTTTCGTTCAAGCATTACCTATTTTACAACTAGAATACAAAACGTTCGTTTCCTTGCAGGAATATGACCCTTCAACTCTCCTAAGTATTATTCCGCTTAGAATCCGCTAAGAAAATACCTATCTATTTATGTTGAATTTGTACCTCAGATTTAAGCACAGAATAATATTTTCTCACTAGTGTCATAACTTGTTCATGCGAACTTTGTATCAGCGTTTACTATCACCGTGTAGGAATAGAACCTTCCCATATCCTCCGTAGAACATCGCAAAACCAGCTAAAGAAATACCTTCATATACCACAGAATAGATATATAGTACAACGTACTTTTACCACAAAATAGATTTATAGAATTACGTATTTATACTAATATGATCCGCAACATTAACGACAATAATTTTTCAGTTGAGACTAAGTCACGAAAACTAATGTGATGAATCGTATTCAAAATCATTCCCCTTTTTATCTCTACTGTAGTTTCACAAAAGCTTGTGCCAGCTATAGAAAATACCTACTTATACTTTTGCAGCGTTGCTCTCTGTACATTAAATCCTTCGGTGATCACCCAGCTTTCCGTCAAAAGCAAGGTCCACGACCACTAGCTCTACAATAAACACCCACAGCTTCAACCTTCGAGAAAACTTGGATTATAATTTTATAACTTTTGATAATTTACGTATTGTATTTGCACTTTTATTTATTAGTATTTTATTATAACGAATTTATCTTTAGATGTATTTTATACCGCTTTAAATTTATTTATTTATTTATTGAATTTTATCTATTTCCCTAACACTATTATTTTTCCGCGATTTTCAATATTTTATCCCTAACTTTCCCCTCCTACGTGTGTATGCCTCGACTTATAGCTTTTCCTTATACACTAGTGTGTACCCCCAAACACTGGAGATTGCTACAAATCTCACATTTACTTTTAAACGTGCATGTCTGTTCTCGGTGTGTGCAATGAGAACATACCTGATCTAACCCTATGAGAGAACGAGCTGTGACAAAAGCTCTCCAAAGCTAAAACCTATTGTCACCTAATTTTTATCTTGCATGCGGGACCGGAGTCCATGGGCAGCATACAAGACAAAACCCTATCACTTGGGACAGTTCAGCTTAATTTGCATTTAGGATCCGGGTATCGTATACACGAAGACGGGACAGTTAATCTTTTCAGCCCTCCTTTCAGCCAGAATGCAAACCAAACCAAAAAGGTGGATCCAGATCCTATAACGGAGGCAAAATCTGTTGCAGGTCTCCACAAAACACGCGAACTGCATACCCTAAGCAAAATAAGGGAAGACAAGCTTCGTTGCAATGTTTCAACTTATCTCTTACTGAGTTCCTGGACCCGAGGCATACTTCCCCCCAGATCCAGAATTAATTGAGAGGGCGAATTTATCTAAGAATTTAACCGGAAATTTCATCTGCATTTTTCTGACAAATTTCGACTTGCCCTATCCCGTGAATCATCTTATAACTGACCGCGTTTGACAGCTTGACAGATCTCAAAATCCTATCATATATCAAAAACACTTTAAAGGTAGAGAGGTAAAAAAGTAAACCTAAATATAAAGAAGGTTTGATTTCTTTTACTATTACCTTATTTTACCACGGATAACCACTTTTACACCTATCTCTACATTTTCTCTATCAGTTAATGCGATGCCAACGACTATTTCCTTTATTTTTGGACTATTCTTTGTGCGTAAAATGCTTTGATCAAATTATTTCAGTATTTTTATGCTTTAGGTAAAATTTATAATATTTGTGATGTGACGAGACAGCCTGTATCGTTACAAGCTTGAGACATCGATCTCATAATTTTTTAGTATTAGTATTCGGACATGAACAAACTTACAGATATACAAATTGTGTATGTCTCAATAAACCAATTGTAAATAATATAACTCAAAATTTCAGTTAATGTATAATATTAATATATATTTAATATATTTTTTGTGCACATTTCACACAGCGCCATCTAGCCCCAAACTAAGCAAAGCTTGTACAATGGGAACCAGATATCTGATATAATTACTTAGATACTTTTTGTTATGAAATAGATACTTAAGAGACATAGAATACAACAAAATTACCATGTAAAGAAATGTGTGGAAGTGTATGAATCAATGAATGAATATTGATGTTCATCAAAGGAGCTATTTTAAGTCATGACTAGAGGAAGTGGATGGCCTAACGGGTGAAATAGGAATTACCTACTCTCTAGAAGCTCTACAAATGAGAGTTTTAATTGAAAAATGGTTTGTTGTCAAGTAATTGCTTAGATGAAGTTGTCTAATGCACTGAATCGATTCTCAGAAACTTGAAACCTCCGCCATCATCTGACATGTCGAATGGAGAGATCACAGATACGACCAGAATGGTACACGAGAGAGATGTGAAAGCATAGAAACGGGAAAAATATACAACTAATTATAACGGTTGTAATGCTGAGGGTATCAATTAAAATATCACGATTGTACTCTTGACTTGACTCATGTTTACGATTGCACGACACGTACTACAGTGTAATAATATTTTGTATTTCAAACTCAACATTACTTAGCATTGAAAACCTACGACACGACACGAAACGCTGCAAAAACGTGAATTACACGTAGCGGTTTATGATGTAATTATATAATAAATAAACAATGATGCAGGTAACACACGGGTATTAAACAGGGAAACTGGAAGAAGTAGCGTGACTTTCGTGACCAATATTCTACAGAAATTAAAATGAATGCATAGCTGAAAAGCTGTATTTTTTATTGTTTTACCGTAAATGAATGACATGACTTGAAAAGTCACGATGACCCGTTTATCTACCACGGTGGGGGCAGATAGCCATGACCACCTGTGTTACCACCTGCCACCATGTGGGGAACGTTTATGGGGAAGGTGGTAATAATCTGTTCGTATTGTAAAACTTCTTGATCTCCATTTACTGGTAGAAAATTCAAATAAAATTATTTGTAATGAACATTTCACGGGATTCTTCGTTACTCACGACTCGTATCTAGGCTACACAACAATACAACTGGCTTTCCTATCAAAAACCAATTCCCGGGTGGCCTCTCACAATATTACTCCTATTGAAATGCCTATCTATTATATTAGAATTGGTTTTATCAATAGTTTCGCGGAACCTTTAACTCGGAAGCCATACAGAGAGCACCCGACACTACACGTGGATCGATCGCACCTGAGCAAGTAATGGGAACGACTTATTGTGCTATAAAAGATTACGGGGAACGTGCTTCATTGAGAGAATCTATTAAAAGTAAGTTTTTGTGTCACAGAATTATGATAAAAGTTATTTACCAGATAGCTTAAATACCAACAGCTTTACAAAACCGCAAGCTAAAGTTTCAGTGAGTGACTTATTATCCCTGAGGTAGACGTGTTCTGCAGTGGAGACTGCGCATTGATACATGTAATTTGACATGCCCTGCGGCGAAATGGAGCAAAGACATTATGCAAGCTAGCTGCTAAAAACCTGTCTGATGCCTGCCTGGGAGGCCTATATCTATACGTAGACAAGTATAAGCTAAGATGATGGCGATGATGATGATGGTGATAATGCTCTTTATCACTACCTACTAAGATTTGTTTAGTTACTGCCAAGAAAGTTCCATAGTTTACTGCATTGTTTGTCACCGTAAGTATCTAGGATATCTTTCGTTGTATCAAACTTTCCCGAAACTATCGCTTCGCAGCCGCACTGCACGCCCAGGTGTACTATAGCTTAATTAGTTGTTATATAATCACCAGGGCACCGTGGCCGAAACAAAGAGGGTATTACGCGGCCAATCTGTAGATACACCATCGAATTGATTCCAAAATTGTCGGGTTAACTAAAACAATGGTTAAGTCCGCGATAACGTCCCGGCGGAGTGTTAACCCGGGCCGGGCCGGTCCCGTGCTGGCTGTATATACGAGAACAATCTCACGGAATGGCTGGACCGCGACGCTTGAGTGTAAAGTCATCGGGAAGTTCTAAAATTTAACGATATAGCACCGATCTTCCGATCGATATATTTAACGAATTTTAATGTCAAATTTGACATAAATATTCGATAAAACGTAATCGGTAGCACGGAATGTATTTTATCGATGTCGACATAAATTCGATAAATCTTAACGATTGAGCCGACCGACATCGACAAAACCACGCATGGATCTAATTTTTGACATTTGTCATCGGTTTAATCTTGTCGATTTTATCGAATATACCGAATTTTTATCGGGTTTCCATAGTTGGTCGATAACAAATTTGTAATATTTTAAAAGTGGATTTTGGCTATATTTTAATATTGTAAGCCGAAAGAAGAACGCGTCGGGATGTCTTGATGTCTTAAGAATCAACAGGCTGCGTATAAGAGATTCCAATTCCAATGATTCTTTCGACCTACCTAACGAACACTTTTGGGGTTCTTTTTAGAATTCTTGAAGAAATAGCCCTTGCCCTTATTGACGGTGTCCAGAGTGATCTAAGAAGGAGCCGATCAAATGGACTGGCAGTGAATGTTATAGTAATTAGTAAGTACTTCCCGAAGTGGTACCTATTTGCTTAAATTATATTCTAGTTATTGTATTTTATTTTACTTATACTTGGAAATTCATTGTTGTAGATCTTACGGTACGCTTTTACGCCCGCGCCGTTGGCAGTTACCAAAAGTGCATCGGTCAAGAACACAATATCGCACTGGGTCAAAGGACTGTAAGCAAGCTTGTACAGGATTTGTCGCAAGCAGTTCTACAAAATCTCATGAGCAGTTACATCAAGTTTCTTAGCACTGCAGGGGACAGGAGGGCAGTTGCTGGTGGTCAAATCCATACAGTAGTTTTAGCATGAAGGAGTAGTAAACACCCATACATGAATATATCCTCACAAACTTGCACGTTTATAATATTAGTAGGAAGTAGGATAAATATCACTGAAAAGCAACCTCTGACAACCTTTGGATGGAGAAGAAACAAAATGTACAGTAAGTAATAGATAAAGAGTATCATAAATGTAGGCAATAGTTAAAATATAGGTATAAAATGTATAAAATAAAATGGTTTTTCAAGTTTCATATGTGTTTACTTCTATTACTTATGCACTACCTACCTGTATTTAATATAATAATACAGTTACTGTAATATCTTACAGCTGAATAATTAGGTAGGTACCTAATCTATTCCTTTCGGACAGTAGGTATATTATTTCTATCCTCTTCAATAACATTTCACATGAAAATAATGAATTCTCTGTAATATTTCATAAAAATGTATTAGAATGATAGGTTATAAGGAAGACAAATTAAAAAAAAATTAGTTCTTAAAAATCCGTTAGATGGCGTTGAGGAGACATGGCCGTGAATCACAGGCCTACCATGTCCGTGTTAGATTAGATTAGAAAAAAAACAATCCTGTGATTTATGCATAGACCATAAACAGCTACTCTATGCATATCTATGTCAACGCTGTGAAGCAAAGCAGGGAAGACTGTGAGTGACGGTGTGACCATTGCAATGTATAGAACATAGAGTCTGCCCTAAATAGGCTAGAAATATTCCCATACTTTGAAATCTTCCAGAAATATGCCTCGTCTTTTATAGTAGTAATAATGTAAGGGAAATGATAGAAATATTTTTTGTTAGTGTTTACTTATATTAATTTTAAAATATCAAGCAATTATTAAATAGAAACCCAAAATTCATGTAGAAATTATGAAAAAAAGAAGGAAAATTATCATCAATCACCTATTCAACGTTAGATAATATATATTCCTTTTTTTTTCATTTTTGTTCTACGAGCGATGTGGTCTGTGGCCCATTGCCATTTCAACTTGCTAATTCTAAGAGCTTTATCGGTCACTTAAGTTCTCCTGCGGATCTGGGTGGTAACAATGATTCCCACCAAATATCGAAGTCAATGGATTAATATTTCGTGACTATATTTCTATTTACTTTAAAATAATAAAAACTTCAAAATCTGCCACAAATTTTGAATGTTTTTATACTAAACTTGTAGACATAATGTATAATACTGAATAATTAACTATGATAAATAAAAATATTTACAAATAGGTATAAACTAAGTGTTAGCAAAACGATCTTTGGTGCAAGGGGAAGTGCCCAGAACGCTGGCTACATTTGAATAGCAATGCCGATTTCTTCGGAAAAAAACATATTTATATAGCTTTATTTCTGAATTTTACTTCAAAATAATAAAAACTTGAATGAAATGAAAGTGACACTGCGCTATGACAGAGGGCAAAGCCACCTCACAAAAACAAGCCATGTCTCTAGCAGCGCCATCTACCTTTGGTTGTAGAACTACGTGCCGTCCTTTAGGTCATATCTCTTAGTCGTCTGTGGTTTAGGTGTTTTTTTTTATTAATACAGGTGAATGAATCACACAATTCTATTTTTTACCTAATCTGTGGAATTTTCCGTGATATCTAGTTACTCTGTGAGAATTAAGAACGAATGATCGATAAGATGTCGACTCAATAAAGCTCTCGAAAGACGTCGACAAAAATTACCGATCTTAGATCCATGCTACAAGTTACCGATAAGATCGATAAATAAAATCGGTTTATCGACTCGATAAACTTGTCGAACCGAAGATCCATGCTCGCGCGGCTGGTCATTGTTATCGACGCGTCACGTCGCTCTGTGATCCAGACTGGGTCAGAGCTCCGGCTCTCAGTTAGTCGACGGACCGCTTGAATAAAGGCCCGTTCGGATGTGATAGGTTGTTTCCCAGAACCCCGCGCTCGTCACCGGCTCAATAGTCACAATTGTTCACGGATTGAGGCTGGCTTCACAATGTTGGAATCATTGAACAATAACGAATCGTGGTCGTCATTATTTCTGTATCTAAAGCGGTTCATGTTGAATCGGTTGGTGTAAAGCTTCCAGGCCGTTGCTTTCAATGGTTTTCCAATAGTTCACGTTCGACACAACACGCGTGGCTTACACGTCTGATATACCTATTACGTTACATTTTGTTATATTTGCGCGATGTGCTCGATACTTTGTCACTTTGTTGTTAACAGGTCTGTTAGTCTGCCCTCAACTGGATATCACCGACTCCCCACAATGTTGGCTTGAAAGCAATTTATTAACTGAGAGTTTGTTTTTGAGATAACAAAAATTTGATTTATTTACGTTATATTAAATTTGTATCCATATAAATGCAATGCTTTTTTAAACTATTTTAGAAATAGTCTAGGGAGATCTTAACGAGTTGCTTGGCTGATGATAAGTTCATTTTAAAATATATGCACTGTATTACTATGATAAAGCTACCAAGTGTGAGTAAAAACAAGTATTATTCTAAGTAAAAAGCAATTTCAAAAAGATATCATGATAACACTTTACACTGGGAGAGCTCAGCCATTCAAATCTAATCAAAACTTTTTATTGCAAACCGGTTATTTTTAGAACTTTTACAAGTCAAAACTAGATAATGTATTTAAAAATAATAAAAATTAAATTATTGTACATTCTAAGCAAGCATAATTAAACAAACTTACACAGTGCTTAATGTCAAAAAATGTATTACAACATTAACTATTCGTGCCACAGATTGTTTGATAGTTTGTATGTAGTACAGTGCCACAGTGTGTGTCAGCTTGCAGTGCGTTGTATCGCATACTCGAGCTCCAGGTGGCACGAGGAATGTGAAGCTGGAGAATTTGCTGTGATATGGTTGTATACGGTTTTTATGTACCTATGTGTGAAAACTGCAGATGGAAAACTTTAATATCTATTAATTGTCGTTAATAAGAAAGATTATTTTCCTTCAATCGATTAATGAACTCAGTTAAATATTTACAATATTGATTGAAATAGTAAAGTTATTCCAAGTTTCTGTCGGCTTTTCGTCATTTTTCTGCTGATTTCTGCTTCTGGTCTCTGTTTTCAAAATTAACTAAAACACACAGGCAATTATAGCCAAACTTGACCTTCTATCCGTCTACTGTAGCAGCGCTATAATGCTCACTATTTACAGTAATATACCGTCCGCGCCGTAACGCAGGTTCACGTCGCAATCTATACAACACATGCCAGATTGCACCTTCAAGGAATAACAGCAAGGTTCATATTACGGTGTAGTCGTATTACACGTAGAGACAGGTTAATTTTGTTTCGTAAAGCCGCGGTGCATTATTGCCGCCAGTTTTTGCCGGTGTTTCATGTTTGTGTTTGGTTGTAGTTGGCGCTCTGCACCGCGCTGCTCTGTGATTCGCGAACTTTATATATTATTTATATTATTATTACGTATATGAAAACACCTTTGAAGGACGGACGCAGTTTCGGTGTGAAGAGTCATTACAAGCTGGGATTGGAGTAGTTTTATTTGTATGTAAAAGTGTTTGACGGGAAATAAGACATTTCAGTGTCGCACGTCACCGCGGGATGTCGCCGCGGGGTGGAGACAATTTATCTTAATGCAAACTGTACGGTATTTTTTAACACTAGATTGAAATTTTTATTATTTTATTAATTTAAAGGCAAAGTTTGAAATATTATATATTTCAACTTTATAAGTCTAATTTAGTAGTAAACAAAGTATTCATTCATATTCATTCAGCAATGGACGTCTTGAAGCTGATGATGATAAAGTTGATTATTCAATGAGTGGGTACATCACTTCGTGATGTTATAGAACAATAATTTTGATTGCTTGTAATTTTAATCTCATAAAAAAACATGCGCCTACAAAAACTATATTTTGTTTATTTACCTACATGACAATGTGTCCAAAGCGCAATATGTACAGTCAATTGATTTTCCCTCTAATCTGTGATAAATAACTACATGTAGCTATAGTAGTGTGCCGCTAGATGGCGCCACACGGCGTGTTATCACAACTAACAGGCTATGCATACAGATGAGGAGCGGCTGCGGGTCCTGCTGACGGGGAGCCGCCGCGCGTCGAGCGGCTCCCCGGGGCTTCACTTTAGCTGTATTATACTATATCCGATAACACTTAGGTAAATCGATAAGTTTAGTAACTACACCGCGGGAAGATAATAAAATCGCATTAGATGTTTATTGTATGTTTTATCTCTTGACACTATAAAAGCTGTTGTTATAGAACGTGACGAATTTTGTGAATTTTAACTCTAACTGTAATGAGTACATCTTCATTCTTCAGGTATTGTTATTTATTTATTTATTTATTTAATTCTAACTTAAGTAAGTGTTACATAATATTATGGAGCCTTAGATCCCGCACTAGGCATGCCTGTGTCGCAGGATCTAGCCTCTTACGTTCCTTATTGAGGTAGGTATTCTGTGCTAGTGAGTTCTAATGAGGTACGAAAGTGTATGTATATATGTGTGTCTGTGAATAGAAGTATTTGTTTTGTTCATGTTTTGTTTTATGTTTGTGTAGACGACAGGATTGTATTGTGTAAAATCCCTACTTTCCTAATACTATGTATATAAGTGAATCATTGGGTGTAAGGTGTAAGTATGTAAAATATTAATCCGTGAGACTTACATGTCCAAACAACTGAACCGATTTTGATGAAGTTTTGCTCACGGATTGGTTTTATTACCGGGGACATCTAGTCAGATATAGGTAATCAAGAATGTCACAGCTCGCAGATGTAATGTTTCTCCTGTTCCTGTTATTGTTGAAACGAAGGGACAGCATTAAATATCAAACCATTTCCTGTGGCCCCTCGCTGACCAGCCGCGCGGTCTGCTGGAGTAATGTGAGGATGACTGGCCTGTTAGCTCAGTTGGTAGTAGGTCTGCCTTTTGAACTATAGGTTGTGGGTGCGATTCCCACTCGGGAAAAACATTTGTGTGATGAACATAGGTGTTTGTTCTGTGTCTGGGCATTATATTCTATTCTATGTATCTATTTACAAACAAAAAATATTTAAGTATTCTATAAGTTATCTGGTTCACATACTACAAGCTACGCTTAGTTTGGGGCTAGATGGCGCTGTGTGACATGTCTACACATATTTATTTATTTTTTAATTGTGATGTAATCTTTACGTAAATAGATACTAGGAGTACAGCTGCTTATAAAAGTATACCACGATTGCTTCCGGCGTGTTTAAACTGAAAACCAATATTAGATGATGTCGGGAAGCTTGTATCAGACATCCGTTCCCGCAGCCATCGGTGCCGCATCAGCGCCCGTCTCACATTACTACGTCGAGAGGCTTGTCTCATTATTACAAACCCGTAGGATTATGGTGTAGGGTGGTGTAGGTTCTGGGCATGCCTCCACCACCTAAATCGCGTCCCAGGCGATGTAGCGTCCGTGAAGAGGTCACTTGACCCATTTCAGTTCTGCTGTCAAAAATGTGACCGCATCTGTGGCTCTCGTATTGGCTTAATAAGCCATGAGCGGAGATGCAATAATACAGACGCTACTTAAATCATCTCTTGTAGATGTAAATAAGCCAATGATGATGAGGATTATGGTGTATCAAGTGCATGCGATAGATCGCGTTTGTCGTTTTTTTTTTAACGGGCAAATTGCCTTTATTACTCAAGCTAACTACTACAATAATAAAAACTAAACTAAACTAAACTAAACTAAGCTAAACTAAACTAAACTAGCTACACTACCTACTACAAAGAACACTTATGGACTGTATAATAGCCGCGATGGCCTATAGACAGTCCAAGTGCTCCAGCCCACTACCGGTAGGTAGCGTACCCAACATGCTGGCCGCATTGCCACGTTGAATTGCAATGCTGATGCGTTGGGCCAAATAAGTGCCAGCATTTTGGTCACGCGTCGCATCGACCAGGCGCTCTGATAGACTTTGGAAAACGCGATGAGCTCCCGGTCCCCACGGACCCAGGGTCTCAGCACCAAACGGCTCAAATATGTAACCGCTACCGAGATTACTATATTTGCGCCGTTTTAGCTGCTCAGCAGAATTAGCCGCGGCGCCGGCCCTAACGTGTGTCTCGGGAAGGTGTGACGGCGCCATAGTATCGACGCAAGTAGCGTCCCACACTAAAGGCCGCCCCATCTTCCAGGGAACCAGAGTCATTCCGTCGGGTCTTTTACCATCGTCACGCATGAGACCATTCGGTTCGAGAATGGCTGCAACATTGGCGGTGGTAAAAGCCCGGCGAATGATGTCATTAAGACTAGCGTGGCGCGAAATTCGACCAGCGCTTTTTGAACACGAGAGACCGTGATGACCGAGCTGGTCAACTGCGGTACCGCACTGGCAGTGATGGGCCACACAGCATCTTGCGCCCAAACGTAAGCTGATAGCTAAACGAAAAGTAGTCGGATCTAAAAGGTTACCAGTGTTGAAAGAAGGCATGGCCTGTAACCAAAGTCCTGACTCCCACACAGAGACTGCGAGAAGCCGAGCACGATCAGCGACGCTAGGACACGTATCTAAAAGATTTTTCCGTGCTAGTTCGCAGAGCGGTCGGTCCCACAGCCTCTGTGAGGAAAGAACCACCGGGAAATCAGAATTTGGACAAGCCAACCCCCAGGCATTCTTGGCCTCAGACAAATGGGCTACTTCGAAAGTACCTAAAGATGGAGCAAGAATTTTTTCTATTAATTTATGTGTACCATGTACAGAGGACAAAAATGCCGGTAATGCAACACTCGAAATTTTGCGTATCCCTAAACCTCCTAAGCGCACAGGTAGAGAGGCTTGCGACCACGTCCTGTCATCCATATCAACATTCAAGACCGAAACCAGAGTGTTTTTTACAATGTTGTCTAGGCCCATAAGGAGCTCACTGTGTTTCCACAGTTGACAACATCGTAAAATATAAGTAAATTTAGGGACAAATAGACAAAAACGAATAATTGTAAAAGCCATGTGGGCGTTAATTTTGAGTAGCCTGTCTGATGCGTTATTGAACTTTTGAATTTTTTCTTCTACAAAAGGTGAGATAGACTCATCCAGAATCGGCGAACCCAAAAGGCGAAGAGAACGCTTGTCTACTAATTTGATATTCGGAGCAAGACTATTAAACTTTTCAAAAACCAAATCTTTATCAGGACAAGTATCGCAAACAAAAAGTTCGCATTTAGAAAAATTTAAATCCAAACCAATGTCGCGAAATTCGTTAATAATGATACCTAGATCATTAAAAACAGTGTTCACGTCGCCTCCTAGGGTTCCGTCATCCAAGTACCAAACATTAAGTTTGGACTGAAGACGTTGAATAATCGGATGGATGGCAAGGCTAAAAATGGCCGGACCTAGAGGGTCGCCCTGTTGACACCCGACTGAGGATAGGATCGCGTTATTTTGGTAATTTAATTTTGTTGGATTGCCATAACATTGATAAAGGAACTTATATAGTTCGGGAATTTTATCCTTGACTTGTGTCAAAAGAGCGCCTCTGTCGACAGAATTAAAAGCGTTTTTAACATCCACCTTTAGCAACACTTCACCACAATTTAGTTTGAGAAAGGTTCTAAGTGAATGAACAGCGGCCTCACAGCCACCCCGCGAACCAAAGCCCAGCTGTATTGGCTGAAAAAGGTTGCTTAAAAAAGCAACCTTTTTCCTACAGCCGACCTTGGCAGCGAGGCGGCGGTATGTGGTGCCTACCGCAATAGGTCTGATACCACCGTCTTTTTTGATAAGGGCACACAAGTTTGCGCCGTACAAAATTTCGATGACGTCACTGTTGACTTGCCCTGACAGCATCAGGTTTACTAAAGCCGTTAAGTCTCTCAAGAGGGCCTCGCCAATTTCGCCGGAAATGCCCGATAAAAGATCTTTTAGAATTTGAGGGGTAAGGCCATCAAGACCTCCGGCTGAACCACTCTGGAAAGAAGTAACGGCTGCAGCTACTTCCTGTGGGGTCACTTCAACAGTGACGTCATTTGGTAGGGGTGGTTCAGGAAGGTGGAGATTTGCTGCTGCAGGTGGATGTTTGTCCTGCAGTGATTGAATTGTCTCAGAACAATATGGGGCTATTGTGTCGCTAGAGAACAGGACGCGGGCGGCGCCCTTAATGTCGCCGTCACTAATTTTGCTCTCTACGATTTTAAAAGTGGCCGAATCGTTATTTTGTTTTGAATTTATAATATTGTTTCGCCTGTTAAGCGGAACAATAATTTCATGATCCAAACATTGCTCTTCCAGTACTTTGTACCTTACGCAGTTTTCCTTTACTCTTTTAGTAAGGGAAGATTTGTTTGTAGGGTCTAATTTTACGTAAAGTACATGGTACGGAAAAGTTAGGAGATGCTCCCAGGCATGTTTCGTGTTTTTAGATATAACGTTCCTAATGGATGATGATAATGATTGAGCAACCGAAATGCGAGCACCACGCGGGATGCGTTTTAGAACCGGAATAAATCTTTTGTACGAGCTCAAAACCTCCCAAAACGGTTTGGAAGGAGTAGCAGCGCTCGTAGGGCTGCTACTGGCTACTACCGAACCTGAAACGGGGGCTGATAGAGGAATTTGGATCACTCTGTGGCATTTCGATTGATGAATTTTAAGGCCCGTTTGTCGTTGTATTGATATTGAAAGTAGTTGACTACTACTGCAATACAATTCGCCAAAGAACGAAAGTGTCCGACGTAGCTCAGCGGATTAGCCGGCTAAAGTGGTAGTGGGCTGGTCATATCTGCCGCAGAACCAACAACCGATGGGGCAGACGAGTAGGAGTGGAGACCACGAATCGGTAAACGTAGTGTAGGACGGCCTGCGACTCGATGGAGCGACGATATACGTAAGGTGGCTGGTAATGACTGGAAGAGAAGAGCTGAAGATCGTGCTCAGTGGCGTGCTTTGGGAGAGGTCTATGTCCAGCAGTGGACTAGAGTGGGCTGATGATGATGATGATGATGACTGTAATACATGAAACTACACGTTAATGAAAGATCAATGAAGCATGCTCTCTACCTTTATTATTAAGCTCAGCAAAAAAAATCCTAAGTAAAAATAATTTTTTTTTTTTTTTTTTTTTTTTTTTTTCAGTGAGTTTATAGTGGCCCCACCCGGACCACATCATCACTTTCCATCAGGTGAGTTGTCGAAGAACCCATTCAAGCATAAAAAAAGATGCTGTATACACGCAAAATACAAACCAATAAATAGTCTAACTATAAAACAATACTTTACCAGTACTAAAGTGGTATCCTTGAGGGCCGGTTCACCCGTCATATAACAGTAGTATAGCGCGCGTTTAACGCCCACGTCGTAAACCGCGCGTTAACGCACACCTCGCGCCACCGCGCCGCCCGGCTGCCTCGGGCCCGTGTCTATAGTCAGCGCGGAGTGGACAGTGCGGGAGAACTAGCCTCCAGTTTTAACGATTCTAATGCCCGTCTGTCAGCTCTTATATTTGTAGGTACTGATCTCTATACGACGTATCCAAATGCGTTGCTGTAGGTACGCCATAGAAAGATAAGTGACAACTTAGGAGCTGTCAAACTTTAGTGCAGACGGGCATAACCTTTTTTTATTTTAATGAATGATGTGACAAGCTAGTCATTGGCCTGTAAACGACACGGCCGCCCATAACGGTTGCAGTGGCACTCGGAACTCAGTATAACCTAAGATCTTGTAGCTGTGATAGATGATGACATTAGCTCTTACTCTAAGCCAGTCATCATAAAACACGCTCGTTTGTTTAAGAGCACCACCATAAAGTTTTTGTCGAGGGCTGCTAACCTTCGCTCGTAAATCGCCCACTAATAGTTGAGCGTTGGTCTCGCTTCGTCTCGTCCGCGCTGGCCCACTCTCGCCCACTCTCGCCCATTCTCGCCCATTGTCGCCGCAGTGTGTCATATATTTATCGTTAACGACGTGTTGGACAAATTGATTCCATAAATAATGCGACACGTTCCGCTACATAAAAGACAATAGCACATTGGTAACACTGTCGCAACACTATTATATAGAGACAGCAGGGACATGAGATACTGGCTACACTGGATTTATTTACTATACTATACGTGCACTGTATTCTATGATAAAGTTACACGCGGCTCTTTTTGAACTCAATCATGCTGATGTTTATAAAAAGTATCACAGATGCATTGTTTCGTTTGCTTTTGTTATTGATTTATTGACTATTTCAACAGTATTTACAGTTAGGTATAAAACTAATAAAGTAGTCTACACACCATTCTATGGAGGCGTGGTGCGGCTCTGATCCAACAAATTAGAAGACAGATTGAATGGTGTTTAGAGTACTTAACGCAAGCGGTTAAAACAGACCGACGCGGTAGGCTGCGTGGCCTTATACACAGCTCAGCGCGGAAAGCTGTAATATAGATCCCATCCAATCCAGGTGGCCTACCTCATTCGCTTCGCTATGTTTCAACCTTAAATAAGTCTGCATGATCGAACGCGTGCCACTCTTGGCCATTTATTTTATTTTCGTTCTGCAGTAAAAGACTAAATTTTTACCAAATAATATTTCGTTCACGTGATCGCTCATAGCATTCACACATTCTATCTTCGTTGTGTCATCGTTAGAGAGAACAGGTGCGCACCGCGAGCTATGGGCTGCTCTCTAGGGTTTATTATTTAAAAAAATATATAGACATCGTGGAAAATAATTCACATTAAAAGAATATTTCGTACTGCGTCCGAGACAGAACAGCTATTGTTATGACAGTCATTAATTCAATCTGTGCCGTTAACTTTACCCCAGCTTCCGGGTGGAGGGGTGGGGAGGGGAGGGGAGGTAATCGTGGCTACCAGAAGCCTGCCTATAAAACTGTTAAGCAGCCCCGCGGGGTCATTAAGGGATGGTGACGAAAAGACGTTTTAAGTTCTACGAGACAATCAATAACGGAGAATGCCTCGGGGGCATATTCGGTTTGAGGAACTTAAAGTGCTGTTAAATTTCACAATTTAAATTTGTTGTCGGGACGTTCCTTTGTAAGTAGTAAGTATTACTGGGTTAAGATAACTGACACGCGGTTAGTAAAACAATTACTAGGTTTGCTTTGAGAATAAAAACAATAAACTGTCCATGATATTAGACCTTTTATAGAATCATTTTATGGTACTACAGCTTTGTTCTGCAATATCTAGACAGAACTCACAATTATTTTAAGTACCTAAAAATAAAAACTATGTAACAAGGAGTCGACGTAGTGAACATTTGAAGTGGAAGGTACTCGACTCGAAGTTCTGGAAAGTCGACGTCACCTAAACATATCGTGCTAACCTAATAGATGTCAGAGCGTCAAAAGGAGCAGTATCATAGAAAGACTTCATCATCAACAGCCTGAAGACGTCCACTGCTGAACATAAACCTTCCTCAGAGAGCGCCACTTTGAGCGGCTGCTTGCCTCCTGCATCCATCTGCTCCCCGCTGCTTCATCAGAATTTCGGTCCACCGAGTGGGGGGCCGGCCCACGCTGCGTCTTCCGGTTCGTAGTCACCACTCAAGAACCTTTCTTCCTTATCGGTTGTCAGTTCTATGAACGATGTGGCCTCCCATTGCCATTTCAACTTGCTAATTCTAAGAGCTATATCGGTCACTTTAGTTCTCCTGCGGATCTCCTTATTCCGGATCTTAACTCACAGGGAAACACCGAGCATAGCTCGGATATAACGATCCTCCTAGAACTAGTCAGTGGCTTTGATTGAGCTTTATCCCCACATATTATAACTACGACCATCACAAACATAATAACAGCCAATAACCACCTTCTAAAGGATCAAAAGATCATTAGACATCTCTAGAGACAGAGTTGAAGCAGTAACCGGATAAATTTCAAACGTGATTGGGAAGCAACTCTCTAACGGTCCATGATTAGTCGAAAAGCTCGTAAATGTGAGAGTTTCTAGAAGAACGTCGTAAAATTGACACAGCGAATATAGTAGTGTTAAAGCCAGTAGGAGAGTTAAGTTTAAATTTCAATTTCTATCAGGTGAGATTGCGGTCAAATGCCGGCCTATTCAGTTATAAAAAAAAGTTAATATAGTGTGGGTTTTTTGACCCGTAGTTAAGGTAACGAATGGTCAAAATTCTAACAAATTTTGATAATTGGTTAGAATTTGTTAGACTTTTTAACCACTGGTTACCTTAACTACGGGTCAAAAATATCTATACCAAATAACTAGATAGACTGTATTATCTGTTTCAGTCATCGTCACAATGCCTGCCTGCATATACAATTAGAGATGATTTAAGTAGCGTCCGTATTAATACATCTCCGCTGATGGCTTATTACGCCGATACGAGAGCCATAAATCATGAATTAGCCTTTTAAATACAATTTTGACATTGGTTAGTTATATCGTTGGCAATAAGATAGATAGATTGTACCTCCAAATAAAATTTATCTGAGTTTCGGAGTTTCCAATAAGGAGAAACTCCACATTATAGGTACAACATAAAGATAGCCATACAGTATAGAGGTATCTAGTGTGAGTAACGCTTATGGCGTGAGTTGCCTTACTCACGTATCATGACCTCCCCTGTGCTTCCACTCGAGCTGTAGCCATCGTCGCGTCGGTGGTACATGCCTATTGCCGGCGTTATTCCGTAGAGTGGTCGCGAATGTTTATGGAGATATACTATTGGATACTCTGCGTCTCGTAACATGGAAATTGGACGTGAGAGATGAGAGCGGTGTGCTGCACTCGGAGATAGTGTAGCTTCCATTTTTCCTGAAAGCCTTTTTTAAATTAGGTCTGCAGTCCTTCTACATCAAGTAACTAGTTTTGTTAAAAAAAAAAAAAACTTGATGATCTTAAAATGCCTGATCATTTTTTATAGAATCTTAACTAAGAAAGCCCTAAAAGTCATCTAAAAGAAAAAAGATAAATCAACATCGTTTCGTTCATTTGGAAGGTATAATGCGAAAGACAGACACACAGGGTTGAACTATCCGCTACTATTACGAATCAATAATTTAGAGATTGATCCAATCCGCCTTGTTTGTAACAGATATCGCAGTGAACTTGAAGGAAGTCCGTAAGTTAGGAAGCCACACTGAGCTGGCTCCACACTACCGGTGAAACATCAGGAGCTAAACAATCGCCAATCTCCGCTACAATCGAACGCGCTGTAGCGATAACTGCTACGCCGTAGTCGCAGCATTTGCATAGTCTAAGACAACGGCGTAGCGCTACGAAACAAGCGGGTCAGATAAAATATTGGCTCTAGAGCGTTTTAACATTGGCATCGATATCACCTATCGCGACAAAATATCGGTCCGTCTCATCTGATCCCTGTTGTGTGGAATAAACGGTAAATTAATCTTGGACTCGATGCAATGACTTTGATCGAGCAGAAATGAACTAAAAGCAACTTTCTGCTCGGTGGGTCAGTGGGAGAAAATCTATGATCAAGTTTAGTGTGAGTTTCATCAGTGGCCTTCCAGTCTATTACAGACTATTTAAGCAGTGTGTTGGAAATTTGAAAGACAATTCTTTTGGTGGCTGTATAAGCCCCAATACGAGAGAGGCACATGCGTCCACACCTTGCGCAGGTATGTGTTGCGACAGATGGAGTAATGTCGCTGTCATGCCGTTTTGCTCTCTTTTCAGCAAGCCTGTCGAACCAGGCTCTATCGTGTAACTTTTGGCCTTCTCTAATGCAGGTGCTCCACCGATTCCTATCCTCCGCGAGCTTCTCCCATTCAATATGCTTGATGTTAAATGAGTTCAGATCACGCTTGATGCAGTCTTTAAAGCGAAGCAAAGGACGCCCAACACTCCTCTTTGCATCCGCTACTGCACCAAACATGACCCGCCTCGGAAGACGAGATGAGCCCATGCGATGCACATGCCCCAGCCACCTCAAGCGTCGCTGTTTAAGCAGGGCGGTGGGCAGCTGTGCTCTCTCAAGTGTGAGTTTAGAGTACAAGTTTTAGCGAGGTCTACTAATACAAGTACAAAAATCACTGCACAAAGATTACTACAACTAACGAATAAGTAAAAAATAAATCAAAACACCTGAAATAATTAGGTTATTAATTAGCTGTTCTATTCGCGGTAAATAATCAGTTACCTGAAATTGGTAAATAGAAACGTACGTGACGTAGGTAGTAGAGAATTTTTGTATGTGAGTCATGCATCCGTTTTTAATGCAGTAATAGATTTTTTTGTTATGTTATCATAAAATAATGAAAGTATTCATATAAGGACATTCCCATTCAATTACATTCCCTTTACGCGCCGATTCCATGGCCTACTACCTCAAGTAATGCAGCGAGATGCTCCGACAGGGAGACTCGAGCGGCGCCACACACAACACGAGATGCGGGCGAACACACGGCACATCCTGCTTGTTATCGGTATAAGGCGCAAGATGATGACAACATTATATTAAACTTTAGTGTTGTAGCTCTAGGTGGCGTAAATTAAATACGTAATAGGGGCTAATCGTTTTACGACCTCATAAAGTTAAGTTCAATGGAGTCTATGTACAAACTAAGTGTAAAACTCACAGAGAAATTTCACAGAAACCCCACAATAACTAAGCAGTTTTAAAGAAATCAAAATATTTTACTAAATAAAAATACAAAACAGCTTGTGTATTTAATATAGTAGTTAGAATATCTGAATCCTGATCTATCACCACCAATATTTATGAAGTACTCCCCCAGCCAACGTACCACATGCTAAATCACGACTATTGCATGCTTTCAAAGGATTTAGTTAAGCTCTTTTTGATCGGATTTCACCATGCAAATTTAACTACATGCAGATAATCCAGAGCTTCACGCGAGCGTGACACTAACCACTTCCATGAATGCATCGAAATCGGAGGCCGATTCCAGGACAAACTGGAGCACCTTGCGTGACCTTGCTTTCTTATTTCTCGTTTAAGTAATTGTCTCTGGTATGAGAATTTTAAGTTCCGCCAAGGCTGCTGCAACGGCTGTTATCTAACGACAATAACTGGGATTGTTCAGTTAAATACCACTGTAGCGATCATCTGTTCAAGTAATGCCCGCAGCGAATGTTGCTTACCTTACCAACCAATTAAAATCGCCTACTCGAGCTTCGCCAAGTCGCGCGCGAGAATGCGTCAAACGTCAACTGTCGTCAAACTTGGATGTTAATTCGGACATTATGACAAAATATGACGTCATTTATCACATTCTCGCTCGACACATCCTGGAATTAGCCCTCTGAGCGTGTAATCGGCGGAGCTTATCGCTTAGCTGGAAAAATAAAACGTTATGCAAACTAAAGTCGCATTGAAATGTAAAGAGATAAAACGTTATAAAAATATTAGCGCTGCTTTGTTCCGATGTGAAAACCACATTTTTTGATGCAGGAAATCACACATGC
This sequence comes from Ennomos quercinarius, assembly GCA_910589525.2. Lineage (NCBI taxonomy): Eukaryota > Metazoa > Arthropoda > Insecta > Lepidoptera > Geometridae > Ennomos > Ennomos quercinarius. Next base: position 304,471 of record OU342491.1, read on the forward strand.
AAAAACTGCAACTTTACCTAGTACGAATAAAAGTCATTACGTCATGAGGATTCATAACGGAAATGCCAGTAAACGCAGGTCGAATAAACACCGCGTATTAAAGGAATACAATAATTCGAAATTATCCTAACAAAACAGAGTTGGTTAATGAACGTCCCAGCCACACGTTGGCAGTGCCCCAGCTCACGACATACGTCGCCGGGCGGGCGCTCGGTGTCTCCATCACGCTGTTACTTGGAGTTTATGCGCTGGTTCCACCATTATCCGAGAGACAGATCGACGTTGAGCTATCACCACTGAACGCTAGGTAGTTATAGTGCAAAACTGTGGCACTAGTGTAATATTATACATATTATCTATGGCTGTGGTGTGCAAGACTAGATTGAATCGACTCAACTCGCGTTTTTCAACCAGTTTGGTGAACTAGTTTGGCCACGAGGAACCACCCTTCTTTTCGACAGTCATGCGTCATCTTCTTAGAAGAACCAGGATCACAAGCTTGAAGGTCTAAACATAAAAATGCTTTGTTATGTGCTCTAGTCGTCGTCTATTTGTGAATGTTACATAGCTTGTACAACATACAATAATTGTAACCATTTCTGAATAAATATTATTGATTGCTTGATCTAGTTGGATACTGACCTGAGTACCTATTCATTTTTAATATTAAAAGTCTTTCCTTAATAGTAAGTTTTAAGAGGCGTGAACCTCCTCTTAAAAAGCTCTCTTCATAAGAAGCAAAGCTTTCTATAACGCGCCATTGTATGAGGTCCAGATGAAAAATTGGGGGTATTGTTTTATTATTCTTTGTAAGAGAGAGAGCGATGGCAATGGGAATGTCTACCTTTTCAGAATTATGATAGTGTGAGTTCCACGTTTTTAATAAGATCTTCTTCAGTATTTGTTTGTTTTATGGTTAGAAAGTTATATGAGCACAGGAGAGAGAAATATTAGAATACGCAACGAATATGAAAGCGCAACTCGCGAAAATTCCCAAACTAACAAGGATTGGTAACCGCAAACTGTATCAACATTATGTTTAATGTATCCGCATCGCATTATCCTAACCAATAAGGGGTTAAAATGAATTCCGGACTGCCGTTTCACTATAATAATTTTACACAACTAATCAATACTACATAAAGGAATCAATTCATTAAAGTGATACTTAGGTATAAAATGCAGTTGTCGTGTGTACTCAAGTAAGTAATGTATAATGTTATGTATCATGTATTAATAATGCAAAGCCCTCGTATCGCTTGCATTAGCGGAGCCAATCTCCATTAATTTCCTCTTAAAGATAATTAGCTGATGTTACACAAGTAATATCTGAAGATGTATAATATTTACTAAACTTCGGCACCAGCCATTAAATCAGCGATTATGTTGATGGAGACTTTCGATATAATATTAATTCGTGCTAATATAAAAGTGAAACGTCGTCTGTTTGCGGGGGTTTTAAGCTAAAACGGTTGCACTGATTTAGATGACATTTTTCACACAGATTGCTAATACTAATAAGATATAAATAAGTTTTATCCCGAAAATTATTAGTTTCCGCAAAGTGAGCAAGGTGCCTCTATTTTATAAATAATGGACGATAGCTTTTAACCTTTACTTACATTTTGTTCTCTAGATGCATGTACTCTCCGTTGTCTGAGGTTGCAAACGATCTCGAATGGACTACAACTCTCACAGTTTTAAAAGCCACACCCAGTTTAAACCAGGAATAAATAACTCGCAACGCAGAAGTCCATTTTCTAAATGAAAACAGTCAATAATCGCGTTCATTAAGACGACTCTCTAAATCCCGAATGGGCAGAAACGAACTGAGCCCTTGTAATCCCTTCCAAACATTATTAGCCCTTGTAAAAATCACAAAAGAACCCTTTGTCAGGTTTGCGGAGCCCTCGCAGGCGACCACTAATGAATTTTGACAAAAACCCGATTATGAGAGGTATTTTAATTGAATTTTGTGAAGAGCTGAGACTCAGCGTTCGATGCCTAGGTCCTTCTTTATTCCTCTTCGGAATTTTCACAGCCTTAGGACAAAGAGGTTCTCATTTTTTGAGGTATTTTTTTATTTTATAAACTTACTAACATCGCTATGAATCTGGAGAATTGAAGGGATGTGCCACAATAAATCAACATTGAATTTCAACGAGGCAATGCTGCCAGCGTGTTGGATACACTACAGCATTCGGACTGTCAATAAAACTCAAAAATCAAACAATTTATAGCAGTACGTTAATTTTAGCAAGTTCTTTTATTCTAAGCATATTTATTATAATAAAGTGAGATTAAAAAAAAAAAGAAGTTCTCTTCCTCACTACTGGTAGTATAGCTCTAGGTCAGCGTGTTCAGTATGCAGTCCGAATGTGTTTGTTATAGTGTAGCTAGATGCAGTGAGCTGCAGTTAGTATGACTGCAGTACTGCAGTAGATATTAAAATGATTATGATTGCTAGTGTTATCACCCGAGCGCTTACAGGCGCTCGCTTCAAATAACCATAGTTAGCTGCGTTCAGGGTTTTGCATTTTACCCTGCGATTATACTTTCAGCTACACTTTTTGCTTTTGTAAGCCGTTTAGCTGTACCAGCGGTCTTTCCGCAGAGTTATAACATCATCATCATCATCAACAGCCTGAAAACGTCCACTGCTGAACATAGGCCTCCTCCAGAGCGCGACACCTTGTGCGGCTGCTCGCCTCCCGCATCCATCGGCTATAATCGAGTTATATCATGGTGTACTTTAAAAGGAGGGTTAAAAGAGTCCTAGAGGGGAAGCAACGCATTAATGACGCCTCCTCCGGTGTTACAGATGTCCATAGGCTATGGTGATCACTTCCCATCAGGTGGGCCGTATGCTTGTTTGCTCCCTTTAACATAAAAAAGTACTTCAAAACCTACAAGATTAGGTACTTGTTCACTATGTTATTATGGGTTTGACATAACTATAAGCATTATGTTTCAGGAAACAAGGAAAACCGCCCGCATTTTAGAAGATGACAGCGTTATATCATGGCTTGAATAGCTCAAAGCCGCTTGTTCTAAAAGCTCATTAAATAACGCAGTCCCTCTATACTCCATAATTTGATCCCAGCACCAACTCTCTCTACTTTACGACAGTGCAAAAGCTTTGGACAATGTAATAATTGATGCTGTGAATATAGTCTGTCTGTTTAACACGTAAGCCATTTCATATTCGTTAAATGTATCTACACATACTGCATTGGAAAAACCCTGGCTTACAGAACAATAATGCGCAAATCTCCCTTGTTTTTTTTTAATTTCTATTTCTGAGACTGTATGGAACGAGAAGAGAACTAAAGTCACTAACATAGTTCTCAAATCAGCAAGTTGTAATGGCAATATGCAGGCTATATCGCTTGCTGACTACCGATGCCGTTGGATGCAAGAGGCATGCAGCTGATCAAATTGGCAACAGTTCAGCATTGGACGCCTTCGAGCTGATAAAGATGATTTCGGAAATTTTCAGTTAACTAGTAAATCCTAGAATTTACTTATATATTATTTGTGAGATGCTTGTCAATGACGACGAATATTGGTAAAGTTCAATTAGGAAACATGTTACATAATATTATTCAACTGACTGTTAATTGGAATTTTAATTCAAAGTGCTACAAGAATAAAACCTCAAGGCTCGCTACTGACTGCACGTCTGCGCGTCCGGTGCGGCTTTAATTACAACCGCTCCTATTTAATCCGGCTCCTCCGGCTCAAGGGCGCACTAATTCCGCCAAAACTCGTTCCCATTCATTTCGTCCTTTCATTCGTTCATTCGTTCGTGGAGCGCAAGGAAATGAGTTGCTAGCGCCCAATTCCACTGCGCCGCTGTTGAGAATAAACAGGCTGCTCGGGTGCGGTGGCGGTGCCTCCACGGGAGCAGATTTGGTAATGCAAAGAGATCTCAGGTTTAATTACGTGAATGCGTTTTTTACTTACTGCAATTAATTTTCCCTGTCACAGAACGTTGAACACACGAACGAATCAGAGAAATGTTCTCCTGCTATTTCCTGCAGTAAAGTTTATGAAATAATAGTTGTTAAATATTATAATTAAGTATCCACGAACATTGATAAATAAAAATGTAAATAACGCCGAAAAGTAAATTACTTATATTGTTATCGTATTACTCAAACTAACCATAAAATGACTACATTCTCACGTTTCTCAGTACTACTAAAAATGTACAAGCCATCGCAATGATTCATCGGATCCATCGCAATGATTTTATACATACTCGGAGGAGGGTGGAACCGCATCGCATGCAAGGGATAACGTACCATTTATTTATTTATGAACTACGTCGTATCCACTGGTCCACGCAGGGTGCCGTGACTTGTCAACTTGTAAAACATGGCTCACCACAACCCCATACCCGCATCTCTACCCTCGTCGTGCTTCTGATACAAACAAAAACTGCACAGCAACATTGTTCGTATACGTTGTTATTTATACATTTTCTATTTCAATCGAAAACTTCATCGACAACAATGTAATGTAAACCGTTTCACCGGTTTCCCGCTCGTTTTGTTTGATTTCGGTAAAATTACTTGGTGATGAAAACTAATTAGTAAGTACTTTGGTGCTGCGAAGGGTTTTCGGTAAAACTCATATTACAATAGGTTTTATAATTTAAAGTTCTAATGTAAAAAGTAGGTATAGCTAGTAATTTTTTGGCTTTGTATTCAATAAAGAAAATAGTACGGTTTGAAGATTCTTCCTCTTCACTTTTGAATTGTCGTCAATCCATTTCGTTCCCACTGCTGGGTCACGGACCTTCTTTCACAGGCTGACAGTGCAGATCATAATCCACCACGCTGGCCAAGTGCGGGTTGATAGATGACGACAGCTCGTGATTCTTGAACATGCTTCCTAACAATATTTTTCTTCACCGTTGTAAGAGCAAGCGTCAACTCCACACGCAACTAAAAGTCATTGTTGCAAAGCCGAGCGGGGTGCGTCGGCTTGGAAGTTAGTTGCAGGACTGCAGCCACATTAGCTCTTTTTCACTTTGAATGCGTTTTCTATGTTGAAATATTATAATGTTGCAAAACTAGTCAGAGCTTTATGTAATTCAATTTACCTATTAGCATTTATTTGGATAGCAGTGAACCAGCGAGCGCCCAGCAGGTAGGAGCATGTTTATCCGAAGTTTGAGCGTGGTATCCGACGCCGGTAATATTCGGGCACGTATTAAACAGTCGGGTAACTTCTAGCGCCATTCAATTTATAGTAAAAGTTTATTTAGCGGCGAGTACCTGAACATTGTGCGGCGAGGGGAGCCGATAATAGCGATCGGAGAACTTTGCAGATCGCCGCTGGGTGCGGCGGCGCACAGTGGCCGATATATCGAGCTTCCCTTTCATAGGATTTTCGAAAAAAAAAGTTGTAATTTTGAGTGTTTTTAGTATGCAGTTTTGTTGAGCACATCAAAACATTAAATAAATTTATGACTACAAGCTTTTTTTTTTGAGTATTAATTGTAAAATATCAGTTTGAATATTTCAAATGTATGAAACCGGAATTTGTTTTCCTCATAACTTTTTTTTTTACCGTACGGTCAGGCTGGAATTGTTAGTCCCCCTTGCCGAGTCCAAGACGAAGCCACATGACCTTTGCCCTTGACCTCGGACGGCCACGTTTAGAAAATATGGGTGAATGAAAAACGCATGTTTTGACAATATTGTTCTATGGGTGATGTGCTTCCATAAATCAGTTTTTTGACCATTATTGTTACCATACCGATGAAACTCAATCTCTTTTATCTATTGACCTTAAAAATGAGCGTATTTTATCAAAAAATACCTATGTTTTTGGATTTTTTCTTTCATTTTTTTTGAAAACGGCTCCTAAATTCACGTCCTCGTCTAATTTTTCACTTTTAAGTATACAATTATGTTAAAAACTGCAAAATGTTGTATAAGTATATGGTTGCCGAGTTTTTTTTTCGAGTTTTCATAGTAAAATATCAGTTTGAACATTTTATATGTATGAAACCGGAGTTATGTTCCTCATAACTTTTTTTTTACCGTACGGTCAGGCTGGAATTGTTAGTACCCCTTGCCGAGTCCAAGACGAAGCCACATGACCTTTGCCCTTGACCTCGGACGGCCACTTTTAGAAAATATGGATGAATGAAAAATGCATGTTTTGACAATATTTGTCTACGGGTGATGTGCTTGAAACGGGGCAGTCCGAGGTCAAGGTCAAAGGTCATGTGGCTTCGTCTTAGACTCGGCAATAGGGACTAACAATTCCAGCCTTACCGTACGGTAAAATAAAAAGTTACGAGGAACATAATTCCGGTTTCATACATATAAAATGTTCTAACTGATATTTTATTATGAAAACTCGAAAAAAAAACTCGGCAACCATATACTTATACAACATTTTGCAGTTTTTAACATAATTGTATACTTAAAAGTGAAAAATTAGACGAGGACGTGAATTTAGGAGCCGTTTTCAAAAAAAATGAAAGAAAAAATCCAAAAACATAGGTATTTTTTGATAAAATACGCTCATTTTTAAGGTCAATAGATAAAAGAGATTGAGTTTCATCGGTATGGTAACAATAATGGTCAAAAAACTGATTTATGGAAGCACATCACCCATAGAACAATATTGTCAAAACATGCGTTTTTCATTCACCCATATTTTCTAAACGTGGCCGTCCGAGGTCAAGGGCAAAGGTCATGTGGCTTCGTCTTGGACTCGGCAAGGGGGACTAACAATTCCAGCCTGACCGTACGGTAAAAAAAAAAGTTATGAGGAAAACAAATTCCGGTTTCATACATTTGAAATATTCAAACTGATATTTTACAATTAATACTCAAAAAAAAAAGCTTGTAGTCATAAATTTATTTAATGTTTTGATGTGCTCAACAAAACTGCATACTAAAAACACTCAAAATTACAACTTTTTTTTTCGAAAATCCTATGAAAGGGAAGCTCGATATATCGGCCACTGTGCGGCGGCGCGGCGGGTCACTTAGATTTTATAAATGGCTTTTAAAGTATAGTTTACCGACAAACATTTAAAAAAAATTAACTAATGTGTAGATCTCGGAATATTCCCGAGATATAATGCTCTCTGTATGCTATTATGTTATCTGTCCACTTTGTGTTGACAGAAAACGCCACGCGTGAAAGCGAGAGAGAGATATTTTTGCTTTACGAGTTTACTAGTTAAATATAATAGTAAATTGATTATAAATAGTTTTTAGTAATAACTTATTGAGGGTTTATTAATAAGGGGATTAGAATGTACACTGGCCGCAATTATATTCTTATAAAAACATCTCCAGAACTCCTACTCTTAATGAAGTGCTTACTTCAATACAAAATAATACAAGAATATTACTGCAATAACTAATACGGTTTACTTCATCTCATAATGGCCGAGTAAAATAAAAATATACGCCACAACAATCTGTTTCACAGCATCAAGTGAAGACCGGAAACGAAATCTACTACAAACAAAAACAATGTGCTATCCAACGCAAACAACGTAGCTCCATTCCAAAATAAAACTACTGATATTTCCTCATATTCGCAACGAAACGCAGCCGTCTGTTATTGCGGCAAAGTCCTAAAAGCTTCCACAGTGTAGTTGGCTGGCGGATAGTCTCGGAGCCAGCGAGTCATGGTTATTAATTATGTTTGGTGCCAATTATTCGAGCACCACAGGCCAATTAAACGAGCTGGCAACAGACCGGTGGGAACCGGTGCAACCCGGACAAATGCTGGTTCATAGGTACAAGTGGAGAACACTGTCGAAGCCTTTGTTATTATTATTGTAAACTAATGAAATGAAAAAAATGAAATGAAATGAAAGTTACTTTATTGCCTTTTTTTATCATGCGCACAAATATAAATAAAACTAAAAACCATCAAGTCAAGTCTAATGGAGTCGCCCTTCACTCTCACTCAATTTATCCGATTCACGCGTGGATTCACTTAATTTTGCGGAACTAAAAGTGTTATAATGGTGATTTCTTTAGTGTTAATAATATCGCAATGAGGCAAGTATTTATATACAGGAAAAAAGTACAAATACTTGATCTATGAGTATTGCGAGACCATGGTACTCTTTAAGTCAAATTCATAAAATTTAGCGCAAATAATAGAGTAGCTCCCAACGGATAGAACAAAACGGATCCCAAGTTTCAAAAACTACTATCCCACCTCAAATTTAAATTAATCAGAGACCTATCGGATACCACATAAAAACCGTAGACCTAGGATGTAAGATATTCTAGACCTGTGATCAAAACTGTTCGCTACCGTCATCGACATTAAGTGGTTACTGAACTTTTAATTTTATTTTTATTTTAAGCACTTTTTCAAGTCAAATACTTAAAATACGGCCGATTCCCAGAAAAACTGAAAAGGCCTATATTTATATTTGTGCCTTTTGGGACCTATGGGGACTGAGTGCACACCAAATTTTTAAAGATGTCTCTAAAACGCTTAATTTAAGTTATTGGTCCAAGCATAATAAGGTTACAATTCCAGAATAGTACTTAATTGAATTTCTAGTTAAAGTTCAGAATCGATGCGTTATTTATAATCCGGTGTAGTGTGGTGCCACCTTTCATCGCCTTCAGACATATTGTCATTATCATGAAATGTACATTAATAACGCACCCTGTCAGATAATTTTAAAACAACTTCACGAACTCGTAGTGTACGTACCTTAGTGAACCTAGATGAACGAAAAATTTACTCCTATATCGTTAAACCTCCCAGTATTACATCGTTCAAGATGCACCCCAGCGGATGCTTACTCGCTAAGTCCCACTTAATGAGTGCACTCTACCGTCGCGGGCGAGAGCGGGCTGACGCAGGGAAAGGAGCTAATTAATGCTCGCAGGATATTAAACCGGTACGTTACTAGCTAACGTTCGTGTGATGCCCTCGTGTTGTCCTATTATCTTCCCAACCTTCAATATGCTACAAATCAATTTGTTTGCAATATCGACTTTAATTTTCTGACAGTGTGCATCATTATAGTTTTGGTTAGCTAACAAAACCTCTAGAAATACTTACATTAATAACCATAATTAGAAACATTTCCTATCCTACTTTATCCAATACCCTTGCCTATATCTACCTGTTCTACTTTTTCGAGAACATTCGGACTGCTATCTTGCATATTTGAATGCTTCATATATTTATATTACTTATGGTTTCTCGAATTTTATGACTATAATTATCATAATATTGATTCAATTCATCAATATTAGTTTTCTAGCCATGTTTTCTGTAATTCATTGCGTTAGATTTAGTTGATCGATTCGTTACAAACAAGAGCGGTAATAGCTTTGCCTGGGTCATTGCATCGTACGGCATGGTTCATGACGTCACGGTGCGTCAGCGTGCGTACATAAGGCGGCCGGCGCGCGTCGGGTCCGAGGACTGTGCCGACACGCGCCGCCATCATGGCCGCCGTCACTCGTGTCCTGCTGGTAGCTGCTCTCTGCGCGCTCTCCTACGCTGAAGACTGCTATTTGACTCATCTAGGTATGTACTACGAAAATACACACTGAACATAGACCTCCTCATAAAACTACTATTGAAGTTTTATCACAAGGGGGCTGCCATAATCACCGTGCTTGGCAGGCGGCTCGGTGATCGCAGAAAATTGTAATGTACCGAGGTGAATGCTGCGGCCCATTCTCTACCTACATATTCCATTAGCCGGCTCCTACGGCGCCCACGGGAAGAGATGGGGTGGTCCTATTCTCAAACTGCGCTGGGCCACACGGTAAACACGACAGGGCTTTTTATTTCCAATCTTCTATCCATACATAATAATAAAACTGTAACTCCTACACATAATAAAACTATAACTGGGCCAACGGCCAAATCTGTACATTGAATAGTTATTGAATATGTTCTCTGCATAACACTGCTTTATCGATATAGAGGTAGAAACCTTTTTTTTATTTTTTTTCTGTCTCTCTGTCTTTCTGTTTGAACACGCATCACGCTGAAACTACTAAACGGATTACGCTGTATGGTTATAAGAAATTTTTTTCAGAACAAAATTTCGAATAATTTATATTTTTAAACACGGCCAAGTGCGGGTGGCACGACGCAATAAAGAAGTAATTTTTATGCAAGAATATTTTGTTTGTATTGTATTTAAAAAACAAGCTATGGAGAGAGCTATGCTCGGTGTTTCCCTGCGAGATAAGATCCGAAACGAGGAGTTCCGCAGGAGAACTAAACTGATCGATAGCTGGAGCGAAGTCATTTTGAAAAATAGCTCTTACAATTAGCAAGTTGAAATGGCAATGGGCAGGCTACAACGCTCGCAAAACTGACAACCGATGGGGAAGAAAGGTTTTCGAGTGGTGAAACACCGGGGAGTCGATGTATGCAGGAGGCAAGCAGCCACTCAAAGTGGCGCTCTGTGGGGGAGGTATATGTTCAGCAGTGGACGTCTCCAGGCTGTTGTTGGTGATGATGATGATGATCTTGATGATGATGATGATGATGATGATGATGATATCTTAAGAAATTACGAAGTTATTCAAATTAATCGTTGCGTCATTTTCATGGTAGGTATACTGGGTGTAATTGAATTCAGTAGTGTCCTTTGAAACTAGGTACCTACTCATGACACCGGCGTCATGTGGACCTAAACTTTTGAAAGCTAATACATTGATTTGGTATTGATAATAACTCCAAAAAATGTTATAATTTACTTAATCTACTGCTACAGTACAAAATTCAATTAAAATAATTAGGTACTGTTTTTAATTGTTGGATACAAGGTAAAAAAACTTGTAACAGTATCTAAATCATTCGTAGCAACTACGTTAGAAGCCGCGGCGATCTTCATAATTATTAGTAAAAAATATTTCCATTTGCACTCTTTACCCTATAATAATCACGAGGGTCAGCTGGTGTGGTATAATATGATAATATTATTATGCTTAACTAATTTACGTGGTAACTAATAACTATTCTGTGCTACTATTTTAATTGCAGGAATCATGCCGTCAGAAGTCGGCTCCATTTACACTTTTTCAGAGGTTGTTCATTATCGGAATACCTACATACAATTCCCGTTGGTAAATATACCTACCTTACTTAACTAATATAATATTATTTATGATTAACAAATAAAGTTGCATGTGTGTAAGCGTGTGTTTGTGCGCGGTGACCCAGTTTTTGTTACAGCTTTGTTTGTGGAATTTTTCATTTTTTTCATAGCGATATGAACATTCGTCACTAGAAAAGGCCACTTCAAAAAATTTTTTGCATGTCATAGAAAATAGGCTTTAATTACAATACTACGACGGGGAAGAAAGGTACTCGAGTGGCGACCATGAACCGGGAGACGCAGCGTAGGCCCCCACTCGGTGGACCGACGATCTGGTGAAAACCGGCGCGGGGAGCCGATGGATGCAGGAGGCGAGTAGCGCTCTATGGGGGAGGCCTACGGTCGACAGTGGACATCTTCATGCTGTTAATGATGAATTAGAATACTATAAATCCATTTATTAATGAATATTCTAGAACTGTTACAACCATACAATGTGTCTGAACTTCACCTACCTGTTCTTCTATGCTTTCTTATTCTTTACCAGTTATGTTGACGCGTTCTGCATTTCAAACATGAGTTGGACGAATTAAATTCAAAATTATCAACTTTAGAATTTGGCATTTCATTAGACATTGACAATGTTATGTTGTACCACAGTGTTCCTGCAACGATTTCATCACAGCGGTGACATGCTCGACCAAGCCCACGTACCTCAGTCTCTCGAATGACCACAACCTTACCATCTTCACGTCCAAAATGTTCCCCATCAATGATCGCGTGCAGTTCACTTCCTACTGCTCCAAAAACCATACTCCGGACCCCACCTGTCTCTAAATGCTCGCTATTGCTGACCACAGATTATGAGAGCAATAGCAAAATACCAAAACATTATATTCATACAAATACAAACAGTAGTAAACTACTACTGTAAGTTGTTACACAAACATTATTTTAAATATCATCTGATAGAAAATAGGTGGCATAAATGTAGTTTCAAAAGTAAAAAAATTAAATAAAAGTCACATGAAAATATGTTTGGTTTTTGATTTTCACACTTTGTAATTAACTGAACTGCACAGTTCTGACGTCGACCGTATTGTTCAATATTTTATCGTTACAACGTTTTATTTATGAGACATCCAAGTGAACGGAACTAGCGGGAAGAGTTTACTAGGTTATGCAACTGAAACACCCGAAAATGAACATCTGTATGTACATGTGTGCGTTTGCACGTCCGTATTGATAAATTATAAACAAAATTGCTAAAGTTTTTAAACAGCGTTTACTAAAATATTTTATCAAATGTTCAATCCATAACAGCACGGTTTCAATACCATAATCATTACTGTTAATTTTTGTTAAGTTAAAAATATAAGGCTAATTCTTAAAAAGGCAGTCGTAAAACAAATTTATTCAGGACATTAATGAATTTGTTTTTATTTAAAGCTTCCATAATTCAGTTCTTAATTAAAGCGAGTATAACGGTGAGCGTAGCAATTTGTAACGGCGTAGCGGTAGTACCACGTGACCACAGCCGTCCGTAGCAGTGTAGCGTGTCTACGCTACGCCGCTAAGGCCCGATTTCACCTAACTAGAATAAATATTATTCCAGGTATAACTTTCCGAGAACAGCCGAGTTACGCGAATATAGCCCTTATATCACCAATTTTGTGAAGGAATAAGACTTATTCCTTGGATACAATCAAAATGGCGTCTTTTTTGTGTAATTTCATTTGTCAATTAGCTGTATCCAGGAGTAAGGAATAGCCGTATACTTGGAATAAACGTTGGTGAAATCGGGCCTAATTCGATTGTTTTTTTCTTTAATCTGGGGCCGCTACGGACCTACTAATGTCTTTGCCGTAGATGTTTGTGTTACTGACAAATTTCCGGGCACAAATCAATTCAAATCCAGCAAACATACTCTGCTGTATGTGACATGTTGTTTAACTTCTTCATTCTTTTACTGCTTAGAATTAATTGTAACTCTATGTTAATCAATTAGTGTTAGGTATGCTGTTCATCTATCTATATCAATAGTATACAGAGGAAAGATTTGATTGTTTGTTTGTTTGTTTGCATTGAATAGGCTCCGAAACTACTGAACCGATTTGAAAAATTATTTCACTGTTGGGAAGCTACACTATCCCCGGGTTCCTTAAGCTCAACAAAATTAGGGATCCTTACTAAAACTCCAACAATGTAAACCAAGGAGTACAAAAATTACCTATAATATTCTTTACATCGGGTGCGCTGCGAAAACTATTATACTGGTTTTTTTATGTGATTTTTTTTTTGTTTTTTTATTTTTAATTATGTTTTTAATAATCGTCCTGCCTGTCCAGCACCAGAGAGCACGATGACTGACAGTATGAAATATAACTTCTATTATTACTATGAAAAACACTTTTTTACAATGTTTAATGAATGACGTGACGAGCTAGTCGTTCACGTAATGTTAAGCGTTACCGCCACCTCTAACTAAAGTAATTTATTATTTTAGCTGTTTTCTTGCATTTTCTTCGCTGTAGTAAAGTGACAAGTTATGTGTTTCGCTCAAGCAGCAAAGTTATTCTGCGTCTCATATACCTTCGCTGCGCTCAGGATTCTTTATTTGAATCCTAGAATCCTTCGCTTGCTCAGGTTTCAATACAAGTACTCGCGCCAAAAATCAACTTTGCAGCCTTCCATAACAAATAACTATTCTTTTTTACATATTGAGATAGATAGATAGGTTATTACATTATTCATTAAAATATTGATATTTTCATAACAAACTCAATTTATTTTCATAAACTCTTTGTTGTGGTTGGGTGATGGTTTCATGAACTCTGATGAAAAATGATTGTATCCATCATAATGTAATAACAAAAGCTTGGTGCCGTCCCGCGCCTGATTGGCACAGATTGAATATTTCGAGATCCAAGGTCAAAGGGCAGGTGAAGCCGCACCGCCCCGCTTTTGTATCCAGAGTGAAGCGTTCTGGCAGTTACTGAAGTTCTTACAAAGGAAGTCACACACTCTACAGTTTCTTGCGTGGCAGTAGGATTGGAAATAGCATTGACGCAAACCACTGTCACCGCAGAATAAAATTTTTATTTGTTGGTCTCTACTCCTGTAAACAAACGCGACATGCTGTGTCTGTATCTTCAAAACATGCTGAAGGTTTCCATAGATTCATAGATTCTTACACGTATGGAAGTACGACACTGTGAGCTACAGCGCCGGAGCAGCGGCCGAGTATCGCGGTAATTTATGGCGAGGGAGGAGAATAAATTTAAAATCAATTTTGGGGGAAGCTACCGCAGATAGGAGATTTAGAAACGGATTTATGGTGGCAGGTCTATAGAACGGAGCGTCTTCCGTGAGGTGAGCTACCTAGTAGTAGTAGCTGATGACACTATCTAGCTCAATGTGGTCGTTGTGCTTCTCGTGTGATGTGACCGCGTTTAACGTAGGTTACGTGAATACATCGATCATAAAACTGCATTCCCTGATACAACCTTAAAACAAACAAGGGAAAAACGAAAGTACTTAGTTAAGTTTTGTGTATATAAGGTAATTCCTGTTTTTATTTTTTTTTACTTTGTATGCTTTTTAATTTTTGGGATCCATATATGTGATCGTTAGGTGTTATTTTTCTTTTATTTTTGTATGATTATTTTGAGACGTCACATCACATTAGTGACATCGAAAAAGTGCTTTTTGTTGATTATGGGCTTACACCGCGCCATAGGTCTTCTTCTCTTCTTATCGTGTAGGCAAGTGGTCAGCACTGGTGTCAGAATTCTTAGGCCGCTCAGCGGCTTCTGACTTGGCTTAACGACTATTGTCTTAAGACAACAGCCGGGACCGACGGCTTAACACGCTCTCCGAAGCATGGTAGCGCTCATTTGTAAATACCACTTTCTGCTGTAGCGGTCACCCATCACAGTAGTGACCGCAGCGAATGTTGCTTAACTTTACCGATCGGTTAGAAACAGCTAGTCGTGCTTGGGTATGAGCGCCTTTGGTGAATAACACTTTGTTTGCGTATTATTTGTAGGCAGCACTTACATTGCATTAGCGCCTGTGTACATCAAAATAGATACAAAAACAAAGCGAACCTTCCAAATGGAACTGAAGTATAAATAAAGGTTGTAGGTACCTACATAAAATGTATTCATGTGATAATGTCCGCGGTGGCACGGCGCGAGTGGCAGAGGTCCAACATTAGTCTCGCGGAGCTCTCCACCACTCTCGGCTTCCTTATTGTCGGCGCTTACTCGCCATGAATTATTCACAGATATCACTTTCGACAGTTTTTCCTTTCGGTTGATATTTACGACATAGTTAATGTTACAGTAGGATAAAATTTGTGTCCTTGCTAATGCCTTAGATTAACTGTATAATAGAGACAAATAATGATTATGACTTCGAGTAAGTGGGCTTCCTCGTGGTCCTACTTGTACAACAGATTAGTAAGTACAATAGTAGCTTTCAAGATATTATTGTTGGCACAAGGTTTACACACACACACATTGACACCTAAGCAAAAACAATTTATTATACTTTGCATATAAAATTGGAATAGAATCACATTTCACTGGTTAGTACAGAATTTAGCACATTTCGAATAATGATACATTGGATAGGGGTTCACTCGCACATGTTTATACCGCCGCCATGTTGGTGCTTTCCTTGCGCCTAGATCAAAGGCTTGAAATAAACATAAGAATAAATGTTTGTTTTAGTTATAATATAGGCCATATTGAAACTTTTTACACTAAAACGTAAACGTAAACGTTTGTTATAACTTAATTTATTTATTGTCAGTTCTGGATGACTCAACTGAAGATGTCCTTCTGTAAGTTCGATCACTGTGGCACGGTTACATGTTTATTTAGCGGTACAAACATACGCTGCGATGGATTGACTAGTTCAATATGATACACATCGCCTTGCCATAGGAAAAATTATAAAGTAGTCTAACTCTGAAAATAATTATAACATTACATTATTGGCCAGGTAAAGCATTGTATAAATTACGTGCGGCAAACCCTCGAACCCTCAAACGCGTGCGCGGCGGCCACGCGTAATTTATACACACCTTAATAATATGATACCTACTTAAATAAATTTACTGGTAAAAACGCGCATTCACAAAAACCAAAAATACAGAAAAAACATGTTACATGAACATGCTGGTTTCTTCGTGTTTTTCTTCAATTTTGGCCAATTTATATATTTTGCTGGTTACATGGTCTATCAAGTTATATAACTTGATAAACCATTATTCAAGTTTATAAAGTTATATAACTTGATAAACCACTAGTGCAAAGACAATGCAGGGTCGAGCTGGATTTGAACTATCGTCGTGCTTTAAAACATTGAAACTTGCATGAGCTACTTATTAACCACACTCATGTTTATAGACATATCAGCAAAAATTAACTAGTGATAAGTTGGCTCACTGTGGCAGTTCACTGTGGCAGTTGCGCGGGTATCAACGGCGTTACTTATTCACTGGCTATTTACGATGGAGTGTCAGCTTTCACATACAACTTGTTTTATCTTTTATTATTTAGTTTTTTTCTGTTCTTTGAATTTGTATCTTATATTAGTAAAATAACCGTAAAAACATAATTACTAAAAATTATTAACACAACTAAAGTAATATGCCTTAACTTACTGGTTTATACAACCAAACCAAATCACAATGCGTTCCGTCATCGTTGTAAGATCAAGTGCATATCCCGCACAGAACTTGAAATGTCAATATTAGCGGGATATAAGTCATGTTGCTGGAAGCTACCTCTAACCTGCACTTGCTTAATTGTATTCAGAATATCTTTAATTGTACACGAACACATTACAACAACCAACCGCGTAGCTACATGATTGTGAATTAACAAAATAATTATTTAAAATACCAGGAGAGCATAAATAAGTCATAGGATGATCCCTCGCACCGTCCATAGAATACGCGCAGTAGATACGACGCGCGCAGTAAATCAATCGACGCGGGACGATAATGTCGTGTCGTGGACGGTGGACGGTGGACGGTGGACGGTGGACGGTGGACGGTGGACATCCGCGATTGGAGTTCAATGCGATATTCGTTACCTGCAAAATTAATTGTCCTGTGGAGTTAATTGTTCCGGAAACAACTTAATTTATGACAACTTGTTACTGCAGTAATAAAAATATTTAAAAGAAATTGTATATATCTGAATAAATTGCATTTAGTTGTAAGCTGCCCGTGTTATACAATATTTCGGATAATAAACTTTTATTAATTATTTATTATTAAAACAATTTATTATAATTCGTTAGTGCTCTGGAAACGGCTGATCTGAATTGGATGAAATGCGTTAGAAAGAGAAGCGACTAGTAGTTAAATATTAGGATCGCAGCGCTGTGCGAGCTGAACTGCACCTTATTGCATCGTAGCAAGAATCGCTATTCACTGAAGTGACTGCGCAAAGTGAATCTTCTGTGCCTGTACAGTCATAGTGGAGAGACACAAGAAAACCCTTAAGAAAACAATTTAAGCTAACTTGATCCTTATTACTATATCATAAGAACCTGCTCAGTTTCTTGACTTGTTGAGCAGTTTCGCTTGTTATGCGATTATGAACTTTATATCGATGTTTTTAGCGTCTATTTTTAGTTAAACACAGCAGATGATACAAGTTGTAATTAGTGTCCAATGGATGAAGGAACTTGATAGGTTGTGAGGTGTTGGGGAAGTTTGGAATATTGATTGTGCTATTGAATATACGTTTCTAAGTCAGTGGCTTCAACAGAAATAATAACAGGAAATTATATAATTAATGACCATAACTTGGCACCGAATAGTATTTCTAAAAAATATTTAAAACTTGTAATTCGTTCGTGGTCCCGAAACAGCTGAACTGAATTGGATGTAATTTTGCACATACTGATTATGCTATCGAGACCAACATAGAATACTCTAATTGTAAGAGTATCTGTGTAGTCTAACATTACTACTACGTTTTAATAGCTGCAAACACACAAACACACAAACACACACCCCCACTCACACAGCTAAAAATAATAGATTCTCGCACAAGACTTACTCCGGAACTTATCTCACGTCACAACGAAATGCAAACTTAAACACGAAAAATGTGCATAATTATGCAAACGATTGCATAAACAGCGCTGAGAGCTGTTCCGGGGCTTCCTCACAAACTCGCTTAGAATAAAGAAGAAGTTAAAGAGGGAACTTTATGTTTAATCACGATCTCTATATTAAGTCAACTGCGATTCGATATGCACTTAAATAAACAGTGAGCGTAGGGCACTCGTGTTTATCAAAGGTGTAAAGCACCTAATGCAAAGCTGTAATTAAAAGAGAAAAGATGTGGCACTAGGTGTGAAGGAAATAGATAGCTTAACGTATTTTGAGTAACAATAAGAGCGTGGTGTATGGCCATTTAGATGTAATTAAAAGAGAGAAGATGAGGCGTTAAATGGCCATTCATAACGCTCTTATTGTTACTCAAAATACGTTAAACTATATATATCCTTCACACAGCAAAGTGTGTGCGTTACACATAATATAAGCAGCCACTTTTAAGAAGCTGGTGCCTTATTTTTCCTCTTTTATTAACCTCTATGATCTCATATCGCCCAAGGTTTTTTAATTACAATTATTAATGTCCAAGATCTATAGGCAGGAGTAATATTTGGCAACTAGAATAAAGCACTTCTTATCAGTAGAACCATTGGGATAGTCCAGTTGACTGGCCATCATTGTTTCTTCCGGTGATACTTTTGACCGGACAGGTATTAGTTCGTATCAACCATGACGTAGATGACCAGGTGACGTTACTTAGCCAACCCTGGGCGTAGTCCTTCTTAGGAAAAGCAATAGCAAAGTCTTTTCGGCGTCCTATTAGTACAACGGCTAAAACTTTTCTCATTCAGTAAGTTACTGACTTATTTGCTTCATGTAATTAACATTTTAATATAAAAGTTTTTGTTTATTCTTAATCCACCAGCTTCTCTCTCTTATAGATTTCTTTAACATCAATATAGTCTAAAATACTAAATATCGAATCTAATGCCTGATCTAACCATCCCTGTTACTGGTTCCTTATGGGTTGCGAGGTCAGATGGCAGTAGCTCGTATTATTCTGGTAGCTCGCCGCTACAGGTTAGATTGGGAGCCGACCCAAATAACCGAATAACAAATAGGAAAAGGCAAAGAGGATGATGATGATAGTCTAAAATACTAAAATAAAACAATCGATCAAATGCTGAGTCAATCGATTAGCTGTAGTCTGTTATGTCCACCTACACACTTTTGGAAATTATTATTCGAAGAAAAGCTACACGAAGTCCAACAAAGGAGTAAAATGACTTACCCAGAATCGACATACGATAACATAATAAAGTTTGATAAACCAATAGAGTTTCCATTGTTCCCTCGCATCCGCGGCGTGCGTGACGGACATATTCCTCTAACAAGCTGACAGCTATTACACATTCAATACGAGAGCTACACAGCCTTCCAGCACGTAAAGCCACAGGTTAGATGTTGCACAAAACATTTAAAAATTTCCGTGAAGCTTCGTTATTTATTCAGCTGATTTCTCGCTAGTGCGCGATATTTGTTTTTGTTTAAATAAAATACATTGTACAGTTGCACATTTTTCGTAAAATCACGGTTCGTAGCAAGATGGACGCGAAACACTGAGCAAGCGAAATGGAGCAGCGACGTGCTGGGAATGTTATTACTTTGCAAGATATTTAATATATTTAAGACGTACTAAAATCTGGTGTACATATTAAAAAAAAACTCTTAGTTTCCTTTAAATTAATTGACAAAGTTTCTTCTTTCACTCTCTTTTAATTCTAGATTATTTTCTTCTACATAATCTTCCTCTAAGATCATAGAAATATTCTATTTTGGACGCGAATAGATTTAAAATTAACTTTTGGAATGTTGGACCCATGTTGGACCATGCAGCAGCTATTTTCCGTGCATTATTTTAACCGCAAAACACAATTTATCGTTGCATAAAATTCACTCGTGCTTCATTTGACGCGCCAAAAATTCTCATATTTACCGAGCGCGGGCGGCCGCGTGCCGGAGGAATTTATGCGCGCACATGACGCCTGAGGCTGCACCGTACTGACACTACCAGATATCAATATTTCACCATTATTTTATTTTTATTTATTTTTATTTTATTTATTTATTTACAAAATCCACAGCTCTTAAAACGAATACATATGAAACTTAAAATAACACTTACAGCCAATAACGGATGTACATTTTATGAATTTATCCTTTTATAAGCTAAAACGACAATCACTAATCAGATACAAAACCTAACAACTAAGTAACTATGAATAGAACAACGGTAGATACTAATAATTAAAGTCTTTCCTTGTAGTGTGCCTAGTGTTCAGTTGAACGTAGGTTTTTACGATAATTATATTATGTGTGTGAACAACACTTTTGCGTGTGATGATTTTGGGTTTATCTCGTTTTGTCCCCAACCTTACCCTCATCTTTGAGGATTTGGAGAACCTCCCGTTTGAGATGCAATTTGCTAATGTTGAAAATATCAATGGAGCTGAATAATTTATTATAAGTTCTGTGCAATCGACTAACGAGTGAATTTTGGGCATAATTAGTAGCCGAGTGTGATACAGCAAAAAGATTCGTATGTCTTGTTCGCTTTCTTGGCACACAAAACCTTAAGGTTTTCGACACTAGATCTGGACTATCAATATAGCTGTTGCACAGACCATGCAGAAGTGACATGTCAGCTAGCTTTCGCCGATTTTCTAGGGTAGTAAGGTGATGATAATTACATGAATCCCGATAATCCTTGACATTAAGACTACGATAAGACCTAAAGTTTAAATGCTTTACAAACTTACTCTGAATGCTCTCTAAGTCATGGATATAAATGAGGTACTGCGGATTCCACACCGTGCTACAGTACTCTAAGATGCTACGCACATAGGAGTAGTATAAGACTTTCAAACAATCAATATCAGAGAATGGCCAACTAATCCTCAATATGAAGCCCAGGCTCTTGTAGGCCTTACTGACCACAGAGTCCACATGTCCAGAGAATGAAAGTTTTGTATCCATAACTACCCCTAGGTCCCTAATAGAATCTACTTTGCTTATTTTAATGCCATTGATTTCATATTCAAACTTAATTGGAAGTTTTTTCGCGTAAACGAAGCAAATGAGCACTTACTTATATTGATATCCAGGCGATTTCTAGCATAATACACGGCCAATCTGTCTAAGTCTGTTTGTAAGTTCAGACAATCGAAATGATTTTGTACTTTCATGTAGATTTTGGGGTCATATGCATACATGAGAAGCTGCGCGTACTCCAGACAGTGTCTAATATCATATATATACGAAACGTACATAAGAGGCCCCAAAATGGAACCTTGTGGTACCCCCGAAGGAATCTCAATAAAATTTGAGCAGAAGCCACCTACAATCACCGCTTGAGAGCGGTTGCGCAAGTAGGACTCCATCCACCTTAACAAATTACCTCGAATACCAAGCTCATAAAGCTTGTGCAAAAGTATGATGTGGTCAACACGGTCAAATGCCTTCTCAAAGTCCGTGTAGACCACATCCACTTGAGATCCTCCTTCCATACTATTGGTAACATTATCAATAAAGACTCCTAAATTTGTGGATGTTGATCGCCCTTTCATGAAGCCATGCTGTTCTACGGGGATAGAGGTAGAAATAACGGGGTATATTCGAGTGTGCACCACCCTTTCAAACAATTTACTCAAAACATTAAGAATTGAAATGGGACGATAATTTTCAATAGCTGTTGTAGGTCCCTTTTTATGGATCGGTACTATATGAGCTTGCTTCCAGATACTAGGGAAATAGCCATCTCTAAGACAACGGTTAAATAATAATGATATAGGAACATATAAAATAAACAGTTGCATTATCAATGCAATCTTCGCATTACTTTTAATGGCAGTAATGTCATCACCAACCCGGGTGAAAACTTTAATTTTTCCACGAAAAGATTTGTTTTTCCGACCATTATATTGAAGTTATTTTGACCACTCAGCAGTCGACATACCTACAATCAATCGAGTAGATTCAGTAATCTTCAATTCTTCAGTTGATTCAGTGATTCTGCTCAGTAGTAGAATATAGAGACACCAAACAAATAGTAGTACTACGTAGTAGATATTACACGACTCGGCAAACGACGTGGCAATAAACACCATATGCTTCGATGAAGCAATGATCTACTTTGTGGATCAAGTTGGAGTCACGGGCAATAATTTAAAAAGAAGAAACAAATGAACCACGCACACACAGAACAGACCGCAACAGATGGAACAGATGGTATGTGTGGGAAAGTTATAAACAGTGAACTAAACTAAGATGAGGATTCCTATCTTTAAAGTATCGGAAAATGTGAGAAGTTGTGTAACTGTAGCACAGCTATAGTGCTCTTGATGAAAGGGTCGCGAGGGTGGGGTGGGTTAAAACGGGACAGCCTTCGCAGCCAGCTGCAATTATAACTCAAATGCAACTTTCCATTAAGCAAAATAAGCTGATTTTTTAATGAAATATGAACTGCACTCTGCGAAATTAAAGTTGATGCTCATTTGCAGTCAGCGACCAGAGTTTTTGTTAGTTCACTTCTGTCGCATATCTGATGTTGCTTTTGTTTGAAATTAAAACTTTTAATGGACACAAGCGTTGAAAAAGCCAATTTACTGAACATTGAAATCGATGTTAGTTTTACAAAGACAATTGAGTATTCATTTAACAGTTCAAACGATGTTTTTCTGACTACCGACTCAATTAATAATAATTAATTAATACTACCTGGACTCAATATAGAATTTTAATGAGATGATGAGTGCAGATTAATGTCACCACTGTTATATTATTCATTCATTTTGTGGTGCCATGAAATATTCTTCACATTGTTTAAACAAAATGTTTAACGCTACCAATTTTGAAAACTGACTATTTTGACCACTCCGAGTAGTGTTACTTACTTTGCGACTCAATTCTATTTATTACAAGTGCTACTAATAATTACTATTCAATTCAATTTTTCAATTCCTCTGTTTTTTATTAATAATGCAGGGAACGTCCTATTTAGATAAAGACGTCAGAGAATTGAACAGAATAGAGTTAGTCTAGCTTCGCTATGAGCGCTATTATGGCCACCAGTACATAGTAATCTATGTTCTAAGCTCTAATTGGCATGTTCGTGTCTCAGGTCAGGTCGGACTCATAGACAATCCAGCTTGTCAGTGCCGTGTTCTTGTACATTGTTATCTATCAAAACGTCAACATTAATGTAAGCTGTAACAGTGTATCTACATTATATTATTATGTATTATTTTTATATACGTACGTACGAATACTCAATTATTGATAAACTATGTTACATCTCTGTCCTTCCAAAGGTTATATGGTAGAGATTCCTTTTTAGCGGTAAGACCGTTCATTGTAACCTACTCATAAGTAGTTGTCCTGTTAATGCATTTGTTGCCTTGGTGTCAATAAAGAGTTATCTATCTATCTCTGTATATTCGGAAAAGTTGAAGAATGGTGACATAAAAATTTATACATACATACATTATGATACAGCTAAATAAAACCGATGCACCCTGGTTCGAATCCTTTTTGGCTCTGCCTTCTAACTTATTTATTCGTTATAGTGAAGCATTTGACTATTGTCTGGCGTATATTTATGCTGCTCTATGTGTGGTCGTGAGCGCTTAGCGTGATTCTTACAGCCCGTGTATTATTAGTAAGTAAGTAGAGTTCACTCCCGACCTGTTCCAGAATAAAGCAGTCAAAACCCGATTTACAATTTGGTATTTCTTGGCTTAGCTTTATGAGCATGTATGCTTTCTAAACTGCTTCTTATTGTACTGTTCTGTGCACGCGGCTAGTTCTGGAACATTTTACACATTTGCTACAGTTTTGTTCGTATACACTCCAACGGCCGTGTGTTGTACTTGTTTTTGCCGAAAACATGCAAGTCCTGGAAGTATGCCATGACTGGTACAACTAACGCTGACGGAAATTACGATTTGATAGTTGTCTGGTCTGTGTTTTGCATAATGGAAAGACTAAAGAAGAGATAATATTTTTATGCGAAGTAATGAGAGGACTTTTTTATTCTGTGGGTAGGTATTGAGTCAAAACTAAACGGTTACCCATGCCCATTAGCTCTAACCGGAGGTTTGATCATTTCATTTGTAGTTATTTATCTAATTTATCTATTTAATTGTATTTACATCACTTTTATATTCACTTCTTCTTCCACAAATATCTCAATTGAAATTATACTCCTGCTCCGCACTCGGAACTTTTCATTCAAATGTTAACAAAATGAAATTCGACTCGCTTTATTTCGATACGAGAATTATTCATACGTAGAGAGCCATTACTCCATTAGTCCTTGCGTTAATATTCACTTGAATATTATCATTCCCAACCCACATACCGATGTATAAAAGGCTTTGTACCTTATCACGATATCAGCAAAGTTTATTTCCGTTTGTGTAAAGTTTATGTAAGATATGTGAAATCAGAAATTGGTTATGAAGAAGGAAAACTTTGAACGATTGTTATAACACAAGTTGAGAGTTTGGATGGGGCTTTAATTGTTGTATTTTATGTTTGTTTTATGGTTCGATGATTATGTCGGTGATGGATGGTTTTCGGAGGGTGATTTTATTAAGTATCTCTTCTAACTAGGCTTTAATTGAGTTCATATTACAGTTGTTATATTTTATGATGCTAAAATTATTATTTTCGGTTAATAAAAACTTAAGGTGAAATAGGCTTTATCATTTGTTAATGAATAGCATGACGAGCTAGTCGTTTGCCTGACGTTAAGCGTCATGGCTGCCCATACCAGTTGCTTTTGGTGTGCTGATAAAATTGTTTTATAAAATAATCTTTAGTATTTTATATAGAAAACTTTAACAAAATAGTGTGCAGTTGAACAAATTATAATTTTATATTTATCAGCATATATCGATAAAAAAATATTTTATTATATATGAAAACTTGTTCAAACAAGGAAAGAACAGGGTGCGAATTGAAAAAACGAAGTAGGTACCGACCTAATACCTAATCAAATAATTTCGTGATTTCCTTCTCCGAGAGCGACTCAATTGTTCGCGTCTGTTTGCTCTCACGCCGGCGCCGGACTGATGGACTGATCGAGAGCACACGGAGATACAACACAGGGGCTACTGGTGAACTTAGCTGTTTCATTTATATTACGGTGGGAAACAAACTTGTTAGGATATTCTTGATGTTTGATTGTTTTTGGTTCCAAATTTGAAAATGCTTTCTTTTTTGTTAGAGCTTATTAATACATTTGACTCCACCTGCACCGACAATACAGGATACATACGCCGCACAACTTCGTGGTAACATTTTCAGTGTGAATCGTAATAAACGTTGAGTTGAGATTTTACTTATGACACCTGAAAACTGCATCTAATATATTCAGTAGTCTCTAATCTTACATAATAATTATATTATACGAGTATGAGTAACAAATAAACAAAATAAATTCTTCAAGCTTGATTAGTTTTTATAAGTGACCTATAAAGTTTCAAAACGTTAACCGACCTGAAGCATTTATACAAAGGTGTAGAGTTTACTAAGTACAATTTCTTCTTCAAAATTATTCTATACAAGTTTTATTTTTCAAGGAAGAAGGATTTTTTTTCTACTCACCTAAGTGGAAAATCTGAACTGACAAATTATTATAGAAATGCTTTCATAGTAGCAACTGTAATCTATAATATCGAAGCGAAAGGAAACCGGAAGCTCACAGCTGATTGGCAATAAGGGGAGCAACTGAAGATTCAACATCTGTCTGCATCTGCAGACGTATAGATTCTTTTAGCTAGATATTAGATAAATAAATAAATAACGCCCAACGATCACATACATAGATTCTGAACCTTAACTAGGATGAACTGTATCTAGGGACCCAGGAACTACGCTCATCATCAGGATCATGCTCCCACAACACCCACACACAGAACAAGTATTTGTGCTTCTTTTTACGTGCACAAATACTTGTCCTGTTGCGGGAATCGAACCCGCCGTTTCCGGGTTATGAGCCGACCACTACACCACAGAGGCTGTCATCAAGTACTTACTATCTCATAGTGAAGCCTGACCTGTATGAGGTAGTGTTCGTAATCTATCGGTAAAGCATCTCGCAGTCATTACTTGGATGGGTGAATTTACCAAAAAGAGACATTAACAACTTTGTCGAGCGACATATAAAATTTGTAAGCCACATGAGGCTAGCTTATTCTAATCACACACACACATTTTACCGTGGATCTGATGGACTGCTGTGGCGACTGCGAATGTGTACCACATTAGTAAACATTGTTTTCTTGTTCAAGTATTCAGGCATCAGTAATCTATTACATACTTAACAAACACACACACACACACTTTATAACAGTGAAAACTTGTCTATCTGTGTGACAGTTTTCACGCCAAATTACCTGAACCAAGTTGTATGTTTCTCACACATCTTGCTTAAACTACCGCGATCAACATTTTTGTAATAATAATGATAGGTATTCACTTATTTTTTTCTGGAAATAAATTATTGTCTTCTAACATAGGATATTTTATAAATGGAAAATTAGGGCTTCCCGGGAAATCGGGTACATTGTGCTGAAATCTTGGAGATGCCTCTTGTCATAAATTGATTATGCTTTAGTTAGTGAAACCAATAAATCGATGCCTGATGCACAATGTCCCGCCCACATTGCTCGGCTCGTGACTGCCGTATCGTTGGCTCACCGCCCACTTCCGGCGCATTTCAACTAATGAATACTGCAACACACCTCTCATCACTGGACTCTAGTCAAAGCATGTCTCGCTAAGATTATGTTTGTATGTAACTATTAAAAAAACTTTACACATAATATGCAATACTAGTATAATATTATCTGAGGCAATACTATCTGTCGATTCAGCTTTTTTGGTCTATACGCCATGCAAACAAATAGACAAACTTTCCCTTTTGTTTATTAAGATAAGTTTGATTATTTTGTGTACCAACGGCCAGTGAGACAAACAGCATGACTTTTTTTGATCCATGAGGTACTTTTTTTATACCTATTTTTTTCTCGACCAAATTTGTCATTCTGGCACCACGCTAATAAATTTTTGAAGTCACTGTTTTTAGTTCACTATAGGGATAATTATTTCTAAATGTTCCAGTGCTTCTCTGAAATCCAGGATTCTATCATGCATAACAATACAGTGTCAAGTAACAAAATATGTTTAGCTAAGCCTTCATCTACCGATGACTAATGATTCTGGTGTGCAACTGTATTTCAGATCCAAATTTTATTAGAATATTTTTAGCTTACCTTCTTAAATAGGTAGAGTTTGGCATGGTTTTACCTCCTTGCTTCCCCTTTCCCTTCGCTCGCGCTCCATTAGCAAGTGTCTGTCGGTGTCGGGTAATACTACACTTATATCAACGCAAGATATCACTAAACCCTCTCCAGACAGTCCGGGCCGCGATAATGGTACTTGTGAATAATTCATACGACAGATGGCGCGCGCTGTTGCGGGACCAAGGATGAGTCCTTCGCGACTATCCTCAACTAGACGAGAAAATACGTGAGTATGATATCCACACTTTGACTAGTCCAAGTGGATCCAAAAATTTTATGATAAAAAATGCGTTATTTACGTTATTAATAAATACATCATAATGATGTAAATATTTATGATTTGTAAAGCAGTATCGCCTACGTAGCGTAATCAACAGGTTATTGATGTGTGACATAATGATGTGTTTGTTATTGGTGCTAACTGTATGAATAGATAACGACCTTGAGGTTCATAAGACGCCTGTATCTACATTATATTTCAAAGAAGTTGATCATATAAATTATAGTAATAGTCAATACATATTAATATTTCTTTATTTACATAAAATTGTTGTGATACTTTCACTTTTACTCTTAAGCCACGTTAAAAATACAAAAACATAATTCACTTCATTGTGGTCAAAGTATCATACTTAAAATAGTAATCCGCTGTATAGTCGTACCAATCCAACACTCGCTTATCGTGCCACACGTACGCACCCCTCAGGGTGTCCGGCGCGTCGAGTGCCAGGTAGAGCGGGGTCTCCGCCGCCTCGTCCGTCGTGTAGAACCCGGCGCCGTCCGTCATCTCCGTGCGCACCAGCCCCGGGTGCATCGAGTTCACCGATATGTTCCTCGCTGCCAGTTCCTTCTGCTGGATCATCGTTACCGCGCTCACAGCCACCTTCGCCACTCGATACGATGTATTGTTACGGTCAGCCAGATCCTCCGGATTGAACGTCCCATTTTTCTTCGAATCGAGATACCACTGGACAAATTCGTTTATATCGTCGATGGTGAGATCCTTCCTCGATAACCTCTCTATCCAATATTTGTTTCTGATATTGGAGAGATGGCCGCAATCGCTCGAGATGTTTACTATGCGGCCGTTGTTCCTCACTAATGGGAACAGAAGCTCTTGTACCGTTAGAAGCGAGTAGTAATTTATATCTATGACTTGCTTGCAGCCTTCGTAAGGAAGCCCGGGTTCTTCGCCGACCCCTGCGTTGTTGATTAAAATATTGATTCCTCCGTATTTCTGTTTAATGTGATCACGGAATTTGGCAACGCTGTTCTTATTGGTGACGTCCAGCTGGTGATATTCAGGTTTGAGTCCAAGTGAGTTCAGTTTCGCCACAGCCGCTTTTCCATTTGCATCGTCTCTTGATGTTAGATACACGGCTCCGTCAAATCTTTTCAGCAATCCTTTGACGATACTGAATCCAATTCCTTTATTAGATCCGGTGACGATGGCGACTTTTTGTGACATGTCTGCTCCGGACTAGAGACGGTTTTTAACTAAACAGGTTTTTTTAGTTAACAACCGTTTGTTTTGGGCTCAACGGCCTTGATTCATGTCATGTGATTTGAGCATGGGTTGTTGTTACATGACAGATAACCCATGTGTTATCTAAATATTAAGAAATAATCAATAATACTTGTGTGATATAACATGGCATAAAGAGTTAATGGTCAACATTCAATTCGGAAATATATCTATACTTTCATAATTTATGTTGGTCAATATAGATTTAATACCTATGTTCATTTTTGTTTGTGTTAACATTCCATTTTTATAATAGCACTGCACACTGTGGTGACAAACTAAGTGAAAGACAAAGTTCTCGTTTGTTTTTGTACAATTTTTGTAGGTGACAGTACAAGCCGCCTATCATCCCGGAGACAGGCGTCAAAGGTCAGATGTACGAAGAAAACAACCCGAGCTAATCCTGCGGGTGAAATAAAACAAACATGAGTGATAAAGTGGAAGCGATCAACGAATTGCCGTACACAAGCTCATACAGTAGCTAAACTTTTACTAACTGACATCTTTTTGATGTACCATAAAAGAAGTGGGTATGATAATTGATAATGCACTGCTTCTAACAAGTAATCCGCATAGATTAGGTAAACGCACACAACTTGCCGTGCTGAAAAAGAGATAGTCTTAGCCACAAGTAGAGCACGTCACAGGGCCAGTGTGAGGACGTACCTCATCTTCCATTATTATTAGTTTAGATTATTTTTTTACGATTAAGAGAAAGATGAACTTTGACGGGATTCAAGCGTGCAACCTATGCGTAGTGAACGCTCTGAGTTACTGTGATCAAATCGTACGCCATTATTTGAAAATAGTCTGAAACATTCCACTTTAGTATTTGTCATTTACGATACATCAATTTCCCAAAAATATTCAAATGGGTCTAAACTGGGCCCAAGGTCTTGTTGTCTACTGGTTAGTTATACCGTTATAATTAAGGATTATTAGAGGTGTTCCTAAAAGAAACCAAAATAGAATACTTAGATGAAAATCTGGGTTGTCTGGAAGAGATCACTTTGAGCGATAAGACTGCCCATTGTGACATTTCGTTATAGGATTTTCCTCTACATTTTCGTGTAATATGGCGTTTTCAATGAAGAGTTTATCTATAAAAATAAAACTTTTTAATTTCAATAGGATTTTTTTTTGAGATTTTGAAATGACTTATGTTAAATTGAATTACGGGTTTTATGATAATCACACCCATCTTCACTACAGCATATAAAATTTCAGAGTTCAGTCACTGGTTAGATATTTTAGTTCGAAACGGCAGTAGCAGTTCGACAGCGAGCGTGGGCGGCACATAGATCTCGAACTCGTATAATGTCTACTACCAGCGCCAGAATACGCACCGATACGATTATTGAATATCGATGTAATGTGCTTCATTTACTTGTGAATTTCTCACTTCTGTGCCTATTTCTATTAAAAGGTCTTCTTTATTTATATAGACAGTTACCTCTACTATTATGTTTGTGCCCTTACGTACCACAAGGCTGACTTAGGCTTAATTTACATTGCCACACAACGGAATGCGGAAATAGAGGTACTTATTTATCATAATGAATTTTATGACAATTGTGCATCATCATCATCATCATCATCAGCCTGAAAACGTCTACTGCTGAACATAGGCCTCCCCAGAGAGCGCCACTTTGAGTGGCTGCTCGATTCCTGCATCTATCGGCCCCCCGCGGCATTCACGAGATCGTCGCCGAGTGGGGGCATCAATTAGTGTGATAAAAAATAGCTCAAGCATCGTGCAAAGAGTTCACGCGCATTCTTGGGAACTCCTGAAGCTATCGTCAACAGTGACTGAGGAAGGAAGAGAAGCGTGAAGAGGGAATCGCAGTGAGGCGTCCAGCGAATACGAAACAAAATATATTTTAGTAGTAAATAGAACAGAACTGAGACCGAAATGCATTAGACAAACCTTGTGCTAAGGAAACAAACAAGTGCATGCTGGAGCATTGGTCCTAGCCAGCGTGGTTGCCTCCGTCCGTTGTATAGGTAGGTAGGTATAACTAGGAACATACGAGAGTAATGTTCCCCGCGGGACTCGACCGCTGGATCCGGTACCAACTATTATCAATTCTGTGGCGTACTTCAATTCTACGTAGTACTACTAATATTCTGTGCTTGTACGTCTCCTAAAAATGGTGTTACATGTATAATTGTATAAATACATATATAAATCTTTTCTTCTTTCAAGCACAGGCAAGGCGTGGGGTGTCAGAATTTTTAACCACACAGAGGTTTTTGACACGGCTTGACTTGACCATTGATTGTCTTACTACAACAACCATCAGGACAGGGTAGTTTACGTACGTCAGGGTAGGGTAGCGCTACGGGTAGAACAAACGTACAAACATAAGCTTTTTTTATTTAACTAAATAGGCCCACATTTGACCGCAATCTCACCTGATGGAAAGTGACAACGCGGTCGACGATGGTACATGCTTGCCTAGAAGATACCTATTCACTCGCGACTTAAGAGCTCCAGATTGTACTTATCGGGAAACAAAAACGCTGGTAAAGTATTCCATTCCTTCGCTGCTCGGATTATAAATGTCGAGTCAAACCGCTTTGTGCGAATTAAAGGAATATAAACCATAAATGTATGGCGTGTAGCTGTACGTCTTGTCGTCTGATGGTGAAACGGCGATGGTGGTATTAGATTCTCTAGCTCCGCAGCACTCTCACCGAATGTAACCTGTAGAACACTGATAGGCTGGCAACTTTACGACGGTGCTCTAAGCTCTGGAGCCTGGCCCTCACCATTGTATCGTCACTAATGAGCTTTTTTGCTCGCCTTTCGATTGAGTCCAAGTCTGAAGCTCGTATATAAACATGATTCTTCCTCTTGATTTGACGTAGTCGGGTAGAAAAGGCAGCACTTATAATTATTCTCACAAGAGCAACCTTTTAAGAACACCCACAAAGAGAGGGGTTAACTAAAGTATTTTTCGAGAGCACTGGAACAACTGATCGAGGCTATTTGGACAATAAAGCACTTTAATAACAGTTCGGTTTAGAGATCCAAAGATCAGAAACAAGGCTATTTTATAAACACGGGTCTGAAATTATTGCTCGAGACCCGTTGTATAACCCGACTTCAAAAGCCATTCTATTAGCATCCGCCACAGAGACACTCAAAATACAAAAGAACGTACTTATCTCAAGTGACTCCTTTGGTCAGCGTTCCTTTTGGCTAGCGCACAAAATTCTGCATGAATTTAACATAACTTTGCTCTGGATAATTTTATTTATACTCACTACTAGCATAAATAATGTTTGCAATGCAAACGAATTTCAGATATGGTTACATGTATACAAATTAGAGTGGAAATTTAAGGTCAAATATATATATAGATATGGATACTATGGTCAACGGTAACCTTGAGTTGTATGTCAAGCAATCCACTTTATGCTGGGTTAAAACATAGTTTAATTAGGTATATTTGACTTTAAACAAAAACTAATGTATGTACCTACAGCAGGGCTATCATGAGAAATAAAAATCGGCATAATTATCTCTTGTCTCGAGAAAGCAATTGACCAATGAAAACGTAAGAAAAGTTTATGACGTCATCCGCGTGAATGTTCATTGGTCAATCGCATTCTCGAGAAAGGAGATAATCAAGTCGATTTGTATAGTTCATGCTAGCTCTGCTGGTACCGTTTATTAACAATCGTGGAAGAAGACTTGCGTGGACTCCATGTCGTCGACTGGCGAGGGAACAGTACGGGACCGGAGTCAGTGGCATTTTCTGGTGCACTTTGGGTCGCTATGCGAGCGGAGTAAGTAAGTAATTAATAAATGTTTTCATGGTTTGTAATCTTTATCATTTTGCCATTGAAATTACCAATGGGCATGTTGGGCATGTAGCGTACCCAACATGCTGGCTACTGGTAGTGGGTTGGAGCATTTGGTCTGTCTATAGGCCATCGCGGCTAGTACACAGTCCATATGTTTTTGTAGTAGGTAGAGTAGCTGGTAGTTTTTAGTATAACATAGTATTGTATTTTTTTTAAATTTTCTAGTGTACCTTCTTACTGAAATAAGCACTCTACTAGAGTTACAATCTAGCCATTATTTTGGCTAATAAGTAATTTAAGTTTAACCTAAACTTCTATAAACCTTATTATCTAAGAATGTGTCCAATAACACTTTTCTTATTGTCTCTATTAAGGCGACGACACTTTGTTCTTGTGTTCTTTTGGGTAGCACTAGCACTGCACTACATTACACTAACTTGTGAAAATTCACTAATAACACTACACTAACTCAAATGGTTTTTTTCGTTTAAGTCTTCTAATAATGTTCGTGTGATCAAGCAGCTGGATTGCTTCTACGTTCACATGATGGTGAAGTCTATATTGGTGACTTTCTGCATATTTTTTGATAACATTATCGACGAGCTCTATATTAAGGTCCCGATGAAGGTCGTCATTTCGAATGTACCGGGTGCATTTAACTACAATATGGTATTGTAGTAGTTAGTTTAAAGAATACACGTTTCCCGTTAAAAAAACCCGGTGTAAAGGGGAATATAGAGGGGATTTTAAAACCAAATTTACTATGCCCAGCGGGGTGATCATGGAACTTGGATTGCAATGCAACAAGAAAAATTTCATTCTGAATTTGAAATTTTCAATAGTAACTATGCACAGAAACTGCGTATTGAAACTGTCAAATCCATACATTTTTGTGTTTCTATCGGCTGCAATTAAGTTACATAATCACCTAGCAGATAGCCACATAGATACATTAGACACCATTGTGAACTGTGAAAATATTTATGTTACCAATACTCTGTTCAATGTAAAGAATCTGGACGAAATCCAACAAAACAAACTCTGTCTGCACAATGGCCGACAAATGAACCAAATTCAATTACCATCAGATAGCTCGTTAAAAATGAGCTAATCGCACCGGTTAGCAGTTCGCACGTGACTCGACCGCGGGAACATCAGCTATTAGCCGACCTCGGCGGTGTATGAATCGAGGAGATTTAATTTAATGTCCCCTGGTCTTGGAGGCTACCCTGGCGGGTGGCCAGTGCCGGCCAGCGGAGAGAAGGAGGATGGTGGGAACTAATAGTTGCAGTTATATCACGCACATCTACATGTGGGTAATAAGCTAATAAGGTGTTGTAGCAACAGTCATTGGTAGGTACTTAATCATCCACTTGCTTCATTGGTTCAAGATTCGGTAAATAATGGTAGATTTAGTAAGGATTCTTTTAATAAATAAAATAGGGTCTGCTCTAATTCAATTTTTTTCATGTACGATGAGGCCAACGTTTGACTGCAACTCACCTGATGATGGAGTCTGAGGTGTGTGCAGCACGTTGACCTATGAGGAGCATAGCTCTAGTTTTCAAGAGACCAAAATTATAGTATTTTATTATAGGATTTTAATTTTAATTTTTCCTTTACCTACGCACTTGATCGGGTGATGTAGGTAATAAATAGTTGGACAATTACTTTTTAGACATTAGGTTTTCTTCACCTGGAAATTGTAACTATGATGTTTGTATTATATGATCACGATACAATCAACCTTTAGATGAACCATATTAGCAGCATCCTCATTATTGCTAGTGCTACGACTCCGTCAACAGACGCGTCGCTCGCTCGATCGCCGACCCGCATTGTCGCCGCGCGATTTGCGTCCGTTTTGTAAGGTTCTGTGCCGACATCGACCTATGTGTGCGACGACGGTGCGTTGGGCCAATGTTTGTCCAATGTAGCCGAGAAGTGGTTTAATTAGAATTCAACATTCAAATTCACGAAAATTATCTCAGACTAAATCTGGGCTTTAGTTTTTTTTTAATTTTCTCCCGATATTGCATTGTACATTAGTAGAAGGTTTTAAGTTGCTGAAATTGTTCGTTCAATTTACGTTAGTTTTGATTTCGTAATAGTCGAACAGACCAGTGTGAAGTTAGAAATGGATGTGTGGAACGAGGTAAACCAAACGCTTTGAAAAAGTCAGCCTTAGTTCCAAAACACAACTTAAACGTCTGTCCTAAATGCGGTGTGCATTCCAAAGTATCTACCGTTGAGTCATACTTAATAGGTACGATTAATTACACTTGTATTTAATTATTTATTTTCACCCTAATATTTTAATTGCGCCTGTCGTATATACGTCGTGAGTCATTCTGATGCGAACAACCGTATAATCGTGCGGCATTGCGCTTTGATCTTGACAGCGCAGTGACGTCACTTTTGCGGGGAGATGAAGACGTAATTTATTGCTTTTCGTAAACAGGAAATATTTGGTTTCCTTTCCATGCGGTGACGCTTCCTTCACTTTCCATGCGGTGACGCTTCCTTCACAATTTGCTCCGTTTGAGAGACGTAGTATAATTCCCATTACATTTAATCTTGTTGACACAAAATTATGTACCGAATGGTGGCGGTGCAGTACTTAGGTAAATTAATTTTATAAACTGTATGTAATATAAACGAATTGCAAAATACATATAAAAACAAATACACCTATAAAATACATAATTATAAAAGATATACTTACGTATCTAATACACGAAGTATTTACACATACTACGAAGTATTCATTCCCTCCGCGGACGCTGTTGCAAGCGGTCGTGCTTTGAGTAATTTCGCGAGTGCCGACCGGTCGTAATCCCCGCCCTCAAAAGTGCATCACAGTGTGCGTGCGCCGGTTCAAGCCACGCCCCTTACCACTGCGCTTTTCCGTCGGAACATTTGGGCCTACATACGTGCCGTGCCAGCTGACCGGTAAATATAATAATGGCTACGTTGCACTCACCGCCTAACTCGAATTTACAAGTACTAAAACCTCAAATTGCAATGATGCATTCTAGCTCAGATCCAGCGTTAAATATGAGCACTAGTGCGACCTACCCAGAAAGCCTTTTGAACGTCACTAAACGGCATAAGCGCACGTTCTACGATGTCGATCAGTCAACCTCAAGTTCGGGTTCAGCTGATCCTGAAATTAAAGCTATGTTTGCTGAGCTGAAATCACAGCAGGAATCTCTAACCAGTGCACTAAATGTAATTATCGGTCAAAACCAAGGAATCCAAAAGTCTGTAGAACTGATGTCGAGCCAGTATAATGAATTGAAAGAAAAAACCTATTCGCTAGAGGTAGAAAATAGTGTCCTTAAAAATAAAGTCTCATCTCTTGAGCAGGAGCTAGAAATATGTCAAAAAAGCTCGCTTAGTTCCTCGATCGAAATAAGAAATATCCCTAAGCAAGCAAATGAAAATAAGCCGATCCTTATTAAAATTGTTCAGGACATTGGCACAGTGCTTGGTCTTCAGGCCCCAATAACGGAAATGGAAATAAAAGACATTTTCCGGGCAAAGTCGGAAAACATCATGGTCGAATTCACACGCACGGCCAGGAAAGAAGCCATGGTTTCTGAATATAAAAAATCTAACAAAATTAGGCGTGATATGAAAGAGCCACAACTGAACACTGCTGATGTTCAAATAAGAGGAACTACTCGTCCCATCTTCATTTCGGAGTCACTGACCGGCAGAACTCGACGGTTATTTTACATGGCCCGCGAAAATGTGAAAAACAAGAAGCTAGCCGCGGCCTGGACCACCTACGGCAAGCTGTACGTAAAAGTGGACGATGGTGCGGCACCGGTTCGCATTGCGGATGAAGAAAACTTGTTAAAGATTGCCAAGTGACTAGGTGTAGGTATTGTTCTAGTAATATTAAATAGCGTTTGGGAACTTTTGTTAGGTGAAGTTATTTATATTTATATCATAGATTTTATTATATATTTTGTTATTATAATTAGTTACACATTTTGCAGGTGTACCTTCGGAGGTATATACGTACTATACTCACATAACCACACTACACGCAACACACATTCGTTATCGGGTTCGTATAAACATGTCAAGGGTCCCTTAAATAATTTTAATAACATACCAAGTTTGTCTTTCTGTAAACAACGTACGTCCCACTATTCGATTGATCCACCTTCCTTTTGTCTAGACCTAGGCAACCTAATTTCTATCAAAGTTATTCATACTTCATCAAAAAATTGTTTATTAAATGGGATTACCTTTGTGTTTTCCATTTAATAATCAGTTATGGATAGTAACAACATGGAATCCATTTGCTTGGGTCTGGACTCAGTATCGGTGGCTAAATCAATTAAGTGTGATATCGACGACGTTAAAAGTCATATACAGAGGGACAATCCCCGGGCATTTAATCTCACCTCGCAAAATATCCGAAGTATAACCTGTAACATGGACGGCTTCAGCACCCTCATGTCTAGATCTCAAATTGACTGGGACGTAGTTATCCTGACTGAATGTTGGATTAAGACGCCAAAACAGATTCCTTATCTCGATGGTTATAATCATATAAAAACAACTTCCCATTGTACTCAAAATGAGGGTATAGTGGTTTACTACAGTAACCGACTTCAGAACGTTTTATACGAAGAACCCTTACTGTGTGATGCTAACTGTATACTACTAAAATTGAGCCCAGATACTTGCGTTATCGCGATCTACCGTCCACCTAGTCAGGTTAACATTAATAATTTTTTAAACTCGCTCGATAACCTTCTATCGAACCTAAAAGCTTTTGGAAACATATATGTATGCGGAGACATAAACATAGATATTATGCCTACAACAAATGACAAACGATCCAATGAATATCTTAACATTCTGGCTAGTCACGGCTTGCTTCCTGGTCACGCTCTTATAACACATGGGTTAACATGCTTAGATCACATGATGATAAAAAGTCATCTCGACGCAACTTGCTTTGTAATTGAATCTTCTATTACGGATCATGAATGTGTTGCATTATCCATCAAGCTAAAATCTCAAACTGACTACTCTGATAAGCCAGCCACTCATATCGACTATGAAAGGTTAGACGTTGCAATTAGCAGTATAAATTTTGAACCTGTCCTTAACTGCTCGAATGCGGATGAAGCTACGGACCTTCTTGTTGGTTATCTTAGTACTGCGTTAAAACAAAGCTCAAAGATCATTAGAACCCCTAAAAGGAAAAGGATAAATAAGCCTTGGATTACTTTAGCTCTGCTACGTTGTATGCGGAATAGGGATAACTTATACAAAAAACTAAAAAGAAATCCAGCGAATGAGGTGCTGAAGCTTGTCACGTGGTAAATCTAGGCCTAGGGGGGGGTGAGGAGGAATAAATAAAGTACTCACTGTTGGATGCTAGTTGGTAAATTTTATTTTCTAATACATCGAAGTGCTCCTTAATTCTAGGTGTTAAATATAGGTACCCTATCTACCTAGGCTCCACAATACACCAACGTCACCGTTGCCTAAGGACCAGCTCAGTCGTAATCTCAGGTGTGGATCAGTGAGATTCAATAGTACGGATTTCTCTAACGGATTTTATATGAAAAGAAAAGAAATATGGGCGCCACCCAACCAGAAGGGTTGGGAAAAATAATACGAGTTACTTGGTGTTCCTCGAAGCCGGTGGGAGAACACAGGGCGTCGTGCCACGATGGCACGATGCTCGCAGGGGAACGGGCTCAAACGCTGCGCTGAGCCGTTCCGGGGACGGACGGGCGAGTCCAACCCCACAAACAACGTCCGGGCTTGGCCTCGGCGCAAAATCAACGGGGATGGCCCCGGCAAAAAAATCTTCCACCCCAACAATCAAACCCTGAAATGCGGAAACGAACCGCATTAAAAAAAAATACAAAATACGGGTGGTCAGAGGGACCTTACACAAAGATAAAAATTAAAATATTAATGAATGTTGGCTAACCCCCTCCTACACGCGGATGCAAACAGATTAAGGTGGCCTAGCCAAAAAAAAAATATGGATGGGGGGCCCGGAAAACAAAATATCGCTTTTGGAGATGGTATGGGCTTCAGCGGAAGCGTTTTAAGGCCAAAAGGGGTACATAAATAAAACATGGGTTCAGTCGCATAAAATTCCTAAAATATGGGATAAAAAGGCACTAAAATCTATCGCAGCGCACAGAAAACATTAGTTAAAGATGCACAATGCTCAAACAATACCTAGGGAAGCAGAATTTAGCACAATGTTTTAATCCACCATCAAATTCACCATGTGGCCAGGTGTCTTCCAGGCACATGGGCTACAGGAACAAGGTTAAAGAAGGTGGCCCGCACCTACCAACAGGGCCAAAGCATGCTCGCACACACAAGCATGTCCTACACAAGTTTATCTTCCCTAACCTCTCAAGAAAATAGCAAAAACACTACATAAATACCTTTTCAGGGTGTTAAAAACATCAACCGTGGAACACCAGGCAAACGCCGACAAACGGATGAGCGTCGGTGACCACGAGGCATCGACCATGCGGTCGGCAAATGGTCGTCAACCAAAGCTGGAAATAAAGTTTATCATTAGCGCTGTGTTACTGAAATGGCAGCCCAAAGAAAAAATCAAGAGGAAAGAAAATGAAAAGCACCAACGAACGACGCTTACCTGCTTTAGCTGGAGGCGGCTGATATGCGGCGGAACTCCGCTTTTAAGAAAACAGACGACGGTCGTAAGAGAAAGGAAGATGCCAACCTCCAGCATCCTGTTTTATAGTTGCGATTTCAGTGGTGCCAGGAGGCAAAAACGGGCTCTCCCCAGGACTGCAACGCGATCGACCGGGGTAATTGTGGCATCTATTCCTCGGGATCTCAGGGCACTCCACAGCCCAGGGCAGGTTCCGAGAAGGATGGGAAATGGTTTCCCTCTTCCGTTCCAGCCAGCGTCATTACGGGATAGATCGAGTTGGAACGTAGGCCTACAGCCTTCGTTCGTCCACAAACTTCCGCAAGATCCCAGGTTTCCTGTAGGCCGATCGCCTGCACGAACATGGCACCACGTAGAAGACGAGGAATAACACTTTTGCCAACAATAACACCACATAAATATGGGATTTTCCCCTTGACCTTAGGGGCCAAACGCGGCATGTCAACACCGACGTCTACCAAAGAGTATGCAATGTCGCGCTACCGACCACAGAATACACGGAAAATCGTCAAACAACTAGAGATGTGCAGTTATCGACTCGACCAAAGGAATCATGTCCGATATTAGCTCTAAAGAGGAATCCAGAATCTAAATTAGCGAGAAAAGAAAGGAAATTAATGAAAACTAAACTTTTGGAATATTATTATATGGTCATACACAAAAGAAAACTAAGGCGGCCCATACACGATCCATTTTCTTGATCAATCTTTGCGATTGATCAGTAATATTGAACGAGTGGGGTTAGTATTGCGCAATGTTTTTCGGTTCTCTGTGTGGAGAAAACATTGACGGAAGTTGACTCGTCAATTTCTTATGCTCAATAAAATTGAACGTGTATGGCCGGCCTAAAAGAACCGGAGGCACAGATAACAACAAAAACCAAAGAATGTGCCACGCGATGCACAGACTAAAAAAGGGTTGACGCAGGCACCTGAAACACAGATAAAAGAAAATCCGCCGACTAATCGATGATGGAACACCAAAGTGAAAAGCAATCCGAGACACAGATCAAAAAAAAACTAAGCCCACTCTCAGTGAGGCGCGAGGCGACGCGACGCGACGCGTGTCGCAACACTAGTACCATAGCTGAATAGACTAGGCACTCAAAAAAAAAATAACCTTCTGACACCTGTCAATGTGTCAGTCAGTAACAGCTGTCAGTGTTACTTAACTAAAATAAAAAAAGAGAAGACTGGATACAGCTCGTTACACTCCCCCCCTCTTCAGAGCGAAAACTGGATAAGAGCGAACAGGTT
The DNA here is from genome assembly GCA_910589525.2 of Ennomos quercinarius. NCBI lineage: Eukaryota > Metazoa > Arthropoda > Insecta > Lepidoptera > Geometridae > Ennomos > Ennomos quercinarius. Next base: position 345,300 of record OU342491.1, read on the forward strand.
GAGCAAAACGGTGCCCTCACCGCTGCTCTGATCACCCCTCTCTAAACAATGACGTTATGAGGTGGTCAATCCATCCTGAAAATGAAACAAATGAAAAAAAATACCTAACTCTACTAGCATCCAAAGCAAAAAAAAAGTCCTCAGTCACATCTGTTAACTAAAGGGGAACGAACAAAATAAATCTCCTTGACTCAACAAAACAAAAAAAAAATTGTAAGTCAGACTTACAGACAACTCAAAAAAAAATGTAAGTCCGGCTTAACTGACAAACTCAACTAAAATAAATTGAAAACACTAAGTCCCGTTCGGTTGTTACCTTAAAAAGTTAAAAAAACTAAGTCCCGCTTGTTAGAGAACGTGGTTGGTACACCCTGTATTTATAATTCACAAAAACCTGCACCTAATAATAAAATAATTATACCTTCTACACCACTCTACAAAAAACTCTATCTTCCATAAGCAGAGAAAATAGCTCTACCAAAAACAGCAGTCGTCAAAAAAACTGACTCTACAAGTCTGCTTCCGAATCTCTATACCTATATCCAGGAAAAACTCGGTGTCCCGAACAAAACAAAAAAAAATCACCTGACCAACAACAAAATCAACAAAAGTATTTTCTTTTGTTCCCATGCACGGAACAAAACAAATCAACAAATTAATCTGGTACGGTTCCTAGGAACACCGGACCAACATCAGTTACTGGTTCGAGTCCCGTTCAGGACCAAACCCCAAAATATTCTTCCAAACACCAATGTATAATTTTCATGCTCAGAAAAACTTACACAACATGATATTATACTAATATAATATGACATTATATTATATGTGATAACAGGTCAACGACCTATCACTAAACTCAATACCGACGGTCAATGACTTAATATTCTTTATAATAAATAAGGCATCGATCTATTGGTGTAATTACCGCCATCTAGCGGCTCACGACAAATTAGCCGATATAAAAGCGCCATCTAACGACTACGCATGGAGTCGGACTGGCACACCAGTCTGCTCCTTATCGCAACAACTCACACGACATCTTGTTGCCAACATGCCCTCATAGGTGGCGCTAACAACAATTATTGATTAGACTCACCTCTGTGGCGCTAAAAAAAATCTTATAACTTCATTTTTGAAAACAAAGTTTTATTAAACTGAAGTACCAAGAAAACAAACCTTTAGGGGTACCAACCAAGTACTTAATTAAATACCGGAGCGGCAAAACTGCAAAAATCAATTAACAAACAAAAAAAAATGTCACGAGAAAGGGAAGGGTTTACAGATAACGGCTTACTCAATATTTAGGAAAAAGGGTTGTCATGTCGCTCACTCCATACTAAAATTAAAATAACAGGGAGTGGGCCACAATTTTGACCAAGCAAAATAACAAATTAAATAAATCAATTTTTGTAAGGTCTTAGGAAACAATTATCTGGAATCAATCGAGAATACATTAAAATTTTGTCTGTCTGTTGGTCGTGAGGGAATTTTTGGGAAAGTTAGTGGGGTTAGTATGGAATTTTCTACAGGGTGTTAGTACGGTTAGGGGATCAAGCAAACTATTAGCGTTTTAGTAGGAAGGGAGCGAAGCGGAACCTAAGGGTGTTTTAGTTTAAGGTATGAACCTGGGAGAATAAGACTGGGTTAGTAATAAGAAAAAATCAACATAGACCTTACAAAAAACTAAGTTTTTCTTTTTTTTTTTTTTTTTAACAAAAATTGAAATTTTAGTTAAGTTTTTTTTTTAAGAATAATACTTTCTAATAAGGTGTGCAAAATGGCAAAAAAAAACCAAGGATACAAGTTTTATCAAAAAGAACAAACGTTATCTGTAAACAAGAAGAAAAGGTATTGCAGAGTGCGCTGTGGAGCTAATGGATGAGGTGTCCCAAGAAATTGTTTCGGTTGAATAAAGTGGAACACAGGGTTAAGCTACTCTACTTGGTAGCCACCATATCAATGCTTCAGCAATAACATAATTCTCCCACCCACAAACACTTTTATGATGACGCCGTCATTGTTAAACAAAAAAAATTGAAAAAAGCCTTGTTCCACCCGGACATTCAAACCGAAACAAGCCCCTGGTCAAAACATCAAAACAAAATACCAAATAAAACCAACAACACCCTAGCAATATGATAACAGGGATAGACACAGATTACAGCGAAGAGTTAGAAGAAGAAAATGGAAGAAAAGAATATACCTTGGCGTCGCCAACCCCCAGTGACCAGGGTTGACACGGATAGGCCCGGCCTGCGGCAGATGCGCAGCCTTGATGTCGACAGGTGGAGTCCCGATCCAACCTATCGCCTCCTCCAACTAAAACTAACCTAACACCTCCTTTCAAAAAAAATAAAGGTGGACCTGTGTAAAACAAAAAAACAACACAAGGACAAAACAAAAAAACGCCATCCAGATCTTCTCAGGTTCCCCTAATCTTTTCTAGGTAGGCAGCTATGAGCCCACCTACTACTTCCGCATCAGCAAAATCACCAACAGTACCTAATTTAAAAGTTTAACATTGAACCTCACTTTTTTTTGAAAGTCGGTTAAAAACGAAAAAATGGTGTAAAAGGACGTGGTCTTCATCACTGAAGCATTAACTCCTGCTCGCTGCTGGAAACTACTCTAAAAAAGAAAAATCGAACCCACAAAGACCCCGATGACCACCAAAACACCTGCTGGCGGCGCATTTTTGGACCTGTTCCAGAGCCTTCAGCGACCTGCAACAAAATTCACCAGACAGAGGGTGAACTAAACTCTTCTGACAACATAAAAAACCAAAGGTTTATCTCTCCTGACCAAAGAGATAAACAAAATCAAGTTTACAAAACAAGAAAAAATCACCTCCGCAGAACTTCAGTACGGCGGCACTTGTTAGGACGTTTTAGGACAAGTTCCAAGGTCCTCAGCGACCTGAAACTAAATTCACCTGGTCCCTAGTGAACTCACCTCCTAACAACACCAGAAAATCCAAGGCCTATCCCTCTTGACCAGAGAGATAGACAAAATTAAGTTTCCAAAGAGAAAATAAAATTTTCCTCCGTGGAATTCCAAATGAAGTGACTTTGTAAAAGAATATTTACGCAGCCTTTGCTCCCACGCGGAAAGACCGTGACGTCTCCGAGTAACAAAAAAAGACTGATCCCAGCGACAACCGGAAACAGCTCCTGCAAGGGCAGACAGATCCCCGAGTGACAGCAACAAAAGGGTTCCCATGCAGGCCATGGCGTCTCCGAGTATCAAAGAAAAAAACCTCCTGATGCCTGCGACAACCAGCAACAGAAGTTCCTGAAAGGGCAGACAAACCTACATGGGCAAAAGCAAAACAAAAAAATAACTGGCAACGAAGTCCATGCTCCGGTGACAGCTATAAAAAGTGGTTATGCAGACCATGATGTCTCCGAGTAACAAAAGAAAACCTCACTGATACCTGCAACAAACGGTAACAGGGAGTCCTCTGCTAGGGCAGACGGATCTACATAAACAAATGCAAGTCAAAATAAAATACTGGCAACGTAGAACATGACGTCTCCAGAAGGTAACAGGACAAATCACTACTCCCTGTAAACAAAAGTTAGTAGTGGATCCTGCTAAGAAGGACAAATCTACGGTTGACAGTAAAAAGAAAATCAAAGTATGAAGCCGTTGGTTCCATAATAAATGGTCAGAATTTAAAAAAAAATCAAAGTAGGTATGATACGCGTTCCTACCTATGTTGTCAGTAAAAGAATCAAAGTATGAAATGGGTTACCTATTCCATATAAAAAATCCGTGTTGGTTAAAAAAAGACCCTAAATAATTATGCAAAGCTGGACCTTTTACAATAATTAATTAACGTTGTGGCAAGAGAATAATATAAATATGTGGCATAAAAATCATATCCGCACACAATAAAAGTTACAATTAAAAATTCATATCTGCGCACAATAAAAAATTCAATTCAATTCAGTAAAAATAAAAATACCAACACAGTCAATAAACACAAAGCAAAGATATTTCCTTGTTGACCTTGTTAAAAAACTTCAATAAAAAGTCCAAAGTCAATAATTGTAAAAAAAAGCACAAAGAAATATCTCTGTAAAACACAAATATCACAGATAAAGTTACAAAGTTTGAGAAATATTTCCAGAAGTTAAAAAAAATGAATTTAAAGGTTGCAAAAAAAAAATAAGGCAAGGAAAATTAATAAAGCAAACCGAAAATGGTTTGTAAAAAGGGAAATATTTCTCAAAAACAATAAATAAAATCCTAAGAAATCCGCACTTTACTTCCTCGCTAGCCGGGGAAATAATGATCTCACTTTTCGAAGCCCTACGTTGTGGTGCCAAATTGTCACGTGGTAAATCTAGGCCTAGGGGGGGGTGAGGAGGAATAAATAAAGTACTCACTGTTGGATGCTAGTTGGTAAATTTTATTTTCTAATACATCGAAGTGCTCCTTAATTCTAGGTGTTAAATATAGGTACCCTATCTACCTAGGCTCCACAATACACCAACGTCACCGTTGCCTAAGGACCAGCTCAGTCGTAATCTCAGGTGTGGATCAGTGAGATTCAATAGTACGGATTTCTCTAACGGATTTTATATGAAAAGAAAAGAAATATGGGCGCCACCCAACCAGAAGGGTTGGGAAAAATAATACGAGTTACTTGGTGTTCCTCGAAGCCGGTGGGAGAACACAGGGCGTCGTGCCACGATGGCACGATGCTCGCAGGGGAACGGGCTCAAACGCTGCGCTGAGCCGTTCCGGGGACGGACGGGCGAGTCCAACCCCACAAACAACGTCCGGGCTTGGCCTCGGCGCAAAATCAACGGGGATGGCCCCGGCAAAAAAATCTTCCACCCCAACAATCAAACCCTGAAATGCGGAAACGAACCGCATTAAAAAAAAATACAAAATACGGGTGGTCAGAGGGACCTTACACAAAGATAAAAATTAAAATATTAATGAATGTTGGCTAACCCCCTCCTACACGCGGATGCAAACAGATTAAGGTGGCCTAGCCAAAAAAAAAATATGGATGGGGGGCCCGGAAAACAAAATATCGCTTTTGGAGATGGTATGGGCTTCAGCGGAAGCGTTTTAAGGCCAAAAGGGGTACATAAATAAAACATGGGTTCAGTCGCATAAAATTCCTAAAATATGGGATAAAAAGGCACTAAAATCTATCGCAGCGCACAGAAAACATTAGTTAAAGATGCACAATGCTCAAACAATACCTAGGGAAGCAGAATTTAGCACAATGTTTTAATCCACCATCAAATTCACCATGTGGCCAGGTGTCTTCCAGGCACATGGGCTACAGGAACAAGGTTAAAGAAGGTGGCCCGCACCTACCAACAGGGCCAAAGCATGCTCGCACACACAAGCATGTCCTACACAAGTTTATCTTCCCTAACCTCTCAAGAAAATAGCAAAAACACTACATAAATACCTTTTCAGGGTGTTAAAAACATCAACCGTGGAACACCAGGCAAACGCCGACAAACGGATGAGCGTCGGTGACCACGAGGCATCGACCATGCGGTCGGCAAATGGTCGTCAACCAAAGCTGGAAATAAAGTTTATCATTAGCGCTGTGTTACTGAAATGGCAGCCCAAAGAAAAAATCAAGAGGAAAGAAAATGAAAAGCACCAACGAACGACGCTTACCTGCTTTAGCTGGAGGCGGCTGATATGCGGCGGAACTCCGCTTTTAAGAAAACAGACGACGGTCGTAAGAGAAAGGAAGATGCCAACCTCCAGCATCCTGTTTTATAGTTGCGATTTCAGTGGTGCCAGGAGGCAAAAACGGGCTCTCCCCAGGACTGCAACGCGATCGACCGGGGTAATTGTGGCATCTATTCCTCGGGATCTCAGGGCACTCCACAGCCCAGGGCAGGTTCCGAGAAGGATGGGAAATGGTTTCCCTCTTCCGTTCCAGCCAGCGTCATTACGGGATAGATCGAGTTGGAACGTAGGCCTACAGCCTTCGTTCGTCCACAAACTTCCGCAAGATCCCAGGTTTCCTGTAGGCCGATCGCCTGCACGAACATGGCACCACGTAGAAGACGAGGAATAACACTTTTGCCAACAATAACACCACATAAATATGGGATTTTCCCCTTGACCTTAGGGGCCAAACGCGGCATGTCAACACCGACGTCTACCAAAGAGTATGCAATGTCGCGCTACCGACCACAGAATACACGGAAAATCGTCAAACAACTAGAGATGTGCAGTTATCGACTCGACCAAAGGAATCATGTCCGATATTAGCTCTAAAGAGGAATCCAGAATCTAAATTAGCGAGAAAAGAAAGGAAATTAATGAAAACTAAACTTTTGGAATATTATTATATGGTCATACACAAAAGAAAACTAAGGCGGCCCATACACGATCCATTTTCTTGATCAATCTTTGCGATTGATCAGTAATATTGAACGAGTGGGGTTAGTATTGCGCAATGTTTTTCGGTTCTCTGTGTGGAGAAAACATTGACGGAAGTTGACTCGTCAATTTCTTATGCTCAATAAAATTGAACGTGTATGGCCGGCCTAAAAGAACCGGAGGCACAGATAACAACAAAAACCAAAGAATGTGCCACGCGATGCACAGACTAAAAAAGGGTTGACGCAGGCACCTGAAACACAGATAAAAGAAAATCCGCCGACTAATCGATGATGGAACACCAAAGTGAAAAGCAATCCGAGACACAGATCAAAAAAAAACTAAGCCCACTCTCAGTGAGGCGCGAGGCGACGCGACGCGACGCGTGTCGCAACACTAGTACCATAGCTGAATAGACTAGGCACTCAAAAAAAAAATAACCTTCTGACACCTGTCAATGTGTCAGTCAGTAACAGCTGTCAGTGTTACTTAACTAAAATAAAAAAAGAGAAGACTGGATACAGCTCGTTACAAGCTGTCGTATAAGAGGTACAGGAATTTTTGTAACTCGCAACTAAAAAAAGCTAAACGGGCTTATGAAAAACAGGAGATTGATAATGCTAAGGGAAATAAGAAAAAACTTTGGGATGTTATTAAGAATATTACCAACCAACGGAAACCAGCCGATCACGCAACAGGGTTACTAACTACTGGCAGTGCAGCAAAAGATGATATTAATAAGATTAATATATTTTTTGCTGAAGTTGGGAAAAAGCTGGCGGAAGCACACTGCTCGAGCGCATCCATTTCTAGCCATACAATTATTGACTCGGCAATTTCTCCTTCCAATTCGTTTGTCCTACTGCCAACGGATGAGGTTGAGATTGCTGCGTTAATTAATGGACTAAGAGACAGCTGTGCCGTCGGCCTAGATCAGATTTCAGGAAGGATCTTGAAAAGATATGTACATAGGCTTGTTCATCCGGTCATGCATATCTGCAACCTCGCTTTCTCTACCGGAGTATTTCCACAAGTGTTTAAATCTTCGGTGATTAAACCCATTCATAAGGGTGGTGATAGAGACTGTGTCAATAACTATAGGCCCATCTCTATTCTCCCTTCACTTTCAAAAATTCTAGAAAGGCTTATGAACAGGCGCCTCGTTAAATATCTAGAATCTAACAATCTTCTCTCATCTTCTCAGTATGGCTTTCGGTCTGGTTTGTCAACTAGTGACGCTGTCCATGAGCTTGTTGACTCTATTATAAAAACTCTTGACAACAAACAAAAGTGTATTTCAGTATTCTTAGACCTTGCCAAAGCCTTCGACACAGTCTCTATCCCACACCTGGAAATCAAGCTGGAAAGGATTGGAGTAAGAGGGCTTCCCCTAAAACTTTTCAGTAGCTTCTTAACTAACCGAACACAGCGCGTTAAGATAGACCATTGGCTCAGTGATGAGCAACCTGTCTCCTACGGGGTACCCCAAGGAAGCATCATTGGTCCAACGCTGTTTTTGGTCTATATAGACGGTCTCTGTAGACTTAATTTGCGTGATGGTAAGATCTTTACTTTTGCAGATGACACCGCTCTGTTCTTTAGCGGTAACAGCTGGAATAATGTCTTCGTATCAGCTCAAAGAGGCTTTAGTGAGGTGTGTTCTTGGTTGCAGCGAAATTATCTCACTCTTAACGTCACTAAAACCCAATACTTAGCTTTTGCCCACAGACCGAACCTTCTTCCGCCTCAGGATTATACCATTAAAGTACACAGTTGCAACCCCTCCTCTCATATCTGCCAGTGCCCTACTCTCCATAGACCTGATAAAATCAAATATCTTGGTGTAGTTCTTGATCACACACTAACCTTCAAACTCCATATTGACGTACTTGTAACAAGACTTCGTAAAATGATTTATATTTTCAAGGCACTAAGACACGTGGCAGATCGCAAGACGATCGATATGGTTTACAATGCTCTTTGTAAATCCATAATGGAATACTGCATTACTTCTTGGGGAGGTTCAGCTAAAACGCACCTCATAGACCTGGAGAGAGCACAGCGAGCCATTTTGAAGGTTGGTGCAGGACTTCCGTTTCGATACCCCACAGCCCAGCTATACAAAGATTGGGATGTCCTTACGGTAAGGCAAACATTTATCCTACGCTCTGTTCTTAAGCAACACTCCCGGATGCATTATGACCCCATTCTAGTAAGCGGAAAGCGTAGAAAAGGGAGCGTTTGCCGATCCTTTACCTTCCGTACAAGCCATTCTCACAACTTCTTTTGCTTCTTGGGTCCTTACTTGTATAATAAATTAAACACCTTTTTAACTATTTACCCAATGTGTAAAACTAGCTGCAATAAAGCAGTAACTAAATGGCTTAAAACACTAGACTATCAAGATACAGAAAACCTTCTATCCCCTCCACAATAGTAAATCTTTAATCGATGATACAAGCACACCGTACAGACTGGACCTGCACTTGCTGATTCTTAACCCCCTTCCAAGGTGGTTGTGTTATATATCCAGCAACATCATAATCAGCAGCCTGAAGGCGTCCTTCACCGAACATAACGCTACACATAAGCACGCTGTTACATAAGTATCTTCATCATATACGATTTTAAACTTCCATGGTCACTAACATTACCTACTCAAATATAATTGGGTCGGGTACGGCGTATTAATAATCCTCATCATCATTATCATCACCAGCCTGAAGACGTCTACTGCTGAGCATTGGCCTCCCCAGAGAGCGCCACTATGAGTGGCTGCTCGCCTACTGCATCCATCGGCGCCCCGGGGTATTTCACCAGATTGTCCGTCCACTTGGTGGTGGGCCGGCTTACGCTACGTCTTTCCTGTATATACCTACTTCTAATTCCTAACCGTCTCGGTCCCCTTGGATTCTAGTATAAATAAATAGGTAATATGTATTTGAACAAAACTATGAACATAACTTTAAAAGTCAAGGTTATAATATTTCTTTTAATTGTGGTTAAGTAAACTTTTACATGTATATTACGTACATCGACATAGTCAGTCTCGTATTAAATAACTTAATGTGTCAATTTCAAAATATTTGGATCCCAATAGGCTCTTCTTATCTATTATGCAAGTCAAAACACGATTAATAAGAATACGTAATTTTAAGAGTTAATTTGTTAAGTGTATTAAACTTCAAAGCTGTAAACTATAGCAAGCTATTACCTGCTAAAAATAAGTAATGATTTTAAATTCGAGTGGGTAAGATTATGGGATCCTTTCTTTATGATCGTGCACGGTGCAGCATCGTAAACTTGAACATGTTTAGGACCTACAAAACACACACACACACACACACACACACACACACACACACACACTGTAGCACTCAGCTCTTTCACACACAAATCATCACACCATATACAGTTAGCACACTCTCATCTAGACAATGGGAATCTACCTCTGAAGTACGCCGGCGAACGGTGAATACCTGCACTCCTATACCTAATGTGTTACATGGAATTATGCTTATCCTTAAGTTTAAATTTCTTTTGTTTATTTCTTTGTTTTCTACTCATATACAACTTCGCCTCAACTGGAACGGTTCCCTTAACCTGTACTGTTCTCCTGTGACTGAGATTTACAAGTAACTCAAGATAAATAACCCCCACGACATAGTATAATATATTCTTAGCTTCAAACCATTGTTTAAGCACCTACCGTCAGTCATTTCAATTTGCACTTAAATCTCAGTCCAACTATGTTCTACCCTCTGTTTTTAAGACTTATGTTAACAAGTGTGTCTCCGCGGAGTGGGGTCCTGGTGACTTGTAATACAGGTTTTAAAACCTACATCAGGCACCAGTCTCTCACAAAGCAGGTAACAATGTTAATTTATTGTACCTAAAATATTATCAAATAGCATTATTGTTGACTGCTTGTGTATGAGAGAAATAAATATTATTATTATTATTATTATTATTATACTTAAGTAAACTAGCTACTACAATAATAAAAACTAATAGACTAGCTACACTATCTACTACTTAAGTAAATGATAATAATATTGAAAGAGAATATAAGATAGTTAATTTTGATGGAACCTACGCTGTCCATGTTCCAAAACTTTGGGAATCTACATTAGAGCTGAAAATGAGTATCCCAGGCAGCCCGCAGCCCGCGGGGCGTCGAGCGCCTGTATCGTTATGCACCTCATATTTTAAGAGCACCTATGAAATAAGGATCTAAAGTAAGTAATCCCAAAAGAGCACCGAAATAAAATACAATCAGGTGCTGATTTGGGATAAAAGTAACATTTTAAATAATTCTAAAATAACAACGCTTTTAATAGCACAGTGATATATAACGCAGCTATTGCGTGATATTTTACAATAATTAGATGATTTTACGGCTCGCATTAACACCAACCATAATTTACGGCAAAGTTAGCATCGTTCTGAAGTTCACCGACTCGTGTTCTCTCGTGAACCGATTTGTTCCGCAAACAAAACATGGAAACATATCGTAGTAAAGTGTATCCGATAGAAAGCAGCGCGCTCCTCACCACCACACCACCACCACCACCACGGGAGCGATCGCTCGCGGCCACATCAATATCGAATGAGTGTAGTGAGCTGAGCTAGAGTATCGTTGCGCACTGCAACATGAAGTTTATACTAACTTTGGCTAACGGAGTAACTACTAAAATTGCTTTGGTTAATATAAAATGTACAACCTATTCTGTGTTATACTGTCTGTTGTCTCCCTGTACATAAAAGTATCTATGGAATTTATAGCAGTATCGCTTGTTTAGCGTTATCATCTGATTAATTTACTTCTTTTTTTTAACTGACATTATCGTAATAGGCTTGCTATATATACAATTTTTGTCATAGTTATTTTATATGCTCAGTATTACGCGTATTACAGTATTACAGTTTATACGCGACAAATATTTAACTTATGTTTTTTTAAATACCTATCTCATTTGACTTGTAAAAGTGCTATGAATAGCCTACTTGCAATAAAACACTTTAATTTTGATTTTTGTTTGTAAAGACAAACATAAAAAATTGAATCTGTACAAAAAATTATTTATTATCATCCTAAGAAGACAAAGCGGCGGAAAAACGCTTAGCTAATTTCGCCACTGTATTTAGCCCATCATAATATGACAGACGGAAATAAAAAACGATAAGTGTACAAAATGTCTAAACTAGACAATTATTTGTTATTTCTTTCGCTTTGGTTTAGCTATAGACAAATTACAATCTTTCTATGATTTCGCTGAAGCTACGCCATCCGTTTTGTGGATACTCTATCAGGTTAAAGGCACTAAAATAAAGTACGTTTGGTCATTGAACAAAATATCAGCCAATTTACCTGAATATTTAGTGTACCCTAGTGCACGTAGAGCAGAGCCCACTTCCATATGTAGCCCCTACCGCAGCCTTTGCACTGCGCTCGGCTACTCGTCTCCTATCGACTATCGACTCCTGACCGACGGAATATCTGAGTGGACGGTACTTCCACAGCATGTATTGGCTTGGCACAGATAATGTATTACTGGTATTGGAAAAGTATTGTCTATATATTTATTTATTATTTCACCATTAATTATAATATATTCAGCCAGTATCGAAATCTGTTGATGATGAATCAAACAGTTTGAACCAGCTCTGTATAGCTTGATCATAAAGCACTCTCGATAAAGGTGTCACTCACTAGCTACAAAAGGCATCCGACGCTTGATACGGGGAGCCTATGACTACCTATGTCATATAGGTCATGGCGTGGAGCTTATAATATGACGGATAGTGTACACGTTGCCGCCAACATTTATTGGCCAAACATCGTACGCTAGTGCAGACCAGCTTATCTGCACAGCTCTACACTGGCCGAACGTTTGTAGTACTGGACACAAAACTGGTTATGCCGGCATTTACTCGTTCGCTGCGAGAACCAATCACATAGGTGAGATATTTTCTCAGGCTAAAAAGTATCAATATTAGTTATTAAGATAGTGTGAACAATTTATGTACAATATTTTATCCAAATTAATCCGGCTGCCAAACAAACAAACAAACAATTCAAAAAAAAACATTACCATGATAAATCGCCTCCAAGAGCGCTTTTTACGTGCATTTGACGCGATTGTGTGCACTCTTTTAACCAAATAAGTCCAACCTCCACATTCTCCACAACTAGTCTAAGGGTGGGTTTTTGGATCCGTAGTTAAGGTAACCAATGGTTAAAAATGCTAACAAATGTTGACCATTGGTTAGAATTTGTTAGCATATTGACCATTGGTTACCTTAACTGCGCATCAAAAAACCCACCCTCAGTAAGGTATCGTCACTTGATACTTTTACTCTTGGATGATCTATCTTTTGCTCATCATCATCAACACCCTGAAAAAACCCACTGCTGAACATAGGCCTCCGCTACAGAGCGCCACTTTGAGCGGCTGCTCGCCTACTGCATCCATCGGCTCGAGTATCTTATATTCAAAGCAATTTTTGGTCAAAATGAAAATATGTTAGTGTGGTATAATTGACAGAAACGCGATATGCGATTATCATACTGAATTGCTATACAAAGGTGCCAAGCAAAATGTAGCTTGTATCGGTCGGCTATACATAGGAACATTAGCTGTCGCGCAACAAGCCATTCTACTACGCGACGCGACACGCGACAGTGCGGCAAAGGAACGTCAATAGCAGCACTAGCAGGCTAGCTTTATAACTTCGAATATACGGGTTTACGAGGTTCAGATCATGTTACAGGTAAACTGAGGGCGGCGGAAGTTGCCAAAGAGTGTTGGTTTATGTAGCGGTTTCCTTTGATGGCGTTTCAGCTTTGTTATCACTTCTACTATCTAATTTCTGGTTCAGCTATGAAAGAGGTCTGATCTCAGTCGCTGATAAGTGAACTTCTATCACTTCATCAATGTTTTAATGAATAAGGAAATTATAACTATCTTATGTTATCAAAATCAATTCAATTCAATTCATTTATTAATAAGCGATTCACTTACATAATCGTTAAAAATTCGTTATTCCGTCAATAAATCTGAAACCTTACAAAAACTTGCATTACTTCTTCTACGAAATAAAACAATTTCGAAAATCAATTAAAGACAGTTTCATGTTTGCTCTGATTTTACGAAGTAAGCATGCGGATAGGCCCAGATATCGCAAAAATATCTAAACAAAAAAATACGTTTTGAAATGAGAGGAGACCATATTTTCGGAAAAGTTCTATAGGTAGGTACTTAAAAACAAGCTGCGTTGTGTCAAACGTAAACAGTCTTGAGTAGAATAAATAAAAATCCCCAACAAAACAAGTCGGCCGCCGCGCGCCGGGAGTCAGGCTCACTTCTCAATTTGAATAACAAACTGGTCAGGCAGCGCGAGCATCTCACCAAGTAATTTCTAATAAACCTAACTAAATTAAATTCACAGATCTCTTCCGCAATGTTAAAAAAAAAGAAATTGTCACGTTCCTCCGCGCCGTCCCTTTTATTCACTTTGCCCGGAGCTTCCTCTAATTAATTAAATTTTGCGTCAAAAAATATAATTCATTATCAAAAATGTTGCCGCGGGACGTGAATGTGCGCGTCCTGGGATCCCGCGTCCCGCGTCCCGCGTCCCGTGTTCCGGCGCTGTATTAGAATTACGCGGGATTATGTGGGACTTTACTTAATTACGGGATCCTGTCGTAACGAGTAGAGCTTAATTTTTTAGGCAGTGTTTGCGAAGTCTCGGCGAAGTGATTCGCATATTTGTAAACAGGATGCAAAATTAATGTTTAGCACTTTTATACACGTGAGCTGTCATTATCCTGGCCTAATAAGTACTGAATAATAATAATTATTATGGCTCATTGAATACGAAACTGCCTGAATCGCATGATCATCACATAATGATTGTAATTATTATTAGTAAGTATTTTAGTATCAAAATCACTCACGAATAGTGTGTCGATTTCCCGACCAGGTTCGAAAATTGTACACTATTGTAATTGTACACTATTCGTGAGTAACAATCGGATATATTTATTTACTAGTGATGCCCCGCGGTGTTAACCACGGATAATGTGTTAATCCAGTGTGTAAGCTATCTGCATTACAAATTTAATCAAAATCGGTTCAGAAGTTACGGTGATAGAAGATTACAAACATTCACACGTACAAACTTTCGCATTTATAATATTAAGTTAGATTATTAGTATGTTTAGATGTAGTCAAAGTACAATAATTGTATCTATTGCAACAATATGTAGGTGCAGTGCTAATCCTTATGTTAAATTTAATTAGGTTTGTAATTATAATAGCCGTAACTCATGCTAATGACCGCGATAACTTTGTGTGCGTTTGACAGATACAGTGTAATAAAGCCACAGATCCTGTGCTTATAATTAACCCATATACGAATATTTGAATAAGTAATGATATTTATATGTATAAATATAGATGAATATTTTGTTTATTCAAATTTAATCAATTATTTATATGCATCATCACTATCCATCAGGTGAGATGTCAAAGGATTTTTGTCTAAACATTAAGAAAATGTTTCATTCATACGTACATGAATACATATACTCATGTTAGACTTAACATTTCGTAATAACATCATTATGAGTAGAACTCTATCATAAAATAATAAAAATCCTGCTCTTTAATGGAAAACCCTTCGTTCTTTTTCATAACAACAATAAATAAGGCCCAATAACCTGGTTTCTTCTAGTTTTCCAAACTCATAGCAATTTCCAATCTCTCGTTTTACTTCTATAACTAGTTCGCGATGGGTTATATTTTACTTCTATTTCGTTCGCAATGGGTCATGTTTTACTAGAACATGATCTGCTGACTTCATGTTAACTATAAAGATGGGGAAATATGGCCAAGGGGGTGTGGAGGTGGACATTGGGGTATCCGGGTAGTGGGGTACCAAGTCACCGGCTAACATTATTGGGCGCCAACTGGGCCGTGAAATAATGTTGTGCATTCCCGCGTTCACCCACACTATTTTGATAACAGTTATTACCAGTAACACAACTCTATTTAATACGTCAATATTGATGATCATCATCATCATCATCATCAACAGCCTGAAGACGTCCACTGCTGAACATAGGCCTCCCCCAGAGCGCGCCACCTGGAGCGGCTGCTCGCCTCCTGCATCCATCGGCTCCCCGCGGCTTTCACCAGATCGTCGGTCCACCGAGTGGGGGGCCGGCCTACGCTGCGTCTTCCGGTTCGTGGTCGCCACTCGAGAACCTTTCAATTCAATTTTGATCATCTCATAATTATAAATTTTTGATGTCATAAAATAGTGGTTGTTTGTTGTTTCTGCATCAGGATATTAATGAATTCTGATATATTATAACTGAGTGTCGTAGTGTCAAAAAGCCGCCAAAGTGGCGCTCCATGGGGGAGGCCTATGTTCAGCAGTGGGCGTCTTCAGGCTGCTGGTGATATTGTAGTGGTGTATACGTGTAGTCCAAGCGTAAGAATAGAACCCCCCATCTCTTCCTGTAAGAGCCGGTTAGAGAGAATATCGAGTGAACAGGCAACAACATCCATCTCAATCTGCAATTATTTTTCTCAACGATTAGATAGGGACTACAGATTTATCATTTTTATTTAAAACCTGATAATGAATATATTTATTTTTAAATTTTCAAGTACACTTATCAGTAGCACTTATCAGCACTATTCTTGTTACTTTAGTAATCTGTATAGAAACTGTCAACATGAATCAAGTCAATGCGATAAGCACCGATACATGTAGATGGGATTTACCAACATTATCCTTGGTATAAATACGTGTTTGCCAATACAACCCGGACGTAACCTGCACGGAAATGTATGAAATATTGATGAACTAGAGGCATGCAGGATAGAGTGAAGTAGCTACCTGTCTGCATATACAACAGGGATTGGTATCGAAATGGCATCGATTGGGATCGAAACAGCAGTCGGTAGCATTATTCCAATATAACTATTTATCAAGGATGGACATTGTAGAGATTTTTCAAATAATTATCAACTAAGTTAGACTAACACTAGAAAAAACTGCATTTAAAAACATATATGCTAAAAAATAATTAATAAAATTGGTTCAAGGTTTCGTTTTCCATAAAGGCTATACGGGACTAACTCTTTTTTGCATTAGAGTCAAATAAAAATTATTTTTCCTTAAGCTGGGTTACTTTTAAAAGACAAAATGTAGCTGGCCTTATTATGCTATCAGTTACTGTTGTTCTGTAGGAAGCTATGATACTGATAGCAATAAACATCCAAACTTCCGAACTCGTCCGGTTTGCCGTATGCGCGCAGTTTTTATTTACCGGGGTAGTCGGGTCTCGCTTAGTTTTCCGCGTGACTTCGCCCGCCTTTGTCCGCTATCCGCTACTAATGCAGCGTGTTTTGCTTCGTATAGACTCGTCCCTCTGATTAAGCGATAAAGGGTTTGGTGAAATATGTTTTGGACCGAGTTCATGCGCTCCAGTTTTTGTTCGTTCGGATACCTTAATAAATAACTGAAGTTGGACCGGTACAGTCGTAGACCCGTCATACTGACCGTCCATATATCATGGATTTGAGAACAATAAATAAAGTACATGAAAATAGATATATGTTTTATTTTTATTTTAGCATTGAAAAGAGATCATTATGGCTAAGAAAAAAGATTGATCGAAGTCCTGACCAATTGCTTTAAGAAACAACTTTACAAAACGCGGTTTTCGAGTTTTGTGATAACTACTTATTTTATAAAACGGCATCGTTCAAGTTTTATAATATTTTTAATAGTACCTTTAGTAGTATAGTGTTGTAAAAGTGCTAAAGAAAGTGGTGTTGCCATATTGCTGTAAAAAGAATTGGCTTAACTTTGACTTTAATAGGATTTAGCATTTACTCTTTAGAACTGGGGTGTAATCTGTGGCTATTCTGGACAATATACTTAACCCATATGCTTGGGCCTCCCCCAGAGAGCGCCGCTTTGAGTGGCTGCTCGCCTTCTGCATCCATCGGATATTTTTGTGTATTTATGACATATTCTTGACTAATACTGCAAAGTGCAGACTTGCAGGGTGTTGAGTTAAAGAGGATTTTTCTCACAGATAATCTGTGTTTTTTCTAGATCAACTCATTGCTCTTAACTCTTACTAACTGAATTAGTTATTTATGATATTAGGGCGGTAAGTTGGTTTTTACAAACGAGTAGACAAATGTAAGCCCGAGACGAAGTCGAGGGCTTACCATAGTCACGAGTTTGTAGAAACCAATTTCCGCACGTGTATCATACAACGTTTTTCAACACATTTGCGAGAAAACAGTACAATAGGTATAATGAAACAAACTTTTGTTTATTAGTGGGAAAGTCGCAACAAACAATCTTTGATGTTCCTAATCTAATATGAAAATGGGCTAAAATGGCGCGCATTTACAATGAAAATGGCGCCACGTGCGTGTGGTGAAAATTAGAACTACATCTTTAGTTTCATTTGCTCTTTAGTATTAAAGTGAGACAAACTTATTGAGCAAAAACGCTTCCAAGGAGTTTCGATCATTCAGCTTATTTATTCTCGTTATGTGAAACTCTTTGGTGGAATTCTTATATATGTTTTATAGAAATTAAAAAAAACCGTAAAGGTTATGCACGGCGCTATACAAGGAACGATGCGATAAAATACATACACATTTGCTCAAAAAATGCATTTACAAAGCCTGTATACATTGTTCGAAAGTTAAACATTACGCACCATACAACGGAGCATGCGGTAAAGTAGGTACTCTCACCTAAGTACCTATTTTACCGCATCCTCCGCTGTATAGCGCCGTGCGTAACCTTTACGGTTTATTTTTAATTTCAATAAAACATATATAAGAATTTCACCAAGGAGTTTCACATTACCAGAATAAATAAGCTGAATGATCAAAACTCCTTGGAAACGTTTTTGCTCAATACGTTTGTCTCACTTTAATACTAAATAGAAAATGAAACTAAAGATGTAGTTCCAATTTTCACCACACACACCTGGCGCCATTTTCATTGTAAATGCGCGCCATTTTAGCCCATTTTCATATTAGAGTAGGAAAATCAAAGATTGTTTGTTGCGACTTTCCCACTAATAAACAAAAATTTGTACTGTTTTCCCGCAAATGTGTTGAAAAACGTTGTATGATACACGTGCGGAAATTGGTTTCTACAAACTCGTGACTATGGTAAGCCCTCGACTTCGTCTCGGGCTTACATTTGTCTACTCGTTTGTAAAAACCAACTTACCGCCCTAATATCATAAATAACTATTATCAGAACGTGGCAGATACCTAGTTAGTTAAGAACAAAAATGAATGGCCTCAATTCGGTCACTCAACAATGCCATATATAAACAGAGCCGCGAAGGAGGCAAAATTGCCGTCCAATCGTAATTACAATCAAAATTAAACGTATAAAATGAGCCATATAAAATTAGTGCCATATAAAGTGTACTATATAAAATTGACCTTGTCATATATATGCGTATAATAACATAGTATCAGGCACCGATCAGTTAATGTTTAAGGTTATAGAAGCTAGTTAGTGTACTGAGGCCAAAGTGAGGCAACTTAGACCACATATTATAAATAGTTTATGTTTAGACACAATATTTTAGTAAAGTTGGTGACTATTGTTGTGATAAGTGTTTGTAATCTGCTTTGTGATTAATAAAATAAAATAAAATCATTTTCGACAACATTTCCAAGTTTCTTTCTGTGCAAAAATGCCTATTTCTAAAATGTAGGTCAGAAGAATTTTCCCCATGAACGTCCAAATGCAATTCATGCAAATCACGGCCGTCAACGTTCATCATTCCACGGGCACTTTGTAGACCTTTTAAGATAATGAGGGAATATGACGTCATGGACCCTCCGTCATCTGTTCCGGATGGCGTCCGTTTCGCTCGGGTCACTCGGGTGTGATGCGTTCTAGACTAGGGTGGTAGGTTGTGTTGCGAGCCTGACCTTTTGCCACCCTGACCGAGGGCCGCTTTATTTGAGATGTGTTGAGTGCACAGTTTGCGTTAATAAATCCCTTAATATGCAGCGCACCGCGCTCAACGTTCTACCGGTTAAAGTTGCACCACACTGGAGCAGCCTATCCCAGCCTATTTATATCGGTGCGTGTAGCGTGTTGCAAATTTTAGTACCTACCAACGACTTAAAGCGGGTTTTTGATCCGTAGTTAAGGTAACCAATGGTTAAAAATGCTAACAAATTTTGACTATTGGTTAGAATCAGTTAGAATTTTTAACCATTGGTTACTTTAACTACGGATCAAAAAACCCACCCTTAGAGAACTCAGTTACTGTTTTGAGTATTATAATATTAGTAGGGCCACTTTCTTTCATGGAACACGTCTTGACTGTTAATACTAGAACTGATGGTAAGTACGCTATATATTTGCGTCACCCGGAAATGTGAGTTTATTTGCATCCTTTTAGCAAACCACACTTTATCACATCAGGGAGCCAACCGATTGGTCGGCTCACTGGTCATCTGATTAGATCATTCATTGCATTTCTGTCTTCCCCGGCGGCGCCGACGCGGGTTGATGAAGAACGCTCACTAGCTAGAGTAATCTACTCTAGATACTGGTTCATAACTTCATACTCACCCTGTGCTGAGTGGCCCTTAGCACCCTGCAGGGCTGAGGGATGATGTGATTAACTACAGGGTATTTGGACAATAGCACAAAGAGGCTAGTAATCTCTTTTTGGGGCCACTTAATTTCTGAAACCTTTTTAATATATTCTTCACATTAATCTTTCTTTTTCTTCTTCCGATTGCGCTTATCATTTTTTAGTATAATTTATAGTGCAATCGAATCTTCGGATCAGAATTTTCTTTTTTCTGTTATACCAGATCGCTTGCACCGGTAGTAGAAAATAGAACTTCCCATATTCAAACTCATTATTATAAGAAAACCATATTTTTATTTGCTTAGACTTAGAACACGTCTAATTCCAATTTATGAAATATGATGTACAAGTGCTAATACTAGTCTCATCATCAACAGCCTGAAGATGTCCGCTGCTGGACATAGGCCTCCCCAGAGCGTGCCACCTTGAGCGGCTGCTCAGTGCTCACCTCCTGCATGCATCGGTTGTCAGTTCTACGGGCAATGTCGCCTGCCCATAGTGCCCATCGCCTTTCAATCTGCTAATTTTAAAAGCTATATAATAAATATCAGCAATACTAGTCTGAAGTTATTAGATTTTGATGGTATTGGAAATAGAAAATATCGTTTATGATTAAAATTATTGTATTCGACAGCTCAAGAGGTGCCTTCATTGTTGTCATAGAGAATCCATTATCTTTAAAACTGCAAGAAGTTGTTTTTGATCCCACAATCACTGCGTATGTCCAATCCCCGCATTAGCCCTTTGACTGCAGCTAATCGCGCCAGTTTCCGTCTCGCTACCCTTTACCACTGGCGCTGAGCCAGGCGATTGTAAACCTTACGGTTCTTGGAAGAGAGTGCTAGTTCATAGCTCTTGGCAAGCTGCCAGGAGGCGGGTACATACGGGGTGAAGACGCGTATTTCTAGGTTGAACCTAATGATCGATTGGTGGTATTACTTTTTGGTAGTTTGTATTACATTTCAGACTGAAAGGATAGACATACTAAATAATATTTCTAGCGATATGAATCATAGATGAAAGTAACAGGGGGGAATCTCCCCCCCTTTCTCGTCTGAGGGACGTCCTCATAATGAGTCTGAGAGCTGAACTAAAAAACCGTCTAAGCGTCATGCTCTTCTTATCGCTCAATATACGTACTCATTTCACTGGCATGGCAAATTGTGTGCCTTGCGCCTAACTCAAGCGGACCATTCGTGAGATGCGACTTCTTTATTTTTTTCTCTTTTATTTACATCTTCATCATTGCTGTCTTGCCTCTTGATTTATTTTTCCGAAAAAATTAAATAAATATGTTTTTTTTTAATTGAAAAGGGCTGGAATTATTAAATTAGAAATTTTGTTAATTAACTTAATTTGGTTAATTTGTTTTGGCATTAAATATTTTGTAATAATTGTCTGGGAGATAAATATTTACTTACTCTAATTGTACGAACGCGTGGTTGTTAGCCTGCCCTAACACTGAGATCCCCAAATCTGTTTCCTCACAGAGGCTCTGGGACGGGCCGCTCTGCGAGCAAGTACGGAATCAACTTATCCATACGTGCTCAAGCTCCGCAGATCGTGCCCACCTCTTAGCCGTTTCGGTGTGGGAATCGGGTTTGTGGCTACAGGCTCTCCCATCGCAAAATACTGGTACCCTGTTGGATTCATCCTCGTTCAGGATTGCAGCATCCCTCCGCTTGGGCGTATTTTGCTCTGCTTCACACCACTGCCAGTGTGGTAGTGCTGTCGACCAGCTCGGTCACCATGGCCTGTCCTGCGTCCGAAGTGCAGGGAGGATTCCTCGCCACGTGAGCCTCAACGATATAATTCGTCGTGCTTTTACCAGGGCCAATTGCGCAGCTATTTTGGAACCAAATGGCTTCGTACGTGACGATGGTAAAAGACCCGACGGAATGACCTTGATCCCGTGGAAGATGGGGCGGCCCTTGGTGTGGGATGCTACGTGTGTAGACACCCTTGCGCCGTCACATCTTCCCGAGACAGAAAATAAGGCTGGCGCGGCGGCGAATTCCGCAGAGAAACTGAAAAGGCACAAATATAGTAACCTAGACAGCGGTTTTATTTTTGCATCTTTTGGGGTCGAGACTCTTGGGCCATGGGGACCAAGTGCACACAAAATCTTTAAAGAACTTTGTAAGCGTCTGGTTGAAGCAACGCGTGACTGTAAGCGTCTGGTTGAAGCAACGCGTGACCAAAATGCTGGCCTCTATTTGGGCCAAAGGTTGAGCATTGCCATTCAACGTGGCAATGCTGCCAGCATTTTGGGCACTTTGCCCACTGGTAGTGGTTTGTTAGATTAGTTTTGTATAATATTGTTAATTTTATAGTTTTAGTTTAGGGTTATAGAATACCTAGTTTTACTGTTGCAGTTTTGTTATTATATTGTGTTTAAGATATACATAGCTTACTCTAAATAATCGTCGTAACGTCATTTATTATTGTGGTATAACAAAAAATAATAAATGACGAATACAACGAAACCTTGTGAGCCCGTGTGTCCCCGACTTACAAGCTCATTTGTTAGCCCCAGCATAATGCTGTGTAAACTGCGAGCGACGCCGGGTGACTGCACTTGTGTCACTGACCTAAATGGCGGCTAATTTATGTTGTAGCTACATTTTGTCTAATAATTGAGGACAGGTCAAGCGTGGAACGTTGTAATGCTAACAATACGCTGAACTGCTGCAGAATATTCAGCTGTTTGGACTAATATCTAATTATCTATAATATGCTCAACCGAGAAACTAGAACGAGATAAATAAACGAGCCTGAGCGAGATGGTAGATAGATAGATAAACTCATTATTATACACACCAAACATTTCAAATAAAAAAAATAATAAAGAATCGATTTACAAAAAGGTAGGTGGGTTACTCTACAAAACTTGTTTTTATTATCAAGTAAATAAGATTATAATTCCGTAATAAATTAATGAAGATATCCGGCTGCTGTGTGAATATCGTTGACAGTTACAATAACGTTGTAAAAGCTGAATTTAAAAGTATTAATATTTTGCTTTTATATTGAAAACGCACTGTATTTCCATACTGCAAAGTTCCATCGTAGCCAGTGCTTATCGATTCTCACTTGCATTCAATAGTTTTTGTGACTTTATGAACCAGTTTTTTATAGTTTCAGGAAGTCATAAAACTGAATTATAATGCACTTCTATGTGCAAATGTTTAAAATGAATTTAAAAATGTTTTGGGGGTTGTGAACAGTTACGAATCGTTAAAGTGAACATAATTAAGTTCTATATACACTTATATGTATTCTGTCCCCCACTAGGTGGACCGACGACTTGATAGTCAAAACCGCGGGGATGCAGGAAGCAAGGTCGCCGCTCAAAGTGGCGCTTCATGGGGGAGGCCTGTGTTCAGCAGTGGACGTCTTCGGGCTGTTGATGATGCAATCTGTGCCTAAAGGCAAACTTCATTAGCCCATTCATGTAACATCTGAGGGTCTGAAAAGTTTCTAGTGTTTTAGTAAACTAAAGAAATTAAAATATGTTCACCATGAGTTATGTCAATGTTTAGAAATAAAATGTCGGCATTTCATAAAACTTTGCTCCCTGAAACTTTGTACGTAACAAGGTCGTCCACAACATCCTAATGTTAAGCCTCAGGCTTTCACACATACATCTCCTCTCGACGAGTCACGTGTGGAGTGCAATTACTGCCACTTTACCTCTTCATATCCTACCAACGTTATGCACTAAGAAATAAGGTTAGATTTTCTAAAAGCTAGCGCTAAAACCTCGTATTCGAATTCAAGTCGCGTCCAAACCGACGTCTAAACTTATTAAGTTCGCGCTCTCGGACCGGAGCGGAGAGCTCGGCGGGGAAATCGATGGTTGAATGGAATCTTCATAGAAAGGCATTACTGAGCGCGTCAGGAACTTGGAACTATACTTGCGACGGGAAATGTTGGACAACTTTCGTTTGAGGATTTAGATGTTATCGGCAAACATGGCAACGTTTCAATTTGTAGAACAATGTGAGATGAGTGTGTGTGTCTTGGTTTGCTGTCGGTCACAGTTTTTGTTGGAGCTGCGTGCACTCGTACTGTTGTTATCTGTTTTCTGAGCTAAACTTGGTGACAACCCTAAAGGGTCAGACTCTACCGATTCTGCTTCAGAGTGCTCAGAGACCCTTAAAGATAAAAAATGAAGATCATGACCTTTAAAATATCAATGAATAGAGACGATGCCTTGCGGTATCGCTTACAATTTACCCCATTTCCTGCGATCAATCTTAATATTCCGGGATAAAAAGTATTCTATGTTGATGTCGGTGTAAGTAATCTCCAATGTGTGCAAAACTTCATCCAAATTGGTCCAGTCGTTTTATCAAGATAGCGACATACCTTCAAAAACAAATAAACCCACAACATGTCTCTTTTATATATTATTTTTTAATCAATATTAGAAGTGTTTTAGAATTTTTAAATTACCTGTGCTAATACTTGTTACAGACAATTTTATTTAACTGTAATGTTTTAATTTAACTGTAAAGTAAAAGTCTAATTAATTTTTCTTTTATATTTTTTCTCTATAAACAATTCAATTTAGCATAAAAACGTTAGAAAGAGCTAAGAACACTGAAAGTCGTTCTGACGTTTCCGCCGCAGCCACTTTGTTGTTAAACCTGCGGCATTACCGGCATTACCATCTCGTTCCAAGTTGCCCCTGAAGTGGCATTTTTCACAAGTTTCGAAGTATTAAATCCCGGGAGCCGCGGCGGGATCCCGGGAAGGGGAAACTATCGCGTGCTACTTTGTGCGGGATATCATGTTAACGACTTTGCCACGACTTCGCTGATGTTTCCCGCTGTTTGTGCGGTCTCTTTGTAATGTATTGTATTCTTGAATTGTCGAGGATTATCGTGAATTACGCATAAATTTGGTATTTCAAAGGTTTTTTGCGAAATGAATGTACATGTGAATGGTACTCCGACTTCTAATAGGTACAATATATGACGTATAAAACGTGTTTGTTTAGTTTTCAGTTTCATGCTTAAATGACCGAATTAATTTAGGTTAACTTTGTACACAGATGAGATGACGTAGTATACGTACTTTTAGCCAGGAGCATTAAGAGTATCTGCAAAAACAAGTAAGTAAATAGTAGACGAAACCGCGCGGTGCCCCTAGTATTCAATAAACAACTAAAAAAAAAATTGGTATTTGTTACTCGTTTTCTATAATACTAATAAAGGATGGACTTATATGGCGTTAAAGAAAACAAAAGGCGAAAGTGACGTTTACCATATCACAGGTAAAAGTGGGTAAAGGTCTCAAATGTTGTATCATATTATATGATATACATTCGCCGTTGTAAAAAAAAGGAACAAATGAATATGTAACTAATTTTAATTTTGGAACAGGCAATAATCACAGCAGGCCTGTGTCCGCGGAACGTCGCCTCAGCGGCAGCGCTGCAGATAGGATACAAACCGTTGTATTATTCAACAACTGTGCGCTGCCAGCTCTCGCGGCTTACACTGTCCCTCACAACTACTCCAGCAACACCGATACAATCAACTTACCACCCTAAAAATAGAGAGATAGCGTTGAATTTCAAATGTAAGGATTACTAAGTAGTTTTGCACAAAATTAGGACTCTTAAATTGTCAGTGCTGCAAAAATTTGTGCATTTTTGTCTCACATGCTTAGATTTTGAATTTTTATTCAGCTCCAGATGGAGACATTCCACTTATTATGAATTTTAAAATGGAAAAGCAGCGAAAAATATAAAGGAAAATTTATGAAACTTAGTAAGAATCTAAGTTTGTTACCTTTAAGAGATGGACAGAAATACAGTTTTTTAAATTGGTAATTTTACTAGGTCTTTTATATATTTTTTGCTTCTGTCATTCAATATCACATATACTACAAGCAAACTAAAAATAATTTAACGGCTATCAAAGGGTCGGCTGCCCGTCTGTAAGCAATGCGAACAACATCTTGCAAATCCACTAAAACATTAACACGTCGTATTTGCACCAAGTCCCAAAATCGCGTAAGTTAGCTCCCCCAGACTCCTGAGTTGTTGGCACAATGAATTTAACTTTTAGCGTCAACAGCGGGAAACCAGATGAAACATAAATGAGTTGGCAACTCAATTCGCGCGCATTCCGCCAATGATCCGCCGGGGGCTTCACATTAAGAGTTTGACAACTTTGACAAATACCACCTACGTACGGGAACTTGGGCATACTGAGAGGCTCTCTTGTTTTAGGAATTTGTGTGATAGGTATGTTTTATTATTAGAACAAAATTTTCAGTATAGCTAGGGGTTGACAGCCTCCGTGGTGTTCGGTTCATAACCCGGAGGCGGCGGGTTCGATTCTCGCGACAGGACAAGTATTTGTGCACAGGAAAAAAAAGTGCAAATACTTGTTCTGTGTATGGGTATTGTGGGATCGTTATCCTCGTAGTTCCAGAGTCAGAGATACAGGGAATCCTAGTTAGGGTACAGGATCTATATGTATGTAATCGTGGGGCGTTATTATTATAAGGTACAAGAGAGAAGAAAGTGTTAGCAGGTATGTGTCGCTGTCTGCCCCTGGGCTTTAACTAATTGCTTATGATATTAGATCTAAGATATATTTGACGTGAAGGTACCTGAATTAAAAGGTAAAATAGAGCACATTATGAATACTATTGCGGCATAAATTAAATCAGAGTTGTAGGAAAATAAAATCTAACAATAGTCATGGAAATGCCTACAACATGCTAGCTGGTAACTCGCCATAAAACAATTATTTTTCTTTTTCTCGTATAGATACGTGGTATTTAAGACAATAAAAAGGCATTAGGAACAGTCCAGTGTGCCTCCACCTTTTGCAAAGGCGAATATTTTCGCGATATTATGCAAATTTGTTGGCAGTAAAAAATACATAATGCTCGGTGTTGAACGAAATTGCGAAATGGATGACGTGACGGCGAAGTATTTTTATTACGCCTTTCATCTTAACAGGAACATTGATATATGAGACGACGAAAATGTTGACACATTAGAAAGTAATAAGGGACCTTTTACGCAGCGCGCCATATGTCGCACTCCATAATGTCTGGAGGAGATGACCTACTTCTGTATCGCGGCGTATCACGAACACCTACCTAATTATTTATAACTAGCTTCTGCCCACGGTTTAGTTCACATGGTATCATCAAGACCATTTTTACTGCTAGGTTTAACCTAAACTTCATTCTATAACGAAGTGTCGTAATAAAAATAGAGCGTCAATAGATGTGCCAGAGTTTCAGATGTGTTTTAGTTTAGACTTGATCATTTTTAGACCTCTTAATTAGACTTACATGCGTCGTTTATATCAATTTGTAAATAGTTACAGAATCTATCACATCTGACAACCTTATCTCAAGTTACTTACTCTACTATAAACTTGATTAAACTTCAGCGTGTCGGTATTAATAATGTGATTAACAAACATAAATCTTAATTAATTTTTCCTTTAGACCTACGAAACAGCGCCGAAGTTTCCAGAAGCCACCGGAATCAATTTGGACGAGTTGGCAACATTGATTGACAGCGCAACTTCGCAACTTTGGATAGACAAATTTTTAATTAGACGCCGGAGCTTAAAGCTCAGGAGTCACGGATAAAGGGTTGCTTATTGCGAACAATATTTAAAGTTTGCTTGTTATTTGAAGGGTGTTGGGGCTACCATTAGGTGTAATACAATCATAGTTACCCACGCTTGTTTAAATAGGTATGCCAAAATTTACTTGAAAATGTTACATCACCAATCTAATTATTACTTACCTATATATTAGGAATAAGTACTTCTATTCAAAGTTAATATAAAAAGGACCAACCATTTAAAAATATCTACTTTGTACGCCAGCAGTAATAATTTTGTAGTTTGTGTCAAAAAAATCTCATGTAAATTGTTTTTTTTTTTAAGTGTAAGCCTCAATCTTTTCGAACAGTTTTCTCCACCAATTCACAAAAGCCAGTATCAACGTTATTCGCGGCGGACTCACGGTCACATGCACTGTTTTGCTGCACCAGTGTAACTACGAGTCATTTCATTATCTAGGCAAAGTGGTACCGTACCTATTTGATTAAAATATTGCTATTACTGAAATCAATTGGTAATTTAAAGACATTTATAGTTCTTAAAATTTTAGCAACCAGCGGGATTTGAACCCGCGCCTTCCAATTCAGCCGATTAGACGCTCTCTCAACTGAGCTATGGTCTCATGACCGCTAACTGCGAAAATCTTAACGACTATGTGCGTTCACCGACTAAGCAGTCGTGGCGACATCTATACTTACAGGCATTTAGGTATATCTTTATAGATACACCTGAAGTGTGGTTTATACTTTAAAATCAATCCATGAATTGATTATTTACAAAAATATTTATTTCATACAATCAACAGTGGTATCTCATTTCTCGCGTCACATGTTGCGGCGATACGGTTGGATCGCTCAATTTCCCATTTCCGGCCGAGAGCCCGCAGTCGCCTCCAGGCTCGCAGACACGCTGGATGCTCCTGATTGATGACCCTTACTTCCCTCCCCCACCCCTCAGCACACCTTACAACCCCCTGCTCTGGAAGCCCATTCATCGCCAGTCATAAATTAACTGCACTCATTTAAACACAATAAAACGGAAAAGTGATATTGAATAGGGATTGTTATCTTGGCCTCAGCCTCCTTTTAGAGCCATTGTTCAAGTTAAATAAACCTTAGGTACTTAAAAGTAGCTGGTGATTCGCTCTATCAATTTATTTGCTTTACTGATGTTTGAACATAATTTTACAAAGCGGTATTTTATCAAAAACGTGGTTATAATTAAGGAATGAATATTAGGTTAAAACGCGGGTAGAAATAATAACTTTTCATGTACTTAGATACTTTCAGTTTTACACAAACATTTACTTACGCTCTGTTATAATAATAAAGCAACTCAAAGGTATCCTAATTTCTGAGTTAAACATCATTATTTTAAAAGTTACTAAAAACAAATCGTTTCTCAACTAAAGAAGCTACTCCTGAAACCCACACGATGAAATTGGCACAGCCTGGAGGATAATAGCAAGGATTTCAAAATTGTTAAAAATTAGAACTATTTTATTTAATTTTAAACTTAATATTTAACTCTTTGCTAAATTGCTCTTTTGCTCGATTACATAATTACAATTGATTACTTTTTATTATTGTTACTTCTAATATTATGTTCATAAAAAGTGAAGTTCTCGAGTTCACTCAGCCTTAAGAAGAACTCATTTAAAAAATAGGCCCCGAAATGAGAGCTTCTTCATAAACTTAACCCCAAGTCCCGGAGACACTTGTGACCGATTTATCAAGACTCCAGGGTGCCTACAGATAAAATATGATAACAAAGGACGTGCTCAAGTCCCCGAGCAGATAATTCTTGCAAAAATATGGAACAATGAGAACCTTCGTAATTTTGATGGAGCTCACGAATTGATTATTCGTGACTCGCAGGAACAGGCGTTGAAACTTTTTACTTTGAGTTGGACCGCTGACTCACGCTGATAATAAAGCGCTGCGCCATTTTATGGCCGAATTACGATCGATGGTGTTAAAAAGTGACTTTGATAAGGAATTTCCGATGTTTTATATTGATGGAGATTATGTTTTAGTAGCTTAAAAAGTTTTATAAAAATTTAACAGATTACGTAGTTTTGTTTTACAGTTTGCAGTACGATTTCATGAAAATTTAAGATGCTTAGGAATAGTACATGAAATCATAACTACCACAGAATATGTCTTTTATTTGGTCCACAATGAGCACTATTATGATGGCTTGATGAATGTAGTGAAATGTTATTATTTTGACTCTTACAATGTTGTAAGGGTAGAACTAAGAATTTATGATCAGTAGGGAAGGGCTCCCGAGACTCTAACTGGCTCTAATTATGATTAGTGATGATGACGATCATGATATTAGGAAAGAAAAGTAAAAATGCGATATCAGGAAAAGTGGTCTTTATTAAAACCTTTTTACGATGATAAAATCATCAAAGTTCACAGATATATTCACGACATCGCTAATATTTACAAATTCCTACAAGTAGAACTAGTTACGGTAACTATTTACAAATTTTATAATATTATGGGTAACTTGGATTAATTCTTTAGGATTGATTGTGTTCAAAAACTTCCATATTGTTAATAAATATTAAGTATGTTATTATTTGTTTGGCTACAAAATAGTTATTTGGTAATACGCAGTAGATAAAACCATCTCATTATATTATGCTCCGAATGTAAACTTCTTTATAGCCATAAGTAGATAGGAGGTATGCTTACTGACCTGAGAAGTACATACAATGATTTATTGTTTTAATAATTATTATTTTTGTCAACAGACACCGAATGAATGCGTACCACGTACCGATGAATGTTTCTCGGCAAGAATGTGACACGAAACGGTTGTGAAGATATTCTTTTATAATGACATCTTATAAACCATAATAATAAAAGTAAGTTATTATGTGTTTCGTTTTGCATGTCTTACATTACGTGTTGAAAGACATTCTCGTAAAACTGACATAAATGTTATTAATTTTTATGAAGGAAGTAAAAAAGGTGTTAAATTATGTTCAACAGTGTGTAATTTTCTGATATTCAAGGTTATTGGGTTACATTAAGATTTATTAATGTTTCCTTTAAAATATATATATGTAATGTTATTATTAGTTATTCTGGTACTTCACACAATTTTTAATATTATGATGATTATAAAACATTTTCATAAAATTTTCAAATAATTTATACATAAATTACGTAACAATAAAACTATTTCAAAATTCAGATAGACATCATCTATCAATCACCATAATAAACGATGTATGTAAATAATATCTTATACGACCTGGAGGACTGGTAGATAATGCTATTTAGCATTAAGTTCATCCATGTACAGTGTACACCTTTGTGCTAAACTATTAAATAAATAAATAAATAAGTAAAGTAAGTAAAAAGTCGTCCAACGAGCTATGGGAATAGCTATGATCGGGTTCTCCCGGCGAGATAAGAACTGAAAAGAGGAGATCCGCAGGAAAACAAAAAGTCACCGATATAGCCCTAAATAAAATGATTAATAAGACTTTTTAAATAGTTTAGCATCATACACACAATAAAATGTATACAATATGTGAATCATTGTACAAAATAGTTGTAACTTAAAATCATAAAGCCTCCAACTCTGTACAGTCCATTGGCGACAGCAAGAATAGAATTTGATTATATTGGTCGACAGGTGACACGAAGGAAACATGTCAGTCAGTATACAACAATACAAATACATAAACTATTTACAATGTACATACATTAATACTGTATTACATACTAACAATTATTTGGAGATAACATGCTGAAGTAAAGGAACACAATATTTCAGCTAATTTCAGTGTGAAATGGAATACTATAATAAACAGCTCTCCGATAGTTCCGAGAATTTAACCAAAAAAAAAAACATGATCTTCGGGACTTTACTAAAGTGAATTACGATCAAGTAAACATGACCCCAAATAAACATGATACTGAAAAACATATTGAAACAAAACACGAAGTTATAAACACCGATGATATAGATCGTGGAATCGACGAGACATCGGCGCCGGGCGCAGTGGGGCGGCAAGCTCGCTCACCCGTGAGTCCCGGCCCGAGACCCGTGAGCCAGCGAAGGAGAGTTGCAACAAAATGAAGCAACTCACACCGTGCCAGTGCACGCACTCCTAATCGCATTTACTCGTGAGTGCACTGTGCATCTTCAGATTCGTATGCAAAGTTTAGTTTGAGAATATCAACAGATTTTCAAGAAATGTACAAATGTTTTTAAAGTTACTTGGAATAAATGGAAATCTGGGAGTATTGGTGCAGATAACCAACATTCAAGATTGTTTTTAATATTTCATAGTGTTTTTTTTTATTTTGTGGCATGATATTAAGTTTGGATTGAAATTTTCCTACATTAACTTTTCCGTTTTAAAGAGTTCACCACTTGACATTTAATCACGAAATGTTTATAACCATAATACTCTTTTATTTTTTCACGACCACGTGACTTGTTTACACATCCAACTAAATAACATTCGTCACTGTCTTCACAATTCACTTCCATTGGGCCATAAAAAACCAATGTCACTTAAATTTCACTCCAAATTCACCAGCTATAAATCTAGTTAACACCAGTTATTTACAGTTCGTGCCGGTAGGAAGCGCGTTATACCGGTTCACGCCGGTGATTTCCAGTTGGCACCGGCTATATCTAGTTCCGGTTCCGTTCAGAAGTCGTCCTCTATACAGATATCTCCTGAATCTGTACGCGCTTTTTGGGTGGTGCGACGGCGGTGGCTGGCCTCTCTTTTAGTTCTGATTCGCAGCTGCGCTGTGGAAATCGATTGATATGTTAATTATTTGACGACCTTGTCTTTCATTCCTTTCCCGATGCAAAAAAATTAGTAGTTTCACGACAACCTCACTCTATTTTCCACAAATGATAATTTCAGAGCGGTTTTGACCAGGTCGTCAGTCCGCTTAGTACGGGGGCCTACGTTGCGTTTTTCGGTTTGTAGTCGGCACTTGAGAAACGTTCTGTCCCATTGGTTATCGGTTCTATAGGCAATATAGCGCGCCAATTGACAAGCATACATGACGAAGCAGAATGATATTATTACCTTGAGTGTACTTTTCCTAGGCGAAGGTGCCACCGACGGCTCGTGGTTGAAAGAACTCACGCCAGTACGGCTGCTGCAGCTTCCTACGCACAACAATAAATAACAATAATTATCTAGAGTTAAGAGTAGAGCAGGGGTCACCCTTTCAACAAAGTTCCTTATGCAATAACTACGCTACTTTTCTATAAAGTAATTTTTAGCCCAGTGTTCCTAATTTAAAATGTGTAATCTTATCTTAGTATAATAATGTTAGAATAAAACTTCTCCACTAGAAACTTATACTCTCACCATGTCTCTCATTCGACATCATCAACTCTAACTGCAATTTAACTCGTCAGCGTTTCAGCAAATGGCTGCATAATTATACCTACTCATTACAAGCGGTGTGTTGAGACTTGGCAACGTGCCGGCCGAGTCGAGGATGTGATATCACCACAGTGTCATGTCATAATATGGGTTATCTCTATGGCAATTGACATGGCGCAAAAACTTAGATAGCTACAATCAAACATCAAGCAATAATATTTTCTAAAAGATTAAATTAATTTTATAAACATTCTCAGATTTCACGAATTGCCATAAACAACGAACTCGTTTTAAACTTGCTCTCATTACCCCTACTTTATGACTTTTTCCGCGAATAAACCGCGCAAGAAACGGCTTTCGAGTTCTTGTCGAGAGCAGTTACCAGAAGGGGAGAGCTGCTGGAATGGAATGGTCTTACTATGTTATTGTATAGTCTGGAACAATTTAACTTGATATGAATACTTCTGAAGAGTGGAATTCACCCACGAAAACATGCATCTGATTACTGCCGCTGTTACGCAATAGGGGAAGATTTTTTTATTACATTTTTACTATTATGAAGAAAGTTTTGTGACATGCATCATATTTTTTTCAACACATTTGCTCAAAAAATGCATTTACAAAGCCTGTATACATTGTTCGAAAGTTAAACATTACGCACCATACAACGGAGCATGCGGTACAATAGGTACTCTCACCTAAGTACCTATTTTACCGCATCCTCCGTTGTATAGCGCCGTGCGAAACCTTTACGGTTTTTTTTTAATTTCCATAAAAAATATATAAGAATTCCACCAAAGAGTTTCACAAAACGAAAATAATATTATAAAAGCTGAATGATCGAAATTCCTTGGAAGCGCTAAAGATGTAGTACTAATTTTCACCACACGCACGTGGCGCCATTTGAATTGTAAATGCGCGCCATTTTAGCCCATTTTCATATTAGATTAGAAACATCAAAGATTGTTTGTTGCGACTTTCCCACTAATAAACAAAAGTTTGTTTCATTGTACTGTTTTCTCGCAAATGTGTTGAAAAACGTTGTATGATACACGTACGGAAATTGGTTTCTACAAACTCGTGACTATGGTAAGCCCTCGACTTCGTCTCGGGCTTACATTTGTCTACTCGTTTGTAAAAACCAACTTACCGCCCTAATATCATAAATAACTATTATAACACGTCTACAATTTTTATTCAATGTTTGGTTATAAAATGATCTAGAAAAATCATGATCAGGTACGGAATTTATTAAAACAGCAATAATAATATTAACTAGTCAACATATTACTAAATATCAGTACGCAGCCCAAATATTTTGTAGTAGCTAGCTTATACGGTAGTAAGTAGTAAGCAGGTACCTACTATTAATAACAAATGCAATAAACGATTACGTATAAGTACTTTAAGTCAGTGCAATCTTTGTAAAAATTTCGCGCACAAATCTACTTTGTAAAAACCGAGGACAACCTTAATATGAAAAGAGGATAACGATGCAAAATTGCAGCAGCGTATTAACCCTGCAGACGAGCTCTAAGACAATTTGTCCTCTTTAGCTAAGCACGCTCGCTGCTGCTACACCACTAATTGCTAAGTACGTTTCTTCGGTGAGTTACACTTGTGATACGCAGACGGGGACCAAGCTCCGTAAGCAGCTTGAGTGGAGACACACACACATGCAGGTTAGGTCACGTGTGTACGGCTAGGCGAGGTAGGCATGTAATCACCGCGAGCGGCAATTATTAGTAGTGCCGCGCAGGCACACTTTTGGCATAACATTCTTGTGGAATAATAATCTGTATATTTCGGAAAAACTTAGGTAAATATAAGTAACATAATAATAAGTAGGTAGGTATATTAAACTAAACTAGATCTTAAAACTAAACTATTGCAATTATTATGATTTATTAGCCTGCCATATATGAAGATACATTTCGCCGCGATTCGGTGTTATATATATTTTTTTTAAACTGGTGCTAGAGTAACGGCAGCTGCTGCGGCGAGCTGTCAGTTACATATAACACAGTCTAGCCATACACACGTGTTGTGTAGAACCTATATACGAACGAAGTTTCGTCAAGATTCGTTAAAAAATGCAACATGTAAGCGAGTACGTATATAGGTACATCCGGATAGATAACAGCAAATTACGCGAGTAGAAGCAGAATCAGATGAACAGTGTAGTAAATGCTAATGGTCGACTACTAGATTTGGTATTAACTACCCTTGAATCCCTAAACGTTACGGAAACATTTCCACTGAGTTTATTAGACAAGCATCATCCTTCTCTTTACTTTGATATAACCTTATTGAATGTAACTAAATGTCTCCACAAACTTAAAAACAAGAGGTTTTCGAGCATTGTTAGCTTGTTATGATCGATTTTACTTGTTTAGCTGTTTGCACATAATTTTGAATTATAATCCAGACCTAAATGACGTTTTATACCTTAATATTTTTTCGATTGTAATTTGTTTTGTGCATAAATAAATAAAATAAATAAATAAATAGAAGCAGAGACTTCACTCACTTCGTTCGATCGGTCAACGAAAATAGTAAATGTAAAATATTTACTTACTGCTGTTTAGTTATTCTATGTTACTACTATGTAGTCTAATACTGCTATCGTACTACATTACGGCAACAAAATGACATTCTAAAGGAGGAGACCTATGTTCGATTTATTTCGGTTTATGATGATTACATTAATGCATCGCCCTTCTACGCCGAGCCGGCACTGGCACGATTTCCCTCACAGATACTCAATGAATTAGCAACGCTGCCCGATGGAGTGTGAACCCTGATTGCTAAGCCATGCGAGCTGGGCCTGGGACTCTGAGTCGCTGACTAGATTAATATTCCACCACCCGAGGCACGGCGCGCGGCGGGCGTGCGTTTATCCGTGAGTGTGGACGAAGCCTTAGTAATTAGGTTTACGAGGTGCTGCGAGAAAAAGAGATTTTCTTTTGTTGGATAATTTGGAAATGTGAAGACTTTCAATTTATTTCTATAGTAACTACAATACGTGAAATGTTTAAATAAGAAACGTATTTCTGCGAATAAAATCCTGAATTTTCAAAAACAGTGGTGGTTTAGAGGGGATAAACACAATTAAAAATGACTACTTCTAAAATATTATTTCTTGATAATAGATCTTGTTTAAAAAGTTAGTTTTATTTCACAGATACCATCATGAAGGATTTCGGTTTTGCTTGACATGTTATACACGGGTTAAAGAAGGTATTTTTTAGTCTTTTGTCATCCACTAACAAAACAGCATTGCCTGCAGTACCGATCAAATCCTATTCTACTTAAATAATTTCTACCTCTGTAAACCCGTTTGACTTCACTATGTGCGATAAAGATAACTGGAGCTCAAGCTTTTAGAACACGTGTGACTTGACTCACCATCTCTCCTCGGGCGGCGGTGCGGGTTCCTCCTCCGGCCGCGCTGCAGGTAGATCCCAGCAAACACCAGCACGTTCAGCGCCAACAAGAAGCAGCCGGCGCCCACTGTCACTCCCAGCGCCACTGTGTAGCTGGACAACCACTCCACATTATACTATGTACCACTCACCACTCATGGCTGAACTTGACTACTTAGTAGTTTTTATTGATGCTTAGTTGTCACAAAAATACTAGTCCTGAAGATCTTTCCAGCCAATAAATTTGATCAAAAAATGTTCACTGTACTCAGCAGAGCGTTGCTCCCTCTTTGCTGCGCTAGAGTCGAATATATTAGCGCAGTGTACTACTGCGTAGTGCACTATGCAAATAGTTTTATTATAAACTCACTTGTTTCCTCTTACAAAAACTTTGTAATAATATTTCAAGCAGAAGTTGATATTCGCCAGACTCTCATAGCCATGTTTATAAATGACGCAAAGAAACTGAGCCTAGATTCAGGTAAGCTGATATATTAGGATCTTTACTATGAAATGTGTCGTAGCTCTACAACTTTCTTTTTTATTTCTGTGTGTAGTCTACAATTTATTTATTACAATTAGAACGAATTAAATACCTAAATGATAGGGACATGACAGTGCTGGAAACAGCTGTTTTTTATAGTTTATAACTTAATAAAATGATGACGGAAAGATCTTAGTGATATAATAGCATCAACACAAAAGAACACAAAAGTATCCATAAAAGAATTAATGAATACGGAACTACGCTCGCATTTTTGAAAAATAACGCTCATTATTTCAGCGACACGCAAAGTCCTGTTAATTCAGCCAAAGTTGGCGCCATCCATTATGGTTATCAGGTTGAATAGAAAAAAAGCTCCCGAGAGAACTGGCAGTATTAAGACATTATTCGGGAGGCCTGGAGACAAAGGCGCATGGAGGTAAACAAGTAGGTAAACACATTAGTGAGATTACAGCCGCGGTGGATGTGGCTATCCATCTTGTTTAGCCGAGAGTTGTGATGATGGAAAGGTGCATTGATTGTAAGAAATACAAAACCTTGCAAAACAACATCCACTAGAAGAGATGTTCCCTCAGAGTATTCGCCTAGTTTTTATTCCATGGCAATTGTATTTACTTGTTGCATTAATCAAACGAAACGGTTTTACTCAAAGGAATGTCGTATTTTTAACGAGTAAGAAAAACATCATTAATTTCCAAAAGCGTCGTAATAACAAAGTTGACTGCACAAACAATCGCAAAGCTTTTATGAAGAGCCCACAGTTTGAAAGTTGACTATATCCCAATACCCAGTTTAAGGTAAACACTCCAGCCAAACCACAGTTTGTTTTGTTTCGAACTTCGGAAGCAATCCGCCCAGAACCACAAAAAAAACTTCGAATTCAGAATTTATTCAAGAGGTTCTGCAAGCGAGCATTGTTTCGGAGAACTACTGACAGATGCATCACAAAGGCAGCGGCTTGAGAAACTTCTGAGCTGCGAGCAGTTCTGTAGCAAGTTTTAAGCTCCAAATAAAAACTGAGCTCCCAAGTATCGGAACTAGCACTAGCTTCGACTGAAAAGACCCTAATGAGTAAGACCCGGATTATATTGAAGTTATGATGTACAAATTAGAATCGGGTTGGACATTTTAAGTCTTTGAGGATTTACTGCAATACCTTTTTCTGACCACAGAAATAGCCTATTAGTTTTGAAGATTATTTTGTTACTGTAGCTTTGATTGCTCTCACAATAATGATACAAATAATGAAAAGGTGTTGTATCATTTTTATTATAATTACATTAATATCTCATATTTGTACAGTTAAGACTCAGCTTCCATTTTTATATGAAACGGGTTTGTATACTGCGCCCTATGCAACAGAACCAGCGAACCGTTCCGTTGTTAATGTAGTACGCGACACGACATTAGTCCATCGCTTCCATTACCTCAGCGCGACAAAACATCTCACTCCCGGAAATTGTCCTTATTTCAAACTAAGTGACGCATTTAGGCGCGCCCGGGATGAAACATGGTGCGCACAATGGCGGACACCCCGGGCTCCCCAGGCAGGACGTATTTTTAGAAAAGGTCGCGACAAGCGCCGAAATAGTGAAAATGTTGGCTATGAAGAAAGGTCGCTATTCATTTCGCTGTGTGCTAGATATCACCAGCGTGTTTGGGTGGCAGTCCGAGGAAATTGAGTTCTAGATTCTCCTGAAACTTTTGTTGTAATACCTGGCCAGGGACGTTCGCAATACAGATAGAACTGTGTAATATATTCATCCAAAGACTCTTCCAAGAACTGGTTTACTTTCTGAGAGCTACTTACTATACTTACGCACCATGTCGTTCTTCTTACATTTTTGATACTCATAATTATGTAGTATATTTAAAAAGGATTGGTATTGAAATAACAATGGGTATAATAGCTCAGTAACATGATGCTTATTATGTTATTAGAATTTACCACGTTGTTACTGCTCCTCACAGGGTGAGAGTAAAAGGCATTACACTACACCATAATACGCTGAGTGAATGTTACATCGCAGAATAATATGTACAGGTCACAGTATATCCTGTATTTTGTGATTTTTGTACTTGCTGGTTTCACAAAATTATCTTTCAACGTTGTAACAATAAGTGTATATTCTGTACAAAAAATATTTAGATTCAAAACATTGTGCAAAGGGCTGAGTCGCTACCGCCGAGCCACGTTCAATCACGTAAATATATTATACTCACTTATGAGCGAATGTATATGTCATACAAATGTTTCCTCCTAATCAAAGAACTCATATATCCTCGTAACGAGATGTTCAGTGGGGAATTGAGCCGCGAATCTCTTTGCAGGTATACTTTAATTACGTCGATCCTCTCCGTCCCTCATTGTGCGGGCGGCACCGGCGGCGAGCGCGGGTCTTGGGAGTGTGTCGCGTATAATAAGGATATAATTATGATGAATTGCATGTTGTTTATGAAAACAGTTATATAATTACCTCGTGAGTTATGCCTTAATTACAAGTTCATTTTTAGAGAAAAAAGCGTCGCAAATTACAGCACGATCATCACATCGAGCTCTTTTGGAACAGCCAGAGAGGAAGACATACAACTGCACTCTGTCTACCCTTTTCGACTCATTGATATAATCTATAATGTTTTTAGTAAGCACACCCACTGGTAGGTAACAATTTTATATAGTTTTTATTTTTTCAGATAATTTTGGTGAAACCATGTCCTCTAGTTGTAGATAGACACTTTCATTATTTAGTATAACTATTTCATCAACAACAATACTTTGTCGACATTGTTTGCACTGGGTCTCTCGCCACACCAATTTTTAGTTTGAAAACTATCGTAAGTATGATCATAATGGAGAATTTATGGCTGAATTTGCGCCTCCACTTACTCCCATTTTTTAGTAAATAGTAACAACAAATATTTGCCTTTTAATATAAAGAGATAGTGGTCAACCATTTCATATTAAGTTTCAGGGGGTGGTAAAATTTGTAATATTTGACAATAGCGAAACCAATAATAAGATCTTAGACTGAGTAGATCACAAGAATTCAATGAAATATCCTAAAGCTAAAAAGAATGTGATAAAAAGAAACAAGAGTCAGTTATTCCACAAAATGTCATAACTAAAGCGAAACTGTTCAAGCGTAAAATAAAACGACATCCATTGGAGCACTATCTACTACACAAGCATAGCTACACAGGCCACATTCATTTTTTCCCTTCCTTTTGGCGCAGGTATAAGGTGTCCCGGAAAGTATATATCTCGGTTTCCCGGAGTCCGGGACAATCCCCGAGCCTCGCGGGCCCGTGTCGGAGGTTGTGCGTGAATTGATGCGAAATTATTTATAAAATATCCTCCAGCTCCAGCCTTTATTGCGTTTTATTATAGAAGCTTGAGAAATATGAAGTGCCTTCTGCGCAAACTATTTCCGCCGAACCAAGTTTTGGGTGTGATTTAACTTTATTTATCAGCTTAAGCCCACGCATTGCCGACGTCGCGCCGCGCCTGACCTCAATTGAACTTTAGCTGGATGGAGCAAAACGAAAAGGAAATCGGACGGAATTGCTCGTTTTTATCATAGAAAGGATATTTTGTCTCTAGAAAAAGATTAGAATAAAACGTGTAATGAAAATATTAACACGAGTCCTTTGATCAGTCACTGGGATGATTTGATTGTAAGCCAACACATTAGTGGCAGTCGATCGGTGCCTTATTTTCAGGTAGAAGTGGACATACATAGCAAGCATCGATGACAAAGATCACGCACTCTTCGTCAACGTTTTCAGAAATGTAAACCACTTGTAAGTACACTAACCTATAATACTGTGAGTCCAGCGTTAGTGAGTCTTCCTTGGGTACCGGTGGTGATGGAGGCAGCGCCGACAGGGCAGGTCTTGGTGAAGGAGACGGTTCACACTCTTCCACCTCTGGGATCTCTTCATCGGGCTCTGAAGCGTCATCTTCATCATCCAGGGCTGTTGTCGTCGTGTACATCTCCGGGAATACTTCGCCTGGTAGCAAGACAAGTAAAGGAAGTGCATCAGTACATCAGTTTGAAGTATTCAAACCTGTTTTAGTTTTTATATTTTTTTCACTTTGAAGATAAAGTTGATGAAATGAAATCTAGCAAAAGTAATTAAATTGAGTGTTTTGAAAGTTATTTAATCACAATATTAAGGAAAATCTGAAAGAGATTAATGGCTGATTTTGTTAATATTATTACGCACAAGTGTTAGAAAACACTAGTTTTTGTTTATTAATATAGAAGGTAAAAATGAATTTCCAAATCAACAATAATGCTGAAAGTATACATTTCGGTCAATTTATGGCAAATAGCCCGTTTTAGCTCATTTACAATAATATAACAACTGCAATAAACAAAGAACAACATCGATGACACTAATTAATTTCCACTCAATTACCCAACGATAATTTAAGCATCCTTCAAGATTTATACCCTTTTTAATCCCAAGTTCTGAACATTTAAGGGGAAACTCTACAAAGCGTGGAATGCCGAACAAACTGGGTTGCCCTCCGCCCTTCAGTAGCCCTTCACTATGGATTTGTCGTGTCACAAAGAGCGGGTAAGGCGGGTTGTTGGGCAGAATCCGCCCTGGCCATTGTCCTAGCCAACTAATGGGATTAAACAAAGAAGCCGCAAGCCCACGTCTTGTTACAACTGGGCACTGTGAGTAGTTATTGATCCACTAACTAATTGTACTTATTTGTGGTTAACCATTTCTGTTACTTCCATAATACTAATACGCACCATCAACTGGGTTTAGACGCTGGTGAATTTATGCATACGAATACGAAGTTAACTATACCAGAAAACACGAGCAAAACTACATTTAAAAAAAGCTGAGCCAAGGACTATCGAAAATGTTCTAGGTCTGTCGGTTATTCCATACCGCTCTATACTAAACTTGTTAACAACCCCCTAGTTATTTCATTGTAGCGCAGTACCATTCACACCTATTCACAATAATACACAGTCATATTTCCATCAGTGATCCTAGCAAAAGGCCGTCAAAGCAGCGGCTAAGTGCAAATAAAACAACAAAGGGTCACGCATTTCCGTATTTTGTGGCGAGCGCCGCATTCTGAGGGCAGTAAAGGGTAAACCATTAAATTCTTTATCGTGATCAATTTTAGAAGTATAATTTTATGGTTGCTTTGTGCAGGTTTATTTTTTGGAAATAAAAGCAGTAAAGGAAACCGGAACCGGAACAGTAATATTTCCATTCGTAAAGCTTCTCAGTCATTTCTCTCTCTTACTCGTTACAATTTATTAGCGTTTGCGTTTCTATTTACTTTTTGTTTTAATACCTTCAATATATTATGACTAAAACAGGTTTGGCCAAAAACCAACCCTGAAATTGCGTAAATTCTAACGTTCTTAGCATTCCGTGTGTTGGAATGCTAGACCATTAATCACAAAAGGGTTTCTGCCTTTCAAGGTCACCTGCTTAGTCACTTCATCAAAATAATTTAGCCTTGGATGCTCATTGACTATGTTATTATTTTCTTAATTGAGTTAGAAAATATTCTACACACGACACGCGTTATTATGTACCTCATCCGCGTAGAGTCGAATTGAGTTAATTTAACTAAATATTCTAAATATCTAACTGACATAGGTTACGAGACATCACAATTTATATTTAAAACCAGTAACGAGTGACTTACTATAAATCCTGAACGCTACACTGAAAAACCTGATTCTACATTCCCTAAGCTCTAAATTATCATGTGTGAGCTATTTGAGGTGGTACCTAATGTTCCGAAGAGAAAAATTTTGCCATCTCCGCAGACAGTTTTTTCACTTTGGTCCATTAAACTCCAGCAGACATCTTCTTACAGTATTACTCTTTTATCTTTTTCTATAAAAAGCTTTCTATATCTACATAACAATTTTATGTATTTATTTGATATGGACTTGAAAGACAGATATAGTTACTATGACTTAATTTGTACTTCTTTATTTATTATCATCAGACCATAATTACATATTATGTTTATCTGTGTCTATTCATACCCAACTCTCTCAACATACTAAAGCTTTTACCTACATCTGTATGCTTACGAACATACTTAGCAGTCCAATGTGTGCACCCTAGAACATTAATTTGAATTCACGATGTCGGAGCAGCGTCATGCACGGGAAGGTTCATAGTTCATAGTTCATAGTTATTTATTGGTAAAAACAGGATTGAAACAACAAAACATGTCAAAAATATAATTAACGTAATAGTTATTATGCGATGTAACTCTACACATAACTCTTCAGTTTCTTAATTCATTTAACAAAAAATAAATAGAATCAAGTAATTATATAAAAATAAAAAACAAATGATAAAAATTTAAAATAATAATACAAATAAGGCCATAATCATAAAATATTAAAATATGAAAAACGTCAATATAAATGAATTTATCAAAAATTGAGAATCGTCAAGCATCAAATTATACCTTACTTACTTATAGTTAAAAAATCATCAACACTGTAGAACGTCTGCTCGATAAGCCACCGCTTCAGCCTACTTTTGAAAGATTCTAAGCTGGGAGCTGCATCGACGTCTTCAGGCAGTTTGTTATAAACAGCTGGTCCCATCACATGGGTCAGTTTGCTGGACTTCTCCAGTGTGTGAAGCACTACCCTGAGTTTGGTAGCATTGCGCGTATGATAGGCATGGACATCGCTATTCTTTATGTAGTTGTCGAGATGGGTTCTCACAAACGTTCATACCTTGCCTTGTCATTACAATCGCTTCCACATCATTAACTTATTTACCTACGTTTTAAATGGGATGAAAAAAAGTTTAATACACTGAAACCTTATAAACTGGTATAGACTGTGTTTCTAATCGCTATGTTTGTAGTCTCTATGTCAAGAGAAACATGGTTCAAATAGAACAATCATCGTGAATCACATATCAAAAATCTATGTACAAGCATGCCAAGTTAGATAGTTTTTTTTATTGCAGTTGCCTGTACATAGTAAGTAGTGCAAAATCTCTGTAGCCATGAGGAAGGTCACCATCGATCGCTCGCACCTTGCCGGTGTCATTCCAATTGCTTTCGCTCCATTAGCTCTCGCCGGGAGCTTTTTGTGGGTATATCTTTTCACTCTCACAAATAAGGAAAATAAAATGTTGAATTTTCTGTCTTTTCGATTTTATTTTACTTTTTTATCGACTCAACCAGGAAAATTGTTGGTATAATCC
Organism: Ennomos quercinarius; assembly: GCA_910589525.2. Lineage (NCBI taxonomy): Eukaryota > Metazoa > Arthropoda > Insecta > Lepidoptera > Geometridae > Ennomos > Ennomos quercinarius. The sequence goes on from OU342491.1 coordinate 389,503, forward strand.
GACTCACTGAAAAACTTATTATTTTATGATATGTGATTGTTTTTTTATTTTCATTCCTTTTTTTGTTACCAGGTCTGATTGTTCTGAACACTGGAAGATATTTTGAAAAAAAATTTTGGGGGGCTTTCTGTAATTGATGCTGAAGCCAAAACGTTATTTTTTTTTAAATTCTGTGTGCCTGTATCATGGCTGAGCATCACGCCGAAACTACTAAATGGATTCAAATGAAACTTGGTACGGTTTGACTTCGTGTTACAAGGTACATAGGACATAGGGTACTTTTTATCCAGCAATGCAGCACGGTTCCTTAGGGAGAGGGGATGAAAGTTAAAATGTGTACTTAGTTGTAACTAATTACCACGTAGCCCAATTTCATTGATTCTTTTTTTGTTAGAAGGAAGTACTTTAAATATTGTCCCGTGAAAATTTCAAGGTACTCGTACTACGTGTAGTACAGAAGTTACAGTATTAGGTCCTAATTACTTAAAACCCGTAATGGACAGGAACGTTTGAACGTACGGCTCATCTTAAACTGGCTTGTGCACTTTATTATAAAGGTTTTATGGATAGGCCTATTGTCAAAGTCAGATTACTCTAAAAGAGTCACGTTGCCGAAAAATAACTAAGTTCGGTGATTTAATGTATAGATTAAGATAATACGGCTGGTCTACGCAGAGTGAACTTAAAAGTAGATACTTACGAGACGTGATTCATACGCTACGATAATACATCGTCGGCGATGAAGAAGAAGCCACGCCTATCCTGTAGGTACTATAGGAAAGAGAGAAGGGCAGGGGAAAAGATAAGGGAAAAGGATTAATGGATGAAGTGAATGGAAGCAGGTTTGCCACCACCTACCTCCTACCTCTCTTCCTTCGAACTGGGATAAGGCTTAAAACTAATAATTAAACCGTGCGAAGCCGGGGTGGGTTAGCTGGTACGAAATAGTTTTGATTTGAGGTTGCGAGTGATGCAACATCTCACAAATTTTAATAGAGACGTAAGTGAATTCAGATTAGTTATATTTCAGTACTAAAATTCTCATAAACTCAATCCAGTGCCGTCAACTCTGTATTCACTACACAAGCTTCCGCATAGTAACATTTTGATGATACCGTATAAACCTTGTTTATTTCAATCACAACCATCATACTGTACTTCCCAAAGACGACCTATCCATACATTGGAGAAGGCGAACATTTTACTCAACTCCACCCAATCCACAAGGGTAATAATCTTTCATATCCCACTTCTGATGTTCCAACAAGCGGGACTGTCAAGCGAGAATCTCACATTAATATTTAGCTCTAAGATTAAGCTGGTACCTTTGTCTCAGGCTGTGTTATCTGGGATCCACGTCATTACCTCTGTAATCCTCACAACAGGTAAGCTTTGAATCATCGGGCATTAATTATAAAGCCTTTACACATAGACTTAGAATTTGTAGCAATAATGGTTTGAGCGGATGGTTAGTCAGATACCAATCAATACTAATAACATTTGTAGCTTCAAAAATGCCAAGTAACAGGGTCTTAGCTATTATCCGCTCATGTAGACGCAGACACAGCTCTTAGTGTTAGACATCGCTCCTAAAAACCACTACCCATGACGCCATACTTTTTCCACTACCCATTCTGCCCTAGACTCAAACCATTATCTTTTACACCATCTTATTTAATCACTCCTCAAACTACCTTAGGCTTTTAAGTAGTGAATACTTTCCTTTAGTAATGCTCTAATTTTTAAACAAAATCCGTGCTGTTGGTCTTTACGACCCGTAGCTCAAGCTGGTGCGGGTTCAAAAGCTTTACGACCCTTCTAAATCATAACCGCTTATATTACCCTAATTTTTAAAATCTCCCATGTCACTCTAGTCTCCCTTGTAATACTCTACTTTTCATACGTCATCCTTGCTTCTTTATATCTTTATCCCCATGATGATCCCCTAGGATTTAAACACTATACTCATGTTGCCCTATATTTTAACCACTTCCTAGCTCCCATAAAGCTCCAGTATTAAAATAAACCGCCCAAGATGACGTAAATAATACAGTAAGTACAACACCAAAAAGAAATGGTATATTGCAACATTAGCCACCAGAAGTGCAATCGGAATCCTTCCATTGTAGTCCGATATTGGTTACACTCCTATTACACACTGACAATGCCGGCTGCTGGTGTAACATCTAGGTGTAGGCGTAGATATAGGACACCTGGGTGTTACGTGTATTACTGCAGACAATCGCAACCCGCCGTGTGCTCCCATTGTGGTGCGGTCAGTGATGGTCGATACCAATCTAGGATTACTGTATCCATTGCAGGTACAATAGATGTAATAAAAACTAAGACTGTGGACCAAGTAATGGCCGATAAACATGCTAAAGTAAAAAAAAAGATGTTGAGAATGCTGGTCTCTACATGGCCCAAAGGCTACGCTTTGCTTGTGAACGTGATGTTGTTGCCAGCTTAATTATATTATAGATCATGGTGCATACTGAAAGCGGCTTCTTAGATTAAGTTTGTAATATTACTTAAACTTTGGTTTTTGGTAGCTGTTTTGTTGTTTTTTTTTAACAAATTGTCTATAGTACTTAGTTGAATTTTAACTTTGCTAACAGGATCTATGGGCAGCAATGTTCAACGCTGGTGTGTTTTCTTTGACGTAAAAATCTATTCGTGTTTACTTATCATTGTTAAGCGACAGCTTATTCACGCTGAATTAAAATCAGCCGACTAAGGAACTCAGTCAATTTCAAATTGGGTATTTAGTTTTAAGAAAGACTATGTTTACGTCGTGTTTTGGTTATAGAAGTACACCACCAAGGTGCGTGCCCGCTATAAACTAGTTAGTCGGGTTGTTACAGCAGGTACACCATTATAGCATGTCCAATGTGGCTCGTGCGATAATTGAGTCCCTTTATAACCAATTAAATCGTACACAACCTGGCCCCGAACAGTCCCTTACACAAACAACTAATTCCCTCCCCCCGCCCGCACCCCTTATCAGCCCTCTGGTTTTATGGGGAAAGCTGTTGTTTTTATCAACCAATTAGTGGATATTTTGTTAACCTTAAAAACTCCAGTGAGGAAGAAAAATAATCTACAGTATCGCTAAAGACATTTGCTTGCCGGCATGGTAGGTACGGCTTGTTTGCCGTTCTATAAAAAAATCTGTGATATTCTATTGTCTAGGAAGGGTGGAAAATCCAATGTAAGAAATCGCGTAATGGATTATAAAGTGTAGTGTGTAGAGTAGTGTGCAGTTAGAATATCTACAAAGATTTATAGTATCATTTACAGGCACTGGGGAATGTGACCATAGCTCAGTTGGAAGAGCATCTTAGCCGGTGATGGGAAGGCGTGGGTCACACCCCGCTGGTTGCTTTTAGGAACTAAGTATATCCAATGAGATCGTTTATACTATTAGACGCACTGGCGCTCTTCACAAATAGAAAGAAAGAAAGAAGCGTTTTATTTGTACAAACTGTACACAGATACATACAATAATAATAATTATGCTAAACAACTAAAAACCAAAACCAAATGTCTAATAATAGCCCAAAAAATAAACCTCATTATCAAAATCAGATCTAACTTACGCGTTCCTTTGCAGTCACGAAACTTTATAGAAACCATTTCTAATTCGCAAACATAGCTAAGTGCATGTCAAGTTCCACAGAATACCTAAGAGTTAGTGCTATCATTCTAGTAAGTGTACACAGCCATCATCACAGAATAGTTAAAAGTTAACTCGTCAACTTTTCCGTAAGTATAATTCATGTCACAGAATACCTGGAAGTCAGTATGCCGCGATAGTGTTTCAGCGCATTTATTAGCGGAAAGCGGCAGGAAGTGGTTAATGAGGCGTTCCGCCCGCGAGCGGAAATGGCCCTAATGGCGCACGTAATAAGGCAGGCTCGTTTATATAACAAGAATATCTGATAGCTGTATAACGATGTTCGTATACAGGGTGCGTATAATTGCCAACTTCGTGACGTATGATCGTGGGATTCATGGTCGACTTTAATCGAGCTAGTTTCAATAGTTTTTGATGTGAGCCTTTCACGAGTAGGTATTACTGAAGTCATTTGCTCTTATAATGAGTTGGATTAACTTTATTGCTTAATTGGGTAGGCAGGTGCGGCTGAAAACACTTGCTTTGTCTTTTGAAACAGCGCCGTAATTATTTGAGAAAAACATGTATCCACGTATTGAACTTTAATTGTTTTTCATAGGAATTGGGTTCCCAGAGCTTCATCCGGTATTTTGACATGAAATAAGTGAGCATTCCCAGTCGGCTGGCGGTATAGAGATTTTTTATTTGATTGAATAGAAAGTTTCGAATTTTACTAACTCTCTCCACGCTAGCGGATACAATGCACTTTTGCACACTAATTTCGAATGATACGTATCATCTTTCCGAGACTGTAAACTTTTTTTTACTCTTTCGTTGTTGTGACGGTGACGATGCGATCTAGCATGCCCCCCCCATCCTTGATAGATTTACCATAGGTAATCAAGTCGTCTTGGTGATCAGAGTACCAAGAGCATATTAAGTTAAGTAGTAAAGTATGAATACCGGCAAGTATAATTACAAACCCACCTGCGAACATATCCGGGTGCACGGACCGGAACTGGTGGTGGCGCGGCGCGGCGCCCGGCCGGTGCAGCTGCGGGATCAGGTGCAGCCACAGCGCCATCTTGTGCCCGCGGTAGTGACTCTTCACCCGGAGTTTAGATCCTGTGTCAAACAGTTATCCAAATATAGATTAATAAAATCAATTGAAATACCATCACAAATCATTAAAACATTAGCGATGGGCTGTCTTATAGTTCATAGCGATTTCTTCCAGACAACGATGCTTGAAATGGAATAAAGTTTAAATTATATGGTCGGTGGTTTTCATAAAAAATGTTTCATAAGGTTCACGACAAAAGTCTTGCAATGCAATTTTCGAAAGGAAGCGGGTGGATTTTTCAGTTGTCCTATTCTATTGCTAGTTGTTTCGTTTTTCACCTGACTAAGCATTATTATTGAATTGTAAGTAATTTATATAATGTGACTGACATGATAATATTTTTGTGAGCCTGTATGGTGTTATAATATATGTAGCTTGAAATAAATGTTTTTTTTTATTGTGCCTACTGTGTTGTTTATTATGTTATACTTACCATGATGACACAAACAATTATTATTTCTAGTCGCAAAGTTTATAATAACTTGTTGTCCAAACCCGTCCTCTGCTTCCTGCAACAAGTTACAAGGCTCCTACTGACCTATACTAAGATACTGCTGCGTGTTGAGCTCGTATCTGGGCCAGGCCGTGACGTCATGGTGGCGGTCGTCCGGGCGGGGCGCGGGCTCCCCGGTCTTGGCGAAGGCGGCGAGCAGCGCCACCGCGGCCTCCGCCACCGCCGCGTCGCCGCGCGAGTAGTTCCGCGGGGAGTGCGGCGCGCCGCCCACCAGCGGGGCGCCCAGGAAGTACGGGAGCGTCTCGCTCGTGATGCTGCCCAGGCGCTGTGGGGAAACGGACGCGTCAGTACGATTGTAGATCAATGCACTTACTGTGCTACCAATGACTTATTTACCTGAGGATAGTCAGAATCTTTCGTCTGATGCCCAAAATGCGCAAAGTATGTCTTAGCTCCTCTTCTCGCATGTAACTGCACGAGCCGCAGCGCCGGCGCAGCTCCAGCTGCATCACTGAGGGACTCCAGCGTGGCGTCGCGGATGTTGATGGGATGCTGGATCGGCTTCTCCCAGTCCGTGTACTCGTTCCTGATGGATGCGAAGATCTCGTTCCGGTGGTAACGGTACACGTTGCGAACGTACGTGCGGAGGATGCGGTTCCTGGAGTTATTGTTTGTGTGAACACAGGAGTTTAGTGCTGACAGCGGCTTTTAGTGGAAACATAAATAAAATACTCTTGCGTCTGACCAATTTTCAATAAGACAAACAATATGTACATACTTCATGAAAATTGTGATAATTGTATCACAATTTTCATGAAGTATGTACATATTGTTTGGACTAAGTTTCTCACCTATGTTCTTCTTCAAATCCATGCCTAATATCCTCTTCACTAAAGAAGTGGTAGCTTTCAGTTGTGGCCACCACTACAGCCAGGGCGCAGTCTAAGAACACTTCACTGGCATGCAGTGCCTTGGTCGGGGCGTGGCCTTGCGTTGGGAAGTCCTTGTGGACCGGAACGGATGGAGCCCAGCCAGCCAGGAACCTGGCACGAGGGGCCTCCACCGCCAGGAGTGCGGCTAGAGGACGTGCTCGGATGCATTCTACGAACCTGTCAAATTGGTTTTCATATAATCCGTGTTACAATTTATTGGAATAAGAATAGAAAATAGTTTTTCATTAATATCTCCTCATAAAAATTATACTAAATAGTCTTATCGAGCAGAATTCTGCAACCCCTTTTGACTCGCCAGTTTATGATGCCAACTAATGCCGTAGGTTTAGACAAAACACTATTTCTAAAAATATATATATGATGATCTAATGACCACTTTCAAAGATGAAGACAATTAGCCGTACTTTATATCATATACTTACCAGTTTTCATCATGGGATGATTCTGGTACGCATCGCAGAGCTTGCGCTGTATGTTCTCTAGTGAGCGCTGCATCTGGAGCCAATGCTGTGGGACTCAGAGCTGAACCACTGAGTAGAAGAACTCGTGATATTAACCCTAGAAATTATGAGAAGTTAGTCATCACATCACATGTTTTGAGATTGGCAATGCCCACAGGAATGTCGGAAAAACTTTGAAATTCCCAGAGTCCAATCAAAGAGTTGAATCTACATTATTCATCATCATCATCATCATCGACAGCCAGAAAACGTTCACTGCTGAACATAGGTCTCCCACACAGACCGACAGACTTCGAGCGGCTGCTTTTCTCCTGCATCCATCAGTTCCCCGCGGTTTTAATAAGATCGCCGGTCGACCTAGTAGAGTGAGTGCCACTCGAGAACTTTTCGTCCCCATCAGTTGTCTACGAACGATACGGCCTGCCCATTGCCATTTAAACTTGCTAATTATAAAAGCTATATAGGATCTCCTCATTTCGGATCTTATCTCGCAGGAAAACACCGAGCATAGCTCTTTGCATAGCTCGTTGCGCGACTTTGAGCATATTTCATCTGCATTATTACCATACTAATATTGCTTCTTTTCCCCGCATACAAATTTGTGATTCTACTTCTATCTTGCTATACTAACAATGTTTATATCCACGTATTTACCTGGACGGCTCTTTATTAATGTTCACAATATTCTGAATAAGTCAAATAGCTACATTCAGAATTTTACACCTAAAGTCTTCAAGATGATATTCTTACCTTTAGTATCTGGCACCATCAGCAGTGCATTAGCTAACGCAGCACCTGCTGCGTGCCCCGCAAGAGTGACCCTCTTGGGGTCCCCTCCGAAAGCCGCAATGTTCCTCCGCACCCAGAGTAACGCAGCCGTCACGTCCAGTAGTGCCGCGCCGCCTGCTTGCTGCACCGGGTCCGACTTCACACCCGTTGTTAAGTAACCTAGTCAAATTCACTATTTAATGATAATATAGATAAACTTTTTATTGAAAACACCATAACATTACATGTAACATTGGTGATCCGATTGATTTTAAAAGGAGAAAACATAGATTTAAAACTTAAATTATTAGTCTTCATCGTGGGTGCATGACTAACGCGCATGTTTATCCACCACTCCACCAGAAAAGACTAATGTGGCTCATTGACTCTTAATTTTGTGATCAATCTTTTTTCAATAGGTATAGAATTTGCAATGCATTGCATGTGACAAAAGAAATGGATTTTGGTCTTGTCTACTGAAATGATCTTCACAGGTGATATCTTATAATAATAGTTGTATATGGTTCTTCTTCCCTCTATCAAATTTCAAATAGGCAAAGATGAAGCAAGTGGAATCGCTGAGTAGCTACCTAGCTATTCCACTGTTGTGTAATGTTTAATTGTAAGGTGATTAGTGTTATGATATCACTAAGCGACAGTGACCGCAAGCCACTAGATGGACCTTCTAAAGTAAATGCTCCGTCAGATTTGACACTACAAACAACTCAGCCGACATGGCCAGGTTCTGGGCCGCTTCATTTTGACCACCAACACGCTAAGAAGAAGAAGAATGCTCCAGGCTAAAAGAGACTAACCTAATAACCCTAGCCTATAGTTAAGCGTGAGGACGAGGAGATGCGCGCGCGCGGCGAGCACGGCGCCGTCGAGCGTGGTGGCAGCGCCCCACTCGTGCGAGGGCCCGCCCGCCCACACCACCACCGCGTAAGGCGCCTCCACGCCACGCGCACCTGCGGGTGTTACTAGGTTAGTACGGCTATATCATCATCATCATCATTAATTTACAAGTTTGTTTTGAAAGAATTGTATGCACTACACAGCATACCTTAGCAAGTATGCGATGATGAGGTGGCATCGACTGAGGTGGTAGCCTATTCATAAAATATTAAAAATCTTTTTGCTACATTATGGTCCAGTTAAACAAAAACTATGCGTTTAAATCGCGAGAAGTTAAGAAATACTACCTACATAATGACTTACTTCAATATTCTGACCAATGTTGCAGTCATCGTAAAGTCCATGCTAAACGTACCCAGTAAATCTAAAATGATTGCGTAACACTTACCGCTACCGGGGACGTAAATGTTGAGGTAGAGGCAATCTTCGCTCTGATTCAAGAGAAGTGGAATTGTGGCTTTCAACTCGTTGTAAATTCCTAATGGCATCTTCGATAATGCAGTACTCCTGGAACAAGATGCTTGAGTTAATTATTATTTAAATTCGTATAATTATGTCATTACTGTATGTTTGGTGAGCGTCAGCACCATCAAGTAATTTTGAATGTCCTAAAACTTTGAATCGTCTGTTTGAACAGTTATAGAGGCCTAAGTCAGCATTGAACTAATACTAGATTACAACGAGAGGGTTACCTTCTAAGTGTTGCATTTCATAAGCATTTCCTACTATTTCATTTTGCAAGACTTTAAACAAGGAAAACTAACATCGCCACTACCACACTAGTACTATAAAATTAATGTTACCATGTTTTGAAAAAAATAACCGGACCGAAGAAGTACCTATATTTTTCTTAGTACCAGTATTGTTCACTGCTAGCTAGCCCTCGGTAATGAGCGATAAAAAACTATAATCTGTCAAAATTACTATTGCAGCTGGTTTTTCTCTGAGAGTTAACATTATATCTACATGAAAGAGACATAACAATAATATGACTTTTAAAATGTAGTTAGTTATTCAAACGCCGCCTACACTTAAAATGTCTATAAACTCCCATTTATGCTATTGTACTAAGACCACGTATACAAAACTCACTTGTTGGATATGTCCGGGAACCTCTGTGGACAGACCGGCGCCAGTGCATCTGCGAGCCTGGTCCCGGGCCAGGAGGGTGGTGGTGGCGGAGCTCCGAGCCGAGGGGGCGCGCCTGCGTACGGCACTCCCAGAAACACCTCCACTGGCTCCAGGCGACGGGACGCTGGCTCCACTATGATGCCGCGGATCGCACCTGGATAAGAAACCGCGTATTGGAAGAAGTGAGCTTGCTAAAAGCAACCAAATTGAAGAATCCATAAGTAAGTGAGCCATTGCATTGTTTCATCATTTTTCTAAAAGTAATAGTAACACATTGGTGCAGCTAACGTTCATCTTGTAAGGTGATAAATGGCAGCTGCGTAGATGACATCACAAGAACGCGCGGCCGTGTGTTTACAACCCTTAATCATGCCTATCTTTGGGATTTTTTACAAAGAGGAAAGATATAGGCGTACCGTCCTTTGTCTAATGCCAGTTACAATATTTACCTTATGGTTTCTGATTATCAACATTATTTGTCTCTCCTATGCATCTATATTTATCTAACCTTTTGGGAAAATTACGTAGGTCGAGCAACTGTCAAAGTATGACCAGAAAACTACCCAAAATTAGCTTACCGTAGCATCCCACGCACACATCTGTTGCTTCAAAGAATTTTCCGCCACATCAATCGCACTCCCAGGGTTCATGTGATGCGATTAGTTTGGCTACTCTCGAATTCAGCATCATACAACATCCGGCGACCGTAGGCGGGTGAGTCGGATAAATTGGCCGCATCATTTGCCCCTTCATTTGGAAGGTATCGTTTATCCCATTTGCCTCGGTCGACGGTCCCAAACAATAATTACTATGATCTCGTGCCGTGTACAAACGTAACGATGTCGTTTGGCGGCGATGTTCCGGGGTGTTCAGGGCTGCTCCTTTTAGCCGGGTTTGATTGGATCGTCCCGGATCGCGGTGGCATTAGAGGACGGATCACGCTAAGGCGCGGTATGATCTGCGAGCCGGGGGTATGGATTTATGCAAATTCTGAGCCGTAGTCTAAACGGCATGAGCTATTTACATAAATATGTACGGAACAAGGAAGGCTGCAGATGAAGTAATTAAATCATCCGCTGGTAAAGTACCACCATCAAGTCTTACCACAATAGAGCTCGGTTTCCCGAGTAGACGCAACGCGTGAGATGAAATGCCTCTGCGTTCGAGCGTATAATTGATGTAGACTATAAATACGTAGCGCAGTAGTACCTATACTATGTACACTATTTGGATAGTAAATAGGTGTACTTACCTATCGGGGTACTTAAATGCGATATGTTATAGGAAGTTTGCTTTACATAACTGTTAATGCCTAACGTGTATTGTTAGTAGCTACTTATCGTGCCGCAACGCAATACTATAGCTCTTTTGCACAGTTTTAGATAGGATTCTATAATGGAAACATATTTATTACGCAGGCAACAATTCTAGCAACACACCGCGCCCCTATTCCAAAACGATCTCAGACCCTGTTTTCTGAATGATTATTTATGTATGTATAAATACACCATTCATCATCCTCAGCCTGAAGTCGTCCAATGCTAAACATACTCCTCTCTCATAGGGCACCACATTAACCAGCTACTGGTCTCCTGCATCCAACGGCTCCTCGCGGTTTTGACACAGATCGTAAGTCCACAGTTCACCTAGCAGCGACCTAAACTACGTCTTTCTATTCGTGGTCGCCACTCAAGAATCTTTCTTCCCCATCGGCAAGTATACTCTAGTGTATAGTGTGGTTACCAGTATGCGTGTGCACGATGCGCGAACTGTATCGCGGGCCGGCGGCCGCCAGCGTCGCAAGCACCAGCGCTGCGCACCAGCACCACGTCCACCAGCGATCCATGCGCCATCACGCGACGCTTGGCTGCGAACGATAACAAATCTTAATATGGATACTACATATCGGATACAACATTCATCGTCAGAGGGAAGGTGATTGCCGGTAGTCTTAGGCTAATCACATTGAGGGATAAGCCCGTGAAGCTTCCAAACCGACGCACCCTGGTTCAAATTCCGCTTGGGCCTCAACAATTTTACTAGGTGATAGAACTTTTCTGCAAAGTTCGTCTAGGTAGGTACCACCGCTTTGCCAGTTATTCTACCACCAAGAAGTAGTGTGCAAGCACTACTGTGTTCCTGTTTGAAGGGCGTCGTAGCTAGTGACATTACTGGTCGAATGAGGCTTTATGATCTGATCACACAGTCTAGTAATTTAAGTCTCAGGATGACGTGCGCAGTGCAATGTCACGCAAAACTATATTCATTTAGAGGGAGTTCCGAGTGATACTGCAATCTGTTATGGATAGCCGTGATGCTTAATATCAGGTGAACGACTAGCTCGTCACGTCATTGATTTAAAAAAAAACTTTTCAAGCTATGTGCGGAATAAAGAAAACATGTGCGAAAAAATCGGTATATTCAAGAATCACAAAACTCGAGAACATGTCGTCCAGCAGCACCATCAACCCGCAGTTGACCAGAGTGGTACATGATGGCCTACACACTCTCCCTGTGAGAGAAGCCTCGTATCCCAGCAGTGCTGACGTTTTGAGCTGATGATGATAATATAAGTAAACTTACGTTTGGTTACCTACGCTACGCCGACTTCCCGCGATCCTAATTAGATCATTGTCGCCTTCAGTACCGTCTGTATAGTATAATGTAGGTACGCTTAACTTATCAACTTACTAAATCTATATCTTGCATGTATTACAATATTTGACCACACCAGACCAGTTCTTGCGCTTGCAGACCTAGAATATTTGCACTATTGCAAGTGCAAGGAAGGAGGATTGCAAAATATCATCATCATCATCATCATCAACAGCCTGATGTGCAAAAGATCTTACAGTTTTATTATGTTGTGAGCAGATGACTGTGACGTCACACAGTCATGCAATAGTGACATTCCACCAAAAAAGACTTCTTATATTGTCATACAGATAAGAAAGGTTATTTGTTTATATTTGCATTAATATCGCAGGCTTCGCAGGTTTTGATAACATTGCCGAACAATAGGAACAATACAGTGGACCAGAAGCCCGAACACCTGGCAAAAGTTTACAAATGTAAACATCAAAACGTTGTATTTTTCCTGTTTGTAAAATTAAAAAGCGCACTGGTGCGCAGTTCCATATTACAACAGTTGTTTTTGCTGATGTAAAATAATTTACGTTAGACATTTTAATGAGCAGCATCGCCCCAGTTCCGCAGTATATAAATGTTATGTATTGCGTAATCTCATTGCTGTTTAATCGAAACAAACCAACAATGCTGCGAAAGTCAGAAAAACATTGATTAAACTCCGAGAGTAACACGATTACCCACTTCATACAGTTGATTAAATGTTTTTAATTCCGAGTAATGAAAATTGAATACATCCCTGACGCCCTCTGTTCACTCCGTTTTATTTAATCAGTATTTAATGAAATCTGACGACATCGAGGACATCAAGGACTACCTCTTGAGATTCAACGGATGCACGCCACAGCACAGTTCTCGAGGGACGTCAACACCAAGTTTTTCAATTACCTTGTCGTCGTGAGACGCGCAGCGGCTGCGATCATGCCCGCCGCGGACTGCGGATTGTTTCCGACACGATAAATTACTTTTTGTACTCGCCAAAGTTAAGAAAAAGAGAGAGATAGGAAAAAGTGAGTTAGTTTTTGTCGCGAAGACGAATAGTTCCCGCGTCAGACGCAGGCGACGTGAATAGCGCTCGAAGGGCCCCGGGCGGGTCGAGATAGGCCGTACCCCGCGATAAAGTGTCAATAGATAAACCTTTGAAATACTTCAAAGAATCCGCATGTAGGATCTGGCGTAATAATTCAACCGGAACTTCAGTGGAACGGACAATATTTTAGGCAGGGTCCCAAAACATGTTGGCAGCGTATGATATTATCTGGAAGTATCCGTCGGGCGGCTAACGAATGAGATAGAACATGGCGTCACTGCGAACTTGTCACCATTAACCTACATATTGGATAGTAAACGATAGCGATACCATCGCAACATATTCTTTTACAGCTTCGCCCGGATCGCGCGCGATATGAGCCGAATATTCGAGATACGCCATTGTATAGTTGAAGATAACGACACGGGTGGAACTGGTTTAGTTATAAATGTAGGTACTTAAAATGGAGAAGTTCCCAGTTACTTGGAATACGACAAAACCACTCCAAAGCGAGGAAATTCATTACACTAAACCACAAAAGACGAGGAACTAGGAAGTCGGTTACGTACTATTTACTTCAAAGAATACTTTTATCAGATGTGTTTTCAGTGCGGCGGTGGCGGTAACATAATTGATTTATTCCGCTTTGATGTTTTCGGTGAGAGAAATGACAATAAACATCTTTATAACGTTACAAAGTAACCGTTAAAGCGTCTAAGTACTTACTTTATTTAGGTTGTGTCTACATAATTATGTTGAGCTAGTCTCAGTGCGGTATAGTTATTTGCGCGCTCGCATGAGGTGCATTCCCATTTTGCGAATGTAGGTATGCTATTATTATTTTTACTGCTTGATAGGTTTGCGTTTGACCACTATCTCACCTGATGGTAGGAGTGACGGTGCGGTCTAGGATGTAACGTGGTTGCTTAAAAGATATCTGTTCACTCTCGATTTGAAGACTTCACGATTTTAGTTCTCGGGAAATACAGACAAAGTGTTCCACTCTTATCCACTCTTATCTGTGTAATTTTACCAAACCAGCAACTATTTTTAGATGGAAATTTTTACTAAAATACTTTTTTCTTCTAGTTTCCATCCACAATTTCCTTCGAACGAAAAGTATAACAGCAAAGAAGTTTGACAATCACTTCCATTTAATTTATCACTTTCATTGTAAAGAATGTTTGTATAGACGGCGCTGGCTGAGCTCAATATGTCATGTATACCGCCGCAAAGCAATCGAATGGTATTCCATCAATTTCGATCAACAAGATATAGAACGAGCTCTCGAGATATTCGCCGCGACGCGCCCTCAATGGATCCAGCGAATGTGTGTGTATTGTGTACAGTACGGCTGATGGAATAAGGAAAAAGTGCGTTTTACGAGGAAATATATTTTAGTTTGGCGCTTTGCTTGTTCGGGCGTAAGAGTAAACATGTTGAAAGTGCGGGACCAGATAAAGTTTCTTCATTACTAAGCTCATAGAAGCCGTGCAGTTTGAGGAAACATTCCTTTCTCGAGACACGGAAGTATCTCTGGGTATTGGGAATTCGTTTCCGATTCGGAAAGCACAATAATTGTGAGTGGAAATTGAACTCAAGCGGTATCTAAGTATCACTCACACTGTTAAATGTTTTTTTTAAATCACGAGTCCCTTACTTACTTAGTGCCTTTTTTATTTTTTTCTTGAGACAGTTTTATTGTTCCTTTTCCTAAAACAAAAGAAAAAACACCAAACCGTGTCACAAAAAACTAAAATATTCAAGGAGATATTGCTCTGGTGGCGTACAGTTTCCCTCCACCTGTGCCATTGAATGGAGGTCGCAGCATTACGCCACGGAGCCGGAACCTGCGACCCGCCGCCTCATCTCCATACAAATGCCCCGAAGTGCTGGACGAATGGGCCCCACAATGGGCCCCGCATGGAAATCCGCTCATTCGGCAAAGGTACCCCAACACATAAGATTCGATAAAACATTGGATTGAGGTTCCAAAGTGCACCTTTGATGTGACTCCGCGGCCCAAGAAACATTCGTTCCGAGATACATATCAAATGTAAGCTCATGACGGGAGATCAAACATAAATTGTTGTTTTGATTTACTTTTCGAATAGGTTCGTTTGAAGCATGCCTCAAGATAACTCGACCCTGGTTAGTATAAATATATGCTTTATTTTTGGTAATCTATGTAGTCATAACCAAAAGAGATTTTATTATTAATATTAGGAAAAATATTGTTACCTGTAATACAAAACCAAGGAAAAGGAACAAGACAGAGATATTTTGTAGACCTTGAATTTTATAATGCGATTCACAATCACAGAATAGGTATTTAATAGTATAAGCACAGTATTTAAATCGTTTAAAACTGTGGTATTAGCTAGTTTTTAACCGACTTCCTAAAAGGAGCAGTTTCTATTCTTCTATCTTTATATATATTTTATGTAGGTACCGAAACTCTGGACCGATTAACGTAATTCTTTTGGTGCCATGTAAATTAGCTGAAAACATGATGAAGATCTTTGGACATAGACAATGGAGCTCTTCACAATCATTGAATCAAAATAACTACAAAAAATACGTCATCCAAGTACTATTCAATTAATTGTCTCAATGAAATTAAGGTGATTGAAGGCGCTTTAACCCCGTTTAAAAAGAATATTATTAGCGGTAGTTATTATAATGACTGTAGTAGTTCAAACATAATGGGAATTTATGGAAAAAAATAGTTTTTTTTAAAAAGAAAGAAACTGGTCACTCTGTAGAGTTAAAAAGATCAAACAAAATAAAAAAGTATTCAGGATTAAATTCGATGTGAATCAGGGCCCTTGTTACTAGTACCATAAGGAGCAATTTCGGAGAGAGCTGACGCAGGACAAATTGCTCAAAATTGAGGACCCTCCATCTTCCTGAGACTCCATCTCGACCATTAATTCCTCAAGCAAAGGCGATGTTTTTAATCCGACCCACTCTAAATAATTACCTTTGTGCTGTCAGATGTTATATTATTAACGTCCGAGTACAATAACAATAAGGTGTTTTTCTTTGAAATGCATTCTAACAATAAATAAAAATAGCATTTACTGAGGCGAAATAAACAACATTATTTTTGCTCATTTTAATGGCCATTTCTTTAAAATGTCTAGAGTGTAACATAATTAATGGCGAGCTGGTTGTTTGCTAGATGTTAAGCAACACGGCCACCCATAACAGTTACAGTGTCACTCGCAACTCCAAGATATAAAGTTTCGCGTGACATTGCACTGCGCACGTCATCCTGAGACATCAACACGGTCTAGATAGTAAGAAGTTTAAGTACTAGACTGTGAGATCAGATTATTAAATCTCATTTGCCCGGTAATTACACTAGCTATAATGCCCTACAATCCGGAGCACAGTAGTGCTTGCATACTACTGCTTGACGGCAAAATAACTGGCAAAGCGGTGGTACCTACCTAGACGAACTTTAGAGAAAAGTTGTACCACCTAGTAAACCACCGTGTCTTTCGTATGTGAGTTTCACGTCAAAATGGCTGATTTAGGAAAGTTTATTCAGGGTTATTATAATTATCCCTGCAAACAATGTGGATCACTTTTCATCCTGAACAAATAATGATTCGGAAGAGAACAGAAAAACTGCGGACTGCTCCTAGTATGAAATAAGATAACCGAAACCACTGCGTAGAAAAATCATAATTTTAATAAGTTGGCAAGAAAATATATCTAAATAGATTCTGAAAGGAATTTTCCCGGATCTTACGTCACGATATTCAATCCTCCCACGGTAATTATGTACTTATCAAACATTTCGGTGTTGCTATTTGCTCCAATATTATACTGTCATTCACCCCAGTTTTCGGTACTTATTTAGAATTATTGTTTTTCTTTTTTATTTGTTTCGCCAAAGGCTTTTTATGATACTGATATTATGTAAATTAGGATAATGTTTTGACATAAAAATACTTTATAGGTTTTATCATTTTAAGAGTTTGTTGTCTTTATATATCTTTGGACAGTAAAACGGTTTATGTTCGAACGGCAAGGATTTAAGTAGGTACCTAAAGTGCCTATTTATAAATATTACTTAAAAAATTTTCATTTTTTATAACTAAACAGGCCCGCATTTGACCGCAATCTTACCTGATGGGAAGTGACGACGCGGTCGACGATGGCACATGCTTGCCTAGAAGATACCTATTCACTCGCGCCTTAAGAGCTCCAGATTGTAATTATCGGGAAACAAAGACGCTGGTAAAGTGTTCCATTCCTTCGCTGCTCGGATTATAAATGTCGAGTCAAACCGCTTTGTGCGAATAGAAGGAATATCAACCATAAATTGATGGCGTGTAGCTATACGTCTTGTCGTCCGATGGTGAAATGGGGATGGTGGAATTAGAGCTCATAATCCAAACTATGCACCTGCGGTTACTCTCGCAATTTACCTATTTTCCCGGGAGTTCTAATATACCCCTACCTACATTCCAACCTAATCTAAGAGATTTTAAAGGTACAGTTTTGATATGATAGAGAGAAACAATACACAAAATATGTACCTATTATTACACGCACTTTTATCACATATTTGATTTTTTGTTTCTCTATATCTTTAATTTCAAATATGAAAAAACTAAGAAGAGAAACTGAATCAGAAATATAATTCGGAGATATCGAACCACGAAGAAAGAATAGAATGAACAGTGTCAGTTCACTGTAGCCTAAAATACGATCAGATTTAGTTTCCATCAGTGATTATCCTATTGTCATTATAATTAGTAAGAGTAGAAACTACATCAACATCATCATCATCAACAGCATGAAAACGTCCACTGCTGAACATAGGCCTCCCACAGAGAGCGCCACTTTGAGCGGCTGCCCCAGATCGTTGGTCCACCTTATAGTAGGGGGCCGGCCTATGCGAAACTACATAGATATAATCAAAATAGAAGAAGTTACGTAAGGAAAGAACTCTGACTAATATTTACGTTAAGTTACGTTTACCTACACTGATTTCTCCAAAGCAGAGTCTCCAAATATTTTTCCTGAACCAAATCGTGTAAGAAGGTAAGCAAACGGTCGCGGGCCCATTGGAGTGTAATTGTCGAACATTCGCCTTTATCTGAGGATCCAGGAGTGGAAGTGTTTGCACAACCCGAAGCGCTAATGTTCCGGGCTCAGGGGTGTTCGCGGGGAAATACTTTACCTATGTTTTAAAAGTGTCGGCTAAGATGAAAAAGTTACCTTTTTTTGTTTAACCTTGGATTTGTTTACCAACGAACGATTAATAAAAAAATATTTTATTTTTACGGTTGTTCACTACAAAACACGCGACATACACACAAAACGCAGAACACAACAATAACATAATATACATTAAAATACAAAAAATCGGTAACAGTCATAACATTTAAACTTATACAATAAAAAGAACACTATAAATTATTTGAAGAGTAGGTACATACATATTGGATGTTTACCGTCATTTCAAAATCAAAGAATTTATTGGAATTTTTAGCACTTTTACAAGTCATGTTTCTACACTATTAAATGTTTTTATCACAGTAAAGATTCTGCTACCTACTAAAAAATGATTTTTAGTGTTTAGTTTGTTATTTTTGTGTTGTGTTTTCTGTGTTTTTGTTCATATATTGATCTAATTGTGTGTTTGTTTGTCTAATCAAGTTACGCTTACAGGAGGCATTTATAAGGAGACACTGTAGAACTTTTTGAATAGCATGAGTACCTACCAATATCAGTTGTTAACCTCTTATAAAGAAAAGTTATTTAGATACGAACAGGAAAATCACAACTAAATGAACATATCGGGCTGCAGAACAATAAAACAAAATGATATACCAGTCGTGCTCACCCATCTGTGATAAAACAAATAAGAACAGGCGGCCCTGAATAACGGCGCTGGATTAAAGGATACTACTCCGTGATGGCGGCAATAAAACTTCAATAAGCCAATGAGTGCAGTGAAGCGCCGATAAACTGAAAGATAGGACTGGCACGAACACTATTACAGTTTTATATGAACACTGAAAGTATTAGGTACACTAAGGAATTATGTACTTTGATGATAAAAACTGGTATACTGTCTCTCTGTCTGTCTGCATGTCCGTCTGTCACCAGGCTGTATCTCATGAATCGTGATAATAAGACAGTTGAAACTTTCACAGATCATGTATTTCTGTTGCCGCTATAGATAGATAGAAAATGCTTTATTGCACAAGAATAAATAAAGTACATAGGCGAACATAATGCTAAGGAGCATTTTCTTCCAGTTGACCTTTGTATAGTGTGAAACAAGTGGTAGTGCTGGCGCTATAAAAACAAATACTAAAAAACAGGATGAAATAAATATTTAAAAGGGGCTCCCATGCAACAAACAATTTTTTTTGCGTGTTTACTAGATGAGTACTGCCTTAAATAGCACTGCTGCTCAACACTAGATGGCAGGGATAGATAATGTTACGGAACCCTTCGTGCGTGAGTCCGACTCCCACTTGGCCGGTTATTTTAAATAATTTAGAGTATTTTTGATTACCTCTGCCCGTGTTCAATACTTTCGCTTTGTTTTGTTATTCTATTAAAATGAGCATAGATAATGGGATTCATTCCAATGGGTTGGTATTTGACTGAACTCACTACCTAATCCGGATACAGCGTTATAACGAGAAGCAGCTGAAGCGAGCATTATGAACGCTCCGTTCGGAACGCTCGATAAAAGTTTATGGTAATTTTAGAACGTGTTATTGCGAGCAAACGCATTCTGGATGCTTAGCATAATCTGTGCCTAATTCAACTCCAATGTTAAGGAACATTACGATAATGCAATTATTTAATTGAATTGTAATTTGAAATAATCTGTTGATTGCTATCCCTATACAAACAGACATCGTTTCACTTTTATATAAAAGTGAAACGATGTCTGTTTGTCATTGAGGTATGATACATACCTCAATGCTGTTTGTATATGTTTGTTTGTTTGTAGCTTAGAAACAGGTGAACGATTGAACAATGACAACAGCCTCTCGATAAGCTAATATATAGCATTTACAATGTTTGCAAATTGAAGATTTAATAATTAATCACACAAGCTCTGTGAGTTTCAGCCTTACCATTCAACATCAGCATCAGATTACATTCGCAACAGTCCGATGATGGATGCCGAGCGATCAACATCGCGGCGACATGACGCGCGACATGTGTCGCGCTCCGTGATTGATTCCCGCGGCTTTTTACGACACCATGTAAACCGACATTACCAGTTTATGTCAGCTCGTTTATAACCCTCGATCGCCGAGAGCCATGTCGGTTTATGTCGGAACATAACATTACGAATGTCGCGGAGGCTGACGGTTTTATGTTCGTTATGAGATGGTTGCTGGTTAGTTGAGTGCCGGATTGCCTGTGAACGACTGCTTTATCAGCAGTGTAGCTTGTTGGTGCAGAGCTTTAATGTGGGAGTAGCTTAGGGTTGTATTTATGGAGAGTCTTGTAAATCGTGGGTCGTACCTGTCAGTGTCCGCGTCTGCGTCTCACGTGGGGCCCGACGGGATAAAACATTCCTGTCGGCTTCCACTACGTTATGGTTTTATTTATGGTTTTTTTAATGGTTGGTATTTTAATAGTTTGGTATTTTAGTTGTTTATTATTTGGTTATTTTTTCGTATTTTTGTTATTTTTTTATCATAATATAGTTTTCATATTCACAAAATCACCTAGGAATAGAATTTTATGGTTTTTAGTTTATTTTCTTAGCATGTGCTATGTAGGCCGTTTAAGGTTCAATATCGCACGAGAAGATGGATAAATGATAGGCGAGCGTGTGGTGATAGCGGGTGTTTAATAGCAACTGAAGAATCAAAAGACAGTGGACTGTATTATGGTTAGCGCGTATACCTAGCTATAGGTTTCTTACATTTTCCTTCTACAATAGCTATACGTATCTATATCTATGTAATATTAGGCTTTCATATTTAAAACTATTGATTTATTTACTTATGTATTCATTATCTATAATATTTTATGGGTAGGTATGTAGGCTGACTTACAAAATACCTTATAATTCCTAACATGCCGCCCACCAAAAACAATTGTTTTTCATTAAAAAGTTAGCAAGATATCTACTGTAAATAACTAAACATCAAAACAAACATAATAAAAACATCTACCTACTTTCGTAACAATTTAACTGAACTTAACTCGAACATTATCATCGATACAAAACATCAAAACCAATTAAACAACTTGTAGGTATCTACTATTGAAAACAAACTTAAATTCAATTAACATCGGTGATAAGTACAATTTTTTAACTCATTTTACAAACATAAAAGATCATCGTAAAATGATTCAATAGGGAGGATCGAGAACAAAAGATGTTTACCAGAAAGTTAATCTACCTTATCTTCGTAGGTACAAGTTCACTATAAAAGTTGTGCACAAACATAACAGGGCCGTATTAAGGAATATAAATTATAATTATTTCTGTTTTTAACTTATGTTGATTTTACATTGAATACGTGATTAATAAACTATTAGCATATGATTTGTGTTACAATTATACTTTACTTAATAAAGGAAATTGTTGACTACTACGAAAAATTAAATGAAATTAACATAAGTTACTCTTCATTTAACGGAAGTTGACACAGCTTTGACACAGAACGTTGGATTATTTTACCGCGACACTTTAAGCTGTACACCCTGCACACATCATCATTGCCCACATGTTTTTGAACTATGCGACCCATTGACCACTTCCCAGGTGGAAGGTTTTCATCTTTGACCAGTACAATATCGCCGATATTAAACTCAGGAGTGCGTCTTTGCCACTTAGGCCTCTCTTGTAGCCTGGTCAAATATTCTTTTTGCCACCGGTGCCAGAAGTGTTGTACTAATTTTTGACAGTGCTGCCATCTAGATAATCTGTTGAGGTTAACATCGCGCAAGTCTGGTTCCGGGACATTGATTGGAGCTTCACCGATCAGAAAATGACCGGGTGTTAAGACTTCCACTACCTCAGGATCGTCATTGTCTGTCGGGCATAGCGGCCTTGAGTTTAAACATGCTTCGATTTGGCATAAAACAGTTGAGAACTCTTCAAATGTCAGATTGGTATCTAAAATTCTCTTTAAGTGGTATTTGACAGACTTTACCCCACTCTCCCAAAGTCCACCAAAGTTAGGACTGTATGGGGGGATAAAGTGCCACTGAGTTCCATCTTCTGCCAATAAACCTTGTAAGTGACCAGGCATGTCTAAATTGGCTTGATTCCACAGCTGTGTTAGCTCTTTATTACCAGCCACAAAATTAGTGCCCTGGTCGCTCCACATGTGTGAGCATCTTCCTCTTCGTGCGACAAATCGTTTGAATGCGTTCATAAACGCTTCAGAAGTTAAATCACCCACGAGCTCCAAGTGAATGGCCTTGGTGGCCATGCATATGAAAATTGATATATAGGCCTTGTAGCACTTGGCTCCACGGTGTCTGGACATCAAAACGTTAACTGTGCCGGCAAAATCCACGCCCGAGTGCAAGAAAGGACGTGCTGGTGTGACGCGGACCTCAGGTAAGTCACCCATTATTTGTTCTCTATTTACAGCTCTCTGTCTAGCGCATATAAGGCACTTGTGAATGCGTGACTTAACGGTACTTTTTATTTTCAGAATCCAGTAGCGGGATCTCAGGTAAGTCAAGGTAAGTTGAACTCCACCGTGTAATGTCCTTTTATGTGCATCGTCTATAAGTAGGGTTACTAGATCATTATTATGCCCAATAATGATTGGATGCTTCTCACTCTCAGATAGCTTCGCGTTTCTGAGGCGGCCGCCCACCCTGAGAATATTCTTCTGATCAAGGATTGGGTTGAGCGTCTTCAGTTTACTTTTCCTACTAACTAGTTTCTTTTCTTTTACTGTCACTATTTCTTCTTCAAACTCTTCTCTTTGCACGATTTTAATTATAACCTCTAGAGCTTCTTCTAGCTCTTGTGTTGTAACTGCTTTAACTTCTTCTTTGCATGCTTTTTTATAGTTTAGAAATCTTTTCGCATATATTATTACCCTTTGTAGCTCTGTTAATGTATCACATTGTTTCAGGTTAAATTTCTTCTGTTCCTCGGTGCTGACGACGACTGTATGAAAACACTTTCTATTCTCTAACTCTGTTGCTTCTATGTTGTCTTTTACTAATGGAATTTCTTTTGTTCGCAGCCAGGCAGGACCGTTCCACCACATCTGATCGTGAACCAGTGCAGAGAAAGCTAGGCCTCTGCTCGCTACATCAGCTGGATTTTCTTCTGAAGCCACGTGATGCCATCTACTATTTCCAGTGTTTTCCAGGATCTCCACCACTCTATTACTCACGAAAACATTCCATCTTCCAGGATCACCCTTCAGCCAGGAGAGCACCACTGTGGAGTCAGTCCAGGCGAATATATTCTCATTTGGTAATCTGGTTGCTTCTCTTATTTGTTTTAGCAATCTGGACAGCAGTACGGCGCCACACAACTCCAGCCGCGGCAGCGACACAGGTTTTACAGGTGCGACTCTAGTTTTGGCAGCTATGATACCAGTTTGAATGTCTCCATCTTCGGTTTCTACTCTCATATATGCAACAGCTGCATAAGCTCTCGTCGACGCATCACAATAGCCATGGATTGTGGTATTCTTCATTCTTCCTTGTGTTGTCCATAGCCATCTATCTATATGTATTTCATTGAGATTTTCAAACCCTTGACGTAAGTTTAACCATTCTTCTTTCAGGTCACTGTCTACTTCTTCATCCCATCCAATACCCCTTAACCATAACTTTTGCATTATTATTTTTGCAGGTACAAGCGCAGCAGCCAACCAGCCCATCGGATCAAAACATCTCTGAACTTCTGAAAGAATAACTCTTTTTGTGATTGTTTCAGGAACTGGCGGTTGATTCAGGTGATATTGGAATGAGTCTTCGCCTATATTCCAGGAAATGCCTAGTGTCTTGACAGTACCATTCAGTTTCATGTCAAGGTTGACATGTGAACTTCTTTCAGAGGGTTGAAACTGTTGTAGGAATTCCGCATTGTTTGAGGCCCATTTTTGTAATACAAAGCCTCCCTTGTCAAGTATATCTTTGACATCGTGTACGATCGAGATGGCTTGTTCTACGCTATCGTGGCCTGACATCAAGTCGTCCATGTAAAAGTCCTCTTTTATAACCTTCACTGCATCAGGTAAGTTCACCCCTTCATCATCAGCTAGCTGATGCAGCGTTCTGACCGCGAGATATGGTGCCGAAGCAGTTCCAAATGTCACGCGGAGAAGACGATAATCCTGAACTTCTTGGTCTACCTCATCACGCCACAGTATGCGTTGGTAGTCTGTGTCCCTTTTGGTAACCAACACCTGTCGGTACATACGTTGTATATCCGCAACAAAACAGACTTTCTTCATTCTCCATCTCATGATCAAACTTCTCAAATCTTCTTGGATCTGCGGTCCTACAAGTAACTCATCATTCAATGAAATATTGTTTTTGCCTTTGCTAGAGGCATCGAAGACTATTCTCGTTTGAGATGTGTCCTTATCTACTCTTATCACCGCGTGGTGTGGCAAGTACACAGATGGGTTATTCATCTCTTGGTCTGGAACCTTCTCCATGTGGTTCATGTCTATGTACTCGTTGATAACTTTTGTGTATTCTACCTTCAACTCTGGCTGTCTCTGAAATCTTCTCTCTAGCTGGTGTAATCTCTTCAATGCTACGTCTCTTGTTTCTCCTTCAGCTGAGAGTGGTTGTGGTGTCTTGAGAGGCAGTTTGACAATATATCTCCCTTCGTCGGTCCTGGAGTGTGTCTCGCTAAATATCTTCTCGCAGAATATTTCATCTGCGGTGTGAGCTCGCTTATCTGACGGCTCTAACTCCCACATGCTCTTCAGCATGTTATCCAGATCCGCATGAAGATGCAATGAAAATAAATCCTCTTGACTCTCTACTCCTGAATCTCCAAATAGAATCCATCCTAACCTAGTGTGTTGCGCGCATGGTGAGTTAGGAGGACCTTGTATGACACCACTCTTTAAGATTCTGCTATATACTTTAGAACTTAGCAACATGTCTATTCTTCCTGGTTGATTAAAACTTGGGTCTGCCAGTTGGAGTCCTTCAATGTGTTGCCAAGTACTTGAGTTGACATGTTTCTTCGGAAAAAACGTTGTGAGTTTGCCTGAAATAACATATGCGACAACCTTGAGGCTGAATTCATTTTCATACCTAGATAAAACCTCAAAAGATGTCACGTGACTCAAAGACGCCTTTGATGACCCACTACCTAATACGTGTCCCTTGACAGGTACCTTGGTTGAATTTAACAGTTGAGCTGCTCGCTCACTTATCAGTGTTACTTGAGCCCCTGAATCTACAATAGCACGTAATATCGTTACATTCCCTAGTCCGTCCCTGACCGGAACCAATGCAGTTGCCAGTAGGCCGGGTGATTCAACCATGGTGAAGAATGACGACAATGCGGCTTGTAAACCGTGAGTTGGTTGTACATGTTCTTCTTCTTTCTTCTTCTCTTCTACATGTGTGTGTAATGAAACCTCTGTGTGTTGTGTTTTCTCCGTATTGTCAGACGTTTCTTTCTGTAAATATTGATGTAAAAGAGAATGGTGTCTTTTGCCACAAATCTTACAGGATGATTTATGTCGGCAAAAGTGTACAAGGTGCCCAGGCATTAAACAATTAAAACATAATCTCTTACCCTTAACAAAATCGTTCCGATCTATTTGTGTCAACTTACTAAATTGTTTACATTGAAATAATGAATGATTTTCCGTGCAAAATAAACATGACCTATCAGACTTAGCTTTATCAGAGGGGGTGGGGGACGCAGCATGGAAGACCCGCTCTCGGACGCTTCGTGAAGATACCGGTGACGTCAGCTCCAGGGTGTGGATGCGGTTCTCCAAAAAGGTCTTCAAATCTTGCAGTTTAGGTAACCCAGCGCCGAACTTCTTGCTGACTTGATCTTCCCACTCCTTGTGAGTCTCGTGGTCTAGCTTCTGGACCGCGATATAAATCAGAACTGGGTCCCAGGTGGTTGTAGGTATCTCCAAGTTCTCTAAACCGGTCAGACACTCTTGCGTTGTATCTATGAACTGTTTCAGCTGGCTAGCAGATTGGGTGGTCATCTTCTTTTGTTGGAACAGCCGTTTGAGGATAGCATTAACCACTAAGCGCTTGTGACTATATCGCTGCTTCAGGCACTCCCAGGCAGGCTTGTAGTTACTGTCGGTAATTTGATAGGACTTCAAGGTAGCAGCTGCTTCACCTGAGAGGCACGACTTCAAGTAGTGTAGCCGCTGAACATCGCTGAGCGCTTGGTTCTGAGCTATTAACGAAGTGAACGTATCCTCAAAATTCTGCCAATCCTCGTAGTTCCCTGAGTACTTCGGGAGGTCAATTCTTGGTAAGTTGACCTGAACTTTAGAGAATGACGCTTGTGACGTATGTAAAGAATTATTGGAGGTTGATGCTTCTGTCCAACTTAGCGATTCTATCACTTCTTGAAAATCGGTTCTTAAAATTAGGTACACATCCTCGGCAGTGTCGTAATAGTTAGACCCCAACAACTCCGAACGTTGCTCTTTTGTGGTTATTTGCAACAATTCTACGTGGTACCTTTTAAATTCCTTCCAATATTCTTCAATTGTTTGAATACGCACTTTAATATAAGCCAGTGTTTTTCTTACTTTTGGACACTTCTTAAAGTTATCTTGAGCTTTCTTTAACAGTAAGTAAATATCTTCCATGTTTGACTTCAATTCTTCGACGGTAGGCATGATTACCGTATCAAAATGGCACTATTATGCGTCAAAAACAGTTCTAAGATAAACTTCTTGCACGAATACAGTTTGTTATTGATGTTTACACACTCAATTATGATTAATAACACTCGTAATTGTCTTTTCACTCATTTTATAAATCGGAACAACGATCGCATCGATGCAGGTAAGAATTCTTCCCGTAGCTATCCGGTTTGATATAGGACCATATGTAGCCCGTTTAAGGTTCAATATCGCACGAGAAGATGGATAAATGATAGGCGAGCGTGTGGTGGTAGCGGGTGTTTAATAGCAACTGAAGAATCAAAAGACAGTGGACTGTATTATGGTTAGCGCGTATACCTAGCTATAGGTTTCTTACATTTTCCTTCTACAATAGCTATACGTATCTATATCTATGTAATATTAGGCTTTCATATTTAAAACTATTGATTTATTTACTTATGTATTCATTATCTATAATATTTTATGGGTAGGTATGTAGGCTGACTTACAAAATACCTTATAATTCCTAACATGCTATACCACCTTCATATGCTACATTTCAAAATTCTAGGTATGTACCAGGCCCATTTCATACAAATAGGTCCAAAATATCAAATCTTTTCTATGTTGAAAAGTAGTTCTTAAACGAAAACCATACTAATACGAATTACGAATACAACTTCAAGCAGTTTCATGCAATTCATTTGGATTGCTTAAAATAAGCGAATATTTACGGGTCATTTCATGTTACGTTACGAGAACTCCATAACAACGGCTCTCTCAACTTAAGATACACTTTAAATATTTACCAAGTTGGAGCATGTGCCCCGCACCTAGGACCTTTTGTCGCGGTCGTGCCAACTATGCTTCCGCTGGAACTTCCACAACTGCTCTTGTTAAATTTTAACTCGAGTCTAAACTCTCTCCTTCAAGGACTTTGGATAAGGCATCATGAATGAGTTATTACCATGGAAGCTTTGCGTCGCTAGTCTTGGGAAGATGATTTGAGCTTGTTCAAATTAGCGTAAAATTGTTTCAGCGTTATTTTAAAACAGTAGATCAAGTTTCCTCCGTTATTTAAACTGGTTTTGAGCATGATTATTTAACAATGCATCAAAAAAATCAAGCCATCTTTTTTATGTACGAACAAGCCAACATTATGACTGTGACTCACCTGATGTTAAGCGATGATGCAGTCGAAAGTGTTAGCACCTATGAGGAGCCTATTCACTGTAGCCTTAAAGAGGTACAAGTTATATTTGTCCGGAATAGAAACAAGGAATCTGGGAGTGAGTTCCTTTCACTAGCAGTTCACGTCTTAAAAAAATAGATTTAAGGGCTTTGTCACAAGGCGACCACATCGCCCAGTAAAAAGACAGAAAATCACTTCACTTCATTTTTTAAGCCTAACTCCGCTTATTATTATTTATAAGCTATGGTATTCCCCGTATTAAATGTAAAATACTTCTAAATTTCAACCAGATATTGATGAATATAAGGGATTTACGGATTAACCCTAAACATCCAATACTCGCATTCAATAACAATTTTAATAAACTGAATAAACAAATTCATCATATTTTGTATTTCCAACGCCTGTCCGCGTCATTAATCTCAAAAAAGTTTAGAGCACCCGCCGGTGAGCCTCGCCGCTATCAGCGCCGACATCCCTTGTAAATAATTTCCAAGGGAGGCTGTCAAACTTTGATAAAAGGGTTTGTATCAAACTGATTTTTCCATCATCTCGGGAAACGCGGCGTAAGGCGCGGGTTACACACTTTGGGGTGATGCCTGAAGCTATTTGGACCGCAAAGAGTTTTATTTTAGAAGGTGTTTCTTGGGTTTCTTTTTGTTTTATTTGGACAACTTTGCTGCCGCTAAAAACAATCTTGAAATATATGTTTGGGAACATAATTTTATCTAAAATTTTTCAACTAAATACTATCCCATTACTAAAGTATTGTTAAGTAACGGGATATTAGTATCGGGTCTATGTTAGTGACCATGGAAGTTTAAAATCGTATATTAAATACTGACCCGAAAAAACACCACAAAAATATTTTTTATACTTATCTGTTGTATTTTACTAGGTGGTAGAACTTTCCTGAAAAGTTCGTCTAGGTAGGTACCACCGCTTTGCCAGTTATTCTGCTGCCAAGCAGTAGTGCGCAAGCACTACTGTGTTCCGGTTTGAAGTGCATTGTAGCTAGTGAAATTACTGGGCAAATGAGACCTTACGAGCTGATCTCACAGTCTAGAAAACTTTTTTAGACTGTGTGATGTCTCAGGATGGCGTGCGCAGTGCGCAGTGTCACGCGAAACTTTAGTTTGGAGTTCTAAGTGACACTGCAATCTGTTATGGGCGGCCGTGTCGCTTAACACCAGGTGAACGACTAGCTCGTCACGTTATTCGTTTACATAAAAAAAAATTGTGTTTTTTTTATAACCTTTAGCTCACTTTCCATTTATGATAAGTGCAACAAACGTGCGAAGGTTTAATTACCACAGCGCAGAAATCGAATGTCCCTCCCTAAAAACAACTTAATTGTCCACTTCAAAAAGCAAAATAAGATAAAACAGGCGCGAATAAAAGTTAACTCGATCCGTTCCATGCCTCGTTCGCCGCCGCCCGCCGCCCGCCGCGTGCGTACCCACAAACTAAACCGGTACGTACTTCCTCTGCCGGTAATTTATGTCAAACTCTCCCAAAGTTCCCGGATTTGCCTAATTTATTTCACGCGGAACGTTAAAGTGTTGAATGTAAGTTATTTAATTTATCAATTTTGTAGTTCGCAGTTTAGAACGTGCGTGGGCGGTGAAAGTCTAAAGCAGGCAGGCGACTTTCATAACAATTTAATATTTGTAGACGTCCGATTCGAACGTTGAACACAGCTTGCGATAGCTATAGATGCACGTCTTTTGAGAATAACGACATCTTGTCCTTAATACTTTTCCAAGAACTTGGCTTCACATCGAAGATGCCAGTAGGTCCTCCACGATCAATGTATAAAGAATGGAACTAAACGATATTATTGCCTATTTGAAGCGTCGATGGAGCTTCTCCAGAATCAAATCAGTTCTTTATTGGAGCAGTCACGTGTCAGATAAAAGGAAGAGTGACTACAATCGAATATGACAAGGTGGAATGGAAAAGAAATGTACTCGATGTTGTCGTGTTGTATTGTAAAAAGAGCGTTTTTGAATGTCAATATTAAAGACGTGTGCTTTTAATTTTAACTTCATTCAATTTACCTGTTCTATTAAGTATTCTGTGTCAATACTAGCACAATGTGGATTGTTAATTCTAAAAGAAAAAAAACCAAGAATCTATAAGTATTATTTTAATAGTAAACTCCCTTACTCTTACATGATCTTAACTGTAATCGCTATTATTGTACTTTCCAGCATACACACACTCACACATACATAATGTGTAATTAAAGCGTTATCTGTGTATTTTTTTATTTTGCTAAAGCATGTGGTTTTCACATCAAAACGGGTGAATCGATTAGGAGTAATTCTTCCTAAAATAATGTGATACCTTCGCCACGGAAAATTAAAAATTTCGAAAAATAACAGGTGATTAAAGCCACAGTGCACGTTGTGACAGCCTCTGTGGTGTGATGGTTGAGTAGATCGGCTCATAACCCGGAGGCGGCGGGTTTGATTCCCGCGACAGGACAAGGATTTATGCAACGGTCGAGTTATTCGACTAAAATTACGTGAGTGCTAGTCGTTTACTACTTGTAGTTATGAATACTACTCGCGTTAGTTTTTATAATACTATGAAAAAAAAGCACAAATACTTGTTCTGTGTCTGTGTGCGTGTGGTGTAACCATGCTCCTCGTAGTTCCTGGGTCCGTAGGTACAGGAAATCCTAGTTAGGGTCCAGGTTCTATGTGTAGGTGTATGATCGTTGGGCGTTACTTTGCTTTTTTTTCTATTTGTTACAAAATTGAAGAAGAAAACGCTACTAACATAATTTGAACCATAGCGTGGTAGTGTACGACTTATTAAATCTACGTCACAGCTGGCCCGCTGTCTAGCAAATTTTAAACCACGATTAAATTTGACAAGCCCTGTAAAATGAAAACCGCTGACTTTGAGCAGCTATAAGATCCAGTAAACTGTGAACAAGCTCGCCGCGGCTGTCATCTCCGTTAGGAAGCCGCGGCTCCGCACTAATTGATGTTAAAACATTGTCGGCGTCAATCGAGCCTGAACCCTGTTTAGTGACCTTTCTGTGAAGCTATGCGTCGCTATAAACGAATTTTGTTTAGATTTTGATAAGTTTATTCATGAGTACAGACTAGTTGTACAAACTTATTACTTATAGCTCCTAAATAAATTAAAACAAAGAAATTAAAGACACAAAGCCAATGAGTGGAACACCTTGCCGGCGTCCATGCTTCCAGCTAACTATGATCTGGGAGTCTTCAAGTCGAGAGTGAACAGGTATGTTCTAGGCAAGCATGCACCATCGTAGACTGCGTCATCACTTTCCATCAGGTGAGACAGTGGTCAAATGCTTTGCCTATAAAGAGATTTAAAAAAATATACCTACTCCATTGTGTGGTTTATACCTTAAATTTTTTTCCCCGACTAGAGTTGTGCCACACGCACTGTCAATGATTACTGTCCCACAAAAATCACACAATTTTTCGGGATGTAAAGAACTGATTGGTTTTCTCTCAGGACCTAAAAATCTACACATTAAAATGCAGAATGGTAATAAACATATATAATATACACACAATATTTCGGATTCGTAATGTTCTTGGAGTAGGATCTACGATACCAACTCGTCTGTGCCGTTGAATACTCTATCGTCTTTTTTGATAACGCAATTTCCTGCACTATTAGAAAGAGATAGGCGGAATATTGACCAGCTGGGTTAGCACGGCCGGTAGAGAAAATTGTCTCTCCCCGTGTTATGTCACTTTCTTCATACTTGCTTACTTGTCAAGTGGAGTAAAACGGGGTAAGACAATGTTGTCTACCGTCCATGCTAACCAGCTGAACAGATAAATTGGTGGCATTGTACTTACTTTTTTTTTAAATGCAGCTGAGATTGCAATCAAATGCGGGCCATTTGGTTGCAATCTCAGCTGATGGGAAAGTGACGACGTGGTCTACGATGGTACATACTTGCCTAGATGTTACCTATTCACTCGTGACTTGAAGAGCTCAGACAGTAAGTCCGAGCTCTTTAAGACTGATAGAGAGCTACTTTATATCATTTTAAAAAAGTCCAAATAGTTAGTCACTTTTCAACGGCCCAACAGTCCAATAACAATATTTTTTGCAAATTGTATCTATACAAACACTAATTACAAACACATTTTATTATTGATATCTGCATCTTAATTTTATGTCCATAACTGCCTCAAATACGTAGTAATATTATGTATTCTGTACCTCAACTTAAGCCATTAATTTCTAACGAAATGTTAGCGCCGCCCTAAATAAAATAACGTCACAAAGCGTATGTTATATAATTATTCAGTCACATAACACAATTTAGGGATCCGTGTATCAATTACCGGATATTAGCTCGGTTTGCTTGTTCCAATCAAGTGCGTCACGATACCGACCGCCATCTTGATTGCTCTGCCAGTTGATGCGGACCACTTGCCGCTGTGATTCAATACGCCGGGAGGAGCGTTTTCAAAATTGATTCGCAAATAGGAGTTAAAGAAGATTCTTCATAATTATATGAAAATAAATAAATCAGTACGTATTTTAAAGTTGTAAAAGATTTATTACTACTTGGGCCGATGATCTAGTGAAAACCGGGGGGAGCCAATGGATGCAGAAGGCAAACAGCCACTCAAAGTGGCGCTCTGTGGGAAAAACCTATGTTCAGCAGTGGGCGTCGTCAGCGATGCGATGATGAAAAGATTTTTAGTCAGCCAAACCACTTTATATCTGATTTTGTCTTGTTCTTCATCTCGTGTAGGCAAGTCGTCAGCCCTGGTGTTAGAATGTTTGGGCCGCCCAAAAGCTGACTTGGCTTAGCGACTATTGTCTTATGACAACAGTCGGGATCGACGGCAACGTACCCTCTGAAGCGTTTAATCGTAAATACCACTTTTTGTAGGTGTCACCCATCAAATTAGTAACCGCAGGATCGATTAGGAACGGCTTACAGTCGTGCTTCGTTATAAGTGCTACTTATTTATTATCTTCACATGCCTCTCTCCAACGAGCACAAGACAAGCACAGATTTGTCATAAGCAGCGTGAGCCTGACAAGGAAATATTTATCCGTCACCAGTCAGTACTCTGTAACGCAGTGACTGAGGTTTAAACAAACGCGTATTTATGATACACGAGTTGTAAAAACACGCCTCTATTATTGAAAGCAACAAGAACCAGTGGAAATTACGTGAAGAACCACAGTAGCCACAAGGTAATATTTAGATTATTCTTTGAATAGCGAAGTAATGAGATATTGATTAACCTGTTGGGAGGCCCGTTGAGGCAAAACTGTACCGATAATAATTAAATTCATCTACAAAACTCAGTGAATGGTCGTCAACAGAAGTAAACGTTTCAGCTATAAACTGGAGGTCTATTATAATTTTATGCTTTTAAAAAAACTACATTCATAAGTTACACGTCAGAAAAAACACAATTGTCTCTGTATTTATTACTTGTTTAATCTGATTTTGCTTTAAGTTCACTTTTGTCAATTCTACTCGACATAGAGTAAATATACACAGTTCACCGTGAAAGCTCAACAACTATCGGTTACAAGGTCGCTGTAATGAAACGAACGGTTTTCTGGTTTCCACTTGTGATCGCGACCAAAACTCATTCCGTAAAACTAGAATAAGGTTGTGAAGTAGGATTGACAGACCAGAAACTAGTCAAGATGAGATAAAATTAACTTCAAATATCTGTCCGGCCGGAACATTCTCGTTAAAACATTATGATAAATCACAAATTACCATAAAGACCCTTGGTGGGGGGAATGTTAGATAGATAGATAGATAAACTCTTTATTGAAACACACAAATCATTAAAAACTAAGTGAACAAAATAACAAACAAAAGTGTAACAATGGGCGGTCTTATCGCTCAAAGCGATCTCTTCCAGACAACCTTGCACGGAAAGGAATAATTTTCCCAGAACGCTGGCTGCAATGTAACGCTGCATGGCAATGCAAACTTTTTGGGCAAAATATGAGCCAGCTTTCTGGTCACTGGTCACCTTAGCCAAAGGTTTTTTGTCTATTTCGTTTTTTAGAAGTTTTTGAAAATGGTGGAGCCATGATACAGAGATAGGCTCACGAGATCTACAACTTACACAGGCACTTAGTATTACATTCTTTATCATATACTGTGTTGTCTTATACGATACGAATCATCATCACCAGCCTGAAGACGTCCACTGCTGAACATAGGCCTCCCCCAGAGAGCACCACTTTGAGCGGCAGCTCGCCTCCTGCATCCATCGGCTCCCCGCGGTTTTCACCAGATCGTCGGTCCACCAAGTGGGAGGCCGGCCTACGCTGTGTCTTCCGGTTTGAAGAACCTTTCTTCCCCATCGGTTGTCATTATGGTATCTTATCAGCACAAACAACGCACATATAAAATACTGCAACAATATATCAAAGGTTCATGTGAGTCCTGGCAAAATGTACAGTCAGCAACATAAAATGAAAAGTAAAACCCATACAATTTAATTAAAATAGTCAAACAATTGCGTACAATTTATTTTTGGCTATCGTCACCGTTTATTTATTTGAGAAGATCGTATTCACTCACCAATTTCTGTCACTGAGTGTACACGATCTGTGTAATGAAACGTGTGATTTGTTTGTCGTGCTAGCGAGAGCGCTTAGCTTCATCGTTTTGTTTACTAGCCTATAAAGAACATGAAAAATAGCTGCTGCCCTTTCAGCAAAACTTATGCGAACTAGTATAACACTTTGTTACGTATTTCTACCAAATGTAACAAAGTCTCCTTGGAATATCAGTCGTTATAATAAATGTCACATTCTTTTGCAAACAAAATGCCTCGTTGTCTGTGTTTTATTTGTTGTGTGATGATAGAGCTCTACGTTGACTCTTTAGCAGGCGTAGCGGCGTAGCACTACGTAGTACTTCGTAGTATCGAAGAACACAGGTATAGTTCGACTAGGGATACAAAATGAACTTAGCATGATTTCGTAGCCACTAGAACATGTTCTACGCAGTCTCCGTAGCAGCGTATACAGAGTATTCAGTATTGCTTAGTGACCTAAGATATACTGCGCAGTAGTTGCTACGTACTTAGTGCATAGTTTTTGCTACGGAATCCAGAGCTACGAATTCATGTGCTACGAAAGCCAGAGCTTATACCGTGGGCAAACGTACCTACGTTTTCATTTCTATCTAAGGAATGGTAGCTTCATACAAGTCAAAAATGAAACGACCCTAACGTTATCTATTGAAACAAACAACATTTATTTTTGCAAAAGTCTTCCTTGAAATGCTAATGTCGTTCTTGATTTCATCTCATTATTTAAATGGGTCTTCCACCATCCATCTCACGCTAATTATCACTTGAAAGAAATATGGACCTTGAAACTCCGCAATGTTTATTAAAATGAATAGAAACGTTAGCCAGGTTTTTTCTGGATATCGCTAAATCTTTCAGTCGCAAATTCTTTTGAATCTCATTATTTACTGAGTCAGTTGATTCTGGTAGCTCTATACACTGTGTATAACTTTCCTACATCAATCCAATAATTTTTAAGTGTTCTATTCCACCAAAAAAAATCTAATGTCATCTATATAATTATAAGACAGTATGCTACTCCTTACAGTTCCAATCATAGTCGAAGACGTCCGCTGCTGAATATAGGTCTCACACTTAGAGAGCCACTTTGAGCGGCTGCTTGCTTCTTGCATTCATCAGGTCCCCGCGGTTCTGACCAGATCGTCGGTCAACCTAGTGTGGGGCCGGCCTACGCTACGTCTTCCGGTTCGTGGTCGCCACTCGAAAACGATTCTTTCCCATCGGTTGTCAGTTGTACGAGCGATGTGGCCTGCCCATTGCCATTATCATAGATTGTTCATTAAAATTAACATAATATAAATAAATCTATTAAACAATTTTTCTAACTTTACGAGGCTACGTCCGTCGTGATTCGAGAGTGAATTACTCCCAAAAACATTCCATTTTTCTTTTCAACAGTTAAAAAAGATTTCGTTAATCCCAAGAGTTTTCTTTGGAAAATATTTCGCTCTAACTCAGTAGAGGATAAAAATACTAA
Organism: Ennomos quercinarius; assembly: GCA_910589525.2. Classification (NCBI taxonomy): domain Eukaryota; kingdom Metazoa; phylum Arthropoda; class Insecta; order Lepidoptera; family Geometridae; genus Ennomos; species Ennomos quercinarius. Next base: position 425,688 of record OU342491.1, read on the forward strand.
TCCCTCTTAAAGCTGGATTGTGAGTGCTTAAGTGAATGAGCCCTCTTCGTACTTTGTTTTAAGCATAAAATCTACCAGAGATTTTAAAGCATTTTCTATTATTAATTAAAGTTCAGTGGAATAGGAAGGATAGTAGCGTAGATATCGAAGCACGACTAGTTGTTCCTAACCGATCGGCAAAGTTAAGCAATGTTTGCTACGGTCACTAATTACATGGGTGACCGGAACAAAAAGTGGTATTTACAACTGAGCGCTACCGTGCTACGGAGGGCACGTTAAACCGTCGGTCCCGACTGTTGACGTAAGACAATAGTCGTTAGTCAGAAATGGTCTAAAACTCTTACAGCGGGGCTTGCACGAGAAAATGAGGAGAATTAGTTGATATTTTATGCAGTTAGGACCTAATATACTTAGGAACCGAATCCTTAAAATAGTTGAAATGTTTGTGACAGATATTTATCGCAATCTTTAACTATTTTTATTAACTAACTAAAAACAATTAAAATTTTCAATATTGGTCGAAATACAATATTGTTTATTAACGGGATATTTACCATGTATATTATTTGTTTTGAGTTGCCGATATTTCGATGCTGTTGCAAGCACCATGACGACACAAAAAGCCACCACGACGTACGGGGAAGCAGCTCCAGTATAAGGTAGAACGACATCCAGCATATCTACCTTACGTGAAAGGAGTAACAGATAAGATTGGTAATATTTTGCACAAGTATTCTGTAAAAACTATCTTTACTCCTTTTAAGAAGATTGCGCAGTTCTTGCGTTCACCAAAAGATTGTTTTCCCTTGGAAAAACCGGGTGTCTACAAAGTTGACTGCACTTGTGGCAGTTCGTACATTGGTCAAACCAAGCGCACAGTGTCATGCCGAATAAAGGAGCATATAAGGGCTGTCAAAAACAATGACTCACAGAAATCAGCCATTGCTCAACATCTTTTGGAATCGGGCACGAATCATTGGATAGAGTTGCATAACCCTCAGATACTTTCGACAGAACGCCACTACATACCGAGAATGGTTAGGGAAGCGATTGAAATTACAAAGTTTAAAAATTTCAATCGTGAGGACGGGTTTAAACTGTCAAGTATCTGGAATCCAGTGGTACGTTTATGTAAACGCCGAAATGTTTCCGTTCCAAGCGCAAAAAGTGATACTGTGAGTGTTGTGTGTCGAGATCGAGTGTATAGTGAGAATATGGACAGTGGTACTGGTGCGACTCGTAATAAACGTGTACGAAGGAGGGTAGACCGTTACGGTTGCCCATAACTTATTATCATCCACCCGCAAGTTCTTCAGTCCGTCCGTGATCATGGTGCTTGCAACAGCATCGAAATATCGGCAACTCAAAACAAATAATATACATGGTAAATATCCCGTTAATAAACAATATTGTAGTAGTGTTAGTGACCATGATAGTTTAAAATCTTATATTGGTCGAAATGTACGCGAAAAAAATCAAATCTGCTGACCGCGCTTCACCAAACGCTTACTTCATCGAGTTTCGCTTCCATTACCGCATAATATTGAATACAAATGGAACATTAGCGTCATTGTACAGCGAATAATGGACACGGTCGATAAACCGCCCGAATTGATTGCCCACGATTGGCTCTCGTGTAAACTACGCCGGAGGAGGAATTGATACTACTATTTGTGGTTTTTAGTGTTTATTATTATACAAAATGCTACTTTTATTTATGGAAACCTCGTTTCGTTCTTACATGCAAACCAGTTTAATGGAAAGCCAGTGCTACAACGGCGTAAATGCTGAGTTAAGCCCTTAACGACACCACTGTAACTCTTTAATCTCCCTCTTCACATTGCACTTCTTCATCATCATCATCAAGAGCCCGAAGAAGTCCTCTGCTGAACATAGGCCTCCCCCAGAGCGCGCCACCTTAATCGGCTGCTCGCCTCCTGCATCCATCGGCTCCCCGCGGCTTTCACCAGATCGATGGTCCACCGAGTGGGGGGCCTACGCTGCGTCTTCCGGTTCGTGGTTGCCACTCGAGAACCTTTCTTCCCCATCGGTTGTCAGTTCTACGAGCGATGTGTCCTACCCATTTCCTTTTCAACTTGCTGATTCTAAGAGCTATATCGGTCACTTTAGTTCTCCTGCTGATCTCCTCGTTTTGGATCTTATCTCGCAGGGTAACACCGAGCATAGCTCTCTCCATAGCTCGCTGCGCGACTTTGAGCTTACTAAAGAGGCCAACAGTAAGAGACCATGTCTCAGTTCCATAAGTCATCACTGGCAACACACACTGATTGAAAACCTATACTGTACCTATTTAATTGTAATATAATATTATTTTACATTCTTTATTTCTTCAGATTCTTGATTTTGAGCGCGTAAATGTTTACGCAATGTTATTTAAAATTAATCAATTCTTGTTTTAGTAAACCTATCAGATAAATGAGTTGAGTCCTGGCTAGCGCACCTCTCCATGCGCTGTAGCAGAAATGCAGATATATTTTTTTAAATCTAAGCAAGATATTTTTATAGCTTAGATAATTTATTTCAGACTAGCTGCTGCCCGCGGCATTGCCACGCGTGGACTACATTACCTATAGTAATAGTTATAGGTACTTAGCCCCGATGCAGACCGGCCACCGTCCACAACCACCGATGGCTGCCACGCACCTCCGCAACTTATATTCGGTAAAAATATGCCTTAAACCTAGGTTAGGTTTGTCCAGACATATGGTAACTTTATGGTACTTTCGCAGCAGTAACGTTTACGCGCGACAGCCACCGGTATTTGGAGCTGCCACATCTTATGCTGTGCAGTCTCATGCTTCTGAATAGGTTACGTGTGTCAGTGTAGTCTTTGTTCTGCATAGTATATTTCCTACCTGCATTGCATAGGAATGAAATAATGGCTTTATTTTTAAATCCACAAGCCAGAACCTTTTAACTCGAAAGATTTAATAAAAATTTAAATTATGTAAGCTTTAATTATATTATCTTTTGGTACATATCTATTTACTCCTAAAACGCCATACAAGTCATACAACCTGTAAAGGCATAAATAGAAAAACTATAAAATATATAGGTAGCAAAGAAGGTTAAGTTCTCAATTACTTATTGTACCTACCTACCTCTTAGAGTAGCGGTTATAATTATTACTCTTTGGTCATATCCTACACAGACATTTTTTTCTTTAATCTGTGCCTCCAGATAAAGAGCTAGGCACCAGATAGGTGACATAAAGTTACCTTCAGTGGCCAAAAATAACCTCACCATCTCACCATGAAGCGGCCATGTTGTTTATAATTCAGTTTCGTTTCGTAATGAAAACTTAATAATTATGACCAAAAAAATTAATGAAATTTCTATTTCAATATATCCTATTTTAAGCGTCGGTTATTTCTAAGCATATTAGTGAAACCTGCATGAAAATCAGTTCAGCTTTTACGGAGTTCAGTCATAACAAACAAACAACGACACATCACTGTCCCTAGATGGCGCTGATACAAATAAAATTTCATAATGTACGGAAAAAAGGCAAAAAGCCACGGGCCTGCATCGCGCAAGCGATATTTTTTGAACAATAGAACCTATGGGATAAATTACATTGGTTATAATTATGTGTGTGTTCCAAAGCATACCAGAATTTCACATTTATTATAAATGTAGGGAAGGGATGTAGGGATGTAGGGATAATTTAGCAAAATTCTAGATTATTGTCCTCATTTTTTACTGTGGCTAAAATAATGTCTTCTCGTGTAGGATAGTTTATGGTGGTCACCCAAAGACTTCTTACTTGGCTTAATAATTATCGTCTTACATCAGCCGGGAGCTTTACCGATCGGTTAAGAACATCTATCAGAGTTAGGTTGAGCGCTACAATTAATTGAATTTAAATCGTAAAATCATGAGGTTCCTGAACACGGCTAAGAAGCTTTTCCCTCATTAAAACTTCCAGGCACTTGCGTCCAAAAGACGAATCATCTCAATACACTTATTCGAATGCCGAACTTTTTCAATTTAAATCTGTTCAATTTTCACAAATAGCTCATGAAATATAAGTTGTGAAGTTATCAGTTGTACGTCTTCACTTCCGGTTGATAACGCCCGCCCGCACCGTTGCGTGGTGACGGCGCCCTTATAATCAAACTCGAGAGAGATTATATCAAAACTTTGAGAGTTTCGTTCGTATCATTTCCACCACAGTTCCGTTTGGCTGCTGCTTGGCGAATAGAAGCAGTAAGTCAATTTGATAAACTTCTTTAGGTTGTGGGAATGTGATGTTTCAAGATCTCACCAACCAACTATGGTAGGTAGGTACCTATTGCCAGATTTAGAGCCTTACTTATAAAGTTAGTTAAACTCAATCAATGGCACGCCTTGCGCATTAGGTACGAAGGTACAAGTACATGGAAACGGCCCGACTTACCGGGTCGGGCTGCAACGCGTTAGAAGAGCAGTGCTTAGCGTAGGGAAGAGAGGCACCTGTGCGTTGCGAGCTGGATTTATTGTGTTGTAGCAAATGTCGCTTTTTATTTAAGTGACTTCGAGGAGTGAATCTTCTCTACATGTACTGTTAAGTATTCTATGTCTATGCTTCTCCTCTCGTTTTTGCTCGTGACAGTTCACTTTAGCGAGAATACCACAGGAAATTTTAAGCATTGATTTTTAAATAATGTTAATAAGTAAATATGTACAAGTTTTACATACACATTACTAATTTAGATTATTGCTAAATCTAACGTTTCATCTAAAGTTGCCCTACTGTATATTCAAAGGCACTGCTTCCGCCCTTCCTGACAGATGCCCTTTCCGCCCAACTGAACGCCTCTCATATTATCGTCAACTTTTTTTGTCAAAAAGTAAAATAGCGATTTTTGTTCGTCTGTGTGTCCGCCGGCCGCCGTTTGACGGGCGGCCGGATCAAAGGACGGGAATCAGTCGGGTTTGTGTTTCTTTCTCGGAAACGTCAAAGGCGCTCTTTGCATTTTGTTATTATCTGCTACGTTAGGCACGAAGAGCCCCTTGCTCTTAGATTAAAATTGTAGGAATCTTTGCTGATGTATTTGTTGTTTTGGGATATCGCCAAATTGCGATGTAAATTTAAATTGTTTCTTTTTGTATTAGTTTTGTTCGAGTCACATTTATTTTAATTCCGTCTTCGTAATTGCTAATTTCACAACAAAGATTTTGTACAAAATTACGCTATTAGTTCTGTCAAGGAATTGATAAGTTTGTCCAAATTTATTATAACGCTTTCGCACTTCAATGTCAACTATAAGTAACTATATGACTTTATAACTATATTTTTGACCTTATACCATAATTATATATTTCTGTGGTCTTGATTGTTGATAATAATTCTCAATATCAGAGATAACTAACAGTATCGAAGAATAAAACAGCAGCAGCAACAGCAATGTAATAATATAATTTACTCAATAGTTCCAGCTTGTGAAAAGGAGAGCAGAAAAATAAATTGGTCCTTAAGCCCCCGTTTCGTTATCTCGACCAAGCTAACGAAACGGGGGCAAGCTGTGAATTAGCTTTGTTAGTAAAACGCTGGTTTAAGGAGAACGAACGCGGCAACCACGATCGCTTCTGCAAATACGTAATTGACAGACAACTAAGAACCTTTTGAAGGTAGATTGTTGTACAGTTTTACGTTAAAATGGTATGATTCAATATTTTTAGTTATACTAGTAGTATAGTATTATATTATCTGTGGTTGTACGGAAAGATGAGGTTCATTGCATAGTGAAAAACTGATCTTACGTCACGAACTACTTGTCAGTCAGGATGCGTATTGTGCCTACTGTCTCTTTCTACGAAAAATTGTCTTCGATGCACTCAATTTAAGCTTACCTTTGAGCCTTATTTCCTCCTTATTATTTATATCTAAAGAAAGAACATGCAGTAAGTTGTAAGTCTAAAAAGTCACAAATAATGTAACTATACTCGTTTCAAACCTTCGCTACCCGCGGAGCAATAAAGGTGAGGGAAAGAGGTTATATAATGCACTCTGTTGCACCTGCAGGTATTATGGAAGACGATAGTGATGTTCCACTATCTAATCGATATTAATACGATAAAGCATTCACGAAAAAAGTAAATAGAAACATTAGTATTTATTTATTACGCAAATTACGAGATTGATATTTATATCAAAAATATAAAATATTTTGTATTTATACAAACTATAATTATGCAATAAAAATGTTACCCAAGTACATCAAAATTTTAATCTATAAATACACGCTCATAATTATAAACATAGACAATTCACGGTTTCATTTATAAATCAGGTAGCGAGGTGACATATATCAGCCTATTGTTGTAGACTGCGCCAGCGCGCACTCGGCGGCAATTTTCCGGGAATCGATAAGCCGTTATGGATAACAGTTTATCGATAAGTTGCAAGTGCCTCTTCTTATTGCACTGATTATTAATGGCCTCACGGGCAGCGATGGTTTAAAACGAATATAGCTCTTGTAATTTTAGTTAACTGCTGTTCACAGTACATCTCACTGGAGTGGAAGTAGGTACTAACCACTTTGAAGGTTCCCGCTCATATGAAGTTCCCAAGATGAAGGTCTTAACTTTGTGTGTAACTTACGCCAGTTTGTTAGGTAATTACTTTGAGGCTGCCCTAAGCCTATGTAACTCAGGATGTATGTAATAAGCGACTTATAAAAATCATTCATCTTCATTAACTCAGACTGGCCTGATAGCTCAGTTGGTAGTAACCCTGCCTTCTGATCTGTAGGTTGTGGGTTCGATTCCCACTCGGGACAAACATTTGTGTGATCTGGTTCCCATAGTACGAGCTATGCTTAGTTTGGGGCTAGATGGCGCTGTGTGAAATGTCCACACATATTTATTTATTATTATTATTTATTTATATTAAACTTTTGACCAAATCTTTAAATGTAACCTACATTCAAGAAAATAAAGATTTCATTTATTCATTCGAACCAAAAAAACCAATCCTCACTGACCTATAGAAGTTAAGCCGCGTGTCCGGGTGTCCGGTAGAATGCCCGGCCCGGCCCGGGCCCGGGTGTGTGCATACGTTGCGGACGTAATATCGACTAAGCCGTAACTAATATTAGTTTGTCAAAATACTACCGACCTCTGCTCATTGAAAAGGTAAGGAAAACTGATAGTTGATGGGCAAATCTTTTGCCCTCAATATTACGAGTTTTCTTTTTTCTTTCTGTATTTACTCGATTCCGTAAGAACTTTTGACTTTCCGAAATAAAATTATAACTATGCTGATTTCGGTAGTAAAGCAAATACAAAATTTACACAAAAACCCAATCTCACAATTCATACAAAATTGAATACAAGTAGATTCGCCGATTAAACGTGAAAGCTACAGAAACAAACAAACAAACGATCAAACAATTTATAAATATGGATTAGAAATATAATTCCGCCCAATTATAAGTATCGTTGATGTATTTAAAGTACGACAATTTCGAAAAAAGACGTTGTAGGGGTTGACCTAAATTAGGGAGAGGACAATTTTGGAAATGGTCAATTTAAGAAGTGGACCAAACTGACCGGAGAGGTGTGAAGTTTTTTAACGGGCAAAGTGTCCTTATTCTTTAATCTAACTACTACACTAACACGAACTACTACCAGCTGCTTTTTTTTCTTTTTTTTTTTATGTAGAATGAGCCTGCGTTTGACTACATCTCACCTGATGGTAAGCGACGATGCAGCCGATGGTGTAGCACGCAGGTTCATGAGGTACCTATTCATGCTCTACCTACTACAAAAATATTTGGAGTGTATACTAGCCGCGATGACCTGTAGATAGTCCATCATTATGCTCCAGCCCAACATGACATGCAGCAAGTTTGCCTACAAGATTACTTTCCTCTAAAACACACTAAAGATGTAAAAAAAATCTGACGGGTTAAATTGGATGAAGAAAGGTAGATGTGACATGGCAGCGATGAGACTCTAGAGATTCAAACTGTTTTATGATATTTTATCTGTGATAGTGAGTGGCAGGTAGACTGTCACAGTTGGAGTGTGGGCGGGGATCATCTGAGCTTACTTTAAGATGGCTCGATCGGTTTCTATTTTATTTTTATGGCGAAGGCAAAATTTACGAGATTTTGATTTAGACTGATTATAATCGGATTTATTATCGGATAAAAATAAAGTTAAAATAAGGAAACTGAAAAGCAAAGTTATTATTTGGAATATAGGTAATAATTCGACGATAAGAATGTTCAAGTTTTATCGGCATTTAGTGCTTTTATTCACATTGGATTTTTTAAATACCTTTCATTAAATTTGGTTCTTGCAAAAACGACACGCTTACAGCTTACGAACTCCTCTATATAATTATATTGGCATAAAAATGCCATGTCCTTATAGACAAAGTTCTTTCTCTCGGAAATTTTCCTTTCCTATAAGTCATTATGAATACCTTTCATATACAAACAGATAAAAAGAAGCATCCTTGCAAAGCTCCTTCACGTTACGGTAACATTTGTATATTCAGTTGCAAATATACTCCGCGTTTCGTACTACAGGGTTACTTTTAATTAGGTTATAACTACATTCTTAACTTAAATTTTTAACCTGAGAGTTATATAGGTACTAGTTATATAGATACGTAGGTTATATAGGCACAACAAATGAGTGGAACGAGTGGCGCATTGCAGAGATTACAGTGAAAACTAGTCAAATGAACCGGAGTTTTGATAGCTGACTCATTATTAGAGAAAAATCACTATGCGACTGGCTCAGATAGTATTTCAGAAAAGGAGAAGAAGGAACTAAAAGGGTATTTTTGAAAGTGTACTAGGTTATAATCCTTAACAGTGATGGAAACAAACAATAAAACGGTCATCGATGCATACGGAATTAGCTATCGATTTAAAACAATAACTCATTCCATTTGTCCATAAATCTACAATCAAAGCCGAATCTGTTCCATACCCAACAAGAAATGCACAAAATGATCCAACTAATCCAATCCAGTGACAAAGACAAACGGGCGGAGCGAAGCGGAACGGAGCGGAGTGAGCAAGCGCACAAAAAGGCCCAATTTGGCCGCCGTCATTGGGCGCATAACGAGCCTACAGCCCATTACAGATTCAGCGGACCCGCCGTGAATGTAACCTGATTGTACCTAACCCGATATTGATAATGTCTATCAATAATGTACCGTGTTTTGTGCGTACCCTTTTGTCAGGGAAATGGACGCTCGTTTTTTTTTGGGAGCAAAGTTCAGTCATTTTAAATGAACATAGGTTTTTGTAATGGCAATTACTGTTTCAGAATTTGGGGTTGTTTATTACCCGAAGCGGCCCAAAAGAGTAATAAATCATTGTGAGTTAAAAAAGTCGAAAAACGGCAGTTGATTCTGTAACTTCAGTTTCAGCTTTGTATCTGGCAAAATGTGGTCCAAATTTCAAAAAATTGCTGGCATTTCTTTTATTAACCAGAAATTATTTGATGATGAATAGACAGATATAAATGTTAATATTATAACACCCTTGGGTTTGGTCAGGGATTTAAGATGTTTTACTTTATGTATTAGACAAAACGCTTAATTTAACAGTTGTCAAAATATTTTAATTTAACTTCAGATAACTTCTCAAAGCAATCGACGAAGCCGGTACCTTATCTTATTCATAATGATACTAAACTGTTTATATTTATTTACAAACAAATCCGTCAAATACTTAGGTATAGCTACATCACTAGTTAATGTTCCAAATGATCCACCGATACGTACAGTTCGTGTTTACTTTAACATTCCCGGATTGAAGCAAAACTATTTATTCCGGCTGATTCGTAACAAACTTGGCCAACATCGAGATACTTGGGTTCTTTCCGTTGATTACTCCATCCTGTACTCACAACTAATAGCAGCTTTTGTTTGCTACTTCGTAAATGAAGGTCAGTATAAGTACATGAGCCCTGGCTTTGTTACTCTTCCCTCTCTATGACTATTAGATTTACTGCAGGTTATTCACCCGAAGGTAGAAAAACTTATTATCAAGCTTTCGTTAAGTAAGTTGGCTACTTGGAAATCTTTTGTGATCTTTTATATTTGGGTGGAAATACTTTGTTGATTGTGTGTGTGTGTGTGTGTTGTAGTGTTTGTTAGAACTGCGGAGTTGATTCAACGCACCAACAAAATCTAGATCATTTTTGCAATGGCTCTTCTTATTTTCCCTTACATTAACTTTGCTGTATTATACTGTAACCCCCCCAAAGAAAAATAGGTGTTATCGTTTAAAGATATTTTTGCGTTTATTTTTATTTAATCGAGCTGATATTTGATTTTCATATTTTATCTATTAGAACCTAACCTAGAGTGAACCTAATAAACCTAGAGAGATACGAATAGAACCTAGTCGCTCACGGCTACCTAAGTAAAATGTTAAACGTAAGAGAAGTGTTGTAAGTCCTAAGATTGATATTGGTCATGGCCAAGTGGATCGTCTATTTGTGTGGTAGGACCGTACGTTGTGATTTGTAGAATCCCTAGTTCTTTTAAGGTAGTGAGACAATGCCTAATGCTACCTAATAAACCGCAATAATCTATCTATATGCCAACTTATCAATTACTTATAATTATGTTTTATATTGCCTATATAATATCCTTTAGATTATATTAATTTTATAATAACGTAATTAATGTAGATGCTTAATAGTTATTGAAACGCGCATAATCCTATTAAAATTACAACCCTTTTATATTCGTGATTTTTATGTAGAGTAAATACCGTGAAGTAATTATACATGTACATTTACATAGTTCTAGAGTTTGGTTGGTAGAGTTTAGGTAGGTATTATAAAAGTATAACATTAACTATTCTTATAGTCTTGACGTAGCTATGGTAGAGTTTATATCGATGTCTTTTCTAACAGTCTAGAATTACGTTGAACCTAAGTAAGACCTAAGTTATTATCTTATCACATTCACCCCATACTTTCTGAGTTTACGTTAATTACACGATATCTTGTTTAGCACGTATCAGTAGAATCACTGCAATTGTCATTTTCTGCGGTGATCCTATTTGGGAGCCCCATCCCCGCCCCCAAAAATGAGATTTCGTCTCCAGACTTGGTTATCTCCCTTCAGATAGTGCTTAAATAGTGATACTTCAGCGCACTAGGGGAATTGGTCTATTAATTTAACGTTTTTGGTACGTTTGTATGTCTAGTTGTTGTGGTTAGTACTTAGTATGTCTGTCTGTCAAATTTAGTCTTCAAATATATACTAGAGAGTAAGAGGACATTGTCTTTTGGCAAATCCTAACACTGGCATACATCAAATCATTCAAGGGAACTCTATTTGTTAACAAGCAAAGATTCATACTCATCCATCGCCAATTTCATTGTGGATCTCTCAGGTAAGTACTAACTTCGTTACAAGAGAGATCCTAATCCCATCTCGGGCTCCTCCTCCCCATCCTATTCCTATAGTTCTATTAAATTTGTCCTAGCAATTTTCTAATATTAACGACGATCCTAAATTCAAAAACAATAATACCGTTAAAATAGAATTTGATAAGAATTATTTTACCGTGAGCTTTTATTCGAGCTAATAATATTAATAGTTTATTTTGACTATTAAATCGAGCCTACCTATATTATCCAACCTTTGGTATTATTTTACCTAGATTATATTTAGCATGAGATTAATTATTAGTCGACGATTTGGTAGAAAACCCATAATATCTACGTATTAAATTATCGAGGCTATAATATAATTCTTAATTTTTATATAAATAATCAAGCCATTCCCAGCTAGATTATAAGACCTTCAGGATATTCACACTGAATTTTGGTCTAGTTATTTCCTTATGAAATAACATGACTTTATTAGTCGGTAATATTTGTTTGCAACTCTAATCTATCCAGCATAGAGTAGCGAACATAAATTAGTCTTATTGGAGATTTTACAGAACTCAAAATAATGTTAAATCAAATCGATTTGGTCAAGCTAGATCTTTAGGTTGTCTCCGAGTTCAGATCTAGAAATAAGTGGCATAAAATCTTTTGATAAAATCCATCATAAAACACTATCGACGAAGAAGCTCTCTAATCCATCTGGCATAGAGAAACCTCCGGGCACGACTACGCTTGGCCCAAGTGCATACAGACCTTATCAAAATAATTAAGTAAATAGAATGATATAATTATAAGTAGTACACTCTCTATAAATATGGAGCATATCAATTTATTAAAACAAAGATCTTTTCCAAGTTCCAACTTTAAGATTCGATAACACAGGTCCAAATCTATTTGATGTAAATATTCAATTAAATAGAGTATTAATTTATTTATGGATTTCAAAGTTAAATGATTTTAAAGAATATTTTAATTTATTAGACCATACTTAGTCCTTCAATCTCATTAGCTTGTATTTAACATCTGACGTACGCGCATTATAGGTACATAAGTATAGAGTATTTTGAACATTACGACTCCGTTTAAATAAATTTATTATAACTATACGTAAAATAAATCCGTATTTGAGATTGGTCCTAAAATTTTATATTTCATTGGTTACATACTTATTTAATAATGGTTTACTTTTACTAGAATTTCATTGAACGAAACTTGTGTTTTATTAAATTGAATTATATATCTTTTTAGGTAATGAATTATGATTTATTTAGTTTGGTATTATTTCATTTATGAAAGGAATTAAATATTTTAATATTATTTGATTTAATTGTTAGCTTTTACTAGAATTTTATTTGATAATAATTTGGTTTTATTTAACCCAATTAGTTGATATTTTATTTTAAATCGACGAAATTTATATTTATTTTTATTAACCCCAATGTGTGTTCCTCGACTTATTGCTAAACCCAACCTAATATAGTGAGTGCCCCAACAAGCTAGAGATTGCTTGAATCTCACATTTAACTTTAAACGTGTGTGTCGGTCTCGAGTGTGCAATGAGACCTATCTAAGCTAGCCTATAAGAAAGCGAGCTGGCGAGGCTCTAAAAAGCTAAACCTAATTTCTACGCACCCCCTAAGGATACTCCTACCCGGACCGTGGTCCATGGATGGGAGAGCATCCGCCCCTGTATAAATGTGAATATATAAATATATAAATAAGACAACCCAGATAATTTTATCTATCAGACCAAGAGGCGTGCAAACACATGGGTCCACTTCGACGGTCCCCCTCCCAGTCCAGATAGATAATATAACCCAGATTGGAGACGATCGATCCTTTGCGGAGGAATAATCGATCTGCTGCGTCTCAAGAACAATGCAGCCTAACTCTAACACTAACCATGGAGGACATGTAATGCCAAGTTAGCACCGTCAGGCCCAGCATCACACCGCATACTCATGCGTTATAATTTTTCCGTGCTTGGTCAATACGAAATATTTACCCCCCAAACAAATTCTAATACTACACACTTCAATAAAATCACAAGGTATTAGCCAAGCCAAGAAAAACTTTTGAGAGGAAAACTAGCTCACTAAAACGCGCCTATTCACAAAGAATTTAAATTAAACGCGAATTTAATATTTGATTTCTCATTACTGGTCCATCATTAATGAATTTAACAAAACCCCAATTGAAATTAAAATCACTGTAATGTACTATAACCGCATAAAAGGACTCGCGTAAATGAAATTTATCTAAAATGAATTTAACAAAACCCCAATTGAAATTAAAATCACTGTAATGTACTATAACCGCATAAAAGGACTCGCGTAAATGAAATTTATCTAAAATGAACCAGCACCAAGAAACCGTAACAAAATACGAAAATAAAATGACAAATATTCTAAAATTAATACCCGAGGAACCCAAAATTCAACACAAAATCCCAAGATCTAATTCCCCTTCTGAGCCGACGCAAGCGCTTATAAAGGACCATCGACGCGCATTTCTTCCTGCTACCCTATTCGCTAACTGATTTATTCCTTTGTCATAGTAAACCGATTATAACTTTACTTAAGATTTACTAGGCGCATATAAATTGTTATTGTGACACGGAAAACTCAATTGACGCGATCATCGTTCTATATCTGCCGGTGCTACTATAAGTTACTATATTAAATCTAATTATTAATTGCGTTAATTCACTGTTTAGATGGCATTAGCTTAAGGACTAATCTGTGTTATTTTGGTACATATTCTAGAGATTTAATTATAGATTTTCTTTAGGTTATTGTTTCGTTAATATGCTTGTGGTGTACAACCAGTAAAGTTTATTTATTATAGTTCATATTTTAATTATTTATTCATTAAATGTGTCGATTACCATACGGTAGATTCTCAGAGCTTCAGTAATAACATAATTTATTATATACGTTATTATTGGCTATCCTATTTATTCATTTTTAGTGTTTAATAGAAGTTATTTATAGATTGGATATGAATTTATCAGATAATCATTTTAGTTTTCTAGAGTCCTAAGACCTTGAACCTTTCATTAGCAGTCCTAAGACCTTGAGCCTTTTATAAGTAGATGATTTTATTTAAATATTTTTGTATTCCCATTTATAATCAAGCCTTCACTATATTTGTGACATGACGGGACCCTTTGGACCGTTACACCAACCCCCAAATTTTACGCAGGTGTTTAATTGTTGAACCGAAGTAAAATTTTCTAATCTAATAATCAAACAAATCTCACAAATATAGTTTATCTAATGTAATTTACAATTCCCTCTTAATTGTGCCCAATAAGCAACTTTATAATTTGTTATCGTTTGACTTCAAACATGTGTGATTCTCGCTGTAAGTGATCCTATATGTATAGTGGATTTAGACCAGAACAGAAATTAACCATAAAAGTAGTCAGCATCCTGAGCTTATATTGTTTGAATTATATAACCGATTGACATTGATAACTAGGATTACTAGATTCTACTGAGACCTGGTTGTGAGGCAGGCAGCCCTAGTAGCATTTAAGCAAAAATCCCGTCAGAATTCAACCTTTCAATTCCTAAGGAACCAATGCGAAAACCCTGCAAAATCTAGTATAGCTAAAAGTAGCAACCGTGTATCAATTGAAACAACCACCCAGAATAATCGTAATTTCATAGTTAATTCCTCCTCCGGAGTATGTGTAGTTGCCGAGTTTCAGTCTTAGCTTCTTGTGTAGTTGGGCTCCTTATAAGTGCATTAACCTGCGAGCTGATGCTATTGCTTTAATCCTAACTCCAAAGCTCTTTCTTATAAGAAACTGATTGTTAAGTGTTAGATGTTCGAATTCAACCGACAACAAACCCCTTAAACCTTAGGCTCTGCTAAACCACCAAGACCCTTGCTAACTGTTACTATGTCAATCACCGGGGCCAACCTTCCACATCAACCAATTTCCCCTATACGTTCAAAAACCTTTCTTTAGCAAAACATTAACATTCCAACCCTTAACATGACTTCGATCAGACTTCGAGTATACTATCTCAACGGTCTAGCAATTCCCAATATAGGTAAAAGGCTTTTAAATAATATTGCTTTTAATAAATATTCCGCTACCACATTAAAATAAAATAAGTATCCCATTTTTTAAAGATTAATTCCTACATTAATTTGATAAACACCATCTCATCGGTTCAATAATTAATGTTTCAACTGCTTTTAAATATTAATGCCAAAGTTAACTCGTATTTTCCTTTTTAATTATATTTGAATTTATTTAATTTAGTCCAAATCAACTAAAACTTTACAACATTTAGAATTTAGATTATACCCCTTTTAAATAGATGAAACCATGTGCTCAAAATTGATTTACACAGCTTATCTTATTTTTATCTTTTATTTTTCCTAGAATATATATATATATATATAGTTTTGTAATTTATTTAAACCATAAGCTCGCAATTGATTCACCTAAAACTTTTTGTTTAAATTTGAATTACGTGCTTATTTTTTTTTTTTTTTTTTTTAAAATTGACATATGCACTTAGAGTACCATTCTAATATGTAACTAAAAAGTTAAAATTATTTCAATGTCGTAGAACCCATGCTAGTCTACGTAATTAAGTTGCAGTAAAGCTATCGTCCGATATGCATTTTAGAATACCATACAACGCCCCGACAAACTACCTGAACCTGATATTTTTCTTGCGTCACCATTTCTAATGGAGTGCCCACATTATACCAATTAACAATTTTATAAAACTTGTATTTCTTTAAATTTTTATTAATTATTGCTAATATATGTTTTTTTTTTTTTTTTGAAAAGCCGCCGCGCTCCCCTCCATCTGTAAATAATCAGTATTCTACTTTATTTTGTAAATATAATGAGCGTCTTATTAGTATTATTACTCTTATTATTATTAACCACTTTTGAACCCTCATATTCACAGATGGGCTTTTCCCTTACCACCATGGATGAAATTAACGCTCAAACTCTTCCTTTATATTGCAGCGTTAATTCATCAATTTTAATTAAATAGTATGTACAATTAATTTTTCTCATAACTTAGACAACGTTATTAACTCTATTTGTTATTAACATACATAAGGACATTATGAATGAACCAAAAAAACATTTCTATTTAGAAAGGCCGCCTCCTCCCCTCTTTCCCGAATCGTTGCTGATTAAATTAACGTCCCCCTTTTAGTGAACTTTTGTTGAACACTCTTTTATATTCCTTCTAGTTACAACAAATAATCACTTTTATAGAACATTCTAATCAAAGCGATTGCATCATTTAGGAAAGAAATTTAATTATTTAGCTTCATTTTATATCTTGTAATTTTAACAGTAATTTTTAGTTTACATGTATCCAATTATAATACGGATATCATAGCCCAATATAATGAAACACTCATTTGTATTGTTTTACTATATAAGACTTAACAATGCCTACAGGTATACGGTATGTCTCTAGCTTCTGACTATGTATGTAGTACGTACCTATTATTTGTACAAAAGCATAAACTTTAATGCAGCCTATATTATATATCTATGATACATCAATCACATTTATCTTCAGTTCATGTATAGACTGGTAAGGATATACCATTACCAAGGACTATTCACCAAAGAAACGTCTAGTACAAATAAAATAAAAGTTACCTATCATTAATTTTTGTAAGTTAATAGTTTTTATAAATATTTCAAGTGCATAATAGGCATTATTTAAGAATTACTTATGGATTCATTAAGTATGCATAATATTTATTGTATTAGATGGATGTGGTAACATAAGATATGTGAGTGTTTCTCTGCAATGGTAAATATGTATACCTATGTATTATGGGCGGCTGTCCGGTTAATCGCGATATATTATTTAAATTATATTAACAGAAAGTTCGTACACAGGTAGATACTAAACTTATAATTACAGAAAACAACCTCAGCCAAGTTATCGCGTTTGAGTGGACAGCGGTCGGCGGTTGACAAGCTACTTACCTACCGGACAGTTTGTGTTGTACCGAGCGTGAATTATGTACGGATGGTTATTTTTATTATAATATATGCGTCAATAGTTCTGGTACTGCGTTATCTAGGGTACCCAAGATACAGGCTGTTGCCTAGTTTGGGGCCCGTTGGATTTTTATTCCATATAGTATAACAATAAATCTAACCTAATATTTTTGTAATAATGATAAACACTTATATTTTTTTCTGGGAATAAATTATTCTTATTCTCATTTTGTATTAGTAATCATCATCATTATCTTTGCCCTTTCCCATTCGTTATTAGTAAAGATTACTCATTATTTTCTAGAATTTCTGAATCACCTATACTCCTTCTCATACTACGTTACTTACGTACCTACAGGTAAAGATAATATCATGATGAAAGTGCCTATCTATCTCTAACTTGGATCCCACCATGATCGGTCCAGCCACCCGTAACCCGAGTTTTACCAAGTATACAATAATAGTGAATCCAAATAGTCATAATGCACCTAATAATAACTAAACATATTTTCATCTAAAACTAGTTTAATCTAAAATTGACTAAAGCAAGCGTAAGTTTGTGGATAGACCATACGTATTTGTTTTCTGCCTTCTACCTAATTAATCATAACCTCTTTTAACGCTTAGTCTATACGTACAGGGTATCTACCTCCTAGATCTTACACTCAAATTCTCAAATTCGTACTAAACTTATGGAATAAAACCCAAAATTATTTACACTAACTATTTGAAGTTAACCGTTACGCTTATCAAACCTAAATAAACCAGGTTTTTTTTTTTTTTTTTTTTGATAACTTAAATGTTCATTTGGACAATAATAAATTGTATCTAAATTTTGTGTCTATTATTAAACCTTTTATTCGTTTTATTTATATTTATTTGAAGTTCTAGACATGCCTTATACTGGCCGCAACTGAACTCATCAGTATGTCCTGAAACTAGATCATTATATATCTAGGTCACTCATGACACCGGTCACGTGTGAACCAAAGTTTTTTTTTTTTTCGAGCAGGAATCGAACCCACAACCTACAGGTCAGCGGGAAGGGCCACCACCAACCGAGCTATCAGGACGGTCGAAGTCTAATATTATACAGTAAGTAGTAAAGTATCAAGTTAGTTAATCTTTTAGTAATGCCTCCAATAAGTATTAACTAGTAATGAATTTTACTCTCATCGGAATATCACTAACTATATTGTAATCTAAGCTATGTCGCTGTATAATGTACCTAAAATCATCAGATACCTAGTACATCAACTAGTTTAATAAAACTATTCCGTGGTAAATACAACCCCCATTTTCTAAAACTCGAGAGACACCTTTTTTTTGTTATTTTCAAAATATAATTATTTTTCTTTTTATTTGAATACGATTTGTCAAGAAGGGTTCAAAATCATAATTATAATTAAGAGTCGTTATTACGCAGTTAATATACCTATGTACCTATAAAATTATTTCAATATTTTGTAAGAAGTTCATCTATCTTCCTATCATAAACCAACCTACCTATAAACACAGCTCATCTATTTTTCTATTACCTATAATCCGTTCTACCGTACCATTTTGTACACAAGCTATCGTGGCTTAGCGGCGACTATAAGCAACACTATTATTTTCCGTCACCGGTTCGATTCCTCTTGCCCGTATGTTATACTATTTTTTTTTAATGATTTCTTTTTCTAATCAATATTGGTATTTTTAGTTTTATATTTTAGTTTTAAAGTTTTTAGGTATAGTTTAGTTTTTAGGTCTAGTATATTATTATACGTTATTTAGTTTGTATTAAATAAATGTTTCTATGTATTATAATTCATGAGAATTTTGTTGTTATTCTATTATATCTTACTTTTATATATCTATCAATCTTTTGTCCGCGAATACAGATGAACTATTAATTTTACTACTCTGATTAACTGACATGAAATGATATGTACATAACCCAATTTATTTTATATCATAAATCAAATAGTAATAATTTGAGATGGGTTTTAAATCAATTTTATTATAATAACAAATAAAGTAACGTTTCTAATAAAACTCAACAGACACACTAATCCCAATCAACACCTGGATGGGTGACCACTACAAAACTTTTTTATTTTATTTATTATGATTCTACATCATAAGTGATCGTTAATGTATTCATTGTATTTTTCCCACAAGAGTTCACAAGTCCTAAAGGATACTAATCTTTTATTTGAAAATCACCTATCTTCATAAAGTCAGAACTCAGCTTTCTTTCACTATTATTTAATTATTTAGACTTATCTGAATATCTAGGTACCTATATGTATTGCGATAGAGCGTACCTACAAACGCAGACGTATAACTACACGCGTAATATTTAATGGTAAAGACTACGTATAAATAATACTTTATAAAAAAGTACCTAACTCATTTTTACAGTTATTGATTTAAATTTTACAACAAACATAATAATCAAAGATTTGTCATTTAATGTATCTATATTATAGTGACTGGTTACTATCCCCTGTTAAACGTAAAGAACAGGTATTATTAAAGTGTTGAAGTCCGCATTCTAACATTTCTTTTATCTTTAACTAAAACATAATAAATGTTGAAAGTATAAACATTTAAGAATTTTAATATACCTATGTAGTATGTACTCAACACGTTTTTCTTCATAACAAACTAACGAACTAGGTTTCACTGATTAGAGCAGTACTTATTTTTCTATAGTATAACTAACTCTTTTTTTTTTTATTGTTTACGTTACCTATAGGACCCAACTTCATTTAATGTATTGGACGTATAAATTGATTAGGTAAATACCTATTATAGTTAACTATTTATATATAAATTATGATTATTGTATGTCAAAAGACTTCATCTATCTGTTTCTAAGCATTCTATTATTTCTAGCTGAGAATTCGGATGGCTAAACGTACCTACACCGTGCTCGCATTCTTCCAAACATAAAAGTTGATACAAAAAATTTGGTCGAGCAGCGCAAAAAATAACGGAATCTATAGGGTCACACACTGATTCGGATTCGAAGGATTCTAACAAGTGCGTTAGAATTATTTCAAGTGGAAGACCATAAAGTTCGAAATTTATGACGACATTTTGTCAAGTGTTTACGTCTGTGAATTTTTGAGTGTTAAAAATGCTAAGTTTTAGTTTAAGTATGTTATGAATAACAAGAGAGCTCTCGACATAATAAGCTCTCTGTGTTCTATGCTGAGACCGTTGCTGTGATGAAAGTTGAAACCGTATGTTTAGATTATGCGTCAGTAAACAACTTAATATGATGAAGTAATATAGTTTGATACTGTGTTATTGTTAGATGACATTTAACCCGCAGAGTATAAGTACAATGATTTCTTTAAGTTATGCTATTGTAAACGAAATTTAAAACGCACCTAAATATTTAGTTGTCTCAAGACCTTTCCGTTCACGCGCAGCAAATTGTGCGATAGGTATCGCCTCTATAATCAATCCCATGGACTACAACATCTCATTATTAGTTAAAATTTATGTAGACTACCTAAATTAAAATAATATCTTGGTCACGGCTAACCCATATTGTAACCCCCCCAAAGAAAAATAGGTGTTATCGTTTAAAGATATTTTTGCGTTTATTTTTATTTAATCGAGCTGATATTTGATTTTCATATTTTATCTATTAGAACCTAACCTAGAGTGAACCTAATAAACCTAGAGAGATACGAATAGAACCTAGTCGCTCACGGCTACCTAAGTAAAATGTTAAACGTAAGAGAAGTGTTGTAAGTCCTAAGATTGATATTGGTCATGGCCAAGTGGATCGTCTATTTGTGTGGTAGGACCGTACGTTGTGATTTGTAGAATCCCTAGTTCTTTTAAGGTAGTGAGACAATGCCTAATGCTACCTAATAAACCGCAATAATCTATCTATATGCCAACTTATCAATTACTTATAATTATGTTTTATATTGCCTATATAATATCCTTTAGATTATATTAATTTTATAATAACGTAATTAATGTAGATGCTTAATAGTTATTGAAACGCGCATAATCCTATTAAAATTACAACCCTTTTATATTCGTGATTTTTATGTAGAGTAAATACCGTGAAGTAATTATACATGTACATTTACATAGTTCTAGAGTTTGGTTGGTAGAGTTTAGGTAGGTATTATAAAAGTATAACATTAACTATTCTTATAGTCTTGACGTAGCTATGGTAGAGTTTATATCGATGTCTTTTCTAACAGTCTAGAATTACGTTGAACCTAAGTAAGACCTAAGTTATTATCTTATCACATTCACCCCATACTTTCTGAGTTTACGTTAATTACACGATATCTTGTTTAGCACGTATCAGTAGAATCACTGCAATTGTCATTTTCTGCGGTGATCCTATTTGGGAGCCCCATCCCCGCCCCCAAAAATGAGATTTCGTCTCCAGACTTGGTTATCTCCCTTCAGATAGTGCTTAAATAGTGATACTTCAGCGCACTAGGGGAATTGGTCTATTAATTTAACGTTTTTGGTACGTTTGTATGTCTAGTTGTTGTGGTCAGTACTTAGTATGTCTGTCTGTCAAATTTAGTCTTCAAATATATACTAGAGAGTAAGAGGACATTGTCTTTTGGCAAATCCTAACACTGGCATACATCAAATCATTCAAGGGAACTCTATTTGTTAACAAGCAAAGATTCATACTCATCCATCGCCAATTTCATTGTGGATCTCTCAGGTAAGTACTAACTTCGTTACAAGAGAGATCCTAATCCCATCTCGGGCTCCTCCTCCCCATCCTATTCCTATAGTTCTATTAAATTTGTCCTAGCAATTTTCTAATATTAACGACGATCCTAAATTCAAAAACAATAATACCGTTAAAATAGAATTTGATAAGAATTATTTTACCGTGAGCTTTTATTCGAGCTAATAATATTAATAGTTTATTTTGACTATTAAATCGAGCCTACCTATATTATCCAACCTTTGGTATTATTTTACCTAGATTATATTTAGCATGAGATTAATTATTAGTCGACGATTTGGTAGAAAACCCATAATATCTACGTATTAAATTATCGAGGCTATAATATAATTCTTAATTTTTATATAAATAATCAAGCCATTCCCAGCTAGATTATAAGACCTTCAGGATATTCACACTGAATTTTGGTCTAGTTATTTCCTTATGAAATAACATGACTTTATTAGTCGGTAATATTTGTTTGCAACTCTAATCTATCCAGCATAGAGTAGCGAACATAAATTAGTCTTATTGGAGATTTTACAGAACTCAAAATAATGTTAAATCAAATCGATTTGGTCAAGCTAGATCTTTAGGTTGTCTCCGAGTTCAGATCTAGAAATAAGTGGCATAAAATCTTTTGATAAAATCCATCATAAAACACTATCGACGAAGAAGCTCTCTAATCCATCTGGCATAGAGAAACCTCCGGGCACGACTACGCTTGGCCCAAGTGCATACAGACCTTATCAAAATAATTAAGTAAATAGAATGATATAATTATAAGTAGTACACTCTCTATAAATATGGAGCATATCAATTTATTAAAACAAAGATCTTTTCCAAGTTCCAACTTTAAGATTCGATAACACAGGTCCAAATCTATTTGATGTAAATATTCAATTAAATAGAGTATTAATTTATTTATGGATTTCAAAGTTAAATGATTTTAAAGAATATTTTAATTTATTAGACCATACTTAGTCCTTCAATCTCATTAGCTTGTATTTAACATCTGACGTACGCGCATTATAGGTACATAAGTATAGAGTATTTTGAACATTACGACTCCGTTTAAATAAATTTATTATAACTATACGTAAAATAAATCCGTATTTGAGATTGGTCCTAAAATTTTATATTTCATTGGTTACATACTTATTTAATAATGGTTTACTTTTACTAGAATTTCATTGAACGAAACTTGTGTTTTATTAAATTGAATTATATATCTTTTTAGGTAATGAATTATGATTTATTTAGTTTGGTATTATTTCATTTATGAAAGGAATTAAATATTTTAATATTATTTGATTTAATTGTTAGCTTTTACTAGAATTTTATTTGATAATAATTTGGTTTTATTTAACCCAATTAGTTGATATTTTATTTTAAATCGACGAAATTTATATTTATTTTTATTAACCCCAATGTGTGTTCCTCGACTTATTGCTAAACCCAACCTAATATAGTGAGTGCCCCAACAAGCTAGAGATTGCTTGAATCTCACATTTAACTTTAAACGTGTGTGTCGGTCTCGAGTGTGCAATGAGACCTATCTAAGCTAGCCTATAAGAAAGCGAGCTGGCGAGGCTCTAAAAAGCTAAACCTAATTTCTACGCACCCCCTAAGGATACTCCTACCCGGACCGTGGTCCATGGATGGGAGAGCATCCGCCCCTGTATAAATGTGAATATATAAATATATAAATAAGACAACCCAGATAATTTTATCTATCAGACCAAGAGGCGTGCAAACACATGGGTCCACTTCGACGGTCCCCCTCCCAGTCCAGATAGATAATATAACCCAGATTGGAGACGATCGATCCTTTGCGGAGGAATAATCGATCTGCTGCGTCTCAAGAACAATGCAGCCTAACTCTAACACTAACCATGGAGGACATGTAATGCCAAGTTAGCACCGTCAGGCCCAGCATCACACCGCATACTCATGCGTTATAATTTTTCCGTGCTTGGTCAATACGAAATATTTACCCCCCAAACAAATTCTAATACTACACACTTCAATAAAATCACAAGGTATTAGCCAAGCCAAGAAAAACTTTTGAGAGGAAAACTAGCTCACTAAAACGCGCCTATTCACAAAGAATTTAAATTAAACGCGAATTTAATATTTGATTTCTCATTACTGGTCCATCATTAATGAATTTAACAAAACCCCAATTGAAATTAAAATCACTGTAATGTACTATAACCGCATAAAAGGACTCGCGTAAATGAAATTTATCTAAAATGAATTTAACAAAACCCCAATTGAAATTAAAATCACTGTAATGTACTATAACCGCATAAAAGGACTCGCGTAAATGAAATTTATCTAAAATGAACCAGCACCAAGAAACCGTAACAAAATACGAAAATAAAATGACAAATATTCTAAAATTAATACCCGAGGAACCCAAAATTCAACACAAAATCCCAAGATCTAATTCCCCTTCTGAGCCGACGCAAGCGCTTATAAAGGACCATCGACGCGCATTTCTTCCTGCTACCCTATTCGCTAACTGATTTATTCCTTTGTCATAGTAAACCGATTATAACTTTACTTAAGATTTACTAGGCGCATATAAATTGTTATTGTGACACGGAAAACTCAATTGACGCGATCATCGTTCTATATCTGCCGGTGCTACTATAAGTTACTATATTAAATCTAATTATTAATTGCGTTAATTCACTGTTTAGATGGCATTAGCTTAAGGACTAATCTGTGTTATTTTGGTACATATTCTAGAGATTTAATTATAGATTTTCTTTAGGTTATTGTTTCGTTAATATGCTTGTGGTGTACAACCAGTAAAGTTTATTTATTATAGTTCATATTTTAATTATTTATTCATTAAATGTGTCGATTACCATACGGTAGATTCTCAGAGCTTCAGTAATAACATAATTTATTATATACGTTATTATTGGCTATCCTATTTATTCATTTTTAGTGTTTAATAGAAGTTATTTATAGATTGGATATGAATTTATCAGATAATCATTTTAGTTTTCTAGAGTCCTAAGACCTTGAACCTTTCATTAGCAGTCCTAAGACCTTGAGCCTTTTATAAGTAGATGATTTTATTTAAATATTTTTGTATTCCCATTTATAATCAAGCCTTCACTATATTTGTGACATGACGGGACCCTTTGGACCGTTACAATACTTTATTAGACATAAGTAGATAGCCTTATTTTTATTACTAGGGCATCTCACCGTTTAACTCATGTTTCTTCTAACACACCCTAAAGGGGGTAAAATTTCAAAAAACTCTTAGTACACTCTTATGCGATCTAAAAGGAAGACATCCTCCAAATATCAAGTCTTTACTTGCAACGGTTTGGACTGTAGCTTGTGTGTCAGTCAGTCAGATAGATCAAATCAGAAAAATAATCTTTGAAAATAATATTGAACGAAATTACCTAAACTAGACACTAGAGGCAGCCTGCGTTTCTTCCATCAAACATTAACACTTGACTCCTTTGGGGATTATATTTCGAAAAACTTTTTTTAACACTCCTGACTCTGAAAGTCATAATCCACTTAACTAAATTTAGTCGTCTAAATAATTCAGTAACTGAATTCAGTAAAGTGTAATTCCAACTATATGGTCAACACCAAACAGAGTCGAGAGAGCCACTCTAGCTTGATCAATCTAATTTATATAAACAACTTCTGAAACTTTAATCAAAATGACAAACTCACACTCACCCGTGTCTCGCATCGATTGCTTGGCAACTATACCACAATGCCGAGATTATAGGGCCTAATAACCGAACCCCATTTACGGTGTAATGGGACCGTAATAACAATTCGCCCACCTGAGAGTGTTTGCTTACAATCTGTAATCATTTCCAAATACCCTCGCATATTGTAGGCGCAGAGTTGTGCCTACAATTACAACCTGCCGGCTGGGCTGATCCTCTGGGGTTGCTGTATTATTTACCCACTCGATGTGTGGGGTGGGGGCGGAGTTGTAGCAGAGCGGGTACTGACCTGTAACAATTAATAAAACTTGACATGAAAAATTGTAGTACGAATAATATCCTTCCTAAAAAAGGGAGTTAAACCGACTTCAATAATTGTCTTTATACTGAGAAGCACTTAGATAATAATATAGTTTTTCTACTTGTTTGGATTTAAAAACCACTGAACTGATTTTGATGAAACTAGGGAACAAATCTGAAAGTACTCTTATTCCTTCAACTAATTTTTTTATTTAGGTTAATAAATGACGGAGCTCAGAGATAACAGTTAAAAAACCTACAACCAAATTGAGAACCTCCTGTTTTGAATTTGTATAGCATGCGATTTATTGATACAGTCAAATAACGTAAAATTAAACACGCAATTCTAGTGTTGATAATGATAACAAAATGATGATGATGATGGTTTTGATAAACGTGAACGTTAATTAAATATAATCAATGCTTAATATTTCCTGCCAATTTCTCACTGACGTGAAATGTCACCACCAAAAATCAGACAGAGAGAAGTCCTTAATAATCACTAAGTTCTGTCACTCAAGCCATTACAAACTACATGAATAAAAAAGGTCACAAACTGCATGTGACGCTACATCGTTAGCAACATTTATAGGATCCGCCATCTTGAAAATCGCTTATCGCCATCACTCCCTACGAGGACGCGTTTAGAATTCTACAACAAATTAAAGCAGCAGTTTCAGTTAACCTGACTCCACGTTTATATTCCATCAGTACTACAACAGACAAGGTACTAACATAATTCTGAATCAGCACGTTGAAGTGGGAATAGGGCTGGGAAACAGATAACATAGAAAAGTAACTTTCTAGAGAACGTTCTAGAACGTGTTCTAATAAGTTTATTAGTGTTAAGTGTATTTAAAATTGTCTGTGCATCGATTTACATCTACATAGATGTCCCCCCTCGGTTTCACTCGTGTTTTTATACAACCCCTAAAACCAAATTTTACACCTTTAGGGGGTGAATTTTCAAAATCACTTTCTTAGTACATTCTTAAGGCATAAAAGCATCACACACACATCAACAGCCAGAAACCCAGAAAACTGTTCAACACAGGCCTCCTCGATAAAACGCCACTTTCTATTTCTAGTGGTTCGGGCTGTATCACAGAGCACGAAAAAAAAATTACGGTTCGTGCGAACTGTAATGTTTTCCCTGCTCTGTGGGCTGTATGTAATCTGTCAGTCGCGCATGACATTTTTTAATTAAAATAAATAATGAATAGTGTCATTTTTTGAATAAACTGATATAGATGTTAGAAGTAGTCTAGACACTTGCTCGAAGTTTAGACGAGCCGTCGAAGCGGCGAGGCCGGGATGGTCGCGCAAGCGGAAAATTCCTTTAGAAAGGCATATCAGAAAGCCATTTGCGAGCGATGGACCAGGCTCGCGAATCGAGGTCGAACAATACACACGATACACACAATACACAATACTGCGTATCGCCCTCGCTTTGTATCTGAAATGGGGTGTGGACGAGTAATCGTTACGTTTTGTTCTACTACAGAATACGTAGCAGTTGGAATAGGGAGCTGTTGGCAACAGAGTATTGTTCTTAATGTTCTTGTTTGGAAAAAGGAAACTATTGGACGATCATAGATTGTTCTGATTTCTAAAAAAAGGTTTTGGTTTCCGAGTTGCAAATGGTTTATCATGAGAAACCATTGTGAGTATGGAACGTCCTAAAAGAACTAAATTTTTGTGCAAATCTTGAATAGCTAAAAATGTTTAAGGTCATTTTTGAATTGAGAATTTATCAGATTAATTTGTAAAGGAAAAATTACAAAAAAGAAAAAACATTAATATTAAGTTTTTTCTTAAATTTACAAATTAATCTGTAGATTACGCTGAGCAGGCGATACTGCTATAAAATAAATATTGAGAATTCAAATACTTCTAATTTATTTATTTATTTAAATTAACACGGCAAATTAATTAATGTAAATGGTGTTTACCATTTACATTAATTAATTAATTACAGAACTTTCCAACTTCACACTATAAAACTAAGATAATAATATTAGTAATAATGTTTAGTACTCAACAGGGCCTCTTGGTGTTAGCTTCGGCCCCACCAATGCCTCCCAAATGTCCGGCTAGACCCGAGAATCAAATCAATTAGTAATAATATTATTATCAATATTTCTTTTTATAGAGATATTGTAAAAAACTTAGGCTTAAGAATTGTAGATAAATGAGTGAATAGTAATAAATTAATTCCTCAGTATTCAACATGTCAACTTCAACTTCAAATCTTGGTTAGTAAACATGTTGTTAGCACAAAATAAATTTACAATCTGGTAGGCACTTACCTTATCTTACTCAATACGTGCTTAATACAAATATGCTTATGTCATGAACACTCAGAAGAGATTATACTAACTATAAATGTCAAAATAAATAAAATTTACATCTGTCATATTCAGTAAGTAGGTCCTTATTACCCCCAAATGGGGTTGTAGGTAACCAATTAGCGCTCTAGGGTAATAATGTAGCTAGAAAAGCCCTAGGGCGGTAAGTAATTAAAAAAAAACTCTTCACTCTTTCAAAAAGTTCGCGTACATCTAACCCACAGAGTAACCAGAGGGAACATCAGTGTATTATTTTCGTACATATTTTTGAAAAATAGTCATGAGACGCTATTTTATCGATATCGATACTTCACTGAACAGAGTTTTAATTTTTAATTAATTCTGACACCTAAAATAAACAGAGCTAATTTTCTCTAATTTGTGGGGATGATGGAAAGCTCAATTATCTCCGCTGTCCAGAGGAAAAAATACTAGGTACCCTAGTAGGCTTAGCACGGCCGGTAGACAAACTGTCTTTCCCCTGGTTTACTCCAAGCAAGTATGAAGAAAGTGACGTAAAACGGGGAAAGACAATTTTGTGTACTGTCCATGCTAACCCAGCTGATAACTAGAACCGACTTCTTTTGCGTCATGACTGTATGGCCCAGCTAGTTCAAGAAATAAATAATAGAGCCTAATCATTTGGTTGGTACATCATTTCCATCATCATTTTATGGTTGACTAATAGCGGTTGAATATCACTAAATGGTGTAACGAATATTCAAAAAAGCCCGCTTAAACCATCTGAATTCGGCGACCAACGCGACGTCGCCGCCACAACGCTCCGTCGCAGTAAATATAATACGGCAACTAGCACCACCCGGTCCTCTGGCGGCAGTAGGTCGAACAGACAGAAAAAAGGCCCGCTCGTTTTATGTGAAATTGCTTTAATTTATTATAATCAGACCGAATCGAATTAGAATGCAAATAGTTGTACCCTAAATATATGACAAAGTGCTTATAAGAATAATACTTGTCATTTGGCGCCCATATTAAACTTTCGTATTTCGTATAGAGTGTGTTTTCAATAGAACTCCCGCGCTTCTCCTACGAAAATGGTTGATATTCCATATATTATGCACATAAAGAAAAATAATACCTATATAATATTATTATGCGCTCTAAAGCTTTTAACTGGGATCTTTTTTCCCTGAGTGACTTTAAGTCGGGAGTGGTTGGGTATCTTCTATAGGTAAGCGTGTTTATCGTAAGCCGCATCGTCACTTATCGCCAGGTAAGATAGTTTATTTACCACCAAGAAATTATTCCGTCCTAACCTAAGCTAATTAATTTATTGCCGTAACGTTATTCCAGAATGTAAAGATTAATGAGAAATAAAGAGAATGTATTTTTATTAGTTTTATTTCAAAATAGCTATTGTAAACAACAAATTGTTAATATAAGTAGGTTTGCCCTAAATACAAAGTTTGTTGAAGTAGGTTTGTCAAAGGTGGTCATGACGGTAGGCAGAATCTGTGAACAAACAAAACCTCATTTAAATTCTCATTTAAAACATTGTTCATTAAAACAGTAGTAGTTTTACTTACTATTATTTGTTCTGTGTCATTATATCACATTTCAATCATATGCCCATCTAAAGAGTTGATTGAACCTTAGAGTATAGACTAAAAGCATAGAGAGATCAATCAAAACGATATTATATTTGTACTGCTCACACGTATCGCTACGTCAGTGGCGAAGGAAAGAAACAAACATATAGTAATTAGCTACGCTTGCAAAAAATCACCGTACCATTTTTTCTACTCGAGTCAACTGTTTTTTCTATACAAATCTGTCAGACTCATTCACATCAAAGGATCCACTTCATATAAAAAGTGTTCAAAAAAGTGGTACGCTTGAGAGATAATGAAGTTCTCTCTATGCTTTTAGTCTATACTCTATGGATTGAACTAGTAGGTACTACCTATTATTGGTTAGTGTATAGTTTATATCCATATAATACATATATCGAAATTATCGATAACCCATCGACACCTGTAAAATCATCTCTAATTTCGAAATGTAAACAACTTTATAACTTTCTTGTGGATTTACGATTAGTACCAAAAATCAAATTTTAATTTATGTGCTGCAATAAAATCACCCAATTCTAATCCTGCACAAAATTCTACGTATGTTTTATGTGAACGCAAATCTACTTACACACAAAAATATATCGTAAACACGAAGAGTATTTACACCATAGAAACTGAATAATTTGTCCTGTGTAAATAAATCTTCTTGAGTGTTGGAATATGCATTCTAAACGCATTACACGTCAATGTCTTTATTTTAAATAAGTATTTTGTTAAATTTATTGACTAAACACTAAAATATAATAAAAAACCACATAAAACATAGTTTTCTGTAACATCAACTGAAATGTCATTGAACGAGCATGCGTAGCACAGAGTACCTTTTTATAAACGGAAAATGCGTAGTTGCTTCTATCATTGAAGGAACTACGCATGCCCGTAAGACGACTAAATGAAATGACACCGGAGAAATATAACAACATAAAACTTCGTGCAATTTCTTCACTTGGTAGGGTTGCAATGTTGCAAAGTTGCATCGACCCTGGTACGCATTGGTGTTCACAAAAGTCATTCTATGCTCCATCTGTATAGTCATTTGTTTTTTCTCTAATCTGTGATCTAACCATCATACTGGCAATAGACATCATGCATTCAGCCCAATGACAAAAGAGGTCGCTTCGCCATTCAGTCTTCGTATGAGTATAATAGTCATCAATTTTAAATATCAAACGGCGAAGATCAATTTCGTTCTTAAAAAAAATTAAAAAAAAGATGAAAAAAGGCGGGAATAGAAAACTTTTGCTTCAAAAGGTTTTATTCTTGTAATGCCGGGTTTTTTCTACTTACCTCACAATCGAGATGTAAAGCAGAGTAGTTAGCTCGGGTGTAAGCATCAATTGCACCCTCGAACTATAGGTGCCGTCGCTGCGCTCGTGCGCCTAAATATCTCGGGCTGCAGTTGATGCCTTACAGCCCTCGGCTACTAATCTACTAATAATTTTTGGACTACTAATGTCTCGTTCCGCCCCCGTAGTAACTAGTTATTTCGTAATTTCTTTATTTCCTTAATGTCTTATTTCAACAACTTCAGTCTTATTCGCATGATTAAATAAATAAATAAATAAAATCACTTTAGAACCTAGCCTATTAAATGTCTTGTAAATATTTAATTTTACGCTTTTCAGTCACGTTAATTTTTCGTAACTACGAGTCAATTTTGAGTCAATTTTTAGTATTCACGAGACCTGTCTCGTGAATACTAAAGATTTCAGTTAGACTTCCTAGCCTGTTAGGAAGTCTAATTGAAATCTTTACAGACCTCAAAGCTAACACAACAATGAATCTTTCATAAATATTTATTTTTCACGCCAAAAGCCGAATAAAGAATTCAATTTACCGTCGGCCGTTGCTTACCATTATCCATTATTGAGTTTCAATTAATTTTTATTATGTCCCGCTATCGAGGTTTCCCAGTTGATGTATGGGATTGTGTTTCGTTCGCGCTCGTGTCATTGTTTATTATTGTTTCTCGAGAGATGGATGGCTCACACGATATTGCTTATAATTATAGATTGAGCGGATTTGTAATCAAAAATGGTGCAAATTCGAGCTCTAGGAACGTCACTAAGGAATTCTGTGGTCACTAAGTTCTTGAAGCACTACTTACTTGTACTTATCAACAGTTTAATTTTAATGTAGAGGAAATAAATTTACCACTAGCTTGGTGCACCCGTCCATCTGTCCGTTTTGCCACGGCTACTGTGAAAAGTGATCTCAAATCCAAATCTTTCACGTTTTACAGTCAACTTACGGGGCTGGCAGCGCCATCTATTGAGAAATTCTAGAGATAATTGATTAACTCAGGTGTGACCGACTTCGCGGAAGTTCATTTTACATACAATTATATCTAGTGTAATTCCATAAAAATAAAACAATCCACCCCAAACATCATGGTTCATAGTTCGTTTGTGTTGTAACTTGACCACGCAAGTTACAACACAAATCAACTTATAGATAATGCCCACCAAATCTAAAAATTTATGATTTTGTACTGCGATAAGATCATAAATCTTTTCTTTATCAATCAAACAATAACCATATCAAAAACAGCATGAACCAGCAAGTATCTTCAATAACTCCAAATTATTGAATAACAAACAACAAAAGCGATTTCTAAAATGGAAACGAAGATGATGAAGAAGGTCGGGTCGTACAATTAATGGCGAGCATCAATCAGGCGAGCCGACGGTTCCATTGATAGCGAGCGCTCATTAGAGAGTTCATTAAGAACTGAAAGCAGTTTGAGCAGTTTTGGATATCGTTCTAATTGAATTAATTCTTGTCCGAATAATGGCCGCAGACGAGATTACGG
This sequence comes from Ennomos quercinarius, assembly GCA_910589525.2. Lineage (NCBI taxonomy): Eukaryota > Metazoa > Arthropoda > Insecta > Lepidoptera > Geometridae > Ennomos > Ennomos quercinarius. The sequence goes on from OU342491.1 coordinate 458,568, forward strand.
CCAGTTTCATTACGAACTGAAGTTACTTTTAATTTGCAGATTTTGTTTGAGTGCGGCAACTTTAGGTTTATTAGCCGTTTGTTTTTAGTTGTTGTTTGATTATGTATTGAACGTTAAATTAATTGGTTGCTTGAGGCTGGCTAAGTGCTATTTGTTTATTTAAATTAGTTATGAAGCTACTTTTTATATTTCTTATTTTGTTACTTGTAATTTGTGTAACTCTGACACACTCAGAACCTGAATCTGTGTCTGCTTCCAAATTCTGTAAAAAGTAGTAAGAGCCGAGCTTTACATTTTTTGTATCATAATGTGATGTAATTTGTTATGTTTCCGTTGGCATGGCATGATCCAATACGCTGGATAAGTGCAATTGGTGTATGACACTGTGTCATATTCTTAATGTAGCGCTCATAGTGAAGCACGACTAGCCGTTTCTAACCGATCGGTAAAGTTAAGCAACGTTCGCTGCGGTCATACTTTGATGGGTGACCGCTAAAGCAAAAAAAGTATTTACAACTGAGCGCTGCCGTGCTTCGGAGGGCACGTTAAGCGGTCGGTCTTGGCTGTTGTCGTAAGACAACAGTCATTTAGCCAAGTCAGAAAGAAGCCTTTGGGCGGCCTAAAAATTCTGAAACCAAGGCTGACCACTTGCCTACATGAGAAGAAGATATTTTTAAAGATGCTGGTTTCCTCGCGATATTTGTTTTCCTTCATCGTTTTATGAGTGAGTGCAAATTCCGCCCATAGATTGAAAAGTCAGCGTAGGGCCATGCGGGGTTCAAACCAGGGTACATCGGTTTGAAATCCACACAAGCTACTGCAATTACACTAACAATACATCAGTTACAACTTCAACTAGTGATTAAAATAGCCAGTAGCTCCCATCCTATGGCCATCAAGTCCGCGAGCCATGCCATTTGCATATTAATCTATTACCGTATAAAAGTTCCACTTCGAAAGGGATTTGGTAACGATGCTCGAGGTTCCCTTTTTAGAGCTTTTTACAAAGACTCGGGCAGTCTGCTGCCTCTAGGATTATGTTGTCTTTGGTATTTGTCTCTGTCGTGAGCTTTTTGAAGCGCTTACTGGATTACGTGAGCCAGAGTGAGGTAGTTATTAAAATCTCGATTAGTTCTTTTATACTGACATTTTTTAAGTTCAATGTTTTTTTATTGAGAACGTTTTGAATTAGTTATTAGTTGGTTGATATAGATACTTACTTGGTGAGTGTCTGCACATTCAACTAAATGACTTTTTAGAAGTGTTGTTGTATAGATATAATGTATTTATACATGTATATGACCGAGACATAAGATAATTATGATACATCATATGATCGAAAATATTGACACACGTTTTCGAAACAAAGGTCATATCTCCACAATACATAATGTATTGTGGAGATATGACCTTTGTTTCGAAAACGTGTGTCAATATTCTCAATATCATGGCATTAGTATTAAGGTAGCCGTTTCCTGGAATTCTGTTGATTTCCAAGTACATGATTAAGTTATTGGCCCAATTGGGCCACGTGCCAGCTAACCGGTTAATACATCTTACAAAATGTATTGTCTATCATATTAAACTTCACTTTTTCAAAACTCTACGTCCCATATACAGAAACCTTTCTACAGCTTAAAAACTGCCTCAAATCAAATAGTCGACATAAAATAATTGAGATTTTTATAAGTCATATTACATGTTGGGCATTTTTTTCCAAACGTCTGCGATGAGGTCGCAGTTATTCCTCAAGTGGACGTACTAGTGGAGGATAGGTACCGGCGGGCGCCCGGGCAGTGGACGAGGTCACTGTCAAACTGTGACGGAGGGCTGACTCTTGATGCGTACTGAATTATCGGAAGAAATTGGGCTTACTAAAAACGTAGAAAAACGTATTCCGGTAGATTTTCGAATTCCCTGTATCATAGGGACCTACGATGAATGATAACAGAATCTAGTATAGTATTGTAATATATACTATACTTATCTCATTATCTGTGGCAGAACAAATGGTCTTAATACACTCGGAAACACACACAAGCACTTGCGCTTTTTCTGTGCACAAATACTTGTTCTGTAATGCGAATAAAACCCTCAAACCTACAACCTCTGGGTTAGTATAAGCTGACTTGCTCAACCATCACAACGCAGAGGCTACTGAACTTTAAATAAATAAACATTTGTGGATGTTTCATTTCACACAGTGCCATCTAGCTCCAAACTAAGCAAAACTTGTGCTATGTGAACCAGATAACTGATAGCGTAGATACTTACGTAGTTATCATACCTTTAGTTTATAAACACACACAATAAGTTACAGACACTGAAAAACATTCATGTTCTGCAAATTATTGGCTTGGGTGGGAATCGAATCCATAGTGCACAGTTCAGATGCTGTTGAAACTAGATTAGTAAAGATAATTATATCTTTAAAATCTATTACATGGCTCATGTGCTATTATAGACAGTATTACTTAGTAAATCATACAAGGAACACACTGTTTTAAGGGTTTACTGTTTAGTGACAATTAGAAGTTAGTTTAATTAATAATTAAGTTGCTTAATTAACTATGTTATTAATTAAGTTGTTTTTTTTATGTGTGCATTTTCGTAAACTCAAAACTTTATATAAAAATAGTTTGTAGTACAAAATCTGCCCAAAAGCTGCCTAAGTTTGGTATTCAGAATCAAACTTCGCGTACCGGTGACCGTTGCACACATATTTCAAAGTTACGTTTTGAAGTTCAGACTTATATTTTAACCAGCTTCAAACCATTTAAAAAGAATCCAATTGTAAAATTCTGACCATATTTCCTTCCACAGACATCAGTCTCTAGAAATGAGATTTCACTATTTCTCCGAAGGACATTCACGAAGGAGGAATAATGAGATGGCTTTGCTTATGTGGATTATTTCTAAGATTGCTGGTTTGCCAAATGTATCGTACAATTGTGATGTATCAAATAAATTCCCATAAAGTTATCAAGGCCGCCAAAGTTTCCAATAGCAAATGTCCCGCACCATTTATCCCTATACTGTAGTGTCAGTAATCCAAGCCGTGATTTATCCTCCATCTGCTAAGCCGAGCTCGACAAACAAGTTTAACGACTGTCCTCTCCCAACATAAATCACCATTGGGATGACCTAAAAAATCTCGAAGACGTAGAAAACCCCTCGGTAAATCATTCAATTTATCGACGATTAGAAGATAACGAGATGTCAGTTTGATTGGCACTTGACCCAGTCGAACGCTGCTTGTACTTCCACTTCTGTTTGATCTATAGCGGGGGATTAACCTAACGTTGTATAAAATTATGTTATTGGTAATGCTTTTCTATTATATATTTAATCTGCATTTTATACCAAATAAAAGCTGTATCAGACTGTCCAATTTAAACCAAATGACAGTGCTTATACAAGTGGTGCAAGTGAAAAAGAACGACCATGGCCAGAGGATCTTTGGCATTAAATAACAGTCATTAAAATCAGCTTTCACGTATCGTATTCTTGTGGTTTTAATGGTAATCGCAGCCTTTTAAATAAATAATAATAAAAACAACTTCACCATGGTTTTCAATAGGCCCATTTGGAAGCCATAAAGATATAAAATCACAATAGACATCGTGTTTATTATAATGTGTCTTCTTAGAATATAATATATACTTTAATTTGGTGATAAAACTCACACTATAAGAATAAACCTAAATATTATAATTCTATTTGCGAAATTAACGTTTCAATTCACGTTTTCTTTAACGCTCCATTTATCAAAGAGTCGTAAGATTCGTTCGAGATAACGGAGTCTGTTTGACGGACACTTGACCCGCTCGCTCAAGCGCCGTTTAACGACCGCTTCACTTCCCCACTGCCACCTGATTACTAATGTGACACTCCGTGTTATTGATTGCACTTTTGGTGCGCAAAGTGTATCTGTCATCGTAATTTAGTTAACACTTTAACACTGCAGCGATCCTATTATATTTATTGCAAAGTTGAGTTATGTAAGTAGCTATAATCCTACGCGTTGAGTCTATTCTACGCATAGTAATACGTGTCTGAAGAAATTGGCTATCTAGGTTAGTCAATTTGATGGACAAGTATGATTTATGTTTTTAAAAAAGATTCTCAGTTTAACGCGTTTTTCTTTGCATGTTATGTTGTACACCAAACCAATAGAGTCGAGTTCACAGACCTAAAATTTTTAAGTCTATAGTCGAGCTACATTGGCTTGTTTGGGTCATACTTTTTACTAAATTTGTTGTGTAGAGAAAGATTTTGAAGTATGTAGTTTCATTCAACATATTTTAGTAGTAGACATGGTTTTTAAAGAAGTTCCGTTAAAAAACGTATTTAACAATTTGTTTTAAATACTACTTAACTAATTACTGTATCGTAAACTATTATAAAAATGGCAGAGTTTGAGATCGAAAAAAGTAAAGTTCATTATTTCAAGACAATATCACAAATGTACATTTTCATTTTAATTACAATTTCTCTTTGATTACTGAACTTAAGAATTAAATTATAGCAACATGTTCATTGTTCACTCCCAATCAGCAAAATTAGCTGAAACAAGAATCAAGTTTTACTTTTCCTAAGAATTATATTTCCCAGGAAACATAAACAACCCGAGAGAGTTCAACTTCATAACTGAACGCAGCAAAAACTTTTGTTTTCTCTGATCTTTTGTGAAATATTAATAACCTACCTGTTTCAATTTAATTCAAAAGTTTCCATTTGACTTTCTATCTCAGTCACGTAAGTAGGTCGTACTCTACTTGTTCCTGCCATATATATAAAGCTGTCTTCCGAACAAGATTAAAACCCACTGCTTGAAACCAACCTAAACAGTTTAATAGGAATATTTATATTCATTTAAAATACTGTTTCAGTGAGTTGAGCCGAACTTACTTCATGGAGCTTTGTTGAAAGGTCAGAATATTGTCATATTAGTCATCATTACGCAAATGATTGAGAAAAATAACATTAAAATACATTAAAAATCTTCTAGTAGGTAAGACAGGAATTTCTCAAGTATCTGTCGGTTGACGATCTGTGTTTATTACAAATAGTATCCAAAGACGCGATGAGAATGTTCCATTATTCAGCAATGCATGATGCTAAAATTTTATGTTTATGTAAACATATCAAGCCAGCCGTTGGTGTGATTTTAAGCGCCACAGCTGTTCATAACACATCAACTGTGGAAATATCAAATGTCGTAAGGGACAAACCCTTAACAGTATGGACAATGAATAATTAACATCTTTGTTTGCAATGTGTAAGAAATGTAACTTAAGTAAACGGATCGGGTCGGCCCCAGTGCGTAGACGCTCCCATATAAAAATAATTATTGACATTACATACATGAGCAAGCCGTACAATTTTCGGCAAACTTTAGCCTTTGATGTCAAAAGAAAAACGTGTTTTTGCGAGAACTGAATTATTATCAGTGTAATCTTTCGTTTGAGCGCTCCGTCTTGTATGTGACACTTTTATTACATATTGGTATGTCCCACGGGGTACAATGGGGAATTTTATCGCGTCTCGACAGAATGTTTATTGTAGTACAGGTGGAGGGTCGCAGAGGAAGGTGGGGAACGATGGCTCCTCGAACAATATACGGGTTATCGCTACAAAGATATATTATACATAGATTTGAAGACGGTACGTAGACTCAACGTGGCGACATCTATAAACTCTGTGTTAGGTAAACTGTACAGTAGCACTCAGTCGTAAATAGACCACTTTTTAGTAGTTGTAGCTTGTCTGAGTCTAGATTGCTTGCTTAACTTCCCTCTTACAAAATTTCTAATCAACGAGATTTAAAATGTAAAATTATGAGCATCAAAGTAAAGGTATTAATTTAAAGATTTTGGTGCAGGCCGTCAAGCATATTTTTTCGTGAAACATACCATTACCGATGGGTGATTTCGAAGTCTTAACAGTAATAAATATTTTCGTGACAATGACCTGCGACGTAGAGTGCAATCGGTAAAGCACTATCGGTGAACAATATTTCGGCATATCGCACGGAGCTCACATTTTATGTCAGTGTACAAAGTATACATAAAACTAGAGTAGGTAAATATTAGAACCGATACAAAATTAAAAATTGTACTCAAACTCGCCGATCTAGATATAACATATTCCAAAATGATTAAAAACGAGTCCCCGTGAAGTTGAAAAACGATAATTACAAAAACCATTTTGCGACCCCACTGCGAGGGTACACAAGGGTAGGGGGTAGGAGGTAGGGGGGGGGGGGGGTAAAACAACAGCAACTGTTGTAATTACAGCGACCGCAAGCAACTTCATTAAAAGCAAAGTTTTGATTTCATTATCATCCATTTATAATATGATTTATGCGTATTTTTGGACCCGAGCGTAGATGGGTGACCGGAAATCACTGAAACTGACTACATTAAAAAATACCGTATAATCATAAAATAATAATAATAAATATTATGCTCTTTCAAATTATTCGAATCAATAATTTTGTGTATTACTGGATAATATCTCATTTCTCATTAATTATAATAACCTTGAGCATTGAGCAGCGTCAAGCTCATCGAGAAATTTGAATACGTTTAATTTTTTTTTACAACCATTTTTTTGACATAGTAAGGGTAGTTTGTAGAAGGAGAGATTCTTAGTTACACGTACGGAGTCATTGATAACCTGCCATTTCATAAACTATCAGAAGCTTCGGCTTTCCAACTCATTAAAACTTGGCAACTTCACCTATACCTATAGTTGTTATTTACTAGAAGCTATTTCATGTTTCTGGAAGGTATCAAGACTCAAACAGATCTTATAGTTAAATCAGTAGAAGCAAGTTATGTTTCTAACAAGGATACCTATACTATACTAATGTTTGATAGTTGTTAGCAACAAAAGTTTCTCGGAGCCATTTCTCTCCACTATCTGAAGAAGTTAGAAACAAAACGTAATGAAAGAACATGTCTCCGGCCAGATTAACTAGAAACAAACATGATTTTTCCATTTGTAACACAGTTACGTTCCCATCCACAATCATACCAATACCCTGGGAAATGAGTAGCTACACAGATTGTGGTTTAACGTTTGCTGCGGTCAGTACAAAGATGGACGACTGCTGCCAAAAAGTACATACAACTGAGCGCTAAAGTGCTTTGGAGAGTACGTTGAACCATCGCATTGGTCCCACAACAACAGTTGTTAAGCCATAAGCCAGAAGTCTTTGTGTAGCTTATAAATTCTGATACCCGGGCTTATCTTATGCCTACATACGGCAGAAGTGAATTGCGTTATTCAAAATCAAATTCAAATCGTTAATTTTTGATATTATTAGATGTAAAAAAACAAATACATACTGTCAACAAGTGATACCGTAAAAAACCAGAGCTTTCAAAAATAAAAGCTATTTTAGCTCTCTTGTCCATCTCTTGTCTCTTGTGTATTGAAATCCGTGATTGTCAAATATGATATATGTTCAAGAACTGTCACACTCAAACAGCCTGAAGATGTCCACTGCTGGACACAGACCTCCCCATAAAACGCCACTTTGGGTGTTTATCATAGGGAGGTTTGCCATAATCACCATGCTGGGCAGGCGGCTTGATGATCGCAGAAGATTTTATTGTACTTAGGAGAATGCTGCTGCCGATTCTCTGGATACTCCCTTAGCCGGATCTTACGGCATCAACGGGAAGAGATGGGGTGGTCCTATTCGCGCAGGGAACACACGGACAAGACACGGACACAAAAAAATAAAAAAATGTTTAACTAAACTATTAATCTTGTAATAATAGAAGACTGAATTGCATATGCGTGAAAACGTTATGGTAACTCCACGGTCTCCGGGCGGAAAACCACAAATAAACTAAAAGCTTCTTTAGTGCTTGCGATAAATTAGACTTTTGTAAAAGTGGTTTCAGGGATTTCTTTTTCGTTCTTTATCTGTTTACTCGTGTATTTTATCTGTGTACCGGACTAATAGCTTACAACTTTCGAAACCCACAATTTTATCTCTGCATTAAATATTATAAGAATCTATATGCCGCCAGCATTTTAAGCACGCTGCCTATATACTGGTAGCGGCTTCTTAGCTTAAGTAGGTAAACCTACTTTATCGTTTTTAATTTTAGCATTACAATAGCATAAGTCATCATTTCTTTTGTTTAATATCTATCTTGTATGAAATTAAATATAATACGAACTATATTATTATAATAGTAGGTTAGATCGCGGCTGTGCCAACGGATAGTCTAACTAATACATAAAAATGGAACGTTACATTTAATGCGCACTACTGCACACAGATAGCTTATACAGATTATACTACCGATATAAAGATAAGATAGGTAAGTACTGTTAACACATGGAAATTAAAAAATATAAGGGAACACGAGTTTTATATTTTAGTAGATAATATGGGAAAATTTATGCGAAACGTCGGAGATTTACATCAAAATGATACGAAAATCTATACCATTTTAATATCCATTACTGCTATTGTGTAGCCTAACGAGCGTACACAAGACGATAATAAATTAATTTCCCGCAGAAGCTGTAACGAAAGAAAAATGTAAATACAGATTGATCACGATGGCAAAACGAGATACAACTTTTAAATTAGTACCTACACTTTTGTCTTGCTATTAGTGTGACTATGTAGAGGAAATTAGAAGTGAAATAATGAAAAGAGGAGAGTTGGTGTTGTGATACAGGAGGATGAAGTATTCATTAACCAAAATCAAATGAACAATCATTAACGTCCTTCAACAACAAGAGAGATATTTTTTATTATTGTTTTATAAAGTTGCGTTTGAAAATATATGGTAAGTAATGATGATTCCGTTCACACTCAATTTGACTTCAAGATTGCTCCAAGCTTTGAAATAACTATTAAATTAACCACGAATTAAAATAAAATGTATGAACAATCGATTGTAGGAATTGAACGTAAATGATAACAAACAAACGTGGCCCCACTGTATGGAGCGTCCGCCGCGATGATGGATGACCGCAGCAAGTAGCCGCGACACAAATGAACCGCAACTTGGGAGATAATCGCCGAGACGTTGATTGCTTTCACTGAATTAACTTTAATGGTAGCGCGTAATGTTCTCTCCCTGGCAGGAACCCCCGGATACTTTTCACTTAGTTTGCACTGAACAGTAATGTGGTGCTTTCCTGTTTTATATTAGTTTTGAAAACTGTCAATCGAAACATTTAGGATTAAGATTAGAGTTAATGAAGATTATTGCAACGAACGCGGCAGAAGGGTTTATTAGTTCCGTGTTTTAAACCGAATAGCTTACATTTGATTAAAATATTTACCATAGTACGAGAGAATACAGCTCTGGGACTATGGTGGAGATGTTAATACAACCAGGAGCCTTAAACTGGTTAAACTACACTCTTCAATATACATTGTGGCTTTTTATAAGTACCTAAACATACAAAAAGTAAGACTAATCGCTTTGCTCAACTGCTTGACTCTCGCGCTCGTCCAATCACGCGACTGTCAGTGCTGCCAGTCAGAAAAACAATTCATCTAAAAATAGGGACAAATACGATAGTACTTTTATAACAAATATCTTGTTAGGCTGCAGGTTGTTGCAACACTCACAGTGAAACTCGACTATTCGTTCCTTTTTAAAAAGCCTTATACCGTTCTTCCTGGTCTTAAATCAAATGAACCTACATCACGCACTTTCGACTTAGGCCTATAAACAAGATTGGGAACCCTCTGCGAAGACCCGGAATAAGGCTGTGGAAGAACGCGGGAACAGTAACTCAAATTGATACAAATTGACACAATCCCATCGTTTGTCGATGTAATATATTAAGTGGTGTAGTGTGAGTCGTATATTTGTAATAAGACAAATACATAAAGTAATTAAAGTAATTAAAAGTTGGGGGACTTATAGTGAAAAAAAAAATTAATGGGGCTATTCCAGTTAGCCTCGCCTACCTGTTCTTTTAGAGGATTCCTCATCTGATCCATGGTCATTTACGAGAAGAACTTCGGCAGTCCCTACTGCTCATTCATGGTATTGTGCCGGAGGCGGTCGAAATTCATCCTAAAGTAATAAGTATCGAACCAGCGGCCGCTGGTGCGTAAAACCGGCGCTCTCGTAAACAGATTTAATTTCTCCCATCGACGTTAGCCGGAAGGGACCGGTGACTCAGGGAAATTACGACCACCCTCTATACACACATTACTTTCATGACGTTCACCGATTTCAATCAAGATTCGAAACGTTTTTGTCCAATGGTAAATCAAACTCATTGTTTTCATTACCTCTCGGAACCACGATGAAAACGTTTCAAACCAATTATTTCACGGAAAAAACTGATATATTAAAAGAAAATATTCAATCGCTACGAAACTTTTATTCATTTTATTCATAAGGGAAACAGAATAACAAGTGATTTCTTTATTTTAAAGGGCGATCGTCAAAGCCTACGGAAACAAACAAAGGGCGACAATTCTGGAGAACTCAGAAGAGCAAAGATAAAGATTAAATAAAGAACCAATTAGAATCGAGACGCGAACGAACAAAACGAGGAAATATGAACGATCTTCGATTCAGAAATGGATTGTAATATTCCGGAGAAATTACCTTTCTCGATAGATGAAGATGGGGTTTGCGACAAACTTCAGATGTCAAAGCATCAAAGCTCTCCCGATGCGGGTATTTTTGATAAATGATGACGGAAATATTTTGCCAGCTTTTCATCGGGCGATATTGGCACGGTACCAAGGTAAACCGTATCGGAGCTCACGACTTTTATCTTTCTAATGTTACATCCTAAAATTGATGAGAGTTGGTAGAATTTTATGTTGAAAATATCGTAATGTATGTACTAGTAACTAGTCTATTGCTGATGAATAAGTCTTGTCGTGAGTGCCGTAAGAGTCGGCTAGGGGTATATCCAGGGAATAGGCAGCAGCATTCTCCTCCGTCTACATTATAATCTACTGCGATCACGAAGACGCATGCCAATCGTAGTGATCATGACAACCTCTAATAGGGAGACTTATGTTCAGAGGTTAACTTTAAAAGACTGATGATATGATGCTGATAGATGATATGGTTATAAATACAAAGGAGTAGTAATATTTAGTTACTACTCTGCCTGTTACTGGAGTAATAATAGTAGTAATATTGCTCAGTGTTTCACTGCGAAATAAATTCCGGAACGAGGAGATCCGCAGGAGAACTAAAATTACCAATATAGCTCTTAGAATTAGTAAGTTGAATGGACAGGCCACATCGTTTGCAGAACTGGAAACCGATGGGGAAGAAAGATTCTTGGGTAGCGACCACGAACCGGAAGACGCAGCGTAGGCCAGCCCCACTCGGTGGACTGACGAACTGGTGAAAGCCGCGGGAGCCGATAGATGCAGGAGGCGAGCAGCCGCTCAAAGTGACGTTCTCTGGGGGAGGCCTATGTTCGGCAGTGAACGTCTTCAGGCTGCTGATGATGATGATGATGATGATGATGAATATTTAGGTGGTACTCAATGCGATACATTTCGGGCGTTGCTATTAGGTTAACACGCTGTCTCTTTTTCGCTTATAATATATTTCACGTCAGCGAATAATTGTGAAAACATTTATTTATAAGTACGGCTTGTATTATTTACGTTTTAATAATAAATTGTGGATATAATTATGAGTATCCTGCATAATATACCCCGTAACATTATCAACGTAACCACGATCAGACTCCGTCATTCGAACCAAGTAATTTCCCCAACCTTCTCCGCTGCTTCACGCAGTGATATTGGTATTTGATAGCGTCACCGAAACGCGAACTTGATAAATAGGTGCCAGCTTTATTATAAGGCTCAAGCGCCGCATTCGAGGCCGTTCGCCCAGAGAGATGGAGACGTAAGATGATTTCCAATTTAGGCTTGTCGTTTGCTTTTGACGCGTTTACCAAAACAAATGAATTATAACGATTGTAGTTGGCAGCTCCAATTGAATTGTTAATTTAAAGAAAATATTTTTCTTTCGTTCGTCACTTCTACTGTGGCAAAATTCAATTAATTTTCGGAATTTTGGAATAAGTTGATGTTGTGAAAACAATTTTGTTGAGGTTCCGGGATGTAACTGGGGATATTTAGCTGTAGACCTTGCGAGTTTGTCTTTACATAGCCTGAATCTAAATAATATTGTTTTCATTTTTAAAACCTCCCAGATCCGCCTGTTTAAAAGATTTCCAAAGGAAAATCGACAAAAAATATATTGAGTCTGCTCACACATGAGAACCAGCCGGATGGCTGGGCATCCACCGGACATACGAAATCATTGTTACCCAAGGTGAAACTGAGACGCCTTTGCACTCGCTCGGACAATTAGGAACATGGATCAATTTTAAGGCCTTCAACGTTTTTCGTTCATTTACCATTTCTATACCTATATTTTTACAACAAATACACAAGGATTATATCTTTGACTGCTAAGCTATGATTCGTAAAATATATAATGTCACAAAATAATAAAAAAGGAAAACTTATGATTAAAAATATAAAATCACTATTCTACAGAATTGTACATCCCTCAAATTCTTTCACTCCATATCTACTATGTTTCCTACATTCTAAATTAAACTCTCTCTCTTTCTCTCTCTCTCACCGCAACAACAAGCGGGACAGGACAAGCGGGAACAATATTAAAGGTGCAGGAACAATATCAGAGGTGCGGGAACAATGTTTAGGAAGTGGGAACAATATCAGCAACATCACAGGCGAATATATTAAATTCTGAGGCAGGTAGAGTGTATTTGATTCACATTTCTGGCAAAACTTGTTTTAATATACCGCTTTATTGTCGACGCCCATCAATCAACTTTACTTACTTCGATATGCTATCAACTAGCAGAAATATACCGACAAAGGCATGACTTGGTTGAACTTGTATAGTGCGTACTGCCAAGGAATGCTTTTCCTAAACGTATTTCCTAAAGCTTCTCTCAGTGTCTTCAAGGTCAGAGTAAATAAGTACCTTCTAAATTTACTTGCTCCATCTTGGCCACAAGTCACTTACCCTCAGGCAAGTTGGTGGATACATTATCAGCTGGAAGGCATCCACTGCTGGACACAGGCCTCCCCAGTAAAACGCCACTTTAGACGCTTATTAAAGGGGGATTTTGCCATAACCACGACGCTTGGCAGGCGGCTTGGTGACCGTAGAAAAATTTAATGTACCGTAGAGAATGCTGCTGCCCATTCACTGGATATTCCCTTAGCCGACTCATACGGCACCCGCGGGAAGAGATGGGGTGGTCCTATTTGTGGTATTATCATATTAGTTGGTATAAAATTATGTAAAATAATTATTGGTTAAAAAAACGCTTATTGTCTTAACATCTGTGCATACTGATTTGCCCGCGTTCTTGATAGTTTACTGTTTATACTGAAATTTTAGTTTTCGACGTTTACTGACCATATTATAAGTAGGTACTTTTAGACTAAACTAAAATATAAATCATACAAAAACGAAATTGAAAGTTTAACGTTGAGGCTTATAATAACTTAATAGCTTATATTACTTTGATCTCTAAAAAGAAGATTACTTATCTAAAACAATAACCTTAAGAATTTATTGTTATCCTAAATCTGGATATTTTTGTCGTGATTTATTAAAGTAAGATATTCAGTTTTTATTTTATTTAAGGTCACGTTATTAGAGAGCGAGCAGGAGCTCGCGTCGGGAATGCCGAGATAAGTCGTAATACTCGTGATGGCGGGACGGAGAGCCGAGTTTATTTTGATGAAATACCTCTCGGTAAATACAGTTTTGTTATTGTAGAATATATTAAAGGGAACATCCAAGTCTGTCAAGTGCATTTGTGATAACGACCGAGAGGGATGAAAGCATGTTCAAATGTAAGATAAACTCGAGGGTATTTTTTTTCTTCCCCTAGTATGCTCAATACAGCACTCTACCATAATTATTACCATCTAGCCATCCACGTGCCGAATAAGTAATGACCTGTAGTTAAGCAATAACAATAGCTTATCAACACCCGCAACTAGGCATTGCCCACAGTAAAGTTTCTTTTGAAACTCTTCAGACTACTAGTATAGTATTATATTATCTGTGCTTCAGACAATAATCGTAGTGGTATGGGAAAACACAGTGCAAGCACATGTCCAAGATAAATAGCTTTTGCGTGATATTACCATTGAAATATCATTCTATATGACTGGCCTTATAGCTCATTTGATAGTAGCTCTTCCTTCTGAACTATAGGTTGTGGGTTCAATTCCCACCCAGTAGGATTAGCACGGCCGGTAGACAAAACTGTCTTTCCCCTGTTTTACTCCAAGCAAGTATGAAGAAAGTGACGTAAAACGGGGAAAGACAATTTTGTCTACCATCCATGCTAACCCAGCTGGACTAACATTTGTGTGATGAACATCGATGTTTGTTCTATGTGTGAGTGTTATATTGTATTCTATGTATTTAAGTATTCTATCACAATTATCTGGTTCCCATAGTACAAGCTAATGCTTAGTTTGCGGCTAGATGGCGCTGTGTGAAATGTCAACACAATTTTTTTATTACTATCATCAACAGCCTGAAAACGTCTACTGTTGAACATAGGCCTCTCCCAGAGAACGCTCTCTTTGAGTGACTGCTCGCCTCCTGCATCCATCGGCTCCCTGCGGTTTTCACCAGATCGTCGGTCCACCGAGTAGGGGCCGGCCTACGCTGCATCTTCCAGTCATTCTATTATGTACCTATCCTAATTCAATTCTTTGCTTTAACGTTACGAAAACACTGATTCATGATATTATGAATTTCTTTTTACCTAAGTAATTACAAAATACCCAAAGCGAATTCATCCAGCAATAAATCTTGTAAAACGTGACAGAAAAATATAACTATACGACTCCCGCTGTTTCTTTATTCACCGGGATTTTACTAAACTAGGTACACAAATCTTACATAAGAGGGGTCTTGTTTTGGTAGAGCGGAAAATATGATGAATTATTGAGTTTGTAGCGGCGTACCCCACGCACGGGTTGAAACTCGGATGCCCTGCATTTGATGATGGATTTGGAAGCTACAGTTTTGTACTTTGTTTTATAGTGGATACGAGACATATTTACATGTACAATCACTTGTCACGTGTTACGTTTCTTAAGTGGGTTAGATACATATAAATTACTAATGGAGACTAATCCCGGTTTATAGTACGTTTGACAAACCCATGTTAACTTAACACACCTAAATAGTATCGTCATTGGTTACAGACAGCCGATGGTCAACTGGCAACCAATGAGCGTTCAGTATTTGGTGTGTTAAGCTGACACGATTTTGACAATATAACGAAAATCTTGGGGTCAGAGAATTTATTGACTACCTATTAGTTTATCTCAGATCATACTCCAGGTTGATTTAAAGTTCTTGGATGAGTTCCTATAAAGCGCAGCCGGTGCTGGATTACACCAATGCTACGTGTGTGCGACAGATTCTTGACTTGACGGTGCTAGTCAGACATACTCCACCAAAACGAACGAAGTCGATATTAGGAGTCTACTATAATGACGTCATCTTGTACATTGTCTAAAGGCCTCTAGACACCATACAATCTGTCACTTAATTTGTCACGTTATATTGCAGAATGGGAGCCGCAACACGCCGCCACTCGTTGCGGTTTGACTGATGGAGATGACAAATCGTGTGGCAGATTGTATGTTATGTAGAATACTTAAGAATCATCCCACTGTGTACCCAGCGGGAGTTCCTAGACCCTCTCCCTCCTTAAACTCTTGAGAACACCAACGCGTTGTATTTGAAATGCTTGTTTTCACAATGTTTGTTGTTATTATTGGTGTTCATTGTTTGTTGTTATTACATTCAGAAAAGTTACGTTATCGATACATGTACTGCAATATTCATTATCTTCAGTGACGATTGTTTTAACGTTTCATGTCATCTACCATAGAGAAGGAAAAAAAACGCTGGCGCCCCGATAGAGATGAAACTAATGATTTATCGTCCCTTCACATCCCAATCATAATTTTTTTCCCTAAAGAAGATAGCTCAGAGGCTGCCATAAGTAATGTCCAGCGATGTGATCATCGTTCATCACACCCCGTGATGTATCGCAGTGATCACATCGCGGCCGTCTGACGAATGAGCCGAGACATTGATCACCGGACTCCCACTGGGACGATTAGACCCCGCGGGTGGTTTACACCAGTCTTAGATAAAACTGAACGGTGGGTTAACTTCATACGAGTTTTTTTTTAATGTAAAACAGGCATACGTTTGACAACAACTCACCTGATGGTAAGTGACGAAGTTGTCTATGGAACACGTTTGCCCATTAGATGCTCTGGACTTAAAAAGAGCCAGATTATACCCAGGAGGAAACACTGTTGCTGGAAGAGCATTCCATTCCTTGGCTGTTCGGACTATGAATGACTCAGCAAAACGCTTAGTGCGGACTTGTGGTACACTAACGACTTAAGGATGTGAAGAATCAACAAGCCTTGATTCCGATTGTGACCCCGCGGGATTCCCGGGAAATAATAAAAGAAAAATACTTTTTGCGGCCTCGGAGATATCGCGTCATACATTAAATTTGTTACCATCTTGACAGTAATGTAGGGTATTCAGGGATTTATCCATTTGTTAAATAAATTGTCCAATTAAATAATTTATTGTATGAATAGTAAACTATATATAAATTAAGATGATATTGTAATAGTGTAAAATCACATGAAATAACAGCTCTTGCGGCGTGTGCTCCAAGTGTGAGAATAGTACCATCTCATCTCTTCCCGCGGGTGGGGTAAGAACCAGCTAAGAGAATATCCAGGAAATGGGCGCAGCATTATCTTCAGTACATTAAAATCTGCGATCACCAAGATGCCTGCCATGCGTGGTGATTATGGCTAGGCCCCGTATGATAAGCGTCCAAAGTGGCATTTTATTAGAGAGGCCTATGTTCAGCAGCGGAAGTGCTTCGGCTGTTTTTTTTTATTAACGATAGGCTAACATTTGACCACCGTCTCACCTGATGGTAAGTGAAGACACGGTCGACGATGGAGCATGCTTGTCTAGAAGATACTGGCTCACTCTATGATGATGGTCGTTAAAGATGTATGAAACTTGGGTTCGCTATTACCGAATTTCTCATTGAAAGTTATTTGCGGAATTCTTTGCGTCTAGTCCCATAAAAATGTCTACTCCCTGGCCAGCACCTAATTGCTTCCAGAAACAGTTTGTCATATTTAATCACGGCCCCTTTTCATTCGCCGACACCCGATAGGAATTAACTGCCAGATCTTGGGAGGCAAACGTTAAGTTATAGTCCGGGTGCTGGTGGCACTCTTCATTACTCAGTCAGATTTATGATTTGATTTTTCAATGTTTTCTGGGTACTTCAAAGCAAGTAATTGACCCATTTTCCTTTTTTTTTTTAAGAAAAAACTTCGTTGTTGATGTTGATTTCTTGAAAATAGTAGATTACCTAAATGTTTTCATGGATAAGTTTTTCAATAATATTTATGTCTTGTAGATACTAAACTTGCAGTTTTTTCTACGTCATTATACACGCAAGTCAATTATCACGCTAAAAATAGTAGTAAAAACCAAAGAGGTATATGTACTACGTACTAGAGAAGCTATTCGAAGCATAAATAGTTGGCATTTTTTGTATAATTAAACGAAAATCCCTACAGCGCTTTACGAGATTAAATAGTCTAACGAACGATCCCAACACGCAGCGCTAGTGCAATGGCACATTCGGATCATATTTTTTACTGCTATTCACTGCTGCACGTGCAGTCGCTTTGAGTGCTGAGCATCGTATGAGCGAGAAGATGCCCATAGGCATATTTGCAGTGGTTGACAGTGCAAGTTAGAGATGTCCTGTCCAGTGTATACATAGAAGTCTTTGGTAAAAACATATGAAAATAAATAAATTAATAAATAACGCCCAACGATCACATACATAGATCCTGGACCCTAACTAGCAATCCCTGTATCTAGGGACCCAGGAACTACGAGGACCATGCTCCCACAACACCCAGACAAGAACAAGTATTTACGCTTTTTTTTCCTGTGCACAAATACTTATCCTGTCGCGGGAATCGAACCCGCCGCCTCCAAGTTATGAGCCGACCTACTCAACCTCCACACCACGGAGGATGTCAACAAAATAAGACAATCATACGTTTTGTTTAACAGTTGGTATCTTCCAACCTAAATCGCAAAGTTAATCCACGGATAGAACACTTGACAGATTTAATTACGACAATTATACCAAATGGACAGCCCTTTAATATTCCGCCCCTGGTTGAACCCGGGCATACAATCTTTGCCATTATTTGAAACTCAAAAGTCATTTAAATATCAAGATTTACTTTGTATTATTATATTCAAATTCATTATATCGTTGTACTTTGTCGCAATGAAACATTTTCACAATGTCCTCAACCCACGCATGTTTTTTTGCTTTGACATTTTTATAATATTAATATAAAAGAGTGTTGAGACCCTGGGTCCGTAGGGACCGGGAGCTCATCGCGTTTTCCAAAATTTATCAGAGCGCCTGGTTGATGCGACGCGTGACCAAAATGCTGGTACATATTTGGCTCAACGAACCAGCATTGCAATTCAACGAGGCATTGCTGCCAGCATGTTGGGTACGCTACCTACCGGTAGTGGACCGGAGTATTTGGACTGTCTATAGGCCATCGCGGCTAGTATACAATTCAATTGTTCTTTGTAGTAGATAGTGTAGCTAGTTTATATTATTGTTAGTTGTAGTGATAGAAAGTCTAAGTTGTACTGATTACTTAGTTGTACTGATAGTTCAATTTCTTCAATACTTGTAATTCATTTTAAGCCATCGTTTACGTTTATTGTGGCAAGACATTTATTATTAAGCCAAGAGAGAAGATTTATGCCTGTGTGACGGCTCTAAAGTTTTACAGCTGGTAAGTTACCACATTTACTGCAATAAAGATATTTGTATTTGTCAGCCGTTATCTTTCTATAGGGCGTACCCAAATGTGTATCAGTAGGTACGTCATAGAGGGGTAAGTGTAAACTTAGGACCTGTCAAACTTTAGTGTAGACAAACATTAGACTCCATAGCGTAAGAGTTTTTTGTACATCATGCTTATAGCCTGGAAAGAATCGAATAATAATTCCTAATCGAATGGTAATGTCTTTTGACTTACCTGTTAGCTCAGTTGGTAGTAGCTCTGCCTTCTGAACTGTAGGTCGTGCAAACATTTGTGTGATGAACATAGGTGTTTGTTCTGTGTCTGGGTGTTATATTGTATTCTATGTATGTATATTATATAAACAAAAAAGTGTCTAAGTATTGTATCAGTTACCTGGTTCCCATAGTACAAGCTACGCTTAGTTTGGGGCTAGACGGTGCTGTGTGAACTGTCTACACATATTTTAAAAAAGTTATACTAATCAATGTTTGTTGTTGTTGTTGCTGTTGTTCGATGGGTTGCCCACTACATAAAGTGTATTTACAAATTACATATAAGCCACCGTGCTTTGGAGGGCACGTTAAGCCATCGATTGCAGTTGTTTTCCGTAAAAGACAACGGTCATTAAGTTGAAGCTTTCGGGTGGCTTAAATATTTTGATACCAGGGCTAATGACGCTAATCACTTGCTTATACGACGTATAAGGAAGATCACAACTGCCCATTCACTTTCTCAGAACGACTTTAAATGACAACGACAATAAAAACATTGTTGACATTTCTCCCATAAAAGATTTAACAAAATACTTCTTTTTGATATATCTTCGAAATTCAAATAAAACATTTAGTACTTTTATTAGAAGTTAAAAAATAAAAACACGAAATCAGTCGTTTCTCCGCACCTAAAGAGAACCATGTAAACCGTCTGCGACCTAGATAGGTACCCCCAGGGCTTTCAAAGAGCACTTGATTATTTTATCGCTAAAGGATTGAGGGAAAGTACAGAAAGCTTTCAAAAACACAATTTGCGAAGAAAATCTTATTTTGTATATTCAATTGGAGGAACTGAAAACAATTTTACACGAAGGAGAGAGCTCTTTGGAAGTTGCGTTTCAGCTTGGAGTCGTGCATTTAGCAGGATTACGGAGCGGGGGCGGCGGTTTTATTTTGCTTGGTAATATGAGTTAGGGCTCAAAGTCGCGCAGCGAGCTATGAAGAGAGCTATGCTCGGGGGTTCCTTGCGAGACAAGATCCGAAATGAGGAGATCCGCAAGAGAACTAAAGTCAGTAAAGTATATAGCTTTGAGAACTAGCAAGTTTAAGTGGCAGTGGGCAGGCCACATCGCCCGTAGTACTGATGGGGACTGATGGGGAAGAAAGGTTCTCGAGTGGCGACCACGAACCGGAAGACGCAGCGTAGGCCGTCCCCCACTAGGTGAACTGACGATTTGGTCAGAACCGCGTGGAGCCGATGGATGCAGGAGGTAAGCAGTTGCTCAAAGTCGCGCTTTGGAAGAGGCCTATGTTCAGCAGTGGACGTCTTCAGGCTGATGGTGATGATGATGATGAGTTAGGGATAGGGATTTGTGGACAAATAGTTCACAACCCTGGATGTGGTACTTGGATAGGGATTCATAAACCGACATTTCACTCGAAACTGCCCTTACACCACGTATAAATAAAACAATTTTAGGGTTTCAATAATGGGCGTTGCCGTTGTAAATTAAAGAGAGTATTTGTAGTCAGTTTATTGACAAAAGCGAATAATAATAGACTCAAAACAAAAACAAATCAGAAATATGACGTCACAGTAGAAACAAAAATGTGTTTTTTTTTTACGGGCAATGTGCCTTTATTACTCAAGCTAACTGCTACAGTAATAATAAATTAATGAATTACTTCCGCATCTCCGCAGCGACTTCTGCCTGCCCCGGCCCGTCCCGTCCCGTCCCGTCCCGTCCCGTCCCGTCCCGTCCCGTCCCGGCTCGGACCGACTCTGATTTCAACAAAAAATGTTTAAATAAACAACAATGAGCAAGAAATAGTTAAGGCCAAGACTCGCAGCTTTAATTAAGACAAGAGAAAAACTTCGCCCGCGACCTCCGGGTTCGTTCATTCTCAACTTTTTTTCTACTTCCCTTCATTAAAAGTTAAACCGTTTTCAATTAAAATTCGAAATTCGCGACCCCACTTAAGAATAATTTGATATTTTAAGGAATGTTGATTAAAAATGGGGATAACGGGATCATTTAGCGTTTTCGCGTAAATCTTTTGCTCATTTGCGTAAATAAGTGCAGATTGGGGGAAAAGATTTAAATACAGGAAGAAATAGCCGGGTGAAAACGGGTTGCCTCTAGTATAATCTAATTTGTAAAACTTGAATCACAAACCTTTCATTGTGACGGCAGAGATAGAAATATCTATTTTACGTCATTTTACTAAATTACTGTAACACCAACAAAACCTTAACTCAATATAAAGTCTGTCAACAGTAAGGGCACGTCCCTTATCTCTCACACACATGCTTGTTGGAACAACACATCAAATTGCATCACCTCGTAAGTTAGTAACGTGATTACGGGCCGGCTGGACCGATGGCTTTTATAACTCGATTACTTTGGACACAGTACAGTTATTTTGCGTACAGTAGAGAATGGCGATTTACAATTAACTTCAAAAAAGAAAAGAGGAGGTTCTCAATTCGATTGTATATTTTTTAATCGTTTGTACTACAGAATTCCATCGTTTATTAAAGGAAAATCTCTATTTTTAAACGATATACTTAAAGATTGGTCTTATAAATATTTAATCAAAATTAGTTTAGTAGTTTGGCTTTTAAATCAATACTAATACTGCAAAAAAATTGATAATTATCGTCGGTTTAACACCTAGACATGCCATAATTAGGAATTCTTCCATGTTTATTAAACTGGACCAGAATGTTGTACTTTTGATATCATTATATGAATAGATAAAATGAAATGTGGTCAAACCCTACCCTGTTGGATAATAGATATCTAGAATACGTATGCATACCGAATTATAGTTGTATTATAATTAAATACCACTCAAATAAGTACACTCGTAAACAATATTAACTGTGACAGTATTTCGTCGGGTCAGCAAGTCATGCCGAAAATGGTTAGTTGACCCCAAAGGCTGACCCCACTACTCAGTCAAGACACTGTAGAAATTAGTGCACAGCTTGAATGTGAGCTTGCGGATAATAGGCTACTTGGGATACTGCTAATTGGTTTATACTGGTACGTTATTGTAATGTGGTCAATGTTTGATAGCGTGCGAAATATTGTTAGATTATTTGTGTTTGATATTAAGGAATTTTGGATTGATTTTGCTAAAATAATCATTCGCATTATATTGAAAGTTTTAAAACAAAGGAACTCTAATGCGAATCCAAATCATGAAATCGAATAGGTATAAATACCTATGAAGTTTGTAAAATAATATGAAAATACCCAAAATAAAGTTAGAAAAACCCTGTTTGTTCTCAGCGATTCCTTTAGCAGTCCCTCTCTCCCTTCGTAATGTAAAACCAAAAATAGAACTTAAAATTGCATGTAATTATAAAAACCCACATTTTGTACTACTAGCCAATCATGATCATGAGCTCTAAGTGGACTGCAAATGTATCGCGGGTGGCCGTGACTAGCTTGACACGTCGTTCGTGTACATAAACCACATGCAAAAGTGATTTCCAACCTGCCATCTTTGTCACCACTATTTGCGTACCGTTGTAGGTCAACATTGGCACTTCGATCCAGACACCGGAAGCGATGGGATTCGACGGTTGAGCGTCTCGAGCACTCTCGCAAAGTTTGTTTTTCTTGAAAAATCCGAGCTGGCCATTTTGCTCTAGAGCCGAGATTGACTCTGCGATTGTGATCTGATTTTCGATAATTTACAGAAGAAAAGAGGATTTATGTTCCGTTTGGAAATATAATCAAGATGGACAAGGGAAGGAAGCTGTGTTTTCGAAGGAAATTAATTTAGAAATTCCGTACACCCAAAACTCACTCTTTTCGGTTGATGCAATTTGCACTTTAAATAGACGAGAGTGAGAGGTAAGACATTCCTACTTTTGTACTATTTTAATTGGTTGAAGCGATTGCACTGAGAGCAATACCATACTAAGGTTGGATTCCACCAAACGAGAGTAAAGTTTATTCTTACAATAAATCACCAGTTATCCGAGAGTAAATCAATTTCACATTTTACCATCTGTGCTATGAATAGCAACTATTCGAGAATAATTACTATACTATCGTTTTTGGTGGTATAACAGATTATTACGAGAATAATTTAATGGTGGCAGCGTGCCATGTGATTCTATGCTCTTTTGTATTGACATTTGATTACTATCCTACACTATAAACCGCCAAAATCGAGTTGATATGACATAAGCTTGAATACCGTTGCGTTGTAGAACAACAATTGTTAGCTGGGTAATAGATTCGTTCGTCGTTTATTCCACGATTCGCGTATAAGAAAGAAAATAAATAAAGAAAGAAACGCTTTATTTGTACAAACTGTAGACAGAGACGTAACAACATTAATAATTATGATAAACAACTAAAAACAAAAAACAGAACCTAAGCCTGAGCCTAGTCTTTATGATATACCCTGAGTTGCATGTTAAAACGATTAATGAGTTACTCTAGTTTAAGGTTGTGGAATACATTCTATCCTGGTATAGTTACTCGTGCATAAATCCAAGTTTGGTCAAATCCACCCGGACACCAAGAATTATCCTACCAATCATTACCATAGATAAAACCTTACTACACTCGCCACAGCCCAATATGTTCCTACAGCTAGGACAAGTGTCTTCTCTCACAGGGTGAGAGTGTAAGCCACGCTGGCCAAGTGCTTGTTGGTGAATCTTGAACATACGGGTTTCCTAACGATTTACTCCTTCACCGTTGTAAGAGCGAGCGCAAATTCCACACAGCTTGAAAAATTTATTGGTATAGGGCTAAGCAGGATTTGAATCTGGTATGCTTCGATTTGAAAGTCACATAGACTGCCACTAGGCCACACGTGCTCTTACCATACTATAACACGCGCTCAATAAACTTTTCCGCAAAGTTTTATTACCAGTAACAGTAACGTTGGTCCACACATTTCTCATCAACTCCAAAACGAAATGCAGGTATAATAAAAGTTTCTTGTGTTATTTTCATCCTACATTAGGATTCTGTAAGTAAAACCAAATAGAAGTAAGAAGAAAACATCCACGTCTTCCCATTAGGTATCCAAAATCACGCCGTCCTAACTAATGGCAGGGTCAGGAGACAATAAGGTCAACACGGTGATCTGCTCCTTAATCCGGAGACCTGGTCGGCTGGCACGGACACAACTATACTCTATTGTCTATTTACTTTAGTACTTTGTTTCGCTGGTAAATAAAATCCTTTTTACTAAATCTAGAAAATACGTATACAGTTTTAGAAACTGTTAAAGGTAGAATGAGTAGTTTCTTCGGTTTCAATTATCACTGGAGAACATAAATTTATATACAATGTACCACAGAGGAAGCTTAAGTACAGAGATGTTTTATGTTAAAACGAGCTAGTTTCATCATCAAACGCCTACGTGCACTGCTGAACATAGGTCTCCCCCAGAGAGCGCCACTTTGAGCGGCTGCTCACCTTCTGTATCCATCGACTCCCCTCGGCTTTCCCCAAATCGTCGGTCCACCTAGTGGGGGACCTACGCTGCGTCATTACGAGCTAGTTTACAGTACTTGTAATGAAATAAAAACTATGTATATTGAGAATAGAGCTAAGTAAGAACACTCTCGATCACGTCCCCTCACAAACATTAATCATCATAACACCACTCTTTTTGGTCGGGGATTTTAAATTTTGTACCGTTTTTGATATCAAAGCTTAAAAAGCAAAATTCACCCTTAACCGTATTCTAAATAGCTTAATCACATCAAAAGCAATCTGCCCAGCAAACAGCTGTATAACAAAGTAGAAATTAGGATCATACTGTACACAGAGGCCGTGAGGATCCCGAACATGGCCTAATTTGTTGGAGTCCCGCGGTTATATTACATTTTTTAGAGAGGTTATTTTGTTAAAACTAAAGTTAACTTTAACAATACGTTTACGTCACACATTAGGATGGCTCTCATAGCGAAGATTAACTATCCGATATTTATAAACTAATCAATAAAGTTAAGAAACGTTCGCTGCAGTCATCATTTGAATAGGTGACCGCCACAAAAAGTGATATTTGCAACTAAGCGCTAGTACTGTCAACAATTCCTTAACCGGTTGTGGTACGTGTACCCATATGATGAGACTAAAAAATACATAGAGCATTGTTGTACATAATTATTGTGAACCACAATTTTGTCACGACGATTTTGTCTTCGTAACGGCCGTTAATTTTCGTTTAATATGAGACTATACTATTTTTTGGTTACGAAAGTATTCTGGTAACAAAAAATGTATAGTATTAAGATAATTGTATACCAGACATTTTTCCATATCGCTGAGTTTTTGTGTCTAAGATAAGCTATTTTTATGTCGTCCGCCTTTTATTCAAGCATATTTTTAGGTATAAAAGAGCTATCTTTAGATATTTACCCACCCTAGCGCCCCCGGGAACTGTTTGCCTAAAATCTAGAGTAGTCTAGACCTGTATAAATAAGTGTAGCTTTTGTTGCTTCTTTGAATTTAATAGAAATACGTCTAAAATGTTGTCAACCAGTTTTCGTTACTTGAGGTGAGATGTAGCAACTTGCTACTTTCTGTGGATTGTGTTCCTAAAGTAGACGATGTATCTCTGGTATCAGAACAAATAACCTAATACTATATCTACTTTTTTTTAATAAGATGGCATAGTCTATGCACATTTTACAGTTGTACTTAGAGTATAAAACATAGGGAAGTACATTTTCTTTTTTATGTAGAATGAGCCTGCGTTTGACTACATCTCACCTGATGGTAAGCGACGATGCAGCCGAAGGTGTAGCACGCAGGTTCATGAGGTGCCTATTCACTCTTGTACATTTATATACAAGTGATAAATTGTAATGTTATTACAAACACTTTTATTGGGTACATAACTTACTTAAAAAATAAAGTATAATTACTAAAACTATACTAAATCTAAACTAAAATAAACTAAGTACTTATCTAAAACTAAACCCACTAATATCTAAAGTTATCTTAATTTTAATCATCATCACATGATTTCTTCTATTAAATTATGCTGTTGGTCCCAGTTGTTATGTTGTAAGATCAAAGTTATGCTTTAGGGCTGCCTAAAAATTCAGACACCAGGGTTAACCACTTGCCTGTGCATGAGAAGAAGACTAACGGAGAACTTATATACTTTTCATAAACATATTTCATTCTGCACTGCCTCATAAATTCACCAAAAAAACTAAGGTAAATCTGCTAGCTTACTTCTCAATGAAAACATGATTATCCCTTCGCATCCCTCGCATAATACTCAAAGACGCGGACAATATCTCCTCAAAGTGAAACTACGTATTTGCTCAAATATTAAACGGGCAGGTAATCTGCTTCGAATAGGGAATAGGACCCTGACGACATTAATATTAATATTGGTGATATCGCCGTGTATTTACTAGTAAATATTAACCCAATATATTAGTCTAGCTACTCTATATGATATGCTAGTGTCCCACTATTTTTTTATTGTATAAATTAACAATATTCTTCAAAAAAACAAACAGTCGTGAAAACAAAAATTAAATATCTCAAAAATTTACAAAGTTACAAAGCAGTTATGGGCAGCCGTGACGCATAAGGCGAAAGACTAGCTCGTCACGTCATTCATTATGTCGAGGCCTATGTTCAGCAGTGAACGTCTTCAGGCTGTTGATGATGATGATGAACTGTCCTAAGAATTTTTTGAGGAAGGAAATGTTACTTGTAGCATGTTATTTTTAGTTGGTATAAATATTGTATTAGTTAGTTTAAAAATTCATAAAAGTTAAAATTTCATATTTAAATCTGTAACCGGTAGAAAATACGAGGTTATACCGTCACAAATTGGGCTGATAGAAATTCGATTTCGTTCAAAATTTCGTTAAACTTGTAAAAGCTGTTTTACCTTTGACACGACATTTCTCTCCACTATAAGGTTAATTGGTTTCAAGAAATTCACTTTAATGAAAATGCTTATCAAATGATTTCAAAGTTGCAAACCATAGACTTACAGAAAACAACATTCTATATTATATTATATACTTTCCAGAAGATGTACACGAGCTAAACTGATATAACTTAATTACTCTAAATTAGAATAGTTGCACCTTTAGGTAATTCATCTTTCTGTGCACTTCGTATATAAAGTCTCAATTATTTCAAGACAAATAAGAGATGCTAGCTATGTGGTAAATCATTGTAATGCAGCGGTCGTCATTCCACTAGTTAAAATTGTACGTATGGTGTCTCGTTCATCCCTGTATTACCCGAGAAATCTAATATAATCTTAGATTCTCGTCTGTGATAAATAAATAGTATACAACCAATCCTGATTAGCATTTTAAAATGTAGAAAAGTGATCACATTTCATATGAAAGGTTCAGGTATTATGATTAAATGTGAATTCAGTGCACGAATCGTAGATTATGACCGAACTCTTCATCTGATTTGTTCAAACCAGCACGGAGCTACAATATTTTCGAGCTGAAACATCGATGTTTCGGACATAGAATTTGTATTAAAAGTTTGGAAGAGACAATTCTGGTCGTTCTCTCACCACAAACGACATGAAACCGAATGCGAGCACTGTCCTCCACTGCGGCAATCGAAATCTTTTTACTGCTCGACGTTTGGACAAAGTATCTGCAAAATTCGAAAAGCCCAGCAGTAGGTTACTATCGTCGGACGAGAGTAATCGTAAAAGCGGTTTCCATCGCTTTATGCTCAGCCAATGTGTTCGACAATAAAACGAGAATGTCTGGCGATCGACAAAGTTCCCAATTCCGATGTATGGCCGCCTGAGTCGTACAAAGTCAAGCGTTCAAATTGTGTGATAGGTATAAAATCTCGGACGTAGTCAATGTACTGACTATGACTGTCATACTTAGTTTTCATGCTCGATTTTATTGTAGCGGTAAGAAAATAAAATTGTTCAATGGTTCTTCTGTGCTGTTATAAGTGACTCACAAAGTGATTTTTAAGTGAATACTGTTATTTTATTCGATGTGTGGGGTAAGTAGCTATTTTATTTATTCTAAGCCACTTTGGCAGTATATACAGTATTTTTGCCACTACATAAAAGCCTATACACACGCGATGGTTTTAAACGGTCGCATTTCAATCCTGCATCGGCGCTAGTGAAGCCCCCGTCCCTAGCGCCTGCTTTGTGTTTTGTTTCCATAGATGATAAATACCTACTGATAATAGTCGTACATAGACTGATGGCCGGGTTGAAACCAAATCATGTCGAAACCATTTCGCGTGAATATGCTTTAAAGTTCTAAAATAATGATTAAACTTTATCCTAACCAAGACTGGAGTCAATATTTGCCTTCCAAACCTTCTCGATTCTGAGAAGGTTTGGAAGGAATCAGATAAGTCCAATAATAACACTTAAACGTGTTTGCTGTACAAAATAAAAACAGGACGCCTTTTAAATGAAACACCAAGCGATGCCAGTAAAAATTAGTAATTTTGACGTCACGTTAAATTTTACCCCAAAATTGTTCCCACTGGAACATTCCCGTCACGTGCCAGATATGACAGCGGAGACAGGCGCGGCGCGGCCGCGACGGAAGCAGGCTTGAGGTGGCTCGAGTCAGATAAGAAGCAATAAACTGCTTTACGGCCTACACCCAGTGGGTACAGGCCGTAAACCTTGTTACTCACTGCGTCCGATTTCAATTACATAAAGAAATACCTACAGACGAATGACAGCCACACACCACACGATCTTTAATCAAACGAGAGCGAGTACTATTTAGTGTTAGATGGCGCAAGTTTCGAGTCTGTGTACGTTGGTTCTAATCACGTGAGGTCACTAATGACTTTCCAATTATGCCATGTTATGGTAGCAGGTTCTTGGTGTACAGGGTGAACTTCTATGGTAAGTGATGGGCCATGTTGGCAATCAAAGATGGTATTGCGGTGCACAAGTGTATTGTTCGGCTACTACATGACGATCGCTAGCTTAATACTAACTTATGCTACATTGACTAAACTATATACGTAGGTCAGGGGTGTTTAAGAAGAAGATACTAGGTAGTAGGGCTATTCCGCAAAGTTCGTCTAGGTAGGTACCACCACTTTGCCAGTTATTCTGCCGCCAAGCATTAGTGTGCAAACAACTGATCTCACAGTCTAGAAATCATTTTTAGACTGTGTGATGTCTCAGAATGACGTGCACAGTGCGCAGTGTCACGCAAAACTTTAATTTAGTTCCGAGTAATACTGCTATATATTATGGGTGGTCGTGACGCTTGACACCAGGCGAACTACTAGCTCGTCACCGTTATTCGTTTACATAAAAAAAGAAGAAGGGAATGTTCATACACTACAGGATAAATCGTGTACTGTAAGTAGGTAATGAGGCGCCTCTACCTCGGGAATAAAGCCACAAGCTGCCGATGTCCGTGGAATGGAGTGAATAAAGCACTCCGACGTTACGCCGCCAGTGATGCGGAATGCGTCAGATAATTATACGAAATGGCTCATTTAGATTTGTGTAAAACGAACTTTTGCTCACAATTAACGAGAACGATTACTGTTTTGTTACTATTTGTATGTTTTGTCCTGATAGCTCATACTTTTCTTAGTATGAGCTATCAAGTCAAAACAGTGATTGATTAGACCATTATGAGTGATTAGTATGTATATTTTGAGTGTAGGTACTAATAATGACGCGATCAATTTGGTTGTTGGTTTGGTTGTTTGTGGCTTTGGTTTTTTTTTCATTTTGTAAGGGACTTTGGGAATTTAAATACCCATGTTCCCCAGTAGTGGGAAAGTCAGTGCAAACTTAAGGAAAAAGCAAGTGGTCGAAACTTTTATTCCGTTCCACGGTTTATTGATTGACTAAACGACCAGGTATAATAATTGTCCTGCAACAACAGCTGGGGCCGAAAATCACTGTAGCGTGCTGTGATGTAAATACCACGTTTTGGTGGTTGATCCAAGCTTAGTAGTGTGGAATGTTAATTATCCAACCATAATTTAAGATTACGGATTAAAACAATCATCATCAACAGCTTAAAAACGTCCACTGCGGACATAAGCATAAGCCTCCCTCAGAATGCGCCACTTTGAGTGGCTGCTCGCCTCTTGCATCCATCGGCTCCTCGCGGATTCACCAACACATCGGTCCACCTGTGATTGGGGTAGTGGGGGGCATACACTGCGTCTTCCGATTCGCAGTTGCCACTCGAGAATCTTTCTTTCCCATCGGTTATCAGTTCTACGAGCGATGTGGCCTGCCCATTTCCATTTCAACATGCTAATTCTAAGAGCTATATCAGTCACTTAGATCTCCTGGTTTCGGACCTTATCTTGCAAGGAAACACCGAGTATAGCTGTCTCCATACAGCTCGTTGCGCGACTTTGCGCTTACTAATGAGGTCAGCAGTAAGAGACCATGTCTCAGTTCCATAAGTCATCACTGGCAACACTCACTGATTGAAAACCTTCGTTTTCAAGCTCTGCGGTATTTTGGACGAAAAGGTAGGTTGAAGCTTCCCGAACGCTGTCCAGCCGAGTTGGATTCTTCGTGCGACCTCTTTATCGAAGTTTGAGAGTATAATCGGCCGTTATGTCTAGCTTTAAACCAATACACAAACACGGCATGAAACCGCGTCAGCTAGCATAATGATGTGAAGGCGCAACGCAGGTAATAAACGTCAAAATTAACCTTGCCACAATCAATAATGCCATTCAGTAGGTTGAAGGATGTGACAACATTACTGTAATGTAATTAATTATTACATCCCGATACAAGCCAGGCCGCGGGACATAGCGAGTACCGAATAAATTGTAAGAGCTGTAAATATAAATATTTACCATTTCATCCAAAACATCTAACGAGCATCGAGATGCTTTAAATTTCCCAGCGAATGATTGCAATACTGGCGGCTTTGTTTGATCGTAACCGCCTACGAGTTTCTCTAATTAATAGCACAAAAGCACGCGAACTCTATTGGTGTAATTAAATCTGATCTTGTTACATAGAGAGCTATTTTATAAGCCTTTTAAGGTAGAGTTTGGAAAAAAATTTAATCTTCTATAAGTAGGTTATTTACCGATGGCATATTTTGAAGGTTTTATCATACTATAGCTGGTAGGACTTTTCTACAAAGTTAGTCTAGGTAGGTACCACCATGTGCCAATTATTCTGCCGCCAAGCAGTAGTGTGTAAGCACTACTGTGTTCCAGTTTGAAGGGCAATGTAGCTTGTGAATACACTGGGCAACTGAGACTTTATGACCTGATCTCACAGTCTAGTAATCTTAGACTGTGCTGATGTCTTAAGATGACGTGCACAGTGTAGTGTCACACGAAACTCTATAATTAAGGCTTTTCAGTGATACTGTAACTGTTATGGATGGCCGTGCCTCTTAACATCAGCAAACGACTAGCTCGTCATTTTATTCACTAACATGTACTAATGCAGCCTGGGACAAGGTAGCTGGCAGTAATTGGAAGAATGGGGCCGAAGACCGGGGTCAGTGACGTGCCTTGGGAGAGCCTTATGTGCAGCAGTGGACTATTATAAGCCGATGATGATGATGACGATAATGATGATGAATGCGGGCACCGAGCTACATCGATGTGTTGGACCTTAATTAATAAAAAAAAATTATATACAAGGAAAGAAAGAAAGAAAGAAACGGTTTATTTGCACAAACTGTACGCAGTGATAAACAACTAATTTTAAAACTTGCACATAGCCTGCCTATTCTTTGTATCTCTGTGTGGGAACATTGTTGCTGTGTACAGTGCTGTCCAAAGTGGTCTGAGCTCAGCATGTGCCGTGGACGAATCCAAGGCGCTGATTACCAGCCCAGACCTTGAGAGATGAAGATACTAATAATAATTGAATAGTAATAACGGGTAGTGTAAATAACTTAAAAATCTGAGGTCCCTAAAAAAATTTTTAACAGAATCATAAGGTGAGTTGCTACAAAAAAAAGTATTAAGCAATATATTACAAGGATTTTTTTTGCTAAAGGAGTTCATAATTGCTTAGAGTTTCGGGCTCATTATTAAACTTATGTATAAATATGCACCATGGCACTATTTTAATAACTAATTTAATATTAGGATAGGTATTAGTTTTTCCTTGCGTGGGTAGCCGAAATTAAACATTACACGTAATTTTTTTGCCAAATAAAATTTAGTTCTTAAACCTCTACTGATCTTTACAGTATCAGTTGTGTGATTAAAATTCAGACGATTCACGTCGGTTAGTAGGTGAGATTTATTTAAGCATTGATTATATTTAACTAAGGTTTATAAGCAAGGCTGGAAATCAGCAAAACGCAAGAATAAGGTAATATCCACAAAATATAAATTTTAAATGTATTTAATCCCAATTAAATTCGTAAAATCGCAGCCCTTAATAGCTGTTTGAATAACGTTGTACCCCGGGGCTATAAAAACTTGGACCCTTTACATTTTCGGGCGGGAATTTTTAAAACAATAAAGCTTAGACTTTCATTTTTATGATTTTTAAGCGCTACTACAGAAATACTGATTATTTTAATGAAAAACGAAATCTTTTAATGTTTATTCCCTTTTTTAATATTCATGACTGAGTGGGTGTGTTTGACATTAAAATTTAAATAATACCTATTTCTGTAAATATTAATTGAGTGAGTATGACTCAACGACATTTTGCGCGACCCTGAATACATAGTTTTTAAAGTAATGTGTTCTATATATTCTGTGGTTGTATGGGCACAGAATGCTAACACGGCAGAAATTATGGCACGCGGCGACCGCGCCGCTCTATCCTCTTCAGTCGTCTCTCCATGTACCGCGTCATGTCATAGTTTATATTATTTAGTTATATCGGTATGTATTTTACCGTTTTAATCATATATTTATTTGTTCGTGAAAACCGTAGTTTTCCTTGGAGTCCCCCGCACCATGAATAGTTCCACGCGTCGTTATACAACAGTGGTTATGTGCAGATTTTTCCCTCGCTCTTACAAACTATGTGAAGATAAGCATCATGAGGAATTACAAAATTCGAGGACATCAGATCCGTTTTTGACCACCGTAGTGGGACTCTCTCCCAGTGAGAAACTGTTGATGGAAACGTATAGGCTGATGTAGAAATATTCATGGACAGAGTCGAAATAATAGTTAAGTATGTAATGATAATAAAGTTAACAAATAGGTATTAAGTTTTCAATAAATCCATTTATTTTCATTGTGGATTATGAACGTTTACCAAAAGCATTTTCGCATATTATGTAACCAGATCACGCGGCTCAACACTTTGTATACACTGTAGATCTGTATACCGATTCCCGTCGCAATCTTGATTACAATCTCGCCAACAATCTCGATTGCTGCGGTTTTCGCTTGAGAATACCTAAAATATTTTAAGTCTGCGTGAGATTAGTGAAAGTATATGTGTTTGATGCTAATTATTAACATTGTGATCAATAAAATATTAGTAAATATGTTAAGTTTTGACTGGCCAGATAGCTCAGTTGGTAGACGCTTTGCTTTTTGAACTGTAGGTCGTGGGTCCAGTTCCCAATCAGGGCCAACATTTGTGATGAACATAGATGTTTTTTCGGTGTCTGGGTGTTATATTCTATTCCAAGTATCATTATGTATTAACAAATGAAAAATTGGTTAAGTATTATATCAGTTATCTCGGTTCCATTACTACAAGCTATGCTTAGTTTGGGACTAGATGGCGCTGTGCGGAAATGTCAACATTTTATTTATATAAAAATACAAGTAAAAACCATGACTAAATATATAGTTATAATTTAGTAACTGACAAAATATTCTGAACTTGACGGTGAACTGTAAATGCTGTAATCTTCTATCAGAGTAACGACGAAGATGCCATAAGCATATTGTGCGATAAGCAGCAATAAAGCGCTCTATATTGCAATAAAAGAGAGTCTGGGAGTCTTACAGTAGAGAGTGAACAGGTGTCTCCTAGGCAAGCATGCACCACCGTAGGCCAAGTCATTACTTTCCATCGTTTGAAATAGTGGTCAAATGCTTTGCCTATAAAGAATTAAAAACAAAGTTAGCCAGAAGACATCAAACTTTAATATTACCACACTGTTGCAGGCTGTATCGCTCGTTAAAATAACATATCCATTTATAATGAGCATACATAGATATAATATTGATCAGTCTCCTTACATCCTAGACCGCAACATCGCTTACCATCAGGTAAAATAGTGGTCAAGCGCAAGCCTATCAAACAACCATTATATTTATAGCCGTTATGTACATTATAGATTCCCAAACTCACAGTAGTATATTGGATATTAATCATGAACCACCGTCAGTATGAAGTATGAACAGTAAATGTAGCTAACGAGCGATCACACACGTTCCGAGAGTAACGGCGGACCAATCAGAGCTCAGTAATTAATGCTGAGCTAATTGTTATTAATGATTGCTGCTACCGTTGTCACGGTAATGGGTGAGTAGAGCGATCTTCGGGACTTATTATATTTTAGATAATAGGAAGTTTTGAAGTACTGAGTTCCGTCTGCAGTAAAGTTTGACAGGTCTTAAGTTTGCGCTTATCTCTCTAGACTAGGGCGTACCTAAATGGGTTGGGCCTTGCAAAAAGTAGGTACGT
Organism: Ennomos quercinarius; assembly: GCA_910589525.2. NCBI lineage: Eukaryota > Metazoa > Arthropoda > Insecta > Lepidoptera > Geometridae > Ennomos > Ennomos quercinarius. The sequence goes on from OU342491.1 coordinate 493,365, forward strand.
CATAGAGGGATAAGTGGCAACCTAGGAGCTGACAAACTTTGTGCAGATGGCAAGCAGTTACAGTTTACACCTTTTTTTAACCAGGTACTGTCATGCTGTTAAAGTTCTAGTTAAGCAGACACTTATTTAGTACAACGAATCAGCACTGCAATTAAACGAAGCAATGCTGCCAGCATGTTGGGTGTTTACCTACCGGTAGTGGGTTGGAGCTTTGGATTGTCTATACTAAGTGGACCGACGATCTGGTTAAAACCGCGGGGAGCGAATGGATGCAGGAGTCGAGCAGCCAATCAAAGCGGCGCTCTCTGGAGGAGGCCTATATTCAGCAGCGGACGTCTTCAGGCTATTGATGATAATAATGATGATGATGATGATGTGCATACTAAGAAAACATTACTTAGTTCTTTCGTCACACCCATCTTCAGTAATTGAGAATATAACTCTGACGTCTTACACAAGTCGACACCTAATAATGTCAAAACCAGACACAATCAATTTTCAAATGATGGAAAAACATAGAACCTTGTTCAAATAAGCTGCAAGAAAATTGAGTTAGTTACCTGCTTTTACAATAAAGAGAAAGTTCCGTGAACTTATTATGAGCTATATTCCTTCGGAGACTGGAGTTATTAAAATCAAATCAGCCTAAATTGATTTCCTTACTTTCATATTCTTTAAAGTAATACGAATTTACTCACTTGACTGGCTTGATAGCTTAGTTGGTAGTAGCTTTGTCTTCTGAACTATAGGTTGTGGGTTCGATTCCCACCTGGGACAAACATTTGCGTGATGAACATAGATGTTTGTTCTGTGTCTGGGTGTTATATTGTATGTATGTATTTACAAAGAAAAAAGTATCTAAGTATTATATCAGTTGTCTGGTTCCCATACTACGAGCTATGCTTAGTTTGGGGCTAGATGGCGCTGTGTGAAATGTCCACACATATTTATTTATTTTTAAATTCTTTATATCGTATAAAAAAAGGTAAGAGAAAACTTGAAGCAGACGTGGATTCTTACACAACAAGAAATATTTTTTTAGTTAAATGAAAATAATAACTATAACTTTACTAGTTTTACTACAAAAACAATAATTTACATTCAAATATTTTGTATAGATTTATAAAATTTGCATTTTCCTTATTTAAGTAGATTACATAGATAATTAAATGGATCTAGCCTCTCTTTTATAATGTTGCGTGCATTTTAGGACAATTTGTTTCCATAAAATACAGAAGTTTTTATACAACTCAAATCAAGATGAAAGTTTAGCGCTGAAACTATTCCACTCACGAAATCATAATAAAATTTTCATTCACAATTTCCTAACTAAGTCTAGACTCTAGAAATCTTTGAAGGTCTGAGCGTGACCCACCGAAACGCCAATTGAAATTCAAAAAATTATTCCACGTCTATAAACTCTACCTCCGAGTATTTTAGCTTAAATTGTTCCCTTAAAGAGGCCTCCAAAACTGGAAACGCCTTTGACACTTTTCTACGCAAAAAATATAAACAGGCCATGAAAGTAATTCGGGAGCTAACGAACTGACTCCGCTAAAGACATCACAATTTGCTTCGATGTTTACAGAGTCATGGACCGGAACGACTCAAAGGAAAGTTTAAATTATAAATTCAGCTTCATTTTAGGAACGTGACTTTTTTTTTGGGAGAGATCTCTCACTCTCGCAATATCTGTCTAATCGCCTGAATTTACGACGAGGGCGATTTAAATTATGGAGGTAGTTGTGAATGCTTAATAAGCGCTTATCTAACGTTAGGGCGCGCACACGTCGTGTAATCCTGAGAGCAAAGCGGGCTCTGGCTTCCTGCCTAACCCTAATAGAGATCGGCTCAGACATAGAGGAACGACTTCAAGGTTCGTATATCGAATTAAACATTAATCGCGCGAAGTCTCCGAGTTGTGCTCGTTCGTCTTAATGCTTTGCGCGGTGACAGCGCCTGCTCGTTAACGTTAGTACAAGAGCCTTTAAATAATAGATGCGACCCACCTCTAGCGGCGCCGGCTCTCCAGGTAGCCACGATCTATTATTCACTCGACACTAGCATTCCGAAAATGTTCACCATAACACAGCGAGAGCACTTCACGTCACACCTGTCTAGAATAACGCGGGGTATCGTTCGACTGAATCGGATCGTATCGTTGAGAAACGCGGGTAGTCGGATAGTCGGGCGAGATTTTTCCGATACGAGCGAGCGGGTAGAACGTAACGCAACACGGCGCAGTGAAGCGACGCGTGCGACCAGTGCGGCGGACGCCGCGTGACTGCTTCTCGCACCCGGGACGACGCCGGCGCGGCACGGGCATTACGACAGCTACGAGAGTTCCTTCGTAACGCCGCACAGCTACGCTGCGTAGCGCTCAAATCCTAGGTGTGGAAGGCACTGGCTAAAAGTTTGCATACACTTTGCATTGCGTTTATCAAAGGCCTCAAAAGAAATTTACATTTGAATTTCGCAGTGTAAAAGGATTTGATACAAGAGTGCGGTGTACTTGTACGTTCAGTATATATCCGTATTTGGTAAAATGTTATGACAAAATCTATTCCTTATTTTTTCGTAAAAGAGAAATGGTATTTGCTCATGTAAGTTATATTAGTCATTAGATATGCCTTGCAACCAAGATTTAGTATTCAGAATAAAAAGTGATGTTGATTTCGGTAGTGTAACCATTTTGAAGAACATTACCGACAGGGAAGAAGGGTTTTTAAGTGATGATCAAGAACCGAAAGACGCAACATAGTCCAGCTCCTCACAGGATGGATCATTAACCTGGTCAAAACTGCAGAGAGCCATTGGATGTAAGAGGCAATAGCCATTCCTAGTGGTGGTCTGTGGAGGAGGTCTATATTCAGCAGTGGCTGTCTTCAGGCTTCAGGATGAATCATTCTGTATCTATGCAAAATTTAATCCAAATAGGTTTAGCCATTTTTCGCATTGAGGCAAATAAATAAACAATAAAACAACGTTTTTTAGTTTTTTATTAAAAATCAAGCAGGTTGTGTTCTATTTGTGTAGTTCTAAAACAATTTTTTTAATAATTATAATCGTTATAAGTCGATTAAAAATGTCTACGATTTTATCAAGATATTCTAAGCTATTGTTCATAGGTAGTGTTCCGGTCATGAAATTAACGTTATTAAAGAACATGTTCACGTTGCGACAATGTTTGGAGTTCACGACACGACTGTAACGACCGCGTAGCGCTACGACCGTAGGCGATGCTACGTGCGTAGTGGAACGCTACGAGGCTAAAACAAGCTCCCAATTGGATTGGTGTGTTCACACGGCACAATATAAACAAAAAAGGATTTATTTCATAAAGTTTACACAACAATTTCTATTCATTAATTTTCTCTAAATTACTCGAGTGTTCCTATTCCCAGATTAAATCAATTCCAGCTTTTTACATAAAAATTGTAAAATTCCAATTGCATGTCAATATAAACATTGAAATGAACGCGATCAAAGTAACTTCATCCGTAGTAATGATTTCAATAAATAAAACATGGTGAATTTGTGATCAAACCAAGAGGTCCTACCTACCATTTAAGTATCTGTGAAATATAAGAGAAAATTGTGCTAAACAATTCCTATGTTCTTTAAATTCAATTATTATTGCGAACGCTACTTTGATTCATTTTGATCCGTTTTAATCCACTTTGATCCACTTTAATCCAATTTGATCCATTTTGATCCACTTTGATCCATTTTGAACAAAGTTTATCCATTTTGATTCATTTGATCCGTTTTGATCCATTTGGATCCATGTTTATCCATTTTGATTTATTTTGATCCGTTTGATCCATTTTTATCAATTTTGATTCATTTTGATCCGTTTTGATGCATTTTGATCCATTTACATCCAGATTGATTCATTCAGATTCAATTCATCTCACGAAACAAAACTCGACAATAATGAATTTTCAAAAGAAATCGCTGGTGGCTAAACTCACCAGCAATGAAACTCCATACAACTTTGCTGGAACCCTTCCGAATAGCGCAGCAACGTGACTTTTGCCCAAGTTAAAAGGAAAAAAAGGAAAGTTGTCAAAACAATGACCATATTACGAGCATTTTTGAGTAAATACTTTTCCCGTCGCGGGAATCGAACTTTTACCCTCTGGATTATGAGCCGACTTGTTCAACCCCCACCCAGAAAGTAACACGACTAAATCTGCTAAAAGAAAAGTTAGGTGCCCTAAATAGCTCTAAAATCCGATTCCAGCTCGCAACGACTTCTATTACCCTCCCCCAAAGGAATGGACGTAGTTAGATAACTTGAGCTTCGATCTAAAGATCGAGTTTCCTTTTGTCCAAGATCAGAAGGGCTATGCAGTCAGACTGGGAATTCTAGAATGTTTCATTATGCAAATTCTCCGTTTTCACAAAGAAAAGCAGCGAAGTGGAAATCGGGTTTTTAATAAGGTCGTAGTCAAATAATTTATTGCGAATATGCTAATTTTAGCACATTGCAAGTTAATTTGAGTTACGAACGGGATTCGAACCCGCATCCGTCCGTCACTAAACCGAGACATGCTTTACTGACAAGTGATCTCATATCCTTTGAGGATAAAGGAACGTAACGCCATCTAGTTACTCTAAAAAAACAAACAAAAAACAAAAAAACAATCGATATAACAACTCATTTTCCTTGTCTTCTTCGTTTAATGCCCTTTCTATCGCTGTTTAGCAATAATTCTGCCAATGTCAAGTTAGTAAAAATTTGTACGGCTATGCTATGTCATGTAAAAGTCTTATTTGGTCAGTCAAAATCGCACAATAAAATGCTGGATCTTTTACTGAAGGCTCAAAAAGCCGTTAAAGAGGAAACAAAAAAGCACAGTTTTATAAACATGGAACTATTTTCCAACACTCGTGCACACGTGGCACGAACACTTAACGCATAATAATCCACCCTTGTAACACATTAAAATTAAAAAATACATGCGTTTTGGACAACAATTCAAAATTCAAAACAGCCATTTCCGGATTATATTCAACAACCCCTAATCATTTTTGATTTTCTTGTCGTTGTTGTCTTTTATTTTATTTCACTAACTAGGAGTATAACAATATACCATACATACTCTAAGAACTGTTACTAGTCAAGCAATGTCCACACTCGCCCAATCCCAACTAGAAGCTATAAGTTTCTGAACTGTCTCGTACAGTACCGAAGTTACCAGGGCTGCGACTGCGGCAAGTCTGCGCCTAATACGTCCAGCGATAAATTATAAAACAAGTCGGGCTCGCGCCGTCCCTAATTATGTCCGGTGCACACTTGGCTCTCGCTCGTTTTGTTTGGGACTAGTTGTCGCCTGCGACCGCGCGCGCTAAATTGCTTTTAGCTATGGACTCAATTTACGCTAAATTGATGTTGTCCCTTTTTTAAGGTTTGCCTTTATATGTTGATCTTGCGGTTGTACTGTAAATTTAACTGTTCGCTGTAGCCTTTTTGTGATTCAAATGTCATGATTTCAAAAATATTCTTTTCATTTTTACTACTTACTTTGTAGAGTGTAGGGAAACTTATTATTTTGTCAAATCAACAAACGTGTGACAGATGCCCTCAGTCCTATATTATCATAAATTTTAGATGCTCTTTTGAGAATAAACCTTAAAATCTCCTTTCATTCCCAAAATAAATACCGTTCCATTTTTAAATCAGTGTTTTTTTTAAATACAATATGTGTACTTTCGTTGTGCTCTAAAATTGTAGGTTTTTGGGGAATACTTCGACCTTTGCTGGAAAAAAAGAAAACTCAAGGATAAATGAATGAATTTACGACAAGTGACGTTAATTAGAAATATAGATATATTGATTTACTTGCCGCAATGCTTTTTAACGACATCACTTTCCTTTCCACAAGACTCTCATCATATTATTATATTGCAATTAAACACTTACCACAATATAAATAGGGGAGATATTGGCATGCACCTGCAGCGTAACATGGTGGCCGCACAGGCCGCGGCTATCAGCAAAGCTCATACAACGATAAGAAACCCCCCGCCTCAGGCGTGTCCTTTACTGGCTGCTGGCTAGAGCCCGGCTGAACTGGGCTTTAGGTGAATACTGACACCTGAGCGAGTATGTGGATGTTTTACTGTCACAGTTATGTGAAATAGTTTTATTTGTTAACTTTAAATGTTTAGGGTGTTTTTGATTCGCTACTAAATTTTTATATTTAAAGGATAAAAAAAAAAATTGTTTACGTAATTTGTATACCTGTTCTGTGATCTTGTTGCATTAATTTGTCTGTACCATCATCACTATGGGCAGACATAACATTGTTTCTTTTATAAAAACGTTCTTCTAACCAGAACAGAGAGCTGATAAAAATGCTGCGTTAAACTAATACTATGATTTAAATTCCAAGGATTAAGTCCACAATTTGAGAGTTAATTGTGATAAATCGATGATGACACTACTATAAAATAAATAAATAACGCCATTCGATCACATAATTCATTCCATACATAGATCACATAAGTCCTGGACCCTAACTAGAATTCCCTGTATCTAGGGACCCAGGAACTACGAGGACCATGGTCCCACAACACCCAGACACAGAACAAGTATTTACGTTTTTTTTTCTGTGCACAAATACTTATCCTACCATGGGAACCCAACTCACCACCTCCGGGTTATGAGCCGACCTTGCCAACCACCATACCACAGAGGCTGTTAGAGGCTGAGTTTTCAGGCTGATGATGATGATGATGATGATTAAACTTGGTAACCTTTTTTAAACGAAATGACTATAGCCGTAATTCACATATCTTATTAATCTTATAATTACAACAATAATTAATGATTAAATTAATTAAATAACAACTGAATACGCACATTCCCCAATTACCCCATATCTGCAGAGACCGGAAGCGCGCTGTCATAATAATTACTCTGCTTTCCGTTTCACGCCGACACTCTCAGTTCCGGTGTCATGGGGTAATGGGGGCACTCTCTAGTGGAGGTATTGTGGGAAGGCAGTATGATACAGGCGTAGAGAAATGTTTTTAACCGCGGGAGTTGGCTATTAGGGTTTGTAATTTTGAAATCTGATAAGTGTGTCGATTTGCACAACATGAATTGAATGCCTTTTTTATGAATAACTATAACTTTACACTATAATGTCTACAAGATCTAAAGCAAATATCAGATATTTATTTTCAACCCTTGATTAAACTGAATTCATTCGTTTCAAAAAGGTTTTTTGTTGTTGTCTTTATTGGACCGGTTTATGGGGGTAGCAGGAACAAGTTATACAATTTTACAAATCTTGCTATCCTTTTCTCAACACGGGCAGTTGGGACATTGGATATGCTCTAAACCTGATCAAGAATTTGACACACTATTCGTGAGTCATCAACACATCTGAACTTTGGCCTCCTCCATAAAGCGCCACTTTAGACCAAAGAGGTATATGTACTACGTACTAGAGAAGCTATTCATACCACAAATAGTTGTCATTTTTTGTATAATTAAACTAAAATCCGCTACAGCGCTTTACGAGATTAAATCGTCTAACCAACGATCACAACACGCAGCGCTAGTGCCATGGCACATTCGGATCATAATTTTTACTGCTATTCACTGCTGCACGTGCAGTCGCTTTGAGAGCTGAGCATCGTATGAGCCAGAAGATGCTCATTGGCATATTTGCAGTGGTTGACAATGCAAGTTAGAGATATCCTGTCTGGTGTATACATAGAAGTCTTTGCTTTAGACGCTTATCATAGAGCTTACGGCACGCGCGGGAAGAGATGGGGTGGTCCTATTCGCAAACCGGGACCACAGAGCCATAACATAATCAAAAAAAATTATTATGTTTCAAATTGTAGTCATAATAAGCAGTACTGAAACATTAAAATTTGTTATTTCATTTCTTTTACTAAGACCTTATAAAGTAATATGCTATCAAAACTTGATAATTTCTATTCCACAGAGCAGAAGCAACAACTGAGCGGGACACCGTAATCTTAACAAAACATCTTGTCCATTTTATAAAAATAAACTTGACCACGGCATGATAAAGAGCGTATGTCGTGCCGGCCACCAGCTTCATAGGGCCTACTCTACAATAAATTACAAGTGTAATAATTAATACACATTACATACATTTTTATGCTTAAAATAATGTAATAGTAATGTAATGTAATGTCCCCTTTTTACCATCGTACATCTAGACGCACGGAAACACGGCATCCGTATAAAGTAAAAATTCCTAGAATACGTACAAAGTGTTTTGATTCCTCGTTTATAGCAGCAAAAGGAATGGAACACCTTACCAGCATAATTGTTTCCTGACAAATATAATCAGGGAGTTTTCAAGGCTAGAGTGAACCGGTATCTTCTAGGCAAGCATGCTCCATCGTCGACCGCGTCGTCTCTTACCATCAGGTGAGACCGTGATCAAATGTTAGCCTATCGTTGATAAAAAAAAATTGTTACCAATGAACTAATTTACATATTATGATGTGGGTTATGGTGTTTGTAAAACAGAATATCAATTTTAAAGTTACTTGTTGCTTCTTCTTTGTTATAAGTGTAGTTGACTTGAAATGTCCGGATCAGAATATTATTTTCTGTAATGTGCCTGATTGCTTGCACCAGTGGTAGAAAGGCAACTTCTTTTTTTTCAGGCTCATTGTTGATTGTTATAGGTTTGCTACATGTAGGTATTAGGAATTTTGTTGATTTTATTTACTTTATATATTATTTTGGATTGTTCTTATCAGTCTAATTTTTAACTTGTCAAAGTGCTATAAATAAATATTTAAAAAATTGTAATAAATTGTTTTGACTTGAATGCGTGGGTACAAAATGACAAATTGCAATTATCTATCTCTTGATGTGTATTGCATTTATTCTAAATAATTTTAATAGTAACGACATTAAAGTGTTACAAGTCATGTTTGTAAAATTTAAAAGGAAGCTTGTTAATTTGGACAGCTTGTCCATAGTGGTGTATGTACTTTGCAACTATTTGCTATGCGCTGTCCGTAATAGAGTATATAAGAATACCACCACAACGTCTAGATCAAAAGAATAGAATAGCTGTATAGATGTTTCGCCCCGTCGTTTGCTTGATTTCTAGCATATTTTTTTATTATAGGCTCGCAAACTGGACGTTACATGATGTGCATGACATAAGTACAAACGTTTATCAATATAGCGGCTGAAAGACCTACTTGATGCGCACAACATGCATCTGATTATAAAATATCATGCTCTCAACAATATACAAATAATAAATAACATATAAATCATACACGCTACATGAAATATCTACTAAATAAATATGTACATAAATAGTAGGAAAAATAGCAATTTTTTTAAATAAGTTACAACAAACAGGTAGAATAGGTTATAGGATAGGTTGTGATGCAAACGCACATTGTACTGTTTGGGGCTGCTCAGACACTAATGAAAGAGGGAAGGACCTACTGGACTTTACCTTAAGACACAATTTAAATATACTAAATCGCGGCTCCGAACCAACTTTCGTGACGTCTTGGGCTAGAACGATAATTGACATTACAATGGCTACAAACGAAATCGCAGATACGATAAATGATTGGCGAGTTGCAGTAGATGAGATTTCTTGTGCGGACCATAGGAGGGTCAGGTTTAGCCTAGATATAGGGAGACATGAACCACGCACTTACAGAAATCCGAAGAAAACCGATAAATCTATATTCAGAGAAAGTTTAGAGGTTTCATTGGCCGGGATTCCGCAAATGTGCGAAACTGCTGGTCTCTCGCCAAATGAGATTGAAAAAACTATTGAGTCAGTAGTAAGAGTGTTAAAAGGAAGCTATGAAAAAGCTTGCCCTTTAAAAACGGAAGGTAGTAGAATACAGCACAAGAAAGATAGATGGTGGAACAAAAAACTCAGTAAACTGAGGAAGAGAACTCGACACTATTTTAACAGAGCCATGAACACGAAAGCGAAGAAAGATTGGCAAGACTATAGGAAGACACGACACCGACTAAAAGTGGAAATCACCAAGAGTCGGAAAGGCTCGTGGGAAAGATACAGTACCTCGATCCAGTCGGAGAGCGAGACTGCAAGATTGAGGAAACTGGTATCTAATGACAGACAGTTTAAACTTGGCACTCTCAAAAAACCGGATGGAACATACACCACGTCGGAACAAGAGCAATTCAATTTACTCTTACAAATCCACTTCCCAGAGTGTCAACTAGACCATGAGAGGGGATGGGAAACACAGACACCACACGAGCCTAGCAAAGAAGACTGGGACTTTGCAAATTCTATCGTTACAGAAGAAGCCCTTTCATGGGCCGTGAGTACGTTTCAACCATTCAAGGCTGCGAGGGTAGATGGAATATTTCCTGCACTGCTACACTGGAGTTTGAATAAAATCAAACACTACCTTGCGGCTATTTTCAGAGCTTGTCTTGCCTGGAAGTACATTCCGAAGGCATGGAGGGAAGTTAAAGTAGTGTTTCTGCCCAAACCGGGCAAATCAGACTACACAAATCCAAGGTCGTTCAGGCCCATTAGCTTAAGCTCGTTTCTCTTGAAAACACTGGAGAGACTATGTGATAAACATATTCGCAGTGGACCGCTGGTGAAAAATCCGGTACACATAAATCAACACGCCTACCAGTCAGGCAAATCGACGGAAACTGCCCTTCATCAAGTGGTGCACAAGATAGAGTCAGCCCTGGAGACCAAGCAGTCATGCTTGGTTACTTTCATCGATATTGAAGGGGCTTTTGACAAGACGACGTTCCCTAGTATAGAAGATGGACTGAGGAACCGAGGCGTCGATGAAAGAGTGAACGGTTGGGTCACGACAATGCTGTCAAATAGAGCGGCTAGTATCGAATCTTCAAAAGTATCACATTGTGTCGTTACAAGAGGCTGCCCACAAGGTGGAGTGCTATCACCACTGCTGTGGGTCATAGTGGCGAACGAACTTTTAGAACTCTTGAACAAAGATGGAATTTACACCATCGGATATGCGGATGATCTAGCTATAATGATTTCGGGGCTTTTCGAGGCGACTTTATGTGAAAAAATGCAGAGGGCACTTCGTATCGTTGAAAGATGGTGCGAACACCATAGTCTATCTGTAAATCCACAAAAGACAGAAATGGTCTTATTTACTCGAAAAACGAAGATAGGAAATCTTAACTTGCCTACTTTGTTTGGAACGCAGCTATCTCTCAGTAAGGAAGTCAAATACCTAGGCATTTGGCTGGACAGCAAGCTGTTGTGGGGGAAACAACTAGAACATGTTACCACAAAGGCGACAAATATACTATGGCAGTCCACAAGAGCAGTTGGTAAGGACTGGGGACTGAGGCCAAAATTGTGTCGGTGGTTGTATACAGTGATAGTCCGACCAGTTCTAACTTATGGTTGTGTCGTGTGGTGGCCTAGAACAAATTTGGTTACCACGATCAGTAAACTACAGCAAGTTCAAAGGTTGGCATGCTCATTAATCAGCGGATGTACGAAAACGACGCCATCTGCTGCCCTAGACAAATCCTAGGCTAATCCTAGGTTTGACCCCACTACACCTTCACATACAACAGGAAGCGATGGCGTCAGCCCTGAGGATTAAATCAACAAACCAGTGGAAGAGCTCTGGGCTCATGACGAACCATTGCAGGATTATAGAGAGGGCAAAGAGAATTATTCCGGATGCCTGTCAGGGTACCGACAAAATAGTGAGTTCTTACCTTGACAACAAAAGGTACGAGCTGTGCACGACAGTCGACATCTCAGAAAGTGTTAACTCAGATATATACAGCCATTGCAACATCTATACAGATGGTGCAAAAAACAGGACAGGGGTAGGGTGTGGTTTCTACTCTCCGGAGTTAGGAATCGCGGAATCAAAAGCCTTGAAGGTTACCACTACAGCTTTGCAGGCGGAAGCTATGGGATTACTGCTGGCAGCAAGAGCGTTACTAGCAGTAGATGTACCCTTTGCAGGACCAGCGGGAGATCGCGAAGGTGTGAAAGTAAAAATAACATTTACTACAGATAGTGCGGCCATTATCTATGCACTCAGGAAGCCTACAACAAGGTCAAGAGTGGTATCAGAATGCCATACGGCCTTGCAAAACTTATCAGAAAAATATAAAATAGTAGTAAGGTGGACGAAGGGTCACGGCTCGTGTCCAGGAAACAATAAAGCAGATACTCTAGCAAAGGAAGGAACGGAGAAACAGGTTGAGGTTGGCATTGCGGAACTATGTAAACCCACTGCAACAGAAGTCAGAACCTTACTGCACATTCACACGGAAAAAGAGCAGCAAAGTTTATGGAACAGAAAAACTGATTGCAGGCAAGCAAAGGTGATGTTTCCATCCTTAAATAGGAAAATCACAAACAATTTGCTGAAATTAACGAGGCAAGACCTCCGCCTTATGGTGGGTATCATCACAGGTCACTGTAACCTCAATTATCACTTGCACAAGATTGGTGCCACGGATAGCCCTCTGTGCCGGGGTTGCATGCAGGAAAACGAGACAGTGGAGCACGTGCTGCTATATTGCACAGCCACAAAAGAGGCAAGAGAAACGATGCATCTACTAAATGATCAAGAACAACGACCACGGGATCGACTGCAATCGGTCTCCAGACCACCATCTAATGTTACATCACTGGAACAGTTGTGCCAGCAGCCCAAAGCCGTGCTCCGATACATAAAGGAGCTGGGCTGGCTTGGGTAAATGCTGGCAGGGGGAAATGCACAATACACCCCATGCGGGACGTCATTGCAGGCCTTACCGCCCCCAAATAGAATAAGAAGAATAAGAATGTACATAAATAGTAGGAAAAATAGCAATTTTTTTAAATAAGTTACAACAAACAGGTAGAATAGGCAGCCTGTCTAACGGATTTTTTTACACTATCTAAACTCTTTACATCAAAAGCTTGATTGGAGATGGACATTTTGAATGATATGAGCTAATGCATCGCCGACCCGGAACAAATCTTGTAATACCCATTTTGAAGTACTGTTTATCTTGTGAGAGCAGTACGTTCCATTTTGTGAAGCAATCTCATTCCACTAGCTCTATGTTTTGCTTAACGACAAGGGATGTCGAGCACAACCAGAACACTAGGAGTACTAGGTGGTAGGACTTTTCTGCAAAGTTCGTCTATGAAAATGAAATGAAATGAAATAATTTATTGGCATAAATGGTACATGTAATCAAATTATACGAAAGTACATTTATGGACTCGTCATTAGGTTGTCTTATTTAAAGTTTTAATCATCGACAGAGATGCATTGTCATCGCTGTTGAAATTGTACATTATTAGTTTACGAGCATTAGTTGTTTGTAACTTTATTTAAAAGCTGTAGAAGGGCTTGTAAATTTAATAAAATATAATAAAATATTCGCTGTAAAGAGGCTTCGTCATAAATATTGACATCTAATTTAAGTATCTAATAATTATAAATTAATGAGACTAAAACTGATATAAAAAACAATAGGTAAGTAATATAAATTGATTGCAATTCATGTAAAAATAAAAGAGAGCTCAAGAACACTCATAATCAGATTTCAATAAAGTAAAATTGCGGTAGTCATTATCATCCAAGTATTCTTTTAACGTATATAATGTTTTGGATAGTAGAAGGTGTTTCACATTTGAACAAAAGACGGCGTAGCTTTCTGCTTCCTTTATGCAGTTTGGTAATTTATTGTACAGTCTTTGTCCCATTAGCCTAGGAGTTTTCTCAGTTAAATTTAATCTATGTTTTATCGGTACCAAGAAATTTTTGTGCCGCACATTGAAATTGTTTTTTTCGGCTCGTGTTACAAATGTGTGTAAATTGGTCCGGACATATTTCTAGGTACCTACGTAGACGAACTTTGCAGAAAAGTCCCACCGCTCTGCCAGCCACTCTGCCGCCAAGCAGTAGTGGTCTACTGTGTTCCGGTTTGAAGGGCATGGTAGCTAGTGACATTACTGGGCAAATGAGACTTTATGATCTGATGAAGTCTCAAGACGCAAAACTATATTAATTTAGAGCTCTAAGTGACACTGCAATCTGTTATGAGCAGCCGTGACGTTTAACATCAGACGAACGACTAGCTTGCCACGTCATTCATTTACATAAAAAAAACATATAATACATAAAATAGTTCTACAAGAACAGATTAAAACAACAGATTATATCCATTTCAGATACAAGATAAACAATAAGCAAGAAGTTAATACAACTGTGTAAAATAATATGACTCACGCTGTCTTCTCTCCTTCCTTTATTCCTATCACAAATATACACTTTTCTTCATATCCGTTCAATATGGAACCAAAATGATATCTTGGTGGGCTGTATTGCTACGGCATAGGGTACAGTTTTGAATAGAATGTTAAGTCGTAACAATAATAGTGATGTGCAAGTTATTATTATTTTTTTCATTTTTTTATATCACGACAGTGTAAGTGTTAACAAATAGTATGTGAATTAATGATTCGTAAAATAAAAACTTCGCGGATGTTTTTGTTTAATTACTTTATGATAACTGACTGGCCTACGCTAGACAGAGCTACTACCAACTAGCTTGATAGCTTAGTTGGTAGTAGCTCTGCCTTCTGAACTGTAGTTGTGGGTTCGATTCCCACTCAGGACAAACAGTTGTGTGACGAACGTAGGTGTTTGGTCTGTGTCTGGGTGTTATATTGTATTCTATCTATGTATGTATGTTATCTGGTGTCCAAAGTACAAGCTTTGCTTAGTTTAGGGCTAGATGCGCTGTGTCAAATATCCACACATATTTATTTATTAATTTCCTAGTTTTTTTACAGTTTTTTTTTTATTTTAAGGACTGATAGAGGAGCACTGCGTTTTCATTTCCTGTTTTACTTTGGCACTTAACATGGCATTACCTGATTCTAATCTCCAATTGTTCCTGGACTTGTCCTTTAATCACAAATCCAGATGATTAGCTGATTATTTCGATTTTACAGTCATATGTTTTGATTTCCCGTAGTACTTACTGACGTCAGTATTACAGACGTCACAATAACTGATGTCACGAGCTATACTGAAAGAAACCAGTCATTATGCCATCGCATCACCGTCCATCATTATCAATCTGCCTCATAACTTGATAGCCCAGGCTAGCCTTTACGAATCGCAGAACAGGACGAGCCTTAAAAAACGATCAAGTTACAACCTTCAGATGAAGAGATAGAGTCGAAAGTTACGATAGCAAAGTTAACACTAACGTGCAGTCGTGGGAAATAGGACTATATTTTTATATTAATAAGTTTGAAGGTACGTTGACGATGGAAGAAGGTTGTGGAATGCAGTTATAGGCCCTAGGTTTAGAGAGTGCGGTGGAACGCGGAAATTTGCATGTTAGGTCATGCGTGTGGGATGGAATTTGGTATTTTTCGAGGATGTTTTGCGTTTGTTACTGTTTGTTTTAGACGGTGCATTTTATTTCCAGTGTTTACTTGGTCTACATGGTGGTTACTTGCTTCTCAATACATTTTTATTGACTTTGAATGTAAACCAAATGACTTTGGATGTAGTTGTCTGCCTAAATAGATAAAATGCACACAGAAAAAAATTTGTAAAAACTATTAAGTTCGAAAATTCTGACATTATACATATTTTGTTAACGGTACCAATAATTTCTCACAAGTGAATCGTGCTAGGGCTGTTCAAGTGTTCACTCAAGCAAAGTTTATCGATAAGGTAGTCTAGACTGAAGGACATGACATACGAATATTTGTGTCATCTACAAATCCATCATTAATGAAATGGAAGTAAACATCCATTATATTTAGAATCATTAAGAATTGAATTATATGCATCTCGTTTAAGACTATGCCTAACACAGCAACCATAAATAATTATAACTAGATGTTTCAAGTTCTAATAAAGTCGAGTAAACTGCCCGCTAGACCTACTGTTACGGTTCTTAAAAGTTTTATTAACATGTTTAGGTTCAGTGGCTTTAGAAAGAAAGAAAGGGGAATTAGAAAAGGAGGAATTGCTTGCACTAATACCTTATTTGCAATTCAGTTTTAGAATAGAATAGAATAATAGTTTTAATCTAAATTAACAGGGATTTTGATAGTTTTGTCACGAATACTATTTGAAGTCATTACCAATCTTTTTGTTTGTCATTTTGTTAGTTTTTGTGTGAAGAAAAATGTTTTTGTGTTTCTGAGTTGAACTCAGAATTTTCTAAACTTAGAAAACAATTTCCTCTCTAGTACTAAATCTTAATATTTGCACGCGTGTACACAGTACACAGTACCAAGTACACAGTGAGCTTACCCGCGACCACACAAACTTGGAGCCGCAAGCTCTTTGTTTGGACAACTGCGAAACTGGAGCTTTGCCGAGTTTCTTGCCAACTTCTTTAGGTGGCGAAGTGCTTTCTCTGTATTGAAATAGTAGGCTGTGATAACGTAAGGTAGAAGTTTGTAGTCTGTGGGAAGCAGGAACTGGGACCTACTGAAAACTAGGTACTTTTGATCGAGCTTGGACTTGGCTTTGTCCCTTCTGTCTCTATTATATTCTACCGCCATATTCATATAGTTCGAGACTTTCAGCGTTTTGGTTATTCTTATTTTTATTTCAAATGGGGGTGATATAGACATGTGTTGATCACCCACTAGAGTCATCATGTTCCTCTTTGCCTTTTCCCATTTGTTATTGGGGTCGGCTCCCAATTTAACTTGTAGCGACGAGCTACCAGAATTACACGAGCGACCGCCATCTGACCTCACAACCCATAAGAAACCAGTAACAGGGATGGTTAGATCAGTCATCAGATTCTATCAGGCTTCTGACTACCCGTAACGATTGCCATAGATATTCTTATGACAACCGGGACCGACGGCTAACGTGCTCTCCAAGGCATGGGCGATGGCATTGAAAACTGTACGTAACTTACTAGATAAGTCATTGGTGCAGGGCCGAGGATCGAACCCTGTGCCGTACGATTGCGAAGTTCACATGCTACCGCTCGGCCACCATCGCTTTGCAGTATTTTGTGTATTTCCGCATGCCAGCTCAATTACCCTAGCCAACCTAACTCCTTAAAATATCAGGGTGCAGGCTTGGGTTGCTGGCATAAAGGCCTATTCAAATAAGCGTGTTATTCGCTACCACTGTGGATAGCGGTAAATACCATGTGGGATTCCCACGCGGTATTTTGTATCAAGTCCCGCGGCTAGAGCAAAACTTCATATAAGATACCGCGCGGTAGTGGGAGTAAGATAGCGATATAAATTTCTGCTCTTTTCTGATAATATCTTGTTTATTGATGCGAGTATTACCTGATTTTTTTGCGAAAGTAACGAACGAGTGTTAGTCAAATTACTTGCTTTTGCAGATTTACTGTCAAATCATTTTACGATGATAGGAAACATAAACCTAATTAACCAATAAATATTCCAAATTATCTAGAATTGGAACCAGTTGTCTAGGCTGCCTAGAGACCTAGCTGAATCCATTTAGTAAACTAGCTCGTACTCGATGAAGCTATAAACCGATCCACCGACACTTATCCGTGCGAGCTCCCACTTCGCCAATTTCATTAAATTGAGTGCACATACTTGCCCTGCAACACTTGAACCGGGTAGATTTTAGGTAGTTGCGACTGCGCTACAAGATTAAGACACGTGATGTCAATCAACCGCGACGCATCGTTTATAATAGTGCTTTATTTAAAATAATAGAACGCTTATGAAGTTAGGTGGTAATGTGACGTAAGTGTGATAATTTTGGTACAAAAACGTTATGTCAGCGTCTTGATGTGATATGTAATATCTTTTTAACACATATAATAATGTCTCATCGCGTCGCACCTCTCCCCGTAGCCACTGAATGGGCTAAGACTGCGCCGGCAGCTTGACCGCACCTCATTCGAAATTTACCTTTATTACATAACCATAAATATACGCTTAGTATAATGTAGTACAATTAGAAATAGTACATAATGTGAATGATTAATTCAGGTGATTTGATTAACTATGCCGTTACTCAAACAGATTGAGTTATTTACTTTATATTATCTGCAGTTAAAATAATATTGAGTAAGCCCACATCGTATACTTTAGAACAAGCAGGTTTTACAAAAAGTTTAGTTATTTACCCATAAATAAGCACCTTTTGTGTGCTTGATAACTTGTGATAAAATCTAATATCGTTTGCATGAAGAAAGACCTAAATCATTTTAAACAATAACCGCGTAATTGGTTAAACGCTAGTAATTTATGTAACTCGATGCTTTCGACGTTGATTAAGGATTTAATGATAACCAGTTAAAATTATGGGGAATTAATTTGGAAGGAAGCCTGTTCCAAACTGGAATAATTAGAGAATTAAAAGGGTGTAACTCAATCGCTGAATAATTTAAATACAGGTAAAGTCTAGTCAGAAAGGATCCAAACTTACAATTTCAATTTGAACAAAACCTTTAAAGTGATTTAGGGTTTTCGGAGTGTTGGAGGAAAATTGTTTCTAATAATAAACAACGACATAAAATGCTGTGTCATCAAAACATTACTTACACTGTAGTGGTAGGACTTTCCTGAAAAATTCGTCTAGGTAGCTACCACAGCTTTGCCAGTTATTCTGCCGCCAAGCAGTAGTGTGCAAGCACTACTGTGTGCCGTTTTAAGGGGCATTGTAGCTAGTAAAAATTACTGGGCAAATGAGACTTTATGACCTGATCTCAGTTTAAAAATCTTATTCCTATAATGTGCTGATGTCTCAGGATGAGTTGCGCAGTGCAGTGTTACGTTACGTGAAACTTTATAATTTAGAGTTCCGAGCGACACTGCAACTGCTATTAGCTTAGTGGCCGTGTCACTTAAGATCAGGCGAATGACTACGTCATTCGACATGTAAAAACCTGACATAAAAAATACAACAATACTTTGAACAGTTTTAAGACTAAAGGGTAGCTATAAGCAGCTACCAGGTAAATAAGTAACACTATTTTGACTCAAAAAGATGTAAGTTTTTGAGTGATGTTTGGTGCCACAACGCCCGCCTTCGCTTAGTACATCACTCGACTCATAGATTACACCACTCAGCAAAACAAAGACTATTCCACCTAGTCACGAAACTATAACTCAAAACTCCTCAACCTCTGGATATCTTAGCGAAAGAATCACATTACGCGAACAAAGACTGAAAACGCAAAGATGTTCATCGCTAATTCGCGTTTCGCGTGATCCTGGGATTTAACGCATTTTCCCTATCTTTTTATCAGCCTTCGAATTTTAAATGTAAAACAGAAGTTAAACTTTCAACAATAATATGCAGTCTCCAATCAAAAAACAGAAATCGTTAGTGTGAAAACGAAAACGTATAAAAATAAATGTTTGTAAAATTAACCTTCAACATCAAAACCTTGCTCAAATTAGGCGGACCACTATGCATCACATAAACAGCCGGAAGACGTCCACTGCCGAACATAGGCCTCCTTTATACAACGCCATTCAAACGTGGGGCGCTTTCTGAAAGATTCCATATTTAAACTCTCTTGAAAGATGGCGTGGCTGATCAAATAAAGATCTTGTGTACTGCCTCATAGTTTGCGTAGAACACGATATTTTTATAGAATATTTTTCTATCACGATGGGCGCTCAAAATTCCTGCGTCGAAGCAGAGTTATGTCTCCATCGCACGCAGGCCCGCTATATTTCCTATTGTATGCCGTTGGGGTGTCATGGGGTATTTCAGACAGAATTATCGCTCTATCGTTACATAGGATGCTTTATATTCATACGAGTTTTGTGGTATTTTTGATCAAAGTTTGTATCTTTCCTATTATTTTTTTGATTTGAACAATTCTTATTTGTAACTAGAACAGATCTGCAGCTATATCTTCGTATTTATTTATATATTCGAGCCTTTTAATGGTATAATTTTCCGAAATTCTTTCACAGTACAAGTCTGCCTTTGCTATAAAAAGAAGAGTCATTCCAAATATCAAATCTCTACTTACAGAAGTTTAGGCTGTACGCTGTCAGCACAGATTAGAGAAAACAACAATGTTGTCAGTCACTCAAGACAAAGGTTTTTATTCAAATAGATATGTGTAGCTACATGCATATTTCTTTTTTCTAATGAGCTGTTATGTTACCAATATCTTCGTATTGTGTAACAATCGTTTTACTAATCATATAAACATTATCACATAATTAAAAAACTGTTGCTTCATAACAATTATCTAAAACATTAAAGTTGTATTGTTAACTCAAAACGAAACACTAAGAAGCAAAGGCAAGTTCCCAAGTGAACATAACTCCATGAAAGCTGAAGAGCAAGTTAAGGTAAACAAATAAATTCTGGCAACTAATTTGGTTGGTTCACATTAATTTTCCAGCGATACAATTCAGCTTTGCTCGCGGAAACTTGGGAACCGGGGAAATCTCGGAACTCAATCTTTTACTGTTTCTAAGGACTTGAAGAGTTCAACCAGTTTGTAACGAGCCTTAATAAGCTGAGACATCTGGTTGTATGGATATTTAATTACAATTTTTTAATAAAAGCTAAATGGTTTTTAATAGGATTCAGAACGTCATGAAATCACACCTCCCGCCACTGCAAAAAACTTATCAACATATTAGTCTGTCTTAGAAATCACACACGACTCGATTCATTCATTCTTTCTTCTGTACACCTGCAAAATTTAGAATGATATCCCGCCAGTGGTCTTCCCGCAGAGCTGCAATAATATGGAGTACTTTTTAAAGGAGGGTGCACAGAGTCCTACAAGGCACGCAATTACTGACCCCTCCAGTCTTACAGGTGTCAAGGTTACGGTGACCGCTTTTTATCAGGTGAGTCGTACGCTGGCTTGCACCTTTTAGCATAAAAAATTGATATTGATTACAAAAAGCACTATATTTTACTGTAGTTTAGAGTTAGTTCATGAATTCCTAGTGACTTTCCATATTAATGGGAATTTATAGATGTTTTCCACTAATTTCCGAATGAGACAATAAGCTTATGATGGTTTGTGAAACACCTGAAAATACGAAATATTCTCATAAATATGAACTTGCATCATTTGGTATAATGCGAATACATAAAATTGCTGAAATGTTATATTCCTGTATAAATATATTATCCATGTTAATTGCCACAGTAAATGTATTATCAAATCAGCTAACAATGCAATTCCAGGATTATGGCAATTCTAACTGCGCACCATTATTCAGTATACCACATTACAAATTTTAACACACATTATCTTTAATCCAATTTCATAAACAATGAAACACTCATACATAACTATATAAAACATATGAATATATAACTGTATATAATATATTATGTGTCCGTATAGAACCGTAAAGTATAATGCGCTGCAAATGATAATGATAAACTATAATGATACCACGTAACGAATAGCGGGTGCAGGGACATGCACAGTGCATACCCAAACAAGTTCAATGATTATGATAATGTAATAGTCATTGTAAATACTACCACATAAAGATAGTAACTAGTGGTGGGGTGCATAATTATGATCCATAAAATTACTCTGTATTTAAACAGTAACACTATATTTGATTAAAAATAATGATAATTAAATCACGTCTAAGAAAAGTCTTTAATAAGTTTTTTATTGGCAAAGCATTTGACCACTGTCTCACCTGGTGGAAAGTGATGACGCAGTCTACGATAGTGCATGCTTGCCTAGAAAAAAACTAATAACACCCAACGATCACAAACATAGATCCTTGACTCTATCTAGGATTGTCTGTATTTAAGGACCCAGGAACTACGATGGCCATGCTCCCACAACACCCAGACACAGAACAAGTAATATCGCTATTTGCGTTTTTTACTCGTGTTAGTTTTATTTTTCTTCGTAGTCCTGCTGCGGTTTATTTAACCGCCATAAAAGTACTGTCCCATCTCTACGCCACAAATTATTTTATGCAACGTCTCCATGCTTTTCATTAGGCTTACCGAACTGCAAATATTATACCAGGACACAAACTTATTTGTCATTATAATGTTTCAAAATCTATAGTACTTTTAAACATTCACTTGGCATTAAAATTCTAAACATTTGAGAGTTAATAATTGATGAGTTACTTTGAAAATTTATGATTCAAGTAAATCTCAGAGAGGAAATTTTGTTTTCGCCAACTTTACCTGATATTTCACGCTTAGACTCATCACATAGACACAACCTTATCTAATAACAGCTTCCAGAACTTTTGCCAAAACCACTTTGTGCACCATAAATGAAACTCTCCTTTTTCCTTTAAACTTTCCACTGAATAGAAATTTCTAGCACTAATTGGCTTACACGATACTGCTTTCAACGTCAGCGTCAAAATTATGTTTCCAATATCTGCCAAATAACAAGAGAATTGCAGTTTCATGTAGCTCTATATAGCTCTACATAGTTCTATATGGCTCTACGGGGCTCTATTTAGAGCAATATATCATCAGCATCGCGAGTGACAATGCCCTAGAGGCCAGAACTATGCGCTGACTCGATAGCTCGGCGAACACTCGCTGCATTTTCGCAACACTGATCGGTAAATGTTACTATAATAACGGCATATTTTGCTTAACAATTTTATAATCATCAGCGTTTGTCATTTGTGTGATAAAAATCTTGTATAATGGTTATTAAACTCACGTTTTATAATTTTGGTGTTTTGGTAGATGGACCTGAGAGGATTAACAGCTATTTTTAATTATTAAACCATTAACAATCAAAACTCTGGAACCGTTTAACATTTTCTTTTTAATGAGAAGATATTAGAGGCCGCTATGCTACTCTGCTTTAGAAAAATAAAGAAAGATAACGTGTTATTTTAAAGTCTATAAAGATTTCAAAATAACAAGCTATCTTTCTTAGTTTTCTTTTTAATAGTACTAAGTAAACACATTATAAGAACCATTCAATTCTTGAGACAGTAGACCAATCAAATACTATTCTAACTACCTATGTTCTGTTTGGAATCATTGTACAAATGAAAATAGACATACATCATCCAAATCTATCTCTGAAGGTGTCAAGTATACAAAACGTGTTTCCATTACATTTATCAACAAATTACAGAGCGTGTAATATGGGTGTCAAAGCGCTTTGACTTCATGTGTCACTATTCACTAACAAACAGTATGCGATCTATACAGATTGTGTGAAATACAAAATTAGTGACACAGAAGCCGTTATCATCCTGGTCATGGCACAATAACACAGTTACCTATATTTAGTTGCAGACGTATAATAATATGAAGATGCCGCATCAGACCTCTTAATATATCTGTTAGCCTGGTAAACAAAACAGATTACGGCTATACCTTCTTCCCAAATGACTAAAATGTTGCACTTTGCAAATTAAATAAAATACAGTTAAATGACGCAATGAAGCAAAATTAATTGCTTCTACAGTGTAAAAGACTAAAAACTATACCAGTCGTCACAATTTGTTTATTAAACATCTTTCTGTAACATCATCATCATCAACAATCTGAAAACGTCCACTGCTGGACATAGGCCTGCCCCAGAGAGTGCCACTTTGAGTGGCTGCTCGTCTCCTGCATCCATCGGCTCCCCGCGGTTTTCACCGAGTTGTCGGTCCACCTAGTGGGGGGCCAGCCTACACTGCGTCTTCTGGTTCGCGGTCACCACTCGAGAACGTTTCTTCCTCATCAGTTGTCAGTTCTACGAGTGATGTGGCTCTCACTGCTATTTCAACTTGCCAGCTCTAAGCTATATTGGTCACTGTTCTATATCATACTAACTCTTAATGCTAAAGTCGGTTTATGCACACTTTTTTTAGAATACTCGAAGCATCCATCGTTAGAGCAACCATACAAAGGCGCAGCGGAAACGCGGGCCATTATATTTCATGAACGTCGGAGGTCACAGTGTTGAGGACGGAAACTGTGCGCGTGCAACTAGTGGAAATATTTACTGACAGGGCCCTGATATACATGCTTCTCTTCTACCTTTTCATTTACATTTGTTTTGAATGAAAGGGACGAGAACATAAAGCAGGAGTATTATACTGTAGGACTTTCATGTCGTTATAACGTGCTACGTGTAAAACATTAACCGCAGAACCGGAAGTTTGCGCAAGTCTAAGCAAACTACATTTTGAAAGTATCTGATATTTAACACATTGTTAGAAGAGGCACCCTTCTTTGCAATTAATGCTACCCTGGTACTCCGTCACCAAATTAAATTAGCTCACCACATATATTATCAAATCGTACAGCGTTCATTTTCATTCTAGTCATTTTAGTTTTCTTTTGTTCCTTTCTATTACTGTTTGATGCTTTTTAGAAGTACACACATCAAAAAAGTCTAAGCAACATGTACTAATTTAAATTTTAGGATGGTTTTTCACATTATAACGTTGTATTTTATTTTTAAAATTATTACAAAATGAAATTTCTAAAGAAAATTAATTTATTGTGAAAGTATAGGACAATTTAATACAAAATATGGCCTCCTCTGCTATTCAGAACTTGTCGGCAACGATTATTCATTGAATTAATGAGACTTTTTATGTTATCTTGCGGTATTCGCTCCCAATGGAATTGTAGCAAATCCATCAGCTGTTGGGTTGTTGTCACTCCGTCCAAATCCTTCAAAACACGTCTCTGGAGCATGTCCCATGCGTGCTCGATGGGGTTGAGGTCTGGCGATTGTGCAGGCCAGGACAATACCCGGATGTTCTCCGTTGCCAAGTATACACTGGTTCGCCGAGCTGTATGTGAACGCGCATTGTCATGCAATAACGTAAAATCGGAGCCAAAGGTTTGTGCAAATGGATGGACATAAGGTCTGAGAATATCCTCAACGTAATTTTCAGCGTTCATGTTTCCATTTACAAAAACGAGCTCTTCGAGTTCGGTAACGAGTTCTTCATAATACCCGCCCATACCATAACTGTTGAGCCGCTGTATGGATGAACTTCCTGAACGCACCTGAGCCTTTCAGTATTTTCTGGCCAACCGTACACTTGCACCCTTCTTGTATCAGGCCTAAACCCCAATCGCGACTCATCGGAAAACATAATCTTATCCCATTGTTCCTGGGTCCATGTTATGCATTCTCTACACCAGTCATTTTGACGAGCGCGATTCCCGTGACGTATCGGTGGGCACCTGGTTGGGCGTCGAGTTCGTAGGCCGTACTCATGCAGTCGATTTCGCACAGTTTGGGGACTTACATCAACACCACTTGAATTTTGTAGCCTCGAACTTAGCTCTCGAGCGGTTAACATCGGCTGGCGTCTTGCAGTCAGTTGTATGTACCGGTCTTGCCGAGTGGTTGTACTCCTTCTACGGCCTGGGTGCTGTTCAGCGGGTTCCCCTGTATTATTGTAGCGCTGCCAAAGACGACAAATAACACTTCTATGAATGCCAAAACGTCGAGATACCTGAGATTGATTACTTCCCGCTTGCAACATCCCTACAGCTCTTTGCATTTCATCTGCCGTCAAATGACGTCGCTCCATGACGTGAAGAATTTCTAACGATTCAATTTTGTCGCTAACCTTATTTAAATGGTTGGTAAAAAATCAAGAATAAACGTGTCAATTAAAACGCACTTAAATTCAAACAAATTCGCAGTCATTTGAATTTTATGAAAAAAAAAACAAACATTTTCGAATTTTATTTATACAACCAGTCAGTATGTCATCAATAACAAACAAATTTACTTACCTACGCACTTTGAGTGAGTAAATACTTAGAAATTAATTAATATAAATGGTAAATTTGTAATATCATGCATGTTCCTTAGACTTTTTTGATGTGTGTATTTTAGGTGTCTTTTTCCTAAATGTTTCTCTTAGGCGGGCCTTACACGTTCAATTTTATTGATCAATCTTTGATATTGATCAATGTGATTGACTGTGTAGGTTTAGTTTCCGCAATTTTTATCGGTTCACTTCACTTTATGAAGAAAACATTGACGAGAATGGACTCGTCAATTTAAATGATCAATAAAATTGATCGTGTAGGGCCCGCCTTATAAGGAACACCTATTATGCTGTATCACTCAACAGTCACTGTGGTATCATTAATGACAAAATGCATCTCTATCTAATAAAAGAAAATGTTTCATGACCACGGCTAAGTAAATACACAATGTACACTGCTGCAAACAGTTATTATTGCAAATGAATGTACTGCTTGCAAATTAAAAAAAAAACAGTAATATTATTCCTACTTATTTTTTACTAAATAACCAATCACAGAAATGTTACACGGTCACAGTTTTATTAAGGTCACGCGTTGTTAGCCACCAGGTCAGAAGTGACCAGCAACCTACCAGCACAGAATACCAGCCACCTATAGCTGAGCCACAAGCTACTTGTCTTAATTCGAAACTGGTCTTCTTAAGTATTTATCACAGCTAATAATTATGTCAGAAGGTTAAGTTCTAAACAAAAAATATAAATTAGTAGTTCTTTTTTATCATCCCAACATTAAAGGGAAATTTACTCGTATTTAATTTATTATGGTTTCCAGTTTTTCAGTATTAAATGTAAAAAGTTTATTTTTTAAACTTCTAGGTTACTTGCCAAACGATAAGGGTTTTCAGAAATCAGTCTCTTTAAACTCATTCACATTTATTAAATTATTATTGTTCGTGTTGAAATATTTTTCATAAAGGGCCAAAGTACCTTTTTATCTTACTAACTACTACAATAATATAACTACTAAATATTTCTAGCTACACTACAATACTACAAAAAAAAAAAATTTATCAAAGAGAAATCCAAAACAAAAGAATTATTTTGCTTTGGATTTCTGTAAAAATGAATAGTTATAAATACATAATGAACAAAAACAACCATACAATGTCAACATTTTATTTTCTATGATAAACGTTCTTAAAGCAGTATCACAATTTTAGGTCAACTTGATTTTTCCGCATACGCATATTTGCGAACAATGACCTCCTGACATCATTCTTAGACTACTCCCGCAGCTGCATCTTAACGACGTTAAATACAATTCAATAGCGCTGGACAAAGGCAGGGGACTTTAATTAATGGCCCGGGTCCCCGAGGCCCCAGAGAGCGGCCCAGAGGTACGGGGGCGGGGGTCTCTTTGAGCTGTCGCCGACAACACACTATTATTCTTTCAACTTCGGAACTCTGAATAAATTACCTCTTAAAGGGTTGAATAGTTTCTAAAAGTCATTTTAACGTTGTGTTTTGTAGCATACGCTATGCTGTCGTAGCTTTCGCTACGTTTTTGGTGCATAGTGTACATGTTTTATTTTTCTAATCTGTTTTACAGTAATGACTTTATTTTTGTATCCACTTGTTTAAAAGCTTCAATGATATAACTACTCCAGCGAATTCCCATAAATTGTAAAAGATATGAAATATAATATACTATGATTATAATAGCGTAGCAGTCGCGAAAGGGCCTACCGCCGGGGCGAGTTGGTGAATGCTAACGTGACCCTATCTCGCCCCATCCCGGCGGCGGACGGATCACCGGGGGGTTTTAATGGGTTTGAGACCCACATACCCCCTGCCATCACCCCCGTGGTGGCAGGGAAATGTGAGGACATTCCCCCCCTCAAAAAAAAAAACAAAAAAGGCTGGCCCCCACTTGGTGGACTGACGATCTGGTGAAAACTTCGGGGAGCCGGTCGATGCAGGAGGCAAGCAGCCCTATGGCGCTCTATGGGGAGACCTATGTTCAGCAGTGGACCGTCTTCAGGCTGTTGATGATGATGATGACGATAATTATAGTGCCTTACGGTTTTCCTGCAACTTTCTCATTTACCCATGAATACTTCCCACGCTTGGGAATAAAAAGTACCGTATATTGATCTTAGTAGAATAAGCAACCTCTATGCAAAAAATCATCCAAATCGGTTTATCAAAGTAGAGGATTATCTTGTGAAAGATCAAGAAATATCTAGATGTTCACTGTTAAACATACGTGTCTTCCACAGAGCACCACTTTGAGTGGCTGCTTGTTTCCTGCATCCTTCGGCTCTTCGTGGTTTTGACCAGATCGCCGGTCCACGGAGCCGGTCTATGTTGCGTCAAATATTTCTTATTTGCAATAGATTGAGTTTTATTATGATTTATTATAATGTACAAACCACAAGGCCCGATAAAACCGCCTAGTAAAGTAATAAACCGCCAATTTGCATATTCAAACACAATATGCAGATCGAGTAGACAATTACCTGTAGTTTAGAAAATCGTCAATTTGGCTAACATTTTGTTCATACGGCATTAGCGCGCGTACACACGGCCATAGCGTGTGGGTAATCATATATGTGTGACTGTGTGTGTATAATCAGTGACAGGTTGATATGGCAGTTTGATCGCAGTTAGGTGTACAAAAATGAGCAGTATGGTGACGTAAGCAAAGTTTTTCACAGTAGTTGATCTATAAGACTTCGAGAGACAGCAAGAAAGAAAGAGAGGGTGAGTGAGAGAACCATAAGCCATAATCACACTCAGCCTAACTACCAAACATGCAATAGGTAGGTTTCATTACTAATAATCCAGTCCTAATACATAATAATAAATGGCTTGTACCTAAAAAGGTACAAGCCAAAACTAGATAATGTATTTAAAAATACCAAACTTCTTTAAACCTATGTCCAAGAATCATAAAATTTTGAGGTCATCACTGTACCCTTCACCATTAACTGTCCAATATGGTGATAAGGCCTTCACTCCCTCCCTGTAAAAGAAAGCCTGTGTCGTGGCATGGCCTATCACCAGATAGGCTAGGCGTAGTTGGGTTACTGCTGGTATCCGCTATGTTATCTCGTTTGGGCGGCGTCCACGCTACAATCGCTATAATCACGCGGATAATTTATTGTTGCACTAATACATGGTAATGCCGTGTTTAGTTCGGGTAACTTGATTTATTGTTAGTTAGATTTTGTGCCTAATGGTAAACTGTATTTATCTAATGATAGTAGAAAAAAGAGCAAATAAAACACGATTTTTAAATTAAATAAATAATAAATTGTATTTTATTGTATTCTATGTATGTGTTTACAATCAAAAAGTATTTATGTATTGTATCAGTTGTCTGGTTCGCATAGTACAAGCTTTGCTTAGTCTGGGGCTAGATGGCGCTGTGTGAAATGTCTACACATATTTTTTTTATTTTTTTTTTAACAAATAGGGTATTTTTGATTAGATTTAGCCCGGCGTAAAAAAAGGACATTCTCATCTCTTCCCGCGTGTGCCGTAAGAGCCAACTAGGGGCATATCTGCAAATAATGTAAGTACGTTAAGCCCTAATGTTAAATGTAATTTTTGTTTTTCTCATGTTAGTGAATTTATTCTTAATGAGAAATAAATATCTTTAACCAGATATCTACGGAATAGGAAGTAGCATCTTTCTAGGTAGGTGCATTAAAACGTTCTGTGGTCCCCAAGGCCCCTGCCAAACATGGTAATTATGGCATACCTCTCCTATGATAAGCGTCCATAGTAGCGTTTCATGGGGGTGGCATATTTTCAGCAATGGACGCTTCTAGTTGATGGTGCGATGATGTGATAAATTTTATTTTCACCTTTATGTATGTGGAGATGAATAAAAAAGAATGACCTAAAATAAACTACATATTTTAACCTTCACCATGATTATTATTATGCTAGGGTACCGTATAATATAATTAGGTATATGGATTACAGGATTATAAGATTAGACCTAACAAAATATTGCTGAGCGATAAGACATTGTTGTAAATGGATACTCAATCGTATTTAGTTATCTATGCACTAAACTTTCTATATAGACGTCTTAGAAATATGCTACTCTATTATTAAAAATGTCTTATGTGATATTCGAAAATAAAATATTTTCCTAAAAAAGCTGTTGTTGCAGTTTGTTTTGGTTTTTCAAACGTTGAACGAATTTTATAAATGAATTGAGATTTTTACGGCGTGCGATTGTGTCTGTTCAATATTTACACTGTACACGTCTTTGACGGGCATGCGAAATGTGAAAGTATATAATATGAAATATATGAAAGTATCTGAAACTTTATTTATAGAGTTCCATGTGGTACTGCAGCTGTTATGGGCGGCCGTGACGTTTAACATTAGCAAAACGACAAGCTTGCCATGTCATTCATTTACATAAAAAAATGAAGAGTTTCAATAAATCAATTAATCAAAATCAATAAAAATAAGTAAGTTGCAGGTATAACCGTGGGATACCTGTATCTTGATGTAAAATCCTAAAATGGTTTAAAAATAACTTAAATACAACTTCAGATTATAAATAAAACTCTCTGTAAAGGAAAAAAAATAGCGCGACAGTAAATCGTCACGTTAATGGATTTTACATTAAACCTGCGAGCGGAAACGCGTCCGTTAATTGGGCAATCACGCGCCGGAAGCCACGCCAGAACCACTTCCGCTGAGCGGTGAAGCTACGGGGGAAAGCACGTGACTATTGCATTCTAATAAGTTTTAAATTTACTTAAGTAACTACTACTAATAGAGTATGAGTGAGGGGGGGGGGGGTGTGTGGGGTGTTGTTAGTATATAGTATATAGAGTGTTCTCTCATCCCCATCATAAGGATTAGTATGGATAGGATTAGTGGACAAAAGTCCATAAAATCACGTTTATGAAAATAGCTAATGGGGTTTTATAAACTATTTAATCTGTTAAAAAGAGATTGGCTAATTTCCAAATTTATTTTACAACTTGATACATAAACAGCTGAATTTTTATTATTTTATAGTTTATTATTAGTTTTTAGACCTAGAGAGTAGCAAAAATATTCTAGGTCTGTGATTACCATTTAGGGGCTAAATAATATATCATTCTTACTGATATCCTTATTTATAAATATATAATACATAAGTAGGTAAAACAAGTAAACATCTTCGTTCCTTATCAATTTAAAACAGAAAACGGCAATACTAGGAACAACGGCTCTCCCGTGAAACAAAATTATTCACGGAAACAAACACAATAGAATATAAATAGCATTTCGTGTGCATTATTTACAATATTCACACACACACACACACACACACGGCGAGCATTAAGCGGACAAAACGGCTGCCATCACAAATAATTCAGCCTGCAATAGCGGCGTTTAAGTGCCCTCCAGCCGTGGATCTAACCTTCATTTTTACATTTTTCTTTTAAACTATCCATCCACTCTTTTTCAATTTCAACTCTACCTTCTAAATTTCAAAGTCCAAGTTGTCGTAACCGCGCACGTCGTTTGTTTCCTTCGTAGGTGTCTAGAGAGTTCTCGCGAATTTCTTCTATATATCTCGGGCGGATATAATCCAGCATTTGCGGGGAAATCTCGATTGCAGCGTATACAAATGCATCAGCGCTGATTTTCCACTTTACACCGTATCCGGTGAGAGGATTGAGGGAAGCGAGATTTGCATTTTTATGCACTCCTTAGCGATTAATGGTATTTTTGTTATGCTTATTCAATTAATCAGCACTTTCATACGATTGTCTACTAAGTAATATATAATGTTGGTTAGCAGTTAGCATTCAATCCAGTCATGAGTTTATGAACTACCATCAAGTGTTATATTTCCATATGCAAGTATTATTATGACCTCGTTGCGGGTATTCAAGTAAACGACATTTCTTCAACACAGCTTCATACTGTCTTCCATAAATAACTATAATAAATAATGTATAGCAATTTAGCATCTAATCTGTTATGGTAGCGATCGTACGCCACAAGTAGCGGACTTAGAACGTCATGATTTCCGTCACTATTATAAAGTTACCAACAAACCATACGGAAACAGATTATATGAAAAGTGCTATATGGTATATAATAGATATAGAAATTGTCTATAATCGCAATCGACTATGACTATTCTCTTTTGATCAGTAATTTTCAGTTCATCATCCCCCAAAGAGCGGCACTTTGAGCGGCTGCTTGCCTCCTGCGATTTTCAGTTACTCTGTGTTAATGTTCTTGTATCTTTTACTATCTATTCGAATTGGTGCATATCCAATTAGAAATAGGATACACCCACGCGTACAGCGAAAATATTTTATTTCTTTTGCTGAGATGGTCTGAGGTACTGAGGATAGTTAACAGAAATAGGTACGAATTTTAAATGTTGCTGATTTGTACGTTGAAAGGATAAAAGCGGGTCAAGAGAAAGCTTTGACAATCATACACATTTTAAGAAGTCATTTCAGTTAGCTGCTTTTTGAATCTCTTTTAAAAAAGGCTTTAGATAAAATTATAGAAATGTTTCTGTTGGAGCTTGGTATTCCCTTTCCTATTCCTTTCCTTATGCCTCGGCCAAACACAACGAGGATTTGAATCGCGCGCCGTGTAATGCGCGAGTTGCCAATCTACTGCGCGTGGTGTCGCTACCGTCGAGAAAAAAACCCCCCGTAAGCGTCTGTGAACAAATTGACCGCGGCGGTTTTGCAAACTTAAAGAAATTACCCATCAATACTTCATGGGCTTGTGTGAAAACAATAGAAATCGTGTTATCAATATCAAGAAATAAAGTGTGAGTGTGGACAGTGACGAAAATCCTAGAAATAGTTGTAATTTTAACAACAACAAACATCTGACAGCGGTGCCGGCAAAGCGGCCGGCGGTGCACAGGCCGAGGTGAGTTTCCCAAATTATCTCGATAAATCAAGCGATCCAGTATTCTCCTAACAGTCATATGTATCTAGCATCAGGCAAAACATAACACTTGTCCTAGGGCTTAAGTCACACCATATAAGTGGTCCTTCGAGCCGGATTTCCTATGGATTTTTGGGTTCAAATTCATTAGAAAACTCCATAATACAGTTCTATTACAATCGAACAATCTGTTTTTTTAGCTAATTCCAGTATTTATTCAGTTAAAATAGCGTTTGGAGTAAGAATTTTATTATTTTTGTGCTCAATAACTAACTACCTACTTTTGATGATTAAAAGTAACCTTCAGTGTAACTTGTGAAAATGGTTGACGATAATTCAAAACTAATTTTGCTTACTACTAGAAAGGAATACATATACCGGGATATTCAAATATTGTATGATTTGTCAAAAGTAGTCGAAAAAGATAAAAGCAAGATTGGCGCGTTTAAAAGTAGGTACAAAAGAATTGAAGATGTTCGCTCAGAGTACATAGAGGTAGTGAATGAAATAAATGAGTTAAAAATTAAAATCGATCCTAAATCGACTATCGATTATAAGTCCGTTGAAGCATTCGATACGTTGTACTACATCGTCCAAGCCGTGGCTGCGAATATTTTCCCGTCGCCGTCTGCGTCGACGCCATCGGCCGAGTACGCGTCAGCTGACAGCGTTGTCGCTTGTCGGAAACCTAGCGGCCAAGCGAGATTGGCTAAAATTGAGTTGTGCAAATTCGATGGAAACATAGAATTATGGCAAACGTTTTATGATACTTTTTTGTCACTGGTACATGACAACAATAATTTGACGCCGATTGAAAAGTTTCATTATTTGTTATCTTGCCTCTCGGGTTCGGCCTTGTCGGTGGCAAAAGGTGTTCCGGTGACAGCCGATAACTATAGTGTAGTTTTTAAAGCTCTAGTGAATCGTTTCCACAATAAACGTATACTAGCTACCAACTATCTGGATAAGATATGTACCTACCCAGTTATGAAAGTCTGCAACTTGAATGAGTTGCGTAATATGACAAGTATATTGTATGAATCGGCTAACGCCCTTAAAGCGGTAGGAATCGAGAACTTGGGTGAATTCGTACTTTTTTATTTGGCGTCTCGTAACCTCGATTTCGACACGCGTAAACGTTTTGAGTTTCAAAATAAGGAAGCGATACCAACTTTCGACAACTTGTTGCATTTCTTACAGGATTATGTCAAGGTTTTGGAAGCAAGTGAGCCATGCGTTCCATTTTCGACCAACACGTCTATCCAACCAAGAATACAAGCGCGAGGGCAAAACATTAGGAACGTGGACATGCGAATGCGTAATAATAATAACACCCAACAACTTCGATCCGCGTATTCTGCGTCGTTACCTGTGTACCCAGGGGCGTACTCTGACACAGGGCCGCACTCAGACTTTGCACCGAATTTTGAGGCGGGTTCTGTACCGTATTCGGACGTCGGTCCATATGCAAATTCAGGGCCGTACTCAGAATCAGGGCCATACGTAGATGCAGTGCCCAACTTGAACTCGGGACCATATTTAGACTCGGGGCCTTATTCAGATGCAGGACCGTACTCGAACTCGTTAGAAGAGCCTGCAACTACAGGGACGTACTCAGCTGCTGTTTCTTACCATAACGCAAATAAATTTCCTGATTGTGTTTGTTGCGGCTTTTCGCATCATGGAATTTACAAGTGCCCATTGTTTCATGCATACAACTCAACCGGTCGCCAGAACGTAATAAAATCTAAAAACCTTTGCGTCAATTGCTTGCGTCCGAACCATAGCGCGGATAAATGTTTTTCTAGATCCAATTGCACAAAGTGTAACGCGCGACATCACACTCTACTCCATGAGCCAATTAATGCTGTAGTCCCAGCTAGTGGCGCTAATTTAGAATCGGAACTGCAGTCATTGCAGGTGTGTGCGACCAATCCTGCGATTACAATGAATTCTACTAGTACCAGCGCACATATAGGGAACACTCGCGGTCTAGTCCTACTTGGTACGTGTACTGTTCGTGCGCGGGGCCCCAGTGGCATGATGAACATTCGTGCACTCATTGATAGCGGGGCACAAGACTGTTTTATGACGACCGCTTGTGCTCGGCGTCTCGGGCTGCCACTGCACCGCTGTAGTATTGCCGTTGCGGGTTTAGGTCAGAATACTGTACACCAGATTAAAGGAGTGACTTCATGTACTATACAACCTCGCGACGCTGACAATCCACGCTTTGATATCTGCCCCATTGTAATGGACACAATCACAAATCAAATGCCCACAGTGGAAATACCCGTTGCTGTTCGGGAAGCATGCAAACATTTGATATTTGCGGATGAAGATTTTGATAAACCAAATGATATTGAACTTCTTCTCGGTGCTGAACTTTTTCACAATCTTTACGATGGGCAGCGTTTGGATTTGGGCCCAGGCCTGCCTGCTGCTTTGCACAGCATATTTGGCTGGGTTATAACAGGAAAGTTAGATCCGAGCTGTCGACCACCACCAACAACAACAACTCTGTTTGCATCTACTTTAGCGCTCGATAAAGTAGTTAAGAGTTTTTGGGAGGTCGAAGAGCCGCCGTCAGTTGCCCTCATAAACCCGGAAGATGAAAAGTGTGAAAAGATGTATTCTAGTTTGGTGCAGCGGAATTCAGATGGTAGGTATGTAGTGCCTATATTACTGAAAGAACAGTGCGGTGTTCTTGAAGATTCGTATCACTCTTCATTGGTTCGGTTGTTCAAACTGGAGAAGCGCCTGTCTCATCAAATTAAATTAAGAGAAGACTATGCTACTTTCATGCGTGAGTATTCTGATTTGGGCCACATGGTACTGGTTGATAAGCCTACAGAAGGTGCCAATATTATTCCACATCATTGCGTGTTGAGACCGGATAGCGTCTCGACTAAGCTTAGGGTAGTCTTTGATTCTAGCATGAAGACGTCAAATGGCAGATCACTTAACGACATTGTCCACACCGGCCCGAAATTACAAAATGACATAGTAGACATTATCACTAAATTTCGACTTTCTACAATTGTATTTACGGCTGACATATCAAAAATGTACCGTAATATTGATCTACGACAGGAGGACCGTAAATACCAACATATTCTGTGGAGGGAATCATTGGACGAAAGCGTGCGTGAATATGAGCTAACTACCGTCACATATGGTGTCAGCAGCTCGCCTTATCTGGCAATTCGCACATTGCACCAGCTTGCGAATGATCATGGAGCACAATGGCCTAAGGCAGCTGCTATTTTGCAGCACGACACGTTCATGGATGATATCACGGCTGGTGCTTCATCTGTAAAGGAAGCGTTACTATTAAAAGAGGAGTTGATTCAACTGCTAAACTGTGCGAAGTTTGAACTAAGGAAGTGGAGTAGCAACTCACCTGAATTTCTTGCCGATATTCCTACAGAACATTGTCAAGTTCCAAAATCATTTTGTGATGAGACTAACCAACAGACACTTAAAATCCTGGGAATCCGGTGGGACCCCGCGCAAGATATGTTCACTTACTCAAGGTCGGATGTGGACTCTAAGTGTACTAAGCGTGCAATCTTGGCTAGTATCGCACGCATTTATGACCCTCTTGGTTGGTTGAACCCGGTGGTACTCATAGCGAAGCTGCTCATTCAGGATCTCTGGCGACTTCAAATTGAGTGGGATGAAACTGTTCCCAATGAAGTTCTGGTGCAATGGCAGAACTTTTGCGCAGAATTGCACCACCTACCCGCAGTGCGAATTCCTCGACTAATTGTGATTCCAAATGCGATTAGGTTCGAGCTTGTGGGATTTTGCGATGGCTCCACTAAGGGTTACGGCTGCTGTATCTACTTACGATCATCAGACCATAACACAACTTCGTCGCATCTGTTGATCGCGAAATCAAGAGTAGCTCCCTTGAAATTATTGACCGTTAACCGTCTCGAACTCTTGGCGGCAGGGCTCTTAGCACGTGTTCTAAAGCACATGACTCAGCTACTTCGGCCCCTAATTGACATTGCTAGAATCACTGCATTTACGGATAGTAACACTGTTTTAGCATGGCTAAACACTCCACCATACAAACTCAAGACGTTTGTGTCGCATCGCGTAGCGAAAATCAATGATGAGGTTAGCGTTCAAAATTGGCAACACGTATCGACTCATGACAATCCTGCGGATATGTGTAGCCGAGGCGTGAGCTGCTCGCAGTTAATTTCGTCTTCTATCTGGTGGTTTGGTCCGACATGGTTAACCACTGATCCGGAAATTTGGCCTGTTCGGAAGGAGTTGTTACAGTTGGATGTAGTTCCGGAACTGAAACCAGCCGCTCGAACAGCGATTCCTGCAACGAATTCGGAAGAATTAAGCGTGCTCGCCCAGTTACTGGATAATCATTCTTCTTTGTCTCGAGTTCAGCGTGTTTTAGCCTGGTGTTTACGTTTCGGTCGTAATGCAAAAGATGCTACAAAACAACGCGTAACTTCTGGTCTGAGCGTAGTAGAACTTGAGTCTGCACTTCTCAAATTGGTTAAACACGAGCAAGCGACTTTATTTTCCGAAGAATTAAACTTGATCAAATCGAAGAGAACTTGCTCTCGTTCTATACAAAAGCTTAATCCTTATATTGATGAGGCCGGTCTTCTGCGAGAGGGGGGACGTCTGAAAAATGCTCATTTACCACAAACCGCAATAAACCCTTTGCTGTTACCTAAACTATCTCAACTGTCACTAATGTTGATCGATTATTTTCATAAACTATACCTACATTGCGGGCCACGTACATTACAGTCCCTTGTACAGAGAAAGTTTTGGATTTTGGGCATAAGGAATTTGATCCGTTCCCGATTATCTAGGTGTGTAACTTGCTTCAAGGTGAACCCAAAACCCTGTCAACCTTTGATGGGCAATTTGCCAGCTCCTCGAGTACAACCTTCACGGTGCTTTCAGAATGTTGGCGTAGACTTTGCCGGGCCGTTTACCGTCAAGGAGAGCCGTAGACGAAACGCTTCAAGTTATAAGGTTTACGTCTGCGTTATAATCTGTCTGGCGGTTAAAGCAGTGCATCTAGAAGTCGTAACTGACTTATCCACTCCCGCCTTCATTGCTGCGCTTGATCGTTTCGTTTCGCGTCGAGGGTTATGCCGGCAGATCATTTCAGATTGTGGAACTAATTTCGTTGGTGCTCGACGATACCTAAGCGAAACTTATCAGTTTTTACTTAATCATCAGACTGAAATCGACATAGGCCTAACTAAGCGTGGGATAGTTTGGCACTTAAACCCTCCAACAGGTAGCCATTTTGGTGGAATATTTGAAAGTGGAGTGCGATCAATGAAGTATCACCTAAAGCGTGTGATGGGCCTTCAGGTTCTTACCTATGAAGAGTTGACGACGGTACTCATAAAAATAGAAGCTGTCCTCAATTCACGTCCGCTTTGTGTGATCTCGGCAGATCCTGAGGAAGTGGATGTACTAACACCTGGCCATTTTTTAACGGGAGGGCCGTTAGTGTCACTGCCTGAATCTCCGCTAGAAGGCGTATACCTTACTCCTCGCGAAAGATGGCAGATGCTTCAGAAACTAACGCAAGACTTCTGGCGGGTGTGGCAGCGCGACTATCTTCACACGTTACAACAGCGCGTCAAGTGGTTTAGTGGCCAAGAAAACGTACAAATCGGAGATGTCGTGATGATAGTGGATCAGAACCTGCCGACCCTGGAGTGGCGTTTTGGAAAAATAACCGCTCTTCACCCTGGCTTGGACGGTGTAGTACGCGTTGTTACCGTCCGTACCCAAAAGGGAATTCTCCGACGTCCAGTCGCAAAGTTGTGCCCACTACCTCTTAAAAACTAGATCAAACTTGTCAACTACTTGCATTAGCTATAACTCATATTTGGTATTATTTTAGTTTATTAAATTAAGGAAACTGATAAACATTAATAGTTAGGTATTCAAATAGGCTTTGGTCTTTAGTTATACGAGCACAGTGTTGTCTTTCATCTAATAATTTTTAGCTTTTACTTCCACGACTTTCAATGACTGATGCGACTTCAAAATACCTGTGCGTATTTTCTTCTCATCTTTGTGAAATCCCCTAAGCGATTTCAAGTGGGGGGATATGTTGGAGCTTGGTATTCCCTTTCCTATTCCTTTCCTTATGCCTCGGCCAAACACAACGAGGATTTGAATCGCGCGCCGTGTAATGCGCGAGTTGCCAATCTACTGCGCGTGGTGTCGCTACCGTCGAGAAAAAAACCCCCCGTAAGCGTCTGTGAACAAATTGACCGCGGCGGTTTTGCAAACTTAAAGAAATTACCCATCAATACTTCATGGGCTTGTGTGAAAACAATAGAAATCGTGTTATCAATATCAAGAAATAAAGTGTGAGTGTGGACAGTGACGAAAATCCTAGAAATAGTTGTAATTTTAACAACAACAAACATCTGACAGCGGTGCCGGCAAAGCGGCCGGCGGTGCACAGGCCGAGGTGAGTTTCCCAAATTATCTCGATAAATCAAGCGATCCAGTATTCTCCTAACAGTCATATGTATCTAGCATCAGGCAAAACATAACACTTGTCCTAGGGCTTAAGTCACACCAGTTTCATTTAGTTAAAATAAAAGTGAGATATATCTCTGAAGATTAGTGGACAAAATTCTATAAACCCACATTGACGGGCATAGCTAATAGGGTTTTATGAAATAAAGAGATTAGCTAAATTAAAAAAAAAATTACAATTTGTTAGATAAATACATAGTTAAAGTTTTATTACCGTACGTCATAAGGATGAGGAGGGCGATTTTTCAAGTATGTGGCGTAATGGCGTTTCAATAAAGAATTTATGAATGTATCTATCTTTTTGCCTTTCTCGTCCAGTCATTTCCAGTCTTATCCCTTTTCTTCCATTTCCGAAAGTCTGATTGCTCTAATTTCTAGCAGATAGATTCGACCAAACAAGAACTAAACCTGTCTTTAACCATCAGATTTCATCGTCCTTAATTACCAATTAGTTTCTAAGATAATTAATACATACAGCCTATGCGTTATGGAAAGCGAGGTGAGTCGGTTCGGTTGCTACCGGAATATTCTTCCCGAGTATTTGTCTCAGCAGATTTATCTTACGGCCCATAAACTCTATCAGCAATATATCTGTGGAGTTGGCAACGTTACGCCAACCTGTAATGGAACGCAAACAGATCGGTGTAGCACTATATGGAAGGTGCAGTATGGGAAAGACTCACTTTGGTTCGTTGCGCCATCTTAGTTAGCATGGGTAGAAGCTAGACGGAGCGTGAGTCAAGTAGTGGTCTAATAAAATGAAATTATCAAACTATAACTGAAATAATATGATTATTGTCATTTAATATGAGGACCTACCTTCCGTTACCATCGTAAAAGCCGCGCACCGAAGGAGAATGGGCAGCAGCATTCTTCTCGGCTCGCATTATCATCAAATTAATTAATTAAATTATTATTTTATTTATTTATTATTTTATTTATTTTAACCATCAGAAAAACAAACTTACATAAGCCGTTAAATATTGCCGTTAATGTCGTTAATTGTGTTATTATGTTCATTTCTTTGATTAATCGAAGTTACAAGTGCCCTTAAATCGATTCAGGCGTATATAGGTCACCTCACGGAAGCCTGGAAGGAAGGTTATATATTAAATAAAAAATGGTACAATATGGTCAAACTTTAGCCTATTTAAAGCTATTTGGTGTAAAAAATATACAAAATGATTTACCTCATAAAAGTCATGTATTACCTGGGGATGCCTCATACAAAGGCAAAACACGTATCGGTGGGAAAATGTTGCCTTTGCGAAAGACGCACTGGACAATTATCATTTTGCGCAAGTTCCCTTACTGACATTAGTTATATCCGAAGGTTGCATGCCAACTCGTTTATTATTAACATCGCGGAGGTACGGTGTGGAGGGGAGACGGGGAGGGGGTGAAACAACAGGAATGATGAATATGTTACACTGAGAAAGTTATATTACACCAACTATCGATGAAAATGACTGCATGGATCAACACAGGGATAGGAAGGCTAGCTAGGCAGTTGATGATGCTGATGCTGATTTAGGTTAGTCCAAGTGCTGCTAAAGAAAGCAAATCGACAGAAACAGAACAGAATACATCTCCGTTTCCGCACTAAAGAACAGATACAGGTACATAAGGGGTGCTCCTGGCTTTTATTTATAATATAATATTTATGTAAAATTACGTATCACCACATACCTATGAATATTTTCGCAACGGTAATATGACGTTCCAAATATATATAAACATCCCCTTTGCCTTTTCCCATTTGTTATTGGGGTCGGCTCCCAATCTAACCTGTAGCGGCGAGCTACCAGAATTACACGAGCGACTGCCATCTGACCTCGCAACCCATAAGGGACCAGTAACAGGGATGGTTAGACCAGGCGCCATATTCTATTAGGCGTCTGACTACCCGTAACGATTGCCATAGATGTTCTTATGACAACCGGGACCGACGGCTTAACGTGCTCTCCGAGGCCCGGAGCGATGGCTTCGGAAACTGCACATAACTTAATAGACAAGTCATTGGTGCAGGGCCGAGGATCGAACCCGGTGCCGCAGGATTGCGAAGCGCACATGCTACCACTCGGCCACTATCGCTTCTCCAATGTTCCAAATATATACAACATCCATCTAATTAATCCGGATACATCATAGAATAGTAAACAAGCTCTATATAGTTAATCTTATCACAAAGCAACTATGAATACGAGCCTGTAACCTTGTTATATCATAGTAAACAATATGAAAACAGATATTTCTGAGTTAAGCCCTATTAGCATTGAATATTGAATTAAATTAGGAGAGGCTTTGTATTTGATACTTTACCGCATTGTGTAATCTATTTTGTAAAAGTGGTAAAAAAACCTATTTGCAATATATAATTCGGCTTTGACTTTGGCTTTGACTTTATTAGTATTTTTCCCAAGTCAAAGCAAACGTTTTAAATAATTTTACAGCTTCTGTGGTGTGGTGTGGTGTGGTGTGTGTGGTGTGTAGACTTGTGTCACAGTTTATAATCCATGTTCAAGGGTAGTATCAGCATGTTATATTACTATGAAAAATTGTATCTATGGATAAAATTTGTAATGCTCTTTTGGATAAAAACATTATCTTTTCTTATCTTATCTTATCCTATTTAGGATCCAGAATCTATGTTTGTGATTATCGGGCGTTATTTTATTGTGTAGTTTTCTTCTCACATCAAGATCGCAGGTTTCGCACCTTCCTAAACTTTAGAATCTCACCCAGCCTTTTCACGTTTATCGGCGGATGCGATAGTTATAACTTCCAACGATCACGTACATAGATCTTGGACCCTAACTAGGATTCCCTATACCTAGGGACCCAGGAACCATGGATCATGGTCCTACAACACCCAGACACAG
The DNA here is from genome assembly GCA_910589525.2 of Ennomos quercinarius. Lineage (NCBI taxonomy): Eukaryota > Metazoa > Arthropoda > Insecta > Lepidoptera > Geometridae > Ennomos > Ennomos quercinarius. Next base: position 535,444 of record OU342491.1, read on the forward strand.
AACAAGTATTTGCGTTTTTTTTCCGTGCACAAATACTTGTCCTATCGCGAGAATCGAACCCGCTGCCGGTCGGTTATGACCTGACTTGCTCAACCACCACACTACTAAGGCTGTCGTATTGTAAGTTGTAGTACAAAATGAGCAGGTATTTATTGCGGTTGAGAGTAATAATGTACCACAGATACATAATAATCGCGTCGCAACAATATGCGAGATATACTGAATATCTATGTTTTATCATTTTTATTATGATAATTCTGATTTTAATTACAACATCGCCCCCTACCATAGGTAACAAAGCCAGTCCAACGATTCCACAACAAAAACAGTAGAACAATGAATTTCATTAACTGATTTTTTTCAATAAAGCAGCGGTTACGAAGGTATCGTTCGATCGCGAATCAATTAATTCTTTGATTACCCGCGTTTTTCCAATCTTATCTCCCCTCCCCCGCCCTCCACTGGCAACCTTCACCTCTCCGCAGCCCGTGGACGGAGCCAGGATTTAACTTTTGACAAGGAAGTATGTGTAAAAAAGTTTTATACATTCTTCCAAATTATATTTATATAGACTTTTTTTGGTAACTGTATTTCAAAGTATGATATTTACCTGTTTTCCCGTGAAAGCTTGTTGATTTCTTTAGTATTAGCAATCTGCGTATAAAGTTTTATTTAAATAGGTTAAGCCATTTTGTCGCCATATAAACAAACAAAACATTTTACAACATTGCACTTGAACATATTACTAAGAAAAAGTAATTATGCCTATTTGTGTTTAAATGTGACTGCTTAACTGTACCTCATTTTTTGGGGTTTCAGACACAAATATTCAAGTCTTTATAATTATGAGTGAAGTTTTTTAAGTAGTCTTATTAGTACCGAAAGGTTATTTTCATCATCGTTTGATAGAGTGTATTAATAAAATTGCGATTTTGTTAAATGAAAATCATTGGCTCTTTATTTACAGAACATAAAATGTTTACTGTAAAGATTATTAATTCAAGATAAGTCAGACGCACGCAGCTTTAAATTGTAAATCTATTGTTATAACGTAGGGCGTCGTCGTTCCACTGGAAATTTACCCGTTAAATAGTTATATAATACTCCAATAAATAGATGTTTAGAGAATATAATCTCTGCCTGAGTACGTCCACGGCCCAGCCTTCTATCAACCCTGTTTTACATCACAATGGACGCTTTAATCGGTCCATTTAAAAGAGAATGGTTTCGCTGACTACCCGCAACTTGGGGCTGGTTAAAATGACACTTCGGGGAAAGAAGATGTCACTTGCATTAATAAATTAGATTAAAATAACTACTGTTAAGTACACACTCATGTTAAGTTTGACTTTAATAAAACAAAACAAAAAGTGTGTGTTTTGCTCGTTTGTTCTTTTGGATTTTTCTTAATCTCCTTATGGTATAAAACAAAAGGTGATATTTTATTCATTCATTCATTCATTCATTCAAGGTCATTTGCCGCGTCATCAGTTCTTATTAGATAAGACTCATCACTTAATGTCTTATACTGTGATAGTAAGTCATCACTTGGAGGTACCGGTGTACAATATTGAAAACAGTATTGCAAATGGCATAAGGTTGACGATAAATAAAATAAATAATAAATTTAAGCATTTATAATCTGAGCAGCGAAGCAATGGAACACTTTACCGCGTCTTTATTTCCCGATAATTACAATCTGGAGCTCTTCAAGTCGCGAGTGAATAGGTGTCTTCTAGGCAAGCATGTACCATCGTAGACCGCGTCGTCACTTTCCATCAGGTGCCTATGTAATTATTAAAAAAATAAAGATAAACAGTGGCAGAAATATTTTAACGTACAACCAAGTATGACTCGTTACATTTCGTTACGTCGTCGACAGTTATTCTGCCGCCAAGCAGTAGTGTGCATGCACTACTGTGTACCAGTTTGAAGGGCACTATAGCTAGTGAAATTACTGGGTAAATGAGATTTTACGAGCTGATCTCACAGTCTAGAAAACTTTTTAAGACTGTGTGACGTCTCAGGATGACGTGCGCAGTGTGCAGTGTCACGCGAAACTTTAATTTAGAGTTCTGAGTGACATTGCAATCTGTTATGGGTGGCCATGTCGCTTAACACCAGCTCGACGACTGGCTCGTCACGTCATTCGTTTACATAAAAATAAATAAAACTAATTTTATTACGGTCACACAACCCATCTACGACATTTGTAGGACTTGCTACAAAAACTCGTAGTCTCAGCTGCGCCATACTAAACCGTAGCAAACTGAAGCATAGGCAAGCTAAAACAATTTCATTTTTGTTGTTAGCTACCTTTTTTTATGTTAAAGGGAGCAAACAAGCATACGGCCCACCTGATGGGAAGTGGTCACCGTAGCCTATGGACATCTGTAACACCCGAGAAGGCGTCACCAATGCGTTGCTTACCCTGTAGGACTCTTTTAACCCTCCTCTTAAAGTACTCCATGTTATAACTCTGCGGAAAGACCGCTTGGGGCAGCTCATTCCACATTTTGCAGGTGTACGGCAAAAAAAAACCTAAAATTAGTTTAGGTTTTAGAAGTTTAGATTAAATTAAAATTACTCATTAGCCAAATAGATGGCTAGATTGTAATATAATTAGAATGCTTAACTTTAACTCTAGCACTAGTAAAAAAAATCATCATCATCATCATCATCATTAACAGCCTGAAGACGTCCACTGCTGAACATAGGCCCCCAGAGTACGCCACCTTGAGCGGCTGCTCGCCTCCTGCATCCATCGGCTCCCCGCGGCTTTCACCAGGTCGTCAGTCCACCGAGTGGGGGGCCGGCCTACGTTGCGTCTTCCGGTTCGTGGTCGCCACTCGAGAACCTTTCTTCCCCATCGGTTGTCAGTTCTACGAGCGATGTGGCCTGCCCATTGCCACTTCAACTTACTAACTCTAAGAGCTATATCGGTCACTTTAGTTCTCCTGCGGATCTCCTCGTTCCGGAGCTTATCTCTCAGGGAAACACCGAACATAGCTCGCTCCATAGCTCGCTGCGCGACTTTGAGCTTACTAATGAGGCCAACAGTAAGAGACCATGTCTCAGTTCCATAAGTCATCACTGGCAACACAAACTGATTGAAAACTTTCGTTTTCAGGCTCTGCGGTATTTTGGACGAAAAGATAGGACGAAGCTTCCCGAACGCTGCCCAGCCGAGTAAAAAAAAAAATATACCTAGATAATTCTAGGTTTTTTTTTTACTAATGTCATCAATCTTTTTATTTTTAATCTGATCCAAAAGTAAAAATTAATTAATAATTAATGATATTTTCGATTGCTACTGATTAATTCTAGGATGAAAGAAGCAGCCGTTCATTGGGTAGAGCATTACTGACCTACTCGGACGAATCTAGAATGTACATAACGTTTATTTTTACTTATGACAGTATTTTTGTTTTAATAATAATCTTCGAGAAACACTCAGCATAGCTCTTTCCAACAGTAAGAGACCACGTTTCAGTTTCATAAGTCATCACTGGCAACACACACTGATTGAAAACCTTTGTTTGTACCGACAATTTGGTGAAAACCGCGGGGAGCCGATGGATGCAGGTGGCGAGAAGCCGCTCAAGGTGGCGCTCTCTGGAGCAGACCTATGTTCAGCAGTGGACGTCTTCAGGCTGTTGATGATGAATATTCTTCGATGAAAATAATGCTACCAGACGTGTGACATTTTCAGTATAAATACACACCAAGAAGAAACATTCACGCGTCAGACGACTTCATTTCTCGTTTAATAAACTTATCTTGCTTATATTTGTACGTCGCTGGGGATTTTCCGCTTTGTTATTTGACTTGAGATTTTTTTCCGATTTCCTTTGTATACGTCTTTCGCGTATAATTTGAGTGTTTCACATAAATTGACTTATTTTGTATAATCTCTCCTTTCTCTTATTATTAATATAAAAAGGAACGATGTATGTTTGTTCATGAATTTATTGCCTAAGCCAAAATAACTAAACAAACTTTTATTACACAAAAATTGCCGAATTCTTCACATTTATGATACTTTTATCCCGGAAAGTCAGAAGTTTCTACGGGAAAACAAGAAATTGTGAGTAACGCCTCGAGATGCCTCTAGTTTTTATAGGTATTTAGAAATCCATTTTTGAAATATTTAATGATAACAAAAAAAACGCACTGTAGCTTGTAAAACAAGACTTTAAAAGCTTATAAAACCTAAAAATATTTCGTGTTTCTTTTTAAGGCCCCTCATAAAAATGTTATCCCGGTGACCTAGGTGACCTACGCCATTAGTTATACAGCTCAAATTTATTTAGGGTCCAGGTAAGGGCCCTGATTAATGTCACTTGTCGGGGACGTGTGTCATGTGCGACTCTCATGATGGGATGTTATGTGACAGTAACTTTACGGTTACAACATTAACAACAATTTACCTGTCGTATAAAAACGATAAACTTTTACATTAAATACAATAAGAAAAATAATTTATTTGTTAATTGCCATCGGAGACTTCTGAAAATATTTTTTTAACGTTCAATGTGAATTTATTCTTTAAAATAACTACTACAAAAAATTTAAAAAAAATACAGAAAATGTATACCTGAAAAGATTTTCTATTTGCCACTTATCTATCATAAGCTTTTTTTCTCAGAATCGGCTGAAGGTATAAAGCTGAAGTTCAGGACAATAAGATTCTTAGCCTAATAATCCTGAAAAGGGCAAATTTTTATCTCTATGCGACACGAAAGCTATGACAAAAAAATATTGATTTAATTATTTACACAGGCCATCACAACGGATATTTCCTCTATCTCCATTCTTTTTTTCCTCCCTTTTTTCTTTTATTTTTTTTCATTTTTCCTATTTACCTTGACCTGTTGCATTATAATACTGTATTGCGCCAAATAAATGCGAGCATTTAGGTCACACGTCGCATCGACCGCACTCGGACGATCAATGAGCTCACGGTTCCCACGGACCTATTTACTCGACAGCAAACAGCTGAAATATTTAACCATAACAAACCGTAAAATTGATAACAAAGTCTGCCTAAAGCTTCAGGTATCCTGAGGTATCAGGTGAGTTTCCACTTTCAACTTTTCGTATTGTTACAAAAGCGAACTTTACCCGTAAAATAATTTTTCACGTTCGCACCATAACTCATTCCGTTGAAGTTATTCGAGCAATTTCTAAATTTTTCATGAGGTGTATAAGTAAAATGAATTACGCGGAGGGTGGAGTGCCTTTCAAGGTGAAGGGGGGGGGGGGTTTGGAAGGGGTAGGTGGAGTAATTGAGCAATAACTCAACGCGGCGGGCATCATTTGCTGGCGGCTGTCAACACCGTGCGATCAAAACTATGTTGAAACGTGTTCAAACTTCCGAGTTAAAGTTAAACAGTTATATAACTATATATCTGGGCATTATAGAAATAATCCTTATTTCCAATTCCTACTTATAGTATATTGATGCGAAGTTCCCGCCTTTTGTTTGTGTTTTACGCCGTAATAGCTGAACTGATTTGGATGAGATGTTACTGAGACCTTCTGATGATACTTTGTATCCCACATGGATCAGCAACGCAATCCCCCCGTCATCACTGGTGACACGTCTTTGGTGACCCAGACAATCCTAGCACAGCCGCAGCATCGACTGCACTAGGATGACCGGACCAGTACTACTGAAGTAGTACTTTCAGCCTGAAGGGCTACTTCTGGCTTTTGGCGCTTTCGGGACAGATTTAGGATACCAGCGTAACACAATCCGAAACCGACCCCGCCGGCGAGGTCGACGTAGCCTGCGTAGGTTGGCTAAACTGGTCGCAACTATCACTAAGTCTTCTCGATTCTCTTGTCCCGGCAATATTCCATGCTGAGACCTACACTCCAGGGGTGCTCTTCTGCTGGTTGCCTGTGACTTTTGACGGTTGCCCTTTCGCCCGGTGACATTATAAAGGTCAATAGAAAAAAAAGGCTATGAAGTATCATCAGCACCCCTGGTAGTGCAGATGTCCATAAGTGATGGTGACCACTAACAGGTGGGCCATCTGCTCGTTAGCCATACAATAATATCATAAAAATAACTAGATGGGCGGCGCGTGACCAAATTGGGCCAATATCATAATCGACCACTCACTGAGTTTAGGAATGTATAAATGATTTGGATACAGATACGTTTCTTGTTTTTATTTAACTAATCCTCTTGATAAACAAAAAGGTTCTGTAATTTACAAAGCATTACTTTCATCCCTTTCAAATCCCCTTGTCAGAAATTCAAACAAATAAAATTTCTCATAATCCAAAAGACAATAACGTTCTTATCCTTCGCCATTAGGTCTGACCTAATTACGCGGTATATTTATTTACATATAATACTAAATAAGATATAATATTTACGACGGAGCCTCGATATCGGCGATATGGAGATTTTACGATGGCATTAAACCTTTTTGTCGTGACGTATTGGAGGGCAACGATTTATCTTCTTTAACCTTCAGTGTAAGGTTACCTTTAGGAAGAAATTCACTGTGACCACATTAAAGATTGGACATGTTACATAATGATTTACTTTTAGGCAAAATATTGATACATACTTTTGCTAATTTTGCTGTATACTTGTAAATAAAAATAACGTCTTATCACATCATCATCATCGTCTGGTATTAATATCGTCTGGTATTAGTACCTATGTATCGTAATACCACAAAATAATAAGTCGACAAAAATAATTGTATTTTAGTGGTGGGTGACCGCTACAAAATGTGATACTTGCAACTGAGCGCTACCGCGCGTGCTTCACATTGCACTTTAAACGTAGGTTCCCGGTATTCACATAGGTACACAGAAAACAGATCCTATAGATGTCGCCACACAATAGTCCATACCAAAATGTAGTCCTCAAGATTTTCTTCGCCACTGAGGGAGTATTACAGCTGTTGCGAGAGCGCGCAATCTGCTGAGCTAGAAGGCGCAGGATCATTTCCCACCGGTCAGGTATTCTAATTTTTAGGAGCAATAATATCTTTATTTTGACAACCGTTTTCTTCGTAAATTTTCACCCTTACATTACAACTAGGCATCACTATAAAACTCAGTTGAAACGATTCATCTTTTACGGCCGTTACATAGTGAGGGATATTATTACCTCAGCCTCGGCAGGTTTTGTGGCGGTTTCATGCAAAAATGATGATCCGTGCTCCGAGACGTGGACTGAATTAAAATTGCTTGTTATGTTTAGTTTTGGAACTTTACTAGGCTTAAAAGTATGCTTAGTGTGGAGTTGGTTATAAGATGAGTACTTGTTCAAGACAAGAGAAGTCGCTAATAATGTGCAATGAACCAAATGAAATGTCTATAATATAATCTGCCAAGTTTACTTTGGCTGTCTGACAGTTTTTTTTAATTGTACCTTTTTGCCGCAGAGTTACACTTTTACCTATAGATGCAGTAAGTTACTTATAAAATAAAATATAACAAACTTTGTGTGGACTTTGAAAACGCTTGGAAAACTCAAAACCACTAACAAATACTCTTACTAGTCTTACGTTATAACAGAAGTGAAGTAGGTAACAACTAAAGTACAGCCTCGCAGCCTTACAACTAGCATTCAAATTAAATTCTCACACAACACAAGATCTTTGCATGATGTACCTCCTGAAATCCGCGTCAACGCCCAGATTACCCGGAGATATAAAGACATTAAGCGCGCTGGATTATAACGGCGCAAGTAATTTCATCTTCGCTGTACATGTGGTTTGTTTGGAGCCTAGTTTTAATATAATGCGGCTTAGGGCCCTCTATGAATATTTAACTCGTGTGACCCTTTGGGGTTCGAGGTTGGGTGGAATTTAGACGACGCGATGGGATATTTAGCTGTTAGCAAGGTAGTTTAAGGGCGACTGTGGCTCTGCAGCAACTCGTACGTCTTTCAATGCTACGCGTCATGGTTCGAACCCGCGTTCGAGTGGGTTCAAACCATGGTGCTTATGAACTTTGAATTCACACTCTTTCTTACGGCAGTGAAGAAAAACATCGTTACGAAACCGGCTCAAGATTCATGTGATAACATGTCATTCGCCAACCCGCACTTGTCCAGTGTGGTGGGCTATGGAATACACTCTCCCCATGTAAGAGAAGGTACATGTCCTGGCAGTGGGAATATATATGAGCTGATAACGAAAACTCATGTGATTTTTAATCGTAAGCACTACACATTGAACCTACTTTCGAGTGGGTTCGAACCATGGTGCGTATATAGGAATTTGGAAAATGATTTTCCAAGTTTTGAGTAGAATTCGCACTCGCCCATACATACCTTGAATAAAAAGAGTTTTTGAGTCAGTACAGAATACAAAACAGTAACCAGCACAATACCAGCAAATTTCAAACTTCAAGCACCACTAACAAAGTACTGAAACAAACGGGCAGATCTATTCATCAGAAACAAGAAGCCAATGGTCGTTAGCCACAAAAAGTGCCACTTCCGGCGGCAAATAACGGCCATCGGGCGGCGACGTGATAAATAAAGGGAACTCCGCCGACGCTGCTCGACTACAAACTCGCGGAGTAGGTACCTATACCCCAGTTGATACTTTGTAAGAATCGTCAACCAGGTACTTCACTAGATTAGTAGAATTTAGAAAGTTGGGCGATTTCTAAAACTGATCTTTAACCAAATGATAGTAAAGGTTAGGATTTCGCAGATTTTCGTTTTTTGGAACAAAAACTCTACTAAAATTAAATAGGTCGGACTTGTTAACGCTAACTGTACTATTGATAACTATGGTTACTGACGTACTATGATTACATTAAAGTTTTTATGAACTATCTATTCGTCCTTAATTTACATCTACGTGTGTATTTCTCTAATCCACACAAAGTGTATTCAACGTTTATTAAGTGGACGACAGAAGAATGGAACAACCATACGAGCGTCTTTTTATCCTAAAAAATAAAATCTGGGATTATTCAAGGTAAGAGTGAAGCGGTATCTTCTAACCAAGCACAAGACAAGTCTATCATCACTTACCATCAGGTGAGACTCCGGTCAAATGTAAGACAAATAGGTGAATCCTATTCATAAAACTAAAAATCCCCGAGGTCTTATTGCAAACATTATTTTCATTAAGTTACATTGAAGCACTCGCAGGTAAATAGGCATTTTCTAGGTCAAAACGAAACGTGCCTAAGCGTTTTATTGTCTACACGTGCTCCCAGTTAGTTCTAGAAGCACGGAGCACAGTCGATAAATCGCGGCCACCCGAAGGCATTCCACTTAGATTGCAGGCGCCGGAATGTCACCTAATTGTTGTCCTCGCCTGTAGGGGTGGAAGGGGGGCATAGTGTCAAGGGAGGCTGCTCAAACAGCAGTTTGTGTAGAACTGTGGAAGTGGGCTAGGTTTCTACCGCTATACATGGTATTAGGTATGTATGTGTTATGTGAGTAAACGAATATGGTACCGAGTCAGTCGTGCTTGTGCGGGGTGATCATGCAACTTTGATAGCAATGCAACAGGAGAAATTTCATTCCAAATTTTAAAATTACCTTAGTAACTCTGCACATAAACTGCGTATTGAAACTGTCAATCCATACTTTTTGTGTTTCGATCGGTTGCAATCGAGTTACATTATCGCCTAGCTGAAAGCTTTTTAACCTTAGCATAAAAACAATATTACTGGCCTGATAGCTCAGTTGGTAGTAGCTCTGTCTTCTGAACTGTAGGTCGTGGGTTCGATTCCTACCTAGGACAAATATTTGTGTGATGAATATAGGTGTTTGTTCTGTGTCTGGGTGTTATATTATGCTTTATGTACCTATGTATTTACAAACAAAAAGTATTTAAGTATTGTATTAGTTACCTGGTTCCCATAGTACAAGCTTTGCCTAGTTTGGGGCTAGATGGCGCTGTGTGAAATGTCCACACATATTTTTGATTGGAAACGATCGCCAAACATTATCACTACAGTAACCAATGCATAATAAGACACCTACACCCATCAAATTTAGCACTAAAAATAAATATCATGCAAAGATTCTCTCTAGTGATCATAAAATTAAAAGCAACTCCACCGTCTTAACCACACTGCAGTCAGTAGCTTACGTAGCAAGGAGCAGCGAGTATGTAAAGCCAATGCTGTTTAAACATCGATAGTGCATGTCTCTAGGGCAGGCCCTGCGTGGTGTCGACTGTCGACCTTACGATGCTGACTCGAAGATTCGATATTATATCGATAGAATTTATATCCTTTTAGCCACGTGGTTCAGGCGGGGTAAGAATAAAACCACCCCATCTCTTCCCGTGGGTGTCGTAGGAGCCGTCTAAGGGAGTATCCAGAGAATTGGCAGCAGCATTCTCCTAAGTACATTAAAATCTTCTGCGATCATCAAGCCGCTTTTACTTTAATTATTACTAAATCATAATATAATGAAATTATACACCTATTTATTAAAAATAATGCTTTAACATATCATATAATACCAGGCATTATTATCGACACTTCGTGCATCGAGTTTAGAAAATGTGCTTTTTTAATACAATATAAAAAGAGCTGAATATAATGATGGAAAAATTAATATCGTTTGGTATCATTAACATAATTCAATGCTGTCCCGTATCATCGACATTGTGTATCGATACTTTGGAGCACGTCGTCCCGCAAGCCTCGGGCAAGTATCGCCTGTCGATATTATCGACTCCCTGTAGACATGTTACTAGTGATGCGTAAACATACTAAAGATTTTATACAGTAACTGTTTTATTCCGTCGTTTACTTATTGCCCTTATATCATAAAAATAACTAGATGGGCGGCGCGTGACCAAATTGGGCCAATATCATAATCGACCACTCACTGAGTTTAGGAATGTATAAATGATTTGGATACAGATACGTTTCTTGTTTTTATTTAACTAATCCTCTTGATAAACAAAAAGGTTCTGTAATTTACAAAGCATTACTTTCATCCCTTTCAAATCCCCTTGTCAGAAATCCAAACAAATAAAATTTCTCATAATCCAAAAGACAATAACGTTCTTATCCTTCGCCATTAGGTCTGACCTAATTACGCGGTATATTTATTTACATATAATACTAAATAAGATATAATATTTACGACGGAGCCTCGATATCGGCGATATGGAGATTTTACGATGGCATTAAACCTTTTTGTCGTGACGTATTGGAGGGCAACGATTTATCTTCTTTAACCTTCAGTGTAAGGTTACCTTTAGGAAGAAATTCACTGTGACCACATTAAAGATTGGACATGTTACATAATGATTTACTTTTAGGCAAAATATTGATACATACTTTTGCTAATTTTGCTGTATACTTGTAAATAAAAATAACGTCTTATCACATCATCATCATCGTCTGGTATTAATATCGTCTGGTATTAGTACCTATGTATCGTAATACCACAAAATAATAAGTCGACAAAAATAATTGTATTTTAGTGGTGGGTGACCGCTACAAAATGTGATACTTGCAACTGAGCGCTACCGCGCGTGCTTCACATTGCACTTTAAACGTAGGTTCCCGGTATTCACATAGGTACACAGAAAACAGATCCTATAGATGTCGCCACACAATAGTCCATACCAAAATGTAGTCCTCAAGATTTTCTTCGCCACTGAGGGAGTATTACAGCTGTTGCGAGAGCGCGCAATCTGCTGAGCTAGAAGGCGCAGGATCATTTCCCACCGGTCAGGTATTCTAATTTTTAGGAGCAATAATATCTTTATTTTGACAACCGTTTTCTTCGTAAATTTTCACCCTTACATTACAACTAGGCATCACTATAAAACTCAGTTGAAACGATTCATCTTTTACGGCCGTTACATAGTGAGGGATATTATTACCTCAGCCTCGGCAGGTTTTGTGGCGGTTTCATGCAAAAATGATGATCCGTGCTCCGAGACGTGGACTGAATTAAAATTGCTTGTTATGTTTAGTTTTGGAACTTTACTAGGCTTAAAAGTATGCTTAGTGTGGAGTTGGTTATAAGATGAGTACTTGTTCAAGACAAGAGAAGTCGCTAATAATGTGCAATGAACCAAATGAAATGTCTATAATATAATCTGCCAAGTTTACTTTGGCTGTCTGACAGTTTTTTTTAATTGTACCTTTTTGCCGCAGAGTTACACTTTTACCTATAGATGCAGTAAGTTACTTATAAAATAAAATATAACAAACTTTGTGTGGACTTTGAAAACGCTTGGAAAACTCAAAACCACTAACAAATACTCTTACTAGTCTTACGTTATAACAGAAGTGAAGTAGGTAACAACTAAAGTACAGCCTCGCAGCCTTACAACTAGCATTCAAATTAAATTCTCACACAACACAAGATCTTTGCATGATGTACCTCCTGAAATCCGCGTCAACGCCCAGATTACCCGGAGATATAAAGACATTAAGCGCGCTGGATTATAACGGCGCAAGTAATTTCATCTTCGCTGTACATGTGGTTTGTTTGGAGCCTAGTTTTAATATAATGCGGCTTAGGGCCCTCTATGAATATTTAACTCGTGTGACCCTTTGGGGTTCGAGGTTGGGTGGAATTTAGACGACGCGATGGGATATTTAGCTGTTAGCAAGGTAGTTTAAGGGCGACTGTGGCTCTGCAGCAACTCGTACGTCTTTCAATGCTACGCGTCATGGTTCGAACCCGCGTTCGAGTGGGTTCAAACCATGGTGCTTATGAACTTTGAATTCACACTCTTTCTTACGGCAGTGAAGAAAAACATCGTTACGAAACCGGCTCAAGATTCATGTGATAACATGTCATTCGCCAACCCGCACTTGTCCAGTGTGGTGGGCTATGGAATACACTCTCCCCATGTAAGAGAAGGTACATGTCCTGGCAGTGGGAATATATATGAGCTGATAACGAAAACTCATGTGATTTTTAATCGTAAGCACTACACATTGAACCTACTTTCGAGTGGGTTCGAACCATGGTGCGTATATAGGAATTTGGAAAATGATTTTCCAAGTTTTGAGTAGAATTCGCACTCGCCCATACATACCTTGAATAAAAAGAGTTTTTGAGTCAGTACAGAATACAAAACAGTAACCAGCACAATACCAGCAAATTTCAAACTTCAAGCACCACTAACAAAGTACTGAAACAAACGGGCAGATCTATTCATCAGAAACAAGAAGCCAATGGTCGTTAGCCACAAAAAGTGCCACTTCCGGCGGCAAATAACGGCCATCGGGCGGCGACGTGATAAATAAAGGGAACTCCGCCGACGCTGCTCGACTACAAACTCGCGGAGTAGGTACCTATACCCCAGTTGATACTTTGTAAGAATCGTCAACCAGGTACTTCACTAGATTAGTAGAATTTAGAAAGTTGGGCGATTTCTAAAACTGATCTTTAACCAAATGGTAGTAAAGGTTAGGATTTCGCAGATTTTCGTTTTTTGGAACAAAAACTCTACTAAAATTAAATAGGTCGGACTTGTTAACGCTAACTGTACTATTGATAACTATGGTTACTGACGTACTATGATTACATTAAAGTTTTTATGAACTATCTATTCGTCCTTAATTTACATCTACGTGTGTATTTCTCTAATCCACACAAAGTGTATTCAACGTTTATTAAGTGGACGACAGAAGAATGGAACAACCATACGAGCGTCTTTTTATCCTAAAAAATAAAATCTGGGATTATTCAAGGTAAGAGTGAAGCGGTATCTTCTAACCAAGCACAAGACAAGTCTATCATCACTTACCATCAGGTGAGACTCCGGTCAAATGTAAGACAAATAGGTGAATCCTATTCATAAAACTAAAAATCCCCGAGGTCTTATTGCAAACATTATTTTCATTAAGTTACATTGAAGCACTCGCAGGTAAATAGGCATTTTCTAGGTCAAAACGAAACGTGCCTAAGCGTTTTATTGTCTACACGTGCTCCCAGTTAGTTCTAGAAGCACGGAGCACAGTCGATAAATCGCGGCCACCCGAAGGCATTCCACTTAGATTGCAGGCGCCGGAATGTCACCTAATTGTTGTCCTCGCCTGTAGGGGTGGAAGGGGGGCATAGTGTCAAGGGAGGCTGCTCAAACAGCAGTTTGTGTAGAACTGTGGAAGTGGGCTAGGTTTCTACCGCTATACATGGTATTAGGTATGTATGTGTTATGTGAGTAAACGAATATGGTACCGAGTCAGTCGTGCTTGTGCGGGGTGATCATGCAACTTTGATAGCAATGCAACAGGAGAAATTTCATTCCAAATTTTAAAATTACCTTAGTAACTCTGCACATAAACTGCGTATTGAAACTGTCAATCCATACTTTTTGTGTTTCGATCGGTTGCAATCGAGTTACATTATCGCCTAGCTGAAAGCTTTTTAACCTTAGCATAAAAACAATATTACTGGCCTGATAGCTCAGTTGGTAGTAGCTCTGTCTTCTGAACTGTAGGTCGTGGGTTCGATTCCTACCTAGGACAAATATTTGTGTGATGAATATAGGTGTTTGTTCTGTGTCTGGGTGTTATATTATGCTTTATGTACCTATGTATTTACAAACAAAAAGTATTTAAGTATTGTATTAGTTACCTGGTTCCCATAGTACAAGCTTTGCCTAGTTTGGGGCTAGATGGCGCTGTGTGAAATGTCCACACATATTTTTGATTGGAAACGATCGCCAAACATTATCACTACAGTAACCAATGCATAATAAGACACCTACACCCATCAAATTTAGCACTAAAAATAAATATCATGCAAAGATTCTCTCTAGTGATCATAAAATTAAAAGCAACTCCACCGTCTTAACCACACTGCAGTCAGTAGCTTACGTAGCAAGGAGCAGCGAGTATGTAAAGCCAATGCTGTTTAAACATCGATAGTGCATGTCTCTAGGGCAGGCCCTGCGTGGTGTCGACTGTCGACCTTACGATGCTGACTCGAAGATTCGATATTATATCGATAGAATTTATATCCTTTTAGCCACGTGGTTCAGGCGGGGTAAGAATAAAACCACCCCATCTCTTCCCGTGGGTGTCGTAGGAGCCGTCTAAGGGAGTATCCAGAGAATTGGCAGCAGCATTCTCCTAAGTACATTAAAATCTTCTGCGATCATCAAGCCGCTTTTACTTTAATTATTACTAAATCATAATATAATGAAATTATACACCTATTTATTAAAAATAATGCTTTAACATATCATATAATACCAGGCATTATTATCGACACTTCGTGCATCGAGTTTAGAAAATGTGCTTTTTTAATACAATATAAAAAGAGCTGAATATAATGATGGAAAAATTAATATCGTTTGGTATCATTAACATAATTCAATGCTGTCCCGTATCATCGACATTGTGTATCGATACTTTGGAGCACGTCGTCCCGCAAGCCTCGGGCAAGTATCGCCTGTCGATATTATCGACTCCCTGTAGACATGTTACTAGTGATGCGTAAACATACTAAAGATTTTATACAGTAACTGTTTTATTCCGTCGTTTACTTATTGCCCTTATAATACTAGTTGCGCCCGCGGTGTTGCACGCGCATAAAAGTATTGTATGTGTTAATCTAGCGTAAAAGCTATCGGCATTCTATCAAAATCCGTTTAGTAGTTACGGTGATATAAGGTAACAAACATTCACACATACAAACTTTCGTATTTATAATATTAAGTAGGATAGAATAGGATAGGAAGGATAGGATAATAACGCTCAACGAAAGTAAAAAATAGGACAACACATTGAAAGCCAAAAATAACAAATATCTATTATTGTTTCACAGTTTCTTTTTAATATTTATATTAATACACTCACCTACTTCAGATGTAATGAATAATGGTTTACTACAATGTTAATGAGTTTTTGGCGGATAAATATTGACTTATGCATTTTTTAATGAATTATTTTGAACTGACATTTTATTAATTATTGTTATTTATCATTTTTCATTCTGTATTTTATTGAAATTTATTGTTTTACTGGTATACCTTTTTAATATGACTATTCAATTGGCATGTACCTATGTAACCATTTTAATGTATTGACATGTTTGTACTATTTATTGACATTGTTAATTAAGTAGTTACATTATTATTGCATGCTGAAAAGCAGTATATGGCGCTCTTAATATTATAAAATTGACACCTGTATTATTGTACCCACTTACGCAATGAATAAATGAATTATGAATTAATGAATTAGTGAATAATTATAAAGGACCCGATAAAAAATATAATTAGGGTTTGAAACAAATAGACGTGTACAAAAACGACGTCTACGTCAGTTATCACTGCCGTCGGAAGATTATGTATATGATGCTCAGCAAGCTAAGCACGAAGAGTTTCTTTCTATTTTTCAGCGTTCTGTTCCAAATAGACGTCCCGGCAATCCGAGCCCGGGAGTTCCTCAGTACGTGCCACGCATGAAACTGAATGTATTTATTTACTGCGTCGTCCGCGCCTGTAAACCGCCTTTGAGATGAACTCTTTGCTATGTCTGTTTAACTTGAATTTAGACACATGTTTAACATCGTTTATGTTGGAAAGCGATAAGAATTTTAATTATGAGAAGCTCTATATTGTTCAAAAGTTACACAAATTTTAATCTTTTCTCATTTAATCCTCGAGTTAAAAGCTTTTGTGTTGAAGGATTTCAATTAATTCTCCACGATATGGGCCATATTTCTGTTTAAACAATTATTATTATAATCAGTTTCATGTTTTTGTAGTCTTCGGATACAACTAATAGGTAGTTTACTTTTTGCTATGTGGTGTTTCATTAAAGAGTTCTATAATTATATCGACTTATTTATATAAAGACGACTTTTAACTTTACAATAGTCTCAGTTTATGAAATATATAGTTCATATATCGATAAGCATATTACACATCACTAGTGCTGTCAAGTGGGGTTAACTATTGCAATAACTCTCCCAGGGCGGTTCGCATCACCTCCAATGCATTGCAGCTGGTTGCAGACTATAAGAATATTGTTATAGAGCTTAAGTAGGTACCTACTGGTAGATATAATCTACTTCCTAAAGTGATATATACATTGAATGGAAAGTTTTACGGTGAAAATCATGCTTTGTTGCTCAAATTCTCTTAGGCAGTCAGAATCGCCGAAACCCCATAAAAATTAGGCCAGAAACACCTGCAGATCTCTCAATTTTGTTGACTGGCCTGTTTGTTAGCTTAATTGGTACTTGGTAGTAGTACTGCCTTCTGAACTATAGGTTGTGGGTTCGATTCCTACCCAGGACAAAGATTTGTGTGATGAACATCGATGCTTGTCCTGTTTCTGGGTGTTACATTGTATTCTATGTATGTATTTACAAACAAAAAAAAGTAGTAAGTATTCTATCATAGTCATCTGGTTCCCATAGTACAAGCTATGCTTATTTAGGGGCTAGATGGCGCTGTTTGAAATGTTCACACATATTTATTTATTTAGTTTAAGCAGATTCTATTGCAATTGTCCCCTTAATCAATCTGTTCAATTTATTTGATAGAAAACTAACGAAACGAGTCGATTTTTTGTCACTCACCTTTGTCATAACTCAAAAAAATTAGGGTTATTTAGATAACGTCCAAGGACAAAACCATCCGTATTGGAGCAGACTGCTAAGCAAGACCAAGTAGACAAATCGACCGAGTAGCAAAATGTCAGGATCGTGATAAATGTCCATATATTATAGTTGCGAGACGATCAAGATAAGAAAGTAAACACATGACACACTACGTAATACACTACATAAAACGTAAGTAAGATAAAAATGCTCCCTCAACACTTCATTACCTTTAAAAGAGCGTTTTCCTTACAACACAGCAAGAAATAAAGTCTATCAATAGTGTAATATACTAAGTACCACCACCTACCACCTCTATAAGACAATCAGACGATAAAACCATTTCATTAAACGACCACTAAAGTTTAAACACCAGAGCTAAGACAAATGGAAGAACTCAGCATTGGAAATACTGGCTCTGAGAACAATACAGTATGTTGCATGAGACATGACATGTTGTATAATGTTAAGTCTTTTTTGACAGTGGCTTTTTGTGATTGAGCCCTTGATCCGTTTTTGGATTTAAGACTTCATCAAGAGCCTGATGAGTCAATACCATAGACCTCTCCCAGAGCATAGAGCGCTTTAGTTCTGTAGATCTTCTAATCTCGGACCTTATCTCCCGGATATATACAAGTGAAAGCAAATAATTAAAAAAAAAACGTAATGATCGACGCCAAAAAAATTATAAAACCAAGACTAACTGTTAACCTCCTTTTAAAATCAGTTAAAATATTTAGAAAAAACTTAGGTACAATTCATTATGTTACAACGTGCTGTTTCACTGCCAGGCACTGTAACTACCTAGTCTATCTATAAAAACAAAACTCTCAAAAATATCAAGTCTCAAGTCCAGCGGTTAGGACAATACTTGTTTTTTCTCTGTTGTTTGGACTGTATGGCATGGGTTTACTAAGCCAGTCCAAAATACGTTTCAACTTGTTACATTTCACCTGTGTCGACTCACCTAACGCTCATTTGAACTAGATTTCATTTAAGCTAATTATTTTACACCTTTGATTCATTTCACCTAAACTTTATGTTTTAAGGATCTAGATGCTATTTCATCAAGTTACATTTTACCAATTTTATATTTCAACTTAATTTTGATTTAAGTATTAGACTTGTCTGCCACTCTGTAAGTCAGTCAAGACAAAACCTTTTATAGATTAGATGGAAGATAGATAATCGGACTCATTCTCCACAAAAAGCACTTCAAAAATCTCATAATATCTCCGAGCTTTACTAAGTGAAGGTAATGCAAAACGTTTCTTCTCGTACAGGCGCGTTGAGTGCATAATTTGTAAATATTCATGCGCGATCACTTCGCGGCCGACGCGCGACGTCGCGTCGTGCGATTATACGTCACGAACTCATGAATATGCGGCCGCGTGCCGCCCGCCT
Organism: Ennomos quercinarius; assembly: GCA_910589525.2. Classification (NCBI taxonomy): domain Eukaryota; kingdom Metazoa; phylum Arthropoda; class Insecta; order Lepidoptera; family Geometridae; genus Ennomos; species Ennomos quercinarius. The sequence goes on from OU342491.1 coordinate 554,393, forward strand.
CGTCTGTGCGAGACCTTACCGTTAGAATAAGTAGTTGAATGCAACGTTAGTAGATTCTTAAACAAAAAATAAATGGTCACGCGTTTAATGCAATTATAATGTTGCCGAGTAAAAAATAGGTTGACGATAGAAAATTCTTTTTTCGCATAAATAAAACAGGTGAATTCAGCTCAATGCATTTTCACTTGAAGCACGGGCCTTCACTCGCATGGAGAGAGTGTAGGTCACCATCTACCTCGCTAGTCAATTGCCAGTTAGTGGATGACACATGCTCTCGAATTGTATGATTCATGAACGTGCCGGTTCCTCACTATTTGGCTATGACTGACTTTGTGTGTGAGTGCTAGTTGGAAAATAGATAGATAGATAATGGATAAACCTTTTATAGATACACTACACAATGAATCATTAAAAACTAAGTGAAGAAACTTAACAAAAATCTAATAAAATGTAGTCTTATCGCTCAAAGTGACTCTTCCAGACAGCATTGCATGGAAAGGAATAACAGTACTAAATTGCCAAATTAAAACAAAATAAAATAAATAACACAAAATTGAGCCTCTTTATTGGCGATGGCTGCAGGAGGCAAGCAGCCACTCAAAGTGGCGCTCCATGGGGGAGGACTGTGTTCAGCAGTAGACGTCTGCAAGCTGATGATGAGTCTGTATTTGGGCTCATTATTTACCAAAACCTAAATGCAAATACCTGTTTTTTTTGGTGTTATTAAGGAAGATTTCTTATTACTACAAAGTGAGACCGCCAACAAAACCTTCCTGAAATCTGTATCCATTGGCGATCTTTCAAAACCAAAAGCCAGTGGCTGTCCAAGACAAATGTCTCGTCGGACGACCACCGCGCGTGATGGATGCCGCCATTACTCCTCGCTCCTGCAGCCGCCGGCCGCTGGAGACGGAGGACGGACCTGGCTGTAGATCGATAGATATAGTCTTATGAATTCACTGGCTGTGTTAGTTATTCTTAGGAAGGTGAGAAATTTGAAGAAATACAGGATGCAATTTAATTAATTGGCATTAATGGTGCGAGAGCCCACTGCAAAACAACCTACGTCATCGAGTACCCCAATAAGTTATCTTTAGATCGTTAACCGACACTTAAACATGTAAAAAAAACAGGTCTGCCAGTTCCAATCCTGCCGGGTCATGGAAATAATCCACCTCCACCAACTTCAAATGCCTTGAATACTAAGTTTCGCCAAGTTGGCCTGGCAGACCTTTTAATCTATTATCAGGGTAACCTTGGCTATTATTAGGCATAGGTTTCATCGGGGTATTCGCTGAGGTAGGTAAAGGATGTGAAGGGCACATTCTTTTTTAAATATTTAGATGTCGGTTAACGATCTAAAGATAGCCTATTGGGGTACTCGATGACGTAGGTATTTGTGCAGTGGGCTCTCGCACCATAATTGAGTGCATGATAGTAACATCATTTTATTGATGGTTATTAAAGTATAAAGAGTGCAAATGAAAATATTTTCTATTGAAAATTATAGAGATTGCCGCGGTGCCTAACGTAGTTAGCACGAACGATTTTGATACTGTTAAAAGTTTTTTACCTTGTATGTAATAATTAAAAACAGTACATAATTAATTTTGTACTGTAGCAGTTGATCCTATTTTTGGAGTCCGTTAGATTTAAAAAATGTTGGTCTACACGTGACCGGTGTTATGTATAGGTACCCACTTTCAGAAGGTGCTAATGAATTCAATTACACCCAGTATGATATATTGCACGTGATGTGAAAAAGCCATTCAAATCTGACTACCCGGGTAAAAATTATCCAAGGTCGTACAAAAAGTCACGTCAACTTCAAAACCTATTCATTTTGTCGTCGGTAAAATTTAATCATTTTCTTCACATGGCAATCTATTAAGAAAATAAGAAAATAATAATACATACCTACGGGTCCACCTTTTGGATACGTTTATTAGCTTAGCTCCATTTTATAGTAGGATAGGTAGATTTAAGATATTTTATTCCCTTTTATGTAAGTCCTACGTAGATTCCCATCATGATCCAATTTAAAGTCAAATAGGAACTACCAAAACCCATCCCAAAACACTTGTCTATGAAATATCAATTGTCAAATAATTGGTAACAAATGGCGGCAACATTGCAGTTCCTCAAACAATGAACAGTCAACTGAAATTCAATCCCGATGCATTGTTCAGTTAGGAAACAATCAGAGGCGTCAAGCGAAATAATTAACTGCAGTTAGTGCCGCGACCGATTTAAAGCTCTTCGCACACTGAAGTCACCCAATATCAACTCAACTCAGTAGTTGCAGTTCATGTTACTGTTATGATGTATTAATAAGGGATGCAATTGTCCACTTTTTAATTTGGTATCGTGTCTGGCAAATAACTTGAGTCCTGATGGCCTAGCATGCGCACCGCGAGAAAACTTGTCGTCGCTGTTAGAGTGAGGCGCTACCATAGTCTTTTCACGGTCTCTCAAGATAAAGTTTCGAGAAAATTTGTCGTGGTGCGCATCCTAGCCGGGGTGGTAACATGTACATTATACATAATTGTTACAGTTATTGTAATAATATTGTCTTATTTAAAAAAAAACTTGATGTGTGCTGTACGTATCTGAAAAAAGCAAGTTCTCTTTCCTACTACTGGTGCAAGCTATCCTGCACAACACAGAAAAGAAAACACCTGATTTATAGAAGAAGCAACAAGAAATATTACAGTGATGTTGAGTCGATTAAGTGTGCAAAGACCTTTACATCCTCAACCAAACTACGCTAGTTTGACATTGTGAACTGTGAATTATTAATGACACAGTTTGACAGTGTGAAGTGTGCTTTAGCTAGTAACGTAGCAAATGGCAGGTGATAGTGTTCTGAAATGTTAATCATTTGCAAACTAAGTTCATTAAATATATAAATAAATATAAATAACGCGCAACGATTACCTGACCCCTGATTCCTGGACCCTAACTAGGACTCCCTGTACCTACTGGACCCAGGAACTACGAGCACCATGGTCCTACGACACCCAGACACAGAACAAGTATTTGCTCTTTTTTTCATGTCCACAAATACTTGTACTGTCGCGGGAATCGAGCCCACCGCCTCCAGGTTATGAGCCGACCTGCTCAGCCACCACACCGCAGAGGCTGTCCAAGTTCATTGTTGCAAGATGAAGCATGGCACAAGGAGGAGAGGAATGCCAATACACTAAGAAAACAGCGTAGATCAGATATATCCCAAAAACTGTCTTAAAACTAAATGGCGCTGCAAAATGAGCGGGCTATAAGTTGAGCGTAGATCAGAAGTATGCCAAAAAATTGTGCTCTATTGTTTATTCTAAAAATAGAGCATTATTCTGTTTTGCATTGAAATACTCAATTATTAAATTGCTATTTACCATATGTTTTTTTTATTATAGACATGTAAGCAATTGTCCCTAGCTAAAACTTCGAACATGAAATAATCATAAGTACCTACTTATTTCTCTGGAAATAGACTTTTTTCTAATGTAAGCTTTAAAATACCGTTAATGTAGTTTAATATAAATTCAATAGATAGATAGATAGAAAATGCTCTATTGCACAAACAACAAATGTAGGTACATAGGCAAACGTAATGCTAGAGAGCATTATCTTCCAGTTAACTTGGGTGTAACGTAGAAATTTTTATGTGGCTGTACAACGCAGCGATAGAAATTCAAGAGTCAGTGTTTGACACAGAAGCATATCCGTGTAAACAGACCCTAAATTGAGACTTGATCGAGTAAACACACCTTATTGATTACAGTCCACTTTATTATCTATGCTATCGAATGACATTTAAAAACCTATCTGTCAATGGTTGTTGTCTCTGTCTCTTACAATAAAACCATCGCCGTAAGCACACGTTCATTTTCGCTCTTTTTATTTAATTTCCCAGCCAAGTGGTCCCATCGAGTTTTCTGGCCCAAATAGTTGCGTTATAGTTACTGCCGCCACGAACCATACATATTTACGTTATAAAGTGCAACATTATTGGATACTATTGTGCGATTACGACAGATTACATTGCGCCGACGCCGGCCGGCTCCATGTGCTGGCCGCCATATCAGCATCTAGCACGTATGGGAAAAATATGTCTAAAGCCGTGGGCGTGGGTGATGCCCAAGACAACACAGAGGAGCTGCGTAAGCTGCGCGCCACCGTTGGACAATGCAAAGCTGCATTCACGCGATTCGAAATGTATGTAGCGGCACACAAGCACAAAGTTTCAAAGACTATTTTGGCAAACATGAAAGAAAGGCTAAAAGTTCTCGAAGGCGTATGGGGCAAATACAGCGACACACAATTAGAAATAAATGTTCTTTCAAATAAAACTTCGGAAGATGATTTCGCAGATGAAATAGAAGAAAGGTACTTTAAGCTAATGGAAATAGTGAACTCACTTGCACCCACGAAGACCGCCAGTGATGAAACTATCGGTTCCGAGCGCTCAAAAAACAATAAATTGCCAAGTATCGATATACCTGTCTATACTGGAGAAGACATAACCAAGTACAGACCATTCATACAGCTATTTTCAGCAGTGGTTGGTAATGATGCATCACTGGCACCTGTTCAGAAACTATACTACCTCAGAAGTTACCAAATTAATTATTTTTACGCACAGTCAGACGGTCGCCAAATTCGCCAATCGCCATTTCTTTGAGTCACTATATTGTACAGCCCGGAATGCACGTCCAAATAATGCACGCACGGTCAGTATTGTACGACCAGGGCCCCGTTTTATAAAGCTACCAGGGCCTTGTTTTATAAAGCTACAAGTACAAGCTAACAATTGTAGCAGCTACAAGAACAAGTAACTACAAGTTACTAGTTAAGGCGTTTTATAAACAACAATTATCGATTACAAGTGTAAATTACAAGTATTATGCACATCACTATGAACATCACTGAGGCCTCACGCGGCGGGGACCACAGACCAAGTAGAGGATAAAGTGTAGATTATGATATTACAAGTTGCACATCACTATGTATAAACTAGGTGGTAGGACTTTCCTGCAAAGTTCGTCTAGGTAGGTACCACCGCTTTGCTTGTTATTCTGCCGCCAAGCAGTAGTGTGCAAGCACTACTGTGTTCCGGTTTGAAGGGCATTGTAGCTAGTGAAATTACTGGGCAAATGAGACTTTATGATCTGATCACTCAGTCTAGTAATCTGATTACTAGACTGTGTGATGTCTCAGGATGACGTGCGCAGTGCAGTGTCACGCGAAACTTTATTGTATTTAAAGTTCCGAGTGACACTGCAACTGTTATGGGCGGCCGTGTCGCTTAACATCTGGTGAACGACTAGCTCGTCACGTCATTCAATCGCATAAAAAAAAAAAAAAAAAAAGTCACCTGCAAAAAGAAGCATTATCATTGAAGGGCTGCCTCTAACAGATAATTCATATGAAGATGCATTATTCTTACTGAAAGAACGTTATGACAACCCATGCGTTTTGATCACAAGCTATGTGAATAATATTTTGGATTATCCGCATATTCAAAGAGGAACAGCAGCGAGTCTTCATGAATTTGTTTCCCATGTAAAGCAACAGCTGGGAGCTATCAAGAACATGGAGCAACCAGTGGAATCGTGGGACATGTTGTTGCTGCCTATTTTGCTTCGGAAGCTAGACCAATATACTTCCAGAGCGTACCATATGGAAAGAAATAAAAGCAAGCTTCCAGCTTTGAAGAAAGTCAACGTTTGGAAACAAAACCAGCAAGACAATTGAAGGCAGTCAGCTTAGTTACTGTAAAAAGTTCATCAGAGTGCAGGTATTGTAATGATAGTCATAAACTTTATATTTGTCCTAAATTTAAAATGGCTTCTGTCAAAGAAAAATTGGATTTTGTAAGAGCAAAGCAATTATGTAATATCTGTTTAAATCCACATAAAAATAAATGTAGGTACAGATTTAAATGCACAACATGCAATTCAAAAGAGCATAATTCTCTTTTACATAACAATGATGTGTCTGTAAATGCTTGCATACCTAGCTTATGTCATGGTGTTGTTCTGCTGCCCACGGTGAAAGTGAAGGTTGCAAAGGCTGATGGTTCCTTTGTGATTGCCCGTGGACTGTTAGACAGTGGCAGCCAGACCTCATTTATAACATTAGAGCTCAAGAATGAGTTGGATTTAAAACCTTTCCAAAAGAGGTTGAATGTCACTACACTGGGGCAGCAGTGCAATCCTGTGTCAGAAGCAGTGGTCATTAATTTAACTTCAAAGGTTGATAGCTCATTTACTCAAAGTGTTGTGTGTTCAGTGGTAGACAAAATAACTTCACCCTTGCCACAGTATAAATTAAATTTAAGTCAGTTCATTCCTAATGTCATTATGGCTGATGATGAGTTTAACTCTCCCAACAAAATATCACTGCTTCTAGCTGCTGATGTATTTTTCAGTGTACTTATACCTGAAAATAAAAGGCTCAACAATGGGCTTATCCTTCAAAACACAAAGCTGGGTTATATTATAGCAGGGGGTACTTACAGACAATCTAGCGTTAAGGCAGAAGACTCCGCAACCAATTGTGTAACTGAAGATGATATTCGCCCCATTATGGAGCGCTTCTGGGAAATAGAAGCCTTAGGGGACACCCAAGAGCCCACACTCACTAGTGAAGAGGAGCTGTGCGAGTTGGATTTCAAGAAGAATGTACAACTTCTCAATGGTAAGTTCCAAGTATCATTGCCACTTAAAAAACCACTTACAGAGCTAAACTTGGGTGATTCATTTTCTATCGCTATTCAAAGATTAAACAGCTTGTATAAAAGGCTTGTTCAAAATGAAATCTTGTATGCAGAATATTCAAATTTTATTCATGAATATGTCAATTTAGGTCATGCAAAACTGTATGATATAAATAATAAATTTGAGTCCATGTACTTCTTATCACACCATGCTGTGATAAGGGAGGATAAAAGGACAACACGATGCCGTGTTGTTTTTGATGGTAGCCAAAAATCAAGATCACAAATAGCATTAAATGATGTACTGTACAATGGAAAAATTCCTCAAAAAGATTTATTTGACACTTTAATAATGTTCCGCACATATGAGTATGTCTTCATGACAGATATCAAGAGCATGTTTAGGCAAATAATCTGGATCCTTCTCAAAGACACTTGCAGAATATTCTGTGGAAAGAGGATATTAATTCTCCAATTAAATGTTTACAGCTGCAGACGGTGACCTACGGGCTGAAGTCATCGAGCTACCTTGCCACTAGATGTCTCCTTGAGCTGTCCGAGCGCTTCCAAGCTGAGCTGCCTCTGGCTGCCGATGTGTTGAGGTATAATACCTACATAGATGACATTTTGGCTGGCTCACAAAGCCTAGAGCAGGCCATTGAGGTAAGAGACCAAGTTATTAATCTTTTAAAGAAAGGTGGCTTCGAACTCCATAAATGGTCAGCTAATAATCCAGCTTTGTTGAAGGATATACCTCTAGAAAAACATCATTTTAATGAAATAGAAATGTACAATACAGAAACAGCTTGTCTGAAAGCATTAGGTATTTCATACAATGTTCAAACTGATCAGCTTAAAATGGCAGTATCCAATGTTAACAAAGAAAATGTTACTTGGACTAAACGTCAAGTATTAAGATTCATAGGTAGCATATTTGATCCTTTAGGTGTCATCGCACCGATTGTACTTAAAGCAAAACTATTTATGCAAACAGTATGGCAATGTAAATTACACTGGGACGACACTTTGAGTGATGAGCTACAAAAAAAATGGTGTGAATTCTATGATAGCCTGTCCAACATGCCTCCAATATATGTAAACCGAAACATTATGTTTTCTAATGCCACAGACATACACATAGTTGGTTTTTGTGATGCATCTTTTCAGGGATATGGAGCATGTATCTATGCCAGAATTACAAATAAAAATGCTGTACAAGTGAATTTACTTTGTGCCAAGTCAAGAGTAGCACCTCAGAAAAATAAATTAACTATACCTAAACTAGAGTTGTGCAGCGCACTGATGTTAACTGAACTTGCAACTAGAGTAACAAAAATTTTAAATATAAATAAAATCAGTTTGTTCACTGACTCAACGGTAGCGCTGGCATGGATACAGTCCCACTCAAATAAGCTTGAGCCCTTTGTAAAAAATAGGGTTAATAAAATTAAATTACTTACCTCTCCTGATGTGTTTCACCATGTGCCTGGTCTGCAGAACCCCGCTGATCTAGTTAGTAGGGAAGTGGATCCACAGAGTCTGGCATCAAACAAACTCTGGTGGAATGGTCCAAGCTTTCTTTTAAACTCCGATTTTGCTGATTATCACAAGTCCAATGATACTGAGAAGCTTGAACCTCTTTTGGTGCCAGAAACTGCAGTAGTTGAAGTACATACAGAAGATAGTTCAGGTAGGGGCAGTGTTCTTCCAATAATAGAAAATTGTTCTAGTATTTCAAAAATGCAGCGTATAATAGCTTATGTCTATAGATTTTATAAAAATTGTAAAAATAGTGTAAAAATTAAAACTAATAAAAATAACACTAAAAATAAAAACCCGCCTGACCCTGTAACTTCAGAAGAATTAAAAATGGCACTTGTAAAAATAATTAATTGTATACAACAAGTACATTTTGAGAAAGAGATTAATTCATTACGAAACAAGCTGCATATTAAGTCACACTTGTTATCACTGAGTCCTTTCATTGATAATAAAGGATCATTAAGGGTAGGTGGCAGGCTTAGTAATGCTGATGTGCCTTATGAGCAAAAACATCCCTTATTGTTGCCAAAAAGTTGTCACGTTACAAATTTAATCATACAGCGTGAACATCTGAATTTATTACATTCTGGGCCCAAACTGACATTATTTAGTTTGACCCAAAGATACTGGCTAGTAAATGGAATCCGTGAAGTAAAGAAAAATTTACACAAATGCGTTCAGTGTTTTAAATTAAAGGCAGACTCTGCAGCTCAGATGATGGGTTCACTTCCCTCTAGTAGACTTCAGATGGGTTCTCCATTCCAGACAGTGGGAGTAGATTATTGCGGTCCTTTTGATGTAAAACAAAAAAGATGCAGAAAACCGTTAATAACTAAGGGTTATATAGCATTATTTGTATGTTTTGTAACCAAGGCAATACACTTGGAACTTGTTTCTGATATGACCACAGAGACCTTCTTAGCTGCATTAAAACGTTTTATTTCACGAAGAGGCTTACCTAGTCATATTTATTGCGATAACGCTAAAACATTTAAGGGTGCTGAAAATCAATTAAATGCTCTATACAAATTAACCAGAAGCCATGACCACATAAATGAAATAACAAGTCATTGTGCTTCACAGGGAATAAAATTTAATTTCATTCCCAGCTATTCTCCCACCTTTGGGGGTTTATGGGAAGCTGGAGTCGCTAGTTCAAAATACCATCTAAAGAGAGTAATGGGAAAGTCAGTTTTACCTACGAAGAGCTCCAAACAATTATTACTCAAATAGAAGGTATATTGAACTCTAGGCCCCTAGCACCTGTCACACGGGATCCATGTGATTTCACTTGCTCAACTCCTGGGCACTTTTTAATAGGTAGACCCATTACTTCATTTCCAGACTGCGACTATACATCTGTGAATGAGCACAGACTCAAATTCTGGAAACAATGTACTCAAAAGGTTCAGAGCTTTTGGAAGCTATGGCAAAATTGCTATTTAGTTCAATTGCAAAATAGACCCAAATGGAAGTTACCAGTAAAAGATTTAAAAATAGGTCAGTTAGTCTTAATTAAAGAGCAAACTTCTCCGCTGTGGTGGCCCCTGGCTAGAATTATTAATGTTTTCCCCGGGAAGGACAACAGAGTAAGGGTTGTTGAACTATTACTCCAAAGTAAAAGTAAAAAGAAAATAGCAGCCAATAAGGTCTGTCTCTTGCCTATATATGATGTAGATGATTAGTTTATTTTCTTTGTTAAAATAATATCTAATTAGTTTAAGTAAGCTTAAAATATATCTATACCTATATTAAGATAAAACCTACATGAAAAGTATAACTATTGTGTATAGTTATAATATAATAAGCGCATATGTATAAGTAATAGTTTAATGTAACTTTAGTCAGGCTATGTTATGTTATCAATGTCTATATGTACTATGTAACTATAAAACTTAAAAACAATATAACAAGAGGTACATAATTAACTAGCACTAGTCCCTAATCTGGTGTACTAATGTCATAGTTTCCTTATTATTATGTACTAATAAATCCGTATTTGTAGTTGTATCTATCTAGAGCCATAAATTAAGATAAATAAAAATTCATATATTAACAAGTTATGTACAATATCTAACACTAGCATTCATTTGTGTACTGGTGATGTAGAAAACTATGTATCTTACCTAAACTTTATTTATGTAAAATTAATATAAGCATGTAAACAGAATCCTAAATTAAAACAAGTTCATATTTGCATATCTTACCTTGAAATTAGACTCAATTGTGTAGAAAATCAGCTTAGTTTATTTTTATTTCAATGTTAATCTGCATAAATTCTATAAAATCATTATCTACCTTTAAAACTCATTATTGTATATTATGTACATGCCTACTAGCATTGTACCTAAAGTTTTTATGTATTTTAGCTAAGTACTTACCTTACCTGTAGAGTATAAACCTTTTGTTAATAGTAGAGTCCATTAACTTAGTACCAGTAGAGTAGTAGAGACATACCAATGAATTGTTCGGTAGAGTTAAAAATCTTTTTCACTTAAAATATTTCTTTATTTTGTTATCAGCATAAAAATTTGTTCATTATACAACATCAAGGCTCAATTTAGAATAAAGAAGTTTTGTCATAGTTAACGGTTGAGATCAATGTAAACTTTAGTAAAATCTTTCATTAACTTATATTTTCCCCGGGAATTATGTTTGACACAGAAGCATATCCGTGTAAACAGACCCTAAATTGAGACTTGATCGAGTAAACACACCTTATTGATTACAGTCCACTTTATTATCTATGCTATCGAATGACATTTAAAAACCTATCTGTCAATGGTTGTTGTCTCTGTCTCTTACAATAAAACCATCGCCGTAAGCACACGTTCATTTTCGCTCTTTTTATTTAATTTCCCAGCCGGTCAGTATTGGCACTTGTAGTGTGTGAATTCGGACTTGCACCGCTACATCATATTAACACCCGCAACATGCGTCCGAACTACTTGTAAAGACGCCCAACAGTACAAGCTCACGCCTTCCACGATGTAGACGCCTCAATAGACTCCAGTACCACCGAACACCTGTTTCATTTATCACCACCACCAGAACCTGGACCACCTTCGGAGCTGGCTCCTCCAGCCCAGCTCACCAGACATAGATAGCGATCCCACCAGCGCTATCATGTCATTACATGGCGACCCTGCCAGTGGCTACCGACTAAGAAGAAATTGAGAAGAAATGAATTAAAATGAAAGTAAGCAAGTTATTTATGAAGAAAAATAGAGGCGCGTAATTATTAAGAAGAAAGAAGATTAATTATAAGGAAAATAATATTGAAGAAAGAAAATGAAGACTTTTGAAGACAAGGTTATGAAAAATGAAGATGAACAATAAGAAGAAAAGTTATGAAGAAAGAAGATAAATAATAAGAAGAAAAATAAATATGAATAATGAAGATGAATAATTATGAAGAATGAATATTTTATTTAAGAAAAGATTTTATTTTTGAAGATTTGTTATGAAGAGATGAGATTTTTTAAGAAGAATAATACGAAGGAAGAAGAGGCGTTATAAGAAGAAGGAAGAAAGTTTATTTTATGAAGAAGTATATTGAAGATTTTATGACTACAAAATAAAATGAATGATTAATGGTGATGATAAAATATATTTATGAACATAAACCATAAATATACAAAGGTGTTCTACATAATTATAGAAGAAACTAACTCACATAACAAGAAGGCTTCTAAAATAGAGCGGTATAATATACACCGACTCTACCGGCATAATATACACCGACTCTACCGGCGAGTATTAGTGCCTTGAATTATTAAAAGGCCTATTGAATTATTTTTTTGAACGAGTTCTTCGGCATCAAGGAGCACGGGAGCAAGGATCGGTGTCCAGGGAATTCCCGGCCCAAACGTAAGGATTGTAGCAGCGAGCACCAGCTCTGCGTACCACCACCAGGCTACCCTAAGAAGACCAGCGACTCAAGACTCGAGGTCAAGATTGAAGAGAGCCCCGTCCTATGCCGTCGTAAAAATGTTTATCGTAATAAGTAACGGTATATTTTTTTTAAGAAAACGTAAGTAAGTATTTATTCCTTCAAAGATTTTTTTTAATGAAAGTTATTTTTTTGATTTTATGAATATTTTATGGCCTATATTTTCTTAATTTACATTTTTACATAATTTACTAACTCTTGAGGATTTTTTTTTACACTGAGATATTTTATTATTTTACTTGACTTTATACAATTTTGAAACGAAAATGGAGAATTTTGATATGGAAACGGCCATCGCCTTGTTACCTGAGATGACAGGACAAGAGCAAATAACTAAGTCCTTAATTGACAACATTGAATATTATAGCGAAATGATTCATGAGAGTTCCCACAAATATTTAATTAATTTTGTGCTGAAAACCAGGCTAACACAAGTAGCTAAATTTTATTTGAAAGCAAATTACGATACCGTAGAAAGTTTATTGAAGGACATGAAAAAGCATTTAATTTCCAAAAAGTGTTCAGTTGCAATTCAAACTCAACTATTTAATTGCAGACAAGGAAATAGGTCTATAGTACATTTTGGTAAAGAGATAGAAGAATTATTTTATGACCTAACTTTGGCTCAGTCAGAAGGTGACAGGAATAAATTTGAAGTTTTGAGACCAATCAATGAGAATTTTGCGATCAGATGTTTTGCGAATGGTTTAAATAATAATCGAATAAATATTATATTAATAGCGAGGCAATTTCAGTCATTAAAAGAAGCCATCCAGACCGCTATAGATGAAAATACAATATTATCATTCAGGAAAAATCATTTTCAGGAAACTTTTTGTTATCAAGATCAAGTAAATTTCAATTTATTCTCATGTAACAATACGAATAAAACAAACATGAGGAACAATATTGTAGAGCAGAAGCGAAGCGCACCGATAACAACGAGGTATCAGGTGTCCGAGTCATGCATTCCAGACCGCGCTCCATATTTGCGTGATCAGCAGATACACCGTCACGCTGAGGATTTGTGCAGTTTTAAAGATAGTTACGAATCCAAAGTAATGAAATCTGATCCCACTCTGGAAGATTATGATTGTAATATCGAAACATTATTTTTGGAAACAGAGAGTTTTGATTTAGTTCAAGATAGGGAATCAATTGAGAATTTAGAAAGCATAGAGAAGGTTCAGAATAAAGAGTTAGATAATAGCGATAAAGGTGACATAAAGTCAGAAACAGAGTTAGAAGTAGAAGACATATTCACGGACTTGACAAATAAAGACTCTTGCGAACCCAGGCACAAAAAACCTGTGGAAAGTGCCAGTTCCATTAGAAAACTAAGGGACATGGTAACTACAATGAGAGAAAATAGGAAAGAAAGAGAGTTAGCGAAATATTATCAGGAAAGTGTTGATGAAAAAATGCTAGTAGATGAAAGAAAGAGTTATTTTGAACGGATTTTATTTAATGAAAAGTATGACAGGCGTTCAGTAGGCATAACTTAGATAGGATAGATAGCTTAAATAGATTATATAATGACAACAGTAGGCATTTTTTATGTTAGTGGATAGTTAGATAATTATTAATATGAGATATTTAGATAAAAGGGAATAAGTATAAAATATAAAAGTAAGTTAGTAAATAGTGGAAAATGGCCTGATATTTTTTTTTGTGTGTTGATTGATTTTATAAAATGTTAATAGGAACGTTATAATCTATGTATTAAGAGATAAGCTCTTTAAAGTGTAACTTAATACGAAAAAAAAACTGTTTTATTTTTTTAATTTAATACGAATATGAAACTAATGAAGTTTTTTTAGATGATAATGTTTTGATTTTTTTTTTACTATAACCAAGGTAAAATAAAATATGTAGAATTAAAATAAAGAAATTAAATAAAAACGGTACAGAATTAGAATAACTTTAAAATATCATGTAACATTAGCCTTTAAAAATAAGTAGTAGGTAGTCATATGAATCGGTATTCGGTAATAGTGTTCTGTTGAATTTGCAATTTGTTTATTAATTAGTCATTTGAATTATGACGGTATACCAATGTTATTTTATAAAATTTGAAGTAAGACGGATAATGTTGATATTGTTATTTTGAAATATGAAGTATGACGTAAAATGAATTGTAATAGAAAAAAATGTCCCTACAAGTAGTAAGTCCATTTTTTTTTCAATAAGGGGGGTGATGTAGTGTGTGAATTCGGACTTGCACCGCTACATCATATTAACACCCGCAACATGCGTCCGAACTACTTGTAAAGACGCCCAACAGTACAAGCTCACGCCTTCCACGATGTAGACGCCTCAATAGACTCCAGTACCACCGAACACCTGTTTCATTTATCACCACCACCAGAACCTGGACCACCTTCGGAGCTGGCTCCTCCAGCCCAGCTCACCAGACATAGATAGCGATCCCACCAGCGCTATCATGTCATTACACACTATTCAATGATTGATCTCCCATTTTCCTCACTACAACCAGCCCACCTTAGCACCTCTTAAGCTCAGTGGGTCGGCATTAAATACAAAGCCATATGACGTGATTACTTCGCTATCGGCGCCATATACTGATGTTTACGATGCGACAACCGACGCGTAACGCGGCCTCGGACGCAAACGTGCGCGTTATGGTTTTATTGGACGGTATAGCTGCGTTCAGCCGCGATTTAAATACGCATTATTTGCGTTCTGTTAACCCCTACACACACTATGAAACTAGTTCCAAACGTATCATGCGCAACTTCGCGCGATTTTCATTTGTTTCGCGTAACCGCTGTGATCATGAAGATAACATCAGTAACTGGTGTGATATATGTGAACTGTCAATATTCCACAGGAAAGAAAGGGAGAGGGAGAGATAGAGAGAGAGAGAGAGAGAGAGGAAATTAATTTTCATTTCATTTCATTTTTAATTCATTTCATTTCAGATGAAAAATATCGCACCATTTTTACCCCAGATAACTGTAATATACGGTATAAAAGAAAACAGAGGAGATCGACAGCAAGTGAAAAATCGATAGAAGAACTTGATTCTTATGATATTTGAAGACTTATTTGTAGACTCCAAGTTTACGTATATTTTCAAGGTTTCTACGAAGTATCAGCATTATTACATTGCTGCTTATTTTGTGGTAACACTCAGTGGCTGTTGGCAGGCTACATCACTCGCTGAACCTAGAACCGATGGGTAAGAAAGGTACTCAAGTGGCGACCATGAACCGGCAGACGCTTCGTAGGTCTTTCCCTACTATAATAGGTGGACTGACGATCTGGTCAGAACCGCAGGGAGCCGATGCATGCAGGAGGCAAGCAGCTGCTCAAAGTGGCCCCCTGTGGGAGAAGCCTATGTTCACTATGTTCAGTAGTGAGTGGACGTATACAGGCTGTTGATTATGAACAGACGTGACGGTCACACGTTGGTAAGGAAACTAGTTTCACAATGTGTGTAGGAGGTATGTTCGATTCATTGTTATGGAGGGAGTCGTGTGAGATATCGGTCCGTGAATAAAAACAACGATTGGAGTCAAACGGATCAGAAATCCATAAAACATCCAGGCACAATTTTTTTTTATGTATTTGGCCTCAATTTTTGTTACTTAATTTTGAATTTAGAGTACTTTAGACCTAAATACAGTTTAATGTAGGTATTTATTTTTATTTATAACCTTTTTTTAGCTAATTTATCTTGTTTAATATTTGGGGTTCTCATTTTCAGTTAGGTGTAAATAATGGCATCATATATATTATAAAAAAAATTATAAAAAATGATTATGTTGGTTTTAAATTTATTTAATTTATAAAGTTTGAAAAAGATGTCTGTTTTCTTGGTTATATTTCATGCTTGTTTATTTTTGTTAAAAAGTGTTAAATTGTTGCAATAATCAGCCATTTGATTTTGATTGGTAACCTAAATTTATTTGCCACGGTAGCTTAAGAAAAGCTTTCCTTCGGCTAAAGAGACGGGTGTTTTTGGGTTCAAATCCTGCTCATAATTCAAATTCCATACATTAAAATTGACCGTGAGTTATAACTATACTTTTTCCAACTTCTAAATATAAGTGCTTGTGTAAGCTACATATAGGTGACTACCTATCTCTATGTTTAAGTACTTACCGGGTGGACAGTACAGTATTTGCCCAACTCTCGAAGCTTTCGCTAACCGGCTAACTTTTGTATATTCAGGCATTTTGTACAGATAAAGCTATTATTTACTTTGCTATTCTAGATAAATAAAACTCCGTTTTCCGAGAACACTAGCAAATTTGCTGTGTATTTGAGATCAATAACTTCCTGTAAGTAATACACAAACAACTAAATAGTCAAAAGAGTATTTAAAAAATATTTAACTAAAGTTATATAAATTGATGTGTCACTTAATGGTTACGTTTAGCCTTCTTGTATTTACTTAAACCTAAAGCACAGAGCAAGCAATCACTTTTAAAAATCTTATTAAAACTAAAGTCTTCCAAAACTCATCCCATAAACCGTTCAATAAAACAATCCCCTAATTTAATTTGGCAAACGGGAATACAACCATAAAGGGGAATAAGAAAACTTTTTATTCGCAATAACAGAACTTCTGTTACGATCCGATTGCACGGAGAAAGAATCTTATAATGCCGTTTGTGATGTTCAAGAGCAGTGAAGAGGTACTTCCCTCTTTTATTAAATGCCGTAAAGTAGGTACACGTAGTCATCGTCATCAGCCTTTTTGCATCCACTGCTAAACGTAAGCGTTCTCCATTGAGGGAGGGGGCGGAGTTGCAGTAACCACCACGCTTGGCAGGCATTTCCAATAGAATACCAAGTTTCAGAAAGTTGAAGTTTTTTGAAGTTTGCTTTTAGGATCAGCAAGTTGAAGTGGCGGTGAGCAGGCCACATCGCTTGTAGCACTGACAATCGATGGGGAAGAAAGGTTTTCGAGTGCGATCACGAACCGGAAGACGCAGCGTAGGCCGGCCCTCCACTAGGTGGACCGACGACCTGGTCAGAACCGCGGGGAGCCGGCGGTTTTTTCAGGAGGCAAGCAGCTGCTCAAAGTGGCGCTCTTTGGGAGAGGATCTTGTAATGAAATGACCTGGAGGGGTCGTTTCACCACACTACCAATCAGCCTATGTGGGCCCTGGGGTGGTTCCTACCCTAAATCAAGGAAATAAATATAAAACAGATATTAATTCGACTCTATAATTAAATGAAAATGTCTTTGGCACTGCACTGGGGAAAACAACGGGGACGATGGAGGATTTTAGTATTTATGCTTGAGGAAAGTGTAAGCTTGACGTAAGTCTAAGTGTTTCAAACTTTGGGGTGAAGGTAAGTCTGGGTAAGTTATACAACCATTTCCTTATAGGGTTTATAAGGTTCCAGGCATAGTACTGCAGCGACGAACAACCTTCCTCCAAGACTCCTAGGTCCTTGGGGTACGTCGCCACTGGATCACAACAAAATATACGCGCTGCTCCAGCGTCTGCCTTTGCGGGATAGTCAATCCAAGACAAGTAATCTTTGGCGATCCGCTCAAACGTTACTTTTTATACATTTTCTTATTTGTTTTCGTCAGGTCACGAGCTTCTCTCTCGAGCCTCGACCCAGCAATCCTCCTGTCTTACGATTTTCTTGCCTTGTTAATTTTATTTTAAATTTATATTTCGAGTTTCATTGTCTCCTGCGCTTGCCAAAACCAAGAAGATCTTATAAAAAAATACAGAGTCATATAAAAACAGGTTGGTTGATGAATTATGAATGATCATGAATGGAAAGCGCAAATACCTAAATCTAAAATAAAACAACAATCTTTAGGGTTTTTTTTTGTCTATGTTCAGCAGTGGACGTCGTTCAGCGACTGATGATGATGATGATGATGATGACCAAGTTTGATAACTAGTTGTCAAGTAGTGATAGTGGATAGCTCAGTAGTTAGTAGCTCTGATTTATGAAATTAAGGTTGTGCTGATGATGACTATAGGTTTTGGTAATCAGATCTAACTAATCTACAAAACAATCAGACTCTATCATATACCTATCTGCTCTATCTATCTCAAGTATTTTGTCTGTGACCATCATGTAATAAAAATGTCACAAAGAGCGAGAATATTGACATATTGAAATGTTTGCTTTTGTCTGCCTTCTGTTGGCAGTATAATTCAGTATCTACTTGATATTTCTCATTGATAACTTGACATCGTTCCATAGCCTCGTGTGTTTCATGATCAGAATATTTTATCAACAATACTTCTAAAGCTCTAGATTTCTGTTCCAGATTTACCTCCGAATACACCAGTAGAGCCGTGAATCTCAGGGAAAATATAGAGACGTGAGCGAGAAGCCGCATTCTACTCTACCGATTGTATAAATCAAGCTGATGACACAGTGCAAAGAAATATAGTTACATTATTTTAGAAACACGATGCTGAGAATATTCAAGAACTACCTATTTATAAACCTTTACCAATGACTCTTGATTAACGTTCTCAATAGGCAGATGACTAAGCAATATTATAAGGTACTCACACCCCACGATTCTACTTACGGCTGAAAGAGACACTGTTATCTCTATACTAAAAAAACCAAATCCATTCAGCCGTTGCGGCTTGAAGAGTTAACAAACACTGCAATTACGTACTTTTATTTTTAGTGTGTTTAATTTAATTGGTAGTGGAAAGTTATGTAATGTTTCACTAAGCTTACTCATAAAACAATTATTTATTTACTGAGACTATCGCATTCTCAAATTTTCCCAATCTTTACGTTTGGGAAAGTAGTCGTGTTTGGCGGAAAACGGCAGAATATGTAAGAAACGTTTACGATGTAGTCGCAGTCTTTATGTGAAAGAGAGAAACAAGCAAAAAGCCCCCCATATGCCAAGTGGTCTTAGCCTATAGACATCTGTAACACTGGAGGTGTCATTAATGCGTTGCTTACCCTATAGGACTCCCTTAAGTGCTCCATGTTGCAGCTCTGCGGAAAGACCTCTGGCGGGAGTTCGTTCCATATTTTGTAGGTGTACGGCAAGAAAGAACGCAAAAAGTGACCCAAGTTAAAGTTAGAGTGTCTTGAGGTGTTTCTAGGAGAGAAGTTCTTCTGCTAGTGACTCACTCACTATATCTGGAACACTGCCTGTTCCCAAGATAGTATTGTTTCAGTAGACTACAGAGGTGTCACCGCATGTTCAGAATTGAGTACAATGAATGCCTGGAATGAACTAAATAATGGGGCATCCCTATTAGTATCGCTTTTGGTAAAACGTTGAGCTAGGTACTTTACGTAATTGTTAACTAGAGCTACTCTCGGTTCCTTACATAATCTGTAGAGACAATAAGCCATAATATTCATCATAACCATCAATCTGAAGTCCACTGCTGAATATAGGTCTCCCCCATATATAGAGCGTCACTTTGAATGGCTGTTTGCCTCTTGCATCCAATTGACCAGGTCGTCGGCTCATGGCTCATCTAGTTGGGGGCCTATGCTTCGTCTTCCCATTAATAAGTGAGAGTTTGATATACTGACAATAATTATAAAGACAGTGGCATATACACTGAACAGATATTTACTAATTTCTGTAATGCAATGAAAGGACCGCGCCCGAGTAAATATTTCCCTTCCTACATTACGACCCTGAATGACATAAAAATACACCGGTAGGTAGCGTAGTGCGAATCAATAAGCCTGAGGTGAAGTGGGTAGCCATTACTCATGTACCGTGGCCCTTTTCTTTATTTCTCGAGAACTAAGCGTGTATTGGTAAAGAAGTTTGGCCGCTTATAGTTTGTTGTTATTTAAATCAAGCCTAGGTTTGATTGTAATTTTATTGCTTGGGAATCGTTATGGTGCTTCTTAGGAAATACATCATAATCTCCAAAATATTCAATTGGCTAAAGCGTGACTTCACGGAAGTTCATCTTAAATACAAAATACACAAACACACTCAATATTTCTATATAATTTTGTACCTACATCTTCTTATAAGAAAAGGATGACGTAGCGAGCTAGTCGTTCACATGAAGTCTGATTATTTTATTCTCTTCGAATAACTAACTTCTAGTTTTAAAACATTATTTAAATAACTTATGGAAAATTATAAGTTTCCGAATACAAAGTTTTTTTTACTTTCTACAGTCTATGGGCTACAAATAACTAAGAAGTTAAGCTAACAAACCAGAAATTTAATTATGCTATGCTATTTTCCTCTGAACTTCTTTCATTGACTATGACAGACCTGACTTCTCTGACTGACCTTAAGCAGCATGCAGGTCAACCAAACTTTCTAATGCACACATTGCCCTTCCACTGGCTGGTATCAACTCACTGCCCGATCAAGGCTATCGGTCTAACTTTCCCGTATCCAGTAACGGTACTAATTTGACACTTGCTGACTGGGCAAACATCTCGGTTGCCCTGTTACTTGCCTAAGTGGCCGGGCAAGGGCAAATATTTGTGTCGATAAGACACCCTGTTGGTAAGCTAATATTGGAACGAAAGGGTGATTTGGCCTTTAGTTAAGAAGTTGGTGGGATAAGATACGAGCGAAACTGAATTCTTGGACAAATTTTTCTTCTCATTTTAATGAGAAGAAAAATTTGGGACTGCTAAATAATTTTATTTAAAACTAATATTCTTCGAATAATGCTGACATAGATAATATTTGCTGACACATGCTGTAGGTTCAATTATAGTTTTTTCAATATTTTTGGGTTTATGCAGAAGCCGACAGAGTACTTGCAAGGCAGTTAGTACTTTAGTTTGATAATTTACTTACTTTTATGTCAATTGAACAAACGCGATTCTATCATATGGGAGTACTGATCTTACATTTTGTGAACCTGCTCAGTCCCACACCAGTTTTGTCAGATTGCAATGGTTCAAGGGAACCTTAAAATCTCTAATTTGGTGTCCATCATTCATGTTAATCATAGTGTAGTGAGTGTTACTCAAAAAGACACATGAACAAGATGTCTGCGTTTTAATACAGACATTAAGAAAAGTGTTAATGGACACATTCTTAGGATTTCTCTACCTCAGCAGTTTAAGTCAAATTTAAATTACTTATTAGCCGTAGTAATGGCTAGATTGTAATTTTAGTGAAGTACTACTTATGTACGGTCCTTCTTTACATAAAAAAAAACATTCAAGTATCGATGTTACCATGTGGTTCCGGTGTGCGAATAGGACCACTCCATCTCTTCCCGTGTGCGCGTAAGAGCTGCATTAGGGAATATCCAGGGAATGGGCATTCTTCTCGGACTGCATTGTAATCTTCTACTGCAATCACTTTTTTCGTGAGGACTATGTTCAGCAGTGGACGTCTCCAAGCGGATGATTGGAACAAACTGTGTGGGCTATCTATGCCTATGCGTGGTCTATAGCCGCTGCCCACGGGGTCTGTCGTTGTCATAGGCAGTTTGTTCCAACCCTTTTAAACATGAACATTATGGTAAATATGTGTCTTATTGAATGAAAATCTTGTTAAATACTTATCGGACTTTACCACGGTCTAAAATGCATTAAG
Organism: Ennomos quercinarius; assembly: GCA_910589525.2. Taxonomy (NCBI): domain Eukaryota; kingdom Metazoa; phylum Arthropoda; class Insecta; order Lepidoptera; family Geometridae; genus Ennomos; species Ennomos quercinarius. Next base: position 576,128 of record OU342491.1, read on the forward strand.
CACTCTATTTATCACAATTTAAATCATGCTTACCACAGTAATCCACGTTTATACACGTGCTACTGTTTAAAATTCTCCTCGCTTGTCGTGTAATAGACCCAAGTTTTTAGAATGTGTAGGGATTGAATAACCTAAATAACCTAACTAAAAGAAAACGGTAAATATTTATATGTGGTACCAAACAAATTGACATTTCACGCGTTTAAGACGTGAATCCACGTCGGAAAAACTATCATTTTGTTTGTTAGTCAGTATACGATAGTAAACAAAAGTGTAAGAAATAAACTAATGCAGCAAATTTGCTACAACACAGCCACAACTCAACGAAATGGCAGTAGCAAGCGCTGGTCTTCCGTGGGCACTGACAAGAGACATCACACGCTTTTAGTAAACTATGTGCTATTATTTTTTTTTATATTATTAACTGTACGTATACAATTGATTACAACCAAAACATTGTTTTTCTATGAAATTAAACAAGTAGTAAAATCGACAGATTTAAAATGTTCTTTAAGAAACCCATCAAGATGACATTGGCTATCATACCGATTCGCCAGAATCAAGCTGCTAAATACCGAAATACCGTTGATAACTAATTTCAGTCCTACCCTAAGGCTACTTTAAACAGCTGTTATCATGAAAAAGCTGAACTTTCCGCCGCTCGTGCTATGACAGAGTTTACAAATACATTTTTAAACGTGGCGCCGGTGTCGTGGCCTGAATAAAACATGAACATGGAAGTGGGGGCTTATTACCTGCAAGGTAATGTTATCTTATGCAGCTAAATATTAGACTATACGCCAAGTTGTTAGAATAGATAAAGTTCAAAGTTCCTCTGAAACCATAACCTACGGTGTTCCTCAGGGATCAATTTTAGGCCCCTTGTTGTTCCTAATATATATAAATAGCATAAATGAACTGGATTTAAAAGGAGAAGTCTCTTTATACGCGGACGACACATGCTTGTTTTATTTTGGTGATAATATCACAACAATAGTCAGACACGCGCAACGTGATCTAGACACTCTTTTTGATTGGTTTCAATCTAATTTGTTAACAATGAACATTGCTAAAACCAATTATATAGTTTTTCATGCCAAAAACAAAAATATACCTGTTTTTGACCCGCTGACTATTAATGCTGAACCGCTTACCAAAGTGAAAACTGAAAAATACCTTGGTCTCATATTAGACAGCCGACTAACTTGGAAACCACACATCGAAAAGATCTGCTCAAAGCTATCATCGCTCATGTTTGCTCTTCGCGGGGTCGTACGCTGTTTTCCAAGATCCGTTCGATATACCATTTACAATGCGCTAGTTAAACCTCGCTTAGATTACTTGATCGAAGTGTGGGGATGCGCTGCCAAATCCAACTTAAAATGTCTGCAAACAACCCAAAACAAAATAATCAAATTGCTGTTCCACTACAATTATTTAACTCCAACAGAGACAATTTACAAAGAAACTAAATTGATGTCTTTATCGCAAATATACAATTATAATACGTGCCTTCTCGTACGAAAAATTCTCAATAAAAATATTCATACCAACATAAAATTTAAGACAAAATCTCATTTTCAAAAACGTTCCTTAAGGCGACCAAATGACATCCAATTGACTAAACCGCGAACAAATTACGGAAAGAAAAACCTAATGTATGAAGGAGCTCAGCTTTATAACGATCTGCCAAATCATATTAAAAATGAAAAAGTATTAAATTCATTTAAAAAGAAATTAAAGCACTACATATTATGTAAACATAACGGAAACTAAATAATTGTAAGCACAATTAGCATTTTAAATAAAATAAATAAATAAATAAATAATAAATAATAATTTAGGTATCCTGCAGGCACCTTATGATTTTCAACCACAATTTACCCTCTTTTCCTATGGAAGTTCTTGGAATACGGGGGTAAATTTTGGTCTCGAAAACATGATTTGTGCGCAAAATTTCACTCATATCGGTTCAGCCGCGTAGGTGCGAAAGCCATACAGTAAAAAATAAATATACAAACAAACAGACAACGTTTTCATTTTTATATAATTAATTTAAGCTACAATCTAGAACAGATTTGTTTGTATATTTACCTATTTGGAATAAGTCGTCAATTGTAATTTGTTTTGTGTACCTATGTATAAATAAATAAATAAAATAAAATATATACATATACACATTATATACATATACACATTATATATTTTTTATATCAGTAGTCAGTAGTGTGTAGTTTTTTTTTTCATTATATATTTTTTTTTTTTTTATTATTTTTTTTTTTATTATTATTTTTTTTTTTTATTTATTTTTTTTATATTTTTTTTTTTTTAATTTTTTTTTTTTCAGTTATCTGGTTCCCATAGTACAAGCTATGCTTAGTTTGGGGCTAGATGGCGCTGCGTGACATGTCCCACACATTTTTTTTTTTTTTTTTTTTTTTTTTATATACATTTTTATATTAACTGGGGAAGGGAAGTATAAAAATAAGATTTAAAAAATTTCATGTTTATCTTACCTGATTGTCCATGGCAATAGCTACATGGAAACAATTAGATGACACGTAATGGAAACTCACTTTGTGTGTACGACGGGTAGGTACGTATAAATAGCACGTCATACTCGTGTTTGTTTTGATTGCAATAATAATTTCACCGCTTTTATTTTTATTTTTAAGTACCTACCTATGCAATATAAATATAAATTTTAAGACTTGCTTTGCTTTTGGCTCGTACCTATCTATTGTTATGATTTTTCAGTTTAATTTTCTGTTATACCCACCCACCATATGTAGTGTACCCCACCCTAGGTTAAAAATAATATTTATGACAGTGAAACCTTTTCGTATATTTATACATAGGTATGTAATATATACAATACTAACCTATTATTCTACGCACTAATGTTAAGTTTATTAAGTTGTTGGTTTCAATCATGTGTTAATTGATTTCCTTTTCTTTAAATTTCTGGCTACCTACTAATAATTAGCTACGTTAGTATTATATTAATATACCTATTGTTAAAACAGCTATTACATACGTATAGGTAAAGTAGCAGTAGTAACAACGTTTAAAATAAATTGTTAATTATATTAGGTACTCAAGTAGGTACCTACAATTTAATTTTAAAAAAATGTCAAATCAAGCTGCCTACTGTGAATGTGTAGGTGATATTTATTGTGTAATAGTTATGTCAATTTTGTGGTTTGCACTTTGAATCCATTCTGGTGTGTATTATAATTATTATGCAACTACCCTACATCAACATAACAACATAACTAATTTAAAATAGGTACCTACTTGAGTCTGCTAGCCTATTAGATTATTAGAAGATTCTATTATAAACCTTTATGTTGTCGTTCCTGCTCGCATTTAAAATAATATTTTGTATTTTCACTTGCAAGTGAATATAATTCTTTAAGTGAAAATAAATATCTTAAACCTAAACCTAAATATTGAGTTAATTAGGGATCTATTCAAGAAAAAAGAAGTATATTTTTCAACACATTTGCTCAAAAAATGCATTTACAAAGCCTGTATACATTGTTCGAAAGTTAAACATTACGCACCATACAACGGAGCGTACGGTAAAATAGGTACTCTCACCTAAGTACCTATTTTACCGCATCGTTCCTTGTACAGCGCCGTGCGTAACCTTTACGGTTTTTTTTAAATTTTAATAAACATATATAAGAATTTCACCAAGGAGTTTCACATTACGAGAATAAATAAGCTGAATGATCCAAACTCCTTGGAAACATTTTTGCTCAATACGTTTGTCTCACTTTAATACTAAAGAGAAAATGAAACTAAAGATGTAGTTCTAATTTTCACCACATGCACGTGACGGCGTTTGCATTGTAAATGCGCGCGATTTTAATATTAGATTAGGAATATCAAGAATTGTTTGATGCGACTTTCCCACTAATAAACAAAAGTTTGTTTCATTACTTATTGTACTGTTTTCTCGCAAATGTGTTGAAAAATGTTGTATGATACACGTGCGGAAATTGGTTTCTACAAACTCGTGTTTGTCTACTCGTTTGTAAAAACCAATTTACCGCCCTAATATCATAAATAACTATTACTTCTAGCACTCACTGAAATTTAGGCGAATCGACCGGTGTTCGAGCAATATAGCCCATCTTCACGGAGTATGAACTAAACTGTCGAGAGTGCTAGCCGTGTACTAGTTGTAACAATTATGAATACTACTCACGTTAGTTTCTGTTATAGAACCAATGATTTCGTCGTATAATCTATATCTATCTATACATATAATAAAACTGTGGAGATAAAAAAGTCTGTAATTGCAAGATATCAAGAAAAAAATGACACAGGTTGGCTTAAAATTAGCCGCTGATCACGTTAAGCCACTTTTTAAACACTTTGTCTGTTTGTTTGTTTGTTTGTTTGTTTGTTTGTTATGACTGAACTCCTAAAATACTGAATGGATTTTCATGCGGTTTTCACTAATATGCTTAGAAATAACCGGCGCTTAAAATAGGATTTATTAAAATTGATATAGCGTTAAAAAAAATTGACGACAATTATTGAGATTTCATTACGAAACGAATCGGAGTTTTAAACAACATGGCCGATTGATGTTTTTTTTGGCTACTAACGGTAAGTTGTAAGTTACCACATATTGTCACAGATTAGAAAAAAAAACAATCGACTACACTCTGTGCCACAATGACCAAAGAGTAATATTAGTACCGCTACTCTAAGAGAATCAAAACAATTTATACGTTTCCTATTTATATTTTTACAGGTTGTTTAGCATTTTAGAAGTTAAATAGATACATGTAGGAATTATGAGTGGTTTGGAACGTATTGTGAGGAAAAAGGACGGGTGACCGGAAGGATGAATGAATGCTTGAAGAGTGAAAGAGATAGAAAAAAAAACAGAATGGAGGTCGATTGAATGACGTGCAGACGTGTATGACGAAGTGTTGCTTTAAGGTCGTTTATAAAAGAATAAATCAAAGTTTTGCTGCGAAGTCAGTGTTCTTATTCCCGGCCCCACGCAGAAGAATCCTATACCAACAAATATTAAATAGTGTGAAAGTAGATGTTCTTTCTTTATTTTGGCATTAGGAGACATTTGTATTTAGCCAATGATACGAAATATTTTATGAAAAATGTTTTAAAAGGGTACTTAGATGTAGGTAAGTATAATTATACATTAGGGTAACTAGGGTAAGATCCTCGAATTAGCAACATAGCCGTGTAACGTTCGGTTTTGATTTCTTCTTCTTCTTTCACGTAGGTAAATGAGTTTTAATAATTAAAATATTTTAGGTCTGTGGGCTTTTCAATGAACAAACCACATTGTAAAAAAAAAATATGAAAAAAATAAAAAATAAAAATCAACAAAAAAAAACAAAATAAAGAAAAAAAAAACAAAACAAAACAAAAACAAAATAAATGATTTGATTTGATTTGATTTGATTTGTTTTTTTAATCTGTGGAATAAACTGAGCGGTTATATTCTCTTTAGGACAAACCACAGGTTAGAGCAAAAAATTATTGGTTACTCGACTGCTCCAAGAAGGTTAATTATTATCTTTGGGTGTATTTACGGAATGAAAATTTAAGTTTGAGTTTGAGATATCATAAGTAGAGATAAAATAAGTAATGGTCTCGACAGATACTTAAAAAGACAAACAGACGGACAACAAAGGGATCTTACCTATAAGGGTTCCTTTATTTCAAAACTGTTACTGAACCCTAAAATGAAACATTCTTTGCAAAAGCGAATCTGATTAGAGCTTTGTACACATGTTATTTTCTCACTCCCACCACTATGTGGAAAGTGCAGTGGGAATGAGACAACCTGAGAAATAGCGGACATAATATAAATGTCGACTCTTTTTACAGTGGCGTACGTAAGTACTTGTGATTTTAATTAGTATTAACAAAATTAATTATGTACGCATCGTATAGGTAAATGCAATACTCCAGCTGTAAAGTATGTATTTTATAAACTTATTATTGACACTGGCTAAATACTCAATTCGTATGGATCCAAGCTTAAGAAAGTAAAAAAAATTATGTGGTGAATGCAACAAAGATACTCTTTGGGAACGAAAAGCGCGCGGATATGAAAAACTGACCAATGTGTGTTTGTTTTGTATTTTTCTAAACTGCCTAAATAATAGGTAGGTACTTATGTAGGTATACTTACTACCTAAACAAAATTTACTGGAACCTCTTATGAAGACTTGAACGGTTTTAATGGTGAAAACACAAGAACATCTGTTGAAGTGAAAATGACAAGGAAAAGATCGACCGTATCACTGGTATGTAAGTATACCATATTATAGAACTTTTATTAAATAGAAGCCTAGACCTATCGTATATTTACAAAAACTAACGCTAAGTATAAGGTAGGTCTAAGTAGGTACATATTTAATTAAATATTGTACCTATGATTTGCAGTTTCTAACCCACTATTTTATCAATGTGTAGGTGATCTGATGACACGTGAAAAGCCATACTTACCTACTGCCTAAACAACATTTTTACACGTGTGCTACCTAATCTGCTAATACGTGCTGAGCTCCGAAAAGATTTAGTGGATTTTGTTGTTTGGTATATAAGAAATGCATGAACTAAGCTATTATTAGACTACCTAAACGTAGAAATAACACAATACAAGCGTGCGAAGCCGCGGGCAAAAGCTAGTAAATCATAAAATCTCAACTTTCTACGACCCGGTCCCAAAACACAACAGAAACATTTTAAAATGAACCTAAACAAACTACAATATCAAATGTTAATAAAGATCATCCCGCTAAAGGTCACCCCTATCATAAAGCCACAAAGTATAAAAGCGGAAATCACAACATAAAATACATTAAATTTAATAAGATCACTGACAAACAAAACATGCTGAAATTGAGTCCCGGGATTAAAGCTAAGCTCACTTAAACAAAAATATTGTTCAGTATAATATTCCGATGAGGAAAAATATAAACAGCAGGTTTATTTGAATTTTAGGAACAGTTCTCGCGTCGAATTGTTTATCTACATCGCGGCTGTAAGACTATTTATAAAAAAATAATTTAAGAAGTAAATTATCTTAAGATGAGTAGTTACACAGGAGTCGCGATGAATACATAACTTTTATTTACGGTCAAAATAACTTGTTCGACGTCAATACGCACCCGTTACAACCTTGAATAACTATTTCCTTTTCAAGAACTTTAGTCTCAAAAACTTATATATTTGACCACTGTCGCACCTGATGGTAAGTGATGACGCGGCCTACGGTAGTGCATGCTTGCCTAGAAGATACGTCTTCACTCTTGACTTGAAGACTCCCAGGTTAAAGTTAGCTGGAAACAAAGACGACAGCAAGGTATTCCACTCATTTGCTGTACGCACTATAAAGTTTGATGTGAAATACTTAGTGCAGGCTGTATGAATAATTACGAAATAAATAATAGGATAAAAAATTATTATCAAAAAGGATTAATTAATTTCTATTTAAAAAATAGGAACATATTGATAAATTCATGGCATTATAATTTACGATCAGGAAAGGCGTTTATACCCACGTGAGTGAAACCGCACGCTGCAGTTAGCAGTTCGTAGCCAGACGCCACGTGACCCGCAGAATATGGCGGTACCTATCCAACTATTCCCAGTTAGGTACACGTGTAGCAACTATGTGATAGTGGTCGCATTAGTTCCACTTCAGGAGCGCTTGTGTTAGCGCCCGATATTGATTGCATTGCTAGTGGATTAGTTTAATTGGTAAAGTATGTGTGTGCAACTTGGAGAAGTTCAGTGGGTAATAGTTTTAATTTAATTGCTTTTAAACGTTGAGCTAAGATAAAAACAGTTAGGTTCATGACATGTATACCTATTATTATTAATAATAGGTACATGCATCATTAGTCTTTTTGCGTTCATTACTGATTCAAGTCTCCTCTATTAGGGAGTACAGTGCCAAAACGAGAAGGCGCATCAGTTTTAGAGTTGGAATTCGTGTCTCAAATACACACCTACCTTTTCAAACTTTGACACAGAACACACCTTTCTATAGAAACTTATGGCTAACTGTCCAGATAACAAAGATAAAATTCACAGCAAAGTTGTTTGATTTTTATCCAAAGAAGAATTATAAATTTGATGATTTGATAAACCACCAAAGACTTCTGATTTGGTGGCATGCAACAATAGTCGGTGCCGGCTTAACATTCCCTCCACATCACGGTGGAGATCAGCTGTGAATACCACTTTTAGTAGCGGTCACCCATATCAAACTAATACTCCAGCTTACGTTGCTTCAAGTACCGATCGGTTAAAATTAGATAGAGCTGAATTGGTATCAAACTGCACTCAATTCAACCCTCCGAAATCCGAAATATTTTCAGCACAAACTGAATGTAGAGTCACTAGTATATAGCAGTGTGAACCCTTTATAGCAGACACCGATTGACAGGTGACACAAAGGCCGCTTGTAATGAAATATCGGCGAACTGGCACACACCACACTGACTCCTGCGTTACGGTATTCTGAGTGGTGCAGCCACTGTCATCCCGGTACTTGCGATCCAGTCCAGTATTTCAATGGTGTTGTCGTCCTATAGGTACACTACAAAACGCCTTTTTACATTAGATAGGATACCATTTTGATCACAGAACCTTTAGATTGCAAGTCAAAGTCACCACCAGCATACTGTTTTAACATTGCTTCAAAAGTTGTAAAAGGTTTTTCATTTTATAGAAAACTAGCAGTCCGTCCCGGCTTCGCACGGGTATGATAGTTTCCGCAGCGCACGTGATGTAAAGAATATTTTAGTTAGCTTTTTTTCACCTTGGATCTCATTATTGGAGTTTTTGTAAGGATCCCTAATTTTTTTGAAAATATATTTATAGCCTGTGTCACCCGGGGATAGTGTAGCTTCCCAACAGTGAAAAAATTTTTAAATCAGTTCAGTAGTTTCGTAGCCTATTCAATGCAAACAAACAAACAATCAGATCATTCCTCTTTATAATATTGGTATAGATGACGTGACGACATGGACGTATCGTGTATGATCCCATCGCCGTCACTCCTTCTACCACTACTATTCAGATTGGCATTAGACAAACAAACATAGTAATGCCACAAAACGCGCAGTCAGCATTTCATATCGCGCGTTACCACTTTACGATTGGATATCATCCATTCCGCGTGTTCTCGCTACCATTATCAATTAACCATTTTTAGCCTAGTTTTTGGGGATAAATGAACAGTTTTTCTCACTAATTCTGTTTTATCACTTTGTGTACGGACTACACCGTACATACCTTGTACATACATACTTTTATTTGTTTTATGCCCAAATTGAAAAAAGTATATCTAGTGTAATTCCGCTAAAAATATCATATAAGTTTATCTATATTGGGGAAGCTGCTGTAACCCCCCCCCCCCCCCCCCTAACTATATAAAAATATATTTGTCTTTAAATTAACTGCATGTTATTACTAACTACTACCTACCCCAATCTATACCTATAATTACCTACTAATCCTAATTTACCTAATTAGCAACGATGTGCTTTTGTTTTATTTTGGCCAAATGATCGTCTAGTGGATAAACCTTCCGCTGTGATCGTATTATACCCAAGTAGCGAATAAGTATAAGCATAATAAAGAACCTATAAATCTATTCCCTACGTGATAGATTGAATAAAAGACTAATTATCAATACCTATATTTTAATGTTGTAATTAAAGCTATTTTCACTTGTATTTTTAAATGGTAATTAAATTATGTTTTTCCGATTAAATAATTAATAGTATGAATTTCATGTAAACAATTATAGTACAACCTTTAACGATATTTCACTTTGAATTTAGATATAAATATGTATTAAAGTTCTACCTTGAGACTAGTACAAATAAAATTATGCCTAAAATAATTCAGTAAGGAAATAAATCCAAGAGCTACGAATTGTCTACGAGTTTCGTAACCCTAACTACGCCCTATTTAAAACATTCCCTTTACACAATCACTATACGTAAAATTGCGATATAACCGACCTATAAGTTGAACATCGAAATAAGTTAGTTCTTAACCTAATACCTAGACTGAAGATGACCTAAAGGCCTACATTTTCTACCAAATAGAAAATATCGTAATTTATTCTGGAAAATATAGAGAATGTATAATAAACAATGTAGCATCCTTATTTCCTGTATTTATTGTAAAAATACATTGCTGGATTACACAAAAGGTTTAGGGGGTTTCCCCCAATGGTCTCCAAACCTCCCCTCATAACCATTCCGTACCACCCTTCAACTTCCATGTTAGAAGGCTGGATTCCTCAACTGTCCCATATTAGAAGGGTGGGTACCTCCACTGTCCCAAGTTTGAAGGCTGGGTGCCTAGACTCTATTAATCCAGAATCACAATATCTCTACAATTCAATACAGATAAATAAACATGAACTCTTCTAAAATAGAATGAGCAAAAACGGTTTATATTAAATCTCATAATTTATACAAGTATATAACTCAATAAATAGCAGTCAGGGAACACTCCCTCTTTTGACTGCTTGGAATACTTTCCAAACTAGATTATTTACATATAAGTTGATTTAGTTCAACACATAGTTATAATGATGTAAAATGTAGACTCTCGCTACTTCATTAATCTGTCTATCCCAGACTGATCACTGATTTCTATCAGATGAAGAAGAAAACAACTATTAACCCTTAAGCTGTATAAGAAAGATCTCGCATTCCCTCTGGAATTTAAGTATACTTTCGGAGTCTCTCGCTCCTAATATTAACCGTCGATCCAGCCATTAACTCTCAAGCTGCATTTGAAAGATCCCGCATTCCCCTTGGAATTTAGGTATACTTTCGGAGACTCCCGCTCCAAATATCAACTGAAAGCTACTAGCCAAACAATAACTGTTGTCCCAGTTAGATATTCCAACCATGGAATTAGTTTAATTCATTACAAATGATCAGTCCTAGGTTATCCAAACCAATAAGTAGCTCTATTAAAAATAGATGATTACTCTAAGTTAATCTTATATTATTGCATAACAATTTAACAATATATCAATAGCTACCACTATTAGTAGTATTCAGACATCTTTATATCTCTTGAATACAACAACGTACATTACAGATTCTTGAATCTCTATTAGTAAGTGATTATTCAGTTAAAACACTAGAATCTAATTGCTCTATTCAACTCAAACCGTTTTGATAAAATTTCAATCAAAGAAATATATGAACTTTCTTAATATGAGCAAAACCTTTGAAAATATTTAGTAAATGCAGCTTTCCTAGCTAAAATCTCTTTAATTACTAAAATGTCTACTTTACTCACAAATAATATCCAAATCCTTAATCACTGCAATCCAATACACTGCAATCCAATCAACACTGCAATCCAATGGCACTACCGAAACCGTAAAGGGAACTACTATCCCAAACCGAACCACTAAAGACAATTTCTTTAGTTAATTACTTAAAACAATTAAAAGAATTTCCTTGGTTAATTACTCCAAGAAAGCGCGACCGAGACTATCACGATTTCCCTCCTGCATCTTCTTCTTAAACTCTGGAACTTTCCTTCATCAGCTCCCAGCAACCAATCACAGCTCTTCGTCACATCTCAACATTGTCATTCTCCTTCCTGATTGGTCAAGAACCTACGTAGTCCACGTGGACCTACATTTCTCATACATCTCATGACCATCTAGATTTGCTATTCTGCTCTCTGATTCGTCGAACTAGTTCCTACTACTAAGTACTGAGATCACACTCCACGTGGACTCCACGTGGACTCAGACTTCAGCTGAAAATACGATCTTAGAATAAACAATTGACGATCAGTTTGTTTAAACCATTCCTCTAATCCTGCTAATAGACTGTAACTTAGCTTTATTAGAAATAATGATGTTTCTATAACTATTTTCACATTTTTCCTAATAATTAAAGAATAGTGGTGTATTAACCATACTATTTGAATAGTTTTCTTCAGTAACGATTAGCTACAGTACGTAAGTTATTTTTAATATTATTTACTGTTAAAGAAACCTATTTTTATAAATGTAAACGGGACCCCGTACCGTTACACTGCAAATGATTGTTGTTGGCAAATGTATTACAAAAATGATAGGAAAAGTTTATAATGTATAATATTTATTAAAACCAAAAACTGGGACACCTAAATTGGCCCAACATTCGTTGCGCAGGATTAGGAAAAACCCAGTAAAAACCTAATCAGACCAATGACAAACTAACTGATCAACTAACTAGCTAACGAACTAATTGGTCTGATTAGGTTTTTACTGGGTTTTTCCTAATTCTGCGCAACGAATGTTGGACCAATTTAGGTGTCCCAGTTTTTGGTTCCAATAAATATTATACATTATAAACTTTTCCTATCATTTTTGTAATACATTTGCCAACAACAATCATTTGCAGCTTCCCCAATATAGATAATCTTATATGATATTTTTAGCGGAATTACACTAGATATACTTTTTTCAATTTATATTTAAGATGAACTTCCGCGAAGTAATGCCTGAGTCAATCAATTATCTTGTTTTATGCCATTACTGGTTGGTAGGTAGGTACTTTTTGTATAGATTTAGCTTTAGACTTTCTACAGGATATTTACTTTTTAGGGTTATGAGCTTTGCGTTTGCCATTATTTGGCTTGGTAGTGATGGCGCCGTTAACGATGTTGAACGAAAGCCAAAAAATAGTATGGATTTATTTTTTATTCGGTCTATAACAGTGACCATTTTATTTTTAAGTTGAAACTGCCTAATCCAAAATTATTTAAAAATAGGTCATCCTAACTAGTAACATTTGAAAGCCGTTATTCTAGATATTTCATCACACCAAGAAAAAACATAAGATAACGTAAGTTCGCTTGTCTCTGTGACTAGAAGATCCTCTGAATAGAAAGATATTACGTAAGTGCTGAGTCGGAGACCCTTTCTAGCTACCTAGTGAAGGAGTCCATGTGCAACGATAACCAACGCACTATTAAGTCTAAAATGGATTGACAATCATTATTAATTGTAATTTTTAATAATAATTAAGAGATGCATGTAAAAGGATCCTATCCTTATCTCAGAAATGAAAGCGTAACTCGGATGATTTAAATACAAAGACTTCTATGTATACACTAGACAGGACATCTCTAACATTCACTGTCAACCACTGTAAATATGCCAGCGAGCATCTTCTCGCTCATACGATGCTCAGCACTCAAAGCGACTGCACGTGCAGCAGTGAATAGCAGTAAAAGTTATGATCTGAATGTGACATTGCACTAGCGCTGCGTGTTGGGAACGTTGGTTAGACGATTTAATCTCGTAAAGCGCTGTAGCGGGTTTTAGTTTAATTATACAAAAAATGGCAACTATTTGGGCTTCTCTAGTACGTAATTATATCTCTTTGTTTAAATATAGGTTTATTAGTATCTTCCAAAAACTTATCGAAGTATCGCCAATCTATATCTATCTATATCTATACATATAATAAAACTGTAGAGATAAAAAAGTCTGTAATTGCAAGATATCAACAAAAAAATTACACAGGTTGGCTTAAAATTAGCCGCTGATCACGTTAAGCCACTTTTTAAACACTTTGTCTGTTTGTTTGTTTGTTTGTTTATTTGTTTGTTTGTTTGTTTGTTTGTTTGTTATGACTGAACTCCTAAAATACTGAATGGATTTTCATGCGGTTTTTACTAATATGCTTAGAAATAACTGGCGCTTAACATAGGATATATTAAAATTGAAATATCGTTTAAATTTTTTTTATGACAATTATTAAGATTTCATTACGGAACGAATCGGAGTTTTAAACAACATGGCCGCTTGATGGTTTTTTTTTTGGTTACTTATAGTAAGCATAGAGAAAATAACCGCTTACGCTGAAGAGATGGGACTCCCATAGAGAAAAAAGTTAGTTACAATACAACTAACTCTTCTCTGTCTATCAATACTTTTAAATGCGTTATTGAATGAATGGGAAGGTTTTAGGTACGTTACTAAGTTAGGTTTTTAGGTAAAGGTTTTAGGTAAGTTTTTTTTTAAGTTGGCTACTGTTTCCGCCATAACGGTAAGTTGTAAGCTGTGGTTGTAAGTTACCACATATTGTCACAGATTAGAAAAAAAAACAATCGACTACACTCTGTGCCACATGTTTATCTGGAGGCAAAGATTAAAGAAAAAGACTCTGTGAATGGATATGACCAAAGAGTAATATTAGTACCGCTACTCTAAGAGAATCAAAACATTTTATAGGTTTCCTATTTATATTTTTACAGGTTTGTTTAGCATTTTAGAAGTTAAATAGATACATATACCAACAAATATTAATAGTGTGAAAGTAGATGTTTTTTTTATTTTGGCATTAGACGACATTTGTACTTAGCCAATGATACGAAATATTTTATGAAAAATGTTTTAAAAGGGTACTTACTTAGAGTATAGACTAAAAGCATAGAGATATCCATCAGAACGATATTATATTTGTACTCCTCACACGTATCGCTACGTCAGTGGCGAAGGAAAGAAACAAACATAAAGTAATTAGCTACGCTTGCGAAAAGTCAAACAGAAAAAACAGTTGACTCGAGTCGAAAAAATGGTACGGTGAAATTTCGCAAGTGTAGCTAATTACTATATGTTTGTTTCTTTCCTTCGCCACTGACGTAGCGATACGTGTGAGCAGTACAAATATACTATCGTTTTGATGATCTCTCTTTGCTTTTAGTCTATACTCTAAGGTTTTTCTATACAAATCTGTCAGACTCATTCACATCAAAGTGTCCACTTCTTATAAAAAGTGTCCAAAAAAGTGGTACGCTTGACAGATAATGAAGTTCTCTCTATGCTTTTAGTCTATACTCTAAGGGTACTTAGATATAGGTAAGTATAATTATACTTTATGGTAAGATCCTCGAATTAGCAACATGGCCGTGTAACGTTCGATTTTGATTTCTTCTTCTTCTTTCACGTAAGTAAATGAGTTTTAATAGTTAAAATATTTTAGGTCTGTGGGCTTTTCAATGAACAAACTAAGCAGTTATATTCTATTTGGGACAAACCACAGGTTAAAGTAAAAATTATTGGTTACTCGGTTGCTCCAAGAAGGTTAATTATATCTTTGGGTGTATTTATGCAATCAGAATTTAAACTTCTTTTTTCTTTTTTGGTGGTAATTGCTTGGCTCTACGGACAAGTTGTAAAGTTTATTAGAATTTGGCAAGACGAAGAAAGGTCTTTGAAAGTGGACGTTTTCAGGACGTTGTTGTTAATGATGATGATTATGATGATGATGATGATGATGATGTTGATAGCCGTATTTGAATTAATTGATCATATATATCAATTTCAGCTTAATTCTTTCCGTTATTCCTAAAATAAGTAATGGTCTCGACAGATATTTAGAAAGACAAACAGACGGACAACAAAGTGATCTTACCTCAAATTCATATTCAAATTCAAATTCAATTTATTTTACAGTTTGTAACATAACAGTACAAAAAAGCGTCTAAGGCGTTACAAATAAAATATTTTAAAAAAAAAGTCATTTAATGTACACAATATAAAAACAAATAATAAAAAAACAGTATTATCAATGTCATATTATTAATATTATTAGGTAAGTACAGTTACCTATAAGGGTTCCTTTATTTTAAAACTGTTACGGAACCCTAAAAATGGAACATTCTTTGCAAAAGTGAATCTGATTAGAGCTTTGTACACATGTTATTTTCTCACTCCCACCACTATGTTTAAAGTGCAGTGGGAATGAGACAACGTGGTAAATACCGGACATAATATAAATGTCAACTCTTTTTACAGTGGCGTACGTAAATACTTGTGATTTCTAATTAGTATTAACAAAACTAATTAAGTACGCATCGTATAGGTTAATGCAATACTCCAGCTGTAAAGTAAGTATTATATAATCTTATTATTGACACTGGCTAAATACTCAATTCGTATGGAGTCAAACTTATGAAAGTAAAAAAAAATATGTGGTGAATGCAACAAAGACACTCTTTGGAACGAAAAGCGCGCGGATGTGAAAAACTGACCAATGTGTGTTTGTTTTGTATTTTTCTAAACTGCCTAAATAATAGGTAAGTACTTAAGTAGGTATAACTACTACCTAAACAAAATTTAGGTTTTTATGGTGAAAACACAAGAACAATCTGTTGAAGTGAAAATGACAAGGAAAAGATCGAAGGTATCACTGCACTGGTATGTAGGTATACCATAGAACTTTTATTCGTTAGATGCCTAGATTTACCGTATATTTAAAAAAACTAACGGCTAAGTATAAGGTAGGTCTAAGTAGGTACATACATATGATTTGCAGTTTCTAACTGACTATTTTATCAATGTGTAGGTGATCTGATGACACGTGAAAAGCCATACCTACCTACAACCTAAACAACATTTTTACACGTGTGCTACCTAATCTGCTAATACGTGCTGAGCTTCGAAAACGTTTTGTGGATTTTGTGATTTGGTATAGAGAAAATGCATGAGCTAAGCTATTATTAGACTACCTAAACGTAGAAATAACATAATAGTGCGTGCGAAGCCGCGGGCAAAAGCTAGTAATATAATAATCATGACAGCTTCACACTGTTTTCTCAAGTTTCAGATGTCACTGTCCTCTTGACGTTTACCGCTGTTCGGAACCACAGACTACTTAGAAAGACATATGAAGTCCCAATCGATATTGCTATTCGATATTATATGAAATACAGACTACCCAATATTAGTAGCCTAACATGTACGTACAGTTTTAAATGACATGATTATGAAGCGCACGTTACCTCATTAGATCATGCAGTAAACAAAACAAATAAAAAAACTAACAGCCAAAACATGTTTGCGTTGTACGAAACATGATAAACATTATACATTGCCGTTAAATTGTATGTGTATACAGGTTACTTCTTTTCAGACACAGATAATGTATTGCGTTTGATATGTGTAGCGGATCGCTCGCGCATATAGCGGCTGCTAATGGTTGGTCATACTAATTAATAACTAAAAACTTTGAACGGTACAGGTATATATATGTAGTGCTATAGGTACCCGATCATTACAGAAACAGTCAGTGAAATACTATTAGTGTTATATTATTGTAGTATATATAATATAAGTAATAAAAAGTATAGTTGCCTACTTAGTTAAAAGAAAGGCATTTTGTTCAAATAAATTAATGTGACATTTTACTGTAATATTTGTAGTAAGGTAAATAAGCCATGGGCCCTTTCACTAGTCCCGCTTAAGACGCCGCATGCGAAAGGAAGCGACGACTTACTGCATTTATAAATTAAAATTTAGACGTGACATTACTGAAAATTCATAAATATAAAATTTATTTGGCGCTACGAAGTATACAGAGACAGAGCTGTGAGGGAGACCGTTGAAAAGTGTAATTATGTGTTGAATAAAGGAGAAAGAACATTTTTGTCTTAAAAGTTGTCTTATACCAATCTGTTGTGGACAAAAACAACAGAATTAAATAAAAATAATATAAAAAAACAAGTAAATAGGTTCATATAACTACAATAGTAAGTTTACACTAGTACTCAACCTAAAACTGAACCAATCCGGAACCTAAAGATCTTTACAACACACCGATAATATTCTGTAATAAAAAAATCAATATTTTTTAATAAAAGCAATTATTTTCTGATTTTGCACTGAACTGCAGCAATAGCCTTTATAACGATGCAGACCAATATGCTGTGAAAAGGTTCATCCATAATACTAGTTCAAAGATGGTACCGTGGTGTTCTGACCGCTGTAGTTACCAATTACTGCAGCATGGAACAGTCCCTGCAGCTAGCTATGGAGCCAACTAGTTCTACAGTTCGTCCAATGCAGTTCGTCCAACACTACAGTTCACTAGAGCGTGTTGGGGCCAGGACGCGAATTAACGAGCCTCTTTGCCTTTAGCTATATAGGTACCGTTATACCGTTACACGCATACAATGACCTGAATGATGAATCATTTATTAGGTCATAGAATGAAATGGTCATAGAATGAATGGTCAATAGAATGTTTTAATGGCATAGTTTGATGATAAACGGAGTAAGTACTAGGTGGTAGGACTTTTCTGCACTGTTCATCTAGGTAGCTACCAACGCTTTCCCAGTTATTCTGCTGCCAAGCAGTAGTGTACAAGCACTACTGTTTTGGTTTTATGGGCAAATGAGACTTTATGATCTGATCATAATTAGTCTGATAATCGTATTCAAAACATGTTTCTTTTTACTTTAGGTACACGTCTACAACAATATATTTTGTTTATGTTATTCATCAACTCCTATATTATTTATAAAAAATACCAGGAGCTATAATATATAAAATATAGGTACTTGTCTCTGATAATAAAATTAATTAACAAGTTAAAGTTGCAGTAGGCTGGTCCTGAAGTGGACGTGTTTTAGAATGGAGACTGCGAAGCGACAGGCGTAGAAATATAACGTTTTGTCTCAGCTCTAGTAGTGGAACGAGAAACTGAAGTGGCAGTGGTGTGCCTTGGGAAAGGATGATGTCTACGCGGTTTTTTTTATATTCTAGTTTTAGAGGACCTCTATACAACATGTTTGTGTCAGTTCTATAGCAGCGTTATAAACACACATTCACACGTGCACGTTAATAACCATAACTTAATAATAATTATTTTAATAATACAAACTATCAATACACTAGATTATAAACCATTTTGGCTGCGCTTGTATTTGTATTTGGGCAAGACAATATGCTAATAAAAGTTCCAACATTATTATTGTTCCTACTTATTCCTAGTTCAGAAAGGATCCTGTGTCGCTCCGGTTCTTAGTTGGTTCCGGACACATTCCGCCAAGACATGGTGCACATCTTCCGGCTTATCTCTTGCACATTTGATGGGAAAAGTTGATTCACCGAACTGCGAGCTGTCTACGTGGATAGGCTAGTGATCATTATGACTGGTTTATTTCATTTTATTTAATACATTTTTCAAACACTTTAAAACTATGTAAGTACCAACTACCAATAGCGTATTCAAGGATCTACACAAGCTTGGCAGTTTTAATTAGACTAAACCAGAGCTACGTGCTACTTAGTTAAACATAAAATAATATAATATATCAAATAATATGATATTTTACTTGAGTCGTTTTTTTTTCTGCGAATAGACCTTTGTGTAGGTACTACTCTACCCAGAGACGGGTGGTAATAATAATAATTCATTTAATTCAAGCAACTAGCTTAAAAATAAACAGGCCCATATTTACATATACCTTATAGACTAACATATATATTTTATTATAAAAAGAAGCGCACATGTTCAGGAATTTTCTTTTTTCGGTCGCGGCTCCCTGTACCGCCGGAACACAATTCCTTTTGGCCAAAATGCAGGATCCAGAAATATTTCCTTGTATTTAGCTGGAAACCGGAGCAAGAAGGACTTGAAAGTCATCGTCCTCGTCGACTCCAGTCTCAAGAGCAGCAACTCGGCTTTATTCTGGACCCGACCATGGCACCGCTCGTTGATATATTTTGTAACTTCTTCTCCCGGCGTGTTCTTTTCGAACCGGGAGAGATATATCGCCGTCATGGGTTCTGCAGCACGTAAAGTTGTAGTCGCAGCTGCAGCGGAGGCGGTGCCGCGATGGTTGCGGGGTGGTCGAGGTCGACGCTTCTTCTTCTCCACAAGGGTGAAGCCTTCATTGTCAACCTTCGTCAGTTTTTTCTTTCCGGGTGGTATCGTACGCATAGGCCGTGATGCATGAGCATACGACTTTTTGCGTGGAATTAGGTCAGTAGGCGCAGCAGGAACAAGCGCAGACTTTTTGGGCTGGATCGGCAATTTAGCGGAAGTTGCAACCGAACTAGGAGCGTGGTCGTCAACCTGCCGCGCTGCAACGGTGTCGGATGTCGGAGACGCTGACGTGCTGACGCATGCATTCCCGCTGCGCCGGCGCACAGTAATATTTTGTTCGGACGACGGCGAAATTGTCGGCGCTGCAGTTTTATTACGTAATTCTGCTAGTTCAGCCTTCAAAGAGTCTACCTTTTGCTCAGAAAGATCGAGTTTGAAGCTAAATGCAGAAGGTAAATGCAACTGCAATTAAAACTGACGTCATGTCTAGATCCACGGCCGGATAATTATTGTAGCGTTGCCTCTACTTTTTGGAACTCATTATTGTTGCTTTCCGGCGATGGAGGGCGTCTCGTTAGCGAGTTCATTTCCATTTCGGTAACCGTTCTTGTCATTAGTAAGATTTATTGATGTCTTTTTGCACTATACATTCACAGAATAATTAATAATACTTCGTACAGTACTAATATAGTAGCTAAAATGTTTTTATATTTGTTGGCTATTTTGTTAACAATAAAATAACTTATTGATAATGAAATGTATATTGGTAAACATAAACTTCAAAGAATGCCTACACCTATCGCAGACACCGAAAGAAATTATAGTTTTCTTACGTAAATGAATGACGTGACGTGTCTGCAGCTTCCAGGTTATGAGCCACAGATGCCGTCAATTTTGTTAAGTTACTTGTTGCTTCTTCTTTAAATTGCAATTGAAGATCCGGATCTTTTAGACCTTCCGGAGTTTTATTTTCTGAATTGTGCTAGATTGCTTGCATCAGTAGGAGAAATGAGATTGTTTCAAACTAGTATTTTATAGACATATTATATTTAGAGTTTAGACATTTATAATGCTTAGTTCTAGAACCATAAATTAAATTAAGTTTTTTTTAGTATTCTGATTTTGAATTGTGAAGATAGTCTGATCATTTTCCACATGTATGCAACCGTTGGCGCGGCTAGTTCTTGAATAAACAGAGAAAACTTAACGGAAATCTTTTCCTTTCACCGTTGGCAATATTTCCTCAAGAGGTAGGTACCTCTAAAGTTCGCGAAGTGATTCTTACTTCAGAAGCACCGACGTATGTTCCAAGCACTAGCGTGCTTCAGGTACTTCCTAGATTGTTGTGAGCTAAGTAACGAACCAAGTTTCCGACGGTCGGGGATGTGGGCGCACTGCGCTCTTCGAATAATATTTTTTATCTGAAGAGTCATTGGAATAGAAAGGGCGTAGGTGCCGGTAACTCGCCCACTGAAATATGGCCCGTGGCAGATTGAATGAACAAAGAACAACACTGGATGAAGTGCAGGTACTTTTAAACTAACCAAAAAACGGATATTTTAAGTATCGATAAATGAACCATTAAAATTGAAACCTAGGATTGGGTTTTTTATCCGTAGTTAAGATAACCAATAGTCAAAAATGCTAACAAATTCTAACTAATGGTCAAAATTTGTTAGGATTTTTAACTATTGGTTACCTTAACTACGGATCAAAAAACCCACCCTTAGTGCTTATGTATTACTATTTTTTCCTTTATCGTCACCTTGTTATTACAGAACTTACCGTGCTCGTCTCTTAGCTGCCTCTCGCTGGGAATCCGGTCTTTGGTTGCAGGCACTACCATCGCACCATCTAGGAACACTGCTTGACAATAACACATTCCGTCTAGCCATATCACTGCGCATCGGTGCTCCCTGTGTTGCTCCCCATCGATGCAAATGCGGTGAAAAGGTCAGCAGTCTCGGTCACCATGGCCTATCATGCAGTAAGAGTGCTGGCCGTATACCTCGCCACAGTGCATTGAATGACGTCATACGTCGGGCCTTTGGAAACGTCAACGTCGCAGCGGTGTTATAGAGCCCAATGGCCTTATTCGTGACGACGGTAAACGGCCCGATGGTATGACGCTCATTCCCTGGAAGATGGGCCGGCCTTTAGTGTGGGACGCCACTTGTGTCGATACACTGGCACCGTCCCATCTTCCGGACACATCACACCAGGCCGGCGGCGCTGCTGCGGCTGCAGAATTCGCCAAGCGGCGCAAGTATTCTAGCCTTGACAGAGGTTTTATATTTGTGCCGTTTGGCGTAGAGACGATGGGGCCATGGGGACCGGGTGCCATAGAAATCTTTAATGATTTAGCGGGGCGTTTAGTTGAATCGGCACGTGATCATAATGCTGGCATCTACTTTGGTCAAAGGATCAGCCTCGCTATACAGCGGGGTAACGCTGCCAGCATTATGGGAACGTTGCCAGATTCCACGGATTGCTTGAACTATCTATAGACCTTTGCCGGTCTATAGATAGTTCAAGATTCCTTTAGATTGTTATTTTTAGTTTTATATCTTAGTTTTAAAGTTTTTAGGTTTAGTTTAGTTTTTAGGTCTAGTTTAGTTTAGTATACTTATTATTATATGTTACTTAAGTTTTGAAATAAAGTATCACAGAACTTACCTACTTATAATGACAACTTTAAATATAATTTCCGCAAATCTTTCGAGTACTGCAACCTTATTATTAGGGTTTTGTTCCCAATGGGTAAAAATGGGAACCTATTAGTAGGTATAGTCACAGATTATATAATATACTAATACAGATACCTCATCCCATAGAAAGGAATAATTCGGGTTATTTTACGAATTATTTTATTTCTGCATAACGCAAGATTAGCGAACGACATCTATTGCGTATTGGCGAGGTATTGGGCCAAACGAATACACTGGCCACTAATAGTAACGCTCACAACATGATCACTAGACTATTTTTACATTCTGGCTATTTTTTCTTTGTTCCTGATGAGACCCCATGGTATAATCTGTGCTATTTGTTATTATTTATTTTATTTTATTTACTAAGCCTCCGGTGTCCGTATGTATGTCCGTCTGGCCAACCTATAAACTGCGTATTTCTAGAACCGTAATAAGTAGCTGACTGAAATTTTCACAGAATATGCATGATTTTAACGTCTTTTGTCAAAATAATTTATAATATCGATTCTTTGCAAACCTTAACTTCAACTCAGTGTGCCTCTACTCTTGAAGTTACTTGCATAGTTGTTTCCAACTAATGCATGTCCAACTCAGCTACAAGCGTGTGCCGTGGATCTCGCCGTGCTTGTCGGCACCGTAACCTACGGGCATTTGTATAACACTGGACATGTCACTAATGCGTTAATTACGACAAAGTATTCCACTCAATATGGATTGAAACTTATCTGTGGTACGGCATTTCTAAAAGTACCACATATACGTAACAAATACGGCATTCCCACCACGTAAACGCAGTTATTGAATCTGATAGGAGTACAGGTTATCGTCATATATAATAAGGCTTATGTCGAATATTTTATGTTGATCTGAAATACGCTGCGAGTATGATTCGCAAGCAAACAGTCGTTTATTTTTACCGGGCATGTCAGTAAATAATTATAGTCATATTCATTTATCTATATTGACCCGCTCCAGATTCGCATGGGTTAATTAGTTTACGCCCCAATCCTGTTAAAAGGAGGAGAGAAGGAAGAGAGAAAAAGATGGGGGAAAAAGATGAATGTAATTAATATTTTGTAGCGCAGAAACAGTTATTTCGTGTTTCGTCTTTGTCTTTTAAATTTGATATAAGCAAAGATGAAATAAGAGAAAATAGCAAGTAATAAGACAAAACTTTTGAGTTTATTAAAAAAGTACATATGGAATCCAAAAACATCGTTTATGGATTTCTTATCTGTTGGTCGGTCTGTATGAAAATTCATTAAAAATAAACTATAGGATTTAGATACCGTATATTGAAGCCAAACCGATTTTCGAGCTGGCTTTTGTGTTTAACTCATAGAAATACGGTTATCAAAAATTAAGCTAAAAACATTTTTATCAAGGACTTCCGTACCTATGACTGCAGAACTTATGACTACTAATCCTTGCACTACATCCAAAACGATTTTTTTAATACAGCTAGAGACGAAGCTGATGTAACTTGGGTAGGTAGGAATGAATTTTACGATAGGGGTCAGAAAATTTTGTCCGTGCCCTTTGACTTTTAATGTACCTAAACAAGATGGCACGTGTTGAACCATATAAAAGAAAGCAAAATGAATACCAAGGTCAATTAGTGGACATTTTGTGGTCAGGAGAAATGATGTGACTACGAGTATAAAATACTATTCTCGGGCGTGCAGCAATGAGGAATACTCAAGGGTCAGTTAATATCATGTACCTACAGACCCAGACTACTCATGTATCTACATTAGGTAATTGGTACCTACACTCATTTTTGTTCTGCAGGTTGAGCTGTCGCTGTTATAAGAGTAGGTATATAAAGCTTTGTCATTATCCTCTTTCTTTTCCCATTTGTTATTGAGGTCAGCTCCTAATCTAACCTGTAGCAGCAATCTACAAGAAATACACGAGCGGCTGCCATCTGACCTCGCAACCCATAAGGAACCAGTAACAGGGATGGTTAGATCAGGTGTCAGATTCTATCAGGGTTCTGGCTACCCGTAATGGTTGCTATAGATATTCTTCTTTGACAACCTGGACCGGCGGCTTAAAGGTATACAAAGCTTTGTATAATAGAAAAAAGATCACTTGCTACGATTTCAATATACTTACAATGTATATTTCAAAAGACAGTGATAGTAATGACTATTATTACTGGCATTCGGCGAAAAGTTTGCAACGAGTACCTAACAGTGTAAGTTGATGAGGAAAAAATCCAATTCATGCTGTGACTATTAGTTTGGAATCTAGGTATACCATACACATACGTCAATCCATCAAGAGTCGCGCCGCATATAAAAGAGTAGCTGCAACAGAAACGGTAAAACACCTTCCACAATCGAACATGAAACTGGTCATCGTACTGGTGGCGTGCGCGGCTTACGTGGCGGGTCAGGCAGCTATAGACTCGGAGTTGCTGCGGTCTTACCACAAGAGGATCGGAGTGGCCCTGGCTGAACGCATCCGACAAGCTGAGCTTATACTCATCGTGAGAGGCACGAACGCCACTTCCAGTGCCTACCTTTACATGAAATGAAATGAAATGAAATAATTTATTTGTAAGAATTTTGGGTTACAATATTGCAAAGATGGATTAGCACATAATTCTTCCAACAAAATTCTGCCCATAGGTACAGGCGTACAAATATTCGTAATTGGATCTAATTTATTAAATGAGATAATAATGAGATTAAGAAATTATATTTATCATTTTTGAACATTGAGTTATTATTTAAAAAACATAAAATACATTGAACACATTAAATACAAATTAAATACATTGAATTGGTCAAACTAATCTATATCTATAAGTACTAATCGAAGCGTCATTTAAAAAGTCTTTTACAGAATAGTAGCATTTATCCAGTAGGAAGTCAAATATTTTTTTCTTAAATTCATTTATGTCATATACTTTGAAAGTGTCAGGTAATTTATTAAATACTCTGATTGCCATACAATTTACATTTTGACTATTCAACTGGAGTCTTTGTATAGGAACATATAGCTCATGAACATTTCGACTTCGTTTTATAACTTCATGTTGTCTTTTAAACAAATTTGGGTGTTTTTTTACAAATAAGCAGATTTCATATATATAGAGTGCAGGTAAAGGCAAAATTTTGAGTCTTTTAAAAAGTGGTTTACAGCTATCTAAGAATCCTGCGCCACAGAGTGAACGTATGCACTTTTTTTGCACAAGAAATGCTCGTTCTGCATCAACGGAAAAGCCCCAAAGAATGATCCCGTACCTAAGGCAGGATGAGACATAGCCATGGTACGCCAATAGAGCAGCTTCCTTAGTTGCTACCTGTCTGAGTCGATACAGAACATAAACAAATCTGTCTAATTTACTGCAAAGATTATTGACATGAGGTTTCCAGTTGCAAAATTTGTCTATTGTAATACCTAGGAACATTGTCTCATTAACTCTATCTATTACATTACATCCGTACGAAACGCAAATATTTGTAGGATTTCCGTTATAAGTTTGAAACTCAACTATTTTTGTTTGGTGAGTGATGCTGGTAAGAGAGACTTGAAACATCACTGTCATCATCATCTGCCTGTATTAACCCATTGCTGGACATATTTAGGCCTTATGCACGCACTGAGCCCGACCTTTGGCTCAATACCCGTCCAGCTGATGCCAGCTGCTCAGCGTATATCGTAACCCTAAATATTCGAAGGACGTCTTACACTATAAGTTTTACAAATATGATCTAAAATTTGTGAAAATAATGTGTTTGTGTGTCAAAAATGAATCTGGGATAGTTATGTAAGTATTTGTACCAACATAACTTTCCCAGATTCATTTTCAATGTAAAAGAAAAAACTTAACCTACAACAACTGTTTGTCTACGATACCGACGGTGTAATAATCAATCCATCCATCTTGTGGAAACTCCCCGGTTTCATCATCATCAGCCTGATGACATCCACTGCTGAACACAGGCATCCTCTATAGAGCGTCACCTTGAGCGGGTGCATGCCTTGTGCATTCATCAGCTCCACGTAGTTTTGACTAGATCATCGGTCCACCTAGTGAATATTGAGTATTTGGCTCTTCGGGGCATTGCGGAAAAGTTTTGTATAATTTTGACATTTCCGACGATTACAGAAGGTATTTTCAGGATTATCGAAGCAAAGGCAAAGCCAGCGTGGCTGATGCAGAAGATTGTATAATATCGTATACATGTCGTAGGCCGGGCTGTTGATCTCGCTGACGACGGGCGAAACGTCAGTATGCGGGTCATCGCTGCTGAGCCACACGCGCGCGGTGACAGCAGCCCACTGCTGGTGGGACGGCCACTCGTAAGCGCGCCAGTTCACCGTGGTCCTCGGCTGCACGCGCCTCTACTCCGGCGGGACTCGCATCAACACCACCAGCGTGGAGATGCACGCCAACTGGAACCCTTCCAACCTCAGTAATGACATCGCTATCATCAATCTACCACAGGTGACGTACACAGGTAAGGACCTCTATGATCATTATAACTGTATATAAACTATTACTATACTGTATAGCCAATATTATTACGATTATTATTAATTAATAATCTTATTATTCATTCAGAAAATGGCTGTGTATAACTGTATATATTATGCAAGCGTCGTTAACAGCTTCTCCGCAATCACTTGCAGAAGACAACACCAACGAGCTACTGAACCACGTGAGTCTGCGTGTCATCACCAACGCGCAGTGCCAGCAGGCCTACCGTGACATTATTATTGCTTCCACGCTGTGCACGAGTGGCGCTGGTGGCCGCGGCATCTGTGGCCAGGACTCCGGTGGACCCCTCGTTATCACCAGTGGCAAACAGCCCGTGCTTGTGAGTGTAACCATCTTTGCCTGCCCACGTCCAGGCTGATTCACTGCTTCTCACATTTGATTGTGTAGTTTGAGCTCCCATTCACATGAGACAGTTTCTACACGTTTCCATAGTGCACTGAGTGCCAGGGCGAACTCGGCTGGGACGACGGCTAGGGCTGGCATCGTCTGAACGTGCCATTCGACACGATTTGTATCACATCATCAGCCGGGAATGTCCACTGTTGAACATGAACATAGACTTATTGGGGAAAATTTGCCATAATCACCATGCATGCAGGCCAGCACTCGAATTGAAAATCTGTCACCAATAGGGCAGCTTTGCTTGAGAGCCATGCTCTCTGCGGCATTTTCAGCTATACTATCAGTTAAAATCAGGGGAAATTATGGTATTATGCTACCTTGACTGTGACAAAAAAGTAGTAGTGAATCATTCAACTCCACTCACCAGTGCATTACTCGTTCCCAGATCGGCGTGACGTCATTCGGCTTAGCGTGGAGCTGCGAGTCCGGCCATCCAGACGGGTTCACGCACGTCACCTCCTTCAATGACTGGATCCGTGCTCACCTCTGAAGTGCGCCATCACAGAATATATAATAGTACAGGTGTCATGGTAACAATAATTATATCTTGCATTTTGTTTATACCTACCCGACTTTTATTTCGTTGCGAAACCCTGGTCGGAGCTATTGTTTCACTGTTATCCCCGAACACCAGAGGGGTATTAAAATTTTAACTACTACATAGTGTTTTTGTTCTGTTGATAATTATTTATTTTAATATGCATTTCTTATTTCTTTTTTATTTTAGTTTAATATGTAATACCTTTGTAAAACTGAATGACTTGTATTTTTTTATATATATCAATATAATGGGCCCGATTTAGAAGGCTTTAGTTGACAGTCCATAAAATACTAAAAATATATCCGTCTCTTACATTGCCGTCTATTTGACAAGGACAGCAACAGTTTTAGAAGTTTTTGATCTGTCAACTAAAGCCTTTAAAATTGGCCTCAATATCATATCATTTACTTATGTTTTTTTTTTTGAGTTTATTTGTTTGTTTATCAAAATTTCTCCGAAATCTAAAGTTTCCATTATCATTACACAAATAAGTGACCTTATCTTCTTTTCACAGCAACTATGCACACAAACAATGGCTAAATTCTTTAATACTGCGATCAGGAATTAGTTTGCAAGTGCGATTGGCGTATGTCCAAGATCTTTGGAAGTTCATATTGAAATGATCATTTGACCATTAGGTATTTCCCTACATGTTTTACAATTCATGCCTAATGAAGCTGTTATGCATCGCTTTAAATTGCTATAATTTGATATATATACCGTGATATTGCTTACCAATTTCAGATAAGAGACAAATATTTATTTATATCCTTGTTTGGTTTCGCATTGAACTCGCAAGTTATTGCAACAGGAAAGCCTCGTACATTTTGTTAACGTAATAATATTGTTGGGAAACCTCGCCAAAACAAGAAAGAAAAGAGATTTCCGTTTTACCACAGAAAATAATAATAGTAGGTACATACTATGGTTTTAGTAATTATTTCCCCTTCCGGATTATTTTTTTAGTTTTTTTTTTCTACGTGACCGCAGACAGAAAAAGAAAGATCCAGACGATAATGCTTGTAGTTGTTTTTTTACTTATCTTCCAATCGATCAATGATAATTCTTACTTTGTCAACTGTTGTCCGACCAGTAACAGAACGGTCAATTGTTTTGTTGATCTTACATCAAATGGCTAAATTAATTTAACTGTGGGGCTAAGTGCACAACGTTTTCCGGTTGGTTCGATTGGAGGACCACGAAGGCTTTAACTTCTTATCTAAACATAAAAAATGACCCGTCAAACCATCCTATTTTTAAGTTTAAAGCTAAAAACGAGCGACACCTACACATTGGTCTAGCATTATTCTTAGGTCATACAATAAATAGCATATTCAGCCAATCATTGCATAATTTCAGTAAAATTTAAGTGGAAATTTTTTTGTAGGTAAAGTGTTTTAGTTTACATTTCTTTGTAGGATATTGTTTATGATGAATCGCCTTAGAGCTTACAATTTTCAAGTGATGTGTACCTATTTTTGTTGTTGAAATGGTGTTTAATAAAGAATATTTGATTTGACATCGATGTGTAAGGTGTCGTTTTGGTTTTTGGCGGGAACGCGGAAAAGTTTACGTCGGTGCATTGTATTATTTTACAAAACTTATGCTTTTTCCAGTGTTAATGTTTAAGATTGGTGGTGTTTTACGCATTAAGTGCTGAATTACGAGCATGAGTGTGGGCAAGTGATATAATGTAGTGAAACGTGGTTTTTCGTGTTGCTTCCAAAATTCCATAGAAGCCTCTAGTAAAGTTGCCACCACTTTACTAGGGCATGCTTTAGACTGGATTATGACTTAGACTAGACTATGACTACTCTGACTGTGACTATGACTTGACTTTAAGTGAAAATTTCCATAATACGATGAAAAATTACAAAACTTGACACTGGCTAAATACACTATGTGTGGAGCCAAAATATAAGAAAAAAAAAAAGGTGTCGTTTGTTTTGAAACAACCTACTAGGTACCATACTAAAGAGCTGTTGCTTATAAGTTCTTCTTTTTGCTCTCTTCTATAGGCAAGACTGTCTAACATGCATGCAGGTGGAAGTTAGTCCGCTGAAGTGCTCGTAAGTAATAACCCTAACTAATATAAACTCATAATGTTATGAGAAAATCTTCAAAAACTGATATTTTTTCTATAAAGTACGAGATAAGTTAGTTTTGCCGAATAGAATAAAACTTCCAACCTTTATCTAATCTGTAAAGCATAATGAGGTTCCAGGAACTATTCGGCCATGTTTTGACAACCAGCAACTAGCATTATTTGGTAGATTTCCAACTATCTCGAGATAAACGATTCTTCAGCTTTACGACCAATCACAGTAACAAAAGCAATTAAATGTGGTAAGTTAGTGCCAAGATAAGCGGGGTCCATTTGAGTTCTGGTCGGGGTCGGGGTCGGGGTCGGGTATTCGAATAAAATATAGGATTAATAAATTAATCTAGAAGCTTAAAAATGGAGTTGTTTAATGAGATCGCTGTGGTTGTACCCTTGAGGAAGAAAATTTGTTGTGTTTAAATTGGTCAGTTTATTAGTTGATCAGAGTGGAATAACAAGGTTTTTTACGTTAATGAAGGACATGATGAGTCAGTTGTTCACCTGATGTTAAGCATCACGACCGCTCATAACAGTTGCAGTGTCTGCACTCGGAAGTCTAAAATATAAAGTTGATTCGAGTATCATTTCGCTGATACCGTTTTGGTAAACGAGTTACCTTTAACCACTTCACATATTATTTTTATACGAAGAGGTATTTGTACTTCTGTGCACATAAATATTAAGAAACTGTAATTTAACCACTCACTCTATGATGATGCTTAGACTTTTATTCATTAGACTAATGTAAGGAAAATAGAGGTGTGTTTTTTAATTAATTTTAACGCAATAAAGAATAAGTTGTGTCATTAATAGGACTATGATAATATTTAAACAAAGTATATTTGATTTAGTTACCAATTTTTAATCAAAAATAAACATTTGAATCAAATCAATAAACACGATACAGGCATTACACCTCTGCAACTGGAAATATAAACTCTACCACAGAATGATCTAAAAACTCCAACATTTTGTGAACTGGAAGTATTCCCATGGCCGGTAATGGGAAGAATAAATAACAGTTGGTTCCCCAGGGCTCGCTTAGTCGTGAATCGGTCACGTCTTGTGAAAAGGGTCTACACCTACATCAAGTAAGTTAAACAATAGACCAACAACAATTGTGGCGAATAGAATGAATGAATGAACGAGAAAATTTGACATTGACATAAAATTGAGGAGTGAACTAATGGAGTGGCGTATGCGTTTTTTATTTGGTAAAAAGACGTTGGACGACCTTACTGGTGTTATTGTAATACTTGAAGCATTGACTGTCTGACCTGAAAGTTGTATCTCAAAACACCAACCGTGACAGAGCATTTATTTATATGTTTATTTATATATAGGTACACAAAACAAATTACAATCAACGACTTATTCCAAATAGGTAAATATACAAACAAATCTGTTCTGGATTGTAGCTTAAACTATATGTACACAGAAAAAATATTAATTACACAATCACTACCGAGACATGCAAATGAAAGTAGGCACCCATCAGCAAAACCACAAGCTTTGCTGATGGGTACCCAATGACAACGGTATACTAAAATTAAATTTTGAGGAGTTTAGGGAGTGTCACTAAGGGTGAGGTGGATCATTTCGACACAACGCAGCTGTTGTGTCGGAACCATCCGGTTTCCCATGGAGGATATCTTTAATTGTTTTTATGTAACTGCCAATTTTTGGATCAAAGATGTCCAATTTTGAATTATTGACTAACAAATTATTATATTGACGAGCCATTCTAACTATTGGATTAAAGAAAGACGTATTATTTTTATAAGTTTGTAGTGTAAATAGGTTGGTGACTTTAGCTCTACGAGCACTGTATTTAGTGTTGAAAGATATATTCTAATACTTTGCAGTGCTTATTACAAAAGTTACAATAACATATTTATATGTTAAAATATCAATATATCATCATCATCATCATCATCATCATCATCATCAACAGACTGAAGACGTCCACTGCTGAACACCCCCCTCCCCCACAGAGCGCTACTTTGAGCGGCTGGTCGCCTCCTGCATCCATCGGCTCCCTGCGGCTTTCACCAGATCTTCGGTCCACCGAGTGCCGCCCTACGCTGCGTCTATGTGGTCGCCACTCGAGAAGCTTTTTCTGTTTTTTGGTGTCAGTTCTACGAGCGACGATCAATGTATACTTAAATCAAATATATATAATATATATATAATTTATTTCAATATAGGTTATTTTTTCTAGGACAGCCTCTGTGGTGTAGTGTTTAAGCAGGTCGACTCATAACTTGGAGGTGGCGGGTTCGATTCCCGCGACAGGAAAAGTATTTGTGCACATGA
Source organism: Ennomos quercinarius (assembly GCA_910589525.2). Lineage (NCBI taxonomy): Eukaryota > Metazoa > Arthropoda > Insecta > Lepidoptera > Geometridae > Ennomos > Ennomos quercinarius. The sequence goes on from OU342491.1 coordinate 608,377, forward strand.
AAAAAAAGCTCAAATACTTGTTCTGTGTCTGGCTGTCGTGGGACCATGGTCCATAGTTCCTGGGTCCCTAGATACATGGAATCCTAGTTAAGGTCCAGGATCTATGTATGTGATCGTTGGGCGCTATTTATTTATTTTTAGCACTTCTACAAGACAACAAGAAAATACTTAGTGTTCTTACATTCAATGTGTACACGTATATGTATAGCTGTCTAATCACCAAGTTTCCTTGTATGTACCCGATAATACCATCCCAGTTCTCCCGCTCATTCAGTCCGCCCCGCAATGAGAAAAGATTTTTCGCACGTGCCCCGTGTTTTAATAACACAGCATTGTACAGGTGAGCGACTGAAATTTATTTCGGGATGTGCGAAATTCGAAGCGGTAACTCTGTATAACCCACGCCAGTAAAAAGCTATTAGAAAACATGTCAACTCTATAGCTTACTCTCTCTTACGCAAAACTTTATGTATTGGTAGAAGTAAGGAAACAATAGAGCGGTTATTTTCAGGATGTATTTATAATGTGCGGGTTATCATTGTTTCTTTTTTTCCGTCGTATGGTACTGGATCGGAAGGTTCATATTTTGGATGTTGGACAAACCATCAATCGGACCGTATTTGGAAGCTAAATCACGCGTTTCATCAATTTTTATGTTTTGCCGAATCGAGTGAGTATCTGACATTTGAAATGAGAGGATTATTGGCAAACATAGTAGGTTTCTCAGAAATCTACAGAGTTCTGAAAATAGTCGCTCATTCGGTTAGTAATCATTTTATTGTCCACTTACTATCTACATTTGTCCATGGGAACAGTTGTATTATTTTTTAACGATGATACAATAAATGTTATTTATTTCCAGAGCATTATTTTTTTTGTCATTCTGAAACAAAAGACAGCCAATATAACCTGCAGGTTTTCAAATCCAGGTTGAATAGAGTAACAGTAACTTTATAGATTTGTCAGTTATTATAAGTAATATTTCTGACATCTCACGGCCCCAGCCGTGACATTTCAAGTCACTGTGGGTAGCATCTGAAGCACTCTTTAGATCTCTAACTTAACGAATAGATGCTGGAGACTTACACTTATCAAGAAATTACTGTTGATAGAAAATTCAAATCAGCCACATCACAGCCCCACTGCTTTCCAGTAATAACACCAAATTGCTCACGTTGATCTTAATTATGAACCTTGGACCTTATAAGTAGCTATTTTAGAGAGCTTTGCCAACGAGAGGTCACAAAATATGAACTTTACCCTTACCCTGTTCAAGAATAGGGAAGTGCTCAGTAATCTCCAAATTAAGGTTATACTTATAATGGCTTATAAACGCTTCGAAGAACTTACAGAAGAGGTAGGCTCAAAACTCACAGGGGTAACGATTGTTGATGTTTTAAGAAAAAATGTTGTGCCTACATTTTTTGTAAATAAAACCAGGAGCACCTCTTAAGTTTCTGTTTATTCTTGATTCATCAATATACATCGTAATGATTAAAAACTGTCTTTGATAAGAAAAGATTTATGTATTATGCTTATTAGGATGGGTGACTATGTTTTATCCATATAGTCGTAAATTTCATAATCTTCATCGTCAGACAAAAACTTAGAGAATTTAGCGACGTTTTAAAGCCTCAGTAGATCATCATCATCATCATCATGATCTCAATGGGTATACTCTAATTAATTATCTGAAACATTTTGAAATGTGCGGGAAAAAATTAAGCACCTATGACGTAAACAAGGCAAACAGTGTCATTTATTACTGAAAGGTTTTGGAAGTCCATCATCTTTGTTCGATACACGTTCCATAGGATATTGGTTGCGGTAAAGGAGAAACGAACCTGTTTCTACGCATTTTCGAATTTATTTCTAACAGACTCAGTGATATCAGACCCTGTAAGTCAACTTAGTCAAACCGTATGAAACTCGTGTAACAGTTGACACGAGTCAAATCAAAGGTCGCTATTATCATCGCTGTAAGAAAGGAAGAAAGGAAAACAGAGTAGGGTAAATGTGTAAATTTTTAGAACATTGTAGATGTTGCCTTTTAATTTTATGTAAGAGTTTGAACTAAATGAATTTATACAATGTCACTTAAACGTTAAAATATTTAGTACCTACTAGGATGAAACGTTTTGGTTGTGCCTTAATTTAGATGAAACGAGAGAACATGCAATCGGAGGTGTTGAAGCCAAAACACAATAGTTGATTGCAAACGCGATCACAATATCCGAAGCGCCACGCACCGGACAATGGACCCAAACGAAGGGAACTAACTTCCGTTTCCGGCGGCCACCTCGCGCTCCTGACCCCTCATTGTAGAACCATCGGCTCACAGCCACCGCTCCGAGGCTCCATTCATTATTCACTCCCGGATTCCCTCCGTCACCGAACTTACGGTTTTCTCGGTTTCCGCAAAATCGAAACCAATTTATATCACTTCCGGCCGTAACTCGTTTGCGGAAGAAATTCTCCATTTAACAAATTCTCGCTTAATTATTTCTTGAACATCGCTAAATTACGCCGTTTAATTTTAAACACCCAATTCTGGATTAAGTTTTGAAATAAATTGTATATTTATATCCGAGGCGCGTTCACAGAGATTATAAATTGAAGCGTTCAGCGGTGAACAACAGTCCGCTGCCGACATCTAAAATTCATTCAAGATACGAAACTCATAATAAATCTAGTTCTGAATTTAGGATAAGACGTTTGAAAGAGTCTTGGTACAGAAAATGAAAAATTATTCGTTTCAGAGATGAAAATAGTAAATATGAAATTGCGCAGACGGACGGGATACAGCGTCGCCGCAGCGAAGCGAGCGGCGGGCGTGAGCGGAGCGGAGCGACGTTATATCGCATTAAGAGCTCCTAAAGGATTAAAGTGCGGACTCGTCCAATTTTAATTTAATCTTTTAGACAGCTCATACCCCTCGATGTTAAATTAACGTTCAAATGCCCCGAGTCTCCGCATACGTTAAAATAATATTAATCTCCCAGTTTTCAACTCTTTGTATCATACTTGGCAACAAATAAGTATTGTCCTGATTTATGTATGAGAATCGCTCTTCAAACGTTTCTGTCTCTTCTTTACCTTGTTGAGAAAACACGACATTTATGTCAACGATATAAAAGTAAAGAATATAAGGGAGCTTTTTATCCTGATTCCGATTCGTATTCATTATTTAGTAAGTACTTATTATTAAAGAGCAAGTGAAAAAAAGATTTGTTCATAGATCCATGGTGACAACGAGAGAAAAAACCGTAACTGTTCAAATTGTACTGTCTTTATTCATGTATGGAGATACAAGAAGTGGGGTACTGAGTTAATAACATAAGTATAAATTTTAACCTTCAAAAAAATCTAAGATAACTTTCTGTAGAGATGTATCTACTAATTAATTTACACTTTAGTGACCCAAATGGAATACGTTGTAGCTGACGGCGTTCACAAGTGAAGCTCCTGGCGTCAAATTATGCTTTACAAAATATTTTGGACTGGTGGGAGCTACGTATAGCTAGCTACACGTATATTAAGAAACGGACATTTTGAGTAACGGACCATTTAAGAAACTGACAATTACGGATGTGGGTATAAGTGTACTTTATGTAACCTAAAGGTAATGCCTTACCCACGTACTAATGTTGTTTTCATCACGCGGTTTTCCTTTACCGAAAGCTTAATCTCTTCGCAGTAGCAGGAACTATAAAAATGGACATAATTATAATCATCAGTTTTCTTGAGAAAGCGTTGACCGTTTGACCAATAAACGATCACGCGGATCATCTCATAAACTTTTCTTGCGTTTTAATTGCTCAATTGCTTTTCGAGATTAGATTATGTTGATTTTTATAGCTCATGCTTGCTGGACTCAAACCCGTGGATGGATGGGTTGGTGACCCATGAATCACCAACACAGCTATCATTGCTTCACATATAAACTAAAATATTCTAGACACCTGCATGGTGCCAGCTATCGAGATCGTGCTAATCAGATGCAGTTTTGAAATTTCACACAGACTTTAAAATAAAAATACTCAAAATATTTCTTGTACAATAAACATACCTCCAACTGTCCATTACTAAATAATGGCTCTAAATGAAATCATGTCCCCACACGGGAGGGAAGGGAGAGAATTTGATCACTCCTTCTTCACGCTCGTTTCGTTTTTTGTAACCGGTATTATTCGGTACCGGATTACGTAGCCTCCCAGCGTATTGTGATTTTAGTGTTATTTTTATCATATAACGGGTTTTCTGTGTGAACTGGGACTTCTTCAACTGGAAATTTTGTTTCGGTTTATTGAATCATTGATTTGTTCTCCGTTGTCTAATATTTTGTTGAGATTTTAAGTGAAACCAAATATTTTGTAGAAGACGTGTACGATGGTCAACTAGCAAACTTTGTCAGTCATAATTGTGTGATATAAATAAGTCAAGACAAGACAAGGAAATTAAATTATTTGATGCCCTAATTTCTGTCATATCTGCCTTTTGATTTCTTATATCCGGCTACTTGAACTGAACATAATTTTGTATTGGTTCGGCTTTAACTTTTTTTTTATGTAAATAAATGACGTGACGAACTAGACGTTCGTCTGATGTTAAGCGTCACGGCTGCCCATAACAGTTGCAATATCACTCGGAACTCTAAATTAATATAGTTTTGCGTGATACTGCACTGCGCACGTCACCCTGAGACTTCACACATTCTAGTAATAAGATTACTAGACTATGTGATCAGATCTTAAAGTCTCATTTGCCTAGTAATTTCACTAGCTACAATGCCCTTCAAAGTTCAAACTGGAACACAGTAGTGCTTGCGTTTTACCTACCTAGACGAACTTTGCAGAAAAGTTCTACTATCTAGTGAAACTGTACTTAAAAATAAATAATAATGGGTTCGGATCTTTCGGATGGATCGTGTGGAGATCATAATATTGTACACTCCAACTACTACTACTTACTTACTTAAACTTACTACTTTACTTGTACTTTTTGTTGTCATTTTGTTTGTATACTCCATGAAGATGGGCATCTTTATTGCCTGAACACCGGTCGAGTTATTCGACTAAAATTACGTGAGTGCTAGCCGTTTACTACTTGTAGTCATAATATTGTGCCCCTGAAGTACCGATCTGGATAACTTGGGAATACAGATTTAATGAGCAAATAACACGCTCACTCTACATAATCAGGACACCGTAGTTAGCGCGTCGCACACCGTGGGCCCACGTTTGACATCGCCATCGGGTCTCGGATGGGAACACGAGATTTTACCTCACGAGGTTTTTAGGCCCATGCGAGTACAATACCTACACATCGGTAACAGTTACTCAAATAACACAAACTTTTCGATCGTCTGCTCCCAATAAAACAGGCAACGCTGTCAAAGGTGGAGTTCTCTAACGTGAAAATATGCCTAACGTACACTTGATCAGCGAGAATTGATGGGACTTCAGTGCCGAGCATAAAAGTGTACTGGGGCCTGAACGTATTCCCCGCCTTATTCTGGTAAAAGCTAGCTAGACAAGAAGTAATTGCTAGGTGATTCGGTACTATTGAAATCTAAGATGCCTAAAGTACAAAAAGGTTTCAGGGAGGCCAGATTGTAACATGACGTAGCACAAAATATTAAGTCACGACTTTATCATGTCTTATAATAAGTATGTTTTGTCATCGTCTAAAAGACGTCCATAACCTTACCTATAGGGTAGGTATACCACAGTAGTGTGCAAGCACTACTGTGTTCCGGTTTGAAGGGCATTGTAGCTGAAAAAATTACTGGGCAAATGAGACTTTATGATCTGATCACTCAGTCTAGTAATCTGATTACTAAACTGGGTGATGTCTCAGGATGACGTGCGCAGTACAGTGTCACGCGAAACTTCATTGTTGTAAAGTTCCGGGTGACACTGCAACTGTTATGGGTGGCCGTGTCACTTAACATCAGGCGAACGACTAGCTCGTCACGTCATTAAATCACATAAAAAAAAGGTATATCCACAAAGATGTTATAGTTCGTAAATGTTTAGCAACCAACGGAATTTGAACCCGCGCCTTCCAACTCATCGCGTTAAACGCTCTCCCAACTGAGCTATGATCGCAATTTGAACCCGTGCCTACCAACTCATCGAGTTGGACGCTCTCCCAACTGAGCTACAGACCGATGTTACAGTTCCCAAAATGATTACCTCTAAGAAATAAAAATGTAATAAGCCTCTCTTTGAGCGCCAAAACGAATGATTGTCTGCCATTTAGAGCCAATGTCTTTCCGTGACTCAAATCCATCGATACGTGTCTTGAGAGGATGTCCTAACGCTCTGTCTTCCAACAAGTAGTCACCACCTAAGAATCTTTCTTCCAAATCAATCCTTCTCGTACTCGCATTTTTTAAATTGTAACCACCACATCGCTGTCTGCACTAACGTTTGACAGCTGACACAAAAAATATTTAGGTAAAAATAATACTTAATAATCGAATTAATTTATTTAAACTTCGTAAATTCGTCTATACTATAAATTATAGAACGTCCGTAGTAACTGTAGGTGCCTATACCTCACAGAGGGATAAGTGAGAACGTAGGAGCTGTCAAACTTTAGTGCAGATGGCCCACAATATCATCGTTGTCATAGCACAGATTTCCATTAAACATAATATCTCGACAACTTCGCAAGTTGATTGATCAACCGAACAATTGAACAACTTTGTGAGATTTATGAGGTCGCGAGTTACATAGTGTTTTAGTGCCGCGTGATTAATTAACTGGTGAAACGGAGCTGAGCAGGCAATGAGCTGATAGTTAGATTAGATTAAGTATTCGGAGTTATTGCTCCTGTTGGCTCCAGTTAGCTTATGTTCTTCAGATGAATGAACTACGTAGGTAATTAATATGTAAGGTTAAGCAACGGTCGCAGTGGTCACTACTTTGATGGGTGACCGTATTTACAACTAAGTGCTACCGTGTTTCGGAGGGCACGTTAAGCCTTCGGTCCCGGCGGTTGTCTTAAGACAATAGTCGTTAAGCCAAGTCTACAGGCTTTCTTACAGGCAGTCTTTGGGCGGCCTAAAAATTCTGACACCAGGGCCTGACCACTTGCCTACATGTGAAAAAGAAGAAGATTAATATGAAGTAATTAAGACGCCCGTAGTTTCAATAGCAACTTACCCACGCATTTTCCCGTGGAAAATCTTTATTTTCCGGACAAAAAGTATATTATCCTGGTAATATAAACAATTCATGACCAAACATTAAAATTGGGTTAACCGTTTTGGTGTGAAAGCTACACAAGTAATCAAACAGACTACGTTCGCCTCTATATGTTAGTAAAATTTTTGTATGGAGAAATAGACAGTTTTGTGTATCTGCAAAAATCAGAAATTCCCATTAGTTTTAATAACTTTGCTCATTTTAATAACATAAGGGCAAAATAAACAAATGTTATTCCTAAGTTACTAATATTTCGGTTAATACTTAGCCTAATAATCTACCACAACAGTTTTTAAACTATTATAAAGTTAAAACAGATCTTTTCGAGCACAGCTTATCAAAACATAATTTTACCTAACTTCGACGTTTTGATCAAGGTGCATTAGCCGTGGTCACGAGAGGACTGTCCCCTCTAATCTAGAATCATTTTAGCAATATGAAAAAAATCTACCAAAGTTGTGAACGCTAAACTATCTAACATCTATTTTCACGGAAATAAACCCACCTCAACATTTCGACGTAATTATTACCCAAATCATAAATCATTGCCAGCTATAAATCGTCAATCTTCACCATTTACCCCAAGAAAAGGCGCGGGGAGGGTAACTGTTAAGGGCGCGAGCGGCATAAAAATGGCGCACTGATCCTGAGCGATGGACGCATCAGTCAGCGCTCGATCGGATTAAAGAACTAGTGCTCACTTAGGAGCTCCTTCAGAAATGGTGGTTACGTAGAAACTAGCACATACTCTGTGGTGGTTATACGGCATTGGTTACGGGAATGCAATCGATTGTAGTTCGTCTTGCCGAGCGGGTGGGTACCGCATCAATATAGTTATACGTATCTATATAAACCGAGGCAATATATGATCAGGTATATAAAAACAGATTTTGATACAAATATTTGTTTTGGAATAAATAAAATGATATGTTGTGATTGCTAAAACAAAAGGTTTTGTAATCAGTGTGAACGGTAAAATTGTTTAGCTACTATGTTGTATTGTACATACGTAACAGATCACCATCTAAAATACAAATAATGACAGTTCAGACGTTAACCCAAAACTAAATAAGTAAATTTATGTAGAAACATCATCCATAAAAGCATTATTAGTTCATCTCGATATTTCAACAAGGACAAGGAGGTTCCTATTTTCCTAGTAGTAAGAAAAATATTGTCCCATAGACTAGTTCGGTGGCCGCGGTGGCGAATAACATAGAGGACCCTTGGACCCTTGAAACCGTCTCCCGGCGGCGAGATACCAAGTAGCCCCGCCACGCGCCATCTGCCTCAGTGCTTGTCGTCTATGCGTCAATACAGAATCTATAGTGACATAAATGATGCAACTTCCATGATAAACCTTTTACTATTATCGGTTGATATAGAATAGGTCTTTCAAAATTTGTTGCTCATTTCGGATACCCATACAAAACATTATTTAATGGGTGGTCATTTATAAAATTGGATTATAAAAATAGACAAATTTTCGTATTTTTTACATTTCATGCTGCATCTAGTTTCAGGATAGCCATCGTTCATTTCAATATTTGATTTACAATCTGACTGAGAGTCAAAAATGTTAGATTCCTTATAGACTAATATAATAATGTTGTAAATTATAAGAAGGCATGTTTGAATGTAGGTAAAACAACGTAAAATACTTCGTCAATCCCCAATGATAAAAAAGTTTTATAATTATATCCAGTATTTCTACACAAATTATGGGTTAAAGCTTTTTGAAAGTACAGTAAATATCAAAGCAGGAAAAATATTGAACCTTTTGTGACCGCCTCTATCTTTGGTTGGGCTCTCAAAACTGTCTCTCGGCTGCTCTTTCCAGTCCGTGAGGGCTCTCTGCGTCTGCTCCAGGGTTCGTGGCCAGCGCCTTATCTCGGACACTCATGTGCGGAACTTGCATTTGCTCTTCAAACGATGAGAAAAACATTGTGAGAAGTGATGTTATGATGTTTGTGTGTGTGCGTGTGATGTGACGAGACGTTTGCTTGTGTCGTCACGACCACCCATAACAGCTGCCGTGCCACTTGTAACTGAAGTAATCAAATTACAACTTAAAACCATGAAAACTAAACATTGTCGACAAAAGTTCCCCTATGCACAGAACACTTTGATCCCCCTACGTGTAATCAACGCAGTAGTTCACGTCTCTACAGCCCCCTACTGGCAACACTCAAGAGTTCTTGCGGCGGACACAAGGCGACCTCGTTCACTCTTTACACTCTTTTTGTCCTCTTGTTGTTGTCAGTTTGCCAGTTCTGTGGCATGTAGGTACGTTTTATTTCAACAGTTTTTCTACGCTTTGTCGACATCCCGTATTATGCGCTACCAATTGTTTTCCGATTTTCCTTTGACGTGGGATTCTTAGCACAGTTGTAGATCACGCAAAAGTTATTTTATTCTTCATTTTTTATCGTAATGCTAAAAGCATAGCTGGACTAGGTAAAGCTATTACAACGTTTGCAAATAATTATAAGTATTACAAGAGCGGCATTATATAATCTACTGCAACCACCAAGACACCTGCTAAGCGTGGCGATTATGGCAAGTCCCTCCACTGATGGCCGCAGGAACGCAAAAAGGATGATGATGCGATACAAAATGATGACTATCAATTATTGATTTTGGTATCTTATATAAACATATTATTCTGTCAGTATATTCAGCAGATAAATAACAATGGTTCCATGTTTGTAACGGAACCGTAAAAGCCCACAATGTTGTAAAGCAGAATGCAGTTCCAAAGTGGTTGGACGCGCCCGCATCAGCCATCGGTCAATCAGTGTGACAGCAACCTTCACTGCACTGCGTTCCCACTTTTTGTCTGTCCCAACTGTCACGAGTATCCTGAAAATATGCAGGACGAGTGCTGAATGCAAATGGTGTTTACATTGGAGAGCTTTTTGTGCAGCAATCGGCGCACGTTCTCGTAATGGGTTGATGTTATTGAATTCTTTTTACAGCTATAAAGCTAACGGATGGTGTGCCAAATGTTGCTGGCAGCAGGTGCAGTGCCTGCTGATATCAATATTTTTTATAGGGCTAAAAACTAGTCAACGGCATTATACTGAGCTATTTTAATATTTGTTGAGTCAGCAGTTAACGCCTTGCTAGTTTTTTTCTTTTGTTTTATTTGTAAAAGATTTATGTTTGTATGAACGAAGTGATCCCACAGAGTACCTAAGTAGTCGAGATAGCGCAGAGGATTCGTAAGCAGAAGTGGCAGTGGGCTGGCCACATTTCTCTACAAAACTGATAACCACTGGGGTGGGCTAGTTTTTGAGTGAAGACCACGTTTAGGCAAACGAGACCGAAGAGCTGAAGACCGGTCTCAGTGGCGTGCTACTGGAGAAGCCTTTATTTAGCAGTGGACAAGAATAGGCTGATGACCACCAACTCACCTGATGGTAAGCGACGGTGTGGCCAAGATGGAAAAAAAAAACAAAATAATATGAAGAACTAAATGATCAACTTGATGTAGCTGATAGCGTATTATATGTAACTGTATGTCTACAGCAATCGATTCTTGACATGATCAATGAAGGAAAACTACAGATAAGTACTATAGATTTAGTACATATATACTATAGATTGTAACGTTGTCCTTACGTTACATAAATATTTTTAAGATAATATTTTTTTTTAATAAAAACGCCTAATATAAATAAAAAACTAAACACTAAATAAAACTAACTAAAACTATGTACAATTACTTAACTACTTATTAAATACAATATAATAATTTCATCAACACGTCTTTTTAAGTCGAGCTTCATTTTAGTCACCCGTTATCCACTCCATTCTTTATTCCATGGTTCTTGCGCATGCGCAGGCGCGGGCTCGTAGCCGATCGGCCGCGCCGCCGCCCGCCGCCTTCACATTGCGAAATAAACGTTAGAGCGGATCGCACGTCATCGGTCGCGGTCTCTAATACGTTTCTATTGACTGTAATAGTTATGATAAACGTAACCGTGGCCTAATAGTTGACGTCACTACACGTTCCCTTTAATTTTAAATTGTGTTTTAAGTGATTTTAGGACCCCGCAATTGGGTAAGTGGTGCACAATAAAATCATTCCAATCTATGTTCAAATTTATTGTAGCTTCTAGTGCTTGGGCTTTAAAAGGTGCTTATTATTATGACTATAATACCTGTGCATTTTTAGTCTTTTCATTTCTCATTAATTCTTCCAAATTACATCAATTTTATCTCTTAATTTCCATCACCTACCCTCGCACCTCTTTTATCAATTTATTCACTTTCAATTTTATTTCCGCTTAATTTGTAATCTCCGTATCTGATTGAACATCCACGACATCACAACTGCGTAGTGCTTTCCCTCTGCTGTCGCCGTGGGTGTTCACAGCTTGCTGGATCTGGCTTTAACGCCATATTCTATGCGCGTTCCAGGGTCCTACGTCTACCTCTTACGTCCACCAACAAATCACCAGCGGACAAAAACGTTGGTCGCTTCCCGGCGTCTCCCGGGCTGTAAGCGTCGACGCTCCAGCACTCACCAACAGCTGACTACCACCCCTGGACTGGACTAGCTTCGAGCGCCCACCTACACTGCGACTCGCACTCCAGGGCAGTACTAGCCAAGAAGAAGAGAGAGAAGTGCTCATGCTTTACCCATTTTGCCCCCACACGATTTTTATCTCGTGACACTTGGCGCCTAAGTCGTGGTAAAAGGACACTTTCTTCTTTCTTTTCTTCTTAGGTAGTAGTTCGTGCATGTGTGTGGTTTGTTTTCTTGTAAAACGTATTTTCTTGGTTTTCAGTTACTAATGTGTACCTACTTAAAGTACTTCTTATATTAGTACTTGTTCATTTATAGTTTTGTTTTCATTTTAAATATATTGTCAATTCATAATTTTAAGTCAACTTATCTCCGTAACATTGTTACCGGAAGAAAAAAATATCCGAGTCATTTTTATCTTCGGGCACCTAAAATGGCGCTTTCATAAAAATATATTTTCTGATAAAAATAATTTTACTTTTAGATTATTGTGTTTTATTAGTGAGCGGTACACATTAGTAGCAAAATTTAAAATTTTGCATGTTAAAAAAAAAAAAAATTTTTTATTAAATTAATTTTTTTTCATCTTTCCAAAAAAAAAAAAAAAAACCAGGCGTTCAGTAATTGATATTGTAACAGAACGGAGAACGTGTTGTTTTTTTTTTAATATCACTTGTCACCACTTATCCAACTGTTAGCTATTTATCACGATGCTTCCTATTAAGTACTTGTCTCTTCAAAAGTCGGAACTAGATTACGAAGTTCGTATTAGAGGAGTTACTCCTGCGTCTTCAGTTGAGGAGTTACGGAAACAAATTGTTAGATTATCTGCACAATTTCCATCAGACTACATACTAGAATCTCCGCTTGAAACAGGACAGGATCTTAAAGGTTGTTTGGAAGTTCTCACTAAAGTTAAGACAAATTTAGATGTGTCTGATCCTAGTGCTTCCACACTTTCAAGAACTTCAAACATGATGAATCATTTGTATAACCGTCTTGAGAGGATAACGTGTACTGACGATATTAAAAAACAATATGACGACATTGTTCAGGAATATAAAATTTTATCAAATAGACTTTTAGCTCTTCAAGCCAAAAGACCTTCGACCAGTAGCTCTTCTCTCAGCACTGACGATGGTCCTTCTAGAGAACCGATTTCCACCGTACCGGAGGTGCAGAACTTGATTGCAGTAACGTGTGATCGAACTTCATCTGATTTGGGTAAATTAAAATTCAGCGGTAAAACTTGTGTGCGCTCATTTATACAGCGTGTTGATGAATTTATTGAAACTCGAAATATACCTTCAACTAAAGTTTTAAGTTATGCATCGGAAATATTTCAAGACGATGCCCTCCACTGGTATCGTGCGGTGAAAGGTAAGGTTCACTCTTGGCCTGCACTAGCAGCTTTACTGAAGGAAGATTTTGGACAGTCTGACTACGACTATAGGCTCATTTCCGAAATTCGCTCTCGTACTCAGGGTGAACGGGAGAATATCACCATTTATCTCTCCATCATGGATGGGATGTTCTCACGTTTATCTAAGTCTCTAAACGAAGCGGATCAGCTCGAGATTCTCCTTCACAATATAAGGCCATGCTATGCCAGCACTTTAGCTTCTGCGCCCCAAATATTAACAATAGATACCTTGCGTAGCTTATGTCGTAATTACGAGAATATCCAGGCTCGTCTTTCTCATTTTCAAGAGCCACCTAAAGTTACGCCAAATACTCTGGCACCAGAATTTGCGTATACTAAAGATGTAAATAAAACTGCGTATAATGCTGGTACTAGTAATTATAATCAAAACAGGTATTATAATAAAAATCAAAATAACAACAGTAACAATTACCCTACATACAAAAATAACAATTATAATCAAAATCAACAAAAAGGCAATAATAATTACAATAACTATCAAAACAGTAAAAATCTAAATCAAAAGTATGTACATGCAGTTGAGGTAACAAAAAGGGAACCTTATTGCCCTAGGTGTCGTGAAAACACTCACCACCTTCGACAATGTCAAGCTTTTCGAGACATTGTCTGCTTTAAATGTGGAATGAAGAACGTAAAAACACCAGAGTGCCCTAACTGTAATAAAAATTCAAAAAACTAGTTGGGCAGAATTGTGGTAATTTTGACAAGCAAGATTGGGAATCTTGGCTTGCCTTTATTAGGACATTTTCTTCTACTTATAGAGTTACTACAATTCTGCAACCGAAACCTATAAATGATCCTAGGCCTTACGTTAACATTAAGATTGACAATATTGACGCTTGTGGTTTACTCGATTCTGGAGCTGCAGTTTCCATTTTGGGCAATAACTGCCACAAACACTTAGCAGACTGCACTTTGCAACAGGATGGTAACCCTAAAATGATAGCCGCTGGCGGTCAAGAATTGAAAAGTATTGGTTACATTAATTTACCGGTAACATTTGAAGGTCAGTTTCATATCATAAAAGCCTATGTAGTTCCCGAAGTTGAAACATCGATTATACTTGGTGTAGATTTTTGGCGTGCTTTTCATATTTGTCCCAAATATTTAGGTAGCATTACTCTATCAAATACTTCTCTGGCAGAGATGAAAATCAGCCATGATGCGACATTTATTAATTCGTATAATCATCTAATAGATACTCAAAAAGCTATAGCTGACAATGTTATTGCTCAGTTCAAGTCAATCTCAACTGAAGAGAAAGGCTTAGGTAGAACCAATTTGATAGTTCACCGTATAGATACTGGCGATGCTCAGCCGATTAGACAACGCTATTATAGGATGTCTCCTGACAAACAGCGAATCCTACTTGAACAAGTAGATGAAATGCTGTCACTTGATGTTGTGGAACCCTGTGAGAGTGCGTGGTCTTCACCCGTGCTTATCGTAAATAAGAAGAACGGGCAGCCCAGGTTTTGCCTCGATAGCCGAAAGCTAAATTCGGTTACCAAGCGCGATGCTTATAGTTTGCCGTATGTTGCGGAGATTTTAGACAACTTGCGCGACGCAAAGTACCTATCAAGCGTTGATCTTTCCAAGGCATTTTGGCAATTACCTATAGCTCCTGAGGACCGTGATAAGACCGCTTTTTACGTACCGGGAAGAGGAACATTACGTTTTAAAACCACAGCTTTTGGTTTGACAAACGCACCCGCAACTCAACAGCGACTTGTTGATTTGTTGTTCAATGACATGGAAGGGAAGACATTCGCGTATCTTGATGATATAATAATCATAAGCTCCACATTTGACGAGCATGTGTCGCGTTTACTGCGCGTTTTGGACAAATTGAGACAGGCAAACCTAACAGTTAATTTTGAAAAATGCAAGTTCTTTCGCAGCGAACTTAAATATCTCGGTTACGTGGTTGATGTTCGTGGTCTGCGTACAGACCCAGAAAAGGTTGAAGCCATAATTAACTTCCCAACCCCCACCAATAGGAAGGAACTTAAACGCTTTCTCGGTACTGCAACTTGGTACCGACGTTTTGTTCCGAATTTTAGTACCGTGGCTGGTCCACTTAATAAGCTGACTGCTAATGGTAAAAAGGCACCTCCCTTTCAATGGACGCCAGAAGCAGGTGCAGCTTTTAACGCTTTAAAGGAATGTTTAGTTTCTGCACCAGTCCTTGCTTGTCCGGATTATACAAAACCATTCGAGGTACACACCGATGCTAGCAATTATGGTGTTGGCGCGATGTTAACGCAGAACCTCAACGGTAAAGAACACCCAATTGCCTACATGAGTAGATCCTTTACCAGTGCCGAGAAAAATTACAGTATTACTGAAAGAGAGACTCTCGCAGTATTAGTTGCTCTCGAGCACTGGCGATGTTATATCGAAAATGGGCAAACATTCACGGTGTACACTGACCATTCGGCGTTAAAATGGTTTTTGTCTCTAGATAATCCGACAGGACGGTTAGCGCGTTGGGGTGTTCGACTGTCTTCGTTTAATTTTGTCATTAAACATCGTCGAGGTGTAGACCACGTGATCCCTGATGCTCTTTCTCGAGCTTTTCCTAACGCTGCTATTTCTCTATCGAACTCTGTTGCCAATACAAATGATACCTGGTACAAAAAGATGTATAATGGTTGTCTTAATACACCAAGTAATTTCCCGAATTTCCTCATTAAAAATAATTCTTTGTTTAGACTCTCCAAAACAAAGTCCCCACTAACTTCAGAATTTGCATGGAAAGAAGTTGTGCCCAGCGAATTACGTGAAACTGTGATATCGGAAAATCACTCCGAACCAACAGCTGGACATCTTGGCATTTTTAAAACGTACCGGCGCTTGTCTCTTATATATTACTGGCCAGGTATGCACCAAGATGTCGTTAAGTTTGTGAGTGCCTGTTCTGTTTGCTTGTCATATAAGTCACAAAATCACACTACATTGGGTCAGATGGGACGGCCGAAACAATGTTCGAGGCCTTTCCAGATGATTTCAATTGATTTTGTAGGCCCTTTACCAGTCACTCGCAAGCAAAATTGCTATATGCTCGTTATTACTTGCTGTTTTTCAAAATATTGTCACATTTTCCCCTTACGTCGTGCAACTTCGGATGCCGTCGTTAAGATCCTAGAAGAATCCATTTTTCTAGTTCATGGCATCCCACAAACAATATTCCTGGATAATGGCAGCCAGTTCATCAGTTCTACAACTGATGCCCTGTTTAAAAAGTATCAAATACCTAATGTGAACTTTACACCTAAGTACACACCCCAAATTAACACCGTGGAACGTTATAATAAAACGATTGTCACTAGTCTGTCTACGTTTGTCGAAAATGATCACCGAACTTGGGACAATTTTATTCCCAAGGTACAGTTCGCGATTAATAACTCTGTTAACGAGTCTACCGGTTACACACCTTCTTTTCTTGTGTACGGAAGGGAGCTCGTTCTCTGTGGATCACACTATACAGACAACGATCTAGGTGACGAAGTTTTGTTTTTACCACGTGACATATATGCTGAAAACCTAGGAATTCTTTCGTCGGTATTCAATGATGTGCAAGGTTCATTATGGCATGCACATGAAAAGAATACTGCGCATTATAACCTACGTAGGAAACCAGCTGAATTTAACGTTGGCGATTTAGTCTTTAAACGCGCTTTTGTTCTCAGCGATAAAGACAAATATTTTAGTAAGAAGCTAGCGCCAAAGTTCATCAAATGTCGTGTAGCTGAAAAACGATCTCCTCTTGTTTATGTCCTAGAAGATATGTCAGGAAAAAACATTGGTGTATGGCATATTAAAGATTTAAAACTTTTAAAGAATCTTAATTAGCACCGATTATTTTTATATAAGTACCAGTACGTTTAAATAATATCCCACCTGTTTAATTTTTCACCTTTACCACTAGCAAAAGTTGACTGTGCAATTTATCACAGTTACCTGTATTTTATAAGAGGATGCGCCTACAACTCTTACAACTGGTTGTGGTTGCCAATAATGTATGAAAAGTATGAGATAGAAGTATGTGAGAGAAGTATGAGGTAGAATGAATGAGTACTGCTGGTAGTAAATTATAGACGGATTTTGTTTTAGAACAAAACCCTTTCCGAGACGAGGGGGGTAATGTAACGTTGTCCTTACGTTACATAAATATTTTTTAGATAATATTTTTTTTTAATAAAAACGCCTAATATAAATAAAAAACTAAACACTAAATAAAACTAACTAAAACTATGTACAATTACTTAACTACTTATTAAATACAATATAATAATTTCATCAACACGTCTTTTTAAGTCGAGCTTCATTTTAGTCACCCGTTATCCACTCCATTCTTTATTCCATGGTTCTTGCGCATGCGCAGGCGCGGGCTCGTAGCCGATCGGCCGCGCCGCCGCCCGCCGCCTTCACATTGCGAAATAAACGTTAGAGCGGATCGCACGTCATCGGTCGCGGTCTCTAATACGTTTCTATTGACTGTAATAGTTATGATAAACGTAACCGTGGCCTAATAGTTGACGTCACTACACGTTCCCTTTAATTTTAAATTGTGTTTTAAGTGATTTTAGGACCCCGCAATTGGGTAAGTGGTGCACAATAAAATCATTCCAATTTATGTTCAAATTTATTGTAGCTTCTAGTGCTTGGGCTTTAAAAGGTGCTTATTATTATGACTATAATACCTGTGCATTTTTAGTCTTTTCATTTCTCATTAATTCTTCCAAATTACATCAATTTTATCTCTTAATTTCCATCACCTACCCTCGCACCTCTTTTATCAATTTATTCACTTTCAATTTTATTTCCGCTTAATTTGTAATCTCCGTATCTGATTGAACATCCACGGCATCACAACTGCGTAGTGCTTTCCCTCTGCTGTCGCCGTGGGTGTTCACAGCTTGCTGGATCTGGCTTTAACGCCATATTCTTTATGCGCGTTCCAGGGTCCTACGTCTACCTCTTACGTCCACCAACAAATCACCAGCGGACAAAAACGTTGGTCGCTTCCCGGCGTCTCCCGGGCTGTAAGCGTCGACGCTCCAGCACTCACCAACAGCTGACTACCACCCCTGGACTGGACTAGCTTCGAGCGCCCACCTACACTGCGACTCGCACTCCAGGGCAGTACTTGCCAAGAAGAAAAGAAAGGAGTGTATAGGCCCTAACCCACGCGATTTGCCCCTACCGTTCTGAACTAGACCTGGCAAAATAAATTTAGTGTTCACAACCTACTGTCTAATTTACCAAGCTCCATCAGGTAGGTAACTATAGTTAGGCAGTAGGCTTATCTCGTGACAAGATAAGAGAAACTACTAGACTGTAGGACTTTTCTGTAAGTTTTCGTTTAGGTAAGTACTACTTATCACGCATGTCCGGACAACGGCAATAGAGATACGATATGTTATCTACTTTTTATACCGTAAATTGTTGTTCACCTATGTTAGGTATTTGGGAGGAACGGTGATGTAAACAATTAGACGGCCATTTATGCACTGGTTTATTCAGAACGGGGGAGGCGGGGGGCCCCGGGCCACTTACGTTGACATTAGCTAAATAAGTGACGTACAGTAAACTACACAACAACCTATGTTTGCAAGCAAATAAATTGATTGATTGATGTTCTGCTGCCAAGCAGTAGTACGAAAGTACTATTGTTCTGATTTGAAGGGTACATTGTAGCTAGTAAAATTAATATAAAATCCATACCTGATGCCTTAGGATGATGTACGCAGTGCAATGTCACGTAAGACTCATAATTTTGAGTCATGAGTGTTCGCAGCTGTGGTTGATGTGCTGTATGGGCTGCTTAACATCAGGCAAACGACTAGCTCATCAGTCTCTATGTGTATTTCGGAAGGGCTGCATAATATTTATCCCTAAAGCAGTTACCGTATTTATGTGAGCTCAATAATAAAGTAACGAAAATGACAATTTAACTAGTAGATTGTTAAACCCACTATAATTGTGACTTTACACACATTATCTAGACTGCATTATCAATTGACATCAGGTAAAGTATGTTCGAACGTAAGGTTATTCTTTTATGTAGTTTTAATGAATAAATTGAAACTGCAAGATTACAAACCGTGCTTGAAGAAAATTGTTGCTTTGTACGATAACAGTCGGGATAGATTTACGTAGGTACAAAAAGAAATCAAACTATTTTAACAATAATTTCATCTCACTCATCCATAGGCCGTCACCCGCGACCCGACATATTCATCAAAGCTCGTTCATTATTTACCGGCCATCTTTCCAGCCACACGTCACCCCACCTTCCTCTGGATACAGTACAACAACGTTGAGTTATTCGTATTACCTTTGTACTATTAAGTGTTCCGTGGTATCACGATAACAATTGGGTGGCTTCCAACGAATGCCACTCAACGGATCCCATCAGTTTTCAAATATTGTCATCCGATCCCAAATGTCAATTAATCAGATTTCCATCTAATCCCAAATCAAATTGATTCATCATAGATACCATCATTGTAGTAGACCACACTTTGAGTTAAGGCATACCTAGGTACGGTGCGCTGATTGAATTCTTTCAATGATGGACCGAAGTAAATTATAATTACCACGCTAATTTTTTTCAGTCATTATCAGCCTGAAGACGTCTACTGCTGAACATAGGCTTTCCCCATAGAGTGCCACTTTGAGCAGCTGCTTGCCTCCTGCATCCATTGGCTCCCCGCGGTTCGGACCAGATCATTAGTCCATCTAGTGAAGGGCATGTTGGATTTTAACTTCATTTGTGACGCTTATTTCTAGGAGTAGGTATATTATGGCAAAAGATCTAAAAAAATCTTAACCAACATAGCAATAACTTATTTATACTGTCAAACTGTATCAACTGTGAACGGTACTCGGCACAGTAATCCGGCATTCCGGAACATGTAAATCAATCCGGACAAATTGGTCGCTGAGCGCGCTGCGTGTACCGACGACCGCGCGAACACCGCACCGTTGCTACCCTACCACAATACATACCATGTACCTTCCGTGGAGAAGCAAAGAGGATTCAACATTTTGTGAGTGTGACAAGGGCTTGTAGTGTCAGGATACTGCGGCGAACAGCACCCATGTTTGCATTTTTGAGGTTGCTTTTACGATTTGAATTAATTTGCGCGAGGTGACGAATGAATATGCCCGTTTTCGGGATTTTGGATGAAAATAAACTCGTGTTACGTGAGGGAAATTAATGTCGGGCCTTTTTTGGATGAAAGCTGCGGCTTATTGTGTGGCTGTGATGGTATATAACAATGTTATCGAATAATGAAGAGCGTTGTACCTACCTATGTCATGATTAATGTAATGATGTTACCTACATATAAACTGGTAAAATTGTGAAGATAACGAAACAGTGAAAGATAAAAATAATACTCTTGTGGTTTACCAGGAATAACTATGAAACTTTTAGGCAGCTTTATCCATTAAATATTGCATGCCTTATACGTATTTCCGTTAGCGTATTGACACTACGCAAAACTACATGAAAACACAAAGTAATCACAAACGAAAGTTTTCCACCAACACCGAACTGCTGATATAAGAGGCATTTTTAAAGTCCATGTGACGTATATACAACCGGACTACTGAGACATAAATTTCATTAGTTCAGAGCAAAACACTCATACTAGGTGGCGACTCATTTTAAAAATCTGTATCTAATATTCCTTAGCATATTTTGTGTTAGCATATCGCCAGCGTCCTCGATGAACAATTGAACATTATTCTGAGATAAAATCTATGGACACAAAAAGCTCGCCCAGAATATACCTTGTAATGATATCGGTTGCATAAATAAATACAATTTAAATTTCCGATAGGAGAAATATCAAAAGGAAATGAAATAATTTCGACAGCGCAAAACCAATGAATTTGTTGTTATTGTTGTTATTTCGTACACTGTCTTTTGTAATAACTCGCAGACCTCACAGTCCATCTGGCGGGAAACATAACTGGAGATAATACACTCGTTATTCGTAACAACGAAATATTTCAACGAGGCGGCCGATTCAGCCACTCGTTATCTCTGCCCAGTGGAGCGATTTGCATTTTAAACTGGACAAAAATTAACGAAACATACATTGTGTGCTCACAGTGTGTCCAAATATAAAGTTATTACGTGCAGTGCTCCGTTATAATTCATAATTATCTGTTCATTAAATTTGCAACTGACAAACATCGTATATTACTCATGAATATTTGAAAAGCTTAAATTTAAATAATGTAGCTATTAATTACGCATAACTGGCATTTGTATTATGAAGTAATTTTTTTTTAGTAATTGCCAAAGTGTGATTGGACGTGATTCCACAACGTACGTGTGTATTTATCTATACGTTCTACTTACATATGTACGTACGTATCCTGCTACCTTAATAATATGTGGAAAGTGAGGGTGTGTGTATACAAGTTTACCATTACTCCTCGTTGATGTGACTGTGGATTTCGCTAAAATTTTCTTTGTTAATTATTTAGATTTTAGAGACTGGAGTAACACCTAAATAGACATAGGTATATTGTTTACGTGAGTAAAACCACGGGATGTAGCTAGTACTTCATTAACCACTACAATTTGTTGCCAGTAGACTTTTAAGAGCACACTAACAACGATAAATAGTTAATGACAAATTCAAAAACAATATAACTCTCCTCATGTCAGTCATGTCATTTTTAACCTTTCATAAATACATCTATTTTACTAACAACAATCTCATCTTATAATTTAAAACATAAGTTACGTACAAACAGTGAAAACCGTGGAGACGACTCGAGTAGAAAACATAGTTTAATTTATATAATTTAGTGCGATCTAGAGCGGTGAGTAACAATTTGTTTTACTTGTTGAGGGTGCAGCGAAGGCGCGCGGGCAAGGGCAAATAATAATATTAATAACTTCTGTTTGTCTGTCCGCTGCGGGGCTTGTTAGTTGTAATATCTCAGCTCCGTCTGGTTTTGCTCTATTATTAGCTGCGTCAGCTTCTCATAAGGAATAATTGGGTTGTCACTAAAAAAATGAGAGAAGACATGAAAATAGCAGATAATTGACATATCGAGAGGGATGTAACCTTTTCTGTATCTTGATGTTATGAGGGAAGTTAAGCCTCTAAAGCATTTGAAATAGTAGAGAATACGGTACCAAGCCTATCATATGCTAACTGATGTGTGCACTCGGCGAGAACAAATTGCAGCGATTGTATTTTAATCTTGTTTCGCTTCCAAATTCTACAGCGGGTTTTTAGAATAGTAAAAATACATTTTGTTAAAACACATTTTGACAATAACGTTGATACGCGTGTTATTTTTGTCACACATGCGTATTTTTATTTAATATATTTTTGAGCACTATAATAGTCATACTACACCCACTGTGCAGTCACACCTCAGCTCTTGCTAAGCGTAATAAAAAAAAAATTCTTCGGTTTTCGTAAGGATGAGACATACATAAAATAGATTAAAATAAAGTATTATTATATACTTTATTATTATAAAATACACAAATAAAGAAACTACAGTCTTTTGTTGCGAACAAGGCGACCAGAAATATAGCATGAAGAGAGATGTTAACTCATAGATAGATGCTTTGGACTCTTGTCATGGGGGCCCTTCTCCCGCCGCCTGCCAACCGTGGTGATCGCAGAAGATTTTAATTTACTACATACCGAGTAGAATGCTGCTGCCCATTCCCTGGACATTCCCTGAGCCAGCACGGGAAGAGATGCCTATGCCGGAACCACACAGCAAATATCGATAACATAGACTTAGCTTGAGTAATAAAGGCAATTTGCCCGTTAAAAAAAAAAAAAAAAAAAAAATAACATAGACTAAATATTATTACAAAATTATGTTACAACAATCTGGTGGTTTTATAAGTTTTTATAAATTGCGCGTAAACAAACACTTCAAATCTTTTGTAACGGTACGGCTCTTGTTATTTCAAGTTTTAATTATTTTGTTACGCAATTTACATTTTTCGAGGTAAAGGCCTCTACTCGTTATTTACTCGAAATCCTTGTTTACGGTCGTAATAAAACGTTCGGAAATTAGGGGGAGAAGCAAAATGTTGAAAATTAATTTAAAGAAAACAGAGGTCTATGTGAAATGGTGTTTTCTTGGGCTCATATTAATTATCTAGTTGGGGTCGCATAATGCATATCCTTTACCCACTAGGTGGACCGGCGATCTGGTGAAAACTGAGGGTAGCCGAACATGTAGGAGGCGAGCAGCCGCACAAATTGGTGCTCTGTATATGTGTGTATATGGTGCTATATTGATGTTTGTACTCATGTCATGCATACTGAAATGACCAGTTTGCGAAGCTATTAATAAAAAAAACATGTAGTAGGTAATATAATAAAATTTGCAAATTTTTCTATTTAACGTAACGCTAATGCTGCTAGAGCATTCTGGTCACTTGTCCCTCCACCAACGGGTCAGTTTAAATTTTATACTCTATTGTAAGTTTTTAAAGTTTTTAGGTCTAGTTTAGTTCAGTATCAGGTATATCTGTTTCTATGGTGGTAAATAAATGATTTTCCCCCGTATTATAACATAATATTAGGTTTAATTTGATTATACATTTTAGTTTATAAGACGACGATTCCACATAATATTGTTTAGGCAGATTTTCACTACAAAAAGTACATTTAAATTTTACAGTACAATTTCTTCCTGCAAAGTGTTTCCTGACAAGCAAAGTTAATTAGTGAAGGTAACAAACAGTATATAATCAGCGGTGAGAAACGACTCAACTAAATAAACAAACAAATAGTCGACTGCAGATGCAGGAATGAAGTTTTGTGACTGCTTACCGCTTAGTCCAAAAATTGTCACACTTTGGGTATTTTCTAGTTTGTATTTGTTAAATGATAGTGTCACCCCACGATGTCACCTGTCATATCACGTTATAAGCCCAACGTTTCCACTGCTGAGACCCAGGCTTCTCATGTTTTGTTTTTTTGTATTTCTTCTCGCGTAGGCAAAGGGTAAGCCGCCTGAAAGTTTCTAACTTAGCGTCGTGCTCTACAGTTGAGAGTGACGGCCTCGTGCTCTCCAAGTTACCCATCCAAGCAGTGAACGCACCGCAGTGAACGCTGAACGACTGGTTAAGCTTCACTATGAACTTTCTATAATACACTACCTGACCCGCCCTGGCTTCGGTATCTAAACCATCCAACCCAATGGGAACGCACACAAAAATCATTAAAAAATTAGCTTTCGTTTAGGAGGAGTTCAGTGACACACACGTATAGATAAGTTTATATAGATATTAAGGAGAAGATAAAGTAGCCTAAAACCACTTCGAAATTCGTCAAAATTCTATACATTCAAGCGTAAAACCATCCCATTATTCGCAAACCACAGGATAAGTTAAATTAATCTTAATCTAGTTAGGTACTACAGATTAGCACGAGATTTACTATAAAGAACCTGAGCATAAATTCAGACACAAATTCGCAACATTAATAGACTCTACTCAAAATCCAGCATTTATCTCATGCTCATAAATAATTGAAGAGGATTTAATTAAAAGGTTCTGGCTAAAATCTGATTAATTTATAGTCGCAGGTCGCACCGGCATGAGTCCTAACCGGCTCTAGGAGATCTGGAGCAGTGACTCTCAAACTTAGTAGGTAACTATCGCAAACACGTGGGTACTTTTCAAATCTCCCTACTTATTATTATGCATTGGATTATTTATATTATGGTTGTATTTGAAAACTTGTATAGATTTCAATAAAGTTCTCTACCGAAATAAAGGGTGTATCATTCAGAATGCAATATTAAAATCACGTATTTTTGAGATAATTATTGTGATTTTTTTATTGGATTTAAAAGAAGAAATGTTCCGATTAAGACTCTTTTCATGAAATTTTCACATGAGTTTTTCACAGAGATGTGGCTGTATCTGATCGATGACGCGTAGGATCTCGGATTGGAGCTCAGGAATTGTTTCTGGTTTATTCGCATAAACCTGAGATTTCACAAAATCCCAAACAAAAATGCGCCATGTGCCAATCATCCTTTGGCCACAACATTATTGTCACTTCATCATCATCATCATCATCAGCCTAAAGACGTCCACTGCTGAACATAGTCCTCCGTCATAGACACCATATTGTCACTTAACATCTAGTAAAGAATGGCCAAGCGCTACTATGTCTATAAAAATATAGGTAATATAAAACCAAGTTGAAAGCCACTGATCCAGATTATGACTCGAACCGTGGATTTATTAGGTCCCGTACTCTTTCTTTTGTGAAACAATGAAGAAGATTAATGGATGGCACATTATGAAAGAAAATCATCTCAACTGGATTTACTTTCAAGTGATTGATGTGGTGCCCCCGACGTGTGCTGAATGGAATTATATTGCTTTCAGATCGTTTTTGCGATCCTAAAACTTTGTGATTGTTTTATATTAGCTTTGTAGAAATAAACGACAGGTATAGACAAATAATTATAGGTTTTGAACCGTAGGTAATTGATACATTATAGTCTACATTTTCATGTTATGGCATTAACTTAGTGCCATACTTCACGAGAGCTTGAAGGTCATTCTAATTGCAATGCCGTTTCCACATGTTTACATTTCAGATATATCTATATCAAAGCATGCTTACTGTATTTTCATAAAAATTTGCGAATCTACCCTCTTACCTATATGGAATTTTGTCCAGCTATAATATACCTCGGCTCACAGGAAATTCCCTTCTCATAATCACGCACTTGTGAAATATCTAAAGTAACCACAAGCACAGGTCAGCATCGTTAAATGATCCAAATCCCCCCAACCTCCCCAGCATTGTTCTTTATGAGCCGCCGGTAATGCCCTATCCGGAGTTACCCTTCATAAAAAACTTTCTACTGAGAATGCAAAAACACCGCGACACGGCGTTCACAATTTATAATAATTAAGGCAACCTTTAACCCCCAGGGTGGGTTTTGTTTACGTAGGTATTGTTATTTCAGGTTTATATTATTGCCGATATTTGGCCCGCTCGGGTGAAAGTTAAGTAAATACGGGTAAAAATTACCCTGATTGCGGGCAACTTTTAAACAGGTGTGGGCAGTTCTATACGTAAAGTTAGGGGTTGGAGTCAACCCCAGTTACATCAAGTACAATGTTTTAGAGAAAGGTAAATAGTACTTTTGTTCTACTAATGAATTCCGGGAATATTTTGATATTGATTAAGCATTTTATTTCCGTCAGTGGAGGGATTGAGCAACCAAAGTTAGAGCATACCGCTGTACAGAATAAAAATAATTAGGACAACAAAGACTTAAAAATAGACAACTTACTAATAAAACCTACTACCAACTACTAACTTACTAATATAACTTACGTGTATAGTAATATACTAGTATGAACAAAAGGACCCCCCCTCTCTGTATCCGCGCCTGCCTAGCCCCAAACTAAGCATAGCTTGTACTATGCAAACCAGATAACCAATAGAATACTAAGATACTTTTATTTTTGTTTGTAAATACACAAATACAATACAATATAACACCCAGACACAGAACAAACATCGATGTGTCAACACAAATGTTTGTCCTGGATGGGAATCGAACCCACAACCTATAGTTCAGAAGGCAGAGCTACAACCAACCGAGTTAAGAGACCAGTCTAAACATAAATATAATCTATCATTAATTTCCAGTTTGCTAAAACCTGAGCACGAATCTAATGATTATCGTAAAACAACTTTACCATAAGATGTATGAAATATACTACCTGATGCCTAACTACTGCGTGAGAGGAAATCAGAGCACCAGATAGTTATTATGGTATTGTTTAATATTCACCACAAATTACCCTATGTTAACAACCTACGACTACCTAACGTGCCGGGGGGGTGACGACTGATGTGCTCTACTCGCATCATGCATTACGTTCGCTAGTGTCAGCAGAAATCAATGCATGTGCAATATGTGTCGCTACATCAACCGCCCCCTTTTTGAAAAGAAAAAAAAATTACAAAAATAAAACCAAAATTCAAAATAAAACTCTACTGCATATGCAAAAGCTGTAGGTAAAAATACATCGCTCTAAAACAGAGCGTAAACACCGGTGGTGCACCTTGGTCTTGCTGACATCGCTGAAACTTGAGCGCGCGTCAGCTGTGAGGCATGACTCAAGCCCGGTGCACCCGCTATCTACCTAGAACTTTTGCCTGCTAAAAAATTACATCATTATAAAATTCGTACCGGCACGGTATTTATACATAGGTAACAGAAACATTTTAACCAAAAAAAAACACATAATATTATAGGTAGGTACACATTTAAATAAACAATGAAATATATAGATCACCACTCGCATGCGCCATTATACAAAAATCACGCACATAGGTAATAACTAACACACACACGGCACTGGATATAATTTTTGAAGTTGGCATACGTAGCTCAGAATCAGGAACACGCATAAGTTACCATCACGCGTAGTGGGTAGCAACAGGTGCGGAATTGGTTACAAGACTCGCGACCGTTGCTGGTGCTGCTACCGGCTGGAGCACTTGCACGTGGGAGAGAGGTGGTGCTGCTACCGGCCCGCTAGGTCCCGCGCGGAGCCATGATTCCATACGGCTACGGAACTGCCGCTGAATGCACCTTCGTACCCTCCGTAACATGGAACACCCCACGATAAATAAAAGCAACCCGATGATGACCATCGTCCACGTGCTCTGCCGTGATATGTGCGCCTCTACATCGGCGGAGTTCTGAGCAATGATGATCTGCTCAGTCTTAGACGGTGACGCTCCCATGTTCGTCAAAATCATGAGCCGTGTTATTGGCACAAAATATAACTAGTTAATGCCACTCCAAAAATTACATCCACATCAAGTAAACTCTTAACCCAGATCACAGCTTCATTACATTATTCCGATGTGAGCTAAAAACATTTGAACTTTGTACAGAAATTATGCAATCATACGATTCTGCGTTCTTACCGTTTCGATGCTGAGTTAAAACCTACTTAGTGCAACAAGTTTATAATAAATGCCGTCATATAGACTAATAAATTTACAACACACAACATAACACAAATACATTATTATAGACAATAGTTATAAACAAAAGTTGTATATAGGTATAAAATGTATATAAAAAGTAAAACGAGTGTAAAAAAAATAAGTAGTACCTAACTAAATCATCGTGACCGATATAAATATTACACGATATTAAACGTTTAAATATTAAATCTTATCGGTGGACGTACGGCGCGACCACTCCGAGTCCTCATACATGACGTAGACGGTGACGTAGAGTCACTAGATGCAATCGGAGCGCGGTTGCACGTTACGTCACCAGGCTTATCGGGCGCGACTTCAGACTGCCCCGTATGCTCTTCGCTAAGTAAGTATGCAGGTTTCAGACGGTCAATAGAGACGTTGAGCCGCCTAGTAGGTAATTGCACCTTATAAACCTTAACATTCCTACTTAGCACGCGATAAGGACCGTCGTAAGGAGCCTGTAAGGGCTTACGAACCGCGTCGTTCCTCATAAAAACATATTCACAAGACTTTAGATCCGGATGGATGAACAAAGTCCGTGAGTCACGATGTCTGACAGGAACGGCTCTCAACTTACGTATTTTATCCCGTAAGTCCTGCACTAATGTATGAGGATCTGAGGATTCGGATCTCGCTGACACAAAAAATTCGCCTGGCAATCTTAAAGAGCAGCCGTAAGTTAATTCCGCGGCGCTAAGGTTGGAATCGCTACGTAGTGTGGTTCTGAGTCCCAATAGTACGGTTGGTAACTCATCTACCCATGACGTAGTATTTAAGCGAGCTTTGAGAGCGACTTTGAGCGACCTATGCCATCGCTCTATAGCACCATTGCTCTGAGGATGGTAGGGACTGCTCCGAATCCTGTGAACACCCATACATTTCAAAAGTTCCGAGAATAACGAACTCTCAAACTGACGACCTTGATCTGTCGTTAAATAATTGCAAATGCCGAATCTGGTAAACCAACCGTCATAGATTACCTTGGCTACCGCCTCTGCAGTTATCTCTTTCAGAGGAAACGCCTCAGGCCAGTGCGTGGCTCGATCTATGATGGTCAACAAATACCTATATCCATCAGAAGTGGTTATTAAGGGCCCGACCAAATCTACGTGGATATGTTCAAAACGACCTGCTGGTGCAAATTGACCCAGAAAAGATACGGTATGTCGTTGAACCTTCGATCTCTGGCATTGGATGCACGTCTTTGCCCATTGACTAACATCTTTATTCATACCGGGCCAGAAAAATCGCTGGCTCACTAATTTACGCGTGGTGTTGATCCCGGGGTGACTTAGATTGTGAACAGCATCAAAAGCAAGCTTGCGAAACGCTATAGGTAAATAAGGTCTAATATTTGCAGTTGACACTTCGCAATAAATGTGTGTCGCAATACTAGGTACAGATACCTTTTTAATGTTTACGTTGCTACTTGCCTCGTGTTGCCACTGTGTCACGTAGGTATCAGCACATTGGGCGGTTGCAATTTCTGAGAAATCTAAACTAGCTGGACACGTTATCGTCTCTACCCTGCTCAGAGAGTCTGCAACTAGATTATCATTACCTACAATGAAACGAATATCAGTTGTAAATTCACTAATGTACATAAGTTGTCTGGTTCTACGCGGCGTTTCTTTGTCACTACTTAACTTCGAGAAAGCAAAAGTAAGAGGCTTATGATCTGTGTAGATGGTAAGCGCTCTACCCTCGAACATCTTTCTGAAGTGAATGATCGCTAGATAGATAGCCAACAACTCGCGATCGTACGTGCTATACTTTGCTTGTGCGTCTGTCAGTTTTCGCGAAAAATAACCCAATGGTTTCCAATGACCTTGGACTAACTGTTGAAGAACGCCCCCTACACAAGTATTTGACGCATCACACATCAACGCTAAAGGGGTGTCTGGCACGGGATAAGTTAAAGTCGCGGCCTCCTGAAGACTCTGCTTACACCCCAAGAACGCTTCATTGGCCGTATCGTCCCAAACAACTAGAGTCCTGTCATTTTTCTTCGCACTACCAACGTGTTTCACAAGCTCAGCTTGATAAACCATAGCATTTGGCATGTGTGGTCGGTAAAAGTTCACCATACCTATAAAACGTCTAAGTCCCGCCACTGTATCTGGTCTAGGAAAATCGACGATGGCCTTGACCTTGTCGAGCGCCGGCTTTATGCCTTCGACAGTAACCTCATGTCCTAGAAACTCGATATTCGATTGTCCAAATGCACACTTCGATAAATTAATTGTAATGCCAAAATCATCCAGACGTCTGAACAAGACTTCCAAGTGCTGTTCATGACGTAATCTCGATTCGCTGGCCACAATGACGTCATCGATATAGCAGAATATGAACTCTGAACTAGGTTCAAAGGTTCCGTCCTCTCGTTCGATTCCTAGTCCCTGTAAAACAGTGTTGTTCATGAAGCGTTGAAAGGACTGTGCAGCGTTACGCAACCCGAACGACATTCGCGGGAATTCAAATAATCCAAACGGCGTAATAATCGCAGTCTTTTCAACATCTTCCGGAGCAACGGGAATACAGTGGTAAGCTCTGTTTACGTCGATTTTACTAAACACACTCTTGCCCGACAAGATATAAGTAAAATCATGTAAACGGGGAATCGGGTATCTGTCGGGCTTCGTAACCGCGTTCAGTTGCCTGTAATCTCCACAAGGACGGATTTCTCCATTCTTTTTCGGAACAACGTGCAACGGACTGGACCATGGACTCTTCGATGGCCGACAAATTCCTAGTTCCTGCATAGTACGGAATTCTTCACTAACCTTTTTATACCTATCGGGAGGCAGTGGGCGGGCGCGTGCGTGCACGGGCGGCCCAGACGTCTCTATATGATGAAACACCGTATGCTTAGGAGTATCCTTGAAAGAAACAGGTTTCGTTATATCAGGGTATCTAGATAAAAGGTTATAATATGGATGAGTCTCGTCCAAAGTACTTAAAGTAGGTTCGGTACACGACACAATGGAACCTATAATATTTATATTGGTCACGGCATCTACTAATCTACGATTACTTAGGTCAACTAAAAGTCTGTGGTGTAATAAAAAGTCTGCACCTAAAATTGGCTGGTTCACTGCTGCTAGCACGAACGTCCAACGGTACGGTCTACGCATTTTCAAGTCCAAAACAAGAGTCTTTATACCGAACGTGCTTATTTCCGTTCCGTTGGCAGCGTAAAGTTTATAACCGGCACTATTACTTACATAAGTTGACCTACGCGCGGGGAGCACCGAAACGTTAGCTCCGGTATCTACCAAAAATCGAAGTCCGGTAGTACGATCCGTGACACACAGACGGTTATTACTGACCGCGTCCGCACAGGAGCCCGTCATTACCTGTACCGCACTTAGTTTCCCGCGTCCGACTTCCAGCTGCATGGAGAAATGCACTTATGCGCCTTCACTCCATAGCGGAAATGGTAAAAACATTTCCAATCCGGCCTCCGCGATCTCCTTGTCGCGCTGGTATCAGCTGGGGTACTGCTCCGGCCCCGGCTGCAATCCCTGGACCGTGGCTGGTGAGAACGGGAAACACGCGTATTCTGCAGGTTGTCAATTCTCCTATTAATCTTGCGAATCTCCGAAATGATTAAGTCAGTGGAGCTGGTAGGGGAGACGGCTGATGATCCCACAACCCTCACTTCCTCCACGTGTGGGGGTGCGGCAGTCTCCATCACCTTGTCCGCTATCCGGGCTAGGACGTCCAACTCACTCGCTTCCGTAACCGCGATGATGCCACGGACCGACGGGGGGAGGTGGCCCTGCCACAGTATCTTCAGCGTCTCGTCCGGCACCTTTGACCTGGCCAGGTCCCTCATTCGCCTCAGCAAGTGGGAAGGCCGCTGGTCACCCAGTTCCATCTCGCCAATTAATTTTTGAAGCTGGCGCGTCTCGGATTCTTCGTAGATTGCAAGGAGTCGACTCTTCAAGACGTCGTATTTCTGTGATTGCGGTGGAGAGATGAGCACGTCTGTTACCTGCTGTATGGCTTCCTTTGACAACTTGGTGACGACGAGGTTGTACTTCGCCTCGTCAGTAAGTTCCTGCGGCGCTAGGACGGCCTCCGTCTGAAGAAACCAGAGCCTCGGGTGATCAGTCCAAAACTCAGGAACCCTAGACGTGACCGAAATAGCGGCCATCTCCGCTAACCTCTCTTCCTTCACCTGGCCTGCGAGGGCGGGCGCTGGGCCAGCCAAAGACGCGGGCGCCGCGCCAGGCATCGGGGCGGGCGCTGGGCTAGATAACGGCCCGAGCGCAGGGCCCTGTCCCGGTAGAGGCGTGGGCAGCATATTAGATATTAAATGTCCAAACGTCACTAAAAGTCACAGCAGTTTACAATAAATCACCTTTCAGTCCACACAATTAAATTCACTACACAATAGTTTGTGCAAAATTTAGTTTATAATGTCCGCCGAACAAAATACGATCGGTAATATTTCCCGAGGCACGATAGGAGGTCGTTAACAAAGGTGAGCCGCCACCCGAAAAATGCGGGGTCACCAATTTACCATAAGATGTATGAAATATACTACCTGATGCCTAACTACTGCGTGAGAGGAAATCAGAGCACCAGATAGTTATTATGGTATTGTTTAATATTCACCACAAATTACCCTATGTTAACAACCTACGACTACCTAACGTGCCGGGGGGGTGACGACTGATGTGCTCTACTCGCATCATGCATTACGTTCGCTAGTGTCAGCAGAAATCAATGCATGTGCAATATGTGTCGCTACACAACTCTGGCTAATTCCGGGTACATTTCCGGTTCAGTCCGGCTTCATCCGGCTCGGTCCGACTCGCGCCGGTTAATCACGTGGCGTGACTGATTGAGTGGGAAGCCGGCGCGGCGATGGGACCATATCGGTCAATTTGTGTGCGGAGGTGATGGTTGAGGGCTTTTTCAGATTAGTCCAGGTATTAATGTGCAAAAGCCTTTATGGACATAGCTTATTATCAGGTTTTATTTTTTATGACGGTCAAATTTAGTTTAGCTAATTTATTTCTACGATTTATTAAAGGTACTAATGGTAAATGTAAACTTTGCTATGTACACCATCAGCCTTTATGCGTCTACTGCTGAACATAGGCCTCCCCATCACGGGGGAGTTTGCCATAATCACCACGCTTGGCAGGTGTCTTGGTGATTGCAGTAGATTATGATGCAGACGAAGGAGAATGCTGCTTGCTGCTCATTCCCTGGATATTCCCTTAGACGTTTCTTAAAGCACCCACGGCCGGTACTACACAGTTAGCTATGCACTCCTGGAGGTGGAGCTGTGTGGTCGCTAGAAGCGTTAAAATCTTGCACTTTACAAACCAATAACTTAATGTTAAAATAATAGAACAGAAGTGTCATTTGTTTCTATTAAACTATCTGAACGCAGCCACAGATGATAATATAATACTAAACTAACCCCAGCTGTGGTCCTCTTGCACCCGATCGCACTGAAAAGCACTGC
Source organism: Ennomos quercinarius (assembly GCA_910589525.2). Taxonomy (NCBI): domain Eukaryota; kingdom Metazoa; phylum Arthropoda; class Insecta; order Lepidoptera; family Geometridae; genus Ennomos; species Ennomos quercinarius. The sequence continues at coordinate 642,107 of OU342491.1, forward strand.
AGGCCGTGCGCTCTAATAACGCCTATCACTATCAGGCGATATGCAGTTCACACGTCAGAGAGTCATCAACTTGAGTTTTTTCACTTGGCCTACTGAACCTTGATTGTCTACCTATTTAAGGCCCTGTAGGCTTCTAATTGAACATTTCTACGCAAAATATGAAAATATAGATTGATTTCAACCGATTTCAGTCTGTGTTCTTATACGTGGAACTTTAAAGTTTTTAAGTGATCCTAGGATCTTACCACTTATTAACAAAGTAAAGTAAGAAAAAGAAGTAAATTATTTCATCATCATTATCATCACCATCATCAGCCTGAAGCAGTTCACTGCTGAACATAAAACGTCACTATAATGTACAGACGCTTATCATAGGGGAGTTCCCATAATCCCACGCTTGGCAGGCGGCTTGGTGATCGCACAAGGTTTTAATGTAGATACCGGGGAGAATGCTGCTGCCCATTCTCTGGATATTCCCTTAGCCAGCTGTTACGGCACCCACTAATACGCACCACCCATACGCAACGTTATATTCTGTCCATTACCATCATACCTATATATAAAAAAGTACTCAACTCTTTTTTTGATTCACAGATTACTTATTAATACTACGGACAGCGCCAAACAGTGCTATGATAACTTTTTTTTTCACACTTACGGGGAGAGATGGGGTGGTCCTATTCGCAATGCAGGACCACACGGACATTGATTATCATTGATTACTCATTTATATCCCCATAAAGTCCTAAGGGAGGACGGTGAAGGTTTGTCCCCAAATTCCTGCGTAACTCCGTCCGTCCCCGAGCCCCGCGTCACACGGTAGGTACTCACGACACGCCACTTACACGAGGTTTTGCCTTCAAGAACCGTTTGCGGGTAGTTATAAATTCGCACAGGTGCGCTATAAATCTTCCTACCCTTACACAGTGTGATGCAGTCGTTAAGGTTATAAGTATAATAACACGCAAATTGTACGTACTAGGTTCACCTTATTATGCTATATTATGACTTATAACTGATGTAACATCAGAAAACAAGTTTAAAGCACCAATATGAAGTACTTACGAGATAAGATCCGAAATGAAGAGATCCGAACCGATGCAGCTCTATAAATTAGCACGTTGAAATGGCAATAAGCAAGCCATATCCACATTGCTTGTAGAACCGACAATCGATAGAGAAGAAAGGTTCTCGAGTGGCGACCATGAACCAGAAGATGCAGCGCAGGCCAGCTTTCCATTAGGTGAACCAACGACCGGGGGCCTTACCGTCACCCCTCAGCGCTATTCAAGACCTAAAATGAATTGCTATACAGTACAAATTTTATTGTAGCTAATCATTGCACGTTGTATGCAAACCGCTGAAAGAAGCTCTCTATGTGGGAACCCTATCTGTTCAGCAGTGCATGTCTTCAGGCTGATGTTGATTATGATGATGATTGTAAGAAGAATTTTCTCCCCTCTAGATATCCAGTTGTTAAACTTAGTTTTGTGATAATAATAAATGATTTTGTTGTATTATACATCACACATCTGAGCAGCGAAGATAGTACAGTATTTATTTCATGAAACCCTGACACCTGAAGTTATTAGCTCTGCTACCGATAGGAGACAAATTTGATCCCCTGCTTTTGTCCACTTTTGTTTCCCAAAAAACTCACTGTGTCACCAGACTAAGGGACTTCCGTAACTGCGACTACAAGTACGGCCAGAGTTCTATAAGAACAGACCGATCCGGGTCATATAGAGATATCTGCTGCTCCATAACTCATCGGCGCACGTGAAAGATAGTCATAGGAACTGAATTGATTTCCTATGTGGAGATATTGAATTGTCTGTAAGCTAGTTGCAAAAAGGAATCATTCTATACCTATTTCCATTTTTAATGTAATAGCCAGCCGTGTGAGAATAGTACCACCCCATTTGTTCCCAAGGGCTGCGTAAGAACTGGTCAAGGGAATTTTGAGTAAGCCTCTGTTTACGCTATTTTTGTTTTGCCTTGAATAGACTTTCACAGAACCGTTAATTATTTTTAATTAATAAGAGGCTTTATTCTGAGTGACTGACTTACTGACTGACAGACAACGTTCAACCCAAACCGCTGTACGTAGAGACTTGATATTTGAACCCCCCTTCAGGTCTAATGCGGTATTAAAGATTGAATAAACTCAGATGAAACCATGTGTATGCTAGCTCTAGTAGGGTATAATAAGGGTTTGTGAAAATAATTGTATTCTGTACACCAGCTTTTCCAGTGAGGATCGCGCGAAGGGTTCTCCAGACCAAGAGGGCAGAGTCTTTGTAAAATGCATTATACTACGGTTTACAATAAATGTAATAGTAGATAACAATTACTGCAACTTTCAGAGTGAGGCACTATAATTAAGATTTGGCTGCGGTCCGCATAGCCACTGCAGTTCTGGCGCTACACCAAATCCTTGTAAAAAAACAAAATAAATTGAATCAACATTCTAAAAATACGTGTTATAATCGTTTAACGTAAGATTTTATCATAAAAATCCCCCATCTTGTATAACTTACTATAGATCGCTGTTAAAGTAGGAAAGGTGATCTTTTATCGACCGAAAATATGAAAACCACAAAGTATCTAACTAAACACCGAACCATTAAGTTACACTGAAAAGTATAATTTCGGTTGCGTCAGCTTAGCCCACCCACTCTTCTTCTGGTCAGCCCGTACTCTACGGTTAGAACGCTGGAACGAATGCCATTTCTTCAGAAATGCCTTTTCTCTGAAAGCTCTGACTAGAGTGGAGATTGTCGATTGAATTGCCTTCTGCAACTCCGAGGGATTACGCTTGATGAAGTGTAATGTACTTTTCAAAGGATTCATTTGAAATCTAGCCTTTTACGTTTAATTTTTTAAGTTAATCCTGAATTGGGTTCACTGTCGAAACTTATAAAATCGTTTATCATAATTTTGTTACAAATAAAAATGTTACTTATAATCATCATTTCACATAATGTGATTTAACATACTTTCACTACATCTAATTTTCTTTATTATAAATCAAAATTAATAATAATCCAAATTTATAAGAATGAAACTCATAAGGCGTATATAACATAACAGTACAAATTTATAATGTTCTTTTACCATAACTAACTTAAATCATAAAACAAAATATCAATAATACTGTAAATTATGTGACTGGAACTGTTGATTGTTATATATATCTTAATCAGTTATAAAAACGTATTACGGCAAGCCAATTTGCTCTTCAATCTATGCAGGTACTTTATCCAGTCAAAACAATCAAAATTAACGTGTGGACTGTAGGTAATTGTAAAATAACTTATATTTTCTCATGTTATGTTGATTTTAGTGTTGTTGGTGAACTTTGTTTAAATCAAATAGAGGTTATCTGAAACTTAATATAGATGGTTTCTGTAATTTTTTATATAAGCATAAGTGACTTCTGGCACTTCGCCGGCCGCTGCCGCGGCACGCTCGCTACGCTTCGCTTCGCTCGCTCGGCTCGTGCGTCGTGTGGTCACAGTTAACCTAACGCTCCTCCTCGCTTCGCTCGTCGTCGCACCTATTTATGACTTTGCCTTAGACTAGTATCTTAGTATCTTTAGGGTATACATGCATATCTATGTAATGATTTAACTACCTCAAAATTATTATTATGTTAACTAAAAATATGAAAAAAAACATTATAAACAATATAATTATGAATGCTGATTATTATAAAATTATAAGTAATGATATTTATAATAAAAAAAAATATGATAAAAAAATTCTTAACATTGATATTATAACATAAAATTTTATAAATTTAAACATTATTTGAATAAATTGTATAAGAAAAAATCAATATAAAAAGTAACTATTATGAACAAAGTTATTTATAAATAACCACCATTATAAATTTCATCATTATTAAGAATGAGGTATGTGAAATGAAATTATGAATAATGAAATTATTAGTACAGACGGTATCCCCCTGAATTGACTTCAACTGCTGGTACGGCAAAAAAAAAATGGCTCATAATAGAATGAATTGATTCATCCGCGTTTTTTTATTATTTTTTCCTTCTAATAAAGAGAGAGAGGCGCTCATCTTTATCCGTTCTATTATATTTTCATCGGTAACTTACCGTTATTGAATTGTTGCGTAGTCAAGGACACAGATATCTACTATACTAGTCAAAGACAGATAGGACAGCTCTATATGATCGACAATTAGTTCCCGTGTCTCCACGAAACGCTGGTGTCGCCATAGTGATGTACCTAGCTCCATATTCAAATATCGATATCGATACCATAGTGACGCGCCACGCCAAAAAAATATCGACATGGAAGTTACATAGGAAGTTATTATTATTATTTTAACCTATTACATTTTAATACTACAGGAAGATGAAGCACCCGCTAATAAGGATTAAATGAAACAAATGAGACTGAAATAGCTTTTATTTATTTTTATTTCTTAGCCTAAGCTTTGTATTTTTACTGCCATTTTTAGGCCATTTTTTGGGTTGAAACCATTTTTATTTTAATTATTTATTTTTGCTATTCAAATTGAGTTTACTCACCAGATAAGCTCAAGGGAATCCCGTGCAACACTTTATTTGCAGTGAACAAGGATATCCATGCAGAAGACGGTTACCCATCCCATCAAATTGGGGGTATATCAAAGTGATTTTGGCGAACACGTTTGTTCATTAAGACAGGCCACTGAGCTCAGTATTTGTAGGAATCAGAAAAGACAACCATGATTCTCGTAATTTATCGTCCCTTGGGATACTTAACAGGCGATGAGTTTTATTAGTTGCAAGCTTCAACATGACATTTTCGCGTCGCCATAGTGTTGATCAATAACCATAGTCACTGCCCATGCTCAACTGATTAAGATAATTGGTATATAATTTGAAGTTAGAGCGATGGTAGCAGAGCAGTAACATGTGCACTTCGCAATCTTACGGCACCAGGTTCGATCCTCGGCCTTGCACCGATGATTTATCTAGTAAGTTATGTGCAGTTTTCGATGCCATCCGTGCCTCCGAGAGCCGTCGGTCCCGGTTGTCATAAGACCATCTATGGCAATCGTTACGGGTAGTCAAACGCCTGATAGAATCTGATACCAGGTCTAACCATCCTTGTTACTGGTTCCTTATGGGTTGTGAGATCAGATGGCAGTCGCTCAGGGCCAGATCTTGTATAAGGGCAATTTGAGCTTCAGCCCAACGCGCCGTGGAGATAAAGGGCCCCCAGCCCCCACTGAAATTTAACGGGTCTTATCTAGATTTACTTATAAATGTGCGAAACCTGAAACTATCAGGATTAACGAAAAACAAGAACAGCTGAGAATTAGGCAAACTCACGGTCCGATCCTGTAGTCGCTCGTGTAATTCTGGTAGCTTGCCGCTACAATTAGACTGGGAGCTTGGGAGCCGACCCCAATAACAAATGCGAAATGGGAAAAAGGCAAAGAAGATGATGATAATGATATATTAATTTGAAATTATACACAAAAAGCCAGAAAAACTACGAATTATACCGATTAATTAGGTTGTGTTATGTACATAATTTCCATGACAACAACACAATTGACTTTTGACATTATAGAAGTCACTTGATGCAAAGAAAATGTCGGAATGCGTGTGACACAAGCGTTTCGTGGAGACATCGGTACTAATGCTGACCCGGGCCTGGTCAAGGATTTAAAACACATTTCAGGTACATGTCACGTCCCACTTCTAGAACGATCATAGACAAAACTTTTTCAAAATGGACTTTGCAATTTGCAACACCTTATAAAAACATAGCATTAGAGTTTTGGCGGGAACGTGAAAAAGTTCACGTCGTTGCATTGTATTATTTCACAAAACTTATGCTTTTTTTAGTGTTAATGTATAAAATTAGTGGCATTTTACGCATTAAGTGCTGAATTATGAGTATAAGTGTGGGCAAGTGATATAATGTAGTGAAACGTGGTTTTTCGTGTTGCTTCCAAAATTTCATAGAAGCCTCTAGTAAAGTTGCCACTACTTTACTAGGGAATGACTTAGACTGGGTTGTGACTACCTGACTTAGACTGGACTATGACTACCCTGACTGACTGTGACTAAGACTGACTTTACATGAAATATTTCATAACACGACGAAAAACTACAATACTTGACACTGGCTAAATACACTATGTGTGGAGCCAAACTATAAGAAAAAAAAAAAAAAAAACATAGCATTATCCAAATTATCTCTCCCCTACCGAAACGGAATAACGTCATAAACTCAAACGTCACTTTCCTGTGTGAAGAACTCCAAGAACCCGTGAATAAAACGTAAAAGTAAAACTGAGTCATTGTTGTAGGTATTCGGAAGTACTTCGAAGTATTTGAGCTATTTTTACAGCGGTCATTGAATAAAATTTTTAGTGGTCGTAAAGTCAGGGTGTAGTAGAATTGGAGAGAAATTGAAGCTATAGGGAAGGGAAAATGATGAGATATAGATCTTTTTGTAGTAAAGATACGTATCACCCATTTGTTTAACCCAAACTGTGTAACACGTTAACTGTAACAATAATTATTATGAAAACGATTTTATCTGTATCGTCAGTTTAATAAATTCTTCAATACATATAGATGGAAAAAGAGTAGTGTAGAGCTATTTTTACAATTAGATTAAATTCAAGCCCGTAGTAGGAATCACATCAACAGCCTGAAGACGTACACTACTGAACATAGACCTCCCCATAAAACACCACTAAGGACGCTTATTATAAGGAGGGTTTGCCATAATCACGATGCTTGGCAGGTGGATTGATGATCGCAGAAAATTTTAATGTACATAGTAGAATGCACTGCCCATTCTCTGGATATTCTCTAAGCCGGCTCTTACGGCACCCACGGGAAGAGATGGGATGGTCCTATTCTCACACCACGCCGGGACCACTTGGCTTGTAGGTACCTATACTTAGTAGTAATTTGAATCCTATATCTAAACTAAGAACCTTTGTTATGAAAGTGGTTATAGAGATCGACAGAAAAATTAGATACAATCGTTAAGCCATGCCGAAAGCCTGAAAATATTACAGCACTATGTAACCATTTGCAATATGAGAAGAAGAAAAATCTCTACGGATTCTCCCATGCCACGTGAGAAAATAAATGTCAATTGGAGTTAAAGATATAGACAGAGTTGAAATATTTAAAAGAACTAGTTCATTCATATCTTATTGACGTCCCTCTCTAAACTAGAGATACTTGATGTGGCAGTAAAACTGTGCCGATTGTGACGAGTAGGTATACGCTCCGTTATAGTTAGAGGACAAAATTACTTGTAACAGTCATGACAGAAAGTACGCACTGTTTGGAGTTTGGTTATATGTATAGAAGTTAAACAGAAACTTTACTGGTAAACAAGTTAGTAAAATATAGACAATATTAAAAGTTTAAGTAATGCTGTAGTAGTGATAGCGAAGTTACAGTAGATGGGTGAGCGCAAAAAAGTTGTACTTATAACTATAAGAACATCGCAAGGTGCGTTAAGCCGTCAATCCAGGTCGTCATGATAAATCAATTAGTCATTAAGTAGTTTAAAAATTCTGATACCCGCTGGCTAGTTCCACGGGAGAAAGAGGGAAAAAATTATGAAGAGAATTGACCGAAACGTAGGAAAATAGAGTTAAAAGAGTAGTTGTGCAAAGCAGACTGCAGATCACTATTATCATATTTATGGAACAGATTGGAAGTTGAATGCAGTCCATTCGTGACATAAGGTGCTATTCCATCTTCTGTTTCACTGTTACTGAAAACCACCCATTTGTTTGACACCCTGTATTCACAATCTCACAGTTCCACGACAAGTGCCGAGTCAGCGACAGTCGTTCAAAGGACGAGCTGACCAATAGCCCGTTCCCCATCGCACATCGGATCAGCGATACTGTGCGATCAAATAATGGCAGCTTTGTTGAGAATTTTCGCATCGTTTTCTAGGTATCGTGTGAGATTCCTTTTAAATTGCACGTAGCTTGGATTGGATTTGTATTTTATGTGCTGTTTGTGAAGATTTGACAGTCTACACATTACTGTGATTACACAGCTTTTTTTATCCTAGTGATGTGTTAGGTATCATTTTTATAGGTAGCTACTCTCTTTCTGAAAGGAGTGGTCAATGCAACATATATATATTTTTGGTTACTTAATTGTTTATTCTGCTATAACACGACTCATTTTTATTTTTGATGCTGCGGGCTACATTCTTTTTATATATACTAACATTTAAAAAAATGTTACTCTGCACTGCCGAGAAATGCTACCGCAATTTATCAAATAGGTAGAATAGCAAGACTACTTGCCAATTCACGGCTAAATCATCAATTCCTGCCCCACCTTCTGAATTCAGACTAAAATAAACGCATGTAAATCACTACCACAACATTACATTGTAAAACCTCCACATTCACAACAATAATTCATTACTAACGCAATTCGATAACGTGAGTGGTTCCCCACCACTGGGGGTGGGATAATTAGTCGTGCTCGCGTTATCCCAATCGATGGAGCGTGTCGATAGGTAGGTACACTAACAGTTGATAATGTGAACAAATTCAGGACAGGAAAACCACAAGCATTATCGGTGGTTTTGGAAACCGCTCGTTATTTTTACCCTAAAATAACCGTGTATTTAATTTTGTACAGCGTTTTATGATGAACGTTTTACGTTATTGGTGTGGCCACATGTTTTTAGAATATGAGTGAAAGATATTTTAATACTTAGTTGATGTCAAGGAAATACTCATAACTTTAGCCCTCATTAGTGGACATCACCATTTTTTCTGACATCAACCACGGACAAGAAGTAGGAGACAACGTACGAAATAGAAGTACGTAAAACTTTATGGCATTTCATTTTTCATAAGCTACAATTTCGCATTTTTAGAGTACATACTAAAATTTAATGAAATATGCCGAATTTTAAGTTATGGTACAATTTGTTTAATGGGTAGCTCAAATATTTCCAGTTTTATCGAGAGTGCAGGAAAATCAGATGCTTGTCATAAATTACATTAATGTCGGTTCATTGTTATTGGGGGTTATCCGAGATTTTATGTTTATTGCATGTTCGATTGCCCGATATCATTTTATTTAAAATTATCGAGATAAATACTTTGTGTAATATACAGTCAGCCACAGTAATTAGTTCAATATCACGAGCACGAAGCATCCAATACCGTTTAGCCGTTCCAAATTACATAAAACATATACGCACATACACAATCACAATTTTAGTATTAAAATTGTGATGAGACAAAACCTGCGGGGTTAGCATGGACGGTAGACAAAATTGTCTCTCCCTGTTTTACGTCACTTTCTTCATACTTGCTTGGAGTAAAACAGGGGAAAGACAGTTTTGTCTACCGGCCGTGCTAACCCTACTGATGTGATTAACCTGGTGGAGAAATTGACACACTATTCGTGAGTAACAGTTGGATATTATTTAAAATATTCAAAATCGATAATAAATTATATAAAATTATAGGTATATTTGGGATTTAGATAGATGTATGTGTAAACTCTTGTGGTGTTCTCTTGTTCTTGCGGTGTTATTGGCGCACAATTTTTCTTTATGTAGTTTTATTTCTTTTTATTTTATGATCAACAAACACAACAAAGGATAAACTTAATACAGCAGTAGGTACAGGTTAACCACAGATCGATTCGATCCCCGTCGGTCACCGCTCTCCTTCTAGAGGACCAATTAGGACAAAAAAGTTTTATCTACCCATAGTAACGTCAGAGTGGTCTTCACGAAAGACATACTAAGGTCACTGACCCCATTCTGGTTTTCGTGAAGCCGATGTCCAGACGTCAGAAAAGTTAGCCGGTAGGGCCGCAGATCAGAGAATTAACATTAACAGTAAATAACACATTAACATTGAAATAACATTATTTTAAACTAAAACATCTCCTCCCAAACTGCCCGAGTTATCACAAACACAAACATAAAGATTAAACGGCACTCTGCGAGTTATGCAATCTGTGTGTTGATCCTCTACCAGTTCCATGATAGCTATCGATAGTTTCTGTTTGGGTTTCTGGTTCTTAGGAAGTTAAACAACTGATAGGAAGCCAATTGTATTTCCTACGAATTACACGCAGTAGTAAATTCAATTTGATTATAGAGGACTAATTAAAGGTATCAAAGGTAGGTGGAAGAAATCGCTTAATGCGATAAGGCCTACAATTCTTGGTTCAGTTGGTCTACAATTCTTTATTCTGTGTCATGTGTACTGTTGTACTTTGGTGTTCGATAAAGTATTTTTCAATTGTATTGTATCTGTAACGAGTGTAGCTCGATGTGCCATTTTCCAACTGAAGCAGCCTGGTTCAAATCCCACTGGACCCTGCACCAAGTTGTACTCGCTAATACGACGATGATGAAAAACATTTTGAAGAAACCGCATTGATATTTTTTTTTTCTTATAGTTTGACACATAGTGTATTTAGCCAGTGTCAAGTATTGTAGTTTTTCGTCGTATTATGAAATATTTCATGTAAAGTCAAGTCTTAGTCACAGTCAGTCAGGGTAGTCATAGTCCAGTTTAAGTCAGGTAGTCATAATCCAGTCTAAGTCATGCCCTAGTAAAGTAGTGGCAACTTTACTAGAGGCTTCTATGGAATTTTGGAAGCAACACGAAAAACCACGTTTCACTACATTATATCACTTGCCCACACTTATACTAATAATTCAGCACTTAATGCGTAAAATGCCACTAATTTTAAACATTAACACTAGAAAAAGCATAAGTTTTGTAAAATAATACAATGCAACGACGTGAACTTTTTCACGTTCCCGCCAAAAACTCATTGATATATTTATCACTTCGTAAGGACTGGCCTGATGACAAGTCGCTTCAGTGTGAGACAAATTCACAGATTGGCCTACACTAGCACTCAGTCTGTGACGTACGAGATCGGTCGAATGCTATAATATAGAAAACATGCCCAGTTGTGCTGAGAAAGGTTGTACGAACTATTTCCGTAAGTGTAATCCATTTTCTTTTCTTGTACATCCAGGTTGACTGGTAGATAATGCTTCATAGCATTAAGTCCGCCTTGTACATTTATTTTTGTGCTAAAGTATAAATAAATAAATAAATATATAATCTAAAAGGCAGCATATTTTACCATAGATAAGTCAATGTTTTCAATCCTGTACTTCATTTTGTCACAAAATAATCTACTTTCTATTTGGAAAATTATTGTAAGCTTATTCAAGGACGTCACGGCTTCATCTTGATGGTGTTGAATTTTTGTCACCTATAAATAGTAGTTGAGGCATATCCTGAAATTTAAATCTGTGAGAAACAGGCATCAATTTTGAGAACATGTTTCATCCACTTGACTAGCGTAGTGGATTATGTACACTCTCTTTGCTCATGCGGGTAGGCTCGTGTTCGAGCAGGGTGCCCGTGTCATGTTCAGGGTAATACAATACCCGCGCTATCATTTATAAAATACCTTAGCACTTTAAATAACACCTTTATAAAGAAGACCTCGAGTTTTAAATATAAAACTCGGTACAATAAAATAGGTACCTAGAAAATATCGGATTTAAGCGTTATTTCTTTTTTATCGTCTATAACTATGTACTAAATATTATGTGGTCAAGCCCGGGGCATAAAGAAAGGGTCCGTGAAATCACTATTACTTAAGAATGCATAATAACCGGCCAAGTGCGAGTCGGCCTCGCGCACGAAGGGTTCCGTGCCATTATCTATCCCTCCCGTCTAGTATTGAGTAGCAGTACTGTTTAAAGCAGCGCCATCTATGACTCATCTGGTAAACGAGCAAAAAAACACGTTAGTTGTATGGGAGCCCCTTAAATATATATTTTATTCTGTTTTTTAGTATTTGTTGTCAGAAATACATCATCTGTCATAATTTCAACTGTCTAACTATCACGGTTCATGAGATACAGCCTGGTGACAGACGGACAGACAGACAGACAGACCGCGGAGCCATAGTAATAGGATCCGTTTTACCCTTTGGGTACGGAACTCTAAAAATAAAACATTTGTACAATTAAAACCTGGCACACGATTTAAGGCTAGGACGTACAGTTCGGAAATATGATTATATGTTTAGAAACTTTTACCAGCAACTGGACAGTGTACAACTCATATTCTACCAAAAGCTCACTCAATGTTCACGAGTTTCTCTAGCAATCCAAACTTATCCTATAATATAACACGCGAGTGCATTTGAGTTAGATAAATTTGTTCGAGGTAATAATATTCAAACAGCTGTTATATGAACGAGAACTGTACGTCCGAGTGCATTTGAAACTTATAAATATATAATGTTATAAGCTCGTGGCCGAAAAAGTCGACGCAATTCAATATAAATGCAAATTAACCGAAAGACAAACAGATTGCGAGAAATATTAATGTACAGAGACGTGTCCCAGCCAGCGTGGAACGTTTATTTGAGTGTCAGTATAAAAAGGCACGCATTATCGCGAAATAAGTTATAATATACCTATAATAATCATGGTAATGCACCACCGTCTATGCTCATAGTGTCTCATAATCTCTGTCCATCAGGTTGTCTGAATGAGAGCACTCTGAGCGGTTAGCCCACCCAATGTTTTGGCTTAGCTGTAAGTTCACAGTTGTATTAATAAATTGTACGTAATTATGTCATTTCTATATGTTTATATCTTTCAAATTCAAATGCAAATTCAAATTCAAATTCAAATTCAAATTAATTTATTTGTTAGAATATTGTGCTTAAGGTATTACAATTTTCCAGTTCCAAATATTCTACCGTTTCCGGTGTACAAATATTGTTACATCAAGTTTAAATTCAATTCTTACAGTATTCTAACATTATAAGATTCCAGGAAAATCTAATTAATTTATAAAACAAACACAATAATAAAAGTAAAGTAAAATATATGTAGCAACGTAGCAATGTCAGGAGTTAAAAATTATGTCCAGATCAAATATCTTGGTGGCAATAAAGAGTTTTGTATATAAAAGTGGCGCTATATCATGGGGGAAGCCAATGTCTAGCAGTGAACGTCTTCAGGCTGTTGTTGATTATGCCTAAATCATAATTAGGTAATTCGGTTTTAACATAAGTCACTGTCCTACACAATGGCCCCACCTGCCTCATCCCGCCTCGCCCGTGCCTCGTCAGTAACGAATTCATAAAAGTTCCCGCGGACAGCGCGTCGACAAATATTGGGGTTTATTCAAAATCGACGCGAAAGCGAACGATTCCCACAAAAGAATAAGAGGATTAAAAAGACTTGTCAACTTTGTCTCCTTTTGAGATAATCCAGTGGCAGAGACTTGCTCTTTGCGATTTCATAACAAGGATAAGTTACAAAAAAGTAATACTTAATGCGTGAATCATAAAATGTAATGCCTGCTGAGCGTTGTATGCGAAGAGTATTCAAACACATTAGTTGACTATTAATACTCCATCGTTCCATCATTCGCCACAACCACAGAGCTAGAATATTTCCTTTGTGATCAGACTGCCTACAAAGCAAATAGACTATGAGGATGGAACGACTGAAAAACAGAAAGACTAAAATGCAGCAAGACTAGTTCAGTATGACTAAAATGCAGAACGACTAAAGGCAAATAGACTAAAATTCAGAATTACTCATATTTTGCATAGTTTTTTTTATAAACTGGCAAGTGCTATTATTTACTAAACAAAATAGGTAAAAAGAATAAAAAAAAAGCTTTACAGGAAATTAGCTTTGTAGGCAGTCTGTTCAGAGAGGGAATATTTTAGCTACTCTTGCCAAAACACGCTTGTAGTGTCTGCCAGTCACAAATATTATAAAGCCCGTTGATAGCTCGTGAGCATAATTTCTCATACAAACACGACTCACCTGCGCGGGCAGGGGGCGAGGTAACAAAACGAGACAAAGTTATGCGAAATTACAAAGAACAGAGCAGGATGGATCAATAGACATCAATGGGTTCCCGTGATTTATTAGAAATTCATAGTATTTATTAGAAATTAGTGATTGAAATACACCACTAATTTTCGTATGAGGGGAAGTGGTATCATTAGTCAACTGGATTTATAGTCAACTAGCTGCGCCCCGCGGTTTCACCCGCGGATAAAAAGAAGCCTATGTGTTAACTCGTCGTATAAAGGTACTATTTCTATTTAAAATGTCATTTGAATTTGTCCAACTGTTGCATCGTAAAGCAAGAGGGAACAAACATACACGACAACTTTCGAATTGATATACTATTAGGATTATCCGCGGCTTCACCTGCTTTGATCTTAGGAAATAATTGTCGCTGACAGAACAAAGCAGCCACGAAAATACACCTATTTCTACTATAACTCACCTTCGCTACAAACTCACTCTCGCGGGCCCCTTGCGGCACAGGAAACAGAGCAACTTCGAAAAAAAACGCCATCTTTTACCATAGCTCATTATCGATACAAATTCACTCTCGCGGGCCGCTTGCGGCCCAGCAAACAGAGCGACCTCGGAGAGAAACGCCAACTATTACCACAGGTCATTATCGCTACAAACTCACTCTCGCGGGCCGCTTGCGGCCCAGCGAACAGAGCAACCTCGAAAAAAAAACGCCAACTATTACCACAGGTCATTATCGCTACAAACTCACTCTCGCGGGCCGCTTGCGGACCAGCGAACAGAGCGACCTCGAAAAAAAAAATGCCAACTTTTACCACAGGTCATTATCGCTACAAACTGACTGTCGCGACCGCTTGCGGCCCAGCGAACAGAGCAACTTAGAAAAAAAAAGCCAACATTATCACAGGTCACCTTTGCTACAGACTTGCTCTCAGGGGACGCTTAGTACCTACCTAATAATGGTATCTCACAGGAAACATTTTTTTTTCGGGATAGAATGTATTTTGTTTTTTAGTACGTGCTAGAGCGTATATTGCCCTTCATATCATCGAGTTGGATGCTGAGGGATAATGATAATGCTATCCAACAGGAACCATTTATTTAAAAAAAACGGATTGGAAAGTATTTATTATTAGTAGGTACCTACATACTGCGGCCTCCGATTTTCCTAAATTTTGACCATTTTAGTTGCGTAATGTCGAAGCTAAGAAAGAACGTTATCGCACAGGATCCATTTATGTTTCCAGGATAATATTTTTTGACAGTTAGTACATGCTACAGTCTCATTCATTTAAATGCATTGCCTATTTACGAAGTTGAGTTTACAAAGCTATCCTGCGGGAATGGGTAAATTTTTCGGGATAAAAAGTATCCTATGTGTTAATCCAGCACATAAGCTATCTACATTCCAAGTTTCATCCAAATCCGTCCAGCCGTTTGAGCGTGAAGGAGTAACAAACATACACACATACACACATACAAACTTTCGCCTTTATAATATTATATATAATATATATATATAATATAGTGTGATAGTGTGATGTGATGGCTAGTCATTACGTATCTGTGTTAGCTTATAAATCCCCATGGACACTGACTGTCCCCAACTCCCCATCGATGGGGACGACCGTTTTTTTCCTCTAGCGAATTTGGCTTAGGACGATGGTCCTTAGCTCAGACATTCGACATATCAACTGATAAATTGACCAATACGCTGACCAATCAGAGATACGCATTTCATCTTTTTAATCTAGGAACACGTTCATTCTAATCTACTGTTTACCTACTTCATAATTTTATGCCATTGGAAAATTCATATTTCATTTGTTTCTACGTCGTCTACCTTCTTGGAAATGCTGTTTCCAAGTGTCTAGAAACTGAATATCGACAGAATTTTTAATTACAAAAGGATTACAAGAATAGTTAAAGTATACTGAACAACTAACAAAACGGAAAACGCAATAAGTTGTTTGCAGCACAAATGAAATTGAAACGGCACCGGCCGCGGCCCCGGGCGACGAGTCTAGCGGGAAGGGCGGCTAGTACCCGCGGCCGCAGTATAGCGGGACTACGTTAATAACTTAGAAACTGACTTCAAAGTTCAAACCTTTGTGAATGGTATCTAAACCCAACGCTAATGAAAAATTCACTCACTCGTATGACACACACTCGATCTTGTTTTGTCCAATCTGTGCCAACCAGAGTTGCTAACCAGAAAAGTCCGGTATCCCGCGTGGGTATTTTGTATGAAGTTTTGCTCAAGTTTTGCGCTGGCCGTGGAACTTCAGTACATTATCGCTACCCACAGCGGTACGAATACCGCGCCAGTTTGAATAGAGCTTAATATAGGAAACAAATTCATACATACAAACACGGATAGCAGCAAAACTTTAACAAAATATTATGACATGTTAACTACAACTTTATTTGGGGCTATGGCCAAACTTTAGATTCCCTATAAACTGTAAGAAAATCAAAACAAATGTAGGGCTTAGAATAACGACAGTAATTAATGTATGAGAGATATTACTGCGCGACCATTGCGTCACTGCGCCGTATCTTTTAAGCAGACGGCATGCCGATTGTACGTTGAAACAAAAACATCTTCATTGGCAGCCTCCGTGGTGTGGTAGTTGAGCAGGTCGGCTCATAATCCGGAGGCGGCGGGTTCGATTCCCGCGACAGGACAAGTATTTGTGCACAGGAAAAAAGAGCAAATACTAGTTCTGTGTCTGGGTATTGTGGGACCTTGGTCCTCGTAGTTCCTGGGTCCCTAGATACAAAGAATCCTAGTTAGGATCTAAGTTCTAAGCATGTGATTAAAAAAAACATAAAACATGAAATTGTAAAACTCTTTGAAACATATCAACGTGGTGAAGCGTTCCTACCCGCAGCAATAAATCTAGACTTAGTTCTTGCATTATTCTTGTTCTGGCCGCGGGACGGCGCGCGCTGCCGGGAACTTTAATAAGTTCTGCTTTTGTACCTCTACCTGTTAAGGAGCGCACAGATTTGCAGACTCTTCTGTTTGTGCTGAAGGCTTTTGTGTTTTGAATGAATGATTGCAGTGAGGTGTTATAAATGACCAGTTCGCTTTATGTTAACGTTTTTCTATTGAAAGGAATGACGAGACGAGCTTGTTCTTTACCTTTTAGCTTTCAATGAGCGTCTTCATTTCCTTTTTGACTTTTTTTAGCCAGTTCACCTTTTATAGATTGTCAAATAGCAATCTAGCCAAGGCTGCTATCTGACTATGCAACAGAAAGTTAATATGTTGATCGCCGGCGAACTTGTTTTTTATTTCTTGTATTTTGGCTCCACACATAGTGTATTTAGCCAGTGTCAAGTATTGTAATTTTCATCGTGCTAAAGAATATTTGAACATAATTAACCTATATTCCATCATAGCCTATTTTCAGCAGTGCATGTCATCCGATACGATCTTAGAGTATGGACTAAAGATACGATGAAGCCAAATAAGGCTGATTTTGAAATAATTCATTTGTTAGGTATTCAGTTTTTTTATTTTTTTCAAAAAGTCATTGCGTTTTTAGCGCGTTCCTGCTACCGACATCTAATTAGCTTAGAAGTTGGGAAAGTATAATAATGGTCAATTCAAACCCAGGTGTTTATTAATTAGAGCGAAAACTAGCAGCTCAAAAAGTTAAAATGTGCAGCGAATTGCATGGAGGCCCGTTACTAATGGTTGCCGGATCCAGTAACTGCGGTGAATGGATTTACATTTATGGTGGCGGAATGACGAGAACCTACTAACCTTTGATTGAGCTGGTAATGAACTAGTAGGTAATGGTTACCAGGCAAAAGTCTTCGTTTGTCTGTGGTGTTATCATCGTCATCAGCCTGGAATCATCCACTGCTGAAGATAGGCATCCCCCATAGAGTGCCAGTTTAAGCACTGCTTGCCTCCAGCATCCATCGGCTCCTGGTGGTCGTCGGTCCACCTAGTGCGTCTTCCGGTTCAAGGTTGCCACTCGAGAACCTTTCTTTCCCATCAGTTGACAGTTTTGAGAGTGATGTTGAACTTGCTAGTTCAAAGGGCTTTGTTGGTGACTTTAGGCGGAAACAAAGCGATTTATATCACCGCAATTTTTTTCGTGGCAAGCAGAGTAAAGTTTTACCACGTTTCACTTGACCATAGATAATTCAAGTCCATATTATACTTTAAAAAGTACCTAGTTAATATCAGGAACCTAGCTCTCAATTTTTTTTGCAACCTGATGATTTCAGCTAGATTCTATTAGCTTAAATCATCGCTTTGCAAACAAATCTAGAATTAAAACCATCTGGTTGCAAAAAAAAATTTAGAGCGATCACGTCTTTGTATCCTCGACACGTGTCAAGGTGTATTAGCATAAGCTGATGATGATGATGAGGTAGGTACATTCGAATGGAAACTTTTAATGAATTTTAATACGCACTCATAGTGACCCAGAGACAGGACAAACAATGAGTGTCCCGGGCAGGAATCGAATCGAGCCCGCTACCTACCAGAACAGAAGGCAGAGCTACAACCAACAGAGCTGTGAGGCCAATCAATGTGTCATAACCAGTGTAATTCATGCAGTGCGTGTAAAAGGTGTACTAACTACCGCTAACACAGTACAGTGCACAACAGTAATAAGTGCATACCTACGTGGCGACGGGCGGGTGTCACGCGCTGTCACACGCGGCAGTTCACTTATCTATCACTGGGAACTGAACGCTTCCACTGAACCTACGTGTCAACATTTCGACGCACGAAGTGAACTGTAGTCCACCGTTTTATTAGCTGCCACGTCATACTCCAAAATCAATCTAAAAGTAGGTATATTGTTTCAAATTATAAAAAAAAAATCTCTAAACGTATTATAAGTAAATGATGGGAGTTCTGAGGTAACAAGCATTAAAAAAAATTGAATCACTAACGGGATTTGAACCCGCATACATCCACCCCCAATTACGGGACATGCACTGTAAAACTCGTTCGTGATTAAATTTGTTTTACATTATTACAATAATTAATCTGTTGATTACGCTAAGCAAGCAGTTCTGCTACAAATCATACATTTTTATAAGCAGAACTACCCAGTTGAGAACCTTTTCCTTTTTTGGAAGTCGATTGAAAAAAGGTAACGCGCATAGTGACAAGTATTCAATTACAGATACCAAATCTGAGATGACCAAGCCTTTCACAACTTCCTACCCTTCCTAATTTACAAAGGTACTAGCAAAATTTAGCCGTGATAGCAGAGCGTAGTTCTGGCTCGCGCATTTGTTCCGAATTGGAATTTCAAATAAGCGGGATAAAGCATCAGCCACACTAGCGCGTCAAGTGGCGAAGCGTCAAAATCGGTCATTCTCTAAGTAGCCATTACTGCCAATGTTCGTCGGCCACGCCGTAACCACCTCGGGCAGCGATGGGTACCGAATAGTTTAGTCCGGTGTAGCTGAAGCTTTAAGCTTCAGCGACACCTGCGCGTGTGCGAAGCCGCAGCGTCCACAACACAAAACTACGCCGTCACTGCTCGCCACGATCGCGGCACGAACCCGACGGGCAGCAAAAGCTGCCTGCCGGGTTCGGGGTTGCATCGCTGACGCAACTCGACGCGCAGGTGAGGCTGAACCTTAAAGCGGGGGGGTAAGGATGGCGCGGGAGGGGTTGCGTATTTTAACTTGATACGCGCTAATGTATTACTTTCATATTTTACACGGCCACCTAACCGCATACGGTACGGCTGGGGTTGTTTTGTAATATCACCCGAGCCCGACCATGACATTATGTTCGCAATTCCACAATCAAGGAAACAATTTAAATGTAGGTACCTACCTAAAATTTTTATGAGAATAACTGACGTGTCGAGGTAATCGTTCATCACCTGATGTAAACGACACGACCGCCCATAACAGTTGCAGTGCCACTCGGAACTTTAAAATAATGAAGTTTCCCATGACACTGCACTGCGCACGTCTTCCTGAAACATCACGCAGTCTAGTAATAAGTTTACTTGACTGTGAGATTAGATTATAAAGTTTCATTTGCCCAGTAATTTCACTAGCTACAATGCCCTTCAAACCGGAACACAGTATACTTGCACAATACTGCTTGGCGGCAGAATTTAAACTGGCAAAGCTGTGGTACCTACCTAGACGAACTTTGCAGAAAAGTCCTACCACCTAGTAAAAAACTCAAATACACATGATATTTAAAAACCTCATCTATATTGCTATTAAACTTTTTACTAAATAAAATTAGATAATGTTACGTTAATCATTACACATAACGATTCACTGTGTACCTCAGATATTTTTAATCTGTAGAAGGCCAAGAAAACTGGATTATGCATGTGAATTGACAAAATTGTTAAAAAAAAATCTTTTTCATCACAGTTGCTCGTAAAGTGGCTCTTATCCCACCGCTTTTAGGATCATCATCCAAGAAATTGCCAACGCGTGCTTTTTACTTTACACTGCCGCACGTTTTATCTCACTGCAAGTTATACGTACATTTTCGTCGCTTCGTTTCGTTTCAGTTCCAGTTCAAGTTCCAGTTCACGTTCTAGTTCACGTTTCAGTTACGTTCCAGTTCAAGTTCCAGTTCCAGTTCCAGTTCCCGTTCTAGTTCCAGTTCCAGTTTTCATTTCATTTCATTTTGGTCAATGTCGATTTTGTTCGCGCCATTAACACGGTTTTTCTCTGAAGCCACGTGAAAACAAGAAGCCTGCATGACATTTAACAGTACAACTCTGTTTTTTCCTCGCAACTGTGATGAAAAACGTCGTATGACATGCGTGTGCATTGATCATTACCACTTTTTTATCATAATGTACTCTATTTAAGGCTGTTATGTATTATTGAAAAGAATAATATACCAACAAAAAATTCTTGCATAAAAATTTCATCCTTATTCCTTCGTGCAACCCGCACTTGGTCATTTTAGAAAACAAATAGTATCCTAAATGATATTCTGAAAAATTAGCTATAACGAAACAAAATTTCAGTAAAACCCGTTAAGTTCCAGCGTGATGCGTGTACAAAGGGACAGGCAGACAGACAGACAGACAGACAAAAAACAAAATGAATGGTTTTTCTACTTCTATATCGATTATAAGAAAGGTAATGCTATCCAAATTTTCAAAAAATACTCAATGTACAGATTTAGCCCAATTACAGTTTTATTTCCTGGAATATTTTTTGAAACTTTTGATTGCATTACACTTCTTTCTATACAGTAGTCGTTTTTTTTTCTGTCTGTCTGTCTGTCCCTTTAAACACGGATTTCGCTGTTTGGTATGGTTATAGCTAATTTTTCAGAATAACATTTAGGATACTTTTTGATTTCTAAAACGGCCGAGTGCGGGTGAGTTGTGTGTAATTTTTATGCAAGATTTTTTCTTGTGTTTTCTTTTTTATTTATTTTTGCATTTATACTCATCCTGTCGAAGGGAACATGGAAGGAAAAGGGAAAAAGATAGGAGAAAAAATGAATGGATGAGACGGCAATAGAAGGGAAGGCAATAGAAGAATGGATGGGCCGGCGAAGGAAGGCAGGCGAAGCCGTTCATTCATTCACCCTTTTCCCTTATCTTTTTCCCTTTCGCTTCCCCCTTACCCATAAACAGGGTTAAAGCGTACCTAGATGAAGACGTAACTTCGGGCCAGTTCTTTTTTTACGTCTTGATATTACGTACAATTTAAATCATGCTCGTTTACGCAGTAAATAAAAAAGGACCTATTACGATCAGTTGTTGTACATATGGATCAGACGCCTCACACACACATACAAAACATATTCAATTATATAATTTTACTATTAGTTATTAATTTCTTTGTATTTTAATCTAAGTATTTCAAAATATTTCTATAAAAAATAACTATAAAAAATATTATCATCATCATGATCAACAACAGCCTGAAGACGTCCACTGCTGAACATAGGTCCCCCAGAGCGCGCCACATTGAGCGGCTGGTCGCCTCCTGCATCCATCGGCTCACCGTGGGTTTCACCAGATTATCGGTCTACCTAAAAATATTATAAAACATCTAAACCTAGAGCGCTGCCAGCAACGGGCAGGGCCCAAGCTACCGACGGCCGCAGCGGAGAGTGAGGAACCTCCCGACAATAAGTGTGTATCAAGGATCACCTACTGCCTTCTGAACCAGACTCTTCATCCAGCCATATACAATACAATACAATACAAAAATACTTTATTGAACACCAAAGTACAACAATACACATGATTATGTGAATCATATAGTGATTATTATGAATACTATTACAGTTTAAAGGCTCATTAGCTATAATTCAATGCCATCTATGGAAAGCAAATAATACAAATGTCACCAATTAATTATTACCGCTTTACCAAATACTTCACGCACTTCATTCACGGTGAAATTGTAAATTAAATAATAACAATAAAAGATGTTTAACGAATGTATTTTCCGCATCACGGTGAGTTACCGAGGCACATAAAGCGCGGGTGCCACGGTGGCCCTCCATCGTTCCCGCCACGATGTCCGCCCGCCTCGCTCTGTTTGCCTGCGCCTGCGCCGCCGTGTTGCTAGCCGCACAGGCAGAGTTCCCGGTTTGCGCTGAAGAAACTCAAGGTTAGAGTGTTTTATTTATGGACTAGCTGACCCACCCCGACTTCGCATGGTTCAATTAGTTATACACCCTGATCTTATCAAAGGAAAAGGGAAGGAACTTCTTTCACCGTCTCATCCATGAATCTTTTCCCCAATTTTTTTCTCTCTTCCTTCCCTTTTCTCTTTGACAAGGCCAGGGCCTTAAAATTAGTTAACCCGTGCGAAGTCAGGGCGGGTCAGCTAGTCTATACTTATAATAAAACTGTAACAGGGTTAATACTGCACATTAAAGATATTTTGAAAATTTTGTTGGAGGGCTCTCTGTAATCGATACTAAAGCCAAAACTAATTCTTTTTCATTTTTGTCTGGCTGTCTGTCTGTATCTTGGCTGAGAACACAGATAACCCCCAATAGATACCGCATTACGTGATTTATGTTCGGATCCTAGCTCACCAAAACTGGTGGAAGGCGCGGGTTGCGGGGACTGGAGCCAATGCGCTATTATTGGCTGTTTCGAGTGACGCCCTAATAATGAACTCTAATAATTGGTCGAAACTAAGGCCGTGCTGCGAAGCGGCGATTTATATAGAACCATTTACGCCAATGCGTGGTGCGCGGTCGTCATCTTTCATGCGGTATCTATTGGGGGTTATCTGTGGCTGAGCATCACGCCGAAACTAATGAATGGATTCAAATGAAGCTTGGCATGATTTGAGTTCATATTACGAGGAGGCTATAGGATACTTTTAGTCCTGAAATTCAGCGCGGTTCCCGCGGCAGAGGGGATGAAAGTAAAAATATGTACTTATTTGTAATTCCTTAACGCGTGGTCCGATTTCAATCATTCCTTTTTTATTGAAAAGGGGGTGTTTTAAATATTGTCATGTAAATATTTCAAGGTCGTCGGGTTTGTCGTTCAGAAATTAGAGACATTTAACCTTCAGTATTAGGTCCAAAGCCACTCCCATCCTGTACTATGGGAAAGAGAGAAGGAAGGAGGAAAAGATAAGGGAAAAGGATGAATGGATGAAGGTGAAAGGAGCCTCTTTTCACCACTTCATGCATTCATCCTTTTCCGTTATCTTTTCCCCTCTTCCTTCTCTCTTCCTTTAGACTGAGATAAGGCGTAAACTAATTGACCCGTGCGAAGCCGGGCCGGGTCAGCTAGTTATAAATAAAGTACTAACTATATTTTATTAACTCCAGCAGTTTAAAGCGGGGAGAAGTAAACATGAGCCAAATTAATCTTTTTTTATTTTTAGGAACTCTGGTTGGTGAGGTTCAAGAGCTGCACTACAAGTTGGTATCATATCAAAATACCCTTCATGTGGTACTACCGCAGCAGCATCGTACCGTGAGTACTTGGCTGTCATTTGGATTCATAATTGGTGTTTAATTGTGGTTTACACTTTTTTAATTCATTCTATGATAATGCACCTTTTGCATAACTTACTAATTTTAAAACATCCCATTCTCCAATTCAAATTGTCTTAAAAGTAACAACAATTAAGAAGCCTTCGGGCGGCTTCAAAATTGTGCAACAAGAATGACCAACCTACCCACACGAAATAAAAAAAACCATTTTCAAAGACTTCGCTATCATTGTTTCGTTTCCAGGGTGTTATCCAGCGCGGAGTGCATGTGTCAGCATGTGGGACGCATGTTCCAACAATAAAACTCAATTGGAACGATCTGGTTGTGACCCGCGGGGATGGGCCGGCGTGGAAGGAGATCAACGTGACGGCGAAGAGCTACTTCACCGGGTAAGGGAACACCCACCACCGTGTCTTCTCCCGCGACTGCCGAGGAGTGACCTGCGAGACCAGACTCTCGGCTTATGCCGAGTCTCAGTCTTCGGTACTATGCAGCTAAATAAACAGCTGATTTTATTAATATTTTTGTTATTATCAAATCATTCCAATACCTAAACCTACAAAGTTTTTTAACTTGTTTCTGAGCTGTCTGCCCTACTGGTTAACAACTTTAATGTAGTATTTTTCCTTCTTCATCTCGTGTAGACAAGTGGTTAGCTGATGGTGTTATAAATTTGGAGGCCGGCCGAAGGCTTCTTAACGACTAAGACTTCTTCTTAAGTTTTGGCTTAACGACTGTTGTCTTACGACAACAACCGGGGCCAACGATTTAATGTACCCTCCGAAGCACGGTGGCGCTCAGTTGTTAATACTGCTTTTCGTAGTAGTCACCTATCCGTGTACCTAGTGACCACTACGAGCGTTGCTTAACTTTACCGATCGTTTGAGAGCGGCTACTCGAGATTCACTATGAGCGCTAGTTAAGTAGTAAGGCAATGCCATATTTTAGCAAAATTGCACTAGGATATTCCTTATTATTTTGTATTTAAGTCAACAAGTTATCTACATCATCAAAACGAACGTACAATGAAGAATATTCAGAGATAGAAAAATTTTGACTTCCTACGTTACTGCAATACGTACTTTACACTTGCGATGCTATTAAGAGGCTAAAATGTTTTCATTGACGTTGTATAAATGGGCACAATAAATAAACCTCTTCCACTTGAGCTGGATTTTACTGTGTTTTTAAATAATCTGTTAAAATTGATTTACGAGAATCGATAACACTACGATAATTTAACTTCTAATACAGGATTTTTTGTAACTAGGCCATAATTTTGTATGAAAACACAGATTCCACACTATACGGAAACCACGCCGTTATCGTGTCTTGTTCAAATCGTGTCACAGCAAGAAATCATCAATTTTTGTAGATTATCTATGACAGGTTTTGGATCCAACGAGTACGTTCCAACGTACGTTTCCAACTACACTAAAGGATTTCTCATCCCAAAACCGGTAAAAATTTAAAATAAAGGCATGGCTTATATTTATGTTGTGATATAACGAAGCTATGGGTAATTACTAAAAATTGACAGAACACCTTTAGAAATACCTTCACTTTACATTAAAATTATTTTTATTTTAAATAATAATTATTATTGACATAAGTGGTGGTAACTTTTGACATGTTGATGTTTCGGAACGCGTCTCAGTGGAACATATTATTTTTGACAGTTCAAATCGCACTTCCAGTTAATTCCACATTCATCTCGCGCGGTTTCGTTTTCATTTCATAGCGTAGATTTTTGCAGATTTCTTATGTAAGACAAGGAATTCGCGTGGTTTCGA
Source organism: Ennomos quercinarius (assembly GCA_910589525.2). NCBI lineage: Eukaryota > Metazoa > Arthropoda > Insecta > Lepidoptera > Geometridae > Ennomos > Ennomos quercinarius. The sequence goes on from OU342491.1 coordinate 667,751, forward strand.
AACAAGGAATCGTAAAATGGTCATACAGAATTATGGCCCAGGAGTCAAACTGCCACCGTCTAGTATTACAATTTTTAGAGTAACACATTACATAGGATAACGTTCGAACTTTTTTTAACCTATAATACTGCAGTTCTCGTGAGATATAAATTGATCAGTAACCGTGGGAATGAAACCACGGGCCGCAGCTAATAAAGTAGTGCGACCAATCACTTTCATTTAGCTGCTTATCGTTACTTTAGCAGCTAGTCTAGCGATAACCACGTCTGTAATGTAATACCGTTTGGTCTAAATTATTTCTATTGCATACAAATGTTGCTTTAACACGATCTGATTTATTCACGAAAAATCTTTGGCAGCGATCTCATTATTTTCCCACATATTAAAACATGAAGCTATAAAGAACAAATTGTGATGCAATAGAACTTTCATTACCAAACTAAACCTCCCGGAAGTAGCGCAGGGTCATCTCACACAAAGTAATATTCAAGTAAAGCCATAAAGCGCGTATCTTCGCCGAGGAAACTATTAACTGGGTGGATGGCAACCCTTGTAGAACATACAATATTGTCTAATAAAGGGAACGTATGCAAGTTATCAAAATAAATAGGGCATGAACATTTTTATGTGATCGTAAAATTATGGCGCGCCAGTGGAATGAGGGGTGCGCCTCGTTTGTCCTGAGAAATGCTTCTATTTTTAGGCCTGGGATGGTTTTTGTAGGCAGGTAGAGGTGGTGCTTGCAATTGTAATGGTAATGAAATATTTAGGACCGTTTCACGAAATAAATTGCACATAAATCAGTGCGCTGGTTTTGCGGCGCATTTATCTTAAAGCTCATTAGTAGCTATATAATTGTTCTATTAAATGTTCTATATAAATGTATTTCATGACTAATGAAACCCACAAATCATCACAAGGCTTTGGATTCTATCAATTAATGAAAATACACCTTTATCTCTCATCGAAGAAACAAAAGCAAAATAAATCGATTCCCACTTCACTATTACCAAAAACGCTTTAAACAAAGTTTACCTGAACCCAACGTAAAGACTATCGCAAATCACGAGCCAGTCACCAGCCTCCACAAAAGGGCAGTTACTTCCAGCCGATTGCACAGACACAAACGGGACACTGAGTAACAGTTCAAAGATTTGTAGTCAAAAAGCATTCGCCACAAAAAAGGACCGAAACGGGCCAGGTGTCATCAAACGATCCAAGCGGTACGTCTGTGAGCGAGAGACGCGCCGCGGCACGAAGTACGACTGAAAACAAGCGACGCGACGACAAACGTGCGACAGTGACATCCTCGTCAAACTATTGCCCGCCTGAACAGAGCCATCGTGTCCACTTCGTTCGAGACAATAGTTACTAAACAGTACTTCATCTACCGCAAACTAGGATAATTTTCGAATCATTTCAGAGCATTTATTTCATGTATGTCCGTATACGCGGCGACGCCGTTAGGTCAAGAAAAAATATCTATTAAGGAGCAGCACCTACAGCTAGCATTGTATAATATTAGAATTTAAGAATAATATAATCTCTTAATTACTTATATCGTAGATAAGCTAAGCTATCCGTTATGTAACATTAAAACTTTGTAATTAAAATGCTCAGAAAACTTTTATTCCGATTCAAACTTGTGTAAAAGTGCTAAACTTGCCTTATCAATAAACTATTTGACTTTAGCTTTATATTCATTACATAGCTGCTGTATAAGGTGGTAATAAATCTTAACAACTGGATAGAACCTTACACACTGTATTTTAGGTGCTAAAGAAGCCGCTCTTTGACGATTCAACTACACTATCCACAAACTACTACAACCACACTGCTAACTGCACCTTAACAGTCCAGCAAGAAGGTAGAAATTGCATTGAGCAACACGAAGCCCGTAAAATGACACCTCCGAGAGAATAGGTATTTGTGCAACAAGAGAGAAAAGTTGATTTTTGCTTCGAGTGCTGATGTCCCGAGCAAGTGAAGGATTCTAGCATTGTATCACGAGCGTATAGCGAGTATAACTACCTAAGATAAAAAAAATGAAAAACGTTTTTGCGTATCCTCTACAAACTCAATATAAATATAACCCAAAGCTAGCTAAATGCATTTACCCCAAAGTCATAATATTAAAAAACCACTTTTCCTCACGCAGTGAGCACTATTTTCTCGCAGCAAAGGATGCCTGTTGGATTTTCTAAGGTGAAAAGAGTTTTATTGACTTAACAAAGTGTCAGCTCATTGATCTAGCACTCAGGTCCAGGAAGCTAGTACCTGCCGTAAAGATGGAGTTAACACTCCTAAAATACCGGTCGGCACCGAATTTTAATACCGCATTTCCCTGGTGCTATTTTATTCCTACACCATTTACGGTAAAAACAATTTCAAAATGTTTCAGGAGAGAAAAGAGAGGACTCAGAAAATAACATTGGAAATAGTGTTAATATAATTTGGATAAAATAAGAAGGTATTAGTGTGTGATTCCATTTTTAGCTACATCTTCATGCTCGAGTCTCGAGCCAACCATTCCGTTCGGGCCGTAATCTGTGTGACCACTTTACGATTCCTTACTTCCAAACCACGCGAATTCCTTGTCTTACATAAGAAATCTGCAAAAATCTATTCTCAATGAAATGAAAACAAAACCGCGCGAAATGAATTTGGAATTGGCGCGATTCGAACTGTCAAAAATCATAATGTACCATTGAGACGCGTTCCGAAACATCAACACGTCAAAAGTTACCACCACTTAAACCAATATTTATGTAAAATAAAAATAACCAAAATGTAAAGTGAAGATATTGCTGTGACAAGATTTGAACAAGACACGATAACGACGTGGTTTCGTATCGTGTGGAATCTGTGTTTTCATACAGGGCCCTGACCATAATTTCCTTTCGTTGCGGAATCCAGTTCATTTTCTACTTCCCTTTCATCGCAAAGTAAATGAAGGCTAACGAGTACTAGACCGCTCAACCAGAGTGTTATTAAATATTTTCCTAAATGTTTTTGTTGTTATGTAAGAGCACACCACAAGCCGGGTTGCTTTGAGTCATTTTAATAAAATGTCTTCAAACGATTTAATTTTAGCTCGAGTTTACAGATATTCTTTTGATGTTGTAGCTTTTCGTATGTTTGTAAAACATTTTTCGTTGATTCTAAATTGACTTAAGGAGTATAGGAATGCTTTATGCGTATTCATCTAAGGACCTATCCATCATGTCTGTGTATAGAAAATTTCATACAAGATTTAAATATTACGTTTTGAATATTTTTTTCCAAAGCAATAAATACAAAGAAAACATACTCAAAAAGACATTTCCGGTTTTCATTACACGTTCTCCATCAATTTTGTAACCGCAAAGTAAATTATTTATGTTCTATGCCGTAACACTTCTTTGAGCTCGTAGCAACTGCTACGGAGCACCTCTAGTAGCATCACGTTACCGTAGTAGCGCTACAAAGTACTGTGTGCCGTAGCCGTAGCACTCCGTCAAAGCATTCGTGACCAAGTTCGTGTGCCGTCCAACCTATGTATTACAATAATTCTATTTCTAGAAGATAACATTTTTGATTAGAAGAATAATTAAAATTAAATAGAATAATTATGATTTTAATCATGAGTTATTTACGCAAAAAATACATTCTATAAAATGGATAGAATATACACCACTAAATTTTAACCCGCCCCCTAATTACCCAATTTGCGACAGGCGTAAATCTCGCGGTGATTGCTGTCATACATCATTAGTGGTGTCGAGCATGTATGCTACGTTACACCACTAATGATGTATGACAGCAATCACCGCGAGATTTACGCCTGTCGCAAATTAGGTAATTAGGGGGCCGAAGTTCAGGTAGGACGCGCCACACTTCCCCCGCCCGGCACACCACCCGCCAGTGTCGCACCGAAAGTAAACAAAACACGCGCACGCACCGACGCTGGTGCGTTTATTAGTGTAAATTGTTTCATTTTCTTGTAACTTAGGTAGTAGGTACAGTTGTTTTAGAAGTGGCCGGTGTGACTATGCCAGTGAACCAGTGTAGTGTTAACAAAGTGAAGTGACATTTTAACGTTGTTACGCAGTAACTACTGGAATCTGGAAAAGCGCACGCCTTTGAATTGTACCTAAGTTAATTTGTACATTAAAGCAGTGTTGTACCTATCAATCGTGGTACTGTAATTTTATTCTAACTGACTTTAAAACTACATTTCCTATTTTATTAGAATTGCTTTCATTACTACCTGCATAGTTTTTATCTGTACCTACCAAAGGAAAGGGAGAGGGGTAGGTCTTGAGAGAGCGAGAGAGTAGGTGCCACAATGTTCGTTCATTCAATAAAATTATTATCGTAGGTATGTAGTATGTTTGTAAGTATCCATAATTTATGGGAAGATTTCCGGAAGCTTCAACTTTTCATAACTTTTACAGTATTAGGTTTTCTAAAATTTTGATTGCATAAATACAAGTTCTTGCCTCGTCTGCATAGCCCATTTTTTTATTTTTGGTAATTAAAATTTAGTGGTGTATTATTACGATTTGGAAATAAACATTCAAAACAAACCTATCCAGTCCCTCCGGTCGGTTCGGGCCACTTCGAAACATGTCCATTTCCGAAATAGTCCTCTTCCTGATTTGTCCACTTCTACTACGTCTTTTTTCTAGTTTATTACCCTCCATATTGTTATTCGTCCATTTCTTATTTAGTTTTTCCTATTTCGTCAACTCCTGCAACATCCTTTTTCTAAACCATAGACACAACCAAATACTGTCCTAATTGATAAACTCCACCTTTTCTATTAAAAATATCATCAAACAGTACTTATAATATTTTTTGTTATATTTAAATAACAAAAACGTAGGCCGGCCCCTCACACGGTGGACCAACGACCTGGTGAAAACCGCGGGGAGCCGATGGATGCAGGAGGCAAGCAGCCGCTCTAAGTGGCGCTCTGTGGCCTATGTTCAGCCTATGTTCAGTGTGAACATCTTCAGGCTGTTGATGATGATGGTGATTTTTAAATTATTAAATAAGCTTACGTTAGTAATACAGATCCTCTAAAACATTCTACTCATAAACATTGAACAGTTACAAAGTAGACATCCATAAAGATGCATTCACGCTTCGATTCCCGCAAGGCACTTCACCATCCCTCATATTTCCATACCTTTGACTGGCACCGGAACTCTCGACCGGAGCTAAAGTGACCAGTCTTTTAGTGCCTTTCTATTTACACAGAACCTTGTTTTACATGTTTTGTAAAACATACGTGGAGGTACTATTGACACAACTGTAAGTAAGTATAAAGCTTTTCGTATTACAATATTTAAATATAACTTTATTTATGTAAACGAATGACGTGACGAGCTAGTCGTTCGCCTGATGTTACGCGTCGTGGCTGCTCATAACAGATTGCAGTGTTACTGCGCATGACATCCTAAGACTTCACACTACAGTCTAGTAAAAGATTACTAGACAAAACATAAAGTTTCGTTTGCCCAGTCATTTCACTAGCTCATTAAATATGTATGACTTGAATAGCAGTATCACCTGCTTAGCGTAATCAACTGATTAATTTTTAAGTGGAAGAAAAATTTAAATCACGACCATAATAAATTAAAATGTAACTTAGATATTAATTTTATTTATTTAATCATTGCTAACCATGATCGTCCCACAGCTGGGCAAAGACCTGCCTACCCTCCTTATCCATTACAAAGGCTTAATAATTGTGTTTATTTTCCTTGTCCTTCCTTTTGGATAGGTAGTATCACCTAGTCTCAGAATTTTAAACTGGCCGAAGATATTATATTGTCGTATGAAAACAACCACGATCATGGCTTAGCGTGCCCTTCCTTCGCAGCACATCATCAATAGCCTGATGTCGTTCACTGCTGAACATAGGCCTCCCCCAGAGCGCACCACCTTGAGCAGCTGCTCGCCTCCAGCATCCATCGGCTCCCCGCGGCTTTCACCAGATCGTCGGTCCACCGAGTGGGGAGCCGGCCTACACTGAATCTTCCGGCTCGTGGTCGCCACTTGAGAACCTTTCTTCCCCATCGGTTATCAGTTCTACGAGTGTTGGCGAACATCAGAACACGTCTTTAATATCTTAACTCCTTTATTCGTACTTCATTCATTAATTTAATAGATTCTTCCACGGTTTCTTAACTTCTATCTTCTGTTCACCAGTAGTATTAATAGTTTTATATTCCCAACATAATTAATCCTTTTTCTCCTGCGTCGTTGCTTCCGAAGAGTATACAACCCGGTTGCTTACTCTTGTTTTTTTCGTTTTTCATCGTAGTATGTTCGCCATAGACTGTCAATGTCTTGCTCCGTCCACCTTATCTTGCAGCGCCCTCTGTGCCTTCCGTGCACGAACCACCATAACGCTAACACGAGTGATGTGGCCTGCACACGCGCACGCACAGCACGGTAGCGCTAAATACACCTTCTTGCAGTAGTCACCCATCCAATTACTCTAGGTACCTATATATAAAGTCAAGCTTTGCTATGACTGCTAAGCTGCTACTTTTCTATATAATACCACTATAGGTACTTCGGCGCTGAATCTTTTTGCGGGAACGTTTCTTACACCTTACCCTACCTGTACACTCTTCACATAATATATGCATACCAACGCATATATACCCTTACTAGAAGAAATAGTCGTGGTCCCTCCCACGTCCATTCGGCGAGATCAAAGAATACATATTCATGAGAGAGTTTCGCCGCCATAGCGTGCGCATTTCGAGGCTAGATATAATTAATATTATCATTTATGCCATATTTGGACCCGCCATGAATACGGATTTCCAGCGTCAGATTTATTCCTTACTATAGCGGCGGCTTGCGGTTTTACCCGTAACTCACCGTTTTTCCGCGGGAACTCCAGATTTTCCGGGATAAAAAGTGTCTTATAATGATCCTGGTAATAGAAGGAATCCATGAGCAAACTTCCATCAAAATCGGGTCGTTTCTGCGTGAAAGCCAAACAAACAAACAGGCAATCGTTTCACATTTGTATATTTCTGTGAAATAGGTTATTAGGTTACTTTCCTATGTACTGTTTCCTTAATTGGGCCATCTTTCGGAGTGCTTTTTGGGCTTCACAATAATTATTTTATTTTAATTAACTAAGATTTATTAAGCAGTATCACCTGCTTAGTTTAATTAACAGATTAATATTAAGTGATCTTACTTTTCCTTTACACTAAATACACATACCTCCACCTGTTAACTATAAATTTCAGTTAACTCACCAATATTATACCATCTTTAAAAAAAATAACAAGGGATCAGCACTTAGGTATATCCGCAATGGTACAATCAATGATGTAGGGTGAGATCGGATTCGGTTTTTGAGGTCGGATGATGACTTTTGTAAAATGGGATCCGATGGGAGCTACCCACAAGCAAAAGGTAAAACACGCGTTTCAAAACCTCCTATATAAAAAAAAAATTATATGTGTGGACATTTCACATAGCGCCATCTAGCCTCAAACTAAGCATAGCTTGTACTATGGGAACCAGATAACTGATATAATACTTAGATACTTTTTGTTTGTAAATACATACATAGAATACAATACAATATAAGCACCTCCTTGGAGTCCTTGGTTTGTATTCGCATGAAACTGCCGATACGTCAGTATATTTCGGGACATCGACATTGAAATTTACAAAAACCAAATGCGGGTAGTTGCTGCGGGTAGTTGGTGATAACACCCGCCCAGCCTGCACGATGCTGAATTATTCCAGTCAAAGCCAAAGTAGCTTCGTCAAAAACCCATTTGCGAATCCTAAAAACATTCACTCTTTAACTAGTACGAGTAAACAACTAGCACTAACGTAATTTTAGTGCTAGCCGTTTACTTATACTACTCACGGTAGTTTCTATAATATTATATAACATTCACTCTGTTTAGTATTATTCAAAATAATTTAGACGCGATTGATTGATTTGACTGCGATCAAAGTTATTTTTACTTTCATATCAACATAAGAAAAGGAGTATAATATATCAGTAGTTCAAACTACATTACTCCAAGCTCTTCCAAACAAGTCCATAATATCATGGTAACGGTCGTCCTCTCCCATTGACAGCGTGAAAGTGGTATGGCGCCGAGCCAAGCCTTTCAGCGTGACAGCTTCTAAACAAGTTCCGCGGCTTCCGGGACTCGAATCCGCACAACTCGTGTCCGAATTAATCCAGGGAATTAATTGCGGCCTGGACCCCGGAGTATTGTCCCGAACAATCAATTGGAGCCGTGTGAAATGGCCTTAACAAAAAGCATTTAGAACGGCTGTTTATAAAGGCTGGTCGGTGCCGGAATTATTGGATACATTATTAATTTCTGATGCCTATTGTTTGTTTCGGTTATTGTTCCTTGTAGTAGATGTTTTGTTTGTCCCTGAATAGTTAAAGATTTCGTGTTACAAAGATCCATTGTAGTAAACTAGTCACACATTCAGAAGCACAACCAACTCAACACTCAATAGGTACCTACTACTATGCCGGCTAGGTCGCGGTAGTATTTATAAATAAATTGCGTTAGATAGGTATCTAATCTAGCATAAGGTACCTTAGTATAGAGATTCTGCATCTTAGGTATATAATAGATCTATAAGATGCAGGAAAACGCTTGATTGCACGCTCTTTAAATAAAATATAACAATAACTTCATACATCAACTTTGTCCATTCTCAGCAAAACATTTCAATTGACTCTTAGAAAATAATAATCATTCCTTTGAACGGTAACATTTCAAATATCCTTTTCAATTTCTAAAAGCGGTTTATAGAAGTCTACAATACGATTGTGGCCACCACAATTTAATAAACTGGGAAGTAAAAATTGTGATCTAAGATTCAAAGCTGTATTATCTCCACGGTTGAGGTGATAATATCCTGGAGCCAGCGAAGATGTAAATTGCCCTACAGGGTGCCCTTAGGACTCTCGAATATTGCAAAAGGACCAAATAATGATTTAACTTTTGTTGAATCTCTAAGTACAAGCAAATTTTCTTTAATATTAGTTACTTTACCTACCTATGTTAGCTACTAGTGGGTATTATAAAACCATTGAATACTTCAAAGCTTGGAAAGCATTCCGTAGATATAATATTTTCCCATCATAAAGGTACAAGATCGTAGCCGACTGCAGAAAGCTGCAGCAGGCGACGCTACTGATGGTTTCTAACTGATGGTACTGATGGTTTGGAATACCTTCAGGCGACGTGTCGCTATAACTACCGGAAGGTATTTCATAGAAATACATAGAAATAACCGGCCAAGTGCGAGTGGGACTCGCGCACGAAGAGTTCCGAACCATTATCTATAAAAACGGCAAAAAAAATGATGTCTCTTGTATGGGAGCCCCACTTAAATATTTTTATTCTATTTTTAGTATTTGTTGTTATAGCGGCAACAGATATACATCATCTGTGAAAATTTCAATTGTCCATCACGATTCATGAGATACAGCCTGGTGACAGACGGACAGACAGACAGACAGACAGACAGACAGACAAACGGACAGACGGACAGACAGACAGACGGACGGACGGACAGCGGAACCTGGTGCTACGCTGGTGTTTCCCTCCGGAATAAGATCCGAAATCCGAGATCCGCAGGAGAACTAAAGCGAACGACATAGCTCTTAAAACTAGCAAGTTGAAATGGCAAAGAGCAGACCACATCGCTTGGAGAACTGACAACCGATGGGAAAGAAAGGTTCTCGAGCGGCGACCACTAACCCCAAGAAGCGTAGGCCGGGCCCCCCACTCGGTGGACTGACGATCTGGTGAAAACCATTGGGATTTTTTTTTGTTTTGAGCGAGCTAGTGCTGTTGGTCTCTAACGACCTTTATAGCATCACCGGGCGGGAGGGTCGGCTACGAACTTGTACCTGAAGCTTAATAATAAAGACGAATGCACAAACGTCCTAAACCAAAAGACACGCGTTCTCGCGACAGACAAAAATTCGAACGTCGGTATTTGAAAGAGCCAAAGCAAGAGCCCGTGGGAAAAAATAAACATTTGCCTCTGACTAGGGATTGCAATCCGGAAAACCGGATCCGGTAATCCGGCGGATCCGGCATCATTTTACGTCTACCGGATCCGGTACCAATGCACCGGATCCGGAATGTCAATTTTTGGTAAAATAATTGCACTGCTGCATGAGTATAGGTTACTTTAAATGCATACCGGTGCGTAATATGATTAAACTTGATCTTAGCTTGGGTTAACGAAGTCGTAAAAGTATGCTTGTGATGATTGTGCCATTCATTAGACAGATTCATCATGATGCCTGTCATAAGAATGACACTTGTTAACATGCTCAGTCACATACTCAAATGCCCTAATTATTGTGAATTTCAGTAGATTAAGTAAAGTTGATTATGTTAAGAAGAAAGAAAGAAAATACATTTATTCAAGACATCACACATTACATTTTTACATTTTAAAAAACTAATAGAAAACTGCTAGATTTAATAACGTGTACTAAAATTGATCTAACTGTGAAAGAAAACTGGAAGCCTGAACCACCCATTACGTTAAAATTTGACTACACTCACTCTTACTCTGTGGTAGATTTTTAATAGTTTGTTTATGTATAACATCGGAAATAAAGTTGATACACATAGTAGTTGCTCATATATACATATTTTTTGCTATGTATATCTTGCATATTATGTACACTCACCTGATTATCTCATAAACAGTCCTTTTTGGAACGAAAAGTGAAAGTTAACTTGATTTGATCAATCCGGCCGGACCCGGCCGGATCCGGCCGGATCAACAAAAATTCGACCGGATCCGGCCGGATTGAAAATGACACCAGATTGCAATCCCTACCTCTGACCTGTTATTTTTTATTCTCTGCGACCGTCTGAGAAGACGTCGTTGTTTATTGACATTATTTAATCCCGGAATCACTCGGGGGCTGTCAAGCGCGCCCAGACGAACAGGCAGGTGGTTCCGTACAAGTAGAAAAAATGTTAAAAATTATAGTCTTTATAAGTCACATTATTCTATTTGTCATTTTTATTTTTTGCACCGTTGCTGTTATCCTACTTTGTAAGAAAGCAACACGAAATTATAATGTTTTCATTTCAATTTTGATATTATTGTATTCCATAAATGTATTCATGCATAGTTATTGCATGAATAAGGTGAATAGTATAACTTATTGTTAATAGCTAGGTTAATAGTATAATATATTGTTATAACTCTTGCAGTCTGTACAAAATTCACATTAATTTAGATTTCTGGTGTACCTACACTATAAATAGACAAATACTTACCTACCACTGTACCACCAACTTTAACAAAGCATCGCAATCATCCCACGGAATCGCACTGCAGTGCTGTCCTCCACTAAGTTCACTAATGACCATATTGATTGGGACTCTTGCTATGGCAATTGACAACAAACTATAATATGGCACAGTCAAGCAACCACGTCAGTTGTGCAGAATAAAAATGCATAAAAAATAGCGTAGTGCCTCCGGCACCACCTCACGCCGGCTAACTTGCTAATCAATTTCTGTGTGCATGGCCCTTTCTCATACCTATCTACTACCACCTAACGTACTCTACAAAATACTAAACGCAATATTTCCAGTACTTACTCAAGTTCCAGTTTTCCCTCGCGCAGAAGGAACCCTGCTAGTACTATCCACTTCCGATATAATTCCTCGCGAATCACGGCACAACTGCACTGTCGATAACATCAGTTTCATCACCTGCTTTGCTAACGTGGACGTTTTTTGTTTTTGTTCTGTAGAAAAAGTCTTTACGGAACAATTCAATTTATCTGTTGATACAATAAGTATGACTTATGCCCGCACTAAAGTTTTACAGCCACTAAGCTTGCACTTATTCCTCTATGACGTCTCTTTTTCTTTTTTTAGGGGGGAAATGTTCTTGCTCTTCCCTGCCACCACGGGGGTGATGGCAGGGGGTATGTGGGACTCGAACTCACTAAAACCCCCCGTGATCCGTCCGCCGCCGGCAAAGATTATAAGGATGGGGCGAAGAGTCGCGCTAGCATTCACTATCTCGCCCCGGCCTCTATGACGAGCCTACTGCAATGCATGCATTTAGGTACGTCCGAGATAAGTACGAACTTGAAAGCTGTCAAACTTTAGTGGAGACGGGCATTAGTTTATGTAGTAAAGTATTCAACGAACTACTATTAAGTATTCTAATGATTATTTAAGTACCGAACCTACATACAGACCACCATCCACAAAGAAGTGGAAAAGCTTAAACTTTTCTCCAGTTAAAAAATCAGAAACCTAACCTCGGGTCCTAAAACAACAACATGAACCCTAAGTAAAATGTGGGCAAGTACAGATCCCACTTTCAGCTCTTTTTACCGCTAATAAATCTCCCGGGACACTTCCTTAGAAGCAGCAGTAAAAACGTTGGCGGCTGTTTACAGCACCATTAATGTGTGGGTAACAGGGGATTATGCCGACTGCCGTCATACAGGCCGCAGTCAAACTTATGTGGCTCATTGTAGACGTTAACTGTATGAGGTATGTGCAAGAATATTACAGGACCACTCCATCTCTTCCCGCGGAAGCCGTAAGAGACGGCTAAGGGAATATCCAATGAATGAGAAGCAGCATTCTCTTCGGTACCTACCTACATTAAAACCTACGATCACCAAGCCGCCTGCCAAGCGTGGTGATTATTGCAAACCCCGATATGATAAGCGTCCAAAGTGACGTTTTATGGGCGGGGCCTATGTTCAGTTGTAGACGTCTTCCAGCTAATGAGGTATAGACAGGTAAAGTATCAAGTTGTATTAAAGGTAGAGCTATTCTGACTAGACTAGCATGCAGATCACTTTATTACAATTTAATACTTACAGTAATGATACATTTAATATAGGGTAAAACCGGGATACATGCCTCAGTGGGATATGTGCCCCGTTATCAAAAAACCTAACTTCCCAAAATCGCAACAGTAAATTTATGGGTTAAATAAAGAGCGTAGATGACACACACCTCGGGTCCATAAAGAACGTCTTCCAAAATAGACGCACCTCGATCGTATGTGCGATCATCTCCGCGGCGAATGCGAATATCGCGTCAAAGTTTTAAACGTGAGTATTTACTGTTACAGAACTTTCTAATCAGTACTTATAGTCCATTCAAGTTTTATTTTATCAACACATTGGTTTATTGAGTACACGCTTACGTGTCAATAATGGTTCTAATGTAGGTATCTAGTTTAATTTAAAAATGAAAGGGCATCTATCCATATCAAAAAGGATAGTTGCCCCAATTTTTCGGTGTGATAGGTGCCTTTAGGGTGCATCTATCCACCACCGATAATGTCAACACATTTTTGAAATGTTTTTATGTATTTGTTTTGAAATTTTCATAGATACATATTTAACGATAACTGAAGGTCGAGTATAACAAAAAGACAAATTATTTACATTTCAAATAAGTATGGAAAACAATTTTTTTCTCTTTTGGCTGTCTGTCTGTCTCTTTGAACCCGCATCACGCTGAAATTACTGGACGGATTTCGAAGAACCTTGGAGTGATTGTAGCAGTTTTTTTAGAATAGCATTTAGAATACTTAATATTTAAAAAAACGGCCAAGTGCGGGTTAAACGAAGCAAAAGTGGAAAAAAAATTATGCAATATTTTTATTTTATTTTATTTGTTCATTTATGATTTATTAAACAGTAAAAAAAACAATTAACTATGGTAAGTAAAAGAACAGTTTCAATATCTTGAAAAATGACCAGCCGGCTTCCACAGTGCAGAGCCAATAGGTACTTAGATAACGTGTCCATCGCTATGCATATTATGCATATTCTGTTCACAGGAAAACTGATGGAAAAGATAAAAGAAAGGATGAACAGATCAGATGGCGAAGGCAGGCAGGTAAATGGGAGATAGAAAAAATAGGGAAAATTATGAAAGCTACTTGCCTCCCTTCATCACCGTCTAATCTATTCATCCTTTTACCCTATTTTTATCTTTCTCCATTCCCTCTTCTCTTTGACAGGGTTAGAGTGTAAAAGTTATAAACCCATGCGAAGCCGGGACGGGTCAGCTAGTGGACAGAAATTTATAAATGGACAGAAATTTATCTTACGTGTGTTAATTATTTGAAATATTCAAATAATTACCAATTTTAATTGTGATGTTCATGTTAAAAATAAATACTTAGTTGATTACTTCTTAAACAAAATGAATGCTAAAATGTATTATTTAATTATGCTTTTGAGCGTCATATTATAAATAGAATACAAAAAGCATGTTTAATAGTGTTTATAAAGTATTTTCTTTTGTAAGGCTACCATCCCACAGTACAGGCATCTATCCTCCTGGTAATTTTCATGGTGGGGTACCTATCCCATAAAAAGGGTCTGCAAAAACTTAAATTGTGCAGAATCAGTAATTCATAGGTCATTAAAATTAGATCCTAATGTAAAATAAAAGATTAGGCTAGCTATTATCATAGGAATTATTCCTGATAAATTAATACATTTAAAATTACGAGGCCTCTTCAAAAAGTGGGGCATCTATCCCGGTTTTACTCTAGTACAAATACAAGGCGTAGGAAAACGTAAAACCATTTCAAAAGTTTTAAGTATCCAATGTAAACAGATAGGTAGGTGTAAGAGGTACCTATTTTCACCTGAAAGGTTCTTGAACGAAAGTACTGTTTTCTCAGCTTTAATCGCTCTTTCCAAGGTAAGAAAAGCAAATAAACTTCAAAAAGCACGCTACTTAATTGCAGTTCAGCGGAGTGTACCACCATCCATTAGTAAACAACAGGAGTGAAACTAGAAGCAACATTACCGGAGGTTTCACGGTAACCACTCAGGTAATATAGGAGTCCGTGAGACCATCACGGGCCGGATATAAAGCGGTTGCGGCTTCCGACAGCGGGCACAGGCCTCGATTAGTCGGTAAATTGTGTACAAAGAGCCACATAATAAGCTCCAAGATGCGGTATAAAATTACCTACTTACCTAACTCGAGGGAACGTGGCTTGAAATTTAAGAGCTGTTTCTAACAGCTCGAAGTAAAAGGATTGCGGGCTTCCCGAGATCTGAAGTTTGCGCCTCTGTCGGCGGGAATAAACAACCGCGGTATGAGGACGGTTAAGAAAATATTGAGCTGCTGTTTAGTTTACGATCGTAGGTAGGTACAATCTACACAAATAATTAAGTATCCAGTTCTTCCAATGTTTCTTCTTCTATTAAATAAGCATTTAAGTACATAGTTTGTGCTTAAATAAGCATTTAAGTACATAGTATGTACTTAAATGCTTATTTAATAGAAGAAGAAACATTGGAAGAACTGTACATACCTACATACAAAAAGTGATCGGCCCTATGTCAGAATTGTAGGGTGCCCAAAGGCTGTATTAATTTAGAGTTCCGAGTGATACTGCAATCTGTTATGGGCAGCCGTGACGCTTAACATCAGGTGAACGACTAGCTCGTCACGTTATTCGTTTACATAAAAAAGGCTTCCTGTTAGTGTAATTACGACAACTATCGGAACCGACTGCTAAACGTGCCTTACGAAGCACGAAAGAACTCAGTTGTAAATACCTGCCACTTTTTGTAGCGCTCACCCATCCAAGTAGTAACCTCAGCGAAAATATAAAATTGCAAAGAGCTTATTAATGTGAAAATACATTGAAACTAATGTAATAAACAGAATTTATAATAGCTAGGTAGGTACATAGTAAATTAAAGTCCTTACACCTACTTTTCATGGTACCTACCTTATATACCTACCCAGTTCCTTATTAATTAGTTGCTCTTGTAGCTTAATCTAAAACAAAAACAAATGCAATTAATTAAATGCAATCTGCAATCTGTTAAGGGCGACCGTGTCGCTTAACACCAGGCGAACAACTAGCTCGTCGCGTCATTCGATTACATAAAAAAAAATGCTTCTATAGTGTCAGGGAATATGTAACATGTAAGTAGTAACAAAAATATTTTTTTAATATTTGCACGCCTGCTTGCAGGCTGAATGCACGTATACAATGCATTTACTCTGTGATCTTGTACCCTTTGTAGTGTATTCTTGCAAATAAACAAATGATTTGATTTTGATTTGAAAATATTTACCTACCGCAACTGCATAAAGAGCCCTCGAAGCTTGTAAAAGTTAAAGCTAGCTGCTTAAAGTTGCAAATTGCAAACTATTACCAGTAAACTTCAGTAAAGCGATCAATTAAACTTGAGGGCAGTCTTCCCCTGCCTTCGCCGTCGAACTTGCCTCATTAAAGATGACGAGAAAAACTGCGATACTACCGGGCAGCCGATATTTTATCTACACTGTATACAAGGGAATGTGAACTCAATGGCGATATTTCTAAATATTTATTTACTTACTTACGTTTTTTTTGTGGTTTTTATGCCCGTTTTCACTAAAGATCCCTAAAATTTAAGGGACCCTTAAAAATATTTAAGTGACATCTGACAGTAATTTTGTTTTCACCGACGATTAAGGGACACCTAAAGCTTAAGGGATCCCCTAAATTTAGGGGGCCGAAGCTCGACCTCTTAGCGTTAAGTGACAGGTTGAATTATCGAAATGCCAGTTTTTTTTAAATTGTTTTTGCAACTGTTTCTACCCGCATAACGCCAGAAAATGTATTCATTGTATTTTTTTCTGATGCATAATATATTAAAAACTGTAATGCTTAAATCAATAAAGCATGTTGCTTGTATTTTAGACTAAAATACTTAGATGATATAGGTAGGTACTTTTTGTATTTACAAACAAAAAGTAATAAAAGTAAGTATTCTATCAGTAGTACCTATAGCTTTTTCGAAGAAGTCGAACATAATTATTATGGAAAATAAGTTGGGTATCAAGGAAACGCACAATAAATTTTTAGGGTCGTAATTTCGTGGCAAAGGAGGCGTAACAAATGTTGGCCTGTCACAAACTTATTTTATTTTGCAATAGGAAAAGCAAAACACAGAAGGTCAATCAGAAGTTATTCATCATCCATCACCGTTAAGGCGAATCGTAGGGCAAACAAGGTGTATTTTGGCACGTTTCCCGGCGTAATTAGAGCATGTGGTGCTTTGAATTGAATATATATTATATCATGTAATTCATTTAATTTTAAAAACACTTAAAATATATAAAATTACTTAACTAGGCCTACAAAACTAAACAATAAAATACAAAATACAATTACAAAAACTAAATTAAATCTAAACTAAGTACTTATCTAAAACTAGAACTAAACTTATAAATAAAAAACCGCGTTGAAGTCGCTGTCTGCGGGTAAGGTGCCCAAAAAGCTGGCGACATTACCTCGTTGAATGGCCATACTTAGTCTTTGGCCGAGGTAAGAGCCAGCTCTTTGGTCACCTGTAGTTTCTATTAGGCGTCTGGACAGCTCTTTCACGAATCCGCGGGCGGATGGACCCCACGGTCCCATGGTTTCTACCCCAAACGGAAGAAATATGTATCTCTTACCGAGAGATTCATATTTCGTCCGCTTGAGGTTTTCCGCCACTTCCGCCGCTGCACCAGCCGCTCTTGAAGTGCCCTGAAGGTAGGACGTTGCCAGAGTATCGACGCATGTGGCATCCCAGACCAAAGGCCGTCCACGACTCCATGGAACTAACGTCAAGCCATCGGGCCTCTTGCCATCGTCACGTGATATACCGTTCGGCTCTAGGCAAGCCGGCACGTTAACGGTGGCAAGAGTCCGACGTAAGACGTCGTTCTAGGAGGCATGACGTGAGAGACGACCAGCACTGCGGCGGCATGATAGGCCATGGTAGCCTAATCGGTCTACTTCGCCTCCGCAGCGACAAAGGTGAGGTTCTGTTCTAGAGATGCCCAGACGCAGACCTATAGCAACAGAAAAACTGTTGTTATCCATTAGTGTCCCTATGTTGGGAGAAGGTATCGCCTGCAACCAATAGCCTGACTCGCGTTCGGCCGTAGCAAGGAGACGAGCCCGATCCGAAGCATTAGAGCAATCTTGTAATAGCTTTTGTTTGACTCTTTTGCATAAGGGCTCATCCCAGAGCCTCTGTGAATGTGGACTTATAGGGAAACTATCACCTGGACAGGCCATACTCCAGGCATTTCTGGCTTCTTCCATACACATCACCGGCACATTGCCTAGAGATGGATTAACAATATCGAAAAAGAGACGGCCGATGCTGTGAACAGATGACAGAAAAGCTGGAAGAGATACACTTGTAATTTTGCGGATGCCAATGCCTCCAAACCGAATAGGGAGAGAAGCTTGAGACCATGAATTATCCGAAAGAGAACAATTTAGAATTTGGCATAGCAAATTTTGTACTGTCACATCTAAAATTGACAAATTGTAATTCATTTCATTAAATCTTTTGTGATGTCCGCAAATACAAGATTAATAAATACAGCTCTATAGAAAAAAATCACAAACCGGGAGGTTTGAATGGTTCAATTTTACAGTGTTTCTATCGAATAATTATATTAATACAAAAAAAAATATTAGTGTACTCCCAACAAACATACACATTTTGTGATGACTTCAAACGCTTAAAACGCTATATAAACACAGATATTAATTAAAACCCGTCGAAATCAGTAATTTCGTGTGTTCTTCGTAAGCGCCGAGCTGAAGTGCATACTGAATTGGTATTTAAGACTACGACGTTAAGGTCGATGTTTCTTTGAACAAATTTGAGCCTGCTTATCTGGCCCTACCCTTCACCTTCAGAGTCCCTTCTAACTTTTTTTTATTTGACAAAACCTACCTACATTACAAAATCTAAACAAATAATCAACTATCTTGTTCCAAATTAAACTAATAGTCACTTACCTATTTGTTATATAAACAGTCATAGAAAACTATAGAACAACACAAGGCCATTGATCACCCATCCCAAGAACCCACTGAGAAGATTCTGCAGGCTTATTGTAGGTAAACGTCTTATTTGAATCTAGAACTAAAAATAAGGCTACTTACAACATTGTAAGCCTTTAAACCAATTCGTATTACCTCACGCGGTGCAGATGATTAGGCATTGGAAACAAAGTCACGCCAACAGTCGAGAAATGAGACTATTCATTTCGCCGCGTTACTCGCCGCTGATAAATGACGAATGGAAAATTAACTTTTTTGGCCTGAAATACCAACCTTTCGCTGGTAAAACGATTGCTGGTCAGTGCCTATATTTATTTTAATGCTTTTTTTATGCTTTTGTAGGTACCTAGCTACTTTAGTAGCAATCCATTATCTATATCCGTGAAGGGAATAATTTTATATACCTATAGCTGATAGAACATTATACTACTCTCAGGTATTAATGCTTGTCCTGGGTATGTACCTAGTACTATAAAACCGGCGCAAAGCTAACTACTTTTTTAAAACAAAACAAAATATACTTATAAAATAAAAATTTAATATAACTTTGTGTTATAACAATAAAATCACTTACATTTAAAGCATACTCAAGTACACAAATACACAATCACTCTTCAATCTTAGACTAAGAGGTAGTTCATTCTTCTTCAGCTTGCGATTGTCTTTTCTTTTTCTTCTTCTTTTCACTCTTCGGCTCTTCTGCAGGCTCTGCTTCTGGTGTTTCTAGGGTTGCATCGGCTGCTTCTGAAAGCTTCTTCTTCTTTTTCTTCTTTTTCTCGGAGACGGGAGCAGATATGTCAGCCTCTGTTACTTCTTCCTTGATCTCTTCTTTGGGCTCTATCTTTACCTCTTCTTCAGGCTCTATCGTGATCTCTTCTTTTTTTACCTTCTTGTCTTTTTTTGTAGGTTTGACCTGTGGAAGAAAAAACATGTTCAGTAAAATTCTTTGTCTAAAAAATTGCATATAAAAATTATGAAAAATGTTTAAGTACCACTATTATTTATTTATACGCAATCTACATCGCTCGTAGAACTGACAACCGATGGGAAAGAAAGGTTCTCGAGCGGCGACCACGAACCGGAAGACGCAGCGTAGGCCGGCCCCTCACTCGGTGGACCGACGACCTGGTGAAACCCGCGGGGAGGCGATGGATGCAGGAGGCGAGTAGCCGCTCAAGGTGGCGCGCTCTGGGGGAGGCCTATGTTCAGCAGTGGACGTCTTGAGGCTAATGATGATGATTATTTATTCTGTGACTCTACTACCAACGATTTCATAGATATTATTTAGACTACCTAATTAAATCTGGATGGCATCTAATTATTTTAGCTCATGAAGTCATGAATCAGTAGTAGCAGCTTTTACATTACTGATTACAGTTGTTACTTAATTTTTTTAGTTAGTTGTTTTCACACAATTTGTATTGTGTTTTATATCTTTTTTTGTGTTAATTTTAAATTTATGCTATAAGTTTATTATTACCTGAAATAGACAGATAAGAGTTTAATAACTGAACATTTTGGAAACTCACGAGTTTAATGAAATCTAACTTATTGTTACTAGAATATTGATTGTTTATTTTTGTTATTCCATTTATGCCCGTATGCACTGAAGTTTGACAGTTTCTAAGTTAGCACTTATCCTTATAGAATCTACATTTACCTACTTCATCACTTTTGGGTACATCCTAAAGAAATCTGTGAACATAAAAGCTGTCAAACTTTAGTACACAGGCATTAGGCTTGGAAACTACAGGATGGATTTGGATGCAGTTTTGGTGTTTGATAGCCAAGGTGAACTCACATCAACGGCACCTTCCTCAAGCTTGATCTTCTTGGATGATTGTGGCTCCTCATCAGGTGAATGCTCTCGCTTCACCGTTTTCTTGCCGAGGGTGCTGTCTCCAGCTACTTGGTAGTTGAACACCTCACTGTTGGACGGATGACAGTTCATATTAGAAGGGGGAAAATGGAACATCTAGCTGATCACCTGAATTTTTTGTTATAGATCTAGGTTAATATTTTTGATTTAATTATATAAAAAAAAAAACAAATTGCGAAAGTGCATAATGATGAAAGCCTGGTGAAAGCCGCGGGGAGCCGATGGATGCAGGAGGCGAGCAGCCGCTCAAGGTGGCGTGCTCTGGGGGAGGCCTATGTTCAGCAGTGGACGTCTTCAGGCTGTCAATAATGATGATGATGATGATGATGATAATGATGAAAAATCCAAATTGAGACCTCCTGGTTTTTTGAAGTTGATTGAAAATATAGCAAGCAATCGATAGGAAGAATAAATAAATTACTTATGAATTTATTATGGACATTCAGTCGAGAATGTTGACATTTGAGTTGAAATAAATGAATTTAATGAAATGAATGAAGTTACTACTGGTATAAGCAATCCGGCACAACACAGACAAGAAAACTCTGATCTAGACCTTAAATTACACCAAATCAACTCACCTCTTGCTGTGATATTTCTCAAACTTCTGCTTCGCTTTGCCAGTGCCGCTGATCCTCCTCAAGTTGCCTTCTTCCAGCAGCCTCAACCTGTTCTCAAGTTTAACTTTGTGGCCAGCTCCTAACTCAAACGTAACATCTTCGCCAAAAGCATCCAACCTTGTTGCTAACGCCGCCTTAGCTGCCAGCATTCTGGACATTTTACCCTTGTTCTTTGTACTAGCCTGACCTACCAGCTGTGCATGGTAAATTAAACCATACTTTGGAGTATCTTTCTTTGTCTTTAATGCTCTGAATAAAGCTTTTTCTGCACCAAAGATCTGTATAGTAGATGCCGGGTGTTTTGCAAGGTTCATTAATGATCCCGCATGAGCTATTAACCTAGCTCCAATGTGCTCTCCAATGAGAACTGTTAGGTTAGGTGCCATAGCCATCATTCTAGCCTTCAAGTAGTCAGTCAAATGTGTCCTGTAGTCCGTTATGGATATGATCTCCTCACATAGATTTTGTATGTTTATTATATCATCATCGGAAACCTCGGTTCCCATTGATATTTCAGCAGCTTCCTTTACCTTCTCTTCTAAATCTTCAGAAAGAATATCGGACATGTCTGTCTTCGAGGCCTTGTCACGAGTGCCGATAAGTTTGACTATTTTGACAAAAAGTGTGTTGTCAGTGATAATCTTTCCCAGTTCAGGAAAGTGCCAACCGTACCATTCCCTACATCTCATTACGTAGTTGTTTAATTCTTTGTCAAGATCATCTAGGAGGCATTGAGCTTGCACAATCATTGTGTCTATTTTGTCGGGAGAGAACTTAAGCTTGTATCGGGAGAGTGAGTGGGCAAGACCAAGAGCCATAGCTGTCATCTCCTTCTTTGGCAGTCCTGCTAGGAGGCTGTCCATCTGTGAACGAATGCAGCGCAGCAACTCTTGGACATTATTGTTGGAGACACACTGGAGGTCAAACTTCTCTCTAATAGCACTGCCAAGCTTGGCATCCCCCACAAGGAGCTGGTCCTGCATTTCCTTGCTAACATATTTCTTCAGAGCTTTCTTCAAAGGTTTTGAAATTTTGCCTTCAATAGCTGCGGTGGTTGCTGCCAAAGCTTCTGTGGTGTCTTCAAACTTGATGAAGTTTTTTAGTTTGACTCTGTAAACATAATTAGGTATTACATATGTAATTTTTTGTGTGTTGCATATCAATTTATCATCCTACTAGGATTTCATTGTTGTTTATTAATGAGTAATGACTTGATGGTTTGAGTAGAATGAATGACAGTCCATAAATATAACAGGTCTATGTATACAGCAGGACATCTTTAATTCAAACCACCTCTTTAATCCGAAGCACCTCTAATCTGAAAACCTCTGTATTCCAAATGCCCCACCCCACACCTAAATACATGCCTTGAATGGGCTAACCAAGTGGACAGTCCTGTGCCAGAAAAAATGCTTTTATGCAAACTGCAAGACTATGCTTTCCATAAAAAACCTCCCAACTAAACAAAACATTGGATTTTGTTTAAAATGTTTAATAAATGTCATATTTATAGATGAATATACATTTACAATTGAGAAAAATACCTCATAGAGATCCCGTGTACTATAATCTGAACACTCCACAAGGGTTTGTGGCTTTGGGTGAATGGGGGTAAATTTTCAGAGTTTGGATTAAAGAGGTCCTGCTGTATATCAACTCTTTAAATAAGTGGTATTAGTAAAATGTATTTAAGTATCTAGTCTTAAATCCATTTGCTTTGTAATATATTTAAGTATTTGCATGATAAGACAGCATAAAGGTCAAACTTTACTCTAAAAAATCTGACATTTAATATTTTAATACAAAGGAACTTTATGTAAACATTTATTTGCACTAATATAAATAATTAAATGATGGTTGGTTAATGGTGGTAATTCATAACTTACACAGCAGATGCTCCCTCGGGAGTGTTGAACTCTTGGTACAAATCATCAATCTGAGATAACTTGGAGTCATCCAGTAGCTAAAACAAAAACAGACATAAAAAACCCGCAGCATACATAAACTATTTCTGGTAACGTCATGGTGTATGTGTGTAGTGGACCACGCGATGAAGGTATTTTCTATTTATACTAATATAATTTCCCAAGTAATAAGACATTTATTTATACAGCTTAGAGATTATGTAATGCAACTATGTTTACATACATGTAGGTATACAAATAACATATTTTATGACTCTGACAAATTTGTAGGTCATACGCAGAGCATTATTTTAGTCTTGAGTCCCTAGTTCACCCATTACGAATGTGCCCGAATTAATCATCACACTGTAACAGAGGCCATAGTTTCTAAAACCCCACTCAGTTGGGACTATCTGATAAAAGAAACAATAAAATCAAAGTATAACGTAAAAAGTACCAAGTTACGTAGAATACACAGTCAATTGTTTCAATAGGAAAACCATTGATTTATGCATTAGATTTCTTAGGTTAGGATTTACACGTGTTTTTATTTACCTTGAAAATTGCGTACCCCGCAGGGGTCTCAAATAACACCAACATTTCAAGAACTCACAATAACACTGTGCACAATGTTTTAAATATAATTTGTCAACTCATAAAATTAGAAAAAAATATAAAACGCTACGCGACGTTATCGTAGCACGTTCAAGTCGCAAGTAGGGATGTTCCGATACTAGAGTAGTAAATACGAGTAGGTAAGTAAAGTAGGTACTTGATACTTTGCTTTCGATATCAAGTACTTTTTAGCATCGAATCATTCTTTCGATACTTACTTGGTATCGGAAAGAAAGTACTCGTATCGAATCGAATCAATGCTTCTAAGTTAAAAAAGGATAGAATCGCCAAAAATTCAATGCCAAACCGCTTTACTTTGGCATAATATATATTTTTCCATAAAGAAGCATAGTATGTACCTAATATAATAAATAAAAACGAATCATTCTCGCGATACCTACTCAGTATCGGAAAGAAAATACTTGTATCGGAGAGGAAGTATTTGTAGCGAATATTGTAATATAAAATATTCTAAACGCATCATTAGTGTTCGAATGTCTGATTCTTCGCGCCAAAACACTTGGAAATGTAGTTCAGTCAAAGAAACAACAGAGCTTTGCTACAATAAGGTATGTTTGTTTTTTCGGTTTTGATAAATGATAAAAAAATGTATCGATATGAGTAGGTATCAATAATTTTACGGTATTCATATGAGTAGTATCGAATCATGATTTGAGTACTACTCATAATATCAGTAGGTATCGACACTTTGGTGGTATCGGAACATCCCTAGTCGCGGAGGGAAAACAACTTTTTTTCTGGCAGTCGATTGGCGTCTGGCGACTGGGTCGACTTCGCCGGCTGGCTGCTAGTGGCTGACATTGATGTAACTTTTACGATTGACATTTTGACACTGACAGCTATTTAACGTCTTTTTTTTTTCTTATATTTTGGCTCCACACATAGTGTATTTAGCCAGTGTCAAGTATTGTAATTTTTCATCGTATTATGGAATATTTCACGTAAAGTCATGTCTTAGTCACAGTCAGTCAGGGTAGTCATAGTCCAGTCTAAGTCAGGTAGTCATAATCCAGTCTAAGTCATGCCCTAGTAAAGTGGTGGCAACTTTACTAGAGGCTTCTGTGGAATTTTGGAAGCAACACGAAAAACCACGTTTCACTACATTATATCACTTGCCCACACTCAGGCTCGTAATTCAGCACTTAATGCGTAAAACGCCACCAATTTTAAACATTAACACTGGAAAAAGCATAAGTTTTGTAAAATAATACAATGCAACAACGTGAACTTTTTCGCGTTTCCGCGAAAACTCCATAAACAATGTTGCTATTTAACGTTTTCACTTTTCAATCTTGTTAGTTGAAGTTGGCTCCCGTCGCAAAAGCGTATTTAGTTCCAAACAAAATTCTCAGAAATATAGCCAATTTTTATACAAGATGCGCGTATGAGGTAGGTATTATTGTCCTTCCAGTGAGTTGGTTTTTTAGATACTTACCTAATAATAACGCCCAACGTTCACGTACATCACACATAATATAATAATATAGGTACTAGACTTACTTAGATACTGGACCCTAACTAGGATTCCCTGTAGGTATCTAGGATTGGAACCCTGGAAGTGGGAGTGGGTTCCTCGTGTATTTTTGAATAATTAAAAACTTCTTAATATTGTCGGGTAGTCCTTTGACCACGGTGGTAGGTAACGGAGCGATTTTTGTTTGGGCTTATTGGTATGGAGAATCGCAACCCGTCGTTGTCTTTTGCCCCCCTTAAACGTTCAATTTTATTGGTGTCTTTGTAATTCATCATCATCATCATTAACAGCCTGAAGACGTCCACTGCTGAACATAGGCCTCCCCCAGAGCACGCCACCTTGAGCGGCTGCTCGCCTCCTGCATCCATCGGCTCCCCGCGGCTTTCACCAGGTCGTCGGTCCACCGAGTGGGGGGCCGGCCCACGCTGCGTCTTCCGGTTCGTGGTCGCCACTCGAGAACCTTTCTTCCCCATCGGTTGTCAGTTCTACGAGCGATGTGGCCTGCCCATTGCCATTGCATTTGTAATTGATCAATTTTATTGATCGTGTAGGGTTAGTAGGTATTGGTCAATGTTTTTCGGTTTACAGTATGGAGAAAACATTGACGGAAGTGGTCTCCTCCATTTTATTGATCGATAAAACTGAACGTGTATGGGGGGCCTTACCCGAGACTGTCGAACAGCATATAGGTACCTAGGTACTCAAAGTATGGTATTAATGCTGGCTGAGGTTATAAGTAATGTAAGGCTGAGTACCTATAGTATAAAAATGTCAGATATTGCTACCTACTTAGATAACATAAAAATAATGCAGTATAATTTGCAAAAAAAATTCATTCAACATAGGAATGACATTTTTTGCAAATTTTACTATAAATCGATTAAAAACTAATATCACGTAGATAACCTATAGGTTTAAATAATTATAATTATATCTGTGCTGGTTCTGCATACCTAATATTGTGTTCGCACCGCATTTGTGGTACCTAATACTTACAATAGGTACATTCAATATTACCTATAATATAAGCATTTGCGCAAATGGATTTTTACTCGCACCGCCCTCGGGTGGGCTGGCGCTATTTGAATTTGAAAATTCAATAATTCTGCATAAAGCCATGCATCCACTCGCGAGCGGTGAATGATTGAGCGAATGAGCGAGTGAATGGATTCCATCGAGCGGAGCGGTGAGCGACCGAGCGTCTGCTGCGTCAATCGGACGAGTAAGGAACGTGATTATTTTGCGTATTGGATGTTCGAATTGGAAATGTACGTATTTCCATTTATTTTCAAAACATTTTAGGGCGTTCTTGCTAAATTGAATTTCGATGAAGGCCTTTAGGTTTGTGTTAGATTTTGTCGTTCACGTGCAGAAAGTAGTATATATAGAAAAGTCAAGGAAAAGTCGATGTAAGGTTGAAATTGTTGAATAAAGTTAGTATTGTTAGTGTATTTAATATAATAACTTCTCTAAGTTAAGGATAAGTTTTTTTTTACATAGGACTTATCTGGCATTTGACCACGCTCTCACATGATGGAAAGTGACGATGCGGTCGAAGGTGTAGCATGCTAGCTAAGTAAGTACCTATTCACTCTTCTCTTGAACTTATTTACTTATTTACTTAGTAGTTGCGCCCCGCGGTTTCACCCGCGGATAAAACCTATATCATAGGTGTTATTCCAGAACCTAATCTATCTAAATATCATCAAAATTGGTTTAGTAGTTACTGAGGTATAAGGTAACAAACATTCATACACAAACTTTCACATTCATAATATTACATTTGGATGTAGTAATAATCCTACACTATAAACCATAAATTACAGTAACTTGGGCAAAAATGATCATTAGGTATTATTTATTTCTTTCTTTCTTTCAATAAGACAAAAAGCTTACAGTATAAAACCAAACGCTTCAGGGTCTAAACATCGGAGTGGATTATATATTATCTAAAGTCACCATCATCCTCTTTGCCTTTTCCCATTTGTTATTGGGGTCGGCACCCAATCTAACCTGTAGCGGCGAGCTACCAGAATTACACGAGCGACTGCCATCTGACCTCGCAACCCTTAAGGAACCTGTAACAGGGATGAGATGTCAGATTCTATGAGGCGTCTGACTACCATGAAACAAGTAGGAGTTGTTTTATCTACTACTTGTTCCATGGTACTACAATGCATAAGTAAGGATTTCCATTTTCAAATCCATAGCTGCCGTGCACAGTTTTCTGGATAGCGCAACGTTACGTTTATAGTCTGCCGTTAAAGCAAAGTGCGGAGTAGTAATGTGGGCCGGGGCCGAGTACCGACGGGGTCGCCCCGGGGAGCGATTAGCCGAACGTATCGACAAGTGATCCGGGATCCCCGCCGCGTGCGGCGAGATGATGCCTCCCGCAATCCACATAACACCTGACGAGTTGGTACGTGTATACCTGCCTTTACATTCGTGCGGTGACAGGGGTTTACGAGATAAATAATGTCGTCGTTTAGCCCTCAATTTGTTGATCCGAAATTTTCCAGCGATACCATGTCGGGTCTGTGGGTACAGCGTGGTTTTAATCCGTTGTTTATGTAAGGTCAGCGCAGTAAAACGCTTTTATTACGATGTGGTACGGTACGAGTGGAAATGCAACGTTTTGTGAACGTTAAGTTCAAAATGTTCAAAGCGATACTGTAATAGATAGATAGGTACATAGATAAACTCTTTATTGAAGACACTAACTTATAAAAGTTTACAAAGAAAAGAACAATTTACTAGTTTATTAGTGGGGAACAATGGGCGACCTTACTAAAAGCGATGTCTTCCAGGCAACCTTTGGTTGGAGAGGATTCATCGATGTGTCAAGTAAAATGCTAGGGTACCTAAGTATTATAGTTTTGGTAATAAGACTTCATGTAGGTACCCATTTATTTCACGTTTATTGCCTGAGGTACTACCGGATGTATGTACAACTAGTACTAACAGACTGGAATATTCATTCACGTTATGATACTTTCACTTGCGATATATAGTTCATCATATTTTCACCAGGTTATAGCTGCAGTATTATCAAACTAGGGATAATCTATAAAGAAAGTAAGTAGCTTCAATAGGCTTAGTTTATTTCGCAGGCAGAGCTTAGGGCTTAGACGTGTACTGTACACTATGTCGACGCCTGACGGTAAAGTGATAGCATCAGCTTACCGCGCGACGGTCTACAGTTAATAAAGGCGCGCGTGTGTCCGCGACCCGTTCTACGCTAAGCCGCCGCCATTACTCAACCGGCGACTGAGCAAACTTTACTCATATTGTTTCGGGGTCTAGGCAAACACTTCGGGAATGTTCTCCGACGTACGCAATATGATTTCACTACAGCTTTTGGTAAGTTGTAAGTAGGTAAGGATACCTACTGTAAAAAGGTCTAACAGTGGGACACCTGTACAATATAAACCATGCTGATTACTTGTAGGCTACAAAAGCTATAATATTACGCAGATCTCTATAGAACCTATACTTTAATATGTAAGTTTATATAGGTATAAAAAGCTGTGATAAAGCAATACCATCAGCAAATCATCCCACCGTGTATCCAACCCGTTCTAAGTGTAGAGATATTCAGCAGTAGGTCCCACCTACTTTACAAACCATTTGCAGAGTGCAGCCTGTAGTACTCTTGTATGCAAATTCTAGCGACTCCTTGCAAATTACGCCACAATCTCGGTTTGGCAGCTTTTCAAGTCTTCACTTTGAACGGATCCATACAAAGTTAACGCTGCGGGTTGTTTGCATCGACTTGCTTCGTTATGTTTTGTACGCTGATGTTTATCGGCGGTACGACAGCGGAAATGCGACAAGCATGTAGTTTGGGGCTAAGTGCTGTAAACCTAGGCTTTGTTTACAAAGTGATGTCAATTTGGTGGCTATATACGTAACATGCATGAAACTGTCGTTTCTCTTCTTTAGGCCAGTGCAATAGTTATATACCTTTTTTAAAAGCTACAAAACAAATAAATAAATAAATAAATAAATAAAACTCTAGCTCTTACGTTTTTTAGATATACCTAGGTATATCTATACGGATTGCTGACGATATTCAGCATCAGGAAACGTGCGTTAAGTAAGATAGAAGATAAGAAGATAAGCAGCTGTAGTAGATCTATAAGCTCCCGCCAACACGACTGACGAAACCACAGACCTAGAATATTTTACGTTACGATGAAACACACTAATCGTAATTAGGTAATATAACATAGCTGAGGTACCTAAGTCATACAACACGTAATTGTAAATTAAAAGAAGATAAGGAACTAGATCCTCGAAAGTCATCATCATCATCAGCCTGACGACGGACGTCCACTGCTGAACATAGGCTTCCCTCACATAGCGCCACTTTGAGACAGCAGCTTGCCTCGAGGATCCAATGGCTCACCGCGGTTTAAAGGTTCTGACCAAATCGTCAGTTCAACTAGGTTGGTCTACGAAAGTATCCCACCTAAATAAGGTAGGTATAACGTGGGTATACACAAACAATTGCCATGAAAAAGAGAGAAATCACGTGTCTATATTGTGTTGCAACCAGTGGAAGTACAATTTCTGAGAGCGCAATGCAGCGCCAACTTTCGACTGAAAACGTGAGGATATTCTCTCTTTTAAATACTAGGTATAAAAGTATACATACTAGGTGTACGTACTAGTACACTCACAATTCTCCTTCCAAACTCGCGACGACGATGCCAGCAGCGGAGGCGTCGAGGCCATAATTTAGTTAGCATCGCGAACTTGCCCTACCTGCCATAGAATGCCGTCCCCTTTCTTGGATGTTTTATTAAGGGAAAAGTTTAATCACATACCCGTCCTCTCCTCGTTTAGGGTTGTCATCGCGGTTTCAAGTTTGAGCTTGGAAAATCATCAATAAACTCTTGAGTTTGAATTCATACAAAAATTACAGTTAAATTCATTGTCATCTACAAGCGTAGTCAGTGTCTACCGTTATATGGTCGAAAGAAAAATTAGGATAGAAGCATTACAATAGGTTGATAGCCATTCAAGCAAAATCATGCTGACATTGCAACACAAAAAAAAACGCAAAGCGGTGATGCCTCTACCTACCGCGCCATCGCACCCTACCATAAAGTTAAAAACTTGGCGGGCCCTACACGTTCAATTTTATTGTTTAATCTTTGTGATTGATCAATTTTATTGACCGTGTAGGGGTACTATTGCTCAATGTTATTCGGTTTTCTGTATGGAGAAAACATTATGGTACGAGAGCGCAATAATAGCCAAGATGCCTCTGATAATAGATTAAAAGGTCTGCCAGGTCTAAACTTGGCGGAACTTAGTATTCAAGGCATTTGAAGTTGGTGGAGGTGGATTATTTCCATGACCCGGCAGGACCGGAACTGGCAGACCTGATTTTTTTACATATTTAGATGTCGGTTAACGATCTAAAGATAGCATATTGGGGTACCCGATGACGTAGGTATTTGTGCAGTGTGCTCTCGCACCATTATATGCGAATGGACTCGTCAAATTAATTGATCAATAAAATTGACCATGTATGGGCCCACCTTAAACATCATTATTAGGTACACAGTATAGATAAGTAGACAGGCACCTACTAGCCTACTACTAACGTAATGCCATTTTTTGCAACCCTGAACAAGACTCTGCAAGATGTCGTTTGACCATCAGGCGTTGGTCGGTCGGCTAACCGAGACGCTTATATCCCTTGGCCCATATCTTAAAACGATAAAAATCCCCCCTGAACAGTGAACACCCTAAAAGTGAACATGTGTAAGAGATGATGGATGGCAGCTGGCAGCCCTACTCCTGTCCTCAGCCCCGCCTGTTGAAGGGAAACTTGTGGAATTTCCGAATTAACTCGTGAACGTAATGAGACGGGCCGGTTGAGATCTTACGAATACCTGTTTAGAGGCACGACAGAAATGTTTCGACTGGTGGCCTTATTGCAGGTTTTAAAGAGGGTATTGAAATCGCGGCGAGCCCTGGCCCCATTCTTCTGCTCGAATTATTTCCGAAGCCCAATTTATATAATCGCTGTTGACATTGTGAAATTACCTTTCGTTTCTGCCACTTCTATACCAGCACATTGGTAAGCATATTATGTACCGACACAGTACCTAATGTACGTATACATTGTGTGTAGTGTTTGACTGTTTGCACTGGACAATAACATTGGGGCTTCGATCTAGTGCTGCGCACTAGTGTACTACACACGCTTGAGCTTTGCAGTTTACTCTGCCGTATCAGTAAATATATTTAATATTTACCTAACAATATCTACACGTAGTATACCTACAACATTATGTAGGTAGTTTAGATACTACATGGTTACATGAATAACAAGTGATTTGGTCAAACAATTTAAAACTCTCGGTATTCTTCAAACGGCTAAACAGATGATTGGGATCCTATGGGCATTTAAAATAATATTTTATGGGATCAGTTGCAAGAAATAGTAGGATCAGTTATGTGGGATCCATTGAGAGCTATCCATTTTTTAAATCATAGCTTAAATACACTCCTCCATAGATCGTACTAGGTGGTAGGACTTTTCTGCAAAGTTCGTCTAGGTAGGTACCACCGCTTTGCCAGTTATTCTGCCGCCAAGCAGTAGTGTGCAAGCACTACTGTGTTCCGGTTTGAAGGGCATTGTAGCTAGTGAAATTACTGGGCAAATGAGACTTTATGATCTGATCACTCAGTCTAGTAATCTGATTATTAGACTGGGTGATGTCTCAGGATGACGTGCGCAGTGCAGTGTCGCGCGAAACTATTGTTTTAAAGTTCCGGGTGACACTGCAACTGTTATGGGCGGCCGTGTCACTTAACATCAGGTGAACGACTAGCTCGTCACGTCATTCAATCACATAAAAAAAAAAAAAAAAAAAAAAAAAAAAAAAGATTCCTGATCTAGTTTTTAAAACGTATTTCAGGAATCAGGTTTATCCAAATCCACACAAACAACCCAAAGTATCGGCTGCTTAGTGTAGTCATAGATAATAATTATAATTATGATATAAGCACTGTAAGTAGTGAGCGTAGTCAACGGATATTTTTTTCCGTCAGTGGTTCAAATTTTTCCTTAACATTAAAATTAAACCCCACAGCCTAGCGATCTGCATGCCATCTGCGCACTGCAGGAGGCATCCAATATGTCAGGCGACAAGTGGCACCACTCCCGGGATATTGGTCGCAGGCGCCAGCCCCGCGGTTACAGTGACACATGATCTACGCAGTGCGCGGTAGGATAACTTAAACCCTATGGCTTTGGCAATAGATAACTCCCTTATCCATATTCCATATAAATAAAAGAGAGTATAGCTTTTGCAAATCCCACACAAGGTCCCCCATTCACCACTTTGACCGCCACTTTGCCTCTTGCATCCACCTCCCTCAGCTTTAACAATGTCGTCCCACCTAGATGAGGGGCCAGTCCACGCACCGGCACCAGTATAACCTACACAGTACACACTCAAGAAACTTCTGTCCCCATCGGTTGCCGACTCTGCGAGCAGCATGACTTGCCCGTTGCCATTTCAACTTGCTAATTTTGAAAGCTACCTATTATTTTTGGCTTTAGTTCTTCTACAACGGATCTCCTCATTCCGGATTTTATCTGCAAGTTAT
Organism: Ennomos quercinarius; assembly: GCA_910589525.2. Taxonomy (NCBI): domain Eukaryota; kingdom Metazoa; phylum Arthropoda; class Insecta; order Lepidoptera; family Geometridae; genus Ennomos; species Ennomos quercinarius. The sequence continues at coordinate 700,796 of OU342491.1, forward strand.
CTATGAGTAGGTAGTAGAACATAGTTTAATAAAATATAGAGAGCAGGTGTTCTGTATAAAACGTTTTTGTGCGCCATGAATCTGCCAGCGCTCACCGCCGACGAGACTATACAATCGCCTTGCGCTTGTTAGAGCTGCAGCTTGTGGAAGTCACATCACGGGAATACATAATAATATATTGTTTACGTCCAATTATTACCAAGGACTGTATTAACATTATTATATTACGCATTCAGAGCGTAGAATATTCATATTTTGGTAGGCTTCTATATTAGTTGACAATGTACCTAATAACGCTGAATTTACCCAGTTGCTATAGCTAGATTTCTATCGATTACGGCTTTCTCTCTCTCTCTCTCTCTCACACACTAATTGTCTCTAATATAGGATCTAGAACCAGCAGTGGGAACATAAAAGCTTCATGAAAATGAAACTGAACTATCCACCTTAGAGCTTGTACAAATGAACCATCGAAGACTTTTATCAACATCTTGACCTCATATTCCTTAGTACTGTAGGTACTCACTAAGCAGCTTGAGTACTAAAACGTAGTACCGTACTGGGAATGCGAGACCTAGACGTTACACGCTTGGAAGCTTTCTACTTCGGAGTCCATTATGGCGTAAATTTACTTTTTCAGTGGCTTGTGAAAGTATCAATACCTATATCAAATCAGAACGTTACGTGTAGGTACCCCATTTGACCATAAAAATAACATTATGCTTCACCACATTTTCACGAAGTCATGTCCCGATCACAGTTGTCGCAACAAAACATTAAATGTTGCAGTCCAACAGATACAACTGTGTACAAACAACAGTAGTTGCATATCTATGCAATGCAGATTTATTCTAATTTTGTCCCGATCTCAAACCTCGTACAAACGTTCATAGTTCATACCTACCTATAGTTCAAATTATACAGCTTTTAGTTTGTCAAGTTAGGCTCGTGGTGTACTGAGATCATTTTCATAATACCACTTCTAGTAGGGTAAAGTTTGCCCAGGGAGACGGATTTTACTCTATAATATCTCGCTCGCGTATTCGCGTAGATACTAAATGATATGAAATTAACGAATAATCTGGCTACCGGGGGTCTTCAAAAATAATATTACAAATGTTCAACAAAATATCATATTACAAGTTAAATTAAGATAAATATAAAATATTCATTGTCATCTAAGTACACCACCAGCTTTATCTATACAGTAGCAGGTGAACGTGGTTTTATTAGCGAGAGCACCGAACAACAGTTTTGCATTACAGTAGAAACCAAAGCTGCTTTACTATGTATTGTGAATTTAAACTTACAAATTAAATCACCAATAAATGGTTAAAAATAAATTAAGCCACTATAAATCCAAAAGATCAGGGATTTTACTATTGTGTTACTTGTAAAATCTTAGAATTGTATTTAGGCTGAGATTATAATTAGGAAGTTGCTGGCTCAAACAGCCATACTCCGTAGCACCGTAGCACCACAGCACCGTAGCACCGTATCACCATAGCATCATAGCACCGTAGCACCGTATCACCATAGCGCCGTAGCACCGTAGCTAAAAAGCAATGTTAGTAGAATGTAGCCGTACCCGTAGCAGCTACGAACAGCTGCGAGTTACCCAGTTGTTACTAATGCAACATAGTTCTAAATTTCCTTATTGTTTTACATAATCTGACCACATATTGAAATTTAAAAAATAAACAATTAGATATAAAATCATACGAAAATATCTTGTAAACTCCAGTTTTCGCTAGTACTATTAGTTATTCTGTGGTTATACCATTAAATTATTCTTGTTTCATTTTGTAAACATTTTAGCTTCCTTTCATATTTCGCTTCATAAACGAATACGCTACATTATTTTATTAAAGACTTGTTAAAGACCTCTTTTGGCATCATATTTACTTGTACTCTTTGAAAAGCGGGCGAAATAACGCCATCAAAGGAATGTTTGGGCACAAACGACACAACGCTCAAGTACCCAAGTACTCTGGTGTAATGAGACCGTTATGTATCTTGTACAACTTGTAGCGCCGAATCTATGTTATGCCTGATTGAAACTTGTCGTTATTTTTTTACCTACCATTCAAGTTTTTTTATGTAAATGAATAACGTGACGAGCTAGTCGTCCGCCTAATATTAAGGGTCACGGCTGCCCATAACAGATTGCAGTGTCGCTCGGAACTCTAAATTAATACAATTTGCGTGACACTGCACTGCGCACGTCATCCGACTACTAGACTGAGTGATCAGTTCATAAAGTCTCATTTGCCCAGTGATTTCAGTAGCTACAATGCCCTCAAACCAGAACACAGTAGTGCTTGGCAGCAGAATGACTGGCAGAGCGGTGGTACCTACCTAGACGAACTTTGCAGAAAAGTCCTACCACCTAGTCTAAAATAGCTGTGCTTGACATAGAAATACGTTTTCTTTGTACGAACAAACAAGAAGGGTCCAATTACTATTATAATAGACGTTCTAGGAAAGGTTTGTGATAATAAAGCTATCATGTTCAACTTACTGGAATAAAACTATATTCTTTAAATCTGAAAATAATATAGGACTGAAAGAATATTCATATCATCTGCCTTTTTGCGTTCAATACTGAGCATAGGCCTCCCCATTAGAACTGCCCTCATAGTGTAGAACGCAGTAAGTAAAGTAGAGTTAGATACATTTTTTTTGTTACATATTCGGAATCGCCATAAAACTATATTCTGTTCGTTCTTTCTCACGTGTCATAATTCCACCTGGAACCCAAAAACTCAGGAAGTAAGAATGCAGCAACTCGACTACTCTCAACTTATGTTTTCGCGTTTTTCTCGAAATCATGTACCTACTTACTGCATTTTTCATAAGGACGGCAGAGAAGGGGGAGGGGGTTTTCATATATATAGGTACTATATCATCATCCTCTTGGCCTTTTCCCATTTGTTATTAGGGTCGGCTCCCAATCTAACCTATAGCGGTGATCTACCAGAATAACTCGAGCGACTGCCATCTGACCGCGCAACCCATAAGGAACCAGTAACATGGGATGGTTAGATCAGGTGGCAGATTCTATCAAGCTTCTGACTACCCTTAACGATTGCCATAGATGTTCTTATGACAACCGGGACCGACTGCTTAACGTGCTCTCCGAGGCACGGAGCGATGGCATCGAAAACTGCACATAACTTACTAGATAAGTCATTGGTGCAGGGCCGAGGATCGAACCCGGTGTCATAAGAGTGTGAAGCGCACATGCTACCGCTCGGCCACCTATATATATATATAGCTGCTATATATAGGTTCTTAATAAAAGTAAATCAAAAACCTCCTGCAATAATAACACTGAATGCATGTACCGCTTCATTTAATTTATCTTGCTAAATTCTCACGTTCTTCCTTAATTACGTAACGTTCTTTTGTGTTAATTAAAAGTGAAATTATTATAATGCGCAATGTTGTTTCCGCTGAGCTATTTACTCGTTTAAGAATTTCTCAGCTCATGTAACGATGTAAGCTAGGTAATACAGAGTGCCTGAAATAATTTATACACTATAAGAAGTCAGCCATGAATTATTAAAACTCTTTGGTTACGGGAATGACTGATGCTTGTAAGGATAGTGGTTCACGGCCCTAATTTTTATGACTCATTGAATTTGAAAGTTCAAAAATTATTTTGTATTTTGGGCCTAGCCAAATTACGAAAAAAAATTACATTTTTTTGGATTAAGCTCCAATCTCGATCAATGCATCTTTCAAACAAAAATATTGAAATCAGTTTATTCGTACTTTGGGAGCTGCGATGCTGCTAACATTTTTTTTATAACTAACGAAATAGGCCCATATTTGACCGCAATCTCACCTGATGGAAAGTGACGACGCGGTCTACGATGGTACATACTTGCCTAGAAGATATACCTATTCACTCGTGACTTGAAGAGGTCCAGATTGTACTTATCGGGAAACAAAGATGCTGGTAAAGTGTGCCATTCCTTCGCTGCTTACATAATCATAATCACTGTGATACATTAGACACACGTTGAACTTATAACACCTCTCTTTGTTTTGGGTGCTAAAATAAAGTCATGATTATCAATCTTTGCAATAAATCTAAATAACAATAAGTATGTAATAACATGTCTAAATTAATCCCATACTTCGTCAATACGGAAAGAAAACAAACACTGTCTATAATATTATAATTGGTAACTTGAACATTTTGTTTTACGCCCACTTAGCTTGTTGATCATCGTATTCAAATCTCAGATTTGTTATAAATCCATGAAAATAAATCTCATCTACACTTATCTTAACCCTTGTGCCCACACACAAGGTCCCAACAAGAAAGGAAATTCCCATGTTTCGCCAAATTCCGCGCCAAAATCTCCGCATTCACCGGGAGGGAGGAGGCTTTGCGAGCATCTCAACATTTTCCTAACCTTCTATTTACCTTCGGGATATTGACTCGTAATTTTCAATTTATATTTTTGGCAACCTTTTTGGCATGTTAAAGATTTTCATTCGTGTAACCTAAAATCATTCGTTAAGTAGATCCTATTAGTATGTTTACATGATTTTCAGCGGTATGTTGGTATTGAGAATTTAGTGATTTTTTATATAAATTAATGACGTGACGAGCTAGTCGTTCGCCCAATGTTAAGCATCACGGCTGCCTCACATAACAGATTGCAGTATCACTCGGAACTCTAAATTAATATCTTCTACATGACACTGCACTGCGCACGCGTCATCCTGAGACAACACCGTATAGTAATAAGATTACTAGATTGTGAAGTTAAGTTAAGTTTATAGTTTATTGGTGTGTAGACGTTATTTCAATTGAAAATCGCATTGATCGTGACATTTTCTCCTAGGGAGATATTTTTATTCTTGAGCTATTTACCACATTATATTTCACCATAGATTCAAAAAACGGAAGATAAAGTGCATCCTCTTATCGCTGGTCGTGCATCATTGTTTTGCTGTCTATGTCAATGCATTGCATTTGACTATCTTAGCTTTCTTTCATTACCCGCGTAGCACTTCGAACCCGCACTTTCAGTGCGTCGCAGGGAACTTAACCGTATGTATTTCACAGCAAATATTCTTTTCACCTCACTGGCTCGGAAAGGTTCTCTTTGTCATTCAAAATCTGGGCGCAAAAACGCATTTTGATCGCTAGCGTGGAAAGTGTTTTTAAAATTCGAACGTTTCTATTACATAATTTTCTCGTCAAGAATTGAGGATTTAATCACAGATCTGCCCGAATTTAACTTTCTTGATATCGCCAGTCCACTGAAAACTCATTAATACCACAGACTACCTCCTAAAAGATACCATCTTTTTCTCGTTCACCAACCTCATTTAGAATAATCGCACTGTCCAGCACCAAAGAGTATATAACCAATACGCTATATAGCACGGCGACTGCATGGAAAATGGATGAAAAACACTTTTTCTTTAACTTTCCATGAATCACGTGACGAGCTAGTCGTTTGTCTGATGTTAAGCGTTACCGCCACCCATAGCTAAATTAATAAGCTAAAAACTAATCTTTTCTTAGCCTTCTAGCTGGTTTTCTTGCATTTTCCTCGCTGTAGTGAGGTGAAAAGTTATGTGTTGTATAAGTTTTTTCTGCCTCTCGTACCTTTGAAACCTTCGCTACGCTCAGGATTCTTCATTTGAACCACTCGCTACGCTCGTGGTTCAAGCCTAGAATTCTTTGCTTGCTCAGGTTTCAATTCAAGTACTCGCGCCAAAAACCAACTTTGCAGCCTAGTATAACAAATAACTATTTCACCTCACTGGCTCGGAAAGGTTCTCTTTGTCATTCAAAATCTGGGCGCAAGAACGCATTTTGATCGCTAGCGTGGAAAGTGTTTTTAAAATTCGAACGTTTCTAACGTTCTAAAATAACTATTCTGTAGCTACAAGACCCATGCCATAGGCAACGTGAGCACCCACTCTCATTAAGCCATCAAAAAGTTTCTTAAGTCAGACAGGCACAAGTTCATAACAATAGCAAACAACTCCTTTGTTCTAAAACCGGGAGATAAGTTAGCTGGAAGCCTCGTACCTGCAAATCAGAGCTAATCTCTCCAGCTGGGAATCGAATGTCGAAACTAATAAAAGTTAAGCTATAACGATGAGGTACGGAATAAGTTTAGAGAGTTCTTGAGACATGATTGTCTAAGATCGGTATCTTGAGCCGCAGCGCTATTCTTGGTACTGAGAGTGGAGAATCTACGTAAATGTGACACACGTTACTATTCTAGGTGGTAAGACCTTTCTGCAAAGTTCGTCTAGGTAGGTATACCTCCGCTTTGCCAGTTAATCCGCCGCCAACCAGTAATGTGCAAGCACTACTGTGTTCCAGTTTGAAGGACATTGTAGATAATGAAATTACTGGGCAAATAAGACTTTATTACTAGGCAGTCGGACTGGGACGTCACAGGATAGGCAGTGCAGTGTCACGCGAAACTTTAATTGATAGTTCCGAATGACACTGCAATCTGTTACGGGCGGCCGTGACGCTAACATCAGCGAACGACTACCTCGTCACGTCATTCGAATACATAAAAAAAACACAAAGGATGTAAGTATTGCCTGGAAGAGATCGCTTTTAGTGATAAGGCCGCCCATTGTCATACCTACTTTAAGTCGTTATGTACATATAATTAATTAATTTTGTGGTATACAATAAAGAGTTTTTGTATTGTATTGTATTGTATTGTATTTCGTTGCAGAAGGACTGAGGACACACACATCACACATCACCAGCCTTTATGCGTCTACTGCTGAACATAGGCCTCCCCCAATAGAAGAGGGGTTTGCCATAATCACCACGCTTGGCAGGGGTCTTGGTGATCGCAGTAGATTATAATGTACCAAGGAAACTGGTGAATAGACGAAAAATCCTGCTCCTCTCCACGTACTCTACAATAACTCGTTGACTGGATTATTGTTACAACAAACGAAATATGGCAACAAGCTGTAAAGATCACAAAGTGCTCCCGAGTCATTACAGCAACAAATCGCTCCCTCGTCGAGGATTGTCCCGGCACTCGTGACGGCAGACATTTTTCAACGTTTTGCATTACCTACACACCGGAATTCTGGCTCGTAAGGAGTTGATTAAGAACATTTATTTTTCTAAATAAAATACAGCAGAGTTATAACGCTACTGTATTTAAGGTACTTGTAATGGTTGGTTAGAGTTGAATTTAGGTTATGGTATCACCATAACCTAAATGTGGTGTGCTGGTGTGGTGTGTGTGATGTGTGGGGTGGTAGGTGGTTTAATCTCACAACACTACAAAATAATTAAAAATATGTATAAAAATTACTATTTAAATGTGTTGTGTAGAAGTGTGTGAAAAACATACTATAATAACCGGCTAAGTGCGAGTCGGACTCGCGCAGACGCGCTTCATAATACGTCAAATTCATATCTATGCTCATCTTTCGGCAGTAAAATATTCCGATAAAATTGCCCTCAATTCAGATTGCATTATACTCTACGAAAAGCTGAGGCAACGAGCTCCACCCAAATGTACCAAATAAACCTAAGAACTGAAGACGCTTTTATTCGTAGATAGAAAAACTCCTACCCATTTATCTTCAGATACCGAGAGAACTGTAGTTACTACAAAAAATGCGATCTAGCTTCATTCAAAAAGGAATATTGGCAGCGCTCCAAAAACCTCATTTGTGAACGACTCCCTCTCTCATTCAATATCTCACCGAAATGGCAAGCTTTTAAATTTTATAAATTAAAACCTGTATTTTCATAAATAAATTTTCTCTTTAACTTAACTCAAATGGACAGAGGTTAACCTCAGGGAGACTAAATAAATAAAAAGACGATACAATTGACTCCCCTGCGCTTTAGAACAATAAAACATATTGATTCAAATCTGCTTGAAGAATTTTACGATAATAAGTATGCAAACACTACTGTGCTGTTTTGGTATATCGGGAACTGTAGGGAACTGTACTTAGTGAAATTACTGGGTAAATGAGACTATTACCTGATCTCACAGTCCATAAATCTTATTACTAGGCTGTGCTATTAGTATATTATAAATAATCTGTGACTGCTCTCGTGCAGACAAAACTTTATAATTTAGAGTTCCGAGGGGCACTGCAACTTACGGGCGGCCTTGACGCTTAACATCAGGCAAACAACTTTTCCGTCGCATCATTCGTATATATAAAAACATACAAAATGTGCTATTTCTATGCATGGTAGATATTATGCTGCGTGTTACCCTTATATTTATTATACAGGCCTGTAAAATGATTCCCTGAAGTAAGATCGTAAAAACCGCAAAACAGCAACGAGTAATCGAATCCCCTAAACTTGCTAAACTCCGCAAACTTTCCCAAAAACAAATAGATATTCATTTCAAATTCCGTAGCCAATTGAGCTCCCAATGTACACGAGGCACGAGGTAATAATTGTTCAGAACAAGACTCCAGCGAGATTGAATTCTGTACATGTTTGCAACAAGCCCGCAGTGTTACTTGAGCAACTTTTAATTGATTCCGACCGAGGGCGCTCCTTGTTTGGAGTAACTTGTTGTGTACTCTCACCTGCGTTCATTCCTAAACGATTATGAGGGGAAACAACACAAGCTGTTATAAAGTGACCAGTTGACTTGTAAGTTGTGGGTGTTTTGCGCGTAGCTCATGCCTTTTCATAAGTGTTTTTACTTATTCTCCTTTTCGAGTAGGTAAGGGGTCAGCACTTTTGTCAGAATTTTCAAGCTGCCCAAAGACTTCCGACGTAAGAGAATGGTCGTTTTTACTGTAGGAATCAAATATTGGAAATATATTTGTGCGCTGTTATTAATCTAAGACGTAAAAAGTTGTCAAACAGTCTTTCAACCACAGACCTAGAATGCTTTCAACAGTTTTTTGTCACTTATAGTTCGCTTGTGTTATGCAAAATTGTTTGGTTAGTTGTTTACAGTCTCAACCGTAATTATTTAATTACAGATTACGAAGTATTATGTAATTAATACTATATTCTATGGTTAGAATACGATTGGACCTTACCATCACTTCTACGAAGACCTTAAGTGAAACGGTTCAGTACAAATTTTATAGTAGCGATTCACTTTAGGATTTCAATTGAATCGTGCTAAAAGGAGATGGTCCCTGAGCGGACCATTAATTCACAGCTTCCGTCAAGATGTCCTACATTTTCCATCACACAAGTCTGAAGAAATCAATTTCGGCAAGTAGCCCCACATCCACATTTGATATCCCAGTGTCCCTAACCCCTGAGCCACACAGGGATATTTCAATATGATTCCCGTTACATCTCGCATCCCGCACGCACTCGCCTCGTAGCGTTCACGCACGGACGCCGTCAGAGATGGGCTGGTAGAGTAGCCACCTTATAGAAATAGGGAGGACTGGATATTTGTGATTCCTTTTCAAAATTCGGGCTTCATAGTTGCTAAAGTAATTAGAAAACCATCGATAGCGTAATAAAATAAAAAAATGTTAAAAAAATTAGGCAGTGCGTTCTTTTTCTATTCAATGTACTAGGTATGTAAATTACATTTAACCCTTGCTGTGACTGTCCTTCCTTTCACATCAGATATAGTAATCTCGCATTGAGCACTATTCTCCCAACTTTAAAAAAACTCAATTGAAAAAATATATCCCACAAAAATCAAACGTGTGTAACCCCTAGTGATATCATCTCGGGATCGAATCAGACGACGCGGATCAAATTACACACGCACAGGATCAAACTACTGACGTGACTGTAGATCTGATGCCCGGTAATTAGGACACGTGAGGAAACTATATGTTTGTGACCAGGCTAATCTACCGTTCATTTATGGTGCGCGCGTGGTATGGTGGCCTTGTTAGTCCAAGTCATTGACTATAAATCCAGTTGACCAATGATACAACTTCCCCTCATACGGAAATTAGTAGTGTATTTCAACTACTATTTTTATACAAATCACGGGAACTAGTTGATGTCTTTTGTTCCATCCTGCTCTGTCCTTTGTAATTTCGTATAGCTTTGTCTCGTTTTGTTACCTCGCCCCTTGCCCGCGCAGGTGAGTTGTGTTTGTACGAGAAATTATGTTCAAGAGCTATCAACGGGCTTTATAATCTTTGGTCCAAATGATGCTTCATCACATATGATGCCGCATCGTCATTAGGTGAGATAGTCAAACGAAAGCTTAAAACAATGAAAAAACTTCCTAATACACAATTCTAGTACACGCAGTATAATCGAAGCCGAAAGACAATGAAAAACTGTACCGAACCTCTGAAAAGGTGCGCAGTTCGATTCGAAAACTCATGCATCAGTATTTAATTTAGGCTTAGTTCTGCGAGGGGAGTTTCCTTTCGCGGATCTTACCTGAAAAAAGCTTATTTGAAAACTAGCAGCGAGAGAGGTGTGGTCCCGACGCGGGCGTAAGATTAGAAGCACTCCATCTCTTCCCGTGAGTCCCGTAGGAGCCACTTAAGGGTATATCAGCATTCTTCTCAGTCTGCATTATTCTACTGCGATCATCAAGACACTTACCTAATCTTGGAGATTATGGTGAACCCCACTTCCCTAACAAGGGATGCCTATGCTCAGCAGGCCACATCGCTCGTAGAACTGACGAGGGAGGATAACTTCTCGAGTGGCGACCACGAACCGGAAGACGCAGCGTAAGCTAAGCTAGGTGGACTGACGATCTGGTGAAAACCACGGATAGCCGATGGATGCAGGAGGCGAGCAGCCGCTCAAAGTGGCGCTCTCTGGGGGAGGCTTATGTTCAGCAGTGGACGTCTTCAGGCTGTTGAAGATGATTATGATGATTATGTTCAGCAGTGGACTTAAGAAAAGATGATGATATGACCTATCCTATGAAACTTGCTGTGATTACTGTTTGCGCAAGTAAACATTGAAACCTAGCCAACCTTGAAGCAGGCTTAAATTACCAGAACAGTATAACACAATTCAAGACAATATACAATCAAAATAACCCACCGTATTCTAGAACCTATATCTTATACCTACGTTTTAGACAAAGACACACCAACGCCTCACGCTGGCATCTTTGCTAGAGGACGTGTATTGAAAACATGAGGGCATGTTTTCAATACCCGTCCCACCTTCGATCAGGTGCAAATAGTCCATTAACACGCCACCCCGCGCCGATACAATCTAGACGTAGACCGAGCCCGCGGTGTTTAATATACGTCATACGCGATAATAACTTATAATGATAGACAGCCTCCTTCGCCTCATCTAAGGAGCGCCACAGTGCGAAGGGGATAAAACAGTAGGACACTTTTAAATCCATCAGAAGCATACAGACATGTTCTATTTGATGCATCATTTTTCTTGTATAATTTGAATGTTAAGTTTTAATTAAGGTGACGAGTAGAGGCAGATAAGCAGGTACAAATCCGTTCAAAGTAACATCAACCTTAACGTCGTAGTCGTAAATATCAATTCAGTCTGCACTTCAGCGCGACGCTTACGACAAAGACAACGCACGAAATGACTGATTTAGACGGTTTCTAATTAATATCTATTTTCATATAGTATTTTTCAAAGTTTTTAAGTCATCACGACATCTGAATGTTTATTGGGAATACACTAATTTATTTTTGTAAAAATATATTCGGTAGAAGCTCAGTAAAATGGGAACATTAAAATTTTTTGAGGGAGGTTTGCGATTTTTTTCTGTAGAGCTATATTCATTAATCTTGTGTTAGCGATCATCACAAACGACTTAATGAAATTATTTACATGATATATTAAATTCAAAGCTCCACATGTTTTCATTACGCCAGCAAACGTACCAAAAAACACCTTGTTTGCTCTACTTGGCGCCTTAATGGGCGAGATGTTATAAGATCGCAAATTACTGTTATTTGATTGAATGTCCCACAAGCAGTTGATAATAACAGAGGATGATTCACACCGCGGTCTGAAAGAGCCTATACATTTAGAGCACTTGGGCGATTCACACCGCGGTGTGAACCACACGCGGTGTGAAACGCCCCATTACCCGTTGTAGCTCTATTCAATTTTCCCGTCGCTTCAGAGTCTAAAGATAACTATAGCAGGAAATAGGTTTAAAAAGTTACTTGATGCTTATGTTTTTCTACAATAGCCACTAAATGCTGTATTTTTTATTTCATTTTATTCTTTTACTTAATTTATTTATAACGCTAAAAATAAGTACATAATAATAACGTACTACGTTTTCTCCTCTACGTGTGAAAATGGGTGGCAGTTCTTATGAATGGGTTCCATTACGAGGGCGCTACATTATCCACTCCGACACTGATAACTTATTATTGCAGTTAATATATAAACAGGCAGCCGCCGCCCAACGCTGCCGCCCGCCCTAGCGGGAGAACACAGGCTGTCGTTCAATCTAGACACTGCTTTTACAGAATTCTCGTATCATGATGCTTTTATGCTTAAATGTCTATCATTTCAGTGTTTTTGTAGTTATACTTTATGTTGATAATTGTATGTCACAAAACCAGGCAACAAAATCGTGTTTTAGTTACTCTTTATGTATAAAATGTATGGCCCTAATTATACAAAATTATTCGTTGAAATAATGTTACTATACATTATAGGATTGATTTCTGTAATAGACTTTGGAAAGACTAGCCGCTTCCTGTGTTGCTATAGGTACCCTAGTAGAGAAATTTTTTAATCTGTTTCCTATAAGTACTAAATAATTAAATATAGATTATTGAAAATCTGGTTTAGTCACCAATTAGGTATACGTCTCGATTTGTAGACGATCACATATTTAGGCATTACAAAGTTTAGGCATTGACGATTAGGCAATCTGCTGCTTAGTCAATTCGCGGTATAGGCATAATGCTGCAGTGGCATCTTTAATTCTAGGCAAAGAGCTCAAAACCGATAAAAATTAAGCTTTTTATGGGGAATAACACGTCAGCTTTTACTTTCCTCGTAAATGTGCGTCTTATTTATTGAGTAGTCTTATTATTTCATCATACTCGTATTTCTTCAATGGTATCTTTGGGTAAATGCGTCATTTTTATTAGAGCTAGTATGAGCGACGTTTTTACAAGCGTTGATGTTTTGATATGATTGTGGGCGGTACCTATATTTTGTGAGTGGTTTAATAAATAAAGTTGTGTTCTATTAGTGCGTGGGATTTTTACTGGAAATATTTTTGGAATATAGTATTACACAATCCGGCAAACGCTGAGTCCTAGAGTAAACAACGCTACGATTCGATGAGTCATACTTTTTGGGTGATTACGGTGTGATGGTTGAGCAGGTCGGCTCATAACCCGGAGGCGGCGGGTGCGATTCCCGTGACAAGAAAAGTATTTGTGCACAGAAAAAAAGGGCGAATTCTTGTTCTGTGGCTGGATATTGTGTGACCATGGTGTCCCGTCCCTCCCCCGTCCCCCCAAGATCAAATCCTGGATCCGCCCTTGAGCTGCTTTGAGCTTTGAGCGGCACTCTAGAACCTTTCTTCCCCATCGGTTATCGGTTATCGGTTCTACGAGCGATGTAGCCTGCCATTTCAACTTGCTAATTCCAGTTACAGTTTATGATACCATTCCGTATTTTTTTCACTAACACCTTCTATTTCTCCTTTGTGTGTCTATGAACCGTTAATCAAACTACGACTTGGATCGTCGATAGCTTTTCTAAACCAATTTTACCGCACCCACTTGATACAGGAATGTAACAGTATGGAGAATCAGCCAAACTACAAAAAGTATTGAAAAACGATGCTTCTATCTCTCAATAAGTTAGTCCATAGAATCAGTTAGAATCATGAGACAGACAGAAATGAAACGTGTCTTATGTCGAATTAGCAAGTTTAAAATGGCAATGGGCAGGCCACATCGCTTGTAGAACCGACAACCGATGGGGAGGAAAGGTTCTCTAGTGGTGACGATGAACTGTAGGCCGGCCCCCCACTAGGTGGACCGACGACCTGGTGCGGGGAGGCGATGGATGCATCAGGATGATTATTACCAGCCATTCTCTTAAAAATATTTTGGGGACGTTTCATGACGACCATTTTATTACCTTGATACTGTTTTGTTTTTTATTGCTTATAGGCAAAGCATTTGACTACTGTCTCACCTGAGTGAAAGTGATGACGTGCCTACGATGGTGCATGCTTGCCTAGTTACCTGTTCAGTCTCGACTTGAGGACTCCCAGATCATAGTTAGCTGGAAACATGGACGCCGGCAAGGTGTTCCACTCATGTTCAGTTCAATGTGGCATGGGAGATACATTAAAGTTAATCTAATTAATAGCAGCCAGCTTTAGTGCTAGACAGACACCTACGACTGTTGGTCCATCCAAATGACAGCCTCTATGGTGTGATGATTGAGCAGGTCGGCTCATAACCCGGAGGTGACGGGTTCGATTCCCGCAACAGAACAAGTGCACATGAAAAAAAGGCCAAATACTTGTTCTGTGTCTGGGTGTTGTGGGACCATGGTCCTCGTAGTTCCTGTGTCCCTAGATACAAGAAATCCTAGTTAGGGTCCAGGATTTAAGTACTACGTTACTGGGTTACGTTTACTAGGTGGTAGGACTTTTCTGCAAAGTTCGTCTAGGTAGGTACCACCGCTTTGCCAGTTATTCTTCCGCCAAGTAGTAGTGTGCAAGCACTACTGTGTTCCGGTTTGAAGGGCATTGTAGCTAGTGAAATTACTGGGCAAATGAGACTTAAGAACTGATCTCATAGTCTAGAAAACTTTTTTAGACTGTGTGATGTCTCAGGATGACGTGCGCAGTGCGCAGTGTCACGCGAGACTTAAATTTTGAGTTCTGAGTGACACTGCAATCTGTTAAGGGCGGCCGTGTCGCTTAACACCAGGCGAACGACCGGCTTGTCACGTCATTTGTTTACATAAAAAAAAAGTTTTAATCGTTCGGCGTAATTATAAAAAAAAATTTGCTAAGCCAAAGTTCTATAAAATTACAAGAGCCCATACTAGTACGCGTACGCGTGTGTATTCTCCTCATAGGTATATTTATTTGAACCGTTGCCAGGTCTCAATTTTTCAGGGATATTGCGCGGCCCCAAACGCCGAATAAAAGGGGACTCCGACTCGGACCCACATATTGATGCCGCTATTCAGACGGGTTATTCAATTTGCATGACAGGAGTGACGTATTGGTACATTTATTTGTAGTAACGTCGGAGATATTTCGATTTAAATAACTGATGGCTGTGAACGATGGTTGGATTAGCTACCTCCGAACCTGTGATGACGGGAAGGTCAACATTTGGGAATTGGGCTTTCGGTTCTCGAAAGATAAAGGACGAGCTTTAGACTAGCAAAAAAATTGTATTTGGTGCATAACATAACCATTGCATATACATGTTATTTATTGTGGACTGTAAAATAAGGTGAGTAAATAATGGCACTATAGGTACTGACTTTCAGTATCAGAAGTGCCTCAAAGTTTCACCCATTTTTTCACCTATTTTCCACGGGCCTCATAGTTTTCCGAGATGAAATGTATTCTATGTTAGTTTCAGTAGTGTAAAAAATAAATCAATGTTTCATTCATTATTATATTATTAAGTAAAGAAAAGATAAGAAGCAGAAGTAGAACGAAGAAGTTATAACTTTGTCAGAGCATAATGCAACTTACCTAGTTTCTTATTTTAATTTTGTATTTGTTTTAGTAGATGCTGCAATCTTTTCTTGCAACTCTTTACCTATAGTGTTTTTCCTATTAGTTTGGTAGATTGTAAGGATATTGTTATTTTTCATTTCATTGTCATTTCACTGTACCTATAGTTTTTAGTACCTTAGTACATTTAAGTATATGTTTTAAATCCGTAGCTGTAATGTCACTGCACCGTGACGACACTGAACTGGCCCCAACGGAAGACCAGCGCTGGTCTCATGACCAGCATTAAGCTGAGTTGGGACCGATTTGTGGCAAATGACAATTTACTGCTGTTTAATTTACTGTTAATCGTATTTGTATTATTTATTGTGTTTTTTTGTCACGAATCAATTATTTTTCTTTCTTTCTTTCTTTCTTTAGAAGTTAGAGAATGTTCGTTCAAATGTTTGTAAGACTATAGTACAATGTACGTACTTCTTTTGACCTCCAAGCTCCTCAGCCTCCCACCCTTAACTCCTTGGCCCCGTCAATCGATCGAGGGCGCTCAGCAAACGTATCACGGACCTCTAGTTAAATTATTGACCTCGTAATTGCCAGGACCCCCATTCCTCACTCGAAAGACACTTTAATTAAATGCCCAAACACTCGTATCTTTAGTCTTTAACGACTCGGAGTGAGATTTAACGGCGGTATTGAATAATTGAATTAACAGCTGGGTTGTTAACGAGATATTGAGAACTGTGGTGGGGGAAACGAGTGTGAAATGTGGGATAGAAAAGCGCTCGGCTAAAAACATACACCCACCTATATTAAACTGACTTCGAAAAAGGAAGAGGTTCTATGTTTTGTTTAATGTTTTTTACCTCTGAACTCCGTCATTTATCTACCAATTTGTTTTTTTAACCGATAATACTTTCAAATTAGTCCCTTGTTATATTAAAATCGATTCAGTAGAGATTGGTTTTTTAATCAGATATACTAAAAAAATATAATAGTATCCGTGTATTTCTCAGTGTGATATTATTTTAAAGCATAACAATATCATTGTAAGTGGAATTCTGTAATCGCGAAGTAGAGTTGTAATCCCATAAGCCAAACATAGACCCAAGCTCTTCCACACATGCCGTAGTCGGACAGAACACAGGAAATATACGCCGCTATGTCGCATCATGAGTGATCTCAGCGCATTCCTCAGTACTTATCCGGACTGTGACGTTTTTTGTGATAAGTGGCCTGTTGTTTTAAGTTCATTATTAACGTTTTGTAAGTCCTATGATCCTATATCGAATATTTGATATCGCGGAGATTACCTGTTAGCCATAAATTCAATTTATTTAGTTGACGATATTGATTACTGACGAGTATTTGATAATATGTTTTAAGTTCATATTATTATAAACAAATAATAATAAGTAATTTGCCTTTTGAAAATGTTTATTATAAATACTTACTAAAAATAAGCAATCACTTTGTAACGACAAGTTTTATAGCATCGCGTAGTTGTCTGAGCAATTTAACTAAGTAACCGCCTGGCGTCTATGAAACCAATTACTTTGTTAATAAACTATGCAAATTTCTGGAAAGTTATTGTACAACTTTTTTCTAAATATCTTAACGGCCTCATTTTTAACTAATAATGAAGATTAATTATTTTAAAAGTGCTTTTTGCTTCAATTCCCAAATAAAAATTATATTATAACAGGTCTAACGATAACGGCCACAATTACTAACACAATTTTATTTTTTTTATTTTTTTATTGCGTTCGGTGTTAGGACTTAAAGTTATAATATCATCATCAACAGCCCGACGACATCCACTGTTGAGCATAGGCCTTCCATCGGCTCCCAGTAGGTATAATATATTTCGTTATAGAACCAAATCTATTATCGCATTCACTTGAAATAATAAAATTCTTCAATGCCAATATTTTTAATCAATCACCAAGTTTCAACTAACGCATTTCAACCATAGTCAACGAGAACACTTGAGTTAACAGTATTATAGTTTATTTTTATTTTTTTTATGCGATTGAGTGACGTGACGAGCTAGTCGTTCACCTGATGTTAAGCAACACGGCCGCCCATAACAGTTGCAGTGTCACTCGGAACTTTAAAACAATAAAGTTTCGCGTGGCACTGCACTGCGCACGTCATCCTGAGACATCACACAGTCTAGTAATCAGATTACTAGACTGAGTGATCAGATCATAGAGTCTCATTTGCCCAGTAATTTCACTAGCTACAATGCCCTTCAAACCGGAACACAGTAGTGCTTGCACACTACTGCTTGGCGGCAGAATACCTGGCAAAGCGGTGGTACCTACCTAGACGAACTTTGCAGAAAAGTCCTACCACCTAGTAAAGTCTTAATGTAGACAGATTCATCCCACCAAAATATTTTAATTAATAAAACCACTCAAATCACAGAAATCGATCGACCGCGCTGATCTACATTACGTCATTACATTTCCCGTTAATTTGAACATTTTCCTCAAATCGAAAAGAAATTTGCCCAATTACATTATTATTGAGAGCGTACGTGCTCGGCACACGAACCGGCCTGCTTCACCTTAACTACACGAATCTGTGCTTAATTAAGTTAAACTTAAAACAAGTTGAAGTTTAAAGGTTACGTGTTGGAAATGTTTAACTTTAATCGCCAGATCTACAGATTAAGGAAGTTGTTGTCTGTAGATTGGACGTGGAAAGAATTCTAATTTTCAACAGATTATCTTGAAACGCTCCGATTGCTGGATCGGATTATGATCGCTATTGTTGGATTTATTAACGAAAAGACTGACAAAACTGAGAAAAGATATGGATTTGTGTGCTCTTGCCAGTTTATTTATTTTATTTTATTAAAAGGACCGACCTGGTATTTGAAAATGTTATTGCCGTCGCTCTGCTCTCCAAACGTATGATAGAGACAATAGAGCCCATAAGTGAATTTATCTACATTTTAGCGTTTCGGGCGCCAACGGTTTTCACCCTTTAACACTTAACAAAAACTTTTGATTTTGGTGTCAGTCGTTTGGATAGATTATAATCTATGCTTGTACGTCTTGATTGCTTGGAAAATATGTTTCGTGTTCTAGTTACAATTACTTTTCTTTGTCATAATTGTGACGCTAAAAATTCAAAACTTTAGGTGGCTATTAATACGAAGATATTGTAAAAACTTAAAAAAGGAAGACGTATGAGCATATTTTTTTACTGGGTAGACAAAATATAAAAAAATCATCAAAATCTGATAATATTTAGAGGTGGAAAAGCGTTGGAACTTTTTGTATGAACAAGCTGGGGGGTATACGCTTCTCTTAAGGCACACACAACAACACAGTTACAACAACAACACACACACAGCTAACAGTTTTAGGTGTCTGTACACTAGCATCCCACAGTGTTCATACTCCTGAGAAATTACTTTTACACTGAACAAATAATAGTATATTGCTAGCCTCTACATCAAGCTTAAATTTAACTTAATAAACGTCAACTTTACACTAACAAAATCATAAAAACACGAGCTCTCGCAGTATCCTCTAAAATCAGTACAAGCAATCTACGGCTACAAAATGAGCAATACGGCAGACGTAGCATTTCCAGCTGTAACTCAGTTACAGCTGTAATCTGGTTAGTAGCTGATTAGCTCTTAGCTCTCAGTTTTCTAGTGTCCCTAAAAACCTTAATGTTGTCCATATTAATGCGCAGAGTATTCCGGCCCATTATCCAGGTATGCTGGCAACTTTTGAACAGCAAAAACATATTCATGCTATATTAGTCTCCGAGTCTTGGCTCAAACCATCCTTACCTTCTTTCTCTTATCCTTTACCTGGTTTTCACTTAATACGGAATGATCGCACTGGTAGTGGTGGTGGCGGTGTAGCTATATATCTTCGCGCCCACATTCCTTTTTCAATAGTCCATATGTCTGCACAGCCACCGCCGCCCCATGCTGGCGAGCATTTATTTATAGAAGTTCTTCTTTCGCACACAAAAGTACTACTCGGAGTCTATTATAGCCCTTCCTTACGTATTAACTTCTTTTCTTCTTTCGAAAAAATTCTTGAAGATCTAATTCCTTCTTATAGTCATTCCATTATAATGGGTGATTTTAATACTTGCCTCCAAAAAAAAGATTTTCGCTCCTCCAAATTAGAGTCTATCTTACAGTGTAGCAACATGCACATTCTTCCCACGAATGCGACGCATCATTTTCCAAATTCTACGCCTTCACTTCTTGATTTGATTATAGTTTCTTCTCCTAATCATGTTGCGCTACACGGTCAATATACGGCTGATGCTTTTTCATATCACGACCTAATTTTTCTGTCCTACAAAGTTCGTCCTCCAAAAGCAAAGCCGAAAATCATTCTGCAACGTAACTTTGGTAGTATAAATCTGAACAACTTGCGCAATGATGCTGAAAACCTTGATTGGGCTTCACTAAACAACTCGGACTCAATTGATGATAAAGTTTGCATCTTCAATTCCTTGTTGATGCAGCTTTATGATGTTCATGCTCCTATGAAACCAATAAAGTTGAAGCATCTGCCAGCTCCCTGGTTAACACCTGAAATTAAGTCAATGATGCACAAAAAAGATACTGCAAAGGCAAAATACAAGTCTCGCCCTACCGATTACAATAAAAACAAATATTACTCGTCCCGCAATCGCTGCAATAGAGTGTGTAGGGATGCACAACGTCGCCATATTCACGAATCTGTCGATAAGGAAGATCCAGCCAAAGTCTGGAAATTCCTTAGGTCACTAGGAGTTGGTAAAACACGACAAAACTCGGTTCCTAACGATTTAGATATCGACTCCCTTAATAAACACTTCTTGTCTTTGTCAGGCATTGATGGATCTGATAAAAATGAAACACTTAGTCTGCTTTTCAACGCACCAACTCCTGACTATTCTTCTTTTACATTTACTCAATTTTCGGATTGTGATGTTAAAAAGAGCGTACTGTCTATTGTGTCTAACGCGGTCGGAATAGATGGTATAAGCCGCAACATGATAATTCCTATCCTCGACATTATCCTTCCCTTCATCTCCTATATCCTTAACTATTCCATAATAAGTGGTTCTTTTCCATCATTATGGAAAGATGCGCAAATTATTCCTTTACCCAAAAAACTGAATCCCAAGTCCTTCTCTGAATATCGTCCCATATCCATACTACCATTCCTTTCGAAAGTACTTGAACGCCTCGTTCATAATCAGTTGAGCAGGTTTATCACCAGACACGATCTCCTTAATCCATACCAATCTGGTTTTCGCCCAGCGCATAGCACAGTAACAGCCCTACTTAAGATCACGGAGGATATTCGATCTGGTATGGAAAAACGTCAGTTAACGGTGCTTACGCTCCTTGATTTTAGTAACGCATTTAATACCGTTGATTTCGATATCCTCTTAGGGATATTACGCTCTATTAACATATCTCCAACCGTGATTGATTGGTTTCGGAGCTACTTGCTCGGGCGCCGGCAGAGAGTTCGCCTTGATGATTCGCATTCTTCATGGTGTGGCACAATGGCCGGCGTTCCACAAGGCGGTGTGCTATCTCCTTTACTTTTTGCTATCTTTATTAACTCCATCTCCAACAAGCTGTCTTCTTCCTACCACCTCTACGCAGATGACCTTCAAATTTATTGTCAAGCTCCTCTCGAGCAATTGCATGCCGGTGTTGAGACTGCCAATAAAGATTTGGAACAGATATTACAGTGGAGCAAGGCATTTGGACTGAGCGTCAACCCGATCAAAACACAAGTGATCATAGTAGGTAGTTCTCGCATGATATCTAAGATAGATTGGCTCAGTTTACCACCAATTGTCTTTGATGGTACTATAATACCGTATAGCAAAGAGGTCAAGAATCTTGGGTTGGTTATTGATCAGTCCTTATCATGGGGTCCCCAACTCCAGGCTGTGAGTCGAAAGTTGTTTGCTTCTGCTGGCTCTATTAAGCGACTTCGGAACTTTCTGCCAACAGCTACCAAAATTACGCTTGCACAGTCTCTTTTACTCCCTATCTTAGATTATGCCGATGCCTGCTATCTCGACCTTACGGAGGACCAGCTAAATAAACTTGAGCGCCTTCAAAACTTCTGCATACGGTTCATATTTGGCTTGCGCAAATATGACCACGTCTCCAATTTTCGTCATAAGCTCAAGTGGCTCCCTATACGGCTTCGCCGGAATACTCATATTCTCTCCCTGCTGTACAGTATTCTGTTCAATCCTTCGTTCCCACGCTATCTCAATGAACGCTTTGAGTTTGCTCATTCTCAGCCTCAGCAGTCCCGTTCGTTGAGGTCGACACATATACTGCAGTTACATATGCCTATTCATACAACTTCCTTTTACGACAAATCTTTTACCATTGAAGCCATTCGCCTCTGGAATAGTTTACCTGTGTCTATACGTCAGTCTACGTCACTACATATGTTTAAAGATAGAGTGAAGAAAATGTACTTATCACAGATCGGAATAGAGTAAAAATTATGTAATTTACTTAACAATAAATCAGTATCTATAATATTTGTTTAAATATATCCGCAATATATATACATATATATAGTTAGTATAATTATTTATGATATATATATATATATATATATTTCTTATATTTGAAATTATGAGTGTAATATCACTACTAAATTTAGCTGTACACCGTAGTCCCAATTTAATTTTTTCATTTTCTCTCCATCCCAAGGTTGTCTGGAAGAGATCGCTTTAAGCGATAAGACCGCCCATTGCACTAGCAATTATAATTCTATTAAGTTTCTTTGTATATTTTTGTTTAGTTGGTGTACAATAAAGAGTTTATCTATCTATCTATCTATCTAGAAGTGCAGTCAGCCGGTGGATGACGCCGCAACATTATTGCTTTTGCTTCTTCGTTTTCTGTAATTTCGTACTGAATAGGGTAATTTGCATTTTGTACAAGCGCTCTTATAAATGTTTTCTTTGAGACTTTTCTGTTCGTGAATGAAGTGATAATTGCTCTACCAACACAAGGCACTCTTAGAACATTCTTTAAACAGAGCTGTCGCAAGTTAACTGGCTTCATTTATTTTCTGACATTTCGTCGTAAAGACGAACGCTGAGAAAATAGCGTTAAGAAATAGTTTCGTCGAAACGTTGACTTTGAGCTTTCTTCATCCAATAGCCAGACTATTCATAAATGTCTAGACTCGTCAATCAATACCTAATTTTGTAGTTACGATATATTTCGCAGTGATTGATCAAGTTTTTGTTCAAATCATTTATTTTAATATGTGTGTGCTTATTAATTTTATGAAACCGTCACCATGTCTCCACAAAACAAAGCTTGTTGCCCATCACTCCATGTTTGCCCGCTCGGTATCCATCATTTCCATTAATCACAATTAGCGACAGCGGCTGCGACAAACTGTTTGCAACGTGTTGCTCTGATTAACGACTACATCCATCATCAGGAGCTCAGAGTCCCGTGATTGGAAATCACCTGTCGATAACAAACATTTCTGTGGTTTTTATTTATGTGCTAATCGTTTGAACAGTGATAGAAATGTGTTTTGAAAACGGTTTTTTTTATTATTCTAAAATGGGCATACGTTTGACAACAACTCACCTGATGGTAAGTGACGAAGTTGTCTAAGGTGGAGCACGTTTGCCGATGAGATGCCCATTCATTTGATTGATGTTTATAGCAGTTTCAGCATCTGGGCAAATCTCTAACACCAGGTCTAAAGCCACGGTAAGTATTTGTCTTTACTATAAGGAAGGAAGATTTTGCCGGGCGTCACTAGGTACTATTCATTGCCATTTAATAATTGAGAGAAAATTTCAATATTAGGTAGTTAGCGTAAAAGCTCTGGTTATAGTGAACGCTGCTGATCCAAAATGCTAGACATTAATAACACTTTCTTTTGTGTAAGTGACGTATAGGTACCTACATCAAACCACGTGTATAAAATGTAGCGAAAAACTTTCCCCACTCCGCGCATGAGCATTTATTTATTTATTATTTATTTATTTATTTTTAGCTACATTCGAATTTGTACTCAACTTTCAATATAAAATATGTATTACATTAAACTTCCAGCAAACGGTGGTGATAATAAATAATTCAACAAGACGTCAAAGTTTCAACGTGCCCCAAATCTTTGACATAATCCTTCCGAAGTCGCGGCGAAGTTACCCGCGAAGTTAGGCTGCCTTTTTGTTTCCAATATTTTCATGTCCCACCTGGAAAAGTTTCCCGAACTCTAACTACATTCATCAAACGAGTTATTTCGAGGTTTCGCATTAAGGTAATCTATTCTCGTTAGAGGCGATCCTTTTGGTGAAAAATGTTTTTGCCCTCGGTGAAACTGAGTTCTGAGTAATAATTTACGTAAAATAAATCTCACCTAGAATACTTTCAAAACAGTAATCTAGGATCATTTATTTCATTTCTTGCGAGCTTTTTTTAGATTACATTTAAGGAACACGTGTTTTATCTAGGCCCTAAAAATAAATAAATTGAGGTTTTGGATGTGTTATTTCTTGCGTTAAAGTTAATTCGAAATCAAATGGTAATCCCACATGACTCGATTAATGTTTTTATTTTCATATGCCTTTAAATAGTAGAATAAGTTTCCGCCAGTGGTTTTTCGTCATACTTACATCATTGAGTGTTATCTAATTTTTTTTTACCACACGCAGTTAGTATAGAAAGAAAGAAAGAAAGAAAGAAAGAAAGAAAAGACATTTATTCAGGACATCACACAACATTACATTACAATACAATAGAGACATACAGTATAATTGTTCAGTTTGATTGTTGTTAGTACTGACTTGTGTTTCACTGTATGTTTGTATAGGCTTTATAAGAAACTTTTGTAGGCAATTTAACACGGTCAGTGTTGCATGCTGTGTTCACTAATTTTAGGACGGACACTGAATGTTACTGTACAATAACAAATGGGAAGAGGCAAAGAGGATGATAACTGAATGTTACAATGTTTTTTGTTAAATATTAGTCTTGTGTTACGTCCAAACTGTGAACCAAATAAATAATAAAAAATATAAAAAATTGAGAGGGTCATAAGTAAATTACAGGTTAAGCAACGCATTACTCCCCCCAGTAGGGCGATACGGATGTTAGCTATCTATGCATGGAAAATCAATATTAAATTAATTTTGTCCTATTCAGTAATATAAATATTTTGTTTAATCCCGCTCACATTCTACTGTTTTTCATGATGTGGACTTATGTTTCATGTGACAGAGTAATACAAAATGAGAGTACCTCAAGAGTAGCTTCTCACAGCTAGTTACCAATAAAGTTCCAATTAAAAACACAGTCATACCTATCCAAGCAAACGCCGATAGGTCAACAATTCTTCCATCCATCGACCAAACATTTGATAGACACCGACAATATAGAATGTGCTCTCGCTCTCGGCCGCTCTGAATATCAATCCAAACAAAAGCGGGCGCGCGCGTGTATGCACCGTAATCCCGGCTAAATGCAACGCAAGCACCCAGACAAACAGACTGCATGTAAATATGGGTAAGTTAGAGCTAGCCATGTTTGTGGAGTCAGTAAATATACACGTAATTATAGCTTAGATCTCGTGACATCACAACTGAAGAAAATGTGTCATTATAACCAGTTCTGCTACCAGCTCAGAGCCTGAATACTTTAGTTAGGTTATATGGTATGGTTATGGTGGCTATGGCAACTGTTCGTTCAGCTACTCAAATAGACGTCAATTGGATGATAATGGAATTTAGTTGGTTGTCACTGACGCGTCCTCGAATCCTTCTTCACAATCATCCACTAAGGGTGGGTTTATTGATCCATAGTTAAGGTAACCAACTGTAGTATTTAACCATTGATCGAAAAACCCGCCCTAAGCCACCGCTGTCAAAGTTCACAAAGTTATAACAACCTAAATGGAAGTAACTTGCTAACCCGGCCTTCGTTCACACATTGATACCTATTAAACAGATACTAGATGCAGCCCGCGGTTTCACCCGCGTTCCTTCCTTCATACTATTTTAGACACCTTATTTTAGTAAGGGTTTGAATTTCAAAAATGCTTTTTGTAACCCCATGCGCTTTAAAAAATAATATGCTTTCCAAATATCCAGTCTGTATATCCAGCGCATTGACTATAGTCGACCAATGATACAACTTCCCCTCGTACAAAAATTAGTGGTGTATTTCAACCATAATTTCTAATAAATACTATGAATTTCTAATAAATCACGGGAACCCGTTGTCCTTTGTTCCATCCTGCTCTGTTCTTTGTAATTTCGTATTACTTTGTCTCTTTTTATTACCTCGCCCCCTGCCCGCGCAGGTGAGTCGTGTTTGTTCGAGAAACTATACTCACGAGCTATCAACGGGCTTTATAATCTTGGATCCAGCAGTTTGGGCTGCACGATGTCAGTCAGTCATTCACTCAGGACAAAACCTTTTATTAATATATATAAAACGAATGTTTTAACAAGCACCCCGTATTCATAGTTATTCTGTGCCACAGCTACTTGGATATCCTCTTGACCTCGTGTTTACTGAACCCACAACTTCCCTATGGGTGTGGGAGCGTATTACTAAACACTTCAATGGTTTTAACTAATTACTTTCTAGAGTTTCCAATGTAGTACAATCTGTACAATCGAGGTTTATTTTATTCTGTGGCAGTTTTGACGAACAAAGATGTGGTTTCAAACATTATGAAGAAGAAACCTTAGTGTAACGTTTGTACGTCTTTTAATAGTGGTTTTTAAATTAATAACACAAAGCAAAATAG
Source organism: Ennomos quercinarius (assembly GCA_910589525.2). Taxonomy (NCBI): domain Eukaryota; kingdom Metazoa; phylum Arthropoda; class Insecta; order Lepidoptera; family Geometridae; genus Ennomos; species Ennomos quercinarius. The sequence goes on from OU342491.1 coordinate 727,224, forward strand.
TGAGGGCTGTTAGTGTAGAAGAAGAAGAATTCGAATAGGTCATATATCAGAATATAGGAATAGAAGAAAAGGTCAGAGCCTTCAGGTAAGCGTGATCAAATACTAGATCTATGTGCATCTGGTCTCATGTGGTGCTATGTGGTAGGTCTCATATACAAATATATTACTCTAAATTTACTATTTCCTTGTGTTACTTGCCATGTGCGCATAATTATGAATAGTTTGTCCGTAGATGAATTACAATGAATATAATACATAATCCATTCGTTATGTTTCGTCTCAAAACTCAAAAAATTATTTTTAGGACGCAGAGGGTTATTTTTTTATGTAAACGTGACGAGCTAGTCGTTTGGTTGATGTTACGCGTCACGGCTGCCCATAGCAGATTGCAGGTGTCATTCAAAGTATAAAGTTTTGCGTGACACTGCACTGAGCACCCTGAGACATCACACAGTCTAGTAATATGTCAACAAAAACTCAGCAAAATTTAATAAACACATTTCTCTACCAGAAGATCATTTTCATTTTACCTTTTTTATTTTTCCCAATTAACTTGATTGTCGCAGACCCGTCTCTATTGTTTTATTCTGGGGATCCAATTAAGAAAGTATCCTAGGCTTTAGGTCTAGCTCATTAAGAATGTCTTTGTTTCCAAATCTGTCTCGAACCCTAGATTATTCATTTACTTCGTTTATCTGCCTTTTAGGCTTTAACTTAGTTTGTGTGACCGTTTGCAAAATAGTTACTAGTGTTTTACTTAGTTAATACATATTTCTTTCCAATTAAGTTGAAGTTGAATTTAAATTGAGATAACTACTTGTGTTTAATTATAAGATAATAGTGCTTAATTAGTAAGTTGAAATGGCAATGGGCAGGCCACATCGTTCGTAGAACTGACAACCGAGGGGGAAGAAAGGTTCTCGAGTGGCGACCACGTACCGAAAGACGCAGCGTAGACCAGCCCCTCACTCGCTGGACCAACGATCTGGTGAAAGCCGCGGGGAGTCGATGGATGCAGGAGGCGAGCAGCCGCTCAAGGTAGCGCGCTCTCGGGGAGGCCTATGTTCAGCAGTGGACGTCTTCAGGCTTTTAATGATGATGATGAGTGCTTAATTATAGGATTTTGAACTGGGCTTTAAAACCGTGATAATAATTATATTGATAGTACCACAGAGGGTGTGAAAACCAAGTTCCAGTGCCTGCATTGAATACCATTCCAGCCATTTTAGTAACAGGTTAGTTTAAAAATACATGTTTAACGATGAATTATGCTAGACCGTGGCGGGCGCGAGCCGTGCACGAGCCGTACCCCGTGCGAGGCGCGGACGAGGCACGGACGAGGCACGGCTCGCACCCGCTAAATCGTATAAAAACAAACAATGAACAAAAGACAATCGCCAAGTCAAAACCCACGTTGGGAGCTTAGAAGAGCTAAGAACTATATTTAGAGGAACTATTACATTATCATTGAATAAGTAGAGAGACGTTCGTCTAGACGTAATCTCCCTTGTTTGCAATCTAAACAAAATTACGCATAAACACACACACTATTACTAGCTGCGACTACAAACTGCTAGTCTAGGTCTAGACACAGACTAAACGAGCAATCCCAGACAATTAAACTTTCGGAGTTACAGCGCCAGAATAACAAGCGATTTATCAGCAAAATGTTTTCAAAACTTTAACTAGTTAAGTCTGAAACTTTTGCGATTTAACTTGTTCACGTTTTACAACTTTTTTTACTGGCGACAATTGTTCTAACAAACAAACGTGCTGCTATAAGATGATATATGTAGGCGAGACGAGGCAACTACAGTAAAAACATTAAAGTGTAAGTGAATAATGTTACAACGTGGTCATGAATGTATAAAACCAAAGGATTTCGCATGGCAAAAGACACCAGCGAAGCACCAAAATGGCGGTGGTGTAAATGAGTGTGTGAAGTTAGCCCCGCACTTTTTTTTGTTTCCACCCACAATTTTCACGCTAGATTTTTTTTATTTTGGAACAATATAGAACAAACCTAGAACAATTCGGCACAACAAAAAAAATCTAGATTTCAAAAAGTGCGGGGCTAACTTCACACACTCGGTGTAAATACGTGTGATTGAATGGCTATCCAGTTTTTATTATTCTAAATGTGTTAAATTCTGTACTTAACGGTAGTTCCATGCGACCATCATACATATTTATCATGCATAGATGAACTGTTTTTGAAAAAAGTTGTAATGACTAAAAAAATTACTCACTACGGTTCTTTTTATTTTTTCGTCTCTGTGTGTCATGGGTTTCAATGTGTATGTGTCTTACACACCGTACTGAAAGTCAAATTGGTGCAATGAAACAATTTTAAATGTTAGTTCTGCATGATCTATCTAGAGGTTTCTTACATTCATGAACATGGCAGTTCCAAGTCTCAAAGTTTCCATATCCGAGCTGAAATGGCAAAAACAGAATAAGGCGCTTTCCTCCGCGGAATGGCCTGTGCCGAGGACATTTGTTATGCTAATGTCGTGTCTTACGTGAAAATATGAGAAGTGCTAACGTGGATTCGAGGTAGGTGGAAAAGTTTCTACCTAACAAAACGTTAGCAATATTTAAATTACTTCATATACATCAAGGTCTCTTACCTTGATAAATACGAAGCTTCATGTTTCGTAAATGTTCATTATGTTGACTATGTTTTTATGAAATAATATTATTCAGGGTAAGATTTAAAGGTAATTAGGAGACCAAACTAATATCTAGAAAGTAATTAAAGAGTTTTGACAGTCTCTGTGGTGTGGTGGTTGAACAGGATGGCTCATAACACGAAGGCGGTGGGTTGATTCGTACCATAGAACAAGTATTTGTGTACCTGAAAATAAAATCGCAATTATTTGTTCTGCGACTGGGTGTTGTGGGACCATGGTCCTCGTAGTTCCTGGGTCCCTAGATACAGGAAATCCTAGTAAGGGTACAGGATCTATGTATTAGATCGTTGGACGTTATTATAGATGGAACGCATTTATAGAAGTTTACTTCCGATGATTAACAGAAAAAACTAGTGGCGGGCACTTCACATTTTAGCTCTACCTGCGTTTTCTTAATATTTTTCTGTCATTGGATAGCCAGTTATCAATCGTAGTAGTCTAATAGAAATAAATAAATGGTTGTCTTAACCTATTTGATTAGTCAAAAGGATTACAAGAAACGTAACTGTTACGCAAGAAGAAATCTCTGCCGAGGGTGTGCGAGGACCAAAACGTGTAAGTGCCTAACTTCGGAAAAGTCGTCTAGGGGCGCATTTGCATTAGCCTTGTAACGATTGCCATAACCGTTAACGATAAGCTTAGCATTCATTTATAGAAGACGTGTTTGAATCACATAATCAGCACGTAGTACCAGTTAGGTATGTCGTAGAGATAGACAAACTGAAATGCCCAACGCTGGGAATTAAAGTTCCCTTTCATATTTTAGGTAATTTACTTGGAAAAAATAATTTGGCGTGTGTTGGATTCTTTGGGTTCCGAAAAAAATAGGTTATACTTTTATCCTGATAAATAATTAGTAATTTCTTTGTGATTTGTGTGTTCATTACCATTTCAATAAATCCTCTGCACCCAAAGGTTGCCTTGAAAAGACGTTTTTAGCGATAAGGCACCAATTGTTGCCCACTTCTTGTAAATCGTTGTACCTAAGTCCACACAAGCGTTTTGCTGAGTCATTCATAGTCCGAACGGCCAAGGAATGGAATGCTCTTCCAGCAACAGTGTTTTGTCCTGGGTATAACCTGGGTCTTTTCAAGTCAAGAGTGAATGGGCATCTCATGGGTAAACGTGTTCCACCTTAGACAACTTCATAATTTACCATGAGGTGAGTTGTTGACAAACGAATGCCCATTTTAGCATTAAAAAAAACCTATTTTTTGTATTATTTATTGGGGTTAAGAGTAAACAAAGAGTTTATTTATACATATATCAACTCTGTGGTTACGTATATCACAGCTTTCGTAGCAAGGAGCTTTGTCATTATACAGCCCGTCTAAAGCTTTAAGCTGTAACAAACGAGGAGAGAACTCCAGTTCAATTCGCTAAAAATGCAGACCGCTTGCGAAACTAATGAGGTGGAACGTAATGTCGAACATTACTGCGGTGGTGGTACTTACCAATAACGAGAGCTGAGTGATCCTGTAACTGAGATCTTTTGGGATTTGATGAACTCCAACGACGTGATCGTCGTGTTTAGTTTTAAATAAATAAAAGCTATTTATTTCAGGCAATAAACCCATAGTAAAAATGACAAAGTAATACAAAAAACAAATCTATGACAATATTATAAAGAGGAAAAATTTGATTGTTTGTTTGTTTGCATTGAATAGGCTCCGAAACTACTGAACCGATTTGGAAAATTCTTTCACTGTTGGGAAGCTAAATTATCTCCGGGTGACATATTCTATATTATATGTTTTCAGAAAAATAGGGATCCTTACTAAAACTCCTATAATGTAACCCAAGGTGTAAAAAAATTACCTGATGTAAAGAATATTAGAATATTTTAATATTCTTTACATCGCATGCGCTGCGGAAGCTATTATACCCGTGCGAAGCCAGGGCGAGCCGCTAGTTTATAGTAAAACATAATTTAAAAAAACCGAAGTGCAAAAACGCAAAAAGTATTAAAATAAACCAGTGCTAGAACGCACACGGCTTTTCATTTTCGGTTCTAGTTCATATGAACAGATATCCAATGTCCAAATATTGGACTGTGATGAACATCCTCGTACACTGCGTTCAGTGTTTTGTTGCCAGAGCGACTCAGGCGGTTCCAAAAAGACGCAACTTAAGGCTGTTGGTGTTGGTTTACTATGAAGCGGGAAATTCAAAAATTTAAGTTATTCTACTCTTGGTATAGCTAGCCAATAACATTAGGAGGTATTAATTAAAGTCGCCGGCAGAAGACATTATTCCTTAAAACATAAAAATAGCCTATTTGCAATAAAAAATTTTGATTTGATTTAATTTGATTTGACATATATTGCCAAAAAAGTACCAGATTCCACACATTGGTTTCTAACCCATTTTTTATTTTTGAAATGATTTAGGAGCAAATGCATGTAAGCAAGTTAATCAGTAATTTGAAAAGACAATGGGCAGGACACATCGCTCGTAGAACCGACAACCAATGGGGAAGAAAGGTTCTCGAGTGGTGACCATGAAACGTAAGACGCTGTGTAAACTAACCCCCCACTAGGTGGAGCCGGTGGATGTAATAGGCAAGCAGCCACTCAAAGTGACGCTCTATGGGAGAGGACTGTGTTCAGCAGTGGAAGCTTCTGGCTATTGATGATGATGATGATGATGATGACACTACTGTAAGCCGGAGAATTATTGCTAAATATTTATAGTTAAACGTAAAAACTTAATTAATAATCTCCGCTTTCCGGGGTTTTTAATATTTATCATTTATACTAGCTACAAAATATTTTGATTTCCCGCTTAAAAATGGATCACAGACATTGGAGACAAGCAAACATAAACAGAACTCGACATTTCACATTGCACAACTAAAAAGAGTTTGCAGCGCGTCCCTGCCATTGTATTGCAATGAAATACAATTTATAGAGAATTTAATGAAACGGGAGCTTCGATTCTCCATCGCTCCTTGAGATCCTCTCCATCGCTCCCCGAACAAAGAGCGCCCATGAGCGATACATACATCACAGTGATTTCATAACTGTGGAATTATGTGATATTTCATACAAAGTGGGCCATCAATATAGCGGCACAAACGTAAAATCTATCATAATCCGCCCATGGATTGGAACTTGCTTCCTGCAATAGTGTTTCCTTCCATATACCTAATCTAGGCGTATATTCAAGAGCCGAGTGAATCTGTGTAGGTGTGTCCCACCTTCTTCATCTACATTTCCCACCATCAGGTGAGATGTGGCCAAAAACTAACCCATCTACAATTTAAAAAAAACCACCAGTGACCAATGTCTTAAAAAGCGCATATGGTTATAATAATGAATTATTACCGTTTGCCCCCCAAACGTCTCCCCCGTGGTGCCAGGTGGTACCTAACACTTAACGTAGCCCCATACTCTTGGCCATGACTTCTCGTGATCGCTTTTAAATTATTAGAACTGCTTGTTTCCGTGTACAGTTAATATAATAATTGATATATTCTAATGTCTGGTTGCAGCAAGCGTTTAAATCCTTATCAATAAACGCGTTGTAGCATTTGATTAGTTACACCATCTTTTGCCTTTTTCGATCGCTTTCAATATTCAAATGCCAATTAGTAAGGACAAAAGCTGAAGTAACTAATCTAAAACTACTACGCGTTCATTAATAAGGCTGTTAGGTTTTAGTCTTTAGTAAAATAATGCAAAAGAAAACCTACGCGAGCCGAGCTAAGGAAACATGCGCTAGAGACTAGCATAAAGTTTCTTTTTCATAGAAAATGTTGCGATACAGCCCGTCGTTTTCGTGGCCCGATTTTAACAGACGAGAATTTATAGCGCACGCCATTTGGGAGACAGAAAGGAAAAATTGTACACACCTCGCGGCGTTCAAGTTTCGCTCAGAGGGAGATTTCATAAGATTGTCGCTGGAAATATGGCAAAATATGGCGCTATACGGCGAATACGGCCGGCACGCTTGGCGCAAAGGGATCCGCGGAATTTACGGCGTACTGTGCCTGTCTCTTGCATATTTTTGATGTGAACATTTTGCCAGATTTAGTACGGTGCTATAGAAGAAACTGTTCTTCCATTGAGAAGGTAAACAATGATGCAAAATGATACTTATTCAGGACTTGAGTCCGCTACTTGGGACTAAAACTGGAAAATGCGAATAATACGTCGCCGAAAGATTAAAACGTCAGAAACACCGGTGGCGCATCAAGTGGCGTCAATGAAGCGTCAAAAACTGGCCATACGGCACCCATCGCTGCCTGTATTCGTAGCTGGCCGCGACGCGGTCGCTGCGGGCATCGATGGGTACCGAATACAGCTTCGCGTCGCTGACGCAGCCGCTACGCAGACGCGCCGGTGGGGCTGAAGCTAAACCAACGATTAATATAAATACAGTAGATATAAGAAACTTTGAAAAGAAATGAAGGTATATGATTTAAGAGGCAGCTTAGGTTATAATATAAGTAACCTAGACGTTCAACGACCTTCGTCAGGCGACATAATAAAATCCCGCAACAGAAATTTTATCTCCCTCAAGTTAGATATACACAACGTATTTTAAAGCATTGCAGAAATCTACCTCAAACGACACACGACAGTCGTTAAAACTCAACATTGTTGTTAAAGTAAGACAATGACACTTCCGCATCTCGGCCGCATTCCACATTCAAACATTCCGATGAAACAATAAATGAAGACTCGTGAACGCGAAACGTAACATCTAAATGCAGTCTTATTACAATAGACTGCACTGAAACTCAGTCTCAAACCACACAAGCACACAGTAACATTATTTTGTTTACTCTAATCTGTGACCCAAACTGTATCGGTACGTCGCGAGCCATCAATTTTCCCGCGTTATTTCTGTGGCATCACCGGACACCCGTCATTTAGCTGGACGACAAATACATCCGGTTTGTTTGTCTGGAAGGGCGCACGATATTTGTTCAGTTTATCAGGGTCTCCAACAAACATAAATAAGGCGGTGTTTTTGTGTTCCCGAGTGCAGATCGATGACCTCTGTCGGCGTTTGTGTAGGCTTTTGAACGAAAGGTTATTTAGTTTTTTCTTCTTGTCTAAGCATCATAGATTTATTAAGTTAGTTATGAAACAGTAGGGCGGCGCGCGGCATAATCCGGCAACAAACAATAATGATATCTTGGAAATCTGTAGCCGCTCACTGAATCATCACACTAATATTATAAAGGCGAATGTTTGTATGTGTGTATGTTTGTTACTCCTTCACACTCAAACGGCTGGACAAATTCGGGTGAAATTTGGAATAAAGATAGCTTATACATTGCATTTACATATCCTATTTTTATCCACGGGTGACCACCACGGGGCGCAGCTGGTTATTTTATAATAGGACCGTATTTCATCTGGATACAGACTACATACCTACTATGATCTTTAAGTTTATATCGTAGAAATTAAGTACATAAAACTTTTGTACCTTTGTTGATAAATACGTACCCTTATAAGCCTTGTTGAAAGTTTGAAGTGAGATCACTACCCCAACTAAATACTTAGGTACATATTTCTATGAACAATACCGCTTTGTAGTTGTGGAAGAACTAAGACCCTACTTTAAACCTGAATCTCAAAAGCAAACCAAACGTCTTGAAACCGGAGCAAGTCTAATTAATTAATCTTACTAACTACTAACTACTACAAGTAAGTATAGCTGTACAGTTAGGTAAACAAATACAGATCTTACATTATATGTAAAAAAATACACTTTTGGTATTTGGTCGGAATGTAAATGGAAAAAAAAAATAAAAAAAAATGAAAAAATGAAATGATGAATGAATGATGATGATGGATGGTGTAGTGGAATGGAATGTGGATGGTATGTGTATAGAATGTGTGTGGTGTGTGTTCGATGAAAGATCTTTAACTGAAGGCATCATGTGGTATAAAACGGTTCAACCTTCACTTCTTCGCTGCCCATGGTTTTTGAGGACCAATATAGGAAGGAACGAGCTAGTGACGGCTGCACGACTTACATCTGGACATGTTCCTCTTAATAAATTTAGCTATATGATGGCAAAACAAATACGCAAAATTGTGATGTATGTAGGTAACTATTGAAGGACGTGTTTCATATTATTATGGAACGTACCAGAAACGAGGGTTTGCGTCGGCAACTGTTCCCCGCTGATCACGTTTTCTGGCAGGTTGGTGGCTATAACCAGATATTAGCTCACCCAGAATCTGATGATGCCAAAAATCTTTACGAACTCTACCAAGCAGCCATTAAAATTAGAATAAGTTAATTACCTATTTCTGATTAGAAATAAGGGTAGCATATTCTGTAAGAATTAGCCCTATTTAAAATACTTAACTATAAAAAAAAGTATAGCTGTACACGGTTACCCTAACGTACTAATGCGGGAGCATGTATTTAGTCCGCACCATACTCGATGAGTTCAACTCACCTTCTTAGAACAACACCCTGAAGCAAAACAGGAATGTGAGCAGTAACTCAACTCCAGCTATTGAGTTTGTTTAAGGTTGTATTATAACTTCCGACTTGTGGCTGTTTGTACCTGCTAAATTATCAGGCTTGAATATGTTAACTTTGAGAAAAACTAATGTCAGAACAGTAGAGGAAACTGTAGCACGAACAAGATAGAAGGATTTTATTGAAAAAACCTACTAAGTTAGCTTTAGTGTTGCAGTAGCGTGATATAGCACTACAGTGGAGTCGTGCCGTTGCAGCGTGTATCGCATTAGCGTGATGTTGAACCATCGTGAGTCGCAATTCAGTGCTATCACACAATGGTGAATCACACCTTATTTATGATTAAATAAACGCCCGCATTTGACCGCAATCTCACCTGATGGAAAGTGACGACACGGTCTACGATGGTACATGCTTGCCTAGAAGATACCTCAGTGTTGTCGCACCAGCGCAGGACACTCATGACAAACAGACAGATGTTTTTCTTCACCTGGTTGTTATGTAGTGTAAATGCAAATGTTTCCTGGACAAATTAATTTGTTCATGAAATCCTCTCATCGTATTGGAGTCTGCTTTAAAGTTTTAGCCGTACCAAGGACTTCTCGTTTTTGAAGTACCGTTACTGTTCTTATATTGTAACAACAGGTCGAGATACAAAGTTGGTGTGTATGTTCGGTTTCACCGCCCAGCCGCCGGTTGGAGCCGCAGATAATCCCCGATGATCGGGGAACTAATTTTGGGTTTAAGTTGGGCTCTCTTTTGCTTATTGTCCAACTTTTAAACGGTTGTATTGTTAGTGCCGAACTTCGTCTTAACTTTTAGTGCTACTCATGCTATTATCGAAACTTCTCAAAAAAACATTATGATTCGTTTTCCTACAATCAAATTTTAATTGTGTTTCGGCAGCCTCACTGGAGGATCAGCTCCCAGCTTAAGAGTAGCGAGGCACCACCTTATTATCACTGGTGAACGAGGCAATATGTAAAACGCTGTATTTCTCGAAGGTATATAAAAAATTGCTTACTCGCATTTTAATTATGGATGGTCACGATCATGGACTCTCAGGAAAGTTATATTTACAGCATCTCTATACTTGTCCCTACCTTATATTTATATCAAATCCAAAATGGCTCTTTCTTTGTGTGCTTTTCACGCCCTAAAGGTCCATGTTGTTACTACTAATATTATGATTTAAATCTAACGTAAGATCAATAATGTACACGTGGAATGGAATAAATGAATGAGAAACGGCTCAACCGAGTTGTATGAAATTTTGTACACAGATAGATAAGTATATCACCGAAATCAACATATTATGATATACTTCATCATCATCAACAGCCTGAATACGCTACCGCTGCTGAACATAGGCCTCCCACAGAGAGCGCACTTTGAGCGGCTGATCGCCTCCTGCATCCATCGGCTCCCCGCGATGATCATATACTTATAACATCTTTTTAACTCGGAAAACCAAGAATTCGGCGAAAAAATGAGCTAGCTACGAGCGAAACCACAAGGCAACTCTAGTCTATATATATTCCATATCATTAAAGCTCTACAACTTACAAAGTCGCTATGAATGTACACTTTAAAATAACTCTTGTATAACTGCGGCATAAACGCGAACTGTAGACCGGCAGCGGCAGAGACCTAAGCTTGTTAAGTCAGGGCAAATATTACCAAAACACATAAGGTTCTCTAAACTTTACGGAATATTACAGCAGCGAGTAATGTTAAGCTGAGGTGGCAGGTAACTAACCAGAATACCACACGTAACTTTGGGACTAGCGCGAGTGATAACGAAAATAAGTAATAATCTTTTTTAAAACCTAACCTTTTTTTCTTTTTCTTTTGTTTTTTTATACTTTTAACTGTACCTATATAGACTTATTTTTATAATATTATATTTAACGTGACGAATGGTCATCGTAACTAATATGTTTAGTTTTATAAGGGCGGGTTTTTTGATACGCAGTTAAGGTAACCAATGGTTTAATATGCTAACAAATTCTAACCAATGGTCAAAATTTGTTAGAGGATATAACCGTTGGTTACCTTGACTACGGATCAAAAAACCCACCCTAAGTCGATGATTTGTGTTGTTTGTTTTCCAAGAAATACATAAAATAAGTTAGTTACAATATTTCAAAATATTTTTAGCTCTTATTTTTTCGTATTCTTCTCAGGATACCATTTTATTTATTTATTTGATTGGGCATCATCGGATTAGATCTCGGGCTGTCCGCCATATTGGATTTCGAATGACGTCAATTAATTAACCATACATTGTTATCCAAACGAATAAAATAATAAAATATGATGGAGCTCTGAGGTAGGTAACAATCATTTAAAAAAGTATAACAGAATTGATACCCTCCGGTTTTTTGTATTCGGTTGAAAATTTTGTAGTAATTATTATAGAGCTATTTTTTCAAGTAAAGCAAACTTCTTTCCACAACGCACTCTTACCGTAAATTTATCGTAAACTTGTCGGCTATTTACCGAATTAGGGCTATCGCAGTTCGATAATTGTGCTGGCAATAATCCCCTCATACCATACAACGGATCGCTGGCACGACGGCGGCGAGCGCATAATAATGGGTGTAATGCGTTGCGTTGCAGATAGACAGCCCACTGCCCACGGTCTCAAAATGCACCACAGTGTACGGCACAGAGGATTAACTTATGGGCAAACGTGCTCCACCTTAGACAACTCACTTCACTTACCATCAGGTGAGTAATTGTCAAACGTATGCCCATTTTTGCATTTAAAAAAATCTTCTAGATTTCATAAGCCAACGGTGACCGATTCCCATCATGTGAGCCGTATGCTTGTTTGCACCCTATAACATTAAAAACTTATACAAAATTATAATAACAAGCTTTCCAATTTCATCATCATTATCCACTAAAGAAGATGTCCACTGCTAAACATAGGCCTCCCCCAGAGAGTGCCACCTTGAGCGGCTGCTCGCCTCCTGCATCCATCGGCTCCCCGCGGCTTTCACCAGATCGTCGGTCCAACGAGTGGGGGGCCGGCCTACGCTAAATGTTGTACGCGCAGTAGATGTTATTAATTTAATTAGTAATTTGAATAGAAATACCTATAGTAGTATGCCCCATTTGAACTGTCATAAACGCCTGTTTTAAAGGTTTATTAGCATTTTTTCAACTATCCCGAAAGTTATCAAACTGTGTTAGTTGATCCAGACAACGGACATACATAAGCGGATCGCACGCGCGGATTTGTAGATTCTAATCGCACACTCGATCGCACAGCGCTGCTGTGCTATCCGCCACTTTACAGTGCGGTGCCGAGTTGGGATATCATATCATAGCATGGCTGATTCGGACCGCATTCTATTAGAGCGGTTAGGGCTTACTGCATACTTTCTCAAAAAAAAGTTACTATAAATTAGAGCTGAAGCAAACCGTATGTATTCGATACTAAGTAACGGGTTCGCCATCTAGTACGGAGTAACGAGTGCATTTCGTTACTCGCATTTTTCGTAGTATGAGTATCTTCACTGTTTCACGTACGCAATACTACGCGATTCATTGCTCTAACATAACATGGCATGTTATGAGGTATCAGATGTAACGAGTAACGTAACGATACGATAGTAACAAGTAATAATTGTTATAGTAACGAATACATACGGGTACGCTTTTTTTCGTTACTTTTACACCTCTACTATAAATGCCTAAGATTTTCATCTAGTGCAATTATAAATCAAGACTTCTTGATACTTGTGTTCTAAACAAATAATTATAACTTCTAACTTCTTGAATATTTTCAAGTAGTGTGTTACACATACCGCATCATGTCTTGTGGGGAAAGTCAGAGGGCACATCGGTTGATAAGGGCGGAAAGGGATGGGAAGCTATTATAAAGAACATATGTTAAGATAGATAACGGAGTACCCTAAGCCAGCGTTATGGGTAAGCTTTATGAGATCTCTGAAATATGGGTGAGTACGTGATAAAATTGTTCTGAAAATGTATAATGGGAGAGCGAAAACTGATGAAAATCGTTGTATGAACTTTGAACATGACTAATAGTTACACTCCACACTAAGACCAGTATTACAACTACTTTCAGTTGTGATAAAATCATGAGCTTATGAATGAAATCTCGACTAGAGGAGACCGATTTACAACTGAACGTTGTTCTGCAGTATGGGCCATGAATTTAGCCACCTCTATCAACATTTAGTAGCATGTTAGACAAGCGCGACAACGTCTCTAATGATGCCAAGTGACATGGTCGAATTATTGATGGAAACTAGCTCTCCGTTTATTCCCAGAATTTCCGTGATAGTAGTTCCGTAACGGAATCAAGTGCAGGTAGTTCTTAACTTAGGAGATTAGCATAGTTTCACCAACATGATCACACGCACTTGACACTTCGACACTTGTTACTCCTAAAAATAAGTATGAAGGTTGATACAGATCGGCGTGATCGGCCACGCCGCGCCGCCTGCTAAAATGAAAGCCCACCGCTGCGAGTCGTGCCGGCCGATGTGAAGCGACCTTTGCGTTACTAATTGTTACTATAATTTGAGAGTCTTCTAGTCGAGAATGAACAGGTATCTTCTAGGCAAGCATGCACCATCGTAGACTGCATCATCACTTTCCATCAGGTGAGACAGTGGTGGTGCCTATAACTTTGCCTATTAACTATAAAAAAAAATGAACAACTATTTACTTCCATAGCTTTGTCGCTGTGGACTTAACATTGTTTTTCCTACTCTCTTAATATATCCTACTCTTACAGTAACAATTTCTCGTGGCCATAAAATGTCAATAAATTACAAAGGGACTCAACACTTCTGCGTCATCAATTATGTAAGTGCTTGAAGGGCTGTCTAATGTAACTGTGACATTAATATGCGAATAAATTTTTTACGCTGCTGCCATTAATAAAATACCTATTTACTGAAAGGGTCGGTGTGCTGTGGGTGAACAGTATTAGAACTAATGCAAGTTTGGCAAAATTCTTGCTCTGAAACTGATATAAGGGCAGCCTTGATAGTTTAATATCAGGCAAACCTCTAGCACTATTGTTTATTCTGTGCTTTTAGTTTGTCACGACATTCGTATACATAAAGAAGTATTGTAAAGTCAAAGCGGCTAGCTACTTACGTAAATCGCAACAACTTTGTAAGAGGCGTAGAGACCAATTGCTAAGTATTTGCTGTCGCTTTACTACTGCTGTTTCTTTGCTGTTGTAATTTTTACACAATACGGGTACGGGTCTCTTCGCGCACAAAAATGTATCGTTAGTTTCATCTTATCCTAACTATTTAGTAAAATACCTTGATAAGATAGTGATTCTAGGCTAATCATATATTCGTAAAATTTACAACAAATGGTATGTTGAAAACATACCATCAGATTACAAAATTGTTGTGAATACCTACACTAATCTCAATACAATTGTTACTACTGCTGCTACTTCTTTATGAGATACATCAATGCCACACTTGGTATCTCCAGGAAGTTAAGTCACTGCGCTCCACCGCTCCACCGCTCCACCGCTCCACGTGCTCGAAACACATATTTTTTATTAGGGGATATGATAAAACGGTCACTCCGTTTTCGCTCGTAAATAACGCACGCAAATGTGACCGCTTCCGGTGAGTAACGACGATGTATGGGCGTTAGCGCGGATAACGGTCTGTAGATCATGTTCGTTAAATTAGTACTTAGAGATAACGAACAATGGGCTCCTCGCTTGTGTACAACCAAGTATTGTCCCGTTTCATGGCACTGGGGGAAGTGGATAACACTTTACGACACGTTTTCTTATCGCGGAAAATTGTATCCCAGAGTAAGTTTAATTCGTTTTAATGTCGACATGAAGTCATAATGTGTTTAATGATAGCAATAAAAAATTAAGTACCTATAAAAATTATTAAAAATATATATCATTTTGACTTTCATTTCTATTTGAACAGCACTCTATTTTAAGAGCAATAAATATAGAAGCATTAATAAATCCGGTATCGCGATATCTTCATAAACCTAGTTTTAGTGATTAAATATAAAAACGTGCATTAGTGTTATGCATGGGGACAATGCATGTTCATAAAATAGAGTTTATTTTATTTTATTTCGTGGCTATCTCGTTCTATTGTATTGCTCGGCGCCGCGTAGCACCGTAGCACCGTAGCAGGGCGGGTGGCGTAGCGCATGCATTAAATTTTTTATGACCGCATAAATTACCGCGAGCGCTCCGATAATAATGGGGGATGGCTCGCTATTTAACTACGTTCATTGCGACGCAAATTATTATTTATTTTAACGCTTGCCCGCTGTCGCCGCCCCTTGCCCTCCCGCTCTACAATTGAGTTCATGTCACGGACAATTGTTGCAATTCATTATTAATTATGCCCATTAGCAAACTACTGTTATTTGTAACTTTAAATTAAGATTTAAGGGTATTCATTAATTCAAAATGTTGCTTAATTATTATTTCTATAAGCTGAATTGATTCACCTTCCTTAGGTCACGCTTTGAGTTTGTTGAACTGGCGTTGTTGAAGCCGTTTAAAACCCTTACACCTGCATTAGATACATAATTATACTATGATTGTAGAGGATTTCAAATGTACCGAGCATATTGCTGCTGCCCATTTTCTGGCCATTTCCCTTACTCAGCTCTAACGGCACCCACGAGAAGAGATGGAATTGTCCTATTCTTAAACTTGGACCATATGGCCAAATAACAAATAACGGGTTCAAATGGGTTCCATACATAATGTAAAATCGCTTCAATAGTTTAGCAATAAACACGAATAGGAATCAGTAGTACTGACATTTGTAAGTAACCCAATCCAATTTAGTTCATAAGCAAGTTCGTGCGATTATTCAGTAGTCCTAGGGCTTGAATGAGATTAGTTAAGATTAGGTTTCTATTGAATATTCTGATAATAACTAACTTGTGAACGTTGCGAACAAGTTTTGCTAAACTAACTCGGTCTACTAAAGTGGACTGATTATGATAGTTGCATGTACCTACTTCGCATGTTAAGGTAACATAATATGGGGGAATCTACATTTATCTAAGGTGAATTAATAATATTACGCATATGATAGAATAATAACTATAATAACAAAAAAAAAAAAAAATATAAAATAATAAAAATAAAAAATAAAATAAAAATAAAAATAAAATATAAAATAATAATAATAAAATAATAATAATAAAATAATAATAATAATGAAATAATAATATAATATGGGCAAACGCCCATAGCTGCAGCATATGGGCTGTATATAATTTGGGTCTCTTTAAGATTAGAGTGAATATTCTCTTCATTAACCAACATGCCACACCCTCGTGAACATCAGGTGAGTTGCAGATAAACGTTCGCCAACTTGTACAAAAAATGAATATAAATTTTTGACTTGTACCGATCGCTAACCCCAGCGTCCCCATTCATAATATATGACTGGTTTCCCAATTTATTTCATTTTAACTCAACATAATATAAAACATAAATAGTTACGAGACAAAGACATTTTAAAATCATTATTTTGAGATAAGATGTTAATAAACCGGAAGCTGAATTATTAGTGCCCCAAGAATGCCTGGACAACAACTCTCCTGCCTGTAATAACTGCAACCAAAGACTACTTACATCCTGTCGGTATTGTTTGAGACAGCTTTTACACTCCTGACAGGCAAAAAACATGTTTGCTAAGTTCTTTTGTCCGGGTCGTTGGGAGCTTTTTGTAATATAGCAAATTCTCACAAACCTTGTGACATGAGGGTTATAGGGTTATAGGGCTGTCAAAAACAAAGAGCAAACAAATTTTTCAAAAATCTATTTTATTGTGTTTTCCCACACCATTTTGCCACTGATTCTTTGGTGTGTAATGAATGGCTGATCAGGTAGAGTCTGGTAATCACGAGAGTAATATTTAATTTATTGTTGCCTGTAGCTTCCGTTCTGGAGGTACATTCCAATACCTCAGCTACTAAAAGTTCATATTTATACTATTTTAGTTAGAAACTTGCACTACTCATAGTATTTTCGCTTGTAGTAGTTGTGCTTAATAATTAGTATTTCTATTTTCGATGACCTTATTTGACACTTGCATTGAATTTTCGTGAACGACGATTTGTAGCTTTCGGAAACAGCCTGACTTTTTGAAGATATATCCGTGCACAAACATCCGGCCTTAACACCGGTTTTGACAGCCCTATCAAGTAGATCCGGGCCAATAGTCAATGTTTCGATGGCCGCCGCGGTTTATTGCACAACTTGGATATTTCTCCAGAACCCTCCGCCGCACAACTTATTGATATAAAAAGTTAGTTTTATTGGATTTGAGTGATTTTAAGTGGAACAGAGTTGGTTTAGCGGTTTTGTGGAAAAGTTAAACAATCTATTCGTTGTTTACGTCATTTAGGCAAGTTTGTTGACTTCATTATGCTTTTGTCAAGATACTTCAGTTTAAAAAATATATCTGATATTTCACACAGCGCCATCTAGTCCCAAACTAAGCAAAGCTTTACCAGATCACTAATAGAATTACGTCTTATATACTTGCTGTTATTTTGTAAACACATAGATACTGTATGTTTGATCTGAGTGGAAATAGAATTCACAACCTACAGTTCAGAAAGCAGAACCACAACCAACAGAACTATAAGGCCAGCTTATTAGGTCTTTGCAAGGGCGGATCCAGGATTTCATTTTGGGGGGGGGCCATTCTGACAAGATTCGGAGCTAGGGTTGGGATGATATGTGGATATGTAGGAGTGCAAGGCCACTGTCTGCGTACGTAAAGTCAATGGTGATTTTACATATTTTTAAGGTAGGCTATGAAAATTTGCCGCCCTTGCCTCTATGAGCTAATCAAAGCTTATCAGAAAGCTCGGCAAACGACGGCGCGAGCGCAGTGAGCGCAAAAAATCAGCGCAATGGACTATAAAAACGGACGTCACAACAGGTAACAGGAGGCGTGTACTAGTAAAAAAAAAAGCGCGAGTGAAGCGAGCGCGAAAATAACCTACAAAATGCTCGAAATTGCACAAGAAATCTTTTTTGGGTATATTTGCAAGCTATAATCAAAGCTCACCAGAAAAACAACCAAGCAGGAAAAACAATGGCGCGAGCGCAGCGAGCGCGAAAAAACAGCGCGATAGACTGTGAAAACGGACGTTACTGTCACACGCGGCGCATTCTAGTAAGAAAAGCGCGAGCAAAGCGAGCGCGAAAATAACCTACAAAATGCTCAAAATTGCACAAGAAATCGTTTTTGGGCATATTTGCGAGCCATAATCAAAGCTCATCAGAAAAACAGATCAAGCACGGAAAACGATGACGCGAGCGTCCAGTTCGTAGCCCCCAACCAGTAGTCGGACCAGTAATAAGTGGGTAGTGAAAAGAGTGCGAAATATATTTTCCGCAATTCCGCTGTCTTTTTACTCATAAATACAAAGTGTAGGCAGAGGCTGTGATTACTGGCTGTTGATTGGGGGCGGCGAACTGGGTCTTTTACTATGGAATACTTAGTACTTTGCCGTACCGTTAAAGAAAGGTAAGAAGGAAAAGGCACCGGCAAGATGTCTTGTAGACTTTTCTCTATAAGCCGTAACGAAACGCCGTCAAAAAATTAAAGAAAAAACATCGGCTCCCAATCTTGCCACTCCTATAAAATCTGGTGCGCTAGGCTCATGAGATTAGTTAATGTGAGCAGAGTTTATATACGCATAAGGCCGTCAATGTATTCCTAGCGTTCATAGCGAAGCACGACTAGCCGTTTCTAACCGATTGGTAAAGTTAAGCAACGTTTGCTGTGGTCACTACTTTGGTGGGTGACCGCTACAGCAAAAAGTGGTATCAACAACTGAGCGCTACCGTGCTTCGGAGGACACGTTAAGACGTCGATTCCGGCTGTTGTCGTAAGATAATAGTCGTTAAGCCAAATCAGAAGCCCTTGGGCGGCCCCAAAATTCTGACACCAGGGCTGACCACTTGCCTACACGAGAAGAACAAGAACAAGAATGTATACATAATCTATTCACAGTTTAAGATAGCAACTGTGTAAACTTATTGCCGTGGCTGACATCATAGAGACATACAAAATAACATATAACATCAATGGCCGACGACCAACTTATGAGTAAAGTGACTTACGTAAACGTCTTTCTTTATATTCCAACATTGCTTTATTATCGCAAGACTAGTCAGAATATTAGATAGACCAACGGTTTGAAATCACTAGATTTATTTTCAGGTTGAATTCACACGACTCCTGACTCCATTGAACCTTATGGCATTAAGACGTCTACGTTCACGTCTCGACGTTTTGTCACGTTTTGACACCGTTTCACAGGGGATTTTTTTAGAGCTTCTAGTACCTATAATATAACTAACTGACCCGCCCCAGCTTCCCACGGGTTTATTAGTTTACGCCTTATCTCAGTCTAAAAGAAGAGGGAAAAAATAAGCGAAAAGGATGAATGGATGAAGCAGCAAATAGAGGCAGGTGTGCCAGCACCTGCCTCCTTTCGTCTTCATCCATTCATCCTTTTCCATTATCTTTCTCTCTTTCCCATAGTACAAGATAGGAGTGGCTTTGGACCCAATACTGAAGGTTGGAAGGTCTGTAATTTCTAAGTCACAAAACCGATGACCTTGACATATTTACGGAACAATATTCAAAGTACCCGATTTTTAACAAAAAAAGAATGAATGAAATCGGACCATACGTTGAAGAATTACAACTAAGTACATATTTTTAATTTCAGCCCCTATCCCGAGGGAACCGTGCTGAATTTCGGGGTTAAAAGTATCCTATGGCCTACCTCGTAATATGAACTCAAATCATGCCAAGTTTCATTTGAATCCATTCAGTAGTTTTGGCGTGATGCTCAGCCCAGATATAGACACAGACAGACAAACAAAAATGAAAAAAAAATTGTTTTGGCTTCAGCATCGATAATAGGACCCTCCAAAAAAATGTTTCCAAATATCTTTAACTAGCTGCGCCCCGCGGTTTCACCCGCGGATAAAAAGTAGCCTATGGGTTAATCCAGTACATAAGCTATCTATATTCCAAGTTTCATCCAAATCCGTCCAGCCGTTTGAGCGTGAAGGAGTAACAAACATACACACAAACACACATACACACATACAAACTTTCAGCTTTATAATATTAGTGTGATGTGATAGTGTGATGATGATATACCTACGGAATTTGACCTATTACAGTTTTATTATACTGACCATGTGTATTCAAAGTGAGCACAAAGCATTGTTCTAACTTTAAATCTGTACTACTAAAAATATAGAAAATCCAATATTAAAGTTAAAAAAGGTGCGATGCAATATTCTCGCCCCCACGAAAGCCACGGTTCGTGAAAACAATACCGGAGAATACAGAAAAGTTCCGATATAAAGTTCTAAATTCCAATTTTGTACGGCCTTCGGAATAGTCCGCAAAAAGGTTCCATGCGAAAACTTTTTAATTTCTAATTCCGGGGGGTAACTAGGTGAACGAAAATTTCGGGGAACATTTTGTGGCCATTCATTTTTTGTGGCGCGATGCACGGTGCCACAGCGCACGATAGTGTTTAGTGATAAATGTACTTACTTACAATATACAAAGAGCTGCGTTGCAACTGCACCATAGAATACTAAATAGTATCTCTAGTTCATCCTACAAAAGGGTAACTAACTCTCTTACACAGCATTATTTCAATTTTTTATTTGTAATTTATGATTTAAGCCAAATTGCGTAATTTATATAAATACGTTAACCTCTTCGATCGGTATACCTGATCGAAGGTTAACCTGCATTTTTACTCTCGTGACCTTTGACCATTGAATTAAAGGGTGTAGCGAAAATATTCAGATCTGTGCTCATGACACTCTTAATAAATATTCTGTAGAAAGTGAAGGTGTTTAATGTTTTGGTTGAATAAGTATTTTTAGCTTGGCAGCCTACTGTATTTTTGTCTGTGTCAGTGTCGGGCAGGGCGCCGCATGCACGTCACTGGCGATGGCGGCTCGCTTCTCGCCTCCCGCGCGAGGGCGCGGCGCGGCGTGGCGGCGCAAACAAAAGCGTTTTGTTGCGCTAATGTTGCGCTGCAACAATGTGCACATACGAACGTGCAAGGGCTTGTTTCACACTTTTCCAGCTGCTGAAAAGCTTTTCATCCAACAAACGTACAAACCAATTGTTTCACCATTTTGTTCCGCTCCCGAATGCGCTGCATTTAAAGTTCTTTAATTTCCAAATGAGATTTTTTGCTGTTGAAATGAAATGCTTTTCATCGTCATTGTTTTTTCGTTTTTGTTAACTAGATTCGTGAAAGTTTTATGAAATGTTTTACTAATTTAAAACATGAAGGAAACGTTTTAGAACTAAAATCCACAAGTGTAGGAAATAAGTTAACGATGGCCGCTAAAATGTTGACAGAAATTTTCTGGAAAGCACAATATTTTAATTCAAGAGCAGAGGTTTTAAAAAAAGGCAAAAGCAAGAACATGCATGTTAACAAAACCGTTTTGTAATCAGCTTGAGTCCACTCCGCCTGAATGGAATTCACATTTAATCTGAACATAAGTGTACACTGGTACATTGGCCCTGTTTTCATTGTGGCCACGTCTGCTCTATCACAATACTTGAACATTGTCTTTACCTCCCCCTCCCCTTCCCTCTACTACCCCCCACTTCAGACAGCGGGGGCAAGTTAAACAACGTCGCCTTGAAGACGGTGAGACTTAAGGCGAGGCACCCGGTAACTTTTAAGCAGAAAAAGAAATACCGGAACTTTCTTCCACTTTTATTCAATTTTCTCAGTAACGATGGCGCTTTTTTCAAGTGCGAATTGACATAATTACATACAATTTTGAATAGTTTATTTTTGTCTTTCATTATACAAGATTTGAATTAAAATGTTTTAAAACTTCTAAGTTAGTATGAAGTTAGCTTAGTAAGTTAAAGTGGAGGAATAATTAATTAACATTCATAGCGGTGGCGAGGGTCTGACGTTTAATTAAGAGTTTAGTTTAAGTTTAAGAATAGGAATAAAATAGTTATCTATTGTGGTTGTTACTGAGTGGGATGTGTTTATTTTAGAATTTCGTCTGAAGCAAGTTTTTGAGTTTAAATTTAATATAATTTTAAATAAACAAACAATAAATGAACTTTCTCTAAACCAATATTGAATTTCTGTTTTGATAAACAAATCAGTTTGAAATGAAGAAGAGATTGAAAACCTACAATACCTTATTATTACCTTGAATAATTATACTTATTTTAACTTCTTTACATTAATAACGCCGGAAAAATCTATAAACCCAAAACTAATAAAGATACTTTCAAAAATCTTTAAGAGTGATCAGTTAGTGGCCTTTTGTTGCCGTGATTGCAGTATATCTATTTGATAAGAAGGTATCACTAGACGCCGACACTTCAGGATAAAAAAAAATCCTTTATTATACCTACAAACTAGACTAACGTATTTAAATAACGCCCAACGATCACATACACATTGTACAAATAAATAAATAATAAATATGTGTGGTTATTTCACACAGCGCCATCTAGCCCCAAACTTTTTTTTTTTTTTTTTTTTTTTTTATGTGATTGAATGGCGTGACGAGCTAGTCGTTCACCTGATGTTAAGTGACACGGCCGCCCATAACAGTTGCAACTTACCATAGCTTGTACTAAGGGAACCAGATAACTGATAGAGATTTTGTTTTTAAATACATACATAGAATGCTATGTAACACCCAGACACAGAACAAACATCAATGTTCATCACACAAATGTTTGTCCTGGGTAGAAATCGAACCCACAACCAATAGTTCAGAAGGCAGAGCTACTACCAATTAAGCTAACAGACCAGTCAAATGTTTTCGAGTACAAAATCTAGTTTTTAAATTGAACTGTTTGTTTTTAATTTGGCAATAAACTGGTATTGTACCTAAGTCTATTTCTACATCCGCTTAATCCATTGGACAGCCGTCTCAGCTCGACTGAATATCCAGTCGGCAGCCGGTATCTATAGTCGATTACAGTGTGGTCAGCTTGGTGACGTCATCAGAAGCCGGTGACAGTCAGATGCACAAGTTATTGAACATATTGCATTTATAAGGTCTATAATAATACCAACCACTAAACGATGCTACAATTAAAAAAAAACTTTTGGATTATATCCTAGCCGCAATGATAGTCCAAATGATCTTTTCCACTACTAGTAGGTAGCGTACCCAATATGCTGGCAGCATTGACTCGTCGAATTGCAATGCTGATTTGTTGAACCAAATAAGTGCCAGAATTTTGCTCACGCGTCGTAACGACCAGGCGCTCAATATAATATTAATATGCAACTTGTACACGCATTATTTGTAAATATAATGTGACTTTCTATTTCAGCATTAGACGACAAAACGTACAGCTACACGCCATCCATTTATGGTTGATATTCCTTCGATTCGCACAAAGCGGTTTGACTCGACATTTATAATCCGAGCAGCGAAGGAATAACGAAGGAACACTTTACCAGCGTCTTTGTTTCCCGATAAGTACAATCTGGAGCTCTTCAAGTCACTACTGAATAGGTCTCTTCTAGGCGAGCATTTACCATCGTAGACCACGTCGTCACTTTCCATCACGTGAGATTGCGGTCAAATGCGGGCTTATTTAGTTATAAAAAAACTTTGAGAAATTAGATGTAAAATTGGTTCTATCGTTTTAGTGGCTGACTGTACTATTGCTTCAATAAAAGACACGTCTTCAAATTGAGAGCTTTATCTATATGAGATGAGATCAAACGAAGATTGAAGTTGAAGCGATGTAATCTTTAAAGAATTGGTTCGTCGCAAATAGTAGGCAATATTTTGGCCTAGACATCAATGAGTTGATATTTTTGAGTTAGGAAACGACACGTGGTGTGACGATAGAGTGACAAAGTTATTAATAGATAGTACATTAAATGTACTAACTCTGAGATAAATGCAATGGCTCCTGAAAAAGGTTTGATATACCTAAGTCACTCAGTATGGCGCTCAGTAGTGGCACTGCACTGCACTTGTCATCCCCAGACTTGAGTGAATTCGCCTGATATTCATATTGGTCATATTTGTATGTAAATGTATATATATTGAACGTTGAGCTACATAATATGTCTCAATCTTTTAAAATTGTAAAATATATCTTGTCTAATTACTCAGAAAAGATCCTTATTGAGTACACAATAATTTAAAATGATGAAGTATAAGTATACCGTTACAGAGTTACACATCTTGAAGCTGAAATGATAGTTTGGACTGCACCACGCACGTCGTCCTGAGACATCGACACAGTCTACCAATAAACAAATACTTGTACTGTGTCTGGGTGTTGTGGGACCATGGTCCTCATAGTTCCTGGGTCTCTAGATACAGGGAATCCTAGTTAGGGTCCTGGACCTATGTATGTATTTACTAGGTGGTAGGACTTTCCTGCAAAGTTCGTCTAGGTAGGTACCACCGCTTTGCCAGTTATTCTGCCGCCAAGCAGTAGTGTGCAAGCACTACTGTGTTCCGGTTTGAAGGGCATTGTAGCTAGTGAAATTACTGGGCAAATGAGACTTTATGATCTGATCACTCAGTCTAGTAATCTGATTACTAGACTGTGTGATGTCTCAGGATGACGTGCGCAGTGCAGTGTCACGCGAAACTTTATTGTATTTAAAGTTCCGAGTGACACTGCAACTGTTATGGGCGGCCGTGTCGCTTAACATCTGGTGAACGACTAGCTCGTCACGTCATTCAATCGCATAAAAAAAAAAAAAAAAAAAATGTGATCGTTGGGCGTTATTTATTTATTTTATTTATTTAATAAGATCACCGTAATAATTCCTAGTAATTTGACTAGCTGTCCCCTTAAAACTGGAACACATTACGTGCTTGCACATCACCGCTTGAAGGCAGAGCAACTGACAAACCAGTAGCAAACCTAGTAAAACGACACAATGTAATGTAAAGACACAAAAAGAACACAAAAATGCTAATAATGACATTGTTTGTAGTTCTCTACAAACCAAAGTCCTCTAGCAACACAGTGGTATCACACAAACAATCGGCCACCCAAACCAACAATACCTATTGAAATCGCCCTTGAGCCATATTTCTAGGCCAGTAGGTATTGACAACTCGATGGCGGACCCATCTCAAAGCCACTATGTTATCAAATAGTCGTCAAAGTAAAGAAACCTAATCGAGCATACATTTATCTGAGCCAAGCGAGCATTGGGATTGGGCTACTTTGAACTGCTGTATATAGAGGACTGAGAACTGTAAACATAAGCGGTAGCTATAGGTATACTACTTGTACCGATACCTATTACTGGTAATCATTTCAATAGATGTGATTTGTTACTAGCATAAACTTAGGATGTACGAAAATATTCTAGATCTGTGGTTACTACTAAGCTGTTCTTTTTACATACCCAGATTATAATAATCTGACAAAGGCGTGATGTTTACTAGACTATGTTAGATTTTTTACCGGTTTTATATTTTATTTTTGGAGCAATTTGATAAAATCAGTGTACAATTATTTTTTCTTCTTGTGTGCAAATACGTAATTTGTAGCACAAACACACACAACAGTCATACACTTTATTACACACATTGATACAAATTACAAAAATAATACGACACCAATAATTTGCAAAATTACTAGCTTAGGTACCGTTATGTACTTCATTGAGTTATACATATTTTAAGTTCAGCCCTATTTATTGTATCTAAAGGGTCAGCAGGCCAACGGTAGGGCGCGGTCACCTTTCGACATTTGCAAAGTAAACGACGAACGTACAAATAGCTCTATTGTAGTCTTTAATAATGCCTATTAAAAGATTTTCTTTGAAGTGAGATGAACTGAGGCTTAAATATCGAAATGGGGTTTGAGCAACAATGGAAAATGTTTTTTTGCGGCTTATACGTACCTATAGCTAAGTGGTAAGTTTGATTGTTGAAATATGTGACGTCAAATCTCCAACCCAGCCTGCCGGTACCTTTATACCTACGCATGCACTGCAGCATATGACTAACAATTTTTTTTTTAAATCATATATATATATACTTATATACTATTTTATAAAATTAAAGCGACTCACGTTAACCAATATTTTTTTAAATTAAAAAGACTTACTGAATGACCGCATTTTAAATGATTATAAAGACGGTATGCTTGATGATACATCCACGTTACGCCTTATACAGAGCCGAAAAGCGGTAATAAATGTTTGACGGTAGATTCTAACTTGAAAACTATATTAACTTGCGAAATGACTACTATTTTAAATAATTTACACAAAAATATTCCGATATTGGTTTAGCTCTAAAAGGATGCAATGTGCAGTTGCTCGAATAAAAACGAACTTTTTAAAACTCTATTTGTAACGTCCGCAGCACGCGAGGCATCCCCGACCCGGTCAGAACCAAATGAAGTTGCTAGTCTAAGCGTGCCACTGCCCGCAGATATTGAAAGAATAAAACCGACAAAAATGCAGGGATGTAGACTTTAGAGTTCCATCTAAATTTTTGATAATAGCCAAGGAATATGCGCCTGCAAGCGGCACGTTGTGATGAGACTACGATGGCAAATATTACTAAGCTTACTAGAGTAAGTATAGGTACCTATTAAGCCAAATGTGTAATGTATTTTTTAGGAGACGAGTGGCAAACAAGCAGGCTGCTCACCTGATGGTAAGTAGTCACCACCGCCTATGTACATCTGCAACACTGAGGGCAAGCGTTAATTGCATAAAGCTAAGTCGTCAATGTTACTGGAAGTAGGTCCCAGTGCTGAAATGGTTTATACATAACATAAGCTAGCGTTTGACCAATGTAATTTTGTAAAACAAAGTAGGCAAATACTCAACATTTTGCAAACCTTGGCCCTGTTTAGTCTTTCAATTGAAATCCGTAGAGTCAAATAAAAATATTCCCGAAAAAATCGAGTCCAGAGTTACCTTTAAATTCGTAATGAATGCCCTGAATTTATAACGAATGTTTACTTTCCTTTCATATTAACAATACGCTCGTGTTTCAATGATCCAAAAGAAATTCCCTTTTGCAAATGCTAATTGGTCCCGTTTTTTGTTTCACGAGTCGTGTGCGGAACACCAGGGCAGGGCGGATGTGCCCCAGGGCCAGACTTGCAGGTGGAGGGGGGAGCGACGATGGGCGCATTCAATTTTCCAATTCAAAGCAGCGTAAAGAGCATGTGGCGCCATTCGTACGAGGCGGTTTAACGTAATTGAAGATGTGATATTAAGGTTGTTGGTCCACTCTGAAATGGGAAATTTCAAACATTGACTTTTTTTTTTACTTTTGTTCATAGCCCTAAATTAGAATAATGTCAATTACAACCGTGCAGAGGACATTATACTTTACATCATAAATTAAAAATAATGAAAAAGATCATATCAAATACTATTCTAAATTAGTGTGATTAATAAACATAAACACATTTCTTTACATTAACGGTTAGGACCCAATAGGTATAATGTATTGAGGAGCATTACCTACAATAGTTAACTAACAAGGTACAAAAGCATAAAAAATGCCTCAATTTTGTTCTATTTTTGCTCACCAGCTTTTATTACTGGACGCTTATGAAATTGTTGAAATCGCGTCGTATTGTTAACTGCGTAGTGATGGTTTCGATTGCCGTATATCTAAATACAATATTATGCCAAAATGTATTTTTTAAATTTTAAATAACTGTTTGGTAAGTAATACATTTTTGTAATACCATCAGTCCATCATCATCATCGTCATCAACAGCCTGAAGACGTCCACTACTGAACATGGGTCTCCCCACAGAGCGGCTCACTTAGTGGGGGCTGGCTGCGTATATCACGAATACCAAGGATTATTTAATTAAACCGAGAGAAGCATCATTGTTGCATAGTGACCAAACAAAAATAAACTAGATAGGTATGGTATGTTACGTTTTCAATTATTCTATTGGATAATTATCTAATTTCTTTTAAAATAAGTAACGCCCTACGATCACATACATAGACCCTGGACCTTAACTAAGGTTCCCTGTATCTAGGGACCCAGGAACTACGAGGACCATGGTCCCACAACACCCAGACACAGAACAAGTGTTTGCGCTTTTTTTCCAGTGCTCAAATACTTGTCACTGGGCTATGAGCCGTCCTGCTCAACCATCACACCACGGAGGCTGTCGGTTCTATAACTATTGTATTCGAGTAAGCGCTTACCGCTACAAACAGTGCAGGCAGGCTTGCTTGAATTGCAAATTATGCAATAGGTATAGGCAGCTGTTATGACAGTTATGACAGCGTAAATAACGTATTTATGGTGTAGTGGAGGTTATGGTAAACAATAATTTTAATAAAACGTGCGCGTACCCTTGTATCACCATTATATTCCACTGTATTAGCATAGTTGGATACTCAATGTTATTTTTTGTTTATTAAAAGTGGATTTGCTAGCGCATTCATGAAGAGAGTATCATGTAGGTATACCTACTTGCAGGCATATGGATAGACCTATAGGTTGAGCGATAAAATGTAAAAATATATAAAATTAATTAATAATTATATTTAGTTGTAGCATTTTTGTTAAATATTTATTGAGGTAATTTCCAAGCATCTCTCAGGATATAGCGCTGCCAACTCCTTTCGGTTTTAAAAGGATAAATTTGTACATCAGAGTGGCTGGTTTAATTTATGTCAGATGTTATTTTTTCGTGCAGTTAATTTTCATATCTATTTACACACAACTAAATTATGTACCTACCTACATTCTGAACAACGAAACTTCCTCGAAGTGCGTGACAACTTCAAGACAAAATATAATCAATTAAGTCGTAAGTGAAGTGAATAATATAAATCCACGTAGACAGGTTCGTCAGGATTAATTGCGAGTGAAGTCGAGTCGCGAGTTTTGTAAAGGAATTAATTACGGGCAAGTCGCGTGCGGCGTCAAAGGAACTTTCGCTCTTTGTGCGAGTAATTGGAGGTGCGGGCCGCCCCCCGCCCCGCCACCGCCTTGCGCCGGCCCTGGCAAGGTCACCGAGTGCGTGGAGTTTGTTTGCGCTTGTGATACTCGTGATTATGACACAAATTGTTTTGAGTTTTGTGTAAGATTGCGATGGAAGTCTGCAAACTTTAATAGGGGTTTAGAATCTGCATTAAAAATTGACTTTGTTTTAATTAAAAGTTAACCCCGCTAAACTTTGAACAAATATCCAAAGCGTCCACGAATTGAGTACAAAAAATACCAACAGAATTGATTAAACATTTTCCGTAGATGTTATCAAAAACTTTTGCATAAAAACATTTCATTTCCCGCAAAGTGTCCGTTTGATATAATGGGGGCCGCCAGCAATTTATATTTATATCGCTGCACATTGCATATTGGACACACTCAGAATTGGATATTGGGGCAGATGTGAATTTAAAATCAACGATATCCAACCCCCATTCAATAAAGAATCGTTTCGAGGGTAAAAACTGCGATTAAGTTAGTAGAGAGGATCCCTACTTTACTCAATCCCTGGTTTTTGCTACACCAACTTTGAAAATCTGGTATAGATTCTTTTTCAAAATAGGCCTAGTTTTTTTACCCTCTAGTCCTCTAACCGTTACTACGTCCGTACACGCATCATATTGATAAACTGGTTTGAAAATGCAATATTTCCAAATGTTTTTGTCAAATAACTACAATATTTTTTTGTATGACGAGCTGACGCAGCAGAGCTCTCTCTCTGTGTGATGACAACTGTGCTGATTTATTATGATAGTTATTGAACCAGCTACGGTGCCATGCGAGTCCGTCAATTACTGAGCCCACTGGTACGTAACCGGCGTAATCAAATGGAATAGACACCTGGACTAACACGACATCTTGTCACGATCCACTTCAACGAAGGTGCTATACCATTTTTTATTTTATTTTTTATATTACTCTATAGAGACAAGTAAAGATTTCTGTGACAAATATCTCAATCTCAATCTAGGGGATCAGCGTAAGCGGTTATATTCTCTTTGAAGGAAACGATTGACTTTACACTGTAGATAGAATTATTAGCAAGGGAGTCGGAGTGAGCAAACAACCTTCTGTAGCTTTCAATAGAATTACTTTTCCGATGGCATAAGTATACCTACCTGCCTGTAATAGTTCTGGACTTTTATTTATTTGTAATAAACCAAATATTTTATTCAATGCGTTTCCACAACAAAGATAATCAAATCGAATTTTGATCGCAGTGTTACGGTCAAATAGTTTTTATGGCTGAAATATTATTAATTGCGTTATTCCTCGCAAAGAGACACGATATTTCGAATTCAGTGAGAGTAATACAATTAATGATAAGTTTGTACAGAAAATACAATGGCTTACCCAATTTAGATTAAATTGGGTGAACCATTTTAAATTAAATTTGTATTTCATCCAAAACTGTAAATCCGTACTACCTACTGTTTGTTTGTGTCACTTTCGCGCCAAAATGGTTAAACCGATTTCGATTTAAAAAAAATCACACAGTTTGCTTACTCTACCGAGATCACATAGGATGCTTTTGATCCCGGAAAATTGGGAGTTTTTACGGGAAAACAAGTAAATTATTAATTCATAAATTACGGATGAATCCGCAAGGTGCAAGGTGCAGTCATGCAATATATCCAAAATTACTCCGTCCCCTTAAGTTCTTTAATCGGCATCTCTTCCACGGTGGTAATGACGTGTCGTTCCTAATTTATGACAGTGACTTGCTTACCACACCCCTTCCATACCATTATACTTTTTATCACCACCAGCATAAATCATATATTGCTATAGCCGAAGTGCGTTTACCTCGGTTGAGGTTATTGAGTGGAGTGGCTCTCTACTCTAATAGATTGAGTCTTTGAATACCTCTACGTGACATAGTGTTCAAGGGTTTAATTTATGAATGCAAAATTAAGAAAAAGTTCTTTGATAGTATTTTCATTACGCGTAATCACCTAGTACAGGGTTTAGCAGGCTTTAAGGTTTTCTAATATGTATATCTTTTCACTAAACTGCTACTCTGCAGAACAACTAAGGCCCGTATTACAAAACAACGCTTAGGGTGGGCTTATTGCTCCGTAGTTAAGGTAACCAATGGTTAATAATTCTTACAAATTCTAACCAATGGTCAAAATTTCCTAGAATTTTTAACCTTTGGTTACCTTAACCACGGATCAAAAAACCCACCCTTAGTCGTGTTCCGGCACTCACAACGAGACTTCATTCACAAAATGATGTTGACTGATGATTTTGGCATTAAAGCCACACAAAAACGCTTCGGTAGTGCCCCTGGTGTTGCAGTATCTATAGGTCAGTAACTGCTTACCACCAGGCGGACCGTCAACTGGTTTGTATGTATTTTTTTAACAAAGATATAAAAATAGGAAACGCATCACATTTATAATGTATCAGTAGGAAAGTATAGGGCTGCCAACCAAAACAAAAGGGTAGGTAATGCAATAAAAGTGTAGAGCTAACTACAATACAGCGAAAACTTAATAACTTCTTCTTTATCACCGTACCAGTCCTGTTTCAGGGCAGTTGTTATCGCCGGCACGGTGGTGCGAGATTGATGCATTCACCCTACAATGTTATAGCCTACCTGCGATGTCGCCCTGTCTCGCACGTCATGAACCTTATTTATTGCAATATCCGCTACACTTTATCTTTTACAGTCTGGCGCAAAACTGAAAATACATTATATATATCGCTGTAGTGCAAACGAGAAAACTTGCAATTAGTGTACTGCAATAAAAACCTATGAAATCGTAGAACCTGTATACCAAGTTTCGCTAAGGTTACTTGAGGAATAAGACCTGTATTACGCGAGTACCACCAACGTCACACATCCGGACAGATGAAAGCACTCCGCTCGCTTGGTATACCCCTTCTCTTGTCCATACAAAAAGTGCCAACGCTTTTCCACCTCTAACTGTTATCCGATTTTGATGATTTTTTTACATATTGTCTACCCAGTAAAAAACTATTCTCATACGTCTTCCTTTTAAGTTTTTACAATATCTTCGTATTTACTTATAGCCACTTAAAATTACGAATTTTTGGCGTCAAAATTATGAAGAAGAAAAGCAGTTGTAAATAGAACACGAAACATATTATTAAAAAATCAAGACGCACAAGCATAGATTATAACCTATCCAAACGATTGGCACCAAAATTAAAAGTTTTTGTTAGGTTTCAGAGGGTGAAAACCATTGGCACCCGAAACGCTAAAAAAAATAGGTAAATTAACTCATAGGCTCTATTGTCTTTGTTATCATACGTGTGAAGAGCAGAGCGGTGGCAATAACATTTTCAAAATCCAGGACGGTTTTCTTAATGAGTTTATCAGCAAACTGCGCTTAGTTCATAAGTATTCATGCCTCGCCGTCGTATCTGTCTTGCGACAGCTATGCATAATATAACTTGACTTAAAATATAGAGACATTTACAGAGGTTTGAGAAAGGGCATCGTCTGGGAATGTCCTTTTTCAGTCCGCAGAATTTAATATCTCTCGCAAAGCCCTAATGGCTGTAAAGAATCCAATTTGGGAGGTATTTGGAGACATATCTTGCCTGACATTTCTTTATTTTTAAATTGGACAGGCAATCGACTTCTCAGCCGCACGAGAACAATTTTATTGGAAAGTAAGCAATGACTAAACGATGAAACCCCCACTCTCAAAGACGATGGTCACGTCCAGTAAACGATTGGATTTCGGATAAATTAACATTTAGTTTCTTCAGTAACAAAACTGTGCGACTGATTCTTTCGGGCCATATCTGTGGAATCAACTGTAATCCTACAAGTCTACATAATACTTGCGCCTTTTGTAAAGTTGTAACTGGCGACACTATCGTGGAGACTCAACCAAACGTGAAATAGATTTTTTGTAACCACAGTTCGCGCTCTCCATTGAAACTCGGCCCTCTATTAGATTATACCGACTCCGGGCAAAGATCGAGCGCTGTGATGAAAAAATATTTTTTAAATTGGAATTTTTACTCTGAATGCGATAAAAGGAAAAATATGGTGATGATATTTCTCCATTGACGGCGGTGGTCTGGGGACTGTGCGCTTTGAGTTGTGTACTTCTGTGTGCATGACATTCCAGTTGATTTGCTTGCGTTTGTGTTGTATTACAAAACTCCCACATATGCGCCACCTGCTCGAAGTTTACTGGTTTGGTCCTATTAATATAAATACAATAAAATATCTCAAAATTGATTACTCAAACTGCTGCAATAACAGTCACTAGAACAGCATAAACCAAACACCGAAAACCTCTCGCATAAAGAAAAAAACTTCACCAACAACACACCGGAAACTCATCAATAAAACCACCATTATTATCGCCATTATTTATTAACTCCCATTATTTCTCCAGTTTTCCCTATGGGATATCTTTCTCGTTATGGCAACATTGGCAACCATAGAATTACTGCACACATGGCCGCATGGCGTCGTAACTTTGGCCCAAGTGTCAGAACTTAGGCCATATCGCATAGGGCTAAAAGGAAGGGACATACGAACGTATTTACCGAGTATAATAACAATATTCGGAATGGCACAGTAACGGCCTGCCCGAGAGCTTTGGGACGCAAGTTATAAGATTGGAACTTTTAATTTGAGGATTCGCTGCGTCGGCGTGGGTGTCGGCGTCGGTGGCAAGAAACGACTCTGTTTGCCGCGCTTTCGTTTTACGGAGACCCTCCAATATTTTTGTGGTACTGTTTTTTATTAGGATTACTGCTTGCTGTTTATTCTAATTTCGAATTCAGTACGCATTATTGTGGTAGCCACTTTATCAAAATTGCATATAGTTTGGACTTACGTGTACTTTGGCTTACTGTTCAACGCCTTAGCTTTATGCCTTCACATAATGCCATTTTCGTCACTTTACCAGGAAGTTTTAACCAGTTATATGCTATATTAGACGTTTTAGACTACCTGTGTATAATAAATTTGTATAAGCAAGTTTGAGAGCATGAAAATGTTTATGAAAAAATAACTAAAGCAAATACCTCATCTAGTCTCAATTTACTTAAGCGAAGATACTTATTTGAAGAACTGTCACAGAGTCACAAAGATTTAGTACATTTGAGTGACAAATAGCAGAGCAATTTCTAGAATTATCTCAAACGTTCACAGACAGTTGAAAGGCTGTTTGAAAGTATGTAGCTTATACTGGGTGGCGCAAAAGTAAAGACCCTATTTGGTTCAGCTATAACATTTTTTCTAAATTAGAAAACTAGATTTAGGTTTTTTTAAATGTATATTTGTGCCATTAAATTTCGTACCATTAGGATTTAAAGATGATGTCTTTTAAATGGTGACCTCCAGAGTTGATACACATTTGAGCCCTATTTATGACATTTTGCAAGATGATTTTCCTTCAAAATTGGTTATGAGTGACGAAGCGCATTTCCATCTCTCAGGGCATGTCAATAAGCAGAATACTCGGTTCTGGGGCACTGATAATCCGCGCATTATTCAAGAAACACCTCTACACCCACTAAAAGTTACTGTATGGTGTGGCATCTGTGTTGACAGAGTGATCGGACCCTATTTTTTCGAAGACGCTGGAGGCAATGCGATAACTGTCACTGGAGAACGCTACAGAACCATGTTACGTGAGTTTTTGATACCCAGTTTGGACGAATTGGGGCTGGAGCACATCTGGATTCAACAAGACGGCGCTACGGCACACACAGCGCGCGACACTATGGACTTAGTGAGGGACGCTTTTCCAAGCCGAGTTATCTCTCGTTTTGGCGATTTGCCTTGGCCTGCAAGATCACCCGATCTGACCAGTCCAGACTTCTTTCTTTGGGGTTTTTTGAAATCTCGGGTGAACAAGCCACAGACTCTCGCAGCTCTAAAAGAAAACATTCGTCAAGAAATAACGAACATATCGCAGGAAGTGTTACGGCAAGTTATGCAAAATGTCATAAATAGGGCTCAAATGTGTATCAACTCTGGAGGTCACCATTTAAAAGACATCATCTTTAAATCCTAATGGTACGAAATTTAATGGCACAAATATACATTTAAAAAAACCTAAATCTAGTTTTCTAATTTAGAAAAAATGTTATAGCTGAACCAAATAGGGTCTTTACTTTTGCGCCACCCAGTATCTTGAGTCGGAGCGTACAGGGCGGCGTTTCACTCAAATTTGCGACGCTATAAATAAGGTTTTAACGACACTTGAGGTTCCAAGGGCGCATTACCCAAAACGTTCTTCATTTTAATGTGCCTTTGTCAGACTGTGCGTTACTACGTGCCACCGTCTAGTGCTCAAACACCCAAATTGCTGTGCATTACTTGCTCTAAACTTATTATTCGCCAGACGTGTTCCATTTAAATCTCAGCTTAAAACTCTTGAAGCATTTCAAATATTTTTAGATAATATTGTGAGCTTTTTACGACTTTAAAGGCCTTTTTGAAGATTTTAAAACAGACATAAGGTTGAGTAATGGGTCTTCTCCATGCAGTTACGGTTTAATTCGACACTAAAGATGACAAGTGCTCTATTAAATTCAAATGAAGGAGCCTAAAGTCCCTAGTGTTCAAAATTAAAGAGATTTTCAATTCATAATGAACCTCAGGCTGTTTGAATGAGGTCTGATTCTCATCAGATTCGTGATCATAAATAAAACGAAGAAAATCAAAGTCAATGTCAAATAATTTTTTGGAAAAGCTAATTTTAGTAACTATGTAACATTGTTATTTTCTCTAATCTGTGCTATACAATGAAGTTTAGTGTATAATATAATATAAAAGTGTTACAAGTCACAATCTGATAACATAATATACTTCATTTAAGTTCATCATTAAAATGAATCTAAAAAGCAAAAATAAAGTACCTACATACTACCTATGATCGCAGCCAAATAAACTACTCCAAAATTCCGAAACACTAAAATAAGACAGGTTATATTTGCTACCGCCGTGTGGTCCCGGTTTGCGAATAGGACCACCCCATCTCTTCCCGTGGGTGCCGTAAGAGTTGGCTAAGGGAATACCCAGGGAATGGGCAGCAGCATTCTTCTCGGTACAATGAAATCTTCTGCGATCACCAAGCCGCCTGCCAGGCGTGGTAATTATGGCAATCCGTATGATAAGCGTCCAAAGTGGCGTTTTATGAGGGAGGCCTGTGTTCAGCAGTGGACGTCTTCAGGTTGTTGATGTGTGTGTGATTGTGTGTGTTTACAAATTCCATGCAGCACTGACAATGAAACACACCAATACCAAACTTAAGGTACCCACATACTCCATGTAAACATTAAGTCGTATATCCACCTAAAATGTATGTGTAAGAATATTAAATGTGCTCGCTTTAATACACTTTCTTCCACAAAACGTTACACATAACGACATTAAGATAAGAATTTCTCCTAATGAATGTATGTAATAAACCGCTATAAAGCTCGAGCCAGACTAACTGCAGACATTAAGGCGAGTGCAGATTTGTTTGCGGGACAGGGTGGGACGGGGCGGGATAGACCGGGGCAGGCCAGGGTACAGTGGGACATTAGCACGGTCCACAGGGCCTGTGGCGGGACAATAATAGTGATGTATCACTTGCTGCTAGCACCAGTTGGCAATATGTTTGGTCTGGAATAAAGGACCTAAGTACCTATAGTTAGAACACTCGACGTTTTCTTATAGAACAAAAACTAAGGATGCATGATGGCTTTGTATAGTTGAGATTTTGTCCAATCATTTTTTACTAAGTATTGTCTAAATGAAGCTGGCATTAACATTATGCAGACTATAAGATCTTTAGTCTAAGGTTGTGGGCACTCGATGGCCCACGTTCGTCGGTAGTCCCAGAAGTCCCCTTAGGTCGTGTAAAGGAACTACAAGCATAGGAATAGCATGCTTTAGAAAGAATTAGAGTTCATGTGGTTTCGGACTTGAGTTATTAGATATACGCAATCTGAGTTTGAATTGGTATATTATGGTGGTAAATCTACTCCCCAAGGTAGACAATGTTTCTTCTACGACTTTTCTAAATTAATAGTTTTTCATTGAAGAAATGCCATGTAAAGTTTACGTTATAATTTTACCCAATCGCTTTGAAGATAGCCCTAGCGCACTGCGCAGCTGGGTGTGTTTGAACTTCGTTCTTGACCGAATGCACTTAAATGATTTCGACGACCTGTGTTTAGAAATTTTTGTACGTGCAATTTTGTGAGTGCATTTATTTTTTAATATGGAGGTTTGGAAACATGCAGTTTCAAGTAAGGCTCTCACAACTTGCGGGCTATCATGGTTCCAGTCCTCCCCCCCTTTCGGGATAACATACCAATTCAAACTCAGCCTTTTTATGTTTAGCAATGGAGTATGAGAGTCCACAGAATAATCTCAGTAGTTCTTTTTAAGCAAAGATTATAAAGCCGGTTGATAGCTCGTGAACATAATTTCTCGTACCACCACGACTCACCTGCGTGGGCCTGCCCATACTCGACAAAGCCATACGAAATTACAAAGAACAGAGCAGGATGGAACATAAGACATCAACGGGTTCCCGTGATTTGTAAGAAAATAGTAGTTGAAATACACTACTAATTTTCGTATGACGGGAAGTTGTATCATTGGTCAACTGGATTTATAGTCAATGTTTTTAAGGAACTGCCAAATGAACAACTGAGAACAAACAGATGTTTCAGATCTTCTAATTTGAGGTCACAACGAACGGTTGATAGCCGACAATAATAAAAGCTAGCAATAAATCTTTAATTCCTTTTAGATTTAAACTCAAGCTGTTGAAACTCTTTTTACGGGCGATATAAATCTGATAACTAGTTTTAAAGGCTCGCTAAGGTCTGCATCGAGTAAAATCAATTGAGATAGCGCTATTCAATGAGCTGCAGGGGTGTAGTGGTTCAGTGGTGCAGAGGCGCGGCGGCTGCAGCCTGACGTCTTCGGCCCGGTGGCGGCGGTTAAACAAGTCTTTCTGTACCAGAAGGGTGATTATTTAATTTCGATAGGCAACTGGGTGCACTTTTAGATAAATAGATTGAGTTATTAAATGATTTTAGTTTTTTAACATGTAATTTGAGATGAAATGAGTTTTTAAATATTTAATCACTTTCTTGCACAGAGCAAAAATTCTAAAGGTATTTTTTTAATCTTATTTTGCATAGTTTACGAACAAAAAACAAACTAAATAATGCCTGATTTTATAAATATGAAAAAAACTCAAAATTTCAAAAATAAAGATTTTTCCTATACTGTTCTTTTTTCATTGATTTCGGCATCGAAACTAGTCTTTTGTGATTATTATTAACTACGATAACAACAAATATTCAAATTAGTTGCAATCGCAAGTTACATAATCGCCTCCCAGCTCTGGCTTGCCATCACCGGTTCACATTAATCTTCCATTCAGCCCACCTTCTCTGAATAAATGTCTCTCGCTAGCCGTATATTACCTACTCTGCTCAAGGCTTACATCACAGCGCCGTCTAGCCCCAAACTAAGCATAGCTTGTACTATGGAAACCAGATAACTGATACAATACTTA
Organism: Ennomos quercinarius; assembly: GCA_910589525.2. Classification (NCBI taxonomy): domain Eukaryota; kingdom Metazoa; phylum Arthropoda; class Insecta; order Lepidoptera; family Geometridae; genus Ennomos; species Ennomos quercinarius. Next base: position 765,950 of record OU342491.1, read on the forward strand.
GATACCTTTTTTTAAAATACATACTTAGAACGCAATATAGCACCCAGACACAGAAAAAACACCTATATTCAGCACACAAATGTTTGTCCTGGTTAGGAATCAAACCCACAACCTATAAAGTTCAGATGGCAGAGATGCTACCAACTGCTATCGGCAGCTATCAGACATCAGACCAATCAAATCTAGATTTCTCCGCAAGAAAATAACCTATATCTGCTTAGAGGCGACCCAAAGTTACACACCAATTTTTCCACGGGAACTTTTAATATTTCAACACTGGCCTGTTAGCTCAGTTGGTAGTAGCTCTGCCTTCTGAACTATGAGTTGTGGGTTCGATTCCTACCCAGGAGTCCCAGGACAAGCATTTGTGTGATGAACATAGGTGTTTATTCTGTGTTTGGGTGTTATATTTATACCTGGCCAATACTCTCAAGTTAAGAACCGGAGACCAAGCAACTATTGTAGTAGGTAGTTGCTTTAAAAAATAATGAAGCACTGCGCCCGTTTAAACAAGCAACTGACCATGTTCCATGTGTCATTCTAAGTTCTAGCCTCAGAGTTAGATACCTATCTACTTCTTTCTTTTCTTTACCGCCGAATTATCGTTGGTGAAATGACTTGCAACCTTGGTCATTTCTTTATTATTGGTATAATTTTAGTTTGGTTTGAGTAGAGATGTAGCTACTCTATACCATAAGCTGGAACATGCCTGGTCAAAAGTGTTGACCTATCTAAAGTAAAAAGAAACTTGTTACCTAATAAATAAGACTCAACGTATGGTTACATCTAGGTACACTTCATTTCGAAACATTACCCGCGGTTATTCCGCCTGACTCCGGCTCGTATATCTCGGAACTTAAGCGTCATTCTTATTTATGAACGGGTCGAAGAGTTGCTTTTAATGCCACTTAATGTGTGCCTGGCTGTGGTCACGGACACGAGTGCTATTCACGGTGTATTGTTTGATCTTTTTGCATTAAATATTTACGTTCATGGTCTGTTAAGTTTGAGCTGTTTCCAGTAGGCGTTATAGTTAGGACTTTCCAGTAAACTTATTCATGATAAGGACTAATTTCTTCCCAGTCGTCATTGTCATCAGTCCAATACTTTCCCGTTGCTTTCATAACTTGAGGAGTGTGTAAGCCATAAGTCATTCCCAGTAATCTTACCAATAAATAAATAAATGTTTGTGGACATGTCACTCTGCGCCATCTAGCTCTAACCTAAGCAAAGCTTTTTTTAACGGGCAATGTGCCTTTATTACTCAAGCTAACTACTACAATAATAAAACTAAACTAAACTAAAGCAAAGCTTGTACTATTAAAACAAGATTTTATAACAAATATTTGTAATAGTAATAATTGGATCAATTTGTTCTTGTGGTATACGCCTCAGTAGATTTTATGCACAAAACAGTTGGAGGTAAGAAACAGATAGTTAGATAGATAAACTCGTTATGGCACACCAAATGAACTAAAAGATACCAAAAAAAACTTAATAGTGTGTAGTATCGTTATGAATTTGACAAGCTCATCATCATCAGCAAGACGTCCACTGCTGAACATAGGCCGTGTAATACAATCGCCATAACCATTACTCTATATTGACACATTTTCTTTTCACGCGCTGAAATTCTCACGATCGTATTTCATAGAAACGGTATATATTCCAGCTGACAACACAAACATAACCATAGAAATACAGCGTTACGTTTTTCTCCAGCAACTGTAGTTTACTGTACTCGCATTTATTCCCGATACATTTGTCTCGCCCATTGTCGTGTGTTTGCGATGCAGCTGGTCTATTGGTTTTTCATCGGCAGCACAAACATAAGCCACTGTTTCATATGGATTTCAATGCGATACCGCTGAGACTTGAATAAGTCGGCTTGCCTTTCTTGAATAACAATACACTGTATTCTATTTCAAAGCTGTGTTCTATTCGCACCGATTTTAAATTGAGTTTGAGAGAGAATTCAAATTTGAAGTTTAGTTTGAGATAAGCTCTAATACGTGTTCGAAATACGATGAGACGCGAATGTTATTTACTCGTTGTAGCTCAACTACTACGCCGTAGCAATATCGTAGCAAGCGCGTAGTAAGTCTACGAGATATCACCAACGTAGCTCTTTCGTAGGTCAAAATGGTAGAAAGAAAATTATAACTGGAGCGACAATGTACGTGTGATGAAATTTAAATACGTCTGCCTATTTAAGGCTTTCGCTGATATTACGTGTAAGCCTGCTTTTTACGAACCCCATTTCCTCTGCAAAAGCAAAACTATACGTACAAAAAGTTTTAAATACACACCAATGTTCGGTGTTTCGGTCGTGTTTCAGGCCTTCCCCGTTTACATTGTGGCGCGTGTTTCCATTACCCACCTCCACGTGAACAAAACTGTGTGGAACAACTTGTACAAACATCCGGACGGACAGCATTAGTTTACGGGTGTGAATTGTTTCTACGTGTTTTATTTGTGCGAGGGTGCGTAGTCAGGCGAGATGGGTGAGGGTCTCGGGAACTTGGTTTTGATACAAATTAGTTATTTGGCATAGTTACTATGATAGCCAAATGAATGCCGTCCCAATGACATGGTTTACTTCTATTATTTCAGTACAAAACCATTTGGCCTCCCGTCTTTCCAACTTTTACGGTCTAAAGCTTGTGTGGGCCAATCCTTCGCATTAGCGTCCAACTCGTCCCTCCACCGCCGCCTAGGCCAGCCTCGCGGCCGTTTAATTCCCAAGGGAACCCAGTCAGTGGTAGTTTTCACCCATAAGTCTTTTTTCATTCGACAAACACGTCCTGCCCAGTCCCACTTGAGCTTGGCGGTTTTTTGAGTGAAGAAGAGATAGTATTAAAAAAAAATGCCCTTCGGACTATTTGGGCTTCCTGATGGGAACAGGTTACTGAAGCCCAACCGTAGCCTCTATAACGCTACATGTGCCACTAATGCTATACTTACCCAATGTTTTTTGTATCAAAGAAAGATTTCATGTAAACTAAATAAATGTTGCAGAACAATAATTCAAACTTACACGTACCTACAATCATATCGTCACGTATTTCATATCTAAAAAATTCAGTCCCTGGCTGAGGCCCTGTGCCTATTCATGTATTGTGTTCTCTATTTATGTGTGTCTGTGGTTCCATTGTCGCAGCTGTGAACGGAGGCTGTGTTACTTACGTGACGTACCCCCTACACACATTATGAAACTAGTCTCGTTGAGTATCCATATACCTATTACGGGTTTATTCGAATCTATTACAGCTAAAAAAATACGCTGCCGTCCCAGATGTACCATTGAAAAGTACCATTGATGGTACAATTACATTGCTATTGCATTTAATTTTTTATACAGCCTTTGTGGTGTAGTAGTTGAGCAGGTCGGCTTATAGCCCGGAGGCAGTGGGTTCGATTCCCGCGACAGGACATGTATTTGTGCACATGAAAAAGTGCAACTACTTGTTCTGTGTCTGGGTGTTGCGGGAGCATGGTCCTCGTAGTTCCTGGGTCCCTAGATACAGGGAATCCTAGTTAGGGTCCATGATCTATGTATGTTGTTGTATGTTATTTATTATTTATTTTATTATATATTTATTATTTTTGTACTCGCTACCGATATTGTAAAATATTTATACTAAATTCAGCACAGCGTCACCGGCAACTATTCGTAGGTAATTAGGTAACTAAGAATTTCATAAATAAAAATTACTTGGCTCGCCATCAAGGTATGGTAATGTAGGTACATTGCAAATACAGATGCTTATGTCATTCGTAACTACCACGGAACTGTCAATAAAAAAAAAAAGAAATAAAAGATCAAACGACAATTTCACATCAGAATACTGAAGCAATTTGCATAACATTTTTCACACAAGGTTGTTTACTTTACCATAATATAATCTTGGTTATAAAAAATTACACTCATCTCGAAAAATGAAATATTTTTTCAGAGAAATTAAAAATGTTGAAACATGAAAATGCTCTCTAACGCCTCATACAAATGACGATGATGCGGTCAGTGCGAGGACACGCTTAAATACTAATTACATAATGTGTGTAGGGGTTTCTGCTATGGTTATAATTTCATTGTTGTAATCTTAAGACAATTTTGTTATCTTTTGTTGCTGAGATTGTATTACAGAGCCATTAGTTGTCCTTATAAATTGTAGCTAAATATTTATGTAAGCTACCTAAACAACGAGAATGTTGGGATATAATAAGCTTACAAAAATTATTTGCTATCCAAATAAGCAGTAAAAATCATCAACAGCCTGAAGACGTCCACTGCTGAACATAGGCTGCCCCCACAGAGTGCCACTTTGAGCGGCTGCTTGCCTCCTACATCCATCGGCTCCCCGCAGTTTTCACCAGGTCGTCGGTCCACATAGTGGGGGGAAAACGCATTATCTACTTATTTGTAAAAAAAGCATATTTTTTTAACGATTTTTTGCAATAAGTACATTTGAATTTGTATTTAAGTGAAAAAAATTGTTGCAAAACCAGTCATCACTGACAATTAGACGTTTCATGGATGGACTCCGGCTGTTGCGGCGTATACGCATACTGGCTAGCAGTAGTTGTATGAGATGAAAATTTAGACATAAAGGCCACCAATCCACTATACAGACTCATTTACGATCTTGATGATTACGTTGAAGTGTATGTACTGCTCCTACAAATAAATAAATATATAAATAAATATTTGTGGACGTTTCACACAACGCCATCTAGCCCCAAACTAAACAAAGCTTGTACTATGGGAACCAAATAACTGATAGAATATACTTTTTCTTTGTTAATACATAGGTATATAGAATACAATATAACAACACCCAGACACAGATAAATACCTCACACAAATGTTTGTCCTGGGTAGGAATCGAACCCGCTACATACAGTTTAGAATGCAGGGCTACTACCAACTGAGCTATGAGGCCAGTCGTCTATAAACACACAATAGGTATAAGTTTAAAAAAGACTAATTCAAGATGAAAAATGTATTATCCTTATAAACTAGAGGTGAAAAAGTGCTATACATATAGAAGTATTATAGAAAGTTCAATAGAAGTTGGTATGTATTGAGAGGCGACGGCCAGACAGCAGGTAATTGTCCGCTGCATCGAACGCTAATTGTGTCGCGTGGCACCGCCTGCCTTCGGGTAATTGCCTGCGCTGACTTAAGGTTTTATACCACTGTGGTAGAATTTACAGTACAGAGACTAACACAAAATACTCTTCCCGAAAAATAACAGTTCCCGTGAGAAACGGGAAAAGGTAAAATTGCGAGCAAATCCACAGGTCGCCTCTAGTGTAAAATTTATTGTGCCCAATAATAATTTTAGTCACACAACAAACAAAATCATCATCATCATTAACAGCCTGAAGACGTCCACTGCTGAATATAGGCCTCCCCCAGAGCACGCCACCTTGAGCGGCTGCTCGCCTCCTGCATCCATCGGCTCCCCGCGGCTTTCACCAGGTCATCGGTCCACCGAGTGGGGGGCTGGCCTACGCTGCGTCTTCCGGTTCGTGGTCGCCACTCGAGAACCTTTCTTCCCCATCGGTTGTCAGTTCTACGAGCGATGTGGCCTGCCCATTGCCACTTCAACTTACTAACTCTTAAGAGCTATATCGGTCACTTTAGTTCTCCTGCGGATCTCTTCGTTCCGGAGCTTATCACGCAGGGAAACACCGAGCATAGCTCGCTCCATAGCTCGCTGCGCGACTTTGAGCTTAATAATGAGGCCAACAGTAAGAGACCATGTCTCAGTTCCATAAGTCATCACTGGCAACACATACTGATTGAAAACTTTCATTTTCAGGCTCTGCGGTATTTTGGACCAAAGGTAGGACGAAGCTACCCGAACGCTGCCCAGCCGAGTTGGATTCTTCGTGCCACCTCTTTGTCGAAGTTGGACCTACCTAATTGGACAGTCTGTCCTAGGTAGACATACTTGTCGACAACTTCGAAAGTATCGTTCCCAACAATTACCGGTATAGGTGGAACATGAGCATTAGACCTGATCTTTGTCTTGTCCATATTCATCTTAAGACCAACCTGCTGGGAGACTCTACTGAGGTCGTTGAGCATGGCGCTAAGGTCCTCGAGCGATTCCGCCATTATGACTATATCATCGGCAAAACGAAGGTTAGTGACGTACTCGCCATTTATGTTGATACCAGATCTTTTCCACTCCAAGAGCTTGAAAACATCCTCCAATGCGTTTATGAACAGTTTCGGAGAAATAACGTCTCCCTGTCTCACGCCTCTTTGCAATGGAATTTGTTCCGTACTCTGATCCTGTAGTCGGACTGACATAGTGGCCTTACTGTAAAAACCCTTCAAAACTTCGATATACCTATAGTCAATTTGGCATCGCTGCAAGGACTGCAGCACAATCGAAGGCTTTCTCATAGTCCACAAACGCTAGGCATAACGGCCGCTTATACTCTTCGGTCTTCTGTATAATCTAGCGCAGCGTATGGATGTGGTCTATGGTGCTAAAGCCTTTTCGGAACAAACAAAAGCCTTGCTCAAATAATATTATATTTGACTACGTTTACAATATTTTCATTGAAATACTTATGTGCGATTTATTAAACTACTGTAATAAGTTTTATTTCGTTACTGAATAAACGTTTATAAATAATATTAAAAAAGGGTAAGGGAGAGGGAGAAGTTAGCCTCAGTGGATTTGACCCTGATTGTATTTCGTACGTTCTCGCGCTGCCGCCTGATGAATGGGAATTAATACTTTCATTGTCTCGTTTCCTCCGCTTTGTTTATTGCTGGAGACTGGAGCGACTTTTAGCGGCAGGACCGAGGAGGTGGATACTGATATTGCTACTAGAAGTATAAGATAAATACAGAGGGTGAGGGGTATGATGATTATTAGTACGATAGATCTCGACACGTACACGTGCTTATATAGACTACACTAATAGAGCACAGTTGACTACAGACAGTTGTCATTATTTAATACCCTTTTTATCGAGATCATAGACTTGATCCAGTAGGTATTATAAGATATAGAAGCCTCTTCGACTTACTCGCCCACATTTATTTCTATCCCACCTCTGTGATATTTTACACCTCTCTCGAAATGAACACTTGTGCTCTTTACGAGTAATCTAAACTGAATTCCCCAAAGTGGAAGCATGATTTCAGTGGCTCTCAAGTATTTTTAGGAGATGCCATAAAAGTTAACTTTTATAATGAAGTTATTTTATGCCCCCGTAATTTGTGCCCGTCTAGGTATAGGTACCAAACTTAAAACTCAAATTACCTGCCGCACTTAAAAAGTTTCAGTAAGTTTTTTGAGTGAGTGACTTGAGCTACGAGAACACTGAAATTCAATAATCACAGAACGTGATTCTCTTACCACAGATACAGTTTTTTTATTACTGTAAATTAATAAAAATGACATGACGAGCTGGTCGTTCACTTATGTTGTGCCACTTCAGACAAAACAAGAAATGAAAGTGAAAGTAAGGTCAATAATTTAAAATCATTTTATTGTGCTGCAAAAAACGAAAAGGGTTAGTATTTAGCATTTAAATTTTAATTTCACCCGACAGTGCAAGGTAAAGCAGAATAAATACTTCCTAAGTCGTCGGAGATAACAATAATTTAACTAAATGAAAAACATTCAGCGCCACGACGTGATGTAATTTCACTCAGTAAATAAAAGGGATTGTGCTTGGAGACGAGACTTTTTCACCTTCATTGCCGTCTCACCTCTTACGTGTACTGTTGCATCCACAGACTTAGAATATTTTCGATGGTTGCCGCTTAGACTACTTTACGTTTCCTGAAATGAGTTTCTTTATGTGTTATTTAAAAGCTAACAGAACATTTTTGCTTGGTACAAAATCCGAGGACGAAAATATGTAATATAATATTATTGGTGTTTTATTCAGGTTTATGTAAGAAACTTTTTTTGAGCATTTTAACTTAGTTCTATATCTCAAAAGTTTTCCGTAATGTAGGTACGTAGTATGTATACAGCATAGATATATTTCATATATTTATTTTATTTTTAGGCACAGGCTTGAGTTTTGATTACAATGCGGTCCAGGATGTATTTCAGGCAACGTAGCTACTCTACAACAATCAGCGAAATAATATGTAATGCACATTGTAAGTGACACTCTGGCGAGGCGGGAAATGGTGATGCACCATGATTGTAGTTTTAATTTGTATTACATTAAACTATAGTATAGACAAGGTGACAATGCACATCGCTTCGCGCCGTGCGGGATTCACATTATGGCACGGCGCCGCATTCCGTTGGCAATTTGGCAGAACCTTTACCTGTGTAGAAAACTGTACAGATACTATATACGTCAGCATTGTCACTATCCACCTTATACTTAATAGCACGCGACACCCTATCGGGCGATCAGCGTGTTTCCAATTACCAACGTCGCGCAGACAATTTGCCGGCGCCGGCGTGTCTTCGGTGCAATCAACGAATACGGGCCCTGTGCTACCATGTTAGACTAGGAGCTGCTAGTGTGTAGAGATGATGTTATCAGAATAATACCGCGTTTATTGTTCTGCTGCCGGCAGTGTCTTTAAGCGGTACAACCTGGTCGGTTCAAACTGAGTTTGTGGATGTGGTTGTGGTATTCATTCATCACATTAAACAGAATTCATGTTGAATCTTTGAACTAGTAGTACCTACCTAAAACCTAGTTGCATATGTAGATGATATAGTAGTGATAGTTACTGGTAGTTTTAGGTATCAGAATGTCCATAATGTAATCATGTGAAACCTAGTTATACTACTACTACTACTACTACTGCTACTACTAATAAAAAGTTTCGACGAAACACCTAAGCATTTATTACGATGTATCCCTTTGGCTTTTGTTCCGGACACATTCCGTCAGCAGATGGTGGATGTCTTCTACTGTGCACATGTAATTTTGGATTATGGTTATAGTATTGCGGTATGTACCTATTTATTACATTTACAATGCACTAGAGGCGCCCAAACAATGTTTCACGATAATATTAGGCTGCCGTGTCGAACTAGTGTGATTTTGAACAGTAGTGATTCGCAACTCAGTTTTGTCGCGTTTTGACAATTCGAACCTCAGTGTGTCGCTTAAGCGTAGGTTACTCACGTATATGCATTAAAATGTTGAGGTATCTAAACTCGCGGTGACGTGTTTGTTGGCTTGTGTTTCAACCAGCATCCTAAGAATAAGATATAAAAATAGTACCGTGGTCGTAGTAATTTTTTTATTCCGCACTTTCACGTAAATAACTACAATAACTATAGTAATATATATAGTATAGTAATAACTATAGTATTAAGTACATCATTTTGTCAATCATAAATTTTGTGTCACATACATTTTGTACTGCATACTCTTCTCCTCGTATCTTCACACATCGTATGTCTCCAGGTTTTCTTATTTCCCGACGGGTCCGTTGTTATGGCTCCATCGTCGTCATTACGGGTCCGCGCCGCGGATCCTATTTCCTCTCACTCATTGGAACCCGAACAACATTCGAGAGATCTATGAAACTTTGTTGAGAATGGGAAAATGGAGATATGGGCCCGTCATTTACTGGCATCTACTTTATGAAAGCGGGAATGTTAGATTGCGGGACAGCTTCTTGTTATGACTAAGTTATCTTAGAACTTTTATAACAAAAGTCACAACATACGTATAGGTGTAAACATGTAAGTAAATAGATACATAACATACAAGAAGATATGCTACGAGCCACGGAAAATCATCCCATGCATTTCCAAAAAAGGTTTGTCTCACGGGATACATTACCCCATCCTATTTTGAATGTTCAGTGGAAAACATTTCCAACCCAAATTTTCTGCACACGATATAAAAAATAATTGTGACGCCCCCGCTACAATTCCACTGTCTATCCCGAGGAGATAAACGTATTTTACATGTTAAATACCTCAGTCACATTATGACAACGTTCGCATGACGGTAAGCAGCGGGTAAAATATTATTTCCCTGCACCTACCCCGGGCCGTGAATAAAAAATTAAGCATCACACCATGATGGGGAAGTTTTAACAATCCGTAGATTTTCTGCTTTACCACCTACCACCCTCGGCTGGTGCGGCCATAACTCGCAAAATTCACGTTTTACGACTTGCGAGGTTGTGTCTATAGCCTCCAGATTTTTAACGATGTTTTCCCTGAATATTTCATTTTCTTCTAACACGAGATTTTACTGTGATTGTTCTACAAATTCATTAGAATAATGTGTTATAGCGCCGTTTTTTTATTTTACGTTCGTGGAAGTTTATTTGGTGCAGGGTGGGGGTGGATTCTGTAACAATTTGTTTGAGATGTGCGCAGCAATGGCGCGGTCCGCAGCTTTTTTGAATTTTGATGACCTAGTGAATAGATATGTGATATATTTCTTTAAAAACTAAATAGGCCCGCATTTGACCGCTATCTCACCTGATGGAAAATGACGACGCGGTCTACGATGGTACATTCTTTCCTAGAAGATACCTATTCACTCGCAACTTGAAAAAAGAAAGAAAGAAAGAAAGAAAAAAATATTTATTCAACACTCACAAAAATTAGATAAGTACAAGTATAATATACACAATTAAGTAAAAACAGTAATAGTGACCGGTGGTGGCAAATTGTTCCAGCATTTGGACGCCGCGTAACGAAAAGCACCTGTAAAAGTAGAAGTAGAAGAAAAGTAGAAGAGCTCCAGATGTACTTATCGGGAAACAAAGACGCTGGTAAGTGTTCCATTCCTTCGCTGCTAAAAAAAAACCACTGTTATAAATCTCGAGACAAACCACTTTGTGCGAATCGAAAGAATATCAACCATAAATGGATGGCGTGTAGCTGTACGTCTTGTCGTCCGATGGTGAAATGGAAGTGGAATTAGGTTGTGTAGCTCCGCAGCACACTCACCGAAATGTAGAACACTGATGGGCTGGCAACTTTACTACAGTGCTCTAAGCTCTGGAGCCTAGCCCTCACCATTGTATCGTCACCTATGAGCTTTTTTGCTCGCCTTTCAATTGAGTCCTAGGTCTGAAGCTGGTATTTAGCTGAACTGTCCCAAAGTAATAGATGCTTCTCCTAATAGAGCGTGGTTACTGTGATGTTTAGATTTTCAACATTAGGGCAATGCGACGCGACGCTGACCACATTTTCTTTATCATACAAATTAGTCTTATAAAAAGTCGCTTTCACACCGGTATTTCTTTTTACATCCGGTTTTACATTTGTACGAGTGTTATCATTTAAAAATTATAAATAATGGTTTGCAAGATTATTTCATGGCGGATAATAAATTGTGCAAATTAAAAGCGGAACGAGTGCAAACAACAAACCGCAGCGTAGCGGGCAAAATTAAAAACTCACAAACTCTTTCATTTTATTCGAACTTGCAATATAACCGCTTTAACTTGGTTTTTTGTTGCTCCGTCTATTTGAAGAGGAAACGAGAAATTTTTAAAATGTCTGGCTTCGTTTAGGGGCAATAAATGTAGCTAATTATTACCTAAACTATTTTTTGTAATTACCATAATAATTACTGTTTTAATATTTTAACACGAATTTATTAAGTGTAGTAATATAGTAGCTTCAGAGACTGAAGGCTATATTATAAAAAAAATTTACTTCCGTAGTCAAATTAATTATTATTTTTTGAACGAACCTCCTTTTTCTGTAGGTATGTTATGTTTACGCACTGTTTACGGGACCACATGACAAAGGACGAACCATAAATTTATATATTGTAATTCTGTGGGACAAACCGTATCTTACAAATGTTTTATTGTGGTTTTATTTGAACATAGTTGCACTAAAACGTAACTTTTTATGTCCATAGTAGAGTAGTGGAATAGAATACTGAAACAATAACCTACCTAACGACGTAAGCGCGCTTTCTAGTGCTCGTGTAAATAGATTTTGATCTACGACCACCATTCTCAGATTCGTCAGCTATTCTCTTTCCATGTTCGGACATACCTACCATTTTCTCCGCTGTAGCCGTACCAGCAACGTTTAATAAATGGTACAAACACGAGCGTTATAAGCTCGTGTTTGTACCATTTATTAAACAACCAACAAATCTAATCCAATTTTCACTTAACTAATACCATAGTGTGTTTCAAGAGTAGGTATATTATATCAAGGCCGTGGGATAATTTGTTTTGATTCAATTATCCGGGAGGCTGATTGGGCCTGATCGCGCCGTATTCGTTACATAACTCATTAATTGGTGCCGTGTGTAGCCGGCCTAATTACCCGCCTTTGATAAACATGCTCTTGTTCATTTATTTGCTGCAAAAGAGAGTTCAATTTGTGTTCCGTTTTGCTATAAATGGGTAGATAATTAACTCTCTTTAATTTACTGGGATTTCATTGGAAGCTAAAAGCTTTGAGTTAGGTTTTGCGATGGGATTACCGTCCTTTATGCCCTGGAATTAAAGTTGAGTACGGTCTTAGCATGTCTGATATTTGGAGTGGGAGTATCTGATATCATGTTTGTGGAGCAAACAAAGTGAGCGTTACTTTTACTACATAAATCACTAATATTATGCTATATTTATAACACACTAGCGTTGGACTGTGTCAATCTAAGACCTCCCATACACGATCAATTTTATTGATCAGTTAAATTAACTAGTCCTCTTCCGTCAATGTTTTCTCCATACAGTAAACCAAAAAGCATTGCTTAATCTTCTTCTTCTCGTGTAGGCAAGTGGTCAGCCCTGGTGTCAGAATTTTTAGGCCGCCCAAAGGCTTCTGACTTTGCTTAACGACTATTATGCTCAATACTAACCCTACACGATCAATAAAATTCAATCTTTGTGATTGACCTCACAAAGATTGATCAATAAAATTACGATTTTCGGCGCCATATATTGCGATGTTGGCCGTGGCAGTGTCATGTTACCGCATTTCAATCACTGTATCATCAGCCGGAAGAGGTCCACTCTAGGACATTGGGCTCCTCCATATTATCATAGCGTAGTGCTTCGCATCAGGCGTCTTGGTCAACGCAGTAGATAATAATACCTATACAGAGTGAGGAGCATGCTGCTGCCCAGTCCCTGGATATTCCTTTAGCCGGCACTTACAGCACCCGTGGGAAGAGATGGGGTGGGATCTACTATTCTTACACCGGGAATATTGCACACGGATTGCTGACACTACTGAGATTAACCCTATATACTTATTATGCCGGAAAATTAAGTTTCCGTGGAAAAAAGTATAAAGCCGCAGGGCGCCTCTTAGTACTTACTCTCGCTAATGCTCTCCTTCAAAGAAAACAATGCTTCAATATAAAACACCCCCAGCCCCAGAACAAGCTCAGGTACTTGATCCCTCACGCCCCATGCATTAGCCGGAGCCCGAAGGTGATTTAACGGTTATGTGTGATTCTTAAAAAGTGAACTCTCTTCGGGGGTTCTCGTAATCCCCGCGATCCTGGAGCACTCAATAGCGCGGGTTTTTATTTAAAGCTGCAGCCACAAGGGATGTATTCCCGGTTACTGTGTGTATATAACATCTTATATTGCAACGTAAAGTTTATTCAACTATTAAGAAACCCGACTCATGTTGACGCGCTACTCTAGAGGAGTAAAAGAGTCACAAAATTGCTTTAAAAGTCAATATCGAACCGATCCTGATTTTTTAGTGTGATGTTTGAACCCTTCGAGAGAATATAGGATAGGTATTTTTATCCGTACATTTGCAAAGATGTGTTTTATTCATTTTCATTCATTACATTTGTTATTTAAAAACCGCGTCTTACTAATATTAACTATTAGTTTGCATGTTTGTGTAACTTTCACGGAAAATTAGTTAAACCGATTGTGATAAAAGTTTGCGATGGATTGCTTAGGATACTTTTTAACCCGGAGTGTTAATATTTTCCATGGAAAATGGGTGATTGAGTGTAAAAAAAAAACTTGAACCAAGCGTTTACATAAACTTGGTCCCAGTTTTAGGAATGTACTAAGATATATTATGTACCCCATCTTGTAGACGAGGCGTAAAAAGCGCCCGGTTGCTATAAAAATCTAATTGCACCATAATGGTGGAAGCTTTTACACAGAAACGCTTGAAGTGCTGTCAGTTGGTCTCGTAAATCGCATTGGTGTTTGTTGCCGATGGCTTCTCTACCAACCGCGAGCGAGTGTGTATTTTTTGTGATTTTTTTGTATAAGAAATTGTTAAAAGTAGAAAACTGGCATACCTACAGCCCACCTAAGGAAAGACGTGGTCACCGCAGCTGATGGATATCTGAACACTGGATTTATCACTAATATGTTGATTACCCTGTAGGATTTCCATCCACCATCACCTCTTAGCGCGGTTGAATTGAAGACCTGCCGAACCTAGGAACCGCTACATTACTTTTGTAGTTGAACATCTAAAGTGGACATTTCACATAATATCTTCAATTGAATAGCGCTAAGAAGTGATCGTAAAGCCCCTGTAAACGTCCAAATAATTTAAGGTTATCATCTTTTTGATCCCTTGCTAAATGCGTTCACTCACGAGTGCCAGCATATAGACATATTTCACGATTACTTACAACTTACTTGATTGTAATAACTTTAAAATTTATACCTAAGTCACCATCACAATATTTAACGTTTTGGTAATACTGTAAGCTAACTATTCTAAACTGAATAATAAATAAATTATACCAAGAGTAACACAGACAACTTTTAATTCTGGAAAATGTCAGCTCCCGCGGGTAAATGGCGAGTGAAAACGTGAGGCTCTTTAATAAGTAGGTATAAAAATAATTCCAAACAACCATCCGTCCATTCACCTCCGTATTTGCTAACCTGCCCGCCCCACACGGACGACCAAACTCATCGGCACAAAACATTTATCGCCAACAGATAAAAACGTCCATCACCCGATTCATCGACTAAAATTGACTCGCTTTTGAATATGAAATCATTTTCCTTTCCGTCCCAATACACAAACTCTGCCCGGGCATAAACTGATTATAAAGTATGAATTTTTAACGCTTGTGCGTTTAATAAATTGTGTCTCGTTGTACGATCTCGCACTCCGCTCTGGGGGGAAAAATTGGAACTTTAATTTGATCTGCGCTTTGTTTTATGTAGTTAATGATAATTTTTCGAGATAAGGTATCTTATGTATTATATAAATACTTCATTAAAATCAGTTCGGCCATTTCAGTGCAGAGTAGTAGCCATTAGCTCAGATTTTTTTGTTTAGTTTAAAGTTGTGTTATAGTACCTGTGCCTATATAATAATACGTTACAATTTAATAACAAACTAATTGAAGAACACCTTAACTGTATAGTTAAGGTGTTATACATGGTATTAACATGAACATTGCCTATAATTTCATTTGCATATGATTTATCTTAAAATGTGACACCCTAAACTCACACACTTGTTAAAGATCATATTTATTCACGCATCCCGAGTAATGCATTAGGCGGAGGCCAATAATAAGTATTTTCTGGAATGCGCAGAGACGCAATGATGACTCAAGGAACTGTGCCTACCTCATGACCTTACTCTGCGCTTAAGCCATGGGACATAAAACCTTATAGTTAACGGATTAAAGCTTAAGACATTTGCGGGTATCTTACAAACGTAACCAACGTTTGAACTAATCGAAGTTGAACTCTAACAGTAGTAAATACGGTACATACAGATTGTTCTTGATTTGAGCCAAG
Organism: Ennomos quercinarius; assembly: GCA_910589525.2. Taxonomy (NCBI): domain Eukaryota; kingdom Metazoa; phylum Arthropoda; class Insecta; order Lepidoptera; family Geometridae; genus Ennomos; species Ennomos quercinarius. Next base: position 781,656 of record OU342491.1, read on the forward strand.
ATGTTGGTGAGAACAGTCGCGCCATGCAACAATAAGCTTTACGGTGAAGGAATAGAGTTAACGCAAGGTGTTTGGTAGCAGAGATACGTAGAATATCAGGAAATGCCCGGGATGAATGTCCCGACGGATGTGTTAACGGCTCACGAGCTGCGCGCCACAGTTGAGAGTTGTGGAGAAGTCACAGTAGCGAAACCTATCCTTGATCAAAAGCAGGCAAATCAGGGGGATTTTGCTGCTTTTGAATGTGTAAAATAATTTATCAACGTTAGTAATAAGTAAAAAGAAAGCTCAGGTATATAAAACATGCAATGACTTTTCAAACCTATATTACAAGTCAATTGTAATAATAGCACATAACATTGCAGTAGATGCAAAGAAAAACAGAAAATTTGATATAATGTAATGTTTTCTTCTTTTCTCTAGAAAAGTGAACAAGTAGCTAGAAAAGCGAACCTTCCATGTTAATGCACCATTGTATACCAACATGGTGAAGACTGAAGGCAGTATTCAAGTGATTGGTCAAAAACGTTTAAAGTTTCTTGAAGGATTCATTCACTTGTCATTTTTTTGTTACTTTGTCATTATAAAATAGTATTAGAAAAAAATATTCAACAGATAGAATGCAGAGTTACCCTACTGTTCCATTGCCTGCACAACCAGGGAGTAAGTAAGATACGACCCTTATTTTCGCTCGCATTGAAAAATCTCAGTTTATGGCACACGGGGGTGCGTGCCCTCCACGCAGGCATTTGCCTACTTCCCGCTTGCAAATCATTTACTAGTCGGAAATGACGCTCATTGTAAGCTTTCGCTAGGCAAGGATTTCTTAGGTCATGGCTTTTTTAGTATCGCTCTATTTTTGGTTATTGAATCTGTAACTTTTTCGAACATTTATAGTTTGACTGCTTCTAAGTTTGCACTGATTCCTCTGTGACATACCGAAATGCATTGCAGTAGGTATGTTATAGAGGGGTAAATGCTAACTTAGGAGCTGTCAAACCTTAGTACAGACGGGCATTAGTCGGATATATTAATTTTTATTTTATTACAAGTATATTAAATTAAAGCATTGTAGTATTTTTTGACGCAGCGTAGGCCGGCCCCCCATTCGGTGGACCGACGACCTGGTGAAAGCCGCGGGGAGCCGATGGATGCAGGAGGCGAGCAGCCGCTCAAGGTGGCGTGCTCTGGGGGAGGCCTATGTTCAGCAGTGGACGTCTTCAGGCTGTTAATGATGATGATGATGAGTATTTTTTGAAATGAAATGACATATATTTATTTGCTAGATGTGGTTGTACAAGATGGATACATACTTACAAATAAAACTGCTCAGCACATCACCAAATCTGGCATGCATTTATATTGCTCTAAGTAGCGTAAAACTACATTTCAGTGACCATACGGCTCTCGAAAGGTTCAAGTGATCTCAGCCCCTGTAGATGGACAGACGACTTCGACAAAACCGCCGGGAGCAGCCGATGCACGAAAAGGGCAAGCAGCCACTCAAAGTGGCGCCTGGAAGGTCTACGTTCAGCAGTGGACGTCTAGTCATTATCAAATGATGATGATGATGATGATGACGACAATACGGCTGCGGCTTCATTTACTTATCAACGGCTGATCTAGATCAAGTAAATTGGTAATTTTTTTGCTGTCTACGTGATGATTGCTACGCGCCTGCGCACCGTAGATGCTCTACAACAAGTTTGCTACAGGCTGTAGACGTTCTACGCTCTAACAAGATCATAACTATTTTTAGACGATAGTACCTAGTCTGGTGCTTTTTAGGTTTTTGCATTAGGAATTGAAAGTGTGTACATATTTTCAAATTTGCACTAAGCTAGTCGCACGCTTTTATCCATGACTCTGTTTGCCATTTTATTAATTTCGCCCGGGTTAAGCGTATTGGTTGTCCGGTGTGGTCCGGGCGCCGCACGTTCTGCGTTCGGGTCATTACGTCCTCCGTCCTTCCACCATCCGGGTAAAGTCCGGACGGGCCTGCGCCAGTTTCTAATTTATTCAGCAGCGTCTGAGGATGATTTCCCCGGGGCTCGTGCCGGTTCCGTCTCGAACTGATCGCCTGCCGAACTTGACGTGGAAGGAGAGACATGGCCCGCATTACAAGTTGCCCGTATTTTTCTAATAAAAAAATCACATAGGTAGATACTTCGGAACCCAATACTAAAATTTGCCTAATTTTCTTGTAGTGTAATAGTTTCTGAAGATAAAGTATTTTAACCTTTAAGTACGTAGTATTGTTTTTCAAATTATTATGTTACAGATAATATATAAAGGCTTCTTCATAGTATTTAAAACTGCACTTTTTTTTATTTAGGTACATTTATTATGTACATTCAACGGGAAAAGTTATCATAAATTTTCGTTAAAAAAATTACGCAAAGCCTTTGTCCGTTATAACCGTTGATGTAGAACATCTCAAGACGCTACAGATGCAATCAGTCGATCCCAGCACTATTTGCTTAAAACCCAATCACGTTGCGACAGTGGGTCCTGATGGTAGTCCCTAATGGCTGCAGATAAATGGACAGCGCAGTCTAGTCAGGGACTGCAATAGCAGAATAAATACCGGGACTTTTAGTAAGTAAACCGGTATTTTATAACATTACAAAATTGTAGAGTATTTCCTTTTTTGAGTTGTAACCTATGTGACAAAACTTTTTATCAAAAATTTTACAATAATTATGCTTTAATATTATTGTAACGGACGTGACGTCAGCTTGCGTACCAGCCCGCCATAGCCAAGCCGGAAGTCGCTATATTGACACCGCCCCTTCTGCCAGTCTTGCCAGCCAGCCAGCCATGCCAAGCCTTGGAAGGGAGAGTGTGTCATATAAGCCTAAGCCAGCCATTATTATGTCTCATTCCTGTTGCAATTTTATAAGAAGGAACAAACACAAGATGTTACCGAAACCCTGCCCGTTTTATTTCTGCTTCCGCTATATTATAGAAACTAACGTGTCATCTCATCTTCATGGAGTATGCGCGGCCACGACACCGCGGCGGTACGTGAGTGCTAGCCGTACAATAGTTGTAGTTAAAATTTTGCTTGTTGAACAAAACTATTGGCTTTATCCAAATCAATCGAGCAGAATGTCTCTTACTCAAACCTCAGCTATTCTAGATCGGTTGCAGCACAAACACGCTTGTCAGTTACAATAGGAAGAAAAATAGAAAAGAAAATAATAAACCTAAAAATAAAAGATTAACACTGGAATTCATAGACAAGTTGGGGGCTCCTCTAGGGGATGATTCAAGCGCTATGTAGCGAATTCTAGTTTTATGCATTTCATAAACAAAAGTAACCCCTAAATTGACATTGTCAGGGGCTGGATTTTTTTTTTTTTTTATGCGACTGAATGACGTGACGAGCTAGTCGTTCACCAGATGTTAAGCGACACGGCCGCCCATAACAGTTGCAGTGTCACTCAGAACTTTAAAACAATAAAGTTTCGCGTGACACTGCACTGCGCACGTCATCCTGAGACATCACACAGTCTAGTAATCAGATTACTAGACTGAGTGATCAGATCATAAAGTCTCATTTGCCCAGTAATTTCACTAGCTACAATGCCCTTCAAACCGGAACACAGTAGTGCTTGCACACTACTGCTTGGCGGCAGAATAACTGGCAAAGCGGTGGTACCTACCTAGACGAACTTTGCAGAAAAGTCCTACCACCTAGTGAAACATAAAGAAGTATTGTAAAGTCAAAGCGGCTAGCTACTAGCGGCTGGATGCTGATTGTCCGAATTTCGTCAACCAAACGGTCCCCTAGCTTTAATAAGGTGCTAACGTGCTATTTTTCATCATTGTTTGAGTGTTGTGTTGTGATTTTCATAAATACGGAAGTAGATGGTGACTTGGATCTCATAAATGATGAATGGCCGATGGAGGCTTGAATGAAATGCGAATTATATCAGTGCCGAAGCGATATATTCGTAATGTAAATACACAATAACTTTAACTTAATACAAACTAATTTTTTTTTACTACACTACAAGTTGATGTACCCCCCTTACAACCTCTGTGAACTAATAAAGTTTTTTTTAATCATATTAACTTTTCTATAAATAATAATTATAGTGTAAGATAATGAAAGTGAATTAAATTATGGATATAACGCGGGAACGGGCCTCTCGTAACCATGGCAACCGATCGTCCCACCTCGGACCATGGTTACGAGAGGCCCGTTCCCGCGTTATATTATCTATCAAAATTCAAAAGCCGCGTCATAATCATGTCAAAATGACACCCGAGAAAATTTTCATAGACAACATGATTGAAATGCACAGATTAGAGAAAAAATATGTGTTGAACTGCCATTTAGTTAGGGGTCTCTCCAGCGATTGTTTATGAAAGTGTAAGAAGAACGATTCAACATTTAACCTCTACGTGAAAGTTGAATGATGGATTTTGGGGGTTTGTTCACCCGTTGACTATGAATACCACTGTAAGAGAAGTTTTCTTGCAGTAGTGAAAGTAAAAAAACATCATACATTAGTTTACTTAATTTTAATATAGGTACCTACCTGTAATCACAGACCTAGAATATTTACGTTTATTTTTAAGATTTGTTTCACATCACTATAGGTGATATGAAACCATGCTAATACCGGTATTCCTGTACAATAAAACCGATATATACCGGTTTCTTAGGATACAGTAGGCTGCACACCCTATTGATCGATACAACACATTGTCTTATGCAGATTAACTAAGTTACTGCGGTCAGATATTTGTAGGATGGATATTCCAAACAGCGGTACTGTGTGTGTACCTACTAAGACGACGAGGCATTTGACTCATAGGACCTGTACCTGGATTTAGATCTAGGTACAGGTACTGAATAAACATATATATTAAATAAAAAAATTACGTGTCTACCTACACTAATAAAAAAAAATTGCAGGTAGTATTGTATGTAGGTAATCTCCTGAGCTACTGAACCGATTCTGAAAATTCTTGCACTGCTATATGTACATAAAAACTGTTAGAGTAGCTTCCGCCTAGTGTTACCGATCAATGGTCGACTATCGATTATGAATCGATAGTCTGTCGATAGCCAACCAATCGAAACACTATCAATAGGTCAGGACGATGATACTATCTAGTGAGTGCAATGCAACAATACTATTGATACAATCGATAGTATTGTTATAAATTAAAGTAGGTATTAAGTATATATATAAGTATTGTATAAACTAGCGATAGTATCAATACTATCGACAGTATCGATTATTTAAAGCTATCGATCGTTTTGTGTTTCATTTATAACCATTGATAATATCGATATTACTGAACCAATACTATCGCTAGGTGGCTTTTTCAGACGCATAATGCCGATGGTAAACATATCGATAGTTCAGGAACACTACTTCCGCCTATGGCTAGATGGGTAAGCTCGCGTTTTGTTCAGTAACATACATCTCCGTGTGGATTAGACATTAGTAACACTAATTTTATACCTATAGGCACAGCGACTGATGTACATAGAATTGATAAAACATAATCTAACTATGTACGCATAGCATACCTACCTAATGTATTTTCGTAACTAGATAAAGTGCGTGCCAGTAAGAAAGTTGTATATCTAAGTGGATGAAACCGCACATTTCTATTAAAACCCGCAAACACGCAGTTCTACGTGTATTACCTACTTAGATAAAATACATGCTTTTCGCATCTAATGAAAGCCGATCTCGTTTCCATTTGGTGGGGACGGAGCCTTGTAGTCCTATCTTTGGGTTAACCATAGATTTATATCTTGCAATTAGAGGGATTGGCCGGCAAACCAGATCATATAGTAACACAGTTATAAACTAGGTAGTAGGTAAGCATAATTATAAAGATATTATTATGTGACGAAAGTGACAATGTGACGTTGTGTCTACCTATAGATGGTTACATAAATCTTTTCAAACGTACCTATGGTAGGGAAGATATCCTACACCTGTGTTAAACTTTAGAAACAGTTACCTACCTATAGGCACAGATAATATAAACATCGCTACATAAATACAAAGCCTTTTCCAACTTTTACAGGTGATTTTGGATTTAAGCAGTGCCAGTGTTCTATGATTGTTGATATAAATTTGTATATTCATAATTAAATGGAAGATTAGGTACAATTAGATATGTATATATCAGTAACATTTAAAACCTATGACTTCCTATGATTTCGTAATTCCACATGACACTCGCTTTCGGCGCACGGTCGCTGCCCGCCCCTGGGGAAATCAGCAAGGACAGGGTGCCCGAATCCTTTGTATATAAAAACCTACCGACAGTAATTACGCTTACCACACAGGATAAGGACGAATGATAATTTACTCTTGCCTTATATAGGTATTCCTTTTAATTACACACTCAGATCAAAGGTTTCTATCCCAATGTAAGTTGAAAGTAGGTATATATATAGGTAGGTATATATAGATATATATATATATATATATTATATAGGTATTCGTTTTAACATTATGCATTTTTATAGTATTAGGTATGTACTCGATGTGTTTATTGCGCTTTTATAGAAATAAAGAAAATACAAAAACAGCTTAGGAGAGACTTGGAACCACTGGGTGTGTGTGGTCATCCCTATTTTGCAAGACGCCCCAAGCTATAGTTTGCTACCCAGGGAGTGAGCTAGTTGCCATGCCACACCAACACCCTCCCTGTGCAATTATAAGGAGTCAGTGTAAGGATCGCTAAAGACTATATCACTGGAATTCATAGTCAAGTTGGGCGCTCCTCTAGGGGATGATTCAGGCGCTGTGTAGCGAATTATAGTTTTATACATTTCATAAACAAAAGTAACCCCTAATTTGACATTGTCAGGGGCTGGATGCTGATTGTCCGAATTTCGTCAACCAAACGGTCCCCTCGCTTTGATAACGTGCTAACGTGCTATTTTTTATTATTGTTTGAGTGTTGTGTTGTGATTTTCATAAATATGGAAGTAGATGGTGACTTGGATCTCATATTTTTTACTACACTACAAGTTGATGTACCCCCCTTACAACCTGTGTGAACTAGTAAATTTTTTTTAATCATCTTAACTTTTCTATAAATAATAATTATAGTGTAAGATAATGAAAGTGAATTAAATTATGGATATAACGCGGGAACGGGCAACCGATCGTCCCACCTTGGACCATGGTTACGAGAGGCCGGCCCCCTTATTACCTAACTCGCAACAGGTTTGCGACAGGCGTAAATCTCGCGGTGATTGCTGTCATACATCATTAGTGGTGTCGAGAATGTATGCTTCGCTACTGCTGTCGCATTGCTACTGCTGTCGCATTGCTGTTGCAAATTTTACGTAATTACCCCGCCGCCCCCTTATTACCAAAACTCGCGACAGGCGTAAATCTCGCGGTGATTGCTGTCATACATCATTAGTGGTGTAGCGTAGCATACATGCTCGACACCACTAATGATGTATGACAGCAATCACCGCGAGATTTACGCCTGTCGCAAGTTAGGTAATTAGGGGGCCGTTCCCGCGTTATATTATCTATCAAAATTCAAAAGCCGCGTCATAATCATGTCAAAATGACACCCGAGAAAGTTTTCATAGACAACATGATTGAAATGCACAGTTTAGAGAAAAAATATGTGTTGAACTGCCATTCAGTTAGGGGTCTCTCCCAGCGATTGTTTATGAAAGTGTAAGAAGAACGATTCAATATTTAACCTTTACGTGAAAGTTTAATGATTTTGGGGGTTTGTTCACCCGTTGACTATGAATACCACTGTAAAATACCTAATAATATACTTCTTACAAAAAAGGTTCAATCGCCTTACTGACGTAGCTAGGTCCTGGGTCACTTGGATGACATATTGTTTTCAGTTATTTTGTGGTTATTTTGATTCAAAAGCCAAATACAATTTTATGAGAACAATGTGAAAGTAGGTTAAGTATATCGTTTGAAACAAAAAGAACATAGGTATTGGGTTATAATTTAATTAAACCACAATTGAGACTTGTATAGAAAGATTTGGAAACCGAAATGTACGGTAACTACCAGTTTTAAACCTACAAGTGTAGTGATGTTAGTGATGAGGTGACCTCGTTTCAAATCTCTGGCTAACCCAATTAACAATCTACTTCGCTTTCAGCTTTCCTGTCCTAATTTACATACCTTACGCAATTAGGTTTCCACCGTTTTCGTTTGCCAGAAAGTGTTGGTTCATGATTTTTTTGTGTCAATTAAAAAGTATGAATCCAACGGAGCAGAGGTAACTCGTGTGCAGATAATGTAATTCGGTCGTTCGTTAGCAGAGCGTGATTGCGGGCCGCGTGGCTGATAATATCATTATTTTGTTTTAGGGTAAAAAAATTGGAACGTTTTTAATTCATAATAGGCTACCTACGAATTTATTAAACCTCTATAATACACAGTCACATTATGTACTTATAGGCAAAGGAAAACCAGTCCACAAATCCTAATATCTAAATTGCATTGTATTATTATTATTAGTAGTGTTGTCTGTTTGGTTCCGTCACATGATATTGCAAGTACTACCTAGTTATGTACTCATAACCAGCCTCCTCCGGCCGCTACCTAGATCACGCCACCGTCCCAGACGCAGCATCAGCATTATCTTATCGCATCCATCGCTGGGATTGTGGCCGGAGGCTAGTGAAAGGCATTCGTATGGTATCAAGCTCTACAAACGGTCGCTTAATATTGAAATAATTATTAATTATAAAATATATTCGTAAAATCCGAAAAATAAGTTTTTAAAAACACCCTGAAGCGCTCCCGAAAAGTATCTACCTATACCCACAGAATTCGCCCTATTTACATAGTCTTTGCCTATACCCTATGCCTACAAATACATAATTATAGTGACAAACATGGCGAATCTTTTCGTTACAATACTAACAATACTAGTCTATGCTTTTCGTGTTCTCTCCCAAACTCACTTGCCTTCACTTCACGTTCAATTGTGTTCTCCGAAGATCTTAGGACATAGACTTAGAATCGAGATCGTGCTCCTCAAAATTCATAGAAACCACAAGGATGGACGTGACGTTGATAAACTCTACTTTGATTTCATGGCTTGGCTTGAAGAAATAATGAATACTTTGTAGCTATAATTATAACTCAAGACTATTCTAAAGCCTAAACTTGAAATCTTGTAAATAAATAATGGCTAAATAAGCTAATCCCGTACAGCCAATCGCAAAGAAAAAAGCTGTTGGCCACTCTTTGGCGCAGAACAAAAAATTGACAGAATAGTGACGCAGTGAGTCTGACAGTGACAGTGATAATTCAGTAACGTTTGGATAATTATTAAATTCAGAGATGCCAGATGGAGGGGTACCCTGCAAAGTCGGGGCTTTTTGCTTTGGGGGAATTGGATGAAGGGTTCTTTTGGGGGAATTTCGGGGGAAAATAAACGAGGGAAAAACTGATGGCAATAATAATAATTAACCCTTCGGCTCGCAGGTGTCATAGCCGCGGTTGGCAGATATAAATTAGAAACATGTGAACGATTTTTTTTTTTTTTTTTTTTATAAACTTTTTTTTTTTTGGCAAATTGCCTTTATTACTCAAGCTAACTACTACAATAATAAAAACTAAACTAAACTAAACTAAGCTAAACTAAACTAAACTAGCTACACTACCTACTACAAAGAACACTTATGGACTGTATAATAGCCGCGATGGCCTATAGACAGTCCAAGTGCTCCAGCCCACTACCGGTAGGTAGCGTACCCACCATGCTGGCCGCATTGCCACGTTGAATTGCAATGCTGATGCGTTGGGCCAAATAAGTGCCAGCATTTTGGTCACGCGTCGCATCGACCAGGCGCTCTGATAGACTTTGGAAAACGCGATGAGCTCCCGGTCCCCACGGACCCAGGGTCTCAACACCAAACGGCTCAAATATGTAACCGCTACCGAGATTACTATATTTGCGCCGTTTTAGCTGCTCAGCAGAATTAGCCGCGGCGCTGGCCCTAACGTGTGTCTCGGGAAGGTGTGACGGCGCCATAGTATCGACGCAAGTAGCGTCCCACACTAAAGGCCGCCCCATTATTATTATTATCTTTTTCTTCCCTACAAATTATGGCATTGCAAAAAGCAAGAAAACAATACAAAAAAATATGTCAATATTGATGTCATAATTGACGAGGACAAATCTTTTCACATTCTGAGCAGGTTTCCTATCATATTCATGTAATAGGTATCATAGTGATTTAGCAAAAATATTATGTAGGTGGTATTTATGAAGCTGAAAATTAAAAATAACTTTCATGAGTTAAAGAATTAAAAAAAAAAACTTTTTCGTTGCATATTTTCAAGGGATAATGAATAAAGTTTTCGGGAAATTTACATAGCCATCTGGCAGCACTAAATAAATGACGGATTTAAAAAATTGCAAATTCCGCGTCGCACAACCAACCAACACATAGTGACGTTCCGACACCACCAAAGTATCGATACCTACTATATGAGTAGTACTCAAATTATGATTCGATACTACTCATATGAATACCTTAAAAGTATCGATACCTATTACCTACTCATATCGATAATTTTTTTTTATTATTTATCAAACCCGAAAAAAATAAACAAATTTTACCTTGATCCAGCAAAGTTTTGTTGTTTCTTTGACTGAACTACATTCCCAAGTTTGTGATGTCTGATTCTTCACGCCAAGTGTTTTGGCGTGAAGAATCAGACATTCGAACACTAAGGATGCGTTTAGGATATTTTATCTCTTTCCTATACAAGTACTTTCTTCCCGATACCAAGTAGGTATCGCGAGAATGATTACATATTATGTAATTTAATTTAATCCTGCTTAAATGAAAAACGGGGTTGTTTTAGTCCTAAATATACATTTAAAAATCACCTATTTAGCTACTTACTATTTAGCTACTTAACTTAAAGCTAGGCCATACTATGGTTCTTTAAAGAAAAAATATATTATGGCAAAATAGCTTGCTGGCATTGAATTTTTGGCGATTCTATCCTGTTTTGACTTAGCAGCATTGATTCGATTCGATACTAGTACTTTCTTTCCGATACGAAGTCAAGTAAGTATCCAAAGAATGATTCGTTACTAAAAAGTACTTAATATCGAAAGAAAAGTATCGTGTACTTAGTACTTACCCGTATTTACTAGTATCGGAACATCCCTACCAACACAAAGCAAAGCAAAAAGTAAAGCAAATAAAAGCGTGCAATTTTCAATTCAAAATAAAGTTATGGCTTCAAGTTACTTTACTGAAAGCGAAGCTCCCAGGGATTTCCGCGTTTCTTCTACCGAAAGTGATGGACATTATACGAAATGTTTGCTGTGTTATACCGTGAAGAGGAACTTTTATTGTGCAGAATGCATTCGAACGGGAAACTTCGTACATTCCTCAATGCCGTACGCGGACAGGTGCGTATTTTGGCGATATTTAGTGACACATAGTTACCGTGTCTGATGATTACCTACTGCTACTGCCAATGTGCAATTTGTGCAAGACATGCGGTAGGTAACGAATTATCGATACATAAAAAAAGGCATGTTGTTTATTTCTCTATGAATGTAAACAGATAGATGGGCATATTTTTTTAAATTCGTTTTCACCTTGTATCTTTCACTAAAAGTTGTGGGTTTGTAGTACATAATTATAAGCTTTATAAGTAGTATACATACATTTCTCTAACATAGTAGATCAAAATAAGCTTGCATAACATGAGTTATGCAATTTGAATGAAAATAGAGAAAGGGTATCACTCATTGCTGGTCATTATGGCTTAATCAATTAGAGGCACAATGCAATATTAACAAGCTTGAAAATTTCCAACAATATGGCATGTTGCTTACCAATCTGAACATAGACTGTGAAATAATTATATTTATAATGTCAAAAACTATATTCAATACTAACCTATGCAAATGTTGCACTATTGTAGCTTCAAGGAATATTGTACACATATAGTTTAAACTTTCCAGATATGCTGAGAAGCAGGCTAAGCTGCTGCGGGTAAAATCAAACAGGAAATACATCTTAGACCGTTGCGAGAAACTCCTACTTCCAAAACTGAAGAAGGACACACTGTTGACTGAAGCCAAACAATCCCGAGATAGACTAGACCTATTGCGATTAGCTATAGAACAGCGGAGACATAACATTGAAGAGAAAAGAAAGGTGTTGGCAGACTTAAAGAATTATAATAATGAATTGCAATTAAAGTTACCGAGGTATCAAAAAAGAGTGTCAACGCTGGGCAAACATGCCCAACACCAGAGCATAGAACTTCAAAATAAAGTTAGTGCTTACAATGATAAAATAGAATCGCTTGCATCCCTGCGGAGGTCTCGGATACGACAGCTGACAAAGTACATATTTCCAGTTTACATGACTTATGATGCGAGGTAAATGACATTTTTTAATTGTATTATGTAGTTGAACACATTTTTATCAGTATTTCCTTCTGATAGTGTACAAGGTCATTATTATAATTATGGCTAGATTCTAGATTAGGTGTTGATTTTAATTGAAATGTTAACATCATTTGTACAAACATTTTTATGAACAAGAGGTTTTGGATTTTGTGAGTCATGTGTTTTCACATAGGAACACAATGGGAATTTGTAGGGCACTTTTATATCAGTTAATAGTAAGCAATGTGCAAAACTTCATCCAAATTGGTTCAGTCATTTTGGTGTAAAAGTCAATTAAATAAACAATGTTTCTGTTTCACTTAAATCAAAAATGTTACTTTCAAACAACATTGATCCTTATCTAACATAGTTATGTACTAGTTTGAATATTATCTCAGTGACAGTATAGAAGACATGGAGTTCATAGGGTCAGACACAGAAGATGAGCCTCCAAAGAGGTCACAGCTCCACATTGTAGCTCCCTGGATCAGCACGGATGGAGATGTCTCACACCTACAGACTTGGAGTAAGTATTGAAACTTAGTGGCCTTGATGGTGGGAGTGAAAAAAATAATTTTCTGGATAGAATTCTTATATTTAATGTAGACAATCAAAATGGCTAAATAAGCAATTTTATCCATTGATATTATGTTTATCAAAAGACCACTATGGCCACCATGTTGTCATAATTAGCGTTATTTTTTTTTAATTTTCTGTAAACGATTGATGTGGAGTTAGTCGTTCGCCTGGAAGCCCATAACAGATTGCAGTGTCACTGGGAACTTTTACCACACACTGCACACTCATCCTGAGACATCATGCAGTCTAAATAAGATTTCTATACTGTGAGATCAGTTAATTAGTCTCATTTGTAATTTCACTAGCTACAATGCTCTTCAAACCGGAACGCAGTAGTGCTTGCACACTACTGCTTCGCGGCAGAATAACTGGCAAAGGGGTGGTACCTACCTAGACGAACTTTACAGAAAAGTCCTACCACCTAGTAAAAATAGTAATAGTTATTTATGCATTAGTAAGATACTGTAGTAGCGTACCGAGCGAGCGCCGCGCTCGTTGTGTTCTGTACCTGACGTGTAACAGTCCGCCAGCACTCGGCATGCGACCCGCCCGAGGTGGGAGCGTACCGAGCGAGCGCCGCGCTGTCGCTCGCCGCGCAGCTGCTCGCTCTGCTCGCCTGGACGCTCGACACCAGGCTGCCGCACGCGCTGCATCTCACGTGAGTTTCTACCTTGCTGCCAACACTGGCGCTTATATTAAACACAATTTCAAAAGATTTGTATGGTGATGTGTTGATGTAATATTTCAGTGAGTACTGCAACTGGCGCACCTCCGAGGGAGGAGTGACGTGGCGTGTGCGCCGCGTGTGCGCCTGCGCCGCTGCGCTGTGCGCCACCGCGCACGGCACGCACGGCGCGCACCCGCTGGCTGCGCTGCACGCGCTCGCAGTCGCCGCTAACACAGACGATCCTATGCTGGGCAGGTGAGATGCACTTCATAAATCTACTTTAAAGGCTAGTCGCGTATATTATACAAACATATAATTTACTTTTTTATTCATTGATTTTCTAAAAGTGCAGAAAACTGCCCAATGCCAATCAATGCAATGCTGCAATCTGCGTATATTTCGTAAAAAATTACATTTGGAAAATAGTTGAAGTTGAATCAGTTGTTGGTGTTGTTGGTGGACGCAAACGGCTGATGATCCTAACAGCAGAAATGTGTACAAATATTTGTTTATTTTGTATTAGAGTCCGTTCCCCGCTGGAGGCGGGCCCGGCGGCGTGGGTGTGTGCGTGGGCGGCGCCCGACGATACCGAGGATACCGAGCCCGAACATCTCTGCTGGCCGCCCGGGGAGGTAGGTGTACTGTGGCCCGCCCGGGGAGGTAGGTGTAGTGTGGCCCGCCCGGGGAGGTAGGTGTAGTGTGGCCCGCCCGGGGTGGTAGGTGTACTGTGGCCCGCCCGGGGAGGTAGGTGTAGTGTGGCCCGCCCGGGGTGGTAGGTGTAGTGTGGGCCGCCCGGGGAGGTAGGTGTACTGTGGCCCGCCCGGGGAGGTAGGTGTACTGTGGCCCGCCCGGGGTGGTAGGTGTACTGTGGCCCGCCCGGGGAGGTAGGTGTAGTGTGGCCCGCCCGGGGAGGTAGGTGTACTGTGGCCCGCCCGGGGAGGTAGGTGTAGTGTGGCCCGCCCGGGGTGGTAGGTGTACTGTGGCCCGCCCGGGGTGGTAGGTGTACTGTGGCCCGCCCGGGGAGGTAGGTGTAGTGTGGCCCGCCCGGGGAGGTAGGTGTAGTGTGGCCCGCCCGGTGTGGTAGGTGTACTGTGGCCCGCCCGGGGAGGTAGGTGTAGTGTGGGCCGCCCGGGGAGGTAGGTGTACTGTGGCCCGCCCGGGGAGGTAGGTGTAGTGTGGGCCGCCCAGGAAGGTAGGTGTAGTGTGGGCCGCCTGGGGAGGTAGGTGTAGTGTGGGCCGCCCGGGGTGGTAGGTGTACTGTGGGCCGCCCGGGGAGGTAGGTGTAGTGTGGGCCGCCCGGGGAGGTAGGTCCATACTGTGTGTACATCTTCCTCACTGTAATATTTAGTCCCGACAGCATCAACATGTTCAAAACAAAAGTATATGATCAAGTACCCCCCACAGACGGAGGAGGCGAGCGTGTCCCCGCCCGCGCCGGCGCCCTCCCTGGTGACGTCGCTCGCCTCCATGTGGCGCGGGTGGACGCAGTGAGCGCGCTGCACGCCATCCCTACACGCGCGGGCAAGGTACCACTGCAGGTGCTGGCTGTACTGTACCTGTATGCAAACATCTACCGTGCAGAGGCTGAGGGAGACCGAACGCAACAACAACTTCTAATCTAGGTTATATTCTTAGATTACTACAGTCTGACGAGGAAATTCGTTTGAAAGCTACAAAAGCTTTTGTCAACTGGACGGTGGAATATTTTTAGTCCATTGAAAATGAAAAAAAAAAACCATCCATTGGGTCCATTGGTTTGTTCAATTTTTTACAATGTAATTTTTGCTGTTAATGTTACTCTCCGCCGCGCGGCCATACTTAAAACTAGTTGTTTATAGTCGGCTAGAAACAATTTTAAATTCAATTTGTATTGAATTTTTTTAAAGTAGGTACTTGCTAGTGCTAGATGTCCGGGAAAAACTGGAGAATATGATTAACTCTCTCTAACTGTATCTCAAGTGTTGTGGGAGTAAGAAAACAATAATTATAATAACTGTTTCTATCTTTTATTTTGTTTATATCGGTGCGAGTAATAAAAGTTTAAAAACTTTAAAAGTTAAATACTTTCAACTGTCATGGCAATTCAATATTTTCAACTTAAATAAAATTTCTGTATTCTCGGGCTCGTGTGGGTGATGGAGAAAACTATCACCACCAAAAAGATGTGTTAGTCCTTCACTTAACTTTATAACGCGGTTAAAATGGTATTTGCAGTCGGGCTAAAATTAAGTGGTTGGATGAGCCAATCGGATCAAAATTGAGTTTTGAAGGTTGCATTGAGTTGAACGTTGACTTGCGCTTTCTAGATGAGGTTTCCTCGTCTACATCAATTCTCTGTGCCTTTCCTCGATATTCGCCACGCCCCGCGCGGCGGCCGCCACGCGCCTCGCCGCGACCTGCACTGCCCCGCGCCCTCGCCCTCACACGCATCTCGGTCGCGCTACTTTCCGTATAGCTTCATTTTAGTAAAAGAAACTATTAAAATAAAAATAGACAACCAATATGATACAAAAAAATATATATTTATACCGTTAAAACTCCACCAGTTAAAATTCTGTATGAAAACACAGATTCCACACGATATGAAACCACGTCGTTATCGTGTCACAGCATTAGAAATACCTTCTATTTTGTCGCGCTGGTTAGACCTTATTTGGTACTAGTCCTCGCAGTGCGATCTATCAATTTCGGGAGAGTAAACAAAAAACTGAATTACGTATATACTAATCGCTGGTTTATTTGTCAACCTACATACATGCGTTCTCTAATCGGTCATTGAGGCGACTGCCAGCCGGAGGGGTGCGCGGATAGTCGCTGCACAAAATTGCTTATTTAGCGTTTACTATGTTTCCGCCGAAAGCTTGCTAGGCTTGAATAAGAGCAGTTTTTTTTTACAAATTATAGGCATAGCATTTGGCCACTACTATGTTTTCTTGTATTAGTGTTTTATTATATGTATTTATAGATGTACAATGACACGGTGCTTGAAATTAGTGCGTTTTTGATGCTTGTTGCTTTACCGCTCTGAACGTAGTGGCGGTGCCGCAACAGTTCACATCCCCCCTCGCCGCCTTGTCCCCCGACGTAGGTTGGTTGTATATAGGGCAATAGGTACAACTATAATACTTATATCTAATACAAGAGTAATCATTAGAGACGCGTGCTGTGGGATTCGGTGTCTTTATACTATCTGCGACGAGGGGTTTTTCTACGCCTGGTATCTCTTTGGAGGCTGTATCGGAGTCGCGAGTCCTGGTTGCCCTTTTGCCGAAGGTGGGATACCCCAGCCCTGCGAGTATTTCTTCATGATGAAGGCAGTTCTTCTAACATATTTGTCTATTAATACAGTCTGAGTCGAAGAGATGAACATACAACATTTGAAATGTTGTTTTGCGTCACTAGTCCAATATCTTGTAACGTAGCTGAGACGATGGCAGCTCCTGCTCTATCTGATATCCCAAAGCGATCTAATGTTCTGGCTACAGTTGAGTACTCCTTTTGTGGGTTTGTAATGGTACACGGCAAGGGTAAGACCTCTGCCTCTAGGCTGGAAATAGTGTTCGATTTGTTTGTGAGTCACAATCACAACAACAACAAGTGAGTGAGTGTGTGTGTTGAGTTTCAGAAACTGATGTCTGCGATTGGTTGGCGGAGGATTTTGCTTTTTCTTCATGCAGTTTCCGTTTTAAAGTTCTTAAATTGTTCCTCGTCGTTTTATTTGTAGTCTTTATATCTACCGAACCTATCATCATTTTCCTGTCACCCCTTTGATCATTTAAAAAATCCCTTTCTTGAAGTGGTATTTTGCGTTTTGGTTCACAACATTCAAATGAACTACACTTGCAAGTAGCAATATCAAATAGCGACTGGCTCTCCCGTCTGAACTCGTCCAATTTATTCATGTAGTTTTCATTATTACACCTACCTTTGTACGGCTTCAGTATAGCCCTGTATTTCTTGTGATAGTTCTTAAATAACTTAACGATCGCTCTATGACCTATCGTGGATAATGAAGCTTTCTTCCACACATTTTCCACGTCAGTAACGATGGCTTCACTGGTGTCATTTACAGAGTTTTTTAAACGACTACCCAATGTTTCAGATACTGTAATAAAATGCTTCATCACGTCTTCTTTTGTCGGTAACATGCTATTTGGTAGCGGTTTCCCCACACCAAATATGGGACAGGTTTTAGCCTTGCTGCGTAAACTCATAGTGAGCTTTGATCGCGCACAAGCAAGCGATTAGTGAACAGTACGTGCACTCCCGAATGCAATCAGTTTGTCACTAAGCTAGGTCACGACGACTCACATGAGTCGTCGTGACCTAGCTACAAAAATAGTAGTCTCTCACTCGCGCGGGGGTGCTCCTTTTGGCCGGGGAAATCTACGAAAATGGGCTCGCTCAAGTATAATATTTTGGCGCGTTATTTAGTATATCTTATAATTTTATGATATTATCATGTTGAATTTGTCCTTGACTATTGTTTTAAATCAATTGAAGTTGATAATTTATATGTTGTATGATTAAAAAGTGACCAGTTAAAATCCTCTTTTTTCGTAGTTTCTGAAATTTTCAATGGCTCGGGGGCAGTATTTCTAAAACTATAACCCTAGTCCATATTTAGTATTATTAATCTACTGCTTTATAGCATCCATTCCGCACTGGCCCGAAAGGAAATTTGAAAAAATATTTTTTTTCATACAACAACGCTCCACCCTGCATAAACCAAACAGCCAAAAATCCTCCACGCAAAAAGTTCTAATGGCATTTATTAGGTTTTACCTGTAGAGATTTGCAAAGAGTATTATTACTAATTCACATGCAAAAACTATTAAGCCACCAGGAGTGGCCTTTCCCGCACCAGTGCACTGACGAGAAACACTCAAGTTAGCCTTGACGTTAAACCTGACTCAGCTGGTCCAAGGGGCAACTAGGATTCCCGATGTTGATGCCCACTCGGCCAACTGTCTGGACCTTCTGCTGACTACAGATCCAGACCGCTACTCGGTGTCGGTATCCTTACCCTTACGTAGCTCTGACCACTGTCTGGTGAAATCTGTATCGGTATACTCCCCACCTGATCCCTGCGTAAAAGGCAACCGGCAAGTATGGCGGTACAAATCAGCAGAAAGGGACGAAATGCGGTGTTTTTTTGCATCCTATCCTTGGTAGCCTATTTTCTTTTCTTCAGCAGCGAAGAAATGGAACACTTTACCAGCGTCTTTGTATCCCGATAATTACAATCTGGGGCTTTTCAAGTCGCGAGTGAATAGGTATCTTCTAGGCAAGCGTGTACCTACCATCGTAGACCACATCGTCACTTTCCATCAGGTGAAATTGCGGTCAAATGTGGGCCTATTTAGTTATAAAAAAATACTTTAGCGTTTGTTTAACACTTGTATTAGTTGTTGTTATCATGTACAGATTAACTTAAAACAAGAAAACTAAAGACAATCGGGAAACCGGACAATCCTTGGCAATCGGGGTGTTGAGAATGAGCAGGTCCAGTAAATTAGCACACGTAATGATCACCAATATATAATTTATTATATTAAAAAAGGCCAAAATATAAAAAAAACGCACATCAAATCTTCCCAGGTTACTGGTTTATATGGGGTACAAAGAACAGTAATAATATTGGATGTACTGGAGTAAAACCTTTTTTTTACTCTAATTAGGCATTAACTTGGATACTTATAATGTCAGACTTGCGTCAGACTATGTTTAAAGCTTTTAAAATGCATTTTAACAACAATTTTGTTCTTATTCCTAAGCAAGAGCATACTAATTGTAGCAAATTCCGAAATATCTTTACCTACAGGTAAAACAAGTTAAAATTTCGGTACTATGTTGTATTCGTAGAATTATCATTGCAAATAGCACATGCATTTTGTTGTAACACTCCATTACTAAAAAGGTGCCAAGCTATTAATTCATTTTCTCATTCTATTAATTAAAAGCGAAGATATTAATAAATGTTGATGTACAGGTAAAAGGTGATAAATGACACCCCATTTTTACATTTATGTATATTTTATTTTATTTCTGTATGTGATGTAACTTAATGCATGTCGGAATCCATAGATGAATAGTTATTCTTTAAAATGAAATGCTGTCCAAGTCAATTTTAAAGTACTATACCTACTAATAACAGCCTCAAACTTTCAAACGCCGATATCTCAAAATGGTGTTTGGTGCAGTTTATATGTTTTACTTATATAGGGGCGAAATATAATTAACTAGACATTACTAATTTAAACCTAGTTTGTCGTGTCGTCGTGAACATGCGTGTTCCTATCTGTGGTGCGGGGGACTCCCAAGGAAAACGACTATACACGGGGTACGAATAAATATATAATTAAAACGGTAAATGACGCGGTAGTGGTGGAGATACGGCTGAGGAGGGCAGAGCGGCGCGGTCGCCGTGTGCCATAATTTCTGCCGCGTTAGCATTCTGTGCCCCTACATGTTGACATAAGTGGTGGTAACTTTTGACGTGTTGATGTTTCCGAACGCGACTCAGTAGAAACATTAGACAGTTCAAATCGCGCCAATGCCAATTTCGCGCGCGGTTTTGTTTTCTTTTTATAGAGAATAGATTTTTGAATATTTCTTAGTGTTTGTTCACGTAAGAACGCGCGGGCGCGGAGACGTTGCGAGCTCGCGTTCACATTAGCCGCCAGAGGTTTGTGCGACTCGTGGTGTCAGGGGTTGAAAAGATGGACGACGATCTTTTATATTTATCCGAAAATTCATACCTAAAGTAGGAGATGCTAAAGATTAGAATTGGTTTGCACGAAATTAATAAAGAAAGAGAACGGTATAGCGAATTTCATACTTTATATAGTAATTTGATAAAACATCCTTGAAGATTTCTTAGATATACCAGGATGACTGTAACCTGTTGTGTTACATACTGGATTCAATAAGGAATTAGATTTCAAGAGAAGACACAAATGTTCATTAAATTATAAAGCCCGAAGAAAGACTAATTTGTACCTATAAGGTGAGTTTAAATAATAATAATTTTCGTAGTAAATTATAATTGTTTATCAGGGTACATAAATACAAAGTTTAATTTCCATAATTTGATGTGTTATATTCGTAAGTTTTGTAACCATGGTAAGCCTGAGTCGTGATACTATTAATTTCGTCCTAATAACTTGTATAATTTTGTTTCTTGTACTTAATATTTGCATAGGAGATAATTCTTTCATGTGCGGCAACAAACCTTTTTTTGAAATAACAGATCTTTGCAATCTTGTTCTTGCCTTTCGCTGCTCTGCGACAGTTTAACTTGTAATAAATTCAACTTTTTCTTCTCCAATTCCATAAATTCCTGTCTTACATCTTGCGCACATTTACTCGTTTTGTACGTGAGCACTTGGATATTACGTCATATGTTTGATATTTCGCGCCCGTGATCGCGATTTAACGTGAGCACTTATGTAAGACAAGGAATTTGCGTGGTTTCGAAGTAAGGAAACGTAAAGTGGCCATACAGAATTAGGGCCCAGGTCCCTCTACGCTCCTATGGACGCAACAGGATCTACGCTCATTCCCACCACCGCCTTTGATGTTGATGGCTTGGGAGAAGAGTTCGCTAGCACGATGGGGGTTCCTCCACTCGCGCCTACTGGTGGGTTAGGCTCTGCTGCTCTGGTACTTCCTTCTGTTGTAACCTGAGAGTTTCTCTGTTGGCTAAAAGGTGTAAGGCCTCGGCTAGCAGTGGGTTCTGGGGCTAACAGACATTAAGGGGGGCGCCACGTACCAGTATTTTACAACCCTGGCACGGAGAGTTGAAAATCAAAACAAAAATGAAACTAATTATTTTTAAGGAGTAGGTATGTATTTTATTTGTAAGTCTTTTGATGTACCACAAAGAAGAAAAGCCTGATCTTAGAATCTAGTATGGACTTAATTTATATGACGTTCCTATCAACCTCAAAATTATGCTAGGTATACATGTACGCTATTACAGCCGTGTTTCAGCTCAATGAACCACAATATTCTAACTTGGTCTGCTCGGTGCGAGCCTAAACAGCAAACAAAGTGATGGTGAGCTCGTTTAGTAAAATGGGTGTAATTCACCTGGGTTATGTTATGAAGGGTGATGCAAACTCAATGCCAGAGGGACCTGTCGGGCCTCCAACCGTCGGGAAGCGCGGTGCAAAGTGCAAGCGAGCAGCGTGCGTGGCGTTGACCCTGAAGTTTACACCAAACTGGTAGCGTGAAAATGCCCAGGCGAGCGACCGAACAAAAGTCTGTAATTGCGCATAAAACAGCCGCTGTTATATTGAGCTGAAATATTAGCATGTGCCACGGATGACACGTCAAAAATGATAACCTACATTTTTCCAAAAGCAAGGTTGTACACTTACTCGGTTTTCTGATTCTATTTCCCACACGTAAAGCTTCTTGTTGAGAGGACTGCGAATGTATCAAACCGATACTGCAGCTACTGCACAAAAAATCACGATGGGTTCGTTGAACCGCAGTCGGCGTCAGCTACGCCAGCGCAAAATTCTGGAAAACGTATGTATAAACCCTCAAACACGGAACTTTCCAGATCACCAGCTCAAATATGGTTGGTTGAATCCATTACTCACAAAAAAATCCGGAAAACCAGACGAATTTTGAATAAAAATCTGTGCAACGTAGACAAAATGTCAGCAAATTGCAAAAGAAAATTAATATGGCTTGCCTTAGCTAGCCTCACCAAAAAATAGTGATGTCAAGAGTCATCCATCTCAAACCATCGACCAGATTGGTCGATGAAATCTTCTTCATCGACAAATCATGAACATCATAGTTGAAGAATGGTGCCACAGACAAATCTTCCATACCATACTGCCGAACAAACAAGCATTTAAAATCATATTAATTACAAAATTCTGTTGCAATTGTTAATGCATCCATGAAACGTTTACAACTTCATACGATGAAACAAAGATACCTCGATAGAACCACAATCTCCGGAAGAGCCAACACCTCACTATTATAGTTGCATGACGCAATCTCCGCTGTATTGCAAAGTTACCAGTAGTGAAAACGAGTATTATATATTTTTATCTTTAAATTCTTACTACAATTACAAACAACTGTCATTTTAAAATATTATTGAATTATCTTTACTTTAATTTATGTATTTCTCTATTAATTTAAACTACAAAATTGTTGTGATTCTACTCTGTTGGTTTCTTATCGAAAATTTAGTTAAATTAATAAAAGCGCCATCTTGGTTGATTTCTCCCATCCATCGATGACGTGAACTTGCTCACCGCTAGGTGGCGTTGTAATAAAACAGTTGGTGCAATGGTTAGAATTCGAACCATACAGATCTACACTTATTAATTTCCCAAAAGGAATATATACAATTATCAAATTAAAAAAATGAAACGTGACATTAAGAAATAGCACGTTACACTGTTGGCCGCCAGAGCGTGGCAGTGGTTCCGGCGCAGAAGGTTGCTGCTTTGTAGGCTGCGGTTGTGGTTCATCATCCGTCAGCCGCGTAGAAGCGTACGTTGGCGCTGCCGTAATTGTAAGTCAAGGAGCATCTTTTTTCCAGAACCTCGAAGAACGAGAGAGAACTAAGCAACACTCACTCGAGACACTCGGGAATTCCCAGCACGAGGAATAGGGTTTCGTCGTTCTGGTAAGAGTGGCTCAACACCGTCCAGAAGTGCACCTGGGGGCACTTGTTTTGGCTCTGAAGAACAAAGCTGGTGTCTTCAAGCGAGTTCTTGCACTCAGGGAGTCACAGGGCCTCGCGCACCTTTATGGTCAGCTCGCTCTGACGCTTGATCAATAATCTTGCCGCCAAGTTTCTATGGACAGGCTGTCAGTTGTTTTCACAGGTCATGCGTTTCAGTTTTCCTCCTCACACCACAACTTCAGTGCTCCATCGGCTATGATTGGACTTTTCTCTGAAGGCGAGTGAGAAGTCTATGGAGGGGTGCCGCCCGCCAGGATCTTTAACTCTAGGAACCTCTTTACTTTGGTGGCTTGTTCCTCTGTGACCTTGTGTTAATTGTTTTCCCTGGTGATTGCCACACAGATATTGTTCTTAATAATTTCCGCATGGCTCGCCGTGGCTGGACGTTTGTTGTCAAGTCTGTATTTTTGCGTGTTCACCTCTCGGTAACACAAGTATCATCTAACCGCGTGCGCTTGGTTGGCTCAGTGTGGGCTGGTGCTTGACCTTGAAATGGCGATGCCTGTCGCGGCACTTTCCTGGCGGTTGTAGCGGTTGTCGTGCTTGGAACCTATTTTCACCCCTCAGCGAGCTTTCAGCGTTCAGCGCGGACAAGTCCATAGTGTATGCTGGCGGTGCATACGGTTTGTTAGCAGGTTCCTGGCTTGCTGGGTTTGTCGGCGTGAGGTAAGGGCTGGGGCCTGTGACAACCCGCTTGGAATTGGTGCCGGCCCACGACCCTTCGGACGCGCTCCGGTCTTCCTCTCGCCTTTGTTTATACCGGTAGTCTTTGCTTCTGACTTTTAGTTAATTTCCCCCCAGGGACGTGAGCCGCCACGGGGCGTTAGGAACACTGCTACTTGGGGTTTCGGCCGTAGTCCGTTGCCCTTCGCATCTTGTTTTTCTCTCGTTCTTATGTCGAACGACAGTCTTATGACGCGCTGGGAGCCTTCGGGACCGCGAAGGCAGCCTCGAGGTTTTTTCAGCTTCGTCGGTTGTTGGTGTTTACTTTTTCATGTACTGGTTGGTCCCAGACTCAAGAGACCCTGGGACCATCTTTGTACAGTTTTCAATTTCCTTTATCCAAGCTCCCAACCTTCGATGGAGCCCGTAGCGGGGGATGTTTTAATTAGACACCAGGGCTACCCGGAAAGATTTAGTGGGTGATCAAGTATCCCGCGAGTCTAGACAGTGCCACCGAACGCGACGCCAACCACTCGAGGGCGTGGCGTGTTCCACCGACTGTGGGTCTCCTTGATACTCCCTCTACGAGACCTATAAAGGGAGCTTTTAATACTTATGAACTCTGGAACTTCATCAACAAACTCTGTAGTCTTCAAGTGTGCAACCGATTTCTTCATATACAGCTAGAATAGGTTTCATACTAGCTTTGACTCTCTTTCTGCAGTTTTCAACTGCTTTCGCAACATATTCTTCTTTGAAGTTGGGTATGTACGAGTGACCTGTTTCCCTAATTACGTTCGTCCTATCACTATTTAATGTCAAGGTCGCTTTACAGGTATTCGCGGAGCATATCCATAAAGAAGTTCTGTTTTTATTGGACTTGCTAATACGCAACCTATATCCAGCTCGATGTAGAATGTTGCCACCTTTTTTGCTCTCCGTGAAACTGAATCCCCCAGCGTTTTCATGTGGTCTCGAGAGGTAGAGGGCATTGGGTCCCTACTTCCGGCACAAGATGGACTGGGGTCCACAACAGTGGAAACAGTGGAACTGTTGACAGTATGGACTCCATCGCGTTTATCTAGATTCAGTAACACGTGTAAATCTTCGTTACCGGCATTTACATTATCTGAACCGTTTTCTTCATGTGCAGCTGGGATGAGGTCCTCTACTTCCACTTCGTCTCCTTGTAACACCGCAATCAGAGTTGGTAAGTCCACTGAAAAAGAATATTATGTAGTATTTTTTTTACTTTTAAGTGCAAACCAATTTTTATTAATTATTACAATAATTAAAATGTATTAATTTAAGAAAGATATTTTAGAATTGGAGCCAATTAGGTAAATAAAAAAATAAGAAAATATAATACAAACAAACCACATCGTGCAACTCGCACTTGGCCGTTCTAGAAAACAAAAAGTATCCTAAATATTATTCTGAAAAATTTGCTATAACCATACCTTAAATGTTAAGCCAGACATGAACGGTATAAAGACAGCCCGGTACAAGACTTATAAGGTTTCCTTGTTTTACTACGGAATCCTAAAAACGTACTACTAAGGCCCGATTTCACCAAACTAGAATAAATTTTATTCCAGGTATAACTTTCCGAGAACAACCGAGTTACGCGAATATAGCCCTTATACCACCAATTTTATGAAGGAATAAGACTTATTCCTTGGATACAATTAAAAGGGCGTCTTTTTTGTGTAATTTCATTTGTCAATTAGCTGTATCCAAGAGTAACGAATAGCCTTATACTTGGAATAAACGTTGGTGAAATCGGGCCTTAACCACGAATTAATAAACTATTCTCGATACAAAAAAAATTGCAAAATTACCTCCAAACCGTACAAATAAACCGCGATTAATCAATGAATACTTTAAATAAGGGAGCGTCCATAAATTACGTGAGGTGATTTTGACGATTTTTTGACCTCACCTACCCCCCTTGGTGAGATTTCGTGACATTTTGCTTGACCCCCCCCCCCCCCCCCTCCCCCCTAAACGCCTCACGTAATTTATGGACGGCCCCTAAGGTCATGAAACTTTGTGTAGTAGTTGAACTAAATATAATCGAGGGCTTATGTATAGTGGATTTATAAAATACCCATTATATTCAGTGTAATAATAAATTACCTAAACTATTGCGCGCACAACAACACAACACACACATATAGGTACACACACTACTATACATAATATGTATATAGGTACTAGTATAGTAAAATATTATCTGTGATATAGGTACACTACATACTTTTGATGTTTTGAATTTATGGCAAATATCTAATAGCGATGTTTCGCAGCCTCGAAGTGTTTCTGTAATAAAAATGATTTCAATAAAAATAATAGGGATATTTTCTTTGAGGCAGGTGTTGTGAATCTAACACTGCACCCAAGATGTTAATATGTCACTGTGCGATGGATGACCCATGCCCACAGTAAGCACTTTGTGTTGATGTTTCATCGCTTTCTTTATCGTATTTTATGGTTGGGTGTTTTAGGTATCGTCCGTCAAAATGACTAATCACTTTTTTCTTTATTTTTGTTCCATTGCTCTTCTTCATTACCAAGAGCTTGCTTTGTTAACCTACTCATTGGAATGCTGTTTTTATTTTCTTTCGCAACTGCTAGTACGTACGCTCTAGTTTTCCTTAGGAATTGTGTTCATTTGACATTTTTTTGCCCACTAAGGGTTTTTAAGTTGCCCGAAGTAATTTTCAATAACAGCGTTGCTGGTTCTCCATTTCTTTTGATAAAGTTGTGTATTTGTGGCGCTAGCCACGAGTATTTATTAAGCACACTTATATCGCTGGGTCCCACATCAAAATTTTAGGTTTAGGTGAAATGCGTTTGAAAAAGTTCTAAGTCTTCTCCTGCCAAGCGTGATGATTATGGCAAATCCCCCCTATAATAAACGTTTAAAGAGGCGTGTTATGGGGGAGGCCTGTGTTAAGCAGTGGACATCTTCCGGCTGATGATGTGTATGATATAAAGTCAAGGGATGGGAGAAGTCTTGGCTCCTGAAATACAATGTTCTCACTAATTCGGGAATTAGCCCCCATCTTGCAATCACTTCCAGAGCGGTGTTTATTTACCTGTTCAACTCCGTGGTGGTACTGGTGGTTTTTGCGGATGGAATAACAAGGTCATCTGCGAAGGCTTGAACGTGTGCCTTAAGCTCAGGCGCCTCCGGGAGCGGGTCCATTTGCAGATTCCACAACAAGGGACCACAGGTGGAACCAGCCTTTATTTATTGGTCTGTCAATATACTGTCCAGCGTACTGTACCCGTACGGATCTTTCAGTCAAATAGCTGTGAATGAGGAGCAGCAGATCGGCAGGGCAACTTTTCCGCACGTTTTTTTTTCCACCTCTGCCTTCACATCTGTCTCCTTTTCTATTTCTATATCTGCGTTTCATCTGTTGTTTTATTACTAGTTACTATTTCTACTTTGTTGGAATTCTCGGCATTTTCAGATAGATCTTTAACTTTACGTGATCCTAAATTCTCGAGTAAATAACAGATCAATTAATTTATATGCGCAAGTTATTCCATGTCCGTCTGATGTAGTGCACAAGACTGAATATAATTTCATCAGTTTATGTTTTTCAACCTGACCAACATTCTCGGTGTCCGTCGGGAACATGTAAAGAATTTCTTTGCAATGTGACTCGTAGTCTTAGAAAACACCGATAAGTCGCTCGCGTTTAGCCAACAGATATCTTTTCTAGACTAGATCGGAATTTATAAAAGTAAGCAATCTTGTAATGATACCTTTTTGCGTATGCGCGTGATGCAATCTTGCGCTTGAGATCCGAGTCCTCCATTTTGAGGCTGCCGCTGTCACTCGCTTGTTCCATGAGGATGATTTAGAACGTTTATACAAACAATGCACTTCACTGAAATAATGTTGTAGTTATCACCAGAACTTTTTTTTACGAGTGTTAGCCCTTGCAGGCCAAGGAAACAAACTGTACGTTAAATCACTTGTATATTTCACATTCAGTCACAACTTATAACTTGTATAAGGCATTCTTTATCGCTCGGCGGTTGGGTTAGGCCAACTCTTACTTATTTTAGCACCACCTCATACTTATCAACTTTTAGAGTGAAGCAGTACGCCCCTTCACTCGCGCGCCCATTGACCGCCATTATCTGGTTTTTGTACTGCTTCATTCTAAAACTTTTAAACTAAAACTTAATTTAAATTAAATATAAAAATCAGTAACCGGTATTAAAATTCATAATTTATATAAACAATTTACCAGTACGATTTTAAAGAGCAAAATAGGTAATTACACAATGTCATTTGACGTATTATTTACGAGATTAGTTTTACACGAGTATATCGCGTAATATGTAATAAATTAATTGAATTAGTGGCGGGTGGTATTTACCATCGGCCACCGGAAAGAATGCAAAACAGCAGGCGCCAGGCATAAATACAGAACACTATATTACCTTTCCCTTATCTAAGAATTACCTCGTTTGGTTTCGGTTCAATTGTTCAATTTGCTTCAATTGTTCAATCGGTTTGTCGGTTTGCTGTCAGACCTCGCCCGCCATGTGTGTATTTGGTTAATCTACGCGGTCAAAATTATTTTATGTTCGTAATTTATTCTAAGGGATATGACCTTATGAAAAAAAATTCTTTTGACAAACATTTTTTGTAAATATTATTTTTGTAATTCAGTTTACATCATCATCAGGGTGATCATTCGACATCTCAATATGCGGCATCGCGTAATCGGTTTCGTCGTTGGTACTGGATACTCTGCAGATTTTCAGGGGTGGATAACACTCTTGTTTCGCTTTTTGTAACTCAGAATAACAAGGGAACAGCTTTTTGTTAGTATTTCACACTACTTCGTATCGTCGATGAGTTAAATCGGCTTCTGCGAACATCGACAATGCTTTATCTTTTCTAGCACGTATCGGAGTACTCGTGATGTCTTTGAGTATTTCGGAATCATCTTGTTTTCCAGCTTTCCGCAACTCAACCTGAGCAGCATGAATAATGACGACTTTTTCAGTAGTATACCGTAGTACCTCTTCAGTTTTTCTCCTCCTAATTCTTTCACTCAACATTTAAAATATCTGATACGGTCGACCTGGGCCCTTATTCTGTATGACACATGAGATTCCTTGCCAATAACGCGTGACGTCATAACACGCTCGAAACACAAACGCGGGTGCTAATGCGCCACGACGTGGAATTAAAAAAATGTATTCTGTATGCCGCACGTTAAGTTGTCTATGCCCAATGTTTTCTATTTTTCAATATCACGCAGTGCGTTCATAAACATTACATCCATTCAATTCGGAAAAGTAGCGGTTTTTTTACATATCAATAATTTGCTCCCAATCTTTATCTTACGTTGGTTTATCTGCAATAAAGGACTACTTAACTCTTATTAGACTATTACTTTTGTTTAATTTTATTTAAGGAAGTAAAATAGTCCTTACCGTAGTCTGTTTTTCAAATATTTTAGACTACCGATAGACTACTTTATGAACGAAAATGTCTGACGCTGGTAATGGACTGTGAACATAACCTATCATAATAAACAAAAACAAACATAAATAAGTACTGTAAATAGGTTTGCATTGCAGTCGGTTCAAAAAATAGTAAATATAATTAATGGTGTTGTCCGTAGACGACTTGTAACGCGTTGGCGCCAACAACGCACTAATATTAATAGACGGTTATTAAGGGATTCTGCGGATCCGCTATCGTTAGATCCCGAGCTCTTTGTGCGCAGTTACAGAGTAACTCCAGATTTATTTAAACTTTTGTGCACTACCCTTGCCGACAGGCTAAGTTCTCCTCAGAGGTGTACCGGTATTACGACAGAAGTTAAAGTGAGTGTACCTTCATTGCAAAAATCCTGTAATTTAAATAGCATAAAGTTAGGTACTATATTTTTACTATATTTCTAGGTACTTACAACCTTGAACTTTCTGGCTACAGGCAGCTACCAAAAGCCTGTGGGAAGAGATTGGTTCGCCCCTGTAACCCCCCTGAAACCCCCCCTGTGCCCTGTTATACAACGACTTGCAGTTGTATAAGTAGAAGTTGTGGAAGCATTAAATGGGCTTCTTTCTAATTATATAAAATTTCCAACCACAGAGCAAGATAGAAACAACATTAAACAAGGGTAATGTTTTAATTGATAAGTTTTCTTCCAGTATTTGATACCTCTGGAGAACAACAGAGATTTAGTAAAAGAAATATTTCATTTCAGTATTATAATAATATTCTTATTACAGATTCTATGAGAAATTTGGAATGCCAGGGGTTCTTGGTTGTGTGGATGGGACCTTGATTGCCATACTTGCTCCAAGGAATCACCCAAGTGAAGCAGCATTTTTCTGCCGTAAAGGATACCATGCCATCAATACTGCTATTGTAAGTGTACTTTACATAAGTGTAAATCTTGTTCAAACTTTGACTCAAGTGGACAATTTTTTATATCAGAGTGTAAAAATAAACTGCATTGTTTCAGATATGCGATAGTGACTTGAAAATAATTGGCATATGTGCAAAGTTTGGAGGGGCAGCACATGATAGCTTTGTGTGGCGCTCATGGAACATCAGCCATTATCAAGAACAAGAGCACCAGAATGGCAAAATTGGGTGGCTTTTGGGGGATTCAGGTTATGCACAGAAACCTTGGTTAATGACGCCTGTGCTGCATACAACTGAAAATACCCCAGAAGCTCACTATACTAACATGCACGTGCGCACACGGGTCTGTGTCGAACGATGCATAGGACTCCTAAAAGCTCGATGGCGATGTTTATTGCGTCACCGAGTGTTACATTATGAGCCCACAAAATGTGCAAAAATTATTAATGCCTGTGCAATGTTACATAATTTGTGCCTTAATGATGGTGTTGCATTTGATTCGGTTGATGACTCAAGCTTGACTGATGATCCAGTTGGATCAATACCAACAGAATGTTTTACTGATGACCATGCCAGGCAGCAGTTAATTGACATTTTGTGGCAAAATCGCTCTATATAATTGTAACTTTGATCATCACTAACAGCCTGAAGATGTCCCCTGCTGAACATAGACCTCCCCCACAGAGCACCATCCGCCTCCAGCATCCATCAGAAAACTGGAAACTGTATACCTACAATCTGCTCTAATCCGAGGCAACTTGTTTTAAAACAAGAGTCTTTTTTTCTGCATTGTGCCGGATTGCTTGCAAAAGTAGTAGAAAAGTAAACACTTATTTTTAAGTTTTCTGTATATGTTAGTTTGATAGTTAGATTTGATTTGAGTTTTGTTTGTTCTGATTTTTGCCTTGTAAAAGTGTTAAAATTTGCCTATAATGCAATAAAAAGATTAAGTTTTAAATTTCATCTACTCTCCACAGCTCTAACCAGATCATCGGTTTGTGGTTGCCAATCGAGAACTTTTCTTTACCATCAGTTGTCAGTTGTATGAGCCATGTGGCCTGCTCATTGCCATTTCAACTTGCTAATTCTAAGTGCTATATTGGTCACTTGTAAATTTATTTAAAAATAAATTGAATGTTTTGTACCTATTAAAACAGCATTTGTTTCTAAACTACATGAAATTCCCTATACGTAAATAAGAATAAGAAGGAAAGTAGAAACAAAATAAAACAATATAATGTGTTAAACGAAATTTCTATATTATACTTTTTTGCAAAGTTCATCTAGGTATGGTACCACTGCTTTGCCAGAATAACTGGTGTGTAAGCACTACTGTGCTCCGGTTTGAAAAGGGCATTGTGGCTAGTGAAATTACTGGGCAAATGAGGCTTTATGACCTGATATCACAGTCTAGTAATATGATTACTAGACTGTGTGATGTCTCAGGATGATGTGAGCAGTGCAGCGTCAGGTGCACTTTATTATAATAACACACAGTAAAACGCGCCAAAACGCGCGAACTTGAAGCACGTTATTTTGACAGTCCATAACGTGCGTGTAACGAGCCTTGTCGCGCTTGTCAAGTTTGACAGTGGCATACAGAATAGCATTTCACAATCATTCCACGCAGATATCGTAACGCGCCGCGTTACGTGTCCGAATGGTCATACGGAATAAGGGCCCTGGCCGTTTGGTGGAATAACAGGAATTTAAATGTCCGATCTAGCCATCAATGGTTGTTTTCCAAAAATACGTCTTCCTTCTTATGAGCTTTTAACCACCTTTGCTTAATTTGATATTTAAAATGTGCAAAGTTGCGTTTCAGGCTCTCACTTCGGTCTCCAGTGTAACTTTTACACGCCTAAAGTCGCCTTTTCAAGAAATTTAATTTGTCTTTGAAATTAGACTAATTAAGTTCCTGTAAACGGTCGATTAAGTATTTGCGGGTCACAATTTTCGCTCCCGAAGTGCTTAGTGAACCTAACACAATAACCCATTCTTATAAAATGCTCCAAAGTTCAATCGTAATATTAAAACTTTTTGAGAAAAAAGTTCAATGTTCGAAAATTGATCCTATGCCGCGCAATCCTTGTGTCTGGAGCCTGTCGACCCTATTCGCATATTAGCATAGGCGTGTGATGGAAATTTGTTGAAGAACATAAAATATCGAATGTGTAAAATAGGCCCATCATAGATACAAGTCCACAACATCTGTCATATCAGGTGCATTCGATTCGAATGCCTTCATCTGGGTGGTGATCCTGTTCCCAATCACCGATTTATATTTCGAGATAGTTGCACTAATCAGTTGGTATATCAAAAGCAAGGAAGGTGCCATCTAGGCTTCATTACATTTTTAGGAGATAGGATTCCATTCATTCTTTCAGTTGGATACCTATAGCTCTTGTTAAGTGTTATTTATTTATATATTTTGCATTTTCATGACATATTTTTCTTCAATTTTTCCGTTCAATAATTATTATGTTACACTAACGTGGCATTGCAGGCGAATTACTAGTGTCATATAATATCTTATAATATAAGTACAACGGTTGCCTGAATAAATACGGAAAAATTCTCGATCTAGTATTATCGAATGACACAGTTACCGTCACCGAGTGCGACGACCCTCTTGTACCTATAGATCCATATCACAGTTCCCTTAATATTAGCGTGCAATATATCGAAATACCACTTTTAAAAGCTAATTCTTATGTTAAGTACTTGTACAGTAAAGGCGATTTCAACGCTATAAACAGGGAAATTGCTGAGCGGGATTGGCAACTTGAGCTTTTTAATAAGCCATTGGATGATGCAGTCGATTTCTTTTACAAGGTACTTAGGTCGCTTCACAAAAAGTATATTCCAGCTAGACAGGTTATGAGTCAGACTTATCCTAAATGGTATTCTCCAGCACTTAAGAAGGTCATCAAAGAGAAATATAAGTTTCAATGCAAGTTTAAAATTTATCGTAACAACGCTGACCTGCAAACATTCAAGTGTTTACGTGACAGAGCTAGGAAGTTAGAACAGTCTTGCTACCAGTACTATATAATGTCAGTTGAGGACTCCATAGTGAAAGACCCCAAATATTTTTGGTCGTTCCTAAAATCACGTGCTAAGTCGAATAGTATGCCGAATAATATTAAATACAAAAACGGCGTGGCTACGACAGGAGAAACTATTTGTAATGCATTTTCGTCATATTTTTTTTCAACTTTTCTTTCTGCTAGTTCTTCTGGTCATGATAACGGCACTCCGCCACCACTGCCACCTGCCATGCCGCAAGCCTTGGCAGATATTGGCTCAATTATAATTAACAATTCAGAAGTGTTAAAAATACTAGCTAACCTTGACCCTTCGAAATCTGCAGGACCAGATAACATACATTCTTTGTTCCTAGTGAAATGTGCTGAAAGTATTGTTATTCCCATTTCTATTCTATTTCAAAGGTCCATAAATGACAGTATTTTTCCTAGAATCTGGAAGTCGGCCTTTATTACGCCCATACACAAAAAAGGGTCAAAAACGGATGTTACCAACTACAGACCGATCTCCAAGCTATGTATCATATCGAAGGTATTCGAAAGAGTAGTCTATAATCAGGTCTACTCAGCGCTTAAAAACTCATTTAGTCCACTGCAGCATGGTTTTTTGAAGGGTCGTTCGACTGTTTCGAATCTCGTATTATTTAATGATTATCTCACCGGTGCTATGGATTCTGGTGATCAGGTTGATGTGGTCTATACTGACTACAGCAAAGCTTTTGACAGAATAGACCATATCACCCTGATATCGAAACTCCAGAATATAGGCATCCGTGGAGACTTACTTAGGTGGTTTTCCTCGTATATCGACATGAGATCTCAAGCTGTCGTCATCAATAATTACATATCAAGCTGGGTTATTGTCCCCAGCGGTGTCCCCCAAGGCTCCTTGTTGGGACCCTTGCTGTTTGCGATTTTTGTAAATGATATTTCAGAATGTTTTTTAAATTCTAATTTGTTATGCTTCGCTGATGACATGAAAATTTTTGCAAAAATATCCTCGACGGTACATGCGCAGGCACTCCAAGAAGACCTATTTAGATTAGATAACTATTGCGAAGTGAATACTCGGTGGACCGACGACCTGGTGAAAGCCGCGGGGAGCCGATGGATGCAGGAGGCGAGCAGCCGCTCAAGGTGGCGTGCTCTGGGGGAGGCCTATGTTCAGCAGTGGACGTCTTCAGGCTGTTAATGATGATGATGATGCGAAGTGAATAAGCTAGACCTTAACCCAATGAAATGCTCCGTCACCACTTTCAGTAGAAAGAAAAACGTTTTAGCACCTATGTACACACTTAAAAATCAAATCGTTCAACAGGCTGAAGTTGTTCGGGATCTTGGCATTTATCATGATTCAAAGCTATTGTTTGATGAACACATCTCTCACATAGTAAGTAAAGCTTCTAAAGCGTTAGGTTTCATAATGAGAAGCTCCAAAGGTTTCACAAAGGCAAAAACTTTAAAGATTCTTTACTGCACTTTTGTTCGTAGCATATTAGAGTATGCGTCACAAATATGGAATCCGCGGTATAACAAGTACATCATGCGAGTGGAGCGAATACAAAGAAAATTTGTCAAGTTTTTATGTTTTCGACTTCACATTCCTTATAAATCAGATAACTACCTTCAACTTTGTAAACAATTTCACCTTTTACCGCTCAATATTAGACGTGATATATCCGACACAACATTTTTACTAAAAATAGCGTCTGATAAAGTAGATTGCCCTGACCTAGTTAAAAAAATTAAGTTGAATGTCCCTACCAAATTCACTAGACACCACCCACCCCTTAGCATTCCAGTTGTTAAAACCAATTATCGTCAAAATTCATATCTGATTAGAGCGAGCAGAAACTTTAACAAGCTATGCAGGGAGTGTAAATCATTAGACCTGTATAATACGAGCGTGGGCTCGGCGAGGCGACTGCTGTGCAGAGACTTTTTTGTGGATTAAGTCACATAATACTACTCATGTTTATTATTGAATGTAACTATCTATTTATGTATACATATTATGTTGACATTTTACCCATTATGCGTAGTTTTACTTACTCTCAATTTTTTTTTTGTTTAGAGTTTCCGATCTTTGTCAAAGTATTTTTTATTTTGTACTTTTTCTAAATTAACATCAGGTGTTCATCACTGTATGCTCAAGCACTATTGCTATTATATTGCTAGACGTGATGACCTGTAATTGGTTTTCTAGTGCTTACTTTAAATTTCTATTATGTAAGAAAAGCTGTTGGTCTTCCTAACAATAAATAAATAAATAAATAAATAATACTTTTCTTATGTTTTTGCAGCTTAGCCAGGACATAATTTTTATTGTAATAGCCATAGAAATATAAGCTTCCTCTAAGGTTATAATTGTTAACATCAACTTTTTTTAGTGTTATAAAATAAAATTTGTTTTATTTTGTGACAATTATCATTTGAATATCATGAATTGCTCAAGAATTTTTACCAAAAAAATACTGAGAATGATTTGAGTGCATGTCTAATCTAAAAATGCATAATATATGCATCGTGGTTAGTGTTTGTTGCTATCATTTAGAGCTCGGATGCGACCAAAGAAATTTTCCTAGGGATCCTGGTCATCTAGATATCTCGGGTAAAAATAGTTTGTACTTGAAAAATAATAATTGGGCCAATCCCAATAAACTTCAATGTTGTAATCCACCCTTCTAATGAGGGAACACGGACATAATCTAGATTTCCTGCTTGTTTGGCCTGTTTACTGTTTAAACTTTTTTCTATTTAACTCGAACAGATCTTCGCCAAAATTCTTGGTGTGGTGAATTAAGTTTCACTACACGTCTGAGTTTTCCTTTTGTCTCTCCTGGAGATCCATTGACGGTGTCAAATAGATCGTCATAAAATCCCCTCTGCAGCTCCTCTGCAGCTGTAGTCTCCATTGTATTGGCATTGCAATTGTTGAACTCTACGTAACTACAATATTGTATAATTCAGCCTTGCAGGATAACGACCACTCAATCCTTGACCATGACCAGCATCTTTCACTTTCAATTTTTACTTAATTGTTATTATTAATTTCCTGTTGTAAACATTATTAGTACTTGTGTCATAAAAAAACTGATTTTAAAAATTCCTCAGAATCTTATTTTATTTTCTCACTCCCACCACTATGTCGAACGTGCAGTAGAAGAGAGATAGCAATAGAAACGTCCGCACTTTTTAGACCTTATCATCAATGGCATGCACGAGTATTATTTTCTAGTGGCGCCGTCATTCTAGTTATAATTTAAAGTAATGTTGATTTCTAATTATTAGAAAATGTTTAAAGAGAGCAATGCACTGACTTATTCGAAATAAATTGTAAAAGTATCAGTAGGTACGTTGTTTATCAGATTGTGCTGTATTTAGTAACGTGACCGCAATGATCAAACAGTGTGTCCATTAATAGTTTTACATCTGACAAATAAACCTTATTTTTATACACAACTTGTTTTCTTTTTATTCCACCTTATCACACACCAATAAAACAGAGGGAAGTTAACAAAACAAACTTTATTTCTAAGTAAAATTATATTAAGCTCAATCATCTACAAAATAAGACTAGCAAACAATACTGTTATCATTAAAAATAATTACGTAAATGCGTTATAAATGCTTTTGTCCTAATAATTAACATGAAAACATGGTATTACAGTACCAGTTTCCATCGAAGCCTTATCTTCTGAAGACGCTTTGGAAAACTTTTGTAGATAAACTGTACCAACTACTATGCAAGCGAGTTGGCTTATCAGATTCAGAAAATCAGGCTCTGCATACCCATTTATGGTTAGTTCAACTTAGAAGCAGACAAAACGGTTTTTAATTTTTTAACGATACTTTTTATCCCGGGAAGTTAATAGTTTCCGCGGAAAATCTGGTATACTGCTGGGTGTCCTTTGGTGTGCCGACTACAAGCGTGTCCGGTGTAGACTAGGTCAAGTATGTCATGAGTTCCGTCGCGTCCACCGCCGGCATCCGTCCGCGAGCGCCGAGCTCAGCCGCTCCATGCGGGACAACATCTCTTCGCCGGGGGACACTGGGCGCTAGAACATTATCATGTCACCAAGGGACACAAGACGCTAGAACATTACCACATGTCACCAGGGGACACAGGGCGCTGGAACATTATCACATGTCACCAGGGGACACAGGACGCTAGAACATTACCACATGTCACCAGGGGACAAAGGACGCTGGAACATATCACACGTCACCAGGGGACACAGGACGCTAAAACATTACCACATGTCACCAGGGGACACAGGACGCTAGAACATTACCACATGTCACCAACATTATCACATGTCACCACCACGGGCAGCATGACCTATCAAAATCGACATATCTCTTGAGAGAAAGCTTTTGACCAATGAAAACAACAAAATGTTTATGGCGTGGCGCGTTCGTTTTTTTTTTGCTGTAATAGATTTACGTTTAACTACCAACTCGCCGGTAAGCAGAGCGGTGTTAAAAGAGTTCTCCCTAAGGGTAGGCAATGCACCGGCGATGCCCTCGGTGTTGCAAATGTCCATAGGCGTCGGTGACCACTTACCATCGGGTGGGCTGCCTGCTTGTTTGCCATGCCACTCATCTCATAAAAAATGTGTAAATTTATTGGTGAAACGTTTTCTCGAGAGAAGAGATATTATGTCGATTTGTACACGTCATACTACTAAGCTTATGCTGCCGTGCACTCAGGAGTAGTTGCTGAGACCAGCAGCCTGATTCACAATGCATCATCATCATCATCAACAGCCTGAAGACGTCCACTGCTGAACATAGGCCTTCTCCACAGCGCGCCACCTTGAGCGGCTGCTCGCCTCCTGCATCCATCGGCTCCCCGCGGGTTTCACCAGGTCGTCGGTCCACCGAGTGGGGGGCCGGCCTACGCTGCGTCTTCCGGTTCGTGGTCGCCACTCGAGAACCTTTCTTCCCCATCGGTTGTCAGTTCTACGAGCGATGTGGCCTGCCCATTGCCATTTCAACTTGCTAATTCTAATGCATAGCATAGGGTACGTAAATATAGGTTAAGAAGAGTGTAGATTTCGAATTCGAAGTTCCCATTGAACCAGTCTGCTGGCCGTAAAGATCTCGCTTGCTGATAGTCCTTTTCATCTCCGTTAACAATCTTTTTGAAATTGTTACTATCTGTGGATACCGTGTGGGGGAGTGAGGCACAAACCGGTGTAACATCAACAGTTGGAAGACGTCCACTGCTGAACATAGTCCTCCCCTTAAGCGCATCTTTAAGCGGCTACTTGCCTCTTGCATTCATCGGCTCTCCGCGGTTTTAACCAGATCGTTGGTCCACCTAGTGGGGGGCCGGCCTACGCTGTGTCTTCGACGTCTTTGGTTGTCGAGTTTGCGAGCAACGTAGCTCGTCTATTGCCATGTCGAGGCTTACTAAAACAGCACGGGTAGCATGAGCTGTATAAAGCAACATCTCCTGAGAAAGCGTTTAATTGACCATGCAATGGGATCAATTTTAAAGGCTTTAGTTGACAGATCTAAAACTCCTGGAACTGTTGCTGTTCTTGTCAAATAGACGGAAATGTAAGAGATGGATATATTTTTAGTAAGTTAAGGACTCTCAACTAAAGCCTCCAAAATTGGGCCTAATGAACGATTACGCGGATCGGCCCCCTAATTACCTAACTCGCAACAGGTTTGCGACAGGCGTAAATCTCGCGGTGATTGCTGTCATACATCATTAG
The DNA here is from genome assembly GCA_910589525.2 of Ennomos quercinarius. Lineage (NCBI taxonomy): Eukaryota > Metazoa > Arthropoda > Insecta > Lepidoptera > Geometridae > Ennomos > Ennomos quercinarius. The sequence continues at coordinate 820,894 of OU342491.1, forward strand.
TGGTGTCGAGAATGTATGCTTCGCTACTGCTGTCGCATTGCTACTGCTGTCGCATTGCTGTTGCAAATTTTACGTAATTACCCCGCCGATCATAAGCTTTTTGTTGCCTTTTCATTGGACAACCGCTTTCTCGAGAGAAGTGATAGGTCGATGTCTACAACTGACCAATAATTCCGTACAGGAGAAGATAACAGGTCACGTTACCCGTGTGTAGTGCGCTGTGCGGTGGTGTACCTGTGCGGGCGCGCGGGCGCCCAGTGCGCAGGCGCGGGGCGCGGGCGGGGGGTGCTGCGCCCCCGCGTCCCGCTGCACGGGGCTGAGCGGGCCCCACCACCCGTACCGGGCCTGTGCATACCACGAATGTCTCATACAATCATAGGCAAACTGTATCTCTAGCCCTACTGTACCATTAATACAGACCGGAGACAACATTTTTCAAAGTAAAAGCAAGGAAAGGAAATAAAAGCAAGTATTGAATTCATCCCTGGTCTGTACCTACTAGTGGGGCGGACTACGCGACGCGGGGGAGTCTAAATGGTAGCCGAGATGAATCAGGTATTAATATAAACAACTCGAGTGTCTCCGCTGCATTAATGGGCAGAATTTGAACATTATAAAGAAAAATTGATATTTATCATCATCAGTATTTAAGAGTCTTAAAGCAGTATCGCATGCTGCTGTAATCCCGTTCGTGATTAAAAATTTTCCTTTACAAGTTAAGCTATCATTGTAACCAGCCTACATTTGACATCTCCTAATTTATTCCAGTATTACCTACCTACCATTCTTCACTTCACTTCATCAGCCGGAATACGTCCACTGCTGAACACAGGCCTCGCCCATAAAACGTCACTTGCTTATCATAGGGGGGATTTGCCATAATCACCACGCTTAGCAGGCGGCTTGGTGATCGCAGAAGATTTTAATGCACCGAGGAGAATGCTGTTGCCTATTCTCTGGATATTCACTTAGCCGGCTTTGGGGTCCTATTCGCAAACCGGGACCACACGGGTTATCATATTGACTCGCACTCACATGTTATTGCTTGGCGACATTTTTTTGTAGTTGAACTCGACTTTTTTTTTTGTAAAGTCCTATGGTTTCATCACAATATTTCCTTCACCTTAAACACTAAAGGATTCGACCTCACGACCACTGCTAGTCAGCGTCATTACTAAACCTGCATTGCACCTCTAGTACGAGCGGTAGATAAACTTGTCTTTCCCTCTGTGAATCTGCTTGTAGCGGGTACAACGAAGTGAAACAGGGAAAGAGTATTTTTCTCCACTACTATCCACCACCTAGGGGGCTTGAGCTGTCATCGCTTCAAACCGGTGCTTTAGTGCAGTCGCATGACGCGGTGACGTAAGTTCAATAGCTGTTGTACTAAAAATGAAATAAACCATTTTGAACTACTTCATACAGTTCAAAGAATCTTACCCTTATTCCACAAGTCGATGGCGAAAGTTTTTTCCTCAACATCCTTTTAGGCGGCACTGGAGTAGTTGAACAGCTACCCCTTTCGCTCGCACTCGTACCCGCTGTATGATCCCGTCTCGCTCTGCACGTACAAGCGCTACCCGGGGTATAAGCGGTCTCGCTTCTTTGCGTCAGTCGTTTTGAACAGGTAGCTTCCATCTCATTCGTACTACTAGTTGCTGTATAGCGCTGTCTTTCTCCGTTTGCCGAAGTACTGGCGGTCCTAGCCGACGATTGGGCCGTACAAAACCGTTCCCTTTTACAAATATTTGGGGGCTTTTGTTGATTTTCCAATTGCTGCTGGAGTATACGCAGTTGACAGTCCTTCTGGTTTAGCTGTTCCTCTTGTTCCCTGTTAAATAACAAATCACTTTTGTTCATTTCATTGACATTATTTGAATAATTGGAAGGTAGTTAGTGTCATCCTTTCAACTACATACCAACAAAAAAACTGAGGATATGACAAGCCTTTCGGAAGAAGTTGGCTATCTCTCCATTTGATACGTTTCCACAACTAAAATACAAAAAACTTATCTTGATCGAATTTAGCAGCAAGGTAGCTTAGGGATCAAGGAAGGACAGTATAATATGGAAAATTGACGGATGCCCGGATGTAGCTAGATTCAGGTTTTTTATTTTTTTTTTATGAGATGAGTGGCAAACAAGCAGGCGGCCCACCTGCTGGTAAGTGGTCACCGCCGCCTATGGACATCTGCAACACCGAAGGCATTGCCGATGCGTTGCCTACCCTTGGAGAGGACTCTTTTAACACTTTTCTTGAAGCTCCGCATACTGTAGTTATGCGGAAAAACCTCAGGAGGAAGATCATTCCACATCTTGCAGGTTCGTGGAAGAAACGAGCGCAAGAATCGCGTCGTATGAGATTTCCACGTGTCTCTGTCTACAATATGTGGATGCGCTTTTTCACGTTGCCGATAAGTTCGATAATAAAATCGAGAAGATGGGATGAGGTTAAAGATTTCATCAGAGCATTCCCCATGGTAATAACGGTAGAACAGACTCAGAGAACCGATATCTCGCCGTAGACTTAAAGGCTCTAGCTTGTCGGTGAGCTTGGGATCGTTCACAATTCTAACGGCTCTTCGCTGCAGGGAGTCAACTGGTTGCAGTAAGTACTTCGGTGCCCCACTCCAGAGATGGGAGCAGTACTCCATGTGCGGCCGAACCTGGGCTTTGTATAACAAAAGACGTTGGTTCGGCGTGAAGTACCGCTTAGCTCTATTGAGTACACCGAGTTTTTTGGCAGTAAGACTAGCCTTGCGTTCCAAATGACTCCTAAACTGGACCTCGTTAGTAATGTCTACGCCTAGAATCCCTACACTCTTTGACAAGGTAAGTGGAATACTCTGAAACAGCGGAACTACAGTAAACGGGGACTTTTTAGCGGTAAACACGCACGCTTGTGTTTTAGTAGGGTTAAACTGTACAAGATTCTGTACACCCCATTCGGCGACTTGTTTCAGTAAGTGCTCAACTTGAGATACCAGTAATGTTCTGCTTTCCTCAACTTCTGCTCGAGGGGCATTTGCACGACCTGTGTAGAGAGCATCACCCGTGCTATCATCCGCATAGCAATGAAGACTGTTGAATTCAAGTAAATCATTAATATGCAGGATGAATAGAGTAGGTGATAGCACAGAACCTTGTGGTACACCGGCATTAATTGACATGGTCTCGGAAATGGCGCCGTCTACAACGGCTCTAATTCTTCGACCATGCAAAAATCTCCCCACCCACTTGCAAAGCCCTTCGGGCAGCCCATATGTTGGCAGCTTAGCCAGTAGAGCCTTATGCCACACCCGGTCAAATGCTTTGGCGATATCAAGGCTAACAGCAAGAGCCTCACCTCTGCTCTCAACTGCTTCCGCCCATAGGTGAGTGACATACACAAGATCACCAGCGGAACGTCCCTGGAGAAAGCCATATTGACGATCACTGGTGACCTTCTAGGTACCCTAGGAGCTGAGTGTTTATAACTCGCTCCATCATCTTGGAGAGCAAAGAGGTGATTGCTATAGGCCTGTAGTTTGACGGGTCGGTACGATCACCCTTCTTAGGGATCGGGTGGACATTGGCTATCTTCCAGGAAGATGGTACGATACCAGTATTATAGAAGAGCGAGAACAAGCGTGTCAGAACGGGAGACAACTCCGGAGCACAACACTTCAACACTAAAGCCGGAATGCCATCCGGCCCACTCGATTTTCGCACATCAAGGGACCACAGTGCCTTCCAAACTGCCCTTTGTGTAATTAGCACCTCTGGCATGGAGCTAGTGCAACAAGGCAAAGTTGGAGGCTCAGCGTCCCCATCGTCAAGAGTGGAGTTGGAGGCAAAAAATTGGCTAAAACATTAGCTTTCTCTTTTGCGCTATGGGCCAAGGATTCATCCGGCTTTCTCAAAGATGGCAGCGTAGACTGACAGAAGTTACCTTCTGCAGCCTTTGCGAGCGACCAGAACGCCCGGCTTCCAGATGGATATTTAGCCAACTGGTTGCCTATTCGGCTAATGTGGTCACACCTTGCTTTGGCAGACACTTTCTTTGTGGTCCTTGGGGCAGCATTGAATGTTTTCTTGTAGTCAGATGTTTTGGGATCCTTACGAAGTCGCGCATCGGTCCAAGCTCGGTATGCGGCTTGTTTAGCGCTGGTTGCGTCAGAACAAGACTTATTGAACCATGGTTGACTCCGGCCACCGACCCGTATCACAGACAATGGAATGAAACACTCCATCCCCTGCAACACAACTTCGGTGACGGAGTCGGCGCAAGCGCAAGGATCATTTGACGTAAAACAAAGCTGCCTCCAAGGATAGGACGCAAAAAATTCACGCAAACCGTCCCAACCAGCTGATCGGTAGTGCCAGACCCTTCGTTTTCCAAAAGGAAATACTTGTTCAGGTCTTGACACTGGCGCAACAGACCTGACCAAACAATGATCAGAAGAACCAAGAGGAGCTTCGATCGATACTTGGTACAGGTCCGGGTGCGTGGTCAGAATAAGATCCAGCAAAGAAGATACGTGACTCTCTACATCTGGAACTCTAGTTGGTCCGGTGACCAGTTGAGAGAGACCGTAGGTCAAAGCAAGTTCATGAGCAGCCCTTCCTGCGTGGTCGGTAGTTCGAGATCCAAGCCATTCAATATGGTGGCTGTTAAAATCACCGAGAATCACCACTTCCGTCGCAGGATACTGCTCAAGAACTTTATCCACCTCTTTAGAAATGTGCTCGAATAGACGAGTAGTCTCCACGTCACCGCTATGGGACCTGTATAGGCACGTGTAAAACTTAATTGTAGGTTACGGCAAAATAATGGGACTCAAAGAGTAGGTGCCTTTTTTATTTCTTCGGGTCACAATTCGGACGTAACACCGTTAACATTCAGCTAAACTCTTCAATTCAACTAAAGCAATTAAATTGCCAAAAAGTTCCAAATAAAGCTAACATGTGAGTCATGTGACCCACGAGTTAGTTCGGTACCCTCACCGCGTAAGGTCCCGCATCCTGGCGGCCCAGGCGCGCACGGCGCCGCCGGCGTGGCGCGCCTCCGCGCACAGCGCCGCGCCGCGCGCGCGCGCCTCCTCCAGCCGGCCCTCCAGCGTCACCACGCACGCCTCGCGCTCTCTGTGCCGATACACAACTAGAACATTACTGGAATTTCGTCCGCTACATTTTCTGCGGGTTTTTGTAGCAAAAAAAACAAACTAAGTTGCTGTATAGTGACTTGTGTAAAATGTGTGGTGGTAAAAGTGATTCACCTCGTACGTAACCGATCAAACTGCGTTCTTGTTAATGGACTTTTCTCGACATATTCGCTCATTCCATTTTATTTATTAAAAAATTATAAAAAAAAAGCGGTAGTGGACAGTTTTAGCTGCTTAGCATTTTCGTGAAAATAATTAGTAAACAGTGTTTACCAACGTATAGATCTTAATAATTTTCACAGCACATCTACCGTATTCTAAACAAACTTGATCTAAAATTTCTGAATTCTGGTGCTTTAAGTTTCAGTACGTAAGTAGGTACGTATGTTCACGAGAACCTTACTACGAGAACCCCAATTACAATATTAATGACTAGTCTTACATAAGAACCGAGGCTGTGGTCGATCTGGAAGTAACTTGATGATAAATTACTTCTACGCATAGCAAAAGCTTCTGCTAAAAGCACAACAATATTTTGTACTTTTAGAAGAAAGCTTTTGCTTTTGGCGTTGCATTTCGAGTCATAAAGGATTTCAAATCGAAAACATTTAAATCTTGAACATGAGTGATACAAAGTCAACCGCACGTACCTGTAACAGTTATCGACCTGTTCACAATGCGCCTGCAGCCTCGCGAGGCGCCGCTCCAGGCGCGCCACGCGACCGGACGACGCGCATAATGAACTGCGGAGGGATTGCTTCTGGAAATGTTCAAATCACTGTTAACTCGGAGAACTGCATTACAATATACCTGATTTAACTCAAAATTGAAGTTTGAAAGTGCTAGATCGATATTAAGTTTTAAATTAAAGATGTCATTCTGATGGCAATTGAAATAATGGTATAAAATAGTTGTCATAATCTTCTGGCTAGTAAGATTGGGTGCATCATGTCTTTCTGATCATGCGGCTGTAAAGATTTGACTTATTTACGACTGACCGCCTGCCTGATGTCAACTCTTCTCGGGAATCACCGTTGACCTGCCACCAGAATTTAAAAAAACTAGAAAATAAAATATTTCGTAAGTTACCTCTGCTGTGATTTGTTCAGTTTTCGCCAGTTGCTCTCTCATAGTGCTAATCGTCTGTTCGTGTTCTTCGCACTTTTTCTGGGCATTAAATAACTCGGAACATTTATCTTCTAGGACCTCTGAACAAAAAATTACATATCATTGATTTTAACACGACCATTAATAAAACTTCAGACCTATCATGTATGGATCTACATGAAAACATTGGTACCTCGACCTTAAAAATCGTGTACTTTTAAACGAAACGTAAAAGTCGTCAAAGTTAAACTCAGATCTTGCCCGTGTGCTGGTTGCAGCCAACTTAAACAATAGCGCTGTATGGTACCTTGAGTTTGGATTAACTTCTGTGTTAACGTGTCGCATTTCGAGTCTTGCTCCATCGCATTACATCTCAATCCACAAAGTTCTTCTCGAACTCTATTTAACTGAAAGATAGTAACATAAGTTACAGATTTTATATTGCTCTATTTATTTAGAATAGAATAGAATAGAAAATATTTATTCCTGACAAAAGGCACAAAAACAACGCAAAGTTACAAACTAAGTACTACAAACAATAATAGTAAACATTTGTTGCCTGTTGCCACGAATCGGTCCCAACTCAGCATGGTGCTGGTCGTACAACCAGCGCTGGTCTTCCGTTGGGACCGGTTCAGTGTCGTCACGGCGCAGGTTACAAATTACAATTATGTGAATCTAAATGCTATGGGATAAATTATAACTCACAACATTGAAAAATGATTCCTACAGACTTTATACTCCTCAAGAATGTATATTTTACCTCACTATCTTTCGCTTTGATTTCCTCCTGATGTAATTTCTCCTTATTTAATACCGTAGTTTCTAAATCTTCTATCCTGGTCCGTAGGCAGCACATTTCTCTCTAAAATTTGAAAAAGATTTTGTTTACAAAGAAGCATTTCAATGTATTTTTGATGTGTCTATCCTTATTTTATTGTCCGCAATGTCTCCTTAGTCACCGCAGGCATTTCCGCTCTCTTTTACAAATAACCTATTTATATCACATTTCGATATGTTCCGAAATAATTTTGTTGACGATGGATCCACTCACCTCCATAGCTTCATTGTTTTGTTTCAGTCTATTGTTCTCTTCTTCTAAGCCACAAGTGCAGTCACCCTAGAATTAAAAAATGCATAAATGATAATTACCCCACAACGAACTAACCATAAAATAAATTTAACGAAACACAACACCTTAATTTTTGCATGCAAATTAATAATATTATATGTTAATTATTAATTTGCAAAGCCCAAATTCGAGATTGTTTTTTAATTTTATTGTTTTTATATATTGTCATAAATTGTAAAAGCCATGCTTATTCCAAAGAAAAATTCATGCAAATCACTCCTCCACGTACTGTAAGCAATTCCCTGAGCCTGAGCAACTGCGCGGATATATCCTGCAGGTCCTCATTCAACCCGCCAACGATGGACTCCTCCCACATACCCTGATAAATGAAAACAAACCAAAACTATAGCTCTTTATTATTCTTTTTACATTTCTATATAAAAAAAGTATCGATTATCAATAGCAGGTAGTAGGTACCGAATCGTAGTTGGAGCTGTTCAGAAAATTTGAGATCTCCATCTTCAAATTCTCAACTTCCGTCGCGATGTCCTGAAACGTTCAAATGCTTTCATAATTTTTGTAATTTATTAAATCTTATTTGTTTAACACAGTTTACTGTATCATTGCGGGTAATTTACCTGACATCTATCCAACGACCATTTCTGCGTGTTAATAGCGCTGTTCAGTTTAGATATCCGATCAGATTTCTCCTTGTCCATCAACCGAACGTCCAAATAAGATTTGCGAAGCATGTCTATTAGGTTCTCTTGTTTAACCGTCTGAAAAACACATCATAACTAAAACACTACTCTATTTTCTGTAGCTTAGATTTGTAAAATTAGATTTTTAGTAAGTTAAACCAAAACACAAGTACCTACTTATGCACCTTCTTTACTAAGTTGATGATCTCAATCACTCTTACCTCATAAAAACATTCCCGATAGAACTCTTCAATAACGCTCAGGTTATTCTGGAGAGATTTCACTACATTTTGCTGATCTTCCATTTCCTAAGATCGAATTTGTATGATATAAAAACGGCATAGAAAGCCACCGAAACCAGTAATGATTTATATTGGCTAACCATTTAGAAATAGAAATTTACCAAGCGTTCTCACCTGAATCTGTGCTGTGACGCATGCATCGACCTTCTCTCTTTTGTTCTCTTCTAAAGTGGTGCGCAGACATTGTAGCTAAAACGAAATGCAAAGAATATTTGAACATCAGTTGTCGACCTAGAATACTCCCCTGAGCGACACCAAAAATAAAATCTTCTACAGATTGCCATTAATATTGTTACTGGGATCTTTCTACTTTACAAACAAACACTGACACCTTGAGACCATAATCATTCAATTACCTACCATTCATTTACCTAGGTCTATTAGATCGTAAGAGTCACACAATCGACAGCTTTGGCCAGATTCGTTTATCAAAATCATATTTATTGTAGTAAAAAAACATGTTAGGTACCTGTTGTTAACCTGTTTTTTCAAGGAAGGAAAACATGGAAAGGTTGTTGTAAGTAACTTTCAAATTAATTGATTACAAATAACTACGCTATAAGTAACACTTCTTCACACGTAAAGATCTGGAGTTTGGGATAAGTTTATTCAAAACATTTACAAGCTTAGATAGATAATTATGTAGGTACCTCACGTCCCTTTCGGTCAATCTCTTTCTTGAGCTCTGCTCCTCGTGCAGAAAGGGCAGCTATCCTTGCTTCAGCGACCGCAAGGCTCGCTGCTTGCACACGGACTGTTTCCTCTTTGTTTTGCAGCTGGTATAAAAAACCATAGGCGTTTATAATTTATGTCATGTCATGCAGTTTGTAGACACACAAATACCTACCGGACACAAGCAAATGATTGTATTTAATGTTTCGGTATTCATTATCATTATCATTATCATTTATCATTTATTTCTTAATAACAGAGTTATAGGTCAATATTTTACAATTTAAAAGTAATAAAATTCACACACATTTTTATAAAACATCATAGGTGGACCTAATTAAAAATAGTACCAGTCAACATTTTTAAGAATAAATTATACTTGAAGTATAATTAGCGATTAATAATTCATCATAATAAAATTCGATATAAATTAATAAAAATATAAAATACAAATTAAAAATGTCAATTTTAAAAATAAGTTATGTCAATTTATCATCTAGGTATTCGTCAACAGAATAATACGCTTTATTTACAAGAAATTCTTTTAATTTGCTAATAAATAGGTCATACGACTCAATTTCTTTAATGGTTTTGTTTATTTTATTGTATATTTTTGGCCCTATGTTCCAAATCGACTGTGATGACTTTTTTAACCTTTTAAATGCTATTATTAAATTGTTTTTATTGCGAGTATTTCGATTATGAACATCTTTAATTGATTTAAAGTTGTCCAAATTAGATTTCATAAACTTACTTACTTCCAATACATACAATGAAGGCATTGTAAGAATACCCTGGTCTATAAAAAGTTGCCGAGCAGGTGTGTCCCAAGGCACACGACACATTATTCGTAATACCCGCTTTTGGAGAACGAAAACCCGATGACGGTCCGCTGCCTGGCCCCAGAGGTCGAGGCCGTAGCAGAGTAAAGACTGGAAGTATGCAAAGTACGCACTTCTGACTGCCGTTGGACTAAGCATTTTGACCAGTCGTGAGATGGCAAAACACGCTCTACTTAGCTTATCACACAAGTAATCTATGTGCATATCCCACTTTAGTCCAGAGTCGAGCACGTAACCCAAGTATTTTGCATGACTGACATTAGGTATTTGGATCCCATCACATGCAGTGGGAAAGTTTTGTGGCTGTCCCCTTAGACTAAAATGAATTATATTGGTTTTCTCTAAATTCAGAATCATCCCGTTTACTTGAAACCAGTTTTTAATATCTGTAACTGATTTCTCTAACCGTTCCTGCAGTTCGTTTTTATTATCAGCAGATACCAAAAAAGCACTGTCATCCGCAAATGCCACTAACTCAGCTGATTTAGTGGCTACGGCAAGGTCATTTACGAGAATGAGGAAAAGATAATTTCCTAAGACTGATCCTTGTGGGATAGAAAGATTGCCTAAATTACTAAAAGTTGACCTACTGGTTCCACCTTCAGCTGTATTAACTTCTACAATTTGTCGCCTTTGATCAAGAAATGACTTTATTAAGTTTATGCATACTCCTCCTAAACCGTAGTGCTGCAATTTGGTGACTATGAGATCGTGATCTACAAGATCGAAGGCACGTGATAGATCACAAAGTATCAGTGCAGTCAGTTTCTTTTCTTCTAACCTGTCTAAAATAGTTTTAATCAAGTGACGTGTAGCGAGTGTTGTCGACTTGCCCTGTTGATAAGCATATTGATGACTAGACAACAGATTATTTGATCGAAAATACCTGAGTAATTGGTCCGCTATACCTAATTCTAAAATTTTTGAAAACACTGGAATAATAGAGATAGGACGATAATTCTTAATTTCACTTTTTGTTCCCTTGCCTTTGTAGATAGGAACTACTTTTACATTTTTTAAACAGTTAGGATATTTGCCACACTCGATACATTTATTGAAAAGATAGCAGAGCACGTCTATAAATACTGGAGGCATTTTATTTATTATGCTTGTTGGTATGTCGTTATAGTCCTTTGTAGATTTATTTTTAATTTTTTTAATTAATTTATAAATATCATGTATAGTTATTAGTTTAAAAGTATTGAATTGAGTTGGGCAATCCATGAATTTCTTTAGATATTGCACAGCTTTATTTTTATCTGTAGGTATTTTACAACTTCGAGCCGTATTAACAAAGAAGTCATTAAATATTTCCGCCAGGTTTCCCGTCGTAAGATCTATGTGTTCTAATTGGTTTTTAGGTGTTTTACAGGTTTCGTCTTTTATAAGGGTCCAAATTGTTTTAATTGTATTAGATGATTTATTAATTTTGCTATCAAAATATTTATGTCTATTCTCCAAAATTAAATTAGAATAATAATTTTCAAATTTATTTATTTGTTCAGTAAGATCAATATTATTTGAAAATTTTGAATGTAAAGTTTTTAGTTCTACAAGAAGAGATTTTAGATTGACTACTTGCTCATTAACCCATTTAACATCAGACCTCTTAACCGGATATTTCCGACATGGAAAGTGTGTGTAAAATAAATTACAGAAAACAGTTGCAATTCTATTGAACTGATTATCGGGTGATTCATAAGATGATAGTATTCTGTCCCAATCATAATTAGATAGGGCTGCCTGGAAGTTAGCTAGTTTTAATTCATCGGTTATTAGCATTATTAAAATGGGGTGAGCGATGGTGGCCGAGCGGTAGCATGTGCGCTTCACAATCTTACGGCACCGGGTTCGATCCTCGGCCCTGCACCAATGACTTATCTAGTAAGTTAGGTGCAGTTTTCGATGCCATCGCTCCGTGCCTCGGAGAGCACGTTAAGCCGTCGGTCCCGGTTGTCATAAGAACATCTATGGCAATCGTTAAGGGTAGTCAGAAACCCGATAGAATCTGACGCCTGATCTAACCATCCCATGTTACTGGTTCCTTATGGGTTGCGCGGTCAGATGGCAGTCGCTCAAGTTATTCTGGTAGATCGCCGCTACAGGTTAGATTGGGAGCCGACCCTAATAACAAATGGGAAAAGGCATACTCACAATTTGCAAAGTGGCCAGCAATTTATTTTGATAGTAGTGCGCACGCGCCGATGCACAAGAACTGCTGGGGCTTTCGGCTGCACTTGAACCGCAGACGCTGTCCTAATGTAAACAAATTAATATCCTTTAATGTGTAAATAATAATAATAATATCTAGTTGCTATAACAACATCAACCGTCAGAAACACTTGAACAAAATCATATAATTCTTACTAAATAATTTAATTCACCATAGTTGGTAACAGTTAGTAGGTACTTAATTACAAAACTAACTCACTTTAGCAAAATCACTATCCGAGTCCGTACACATGAGCAGTCCGTTAAACATCATGTTAACTACCACCATGCACTTCACAAACAAAACATTAAATATCACAAACATACACGTTTACAAATATTTAGCCAACAAACTGGAGTACGAGAGGACGCCTCGAGGTGTGCATCGAAAGTGGTGCACGGAGTTAAATATAACCGCTGGAAGACGTCGTTTTTGTTTCAAAAGGGCCGCGGTCTGTTTACTAGGACGACCGGACCCATAGGATGTATTTTAGGATGGTGTTGTGAATGAAAGATCGACGATGGAAGTGCAATGGATAATGTCGATTCGGCTATTTTAAGACGGCAGTTAATCCGTAATGGTACTTTATATAGTTCAATCGCAGAGTGTAAACAAAACGTTGAAATACAAAGTGTGATGCGCCGCCGCGCCTTCGATTTGATTTGTTGAAGTGCTTCTGTTCTAGATCACTTATAGTGGCATTCAAATTATTATAAAATCTGGCATCTATAGATAGTCATAACCCTTTATATTTTGTACAAGCACCCTGTACCGCAGCTTCATTAGCGACACCAACAGACTCTGCTTCCGGTGCGACGTCCGCCACGTTTCAACACGCCACAACATTAGCGCCATAGTTTTAAATTTATAACGGCAACATACTATAAATACTCTTATAATAGTATAATCTGTAGTAAAGTCGCGAACCGATGTTGAAAAGACGATTGAATATTGTTTTCTTTTTGAAAGGAATTTTGTTGCGACACGAGACGAGCCGAAAATTAACTCAGCTATTTATTTTATCACTTTTCCCATCATCCGCCTATTATTGCGTTCAAACCCAGGTACCGTACTTACCTAACTACTATTTCTACAAGTAGGTAACAACATAATTTGCTAGTAGGTACCTAGATAATTTGTTGTACATTGCATACCTTTGCGGCTACGTTAGGGGCAGTGCATTTTGGTTCCAAGTTCATAGCACTGAAACCATTAAGGAGGATTAAAGCATTCGGTAATTTTGTTTTGTAATGTAAGCGAATTAGTTCAACACTTATATGAAGAGGCAAACACTTACGGGCATAACGTTGGTAACGTAATTGATGACTGTGCCTGTAAAGAAATATGTCTAGCTAAGATTTAGAAAATAAAACAGTTATGGGCTTTTCTAAGAATTACGACTATATAAACTCATCGTCACTCACTTCGCTGCACTTCAAATAAAAATATTAAAGTGAAGGCGTATTTCAATCATCAAATTATAACTCGAAAACAATATTAGTGGGCGTTGTTGTTCTTGGAAAGAAATAAAAAACATTTTAAATATGACGCGAGCTCTACACTTTGCAATCAGATTTCGTTTGAATAAAAGGTCTTACTTACCTCAAGAGCACACTTGCAGACTTGTTGCCTGAAAAATGGGTCATTTCAGTCATAATGTCTCCGAAGAACGAAATGTAGCAAGCGGACAAGAAAACAAGTCGTAAACTTTAACGAGGTCTTCGGCCCCAATCGCATGTGTGTCGGGTTTGCCATCAAACAGTTTCGGGTTTATGTGACGTCACATGTGTTGGATTAAATTCCTTTAAATACGATGCTAATTTGCCGTTATCACTAAATAAACCAAGAACACACTGCTAAGTGATTCGCGGCAGGTTCGTAACTTTAGGGTGATAGCGCACTAGTAAACGCCCCATCATGCTCACACTCACACATCAACAGCCGAAGACGTTCACTGCTGGACATAGGCCTCCCCCATAAAGCACCCACGTGACCCATGGGAAGAGATGGGGTGGTCTTATTCGCACACCGCTGGCCCACGCGCCCACGCGGCGTATGCACACAATGTCACATGAAACTTACCCATGAAACGACACTGAGCTTCCCACAGCATTATCATTGAAAAATAATTCTTCACAATGTTCGCACGCATTTTTGTCCGGTATTTGTAGTGTAACATGTTTGCCCTGTGCTTGAACATTTTTGCATTGTGTTAGAATATGTTTGCCTTGTCCATGAACACTTTTGTCTGGTACTTGAACGTGTTTGACTTTAGTGGACATTGCGCATGGCTTGGGTCGCTGAGTCTCAGGCGAAGTCTGGGTATTTTTGCACATTATGAATTCAGATGTATTGGTAACTTCTTCAAGTATTGAATACTTAATATTCTTGCATTTTATTTCACATGTCCTGTCGAGTGGATCCTGAGGAAAGTCGTGCTCGTGTGTACAGGTCAACTCGCATGGTTCTTTAGGCACATCTTTTAAAATGCACTTGTTGCAGAAACGAAAGAGCGATGTGTCTGGGTCGATTAGGGATTTGTGCGTGATCAGAATAGGAGGTGGCGCAGTCTGCAATAAGAAAAAAAATTTAAATGATATCATCCAAGTATAAGACGATTGAAATCGGTTTAATCTTTTTTTGTTCTAATGATATTTAGGTTGTTATTTTACATACTAACATTTTCTATGATAGAAACATCAGGGCTCTGCCCCGCGTCAACAAGAATCCTCTCTCGACTCAAGTTAGGTGTCGATGTTTTAATATTCACGGTGCAAGTCGTCACGTCACTATTTATCTAGAAATGCAGGAGAAGCATTAAACATCTCAAGATATGTAAGAAGAAACATTGGTCCAAACATAATAGCTACATATACAAAGTTATGTAAACAAAAAGTCAATGTATGTAGGGTACTTACATTTTGATAAAACTCAAGAGCGAAGTTAAAAGCTAAATAAAAATTATGGCTGTTAAAAAGCTACATTTAATTGACTAAAATAAATGACATTTAAGAATTATGTATATGCGCTTTCGATTACTGCATTACTCTGCATCGATCGATCATCACTCCGCATCGATCGATCGCCACATCACTCCGCATCGATCGATCACCGTTGGTGCCATCACTCTGCATCAGTGTTCAGTAGCTCGTCTCCCGACAGCACGAGTCGCGGGCTGCGCGCGTCCCCGGCGGCGGAGAGCGAGCGCGGCGTGTCGCACGACTTGCGCCGGCGCGGCTGCGACACCACGCACGACAGGTCGCACTCGGCGCCCGCACCGAGCGAGTGCGACCGCGAGCTGATGCCCGCTAGACCTTCCACTTTTTTCAACTGGAAATAAACAACCGTGTAGTCGGGTAACCACCAGCCGGAAGACGGAGTCATTTAATTCTGTACCTCACCATCGTCCTGCGAGGGTTGCCGTTATCTGGTGGTTGCTATAAGCACCACCAAGAGTACCAAGTAGGTAACGACTTGACTTGGTTGATGGTAAATGAGTAAACATGGGAATACACATAACTTTTTCAAATACTTTTTTTATTTGTCTACGTAATTCAGGTTTTGGGCTAGTCTTACTTATTTCATAGAGTAGTTACAACTAGGTCTTGAACACACAAAACATCATTCATTACCTTGAAGACGTTCACTGCTAAACATTGACCTCCCCCATATTGCGCCACTTTGCCCGGCTACTTGCGGCTCCTCTCGGTTTTGACCAGGCCGTCGTCGGTCTACTTAACGGGGCTGGCCTACACTGCGTCTTCATGATATTCGAGAACCGTTTTTCCCCATTGGCTGTCGGCATGTAATAATTTAAACACAGAACCATAAAAAGGAGCCAAGTGCACCATTCTTCCATACGTCACAAACCCAACACACATCTTGCTAACTTGTCCTCACAGTAAGGTAAGGGAGTTCGTGTTTACTATCTACACAGGAAGGTGATCGGGGGTTAGAGCCACTGTAACTCTACCCCCGATGTTGAAACAATGATGCTATTGAGGTATTGTTGCGGTAACCTTCAGCTTGGCCTGCTGCAGCTGGCGGCGCATCTCCCGTATGACCTCATCCTTGAAGTTATCCCGGAGCGCGGCGGCGCGGCACTGCTCGCCGAGCGCGGCACACACCCCGCGCGTGGCGAGCAGCTCCTCGCGCATGCCCACGTTCACCTTGCGCAGCGCGCGCACGTCCTTGCCGCTCGACTGTCACCGCCAAAGTGTATGTAACTATAATATGGTCACTGCGGGAATGAACCACTTAGCGCTTACACAGTGTCACTACACAATATTGTATTTTTTTGCATTTCATTTCATTAGCCAGAAGACGTTCAGTTCTGAACATAGGCCTCCCCATGAAGGGGATCGGGTTGCCACAATCACCACGCTAGCTGTCGTCTTGGTGATCGCAGTAAATTACAATGCAGACCGAGGAGAATACTACTGCCTATTCCCTGGTTATTCCCTTAGCCGGCTCTTACGGCACCCACGGGAAGAGATTGGGTGGTCTAAGGTCTTATTAAGCAGGACAAGGTCAATACAAAATAGATCAGCAGTAGGTACCTATATCATGTCAACGAAACTTTGCCGCAATTAAATTGGGTACAACTCACGCATTATAGTTATTAAAGTTTAATTTGAAAAAATACTAATGCGCTGCAATTCTCACCAACTTCCGAGCAGCAATTTCATTAACATTACTGTACTTGCAAAAGTTTATACGTCCATTGATCGCTGTCGCTGCACTACATCGCATCACCCTGCGTGTTCCGATTGCCGCGTCAGCGATCATCGCCTCAGTTTCCCGTCTTTGTTTCCTGGTCAGCCTGCATGTGTCCACTGCTGAACATAGACCTTCCTTCATTGACCACCATAACGAGCTGGTTGCGCACAAAAGCACGCATGGGGAGCGGAGTGGGATTGAAGTGGGCGATAAGAAGAAAGCCGAATTTATGCAACAAGTACCGAATTAATTAACTATTGGTACATATAGTACCTACGCCAACTCACAAATGAAAATAAAGAGTTGAAGATCCACATCGTTCGGATCTTTACGGTGTTTTCTGTCACTTTGATACAAATGAATTCCATTAGCACGATAATATTATAATTGCTAGGTAGGTACACTACCTACCACTACTATCAGCCAATGTAAAGAAAAACCCACCTTGAGGTTGAGCTCCATCTTCTGTATGCGCTCCTGGTAGCTAGCCATCTCATCACGTAGAATAGAACTGTAATCCTTCACTGGTTCCCAATCGCTGCACTACAAGACAAACATTTCAATGCCTAGAACTGTTCGCTGGTTGCTCTGAACATTTGGCATACTGTTCTTAAAGTTTGGACCAATGTTTTACAAAAAAAATACTTTTGTATCTATAATATTTCACGGAGAGCGAATGTTGAGCGTTTACCTCGGGTCCAGTGCAACACATCCCTGCCATCACTTCGGCGTCTTTTTTGGTCACATCTCTAGAAATTTGGCAAATTTTAATTATTTTTACACTGGCAATACACAACAAAATACCATCATTTGCTAAAATTAATCTGGCGGGCTTAAACCACCTTAAACGGAACTGAATAGAATATTTATAGTCTTGATAGAAAGCAGGGTCGAAAATTCAACCTGTTAAAATCAAATATTGTATGAACAAACGCAGGGAAACCACGGGCACAGATAATACGTGTAATACTATACTAGCCACGGGCTACCTGTAATAAAGCAGAAGAATGCAAGCAATATAAAGTAACATACGGAGTGTGGTACTTGCAAAACGATATTTCATTTCTCAAATTGAGGATTGTTTGTTCGTACTGCTGCGCATCCTTGTGTAGTTTCCTTATTTCTCTGTCGACAACATTCAAGTTTCCATACACATACAGCACTTCACATTAATTTCATATTACTATTACATAAAAGTCATTAGTCATGCGCCATTGAAAAAGTTGCTTTGACTAATAAAGAAGAACATAGTTTACTAGCTCCCACGCTACCGTGTGTGCAGCGGAAGTGAGAAAACAATAGAAATATCCGCTCTACCAAAACTTTCTTGGCGGGACTACGAGTATTACCAAGTTCATAAATGATAAATGTTACCTGTCTTTAGAAATATTTTCTTTGTGCAAGGATTCATTTAGTGCTTTTAATTCATTTAGTTTCCCACAGCTGCTTCGCTTTTCTTTCTGTAAAACATGAATTAAATAACGTCTGGAGAGGGTTACAATAGTTTTATAGTTCTGTGGTATTACATAGGTACTGACCTACCGGCGCGGTCGCTTATACGTAGAAATTTACTCTCATAATCATCTATCTTCAAGATATCACACACCATTGAAAAACAATATAAATATATTCAAAAACAAAACCATATGTAAATAAATAAAAAAACATTCTAAATAACTCGTTGGTGTCTCAAATTTTTGATATTTTCGCTGTTCTTTTTCATTTGCTGTCTGACGTCACCCTGGGCCAGCTTTTTCTCTTGCCTACAAATAAAATCTTAAATAGGTAAGTGAACAACGGCGTTCGATTCACTAGAACCACAGAATCTTAATAGTACAAGCTTAGCATAAATAAAGTATAACCTAAAATCAAACCCTATTAATGCCGACGCGACTAAATTTCAAATTGACGCTAAGCTTTATGTCCGCACTAAAGTTTGACAGTTCTTAAGTTCGCACTTATCGCTCTAGAACATAGGTACCCAAATAGTTGCAGGAGGTACCTACATGTCAATAAGAGCTATCAAATTTCAGTGCAGACGGATATTAGACGAATCCACCCTTTCATCCAAGCCTACTAATAGGCCCTTCAGATCTAACTTGGCACAGAAATAAAATACCGAAGAGAAAGTCGCTGGGCACTAAACAGATATAGGTACAAACAACTTATGAAAAGAGAACAGTAAACAAAAGGTCTCGCACCGGTCATCCCCGAAGATGTCGGACTCGGTGACCTCGAAGAAGTGTATCCCATCTAGCGAGCAGTAGTCGAGGTCCCGCAGCCGGCGGAGCACCTCCACCAGCCCGCGCAGGTCCGAGTCCTTGCGCGCCAGCCGCCGCCGCACCGCGCTCAGCTCCGCGTGGAGCTCGCATACCATCTGACGGAATGTATGCCTTACTGACTTACTCATCGCATGCTATCGGTTTGCGACCGTTACCTGCGCGTCTTTAAGGACCCAAATACAATTTACTGCCTTAATCCGATGCTATCGGTTTGTGAGCATTACTTGCGCGTCTTTATGGACTCAAATACACTTTACTGTCTTCATCTGATGCTATCGGTTTGTGAGCGTTATTTGAACGACTTTAAGGGCGAGTTTTAGGAGAATATTATTTTTATTCGTATCTATAATTATTAGTAGAATGTTTTGCTTGTCAGGTAAAATTTTATAGAAGTTACACGACATTCTAATATCAAGTTAAGGCGTTTTCTATTAGGGTTTGTACCTAATCATAATAACGGAGTTATTGATTGCTTGATTTTATTAAAGATGCTCTTATTGCATCGCCAATAGCACTACCAGACCAAGACAGTCTGCAATTTCTATAGATTTAGTTTCAGTTCAAACGTATACCTAGGATGTGTAAGAATTTGTAAACTATTTTTCTACATCAAACCAATACTAGGATTAGTTTTCTAAAAGAAAGGAAACTCAAACTGTCAAGATTATTCCCTTCAGGAAACGATGTTTAGAAATGCCGTAGAATCCCGTCAGCTGGCGTGCGAGTACCGAAACTGTTTGATTTATACAGTACCAGTAGTGCGATTACTTTCTAACGTCCCCTAAAAAGGCATAAGCGACCGCGCCATCAACCCTCATCAACCACTACGACATCGACACGACGGACTACAACTGCTTTACCTACACGCATAACCCCGGAATTGCCCAATACCAGCTGGGTTACATTCAGCTTACCTCGCTGTGCTTCCGTTGCTCCAGGAACAGCCTGGTGGTGGCCTCCGACTCCAACTCCTCGACAGCACGAGACAGCAACGTGTTCTGTCCCACCAGGTCACCCACCCACGACCGTAACAGATCTACTTGCATCTGCAATGTGCCAGGATCTTACAGACCAACTGTCGACGCGGAAATATTATTATTTTCCCCATCCTCTGTGACATTGCCAAATGTCAATTACCGCGGTCCTGAAAATTGGGATACCTACATAAAAAAAACTCGATCCATCGGAAGATGCTGTTAGGACCAACCCACCCCTTTTAATAGTTTTCGTGAGGAGCAGGAACTTTTACTCTTCAGAAGATTTCAGGACTAGAGTCAGAGAACACAGCAAGAGTATAAATCCAATACTGCTACAAATTCGGCGTCATACAAGGGTTTAACTTTGGCCTTGGCATCATAGACCTTGAACCTCGCCTGTATTCAGCAGTGAGGTACCTACTTTGGAATCAGCAAGAATTGAAAACCGCTCAGTGCGCAAAACAACGGCCAGCATTCTTTTTAGGTACGTGACGAGAGCTACCCACGCCAACTGCTGATAACAGCATGCGCCAAAAAAAACTGTGTAAACACTTGTTCCCTCACTCCCACCCTAGCCCCTGGCGAGCGGTGCGAGTGAGACACGTACCTGCAGCCTGGTGGCAGCTGGTGCCCGCTCCAGCGCCTGCATGCGGTCCTCGTACGCCCGCTGCACCTCCCTCAGCACCTCGAGCGACCCTCCCGCACACCCGCACTGCTCGACCACGTTACTGTCCATCGCACTTGGTGGACCTAACATGTGTCACCTCTATAAGCACGTGCTTTGGTATCTTAAGATGATCTATGTCAGCCTACTTGGATCACTGCATTCTTCGGATACTTTGATTCAAGTTGTACGCGTATCGAGTCGGAAATTAGTAAGTACTAATATTATATACTTTTTTTAATAAAAGCTAAGGAATTTTGATTTAGAAAAGATAGCAAAAAAGATAGGAAATTCGTAGTTGCTATGTTTGACGTGTGTTAGACGTTGTCAGGTGGCAAAGAGTATATAATTTACTATCAGGTGGTCATTTGACAATCTTCTTTGACTGATGAGCGAAAACTCTTCCTTCTAGATTTATTAAATAGAAGCTCATAGAACCTTGTTATTGGGAGTTCTGTGCAGAGCGCCAACAGACAGCATTCAGAATGTACATTATGGACCCAATCGTACCTACTGGTGAAATCTAAAAAAAAATCCGGAGACCGTGGTGAGACTGTGGTCAAATGTTAGCCTATCGTTGATTTAAAAAAGACGCTTTATAATACAGGAGAGATCGCTAACAGCGATTAGACCGAATATTATATACACTAGATTATTAAACGCCACGTTGTTTTTTCTCTAATCTGTGTTAAACGCCGAAAGACAAAATAATGTACTACTTAAGTTGTAAAATGTGATCAAAAACACTGTACCCAGATATCCTAAAGGAGCATCGCACCATTACCGAAATAATTACGTACTAAAAGAAAAAAAAACAAAATAAACAAAGTTCACGTGTATATTTCCATAACAAATGATTTGGCTACCTTCTGTGCTACATACTCCAAGCATCTAACTGTTGCATGTGTTTTGAACACAAAAACAAAGGTGCATCCACATTGGCGAAAAAGGAATTTGAGCTACGTAGTAAGTATAACAATTTATTCGTTGTTCGCGACATGATCTAATTTTTTTTGAGACTAACCTGCTTATTTATAAACACTCTAAAAGCCACATAATCTCATCTTTCACGCGTAGCATTTCTCTTCACAGGTCATTAATTTTATACCACAGTTTAGTTCATGAATATTTTGGAATGACTATTGTATGCTTACTCAGCTGAATGTGACAAAACTAAAATTTGCACCACATTTGCTGCAATAAAGATACTTGTATTTGTAAAGCTATTCATACACGCTGTATAAACCAATCTTTGCTACAAAATGGTCTGTCAACGAGCGTTTTCAGTTTCTTGATCATGTTTAAGTTATTGAACTATTAAGGTTTTTTATAAAAAATGCCGATTGTATGTACTTAGATATCATTTTTCTCTAAATCACATCTCTTTATTTATTTTTTTTGTGGATTTTGTGTAGTAGTTGAGTTATTTTATTATTATCATCCTGAAAAACCCATTTAAGGCGGCGGGTAGACCAATCAAGGTGTTTTTAGGAACGTTTCCTGGCGTAATTACAACACGTGGAGCTTTGAATGTAATATATCATGTAATTCATTTCATTAACTTGTTTGTGATGACCGCAAATACAAGATTAATAATTAATAGCTCAAAGGAAAAAAATCGCAAAACTCCCTCGAATTTGAATGTTCCCATTTTGCTGAGCTTCTGCCGAATATATTTTTACAACAAATAAATTAGTGTATTCGCAACAAACAATCAGATGTCGTGATGACTTAATAACTTTGAAAAATACTATATACAAATAGATATTTATTAAAAACCGTCAAAATCAGTCATTTCGTGCGTTGTCTTTGTCGTAAGCGCCGCGCTGAAGTGCAGACTGAATTGATATTTAAAACTATGACGTTAACGTTGATGTTTCTTTGAACGGATTTGGACTTGCTCATCTGGCTCTACTCGTCACCTTAACTGAACAAAATGTCTCGGCATAGAGGATTGCTTGTTGAAAAAGTGAATTGACTTAGATAGATAGATAGATAGATCAACTCTTAATCGTATTTTAGAGAAAAATGATATCTAAGAACATAAAATCGGCATTTTTTATAAAAAAAACTATAACAGTTCAATAACTTATACATGATCAAGTATGGGTAGGGGGTCTCTTAGGCAAATCGGTCAGTGACGATGAATACTACCACCTTAAGGATCTAGGTTGACTTAACCAATAACCCTGTATAATATGTATTTAATGCAAATCTACAACACCGAAGACTGAACACATGGGTTCCTATATTCGCCAATGTGCACACATCTTTACATCAACTTGTGCCACTGTGTGTTACTTTAGATATGAGTCAGTACTTATCTAATGCATCACTATTTTATACAAGATATTTTGTTTTAAACAAAAAAGGCAGGTTTTTCACATTTGATGAAATGCAAACGAATCACATTCGATATCCTGCAACAATAACGTACGAATACAAGTAAGTAACACTTAACAGAACAGGTTTCATAAATAGGTATATCTAGTCACAAAAACCTAGTACATACATCCAAAAAGCACTAAGGGTGGGCTATCCATGTTTGAGGTAACCAATGGTTGAAAATGTTAACAAGTTCTAACCAATCAAAATCCAGTCAAAATTCGATAGCTCCGTGCCTCGGAGAGCATGTTAAGCCGTCGGTGCCGGTTGTTATAAGAACATCTATGGCAATCGTTACGGGTAGTCAGACGCCTGATCTAACCATCCCTGTTACTGGTTCCTTACGGGTTGCGAGGTCAGATGGCAATCGCTCGTGTAATGCTGGTAGCTCGCCGCTACAGGTTAGATTGGGAGCCGACCCCAATAACAATGGGAAAAGGCAAAGAGGATGATGATAATGGTCAAAAGTTAGCACTTTTAACCATTGGTTACCTTAACCACCCTTAACTATGGGTAAAAAAAACCCACCCCAAGTACCACACCTATAAGTACCGAAATATTACAATATTTCGGTACTTATATATGAAATATATAAAAATTATGTACAAAATTGTGCCTACTTAGCCTATTATACCTAGTACAGTATTTCACAAAACTGTATTTTACTATGCAGTCACTAAAAGCGTTCATCTTTTGGATAATATATGCATAAATGCAACCCTACATTCATTTGATGTCTATTCATCAAGCTTAAAACACATCAGAAACTACGTAACATTTGAAATTAGCTTCAGAAAATTAATGTAAAGAAATGTATTTGGCATTTTAACTTAAAATGTAATAATTGTAGATGAGATAAGTCTCACAAGAACATAATAATGTTCATCATCGTAATACTTACAAATGCAAAATTATAAAAGTTAGTACAGTGTGGTAGAATAATATGTAGTATAGGGGGGCGGGTAATTGGCTAGTTGCCTGCTATTAGAAATTAACAAGTAAATATTATTTTCATAAAGTAGGTAGGTTAAAACTAAATGCAATAATTGAAAAAAAATAAGCAACATCGGTAAATAAATCACGGAGTAATGAGCTTCCCCACGTTTACTATGAAAACGCACGCAGTGACGTCACATGCCAAAGAAATTGTATGTAAAGCTACCACAAATTAGTAATATGTACTATGACGGACCAAGAAGTAACGTCACTGCATGTTTGAGCTGTCTCTTTCTATTTCTTCCTGTATTTTAAAATGCTTGTAACTTTGTAGTTTTTTGAGATATTAAATTTTAGTTTTCACGACTGTTTATTTTTTGAGGAATATCAATTTACTCAAAAAAAAATAGCAGGCGACAAGCCTATCGTAATGTAAGACTCAACAGGACAGGGTTCATAAATATATCGTCACAAAAATCTAGTACATACATCCAAAAAGTACTACAGGTGGGTTTTTTGATTTGTCGACTTGAGCCTTGATCAGCTATGAAGAACCTGGGAGGAAAGTTCCTACAGCACTACTGCTAGTGTAGAGCACTAGTGTCAATAAATGATTTTAAGTAACGTTTTAATATTTCTATAGCAGTTTTGTATCAGAGCGATAATGGCGTAAAATTAACAAAATTATATTATAATCACATGTGCATGTTTAAACACCATGAGTACGTACGTTCATTCGCCGATAAATAGTGGAAGGAACTATACAGCTTAAATAATAAATTACCTTTCAGGTTATGCTCACTACTGACTACATCATTATATTCATATTTACATAAAGTACCGCAACGATACGTAGAAAATTATTAATAGTAACCATAGCTCAATTTATTGAGTACCCGATCTCACGTATTTGTTTCATTATACTAATGCCCGCCTTCACTAAGTTCGAACTAACCCCTCTATGACGTTCCTATTGCAACACGTTTTGGTATGTCCCAGAGAGGTAAGTGCGAACTTATGAGCTGTAAAACTTTAGTGTAGGCTGGCAGAGTCACTTGCATAAATCAAAGTTCAGCGGATAACTATTTAGGCGTATATATGCTCGTTACATTCGTAATGCATTACTGTACTCGTTTCATTCAAACCTTCGCTGCCCGCGGAGCAATACAAGTGTGGGAAGGAGACGCATATGTAGTGTTCTCTGTTGCACTTGCAGGTCTGCAGGTCTTATGGAAGATGATAGTGATGTTCCACTATCTTATCGATACTAACACGATAAAGCATTCACTGTTAGTATAGTAGTATAGAATTATTAGCCAGATTACGATATTGGTATAAATACAAACTATGTATACTTAAGTACAATAAAACTAAACTAAACCTTTTAGTACATCAAAATAATAGAAATCAATAAATACACGCTAGCAATTATAAACATAGAAAAGTAAACGATTTGATTTATAAAACTCTTACAGGGAGCGAGGTGAGATCAAACCGCCTATTGTTTTAGACTGCGCCAGCGCACACTTGGCGGCAATTTTCCGGGGATCGATAAAAAAAATCCAAATTCAAATTATGTTTATGTTTGTTTATTGTAACATGAACGGCATACCTATCAATTATACATATTACATAATAGTAGATAAGCCGTTATGGATTACCAGTTTATCGATAACTTGCGAGTGCCTCTCCCTATTGCACCGATGATATACGGCCTCACGGGCAGCGAAGGTTTGACACGAGTATAATGAATATTGTTTAGTGGAGGAAATACTTATTTTGTGTTTTGTTTCTTTCTATCGAGCTTGAAATGTGCAAAGATAGAACAAGATAAAACGCCGTGTAGCTATTCCATTGTTATGCAATGTTATTAGTAAGGGAGTTTGTGTGATTCAAAAACAATACTTTTTAGTAATGTGATCGCCAGTATCAACTGACTAGAAACAGATTGTGCTTTAGGTCCTAAAGTCCTAAGAAACTAAACCTACTTCCATCATAGTATGTGACTGAATAATCTCAAGGAAACTGCAGCAGGACTATTGCCAGTTGTATAAATGCAGACCGCGTGTCACTAGGTTATAAGGTATCCACGTAACATGGTATGGTGACACGTTTGCGAGAGCAATAATATCGGTCGCTAATCGCACGGATAGCTTGCAAGCAAAAGCTATCCAACAACATTACACAAGAGTCAAGAAGGAGTGAATTCGTGCGAATCCATACGCGTGGAAGGCGAAGTAATGGGCGCCGCTGATGATGTTGCTGCTTATGGACGCCTTCCGCGCGGATGGATTCGCAACGAATTCGCCCCTTCTGGACAAAGTCTTAAAACGCGGTACATTGCGTGTTCGAAAAGAAGGTATCTTCACACGCGCACATTTTAACAGCAATGTATGTGCTTCAAATTTAGCGAACAGTATCGCAGACAAAGTTCAATTATTGTAACCCTCGCCGCATGACCATTTATGTCTGCCAACGCGCGCTATACAACTTCGATATTTCTAACTACATTTATATGGTCTGTGGGTCTACCTTTGTACTGTATCAGCTGTACTACAGATATAAGCTCACATACGCTTCACGATCATGCGCGTTCCAGTTTTTTGGAAATCCGGAGCGATGATCCCGCCCTTTGAAGATCTGGAAACAACCAGATACATACATTAGTAAACGATGATTAGTTAAATACGCAGAAGGTCCACTGTTTTGTTAAATATTGCTACGTCATCATCCCGATATGTTCCCAGCAGTGCTGGGACGGCGGCCTTCTCTCACATGGAGAAAGTGTCGGCCGCTACCGCAGAGAAACACACTTATTATAACAAATTCGATTTTTGAAGGATTATATCTACAAATTTGAGTTGCAATGGATGAAATACATCAAAGATTACTACGCAGGGCATTAAAAAAGCATTGAGGCGCGGGCCAACTGCAAGCACGGGGAGGGTACGCACGCGTGTCTAGCTTTACTTGCAAGAAATACCCTGCAGCCGCTTCCACTACAACCCGCGCGCGCGCCAACTACCCGCGCGGCGCGCTCGCGTGCGCCCGCGCAGCCCGCCCCGCGCAGCCCGCCCCGCGCGGCACGCCCCGCGCAGCCCGCCCCGCGCAGCCCGCCCCGCGCAGCCCGCCCCGCGCAGCCCGCCCCGCGCAGCCCGCCCCGCGCAGCCCGCCCCGCGCAGCCCGCCCCGCGCAGCCCGCCCCGCGCAGCCCGCCCCGCGCAGCCCGCCCCGCGCAGCCCGCCCCGCGCAGCCCGCCCCGCGCAGCCCGCCCCGCGCGGCACGCCCCGCGCAGCCCGCCCCGCGCGGCACGCCCCGCGCAGCCCGCCCCGCGCGGCACGCCCCGCGCAGCCCGCCCCGCGCGGCACGCCCCGCGCAGCCCGCCCCGCGCGGCACGCCCCGCGCAGCCCGCCCCGCGCAGCCCGCCCCGCGCAGCCCGCCCCGCGCAGCCCGCCCCGCGCAGCCCGCCCCGCGCAGCCCGCCCCGCGCAGCCCGCCCCGCGCAGCCCGCCCCGCGCAGCCCGCCCCGCGCGGCACGCCCCGCGCAGCCCGCCCCGCGCAGCCCGCCCCGCGCAGCCCGCCCCGCGCAGCCCGCCCCGCGCAGCCCGCCCCGCGCAGCCCGCCCCGCGCAGCCCGCCCCGCGCAGCCCGCCCCGCGCAGC
Source organism: Ennomos quercinarius (assembly GCA_910589525.2). Taxonomy (NCBI): domain Eukaryota; kingdom Metazoa; phylum Arthropoda; class Insecta; order Lepidoptera; family Geometridae; genus Ennomos; species Ennomos quercinarius. The sequence continues at coordinate 848,568 of OU342491.1, forward strand.
CCGCCCCGCGCAGCCCGCCCCGCGCAGCCCGCCCCGCGCAGCCCGCCCCGCGCAGCCCGCCCCGCGCAGCCCGCCCCGCGCGGCACGCCCCGCGCAGCCCGCCCCGCGCAGCCCGCCCCGCGCAGCCCGCCCCGCGCAGCCCGCCCCGCGCAGCCCGCCCCGCGCAGCCCGCCCCGCGCAGCCCGCCCCGCGCAGCCCGCCCCGCGCAGCCCGCCCCGCGCGGCACGCCCCGCGCAGCCCGCCCCGCGCAGCCCGCCCCGCGCAGCCCGCCCCGCGCAGCCCGCCCCGCGCAGCCCGCCCCGCGCAGCCCGCCCCGCGCAGCCCGCCCCGCGCAGCCCGCCCCGCGCAGCCCGCCCCGCGCGGCACGCCCCGCGCAGCCCGCCCCGCGCAGCCCGCCCCGCGCAGCCCGCCCCGCGCAGCCCGCCCCGCGCAGCCCGCCCCGCGCAGCCCGCCCCGCGCAGCCCGCCCCGCGCAGCCCGCCCCGCGCAGCCCGCCCCGCGCAGCCCGCCCCGCGCAGCCCGCCCCGCGCGGCACGCGGCAGCTGCGGGAGGTGCGGCGGGTGAGGAAGTGACGTACGACAAGGTGTCCAAACGAACATGTCATGTTGTGAGGTACCTACTGATACCTCATTTTACTCATTTGTCATACAGTACAAGTTTGTAATAAGAGGTGGATGCGGTCCTACTTAATGCACTGCATCGGGTCATGCATGTGAAGAGGATTTTTTTAAAGCGACACGAACCCCTTGTATAGTGCGGGGGGCCCCTGCAGTAACCTCACCTGTGCTGGGCCGGTAGCGACTAGTGGAGGTGCTTGTATAGTGCGGGGGGCCCCTGCAGTAACCTCACCTGTGCTGGGCCGGTAGCGACTAGTGGAGGTGCTTGTATAGTGCGGGGGCCCCTGCAGTAACCTCACCTGTGCTGGGCCGGTAGCGACCTCACCTGTGCTGGGCCGGTAGCGACTAGTGGAGGTGCTTGTATAGTGCGGGGGGCCCCTGCAGTAACCTCACCTGTGCTGGGCCGGTAGCGACTAGTGGAGGTGCTTGTATAGTGCGGGGGCCCCTGCAGTAACCTCACCTGTGCTGGGCCGGTAGCGACTAGTGGAGGTGCTTGTATAGTGCGGGGGGCCCCTGCAGTAACCTCACCTGTGCTGGGCCGGTAGCGACTAGTGGAGGTGCTTGTATAGTGCGGGGGCCCCTGCAGTAACCTCACCTGTGCTGGGCCGGTAGCGACTAGTGGAGGTGCTTGTATAGTGCGGGGGGCCCCTGCAGTAACCTCACCTGTGCTGGGCCGGTAGCGACTAGTGGAGGTGCTTGTATAGTGCGGGAGCCCCTGCAGTAACCTCACTTGTGCTGGGCCGGTAGCGACTAGTGGAGGTGCTTGTATAGTGCGGGGGCCCCTGCAGTAACCTCACCTGTGCTGGGCCGGTAGCGACTAGTGGAGGTGCTTGTATAGTGCGGGGGGCCCCTGCAGTAACCTCACCTGTGCTGGGCCGGTAGCGACTAGTGGAGGTGCTTGTATAGTGCGGGGGCCCCTGCAGTAACCTCACCTGTGCTGGGCCGGTAGCGACTAGTGGAGGTGCTTGTATAGTGCGGGGGGCCCCTGCAGTAACCTCACCTGTGCTGGGCCGGTAGCGACTAGTGGAGGTGCTTGTATAGTGCGGGGGCCCCTGCAGTAACCTCACCTGTGCTGGGCCGGTAGCGGCTAGTGGAGGTGCTTGAGTTGTTCGTACGTGAGGAAGAAGATAATGTTCCAGGGCCCCATCCGGAACCAGGTCGGCACGAAGCCCTTGTATAGTGCGGGGAACCCCTCGCTGCGGACCGTCTGCGGGCCACAAGCCGATATTATATCACTGGAACGTTACGGCCAGCTGTTGCTAGTGTTGGGATTTATTCATCTGTTTCTATGTTTCCAAATCGAGAAGAATTGTTCTTTCTCTTTGGCAACACTGGCGATTGGTGCAATTATTTTATTAGGCCTACAATTATTTTGTTCAGGAATAAATGAAATGGTCGGGAGCGTGCGTCAGACGGGCAGGGAAAACGATCAGTCTCTTCCCTCACTCATTGGTTTATTAAGATTATTATTTTAATACACAGTATGTGGGTTTTTTTTCTTTATTTAAAGAGCTTTTTCGCTTATGCGAATATGCCGCTCTGTAGGTAGTAGTTGCACACTACTTATTACTTGTGAACCTAGTTTATCAATAAATGACTACTTGAGAATTATTACTATAAATGTGCTCAGTGCAGTGTCACGCGAATAGAGCTCCGAGTGGCACTGCAACAGTTATTAGTGGCCGTAACACTTAACATCAAGCAAACGACTAGCTCGTCACACGTTTACATCAAAAATTAACAAATTGAAATGTTTATTGCATTCGATAATAATAATAATAGGAATATATAGGATACAATTACACATTTGATTCCCCCATCCCCATTTCAGTATCGAACAACCAGACGGACGGCAACTCGACGACCATATATGGTTCCTATCCATACCAAGCGGTTTGATTCGACCTTTATAATGTGAACATGCCATCATATGCCAATCCGGGTATTATAAGTTATCAATGAGAGAAAAATAGGACGTCAGTTGTTGAATACACACCCGTAAGAAGCAATCGATTGTTCCTTTATAGATCTTCTCACTGGACTTCGTATCGTGGCCCTTTACTTTCCTTTGGTTCATCATTCTAGTCTGAAATGGAAGAAAAAATGTTGTCAGTGATGAGGGTAATGACCACAGAAGGCAGATAGCATATAGGTATTGATACAGTTTAAGTTAGGTATATTTGTTAAATTAACTGTAATCTTTATCGGATTTTTTGTGAGTTTTTCGTTGTTGCTATGTAATAGTGCACAATACAAGTATTAGTAGTGTCAAGTAGAAATATACTAAGTTAGGACACAGTTAGGAGCTTTAGAACTACATCTCAATATGACTACACAGTGTTACCAATTTAATAGTATATGTTAGAGTAACGACTTAACGAGTGTAATCGCGTAGGAACTGTGTTACGCTGGTATTCTACGGTGCCGGAAACATAACCTAAGCCAGGGGGTCTAGCAAAGAGCCCACGCCAAGTGATAACTCCAAAATGTATGGAAATGACATTAACTGTGGATGTCGCTTTTCCGCAGGTAATGCCATTCCCATACACTTTGGAGTTATCGTTTGGCGTTAACGCTAATGAAAAGGGATCTTCGCTAGACCCCCAGAAGGGTTCGACCGGGAGATTATATCACGGATACTATACGACGCACGCTGCAACAGCCGCGTCAAAACCAAGATCAAAAAATGTAGTGGAGAACAGCCGGACAAACATACGAAACCGTTTTTTGCCCAAGTTGAAATAGGGCCGCTCACGCTCGTTCCGTCAATAAATGAATTTGAAAAAAGAAGTTCTCTTTTCATCTACTGGTGCAAGCATTCCGGCACAATGCAGAAAAGAAAACTTCGATCCGGAGCTTCGATGACACCTGCAAAGAAGAATACACACAGCAGTGTAACCCCTCACCCGGATGACGTCGAGCGGCGTGGATGCGACGGCACTGCCGAGGCTGGCCAGTAGCGAGGAGGCCAGGTGGTTGGCGGGCGAGTCCCCGAGCGGCGCGAGCAGCCGCCGCTTGCAGCCGTCGTACACGGGCAGCTCCACGGCCGCGATGGTCGCCGCTCGCTGCGACGTGGGCCCCACCCCGCGCCACAGCCCGCGCACGCCTTCCATGCGGTATATCGACACGAAGCACCGCACCAGGTTGCGCTTCTCGTCGCCCATCTGCGTTACCAAACCGCAGATTTTCATTATGGTTTCTGTCGGTCGCTGAGCTTCTTATTCTGAATGGTGGCGATAAAGGCCTGCGCTAACGTCCCGCTTGGGGTGTTTTCCGCCAGCTAGCTCGGTTAGGCCGGCCCCCATACATGTTCAATTTTATTGATCAATAAGATTGACGAGACCGCTTCCGTCAATATTTGTCCATACTGTAAACCGAAAAACATTGACCAATACTAACCCTACACGATCAATAAAATTGATCAATCACAAAGATCGATCAATAAAGTTGAACGTATATGGTTCAGTTCAGTACCGCTACCCACCGCGGTACGAATACCGCACCGGTTTGAATAAGGCAAAGGCCCTAAAGGCCAAAGAGGCCAAGGGGTAAGGCTCTTCTCTGGCTAACCCTGTATTTTTTGCCAGCCATAACTTAAGGTTAGGTATCTTCGAAAATATGGTCACGTAGCGTGGTAATTGACTCATCATCAGCCCGAAATACGTCCACTGCTGAACCCCATGAAACGCCACTGTGGTGATCGTAGATTTTAATATAACAAGGCAAATGCTGCTGCCCATTCTCTGGATAGTCCCATAGCCGGCTCTTACGGCACCAACGGGAAGAGATGAGGTAATTGACATTGAATTCACGAAATAATTAGGTAACAAACTAATAAACAATCAGGCGCTTCGAAGTTATCGATATAGCACTAGGTAAGTTACTAAAAACTACAAAAATGAATTCATCATTGAATCAGGCGCCGTAAAATGAAATCATTATAGTAGGGAAGTCCAAGAGGGGAATTTGGGGATATGTTGGTAATACGCATAAGTATACGATACAAGACCAATTTGTGCTCTTTTCTTTAAATGATGAATTCCATGCACCTATATCTTCCTGTAAATAGGCTAATTATCGCGCTTGGTGCTGAACTACCTGCGCCCAGGCCGGCAAGGTGTTAGAATGCTCACCTGCATGCGCACTTTGAGCACATCAGTGGGGTTGGCGATGGCACTGGACAAGCCTCCCGCGAAGGCGGCGCAGAAGGTGTTGGTGGGGAGGTGCTCCTTGGCCCCGCGGTCGGGCCGCCGCTGTGCCAGCGCGTGCTTCAGCGAGTAGTATGTGCCGAACTTGATCGTGCCGTACGTCGCTTGGCGGAGCACGGCTGGCCATATACTGTACAATATTCACTGTTCGCTTTATGTCCTTCAATGGACACCAACACGAAAATAAACTTACACAAATTTGCTAGCCCATGCAGAAATGATTATCGAACTCTCAGAATCTTGATTGGTATTGTAGTACAAAATACTTAGATAGTCATGCCAAAACGTAAGTTGATAAGTCTCTAATTTCAACTTGGTGTAAGAACTAATTTTCAAATAATCTGAAGCGATTCCCTTTTTAGGGTTCCATACCCAGAAGGTAAAACGGACCCGATTACTAAGGCTCCGCTGTCTGTCTGTCTGTCCGTATCTCACTAGGCTGTATCTCATGAATCGTGATAGCTAGACAGTTGAAATTGTCTCAGATGATGTATTTCTGTTGCCGCTACGCTAACAACAAATACTAAAAAACAGAATAAATATTTAAGGGGGCTCCCATACACCAAATGTGTTTTTTTTGGCTTGTTTACCAGACGAGTCATAGATGGCGCTGCTTTAAAATAGTACTGCCACTAAACACTAGATGGCAGGGACAGATAATGGTACGGAACCCTTCATGCGCAAGTCTGACTCGCACTTGGCCGGTTATTTTATTAAGATACATGATACAACCAAAATTAAATATACTGGGTGGCGCAAAAGTACTGGCACTAAAGAAAATACTTTTATTTTTTTTATATGACATTTTCTGTCATTCTGTTGTTGAAAATTGTGTAGTGAACAAATGTAAAATACACTGAAAATAAACATGGACCGTTTTACTCCCCAAGAACGTGGAATAATTGTGTCAATGTTCTTACGGAATAATTCATCAGTGATAAGAACACAACGTGAATTTCGTCGACGATTTCCCCACCGTCTGGCACCGATTGGTCGCACAATTCGACGCTTTGCCACACGCCTTGAAGCAACTGGCTCAACATTGGATAGACCTAAGTCTGGGAGACCAAGAACAGGCCGTTCAGCTGAAAATATCGATGCTGTGCGCGAAGATGTGGAAGAGTGTCCAGAAACATCAACGAGGCGACGTGCCACGCAATTGGGCATTTCCAGACGGACCCTGCAGCGTATTTTGGTGAAAGACTTAAAGATGTTCCCGTATAAAACTCAAATGACTCATCAACTGCTGCCTGCTGACCACCGAGCTCGTCTAGATTACTGCCAGCGCGTCATAAACCTCAACCTTGAAGAGGATGATTTTCCTTCAAAATTGGTTATGAGTGACGAAGCGCATTTCCATCTCTCAGGGCATGTCAATAAGCAGAATACTCGGTTCTGGGGCACTGATAATCCGCGCATTATTCAAGAAACACCTCTACACCCACTAAAAGTTACTGTATGGTGTGGCATCTGTATTGACAGAGTGATCGGACCCTATTTTTTCGAAGACGCTGGAGGCAATGCGATAACTGTCACTGGAGAACGCTACAGAACCATGTTACGTGAGTTTTTGATACCCAGTTTGGACGAATTGGGGCTGGAGCACATCTGGTTTCAACAAGACGGCGCTACGGCACACACAGCGCGCGACACTATGGACTTAGTGAGGGACGCTTTTCCAAGCCGAGTTATCTCTCGTTTTGGCGATTTGCCTTGGCCTGCAAGATCACCCGATCTGACCAGTCCAGACTTCTTTCTTTGGGGTTTTTTGAAATCTCGGGTGTATGTGAACAAGCCACAGACTCTCGCAGCTCTAAAAGAAAACATTCGTCAAGAAATAACGAACATATCGCAGGAAGTGTTACGGCAAGTTATGCAAAATGTCATAAATAGGGCTCAAATGTGTATCAACTCTGGAGGTCACCATTTAAAAGACATCATCTTTAAATCCTAATGGTACGAAATTTAATGGCACAAATATACATTTAAAAAAACCTAAATCTAGTTTTCTAATTTAGAAAAAATGTTATAGCTGAACCAAATAGGGTCTTTACTTTTGCGCCACCCAGTACATACGTTTCAAATTAATACTACTGTTAGCTTAATAAAATAGAATAGGAACCTGTGGATTATGAAATCTCTTTGTTCTCTTTGTTTGTTTGTTTTACAGCTGCACATTAGAACAGTGGCTTTGTCAAAGAGTGAATATAACTAGAAATACCAAATATTTCTCTTGAATTCTGTAGATCAATTCTTAAGGCATGTAAGAATGTTTTCATGTTCAATTATAGACTTGACTAAATGATACCATAAAGATACTGACAAAGGCCTTTGTTTGTTCTCGGATTTATGATACTTTACCTACTATGGCCTATAATAGTACATACATAGCAGATGTCTAGATAAGAATGTTAATTTTGTCATTGGCCTCATAGTTCAGCTTTCCTCAACAGTGTCATAAGGTTTGATTGTGTGCCAAGAATGTGCTCATGGACACTTTCGCATGATCAAAGAAAGTCAGTGTCTTCCCAATTTTAAACTGATCTGCATCACAATAACTAATATTGAGTACTTAGCTATTAGCATAAAATACTATTAATTGCATGTCTTGAACAAAGTGCTGAATATAAAACAATATTGGTTTTTTATTTCAGCTATTTATTATTTCGGTCTTATTTAGACTCTCCAAAAAAACAGTTTAGGTCATCAGCAACATTTCTAAAAATCTGTGTTATTTTCTATCTTCCTTTTCTGAATGAGTGTGTCATGTCACTCAATCTGAAAATTTTGGATTATATCCAACTCATAATTTACGAAAATCTCTACTGTTTACAGTGGTAGCCTAAATAAGCCTGGCACATTTTAATTCATTTTATAACATGTATAAACAAATGGCATGGTATTTATGAACATGAATAGCTGTTATTTTCATGAACTGTGAGCTTATCAAACACAACAAATTGATGTCATTCCATGGTCAAAGGTTTTGTAAATATCCATCATGTAATCCTCATAATATGAACCATGTTCATAGTAAATATTATTAATTCAACAAAAACACAATTTATTCATAGTTGAATAAAATTGTTTTGTCATGATAAACAAAGACAATAACAATTGAAGTAAAGTGTGACTTGTTATCTTAGAGTATAATTAGGTGTACATAGGTGTGTAGAGGTCTCACCCGCAATACAGTGCCTTGACCCCCTCTTGCTTCGAGGTCTTGACAAAGCAGTCCACCATGCCTGTGTACCGAAGCTCCACATGCCTTGGATCTATCTTTTGCCCCTGGATCTGAAGACGGGTCTTGGTGGTGTCAATGGGGAATGTTCCTGGAGAAACAGATGTAACTCTTTGTTACTCACATTATACTGTAAAACAAGCACAGTACTTACAAAAGATACAAATAATAGGTTTGTAATTTATTACAATATTACAATACAAAGGTAGTTTATAGAAAGTACTATATACTATTATAATGACATTTAAGGGCTTGTGTAAGGCCAGCGCAAATTCAAGCCAAACCCACAGAATAGATGTATAGTACTAGGCCAAAGTGGGGATGAGCCAGGGGCCAAGCGGCAGGGGAGGTCTAAGTTAAAATGATTCCAACGGTAATTTATTATTACACTGAATATAATGGGTATTTTAAAAATCCATTATACATAAGACCTCCATTATATTTAGTTCAACTACTACGCAAAGTTTCATGGTCTTATTTAAAGTATTCATTGAATAATCGCTGTTTATTTGTATGGTTTGGAGGTAACTTTGTAATTTTTTCTATTGAGTAAAGTTTATTAATTCGTGTTTTCACTATACATTTGCAGTAGCATTAGTCCTGAACTTAACCATATATTAATTTCAAATCATCATTGTTGCAATATTGTTGACAGGACACTGCCTCATGCTAAGCCATTTTAAACATTTTAGCATTGTATTGACTCTTAACTGTTATAGTATAAGGGACCTTGCAGACAGAGAGTTGTCACACGTTCCTATGTAATGGCTTATCGAGTTATGCATAGTAGTGTTGTATTACTTATTAGATAGGAATGTGTGACCTCTCAACTGCAAGGTTCCTTGGTTAATGAAACCATTGCATAGTGGGGTATTAATACGCAAGTACGGGTAATTTTAAATACTGAGCCAAGAAAAATGCTAAGGAAAAGCAAAAATTTCAATAATAATTCCATAAATAGTGCAGAAGGTTTACAATCAGCAAAGTATAATGAATAATATAAAGACAAAGCTCACCAAACTCGGCGACGATTGATGCTAAGCCGCCGTAAATAAACGGTCTCCAGTCACTATCTCCCATTCCACAAAATTAGTAAGAACTTATGTATGATGTACTACAAGGTGATTTTTAGTCGATAGCTAGAGACCTGTCACACATGAATCTATGTATTTCATGAGAAGCACCACATTTTTGACAAATTTGATGTTTCTGAGCCCTGTGGAAAAAACTATGCAGCATAGAATTTTCACTTTTTCAGGTTGGATTCTTGAACTAATTTATATACGGTCGTGCCACAGAATTCGCCCTATTTTATAGGTCTTCCGTCAGGATAATCTGTGATTAATATACTCTTTGAGGATACTGGATAGTGTTCTGTGCTGTGCTGCTATGATAGGTATATAGTATATCTACAACTACGAATTTGGTCGTGCTGAGCCAGCTGCTCGGCCAATATTCCTACTGAAGCTTACACAAATACCCAATACACTCTAAATATTAAAGTCAAATGCAAAGCGGACGAAGCCGAGCGAGATTCAATAAAAAATAAATTAATATTATTTTAGCTAGTTCCACAGTAGGGATGTTAAAAAAATTGATTATTTTTTAATAAAAATCGATTTTTATTTATACAATATCGATTATTTCAAACACGATTTTATTATTTTGTTTACAATTTTTTTTCTACTTGTGTTAAAAATAATACGGCAACGCCGCTACCAAATTCCTGAGTGGCTTTAGGTCAGAGATTAGAGAAAAAAACGAATGACATTTTAGGTCTTTGCACAGGTTTGTTATTTTGTATTCTTTGATTCACTTTGTTCTAATGTCAAATTCTCGTACCGCGCTGTAATTACTCTGTGGTTCCGCGCATTTATGTATGAAACAAACGTAGTGCTAAGCAAAGAGTATATAGTACTAAGTGCTTAGCGTAGCGTTATATACTCTTTGGTCTTTGACGTAGTGGTTATATCTCATCATCAACAGCCTGAAGACGTCCACTGCTGAACATAGGCCTCCCCCAGAGAGCGCCACTTTGACCAGTTGCTCGCCTCCTGCATTCATCGGCTCCCTGCGACTTTCACCAGTGGTTATATATATGCTCTCTGTTAATTTAGTTTGTTCAAGCTGCAACCTGCAAATATTATTGGCAGCCATGATTCGCCAAAAAACGTTTTATTTTTTAAATAAATCGATTATGTTTTGTTAAAAATCGATTTTTTTAAATCAATTATACTATCCGAGAAAAAATTATTATTAAGAAACCGATTTTTCACCCTTTAGGTCACATCCATAGAGAAAAATAATATATATTTAGCAGTCACATCCCTATTCCACAGAGTACTTTCGGTCCATTCTTCTTCTTCGTATAAGGCAAGTTTTTTTTTTAACCTAAATAGCCATGTTATTTTTCCATATAATCCAAAATAAACCGTATAAATCTCTGGCGCCCTCTGGCGAATCACTTAAAAAAAACTATTATAAAACAGCTGGGGAAAAAAATCCCCGACGAATACTTCTGAAAATAACTGTGAGGATCATAGAGAACATAACTGTCGTGGTGAGTGAGGATAATCAGAGTGCCAAATATTGCGTTCGGATTGGGAGCATTTGCGAAATTAGCGTTATTGTAAAGCGTTTGGTTTGGGAATTTTGCCAATAATGCCACTTTTACCACTTTTACTCACTACCCAAAACGAACACAAAATAACCAAATGCGGTGTGTTATCTCAAATTTCAATAAACGAATGAGGCGTTATTTATTTATTTATTTATTTATGGACCTTCAACAGTACTACATGATATACAAATGTAATACAAATTTTAGCTTAAATGATTTTTTTAAATGTTATATTAAAAAAAAGAAATTGTATTTTACGTATGACCCAATAGATGGCGCCAGTTGTGGTTTTACCAAAATCTGTCACTTTCACTGTTTCAAGCATAGACCACAGGTTAGAGGAAATGTGTCACGATACTGACTGACAACTCTAAACTCTATAATTTTTTTTAGTTTCGTTGCAGGATAGCTCGGCTTTATTTTAGATCATAATATTAACGTTTATCTATCTCGCAGATCTACTGTACTTCAATTTACTTAAGAAGAATGCACCATAGACTACTTAGGAGATACTATAGGCAATGTTCTCAAGGTCCACTCAACTGAATTTGACATTTCTTTGTAGGTAGTCTAAGCATTTTCTTATGTTTAAACTACTCTGTGGTTTGAAAGGTTTAAACTATGTACTTACTGCGCCATCTACAAAAGAAGCGGAACTAGTGTTTATTTTTAAATAAAACGCCTCATTGGCGGCAACACTGGAATGTTAATGAAATTCGTTTGATTTTGCATTGTTTCTCGTATATTTGATATAATTTCCCCTGAATGTTAGTGTTCTGTGTCTGTGCCGTATATTAAATATTTATATTTATAATTACATATACAGTTCTCTCCATGATAAGAACCTATCTAAAACAAATACATACGTTTCAAAAACTGGGCACGATGTGTGATAGTCAATATTTTTCGGGTAGCCTGGGCCATAGTTCTGTATGAAAACACAGATTCCACACGATATAGAAACCCCGTCGTTATCGTGTCTTGTTCAAATCATGTCACAGCAAGGAATCGTCAATTTTTGTATTCTGTATAATCTAAGACAAATTATCTGTGACAGGTTTTGGATCCCGCGAGTGCATTCCGAATTAGACTAAAGGAGTTCTCATCCTAAAACCGACAAAAAATTAAAATAAAGGAATGGCTTATATTTATATTGTGATATAACGAATCTATGGGTAATTAATAAAAATTGACAGAAAACCTTAAATGTCTTCACATTACATTAAAATTATTTTTATTTTGAATAATTAATATTGACATAAGTGGTGGTAAGTTTTGACGGGTCGATGTTTCGGAACGTGTCTCAGTGGAACATTATGATTTTTGACAGTTCAAATCGCGTCATTTCCAAATTCATTTCGCGCGGTTTTGTTTCCATTTCATAGAGAATAGATTTTTGCAGATTTCTATTATAAGACAAGGAATTCGCGTGGTTTCGAAGTACGGAATCGTAAAGTGGTCATACAGAATTGGGGTCCAGGAATCGTAAATTGGTCATACAGAATTAGGGTCCTGGGCGGAATTTTACATTACACACGTAAACCTACGTCTTCTCACTTCTCCGTGCTGTATTATTACGATAAACACAATTTTTACAAAAAAAAACAGTTAATTTAACATAACCGTGCCAAAAATTCTACGTCAATCTCTAATGTCAGAAAACAAACACTTTAAACCCATCTTCGCAGGTGGGTCAAACAAAATTAACAGTTCACGATGGCATTTTTAGCTGTTTTCGAGGTATCCGAACGGTGAACCAAAACAGTTAAAAACGCAACTTTTGCTCACACATCCCAAAACGAATGGTGCATGTGATCATTTTTGTCGTTTTTAACTGTTAATTTTGCTACCAGTAGGCTATCCGAACCCAGGTGTAATAGAAGTCTTTGAGCAAAGAGTATGTAACTGTAATATAGTTATTTTAGTATCTTTGAGGATAACAATAACATTAAAAAAATCAGAAGTTATTATTATTTTATGATTTCTTCACAGAATTCGCCCTATTTACATTTCTTTATGTTGAATCTGGTAGGCAGAAACACAACGTACTTTTTTATCTAGGGAAACCTGGGTAGAAAACAGCAAGAATGTTTGATAACTACGGAAACCATCCAGCGCAGGCGGCGCCGCCACCAGCTCCTACTAGAATCGTTAGATTTGACAAGGCTTACTTGTTGTCTAAGTCGGGGATATTGAAATTTATTGAAATTGTAAGTACCTACGTGGCACATCTTTACCTACTGATATTTTAAATGCTATTACTATTATTTGGAAACATTCAGATCGGTCATAATGACCTATAGCTAAGATTTAATAACAATAATTATTTAGCATTTTCCTCAAGTGGCTTACCCGCGGTTTCTCATAATATGGTTGTTAAAGTTAAACTCATGTTGACTAATAAATGCTGAACACTCATTGGTTGAAGACAGCCGATGATTAACAGGCAACTAATGAGCATTCTGTATTTTTAAGTTGACATGAGTTTAACTTTAACAAACATGAGAAACCGGAGGTATGTATGGTAAACAACAGCTGAGGACCTAACGCAGAGTATTTTTCAATCTAAGGAATAGGTTATGCTAGTATTTTTTGTGATATTATTTACAGTAACATATCAATCTTTCCAGGTCTGCAATTTGGTAGGTTTCCTTTGCATAAAGATATCCCCACAGTTTTTCTCAGCAATTTTCTACAACTTGCTGTATTGGGTGGGAAATGTAATATCAACATTTCTACTGCTAATGTACCTGTTCCATATTGTGGAGAAGTTTGACCAGCTGCCCTGGTTGAAGTTTGAATTCTTCTACTGTACAGTGATTACCTTGACATACATCGGCAGTTCAATATTTGCAACAACCATTGGAGAAAGTATAGGATATGGTGTTGGGGTGAGTTCTCATAATAACTTATTTAGTTTCACATTTGATGTTCCCACATGAGTAATTTTAATGCAGGTCCTAATATAGTGCATATCGCTGCTTAACTTGTGTGCCACTCACTGTATTTTATTTTAAATTTTGAGGCATCAATTGTAAACTTAAATTTTCATTTGTTTCAGTTCTTTGGGCTATGTGCAATTATAGCATATGGCCTAGATGGATACCTCAAGTACAAGGCATGGAAGAGGGGGCTTCCACCTCAATAAGACTGCCAATTTTCATATGCACAAGTGCCTTAACATAGTTTTTAAGTTTTAATTTATCAAAGATCTTAATGGTACTCTCACAATGATTACATACAGCCACATGTACCTAACCATGCTGTTAATATAAACCTAAATGGACAGTATTATGTTCTTAGAATCTCACCTAGAAGGAAAAGTGGTGATACCATGGTATTATGAATGAATTAGATATAAGACTTCATGTAGATTCTATTTTTGCTTTTTGTAGCAAAGTCTAAAAAAGCATGTATACTATTTAATTCAACTACTTGTATTCTATTACCATTTGAGAATATGCTTTGATTGAATGGAGAATTGGATTCATTCCATTGTTATGAGAGTACCTTTAGACTTTAGAGAATCATGAATTCAATGACCAGTTTAATTAATAATAATGCAAATGTTAAATCTAGTTTTAAGACAAAGTGGGATTTTAATCCATAAAAAAAATAATTTTGTACCACCTTTTCGTCAATTTTATTAACATGTCTTGTTATACATAATTAATATTTAATAAGTAATTTTAAGTATATTTTAAATAATACATCCAAGCTAAGTTCAATTTATTGTGGTAATATAGGTACTTATCATATAATGTAAGCGTTTTGTTTTTTTATGCTTTTTACTTGTTATAAGTGCCTTAAAACATGTCTACTGCATATTGTAAACATAGATTTATTATTTATCTACAAAGTACCTAATTTAAATGTCAATTTTCATAAATTTGTTAATTCTGGTGCATTTACTTATTTTTATATTGTGCTTATTCTTTATTTAACTCACAGAGCATTCAAAAATATGACGCGTTTTTTTTTTCTTGCTGTGTGATTTAACTGATTGAGTACTGACAAAAAGAAACATTGTCATTCAAACTCGTCACAAGTTTATTGAATCGCATGCTAGCCATGTAGCCATGCTAGCAATAAACACAGTTATTTATAGCGAACTGCAAGTTGGGGCGCATCACATCGTAGTTAAGATTACCTACAATAAAACATGGTTCTGTTGCAAACTCAATAAAACACACTAAAACACATTTAAAGCTTACTTTATTTATACCACAATAAATAAACATAGAAAATAACAAGACCAGTTAAACTGGAAAATTACTACAATATTTAGTCCCAATAAATCATGTGTTAAAGTTTTTATTAAGGTGATTTATTATACACTATTTTGTGGTTGAAGTTTCCTCTAGTTTTCATTACAGTTAGGTGTAAAGTAAAACTTCGGCCCCACCGGCGTCTGCGAAGCGGCAGCGCGGCGCCGCCCGGCGCGGGCGTCAGCGTCAGAGAAACTTTTCGGTGGCTATCGCTGCCCGCGGCGACCGCAGCGCACATCTACGAACATGGGCAGCGATGGGCCGTTTTCGACGCTGCTCTGACGCCGCCGGTATGGCAGAATCTTAACTTCTTAATAAGCTTATAACAATGGTAGAGTTGCTGTACATAGATAAACACCAATAGAGTGAAGGTAAAAAAATCACTTTTTAAGTGAGCAAGTGCATGATTATTGAATATATCAATACAATCGATAAATATATCTGAGCATTAAGTAAATAATTAATTTAGTTTTTTTTTCATAGTATTTGACACAAAAGTGAGCAGTGTTAGAAATACAGTGAGAATTGGACGGACAAAAAGATAAAACGAATTTAATGGAAGTGATTTTAGAGTGACAGAGATTTAACCTAGGTATATAAAGGTGAAGAATCTCGCTTAGAATGGAAAGAGATTGGGAGGTCTTTGCTCAGTAGTGGGAAATTACAGGTAACGAAAAATGCCTCAAGGAGCCACACTAAATGTCAGCACAGGCTGATGGAGTGGCGGTGAAGCAACTAATTTAGCAATAAGTTTAATTCAACCTTAACAACTACAACATAATGAGCAACCCCTGACAACGGATTGGAAATAAGCGAGAAAAAAGTTTTTGTTGATTAGGTAAGTACTTATAACTTGTAGAGATGAGAAAATATCAAGTAGTAATAATATCACATAACCTCTCAACTATTTACAAAAATAAAAGTTTCAAAACCATAATGATGAATGTGTTAGCACAGAATATTATTATGTTGTACTATAATGCTATAGTGTTAGTAAGTACATAGTTTATTTATTCATAAGTCTTGTTGTGGAAAATAATAGAAGGATTAATTATATACATCATCATCATCATCATCATCAACCTGAAGACAAATTATAAACATCATTTGAATTATACACATCATTTTGACATTATTTCCCCCTTTTTCGCAATAAAATAATATTATAAATAAATATGTTACCAACTTTGCGCAACCTTAGTAATAGTATCTAAATCAGTGACATATTTATCAAAAATTGTGATGAATTACATGTTTCATCTTATAATACTATAAACTTGAATACAAGATTATTTGCGATAATATCAAAATATCTCGGAAACAGAAAAACAAAAACATCTATAATTTCTGACTGTGAGATTATTTATAATGTTCGGAAACAGTATTTTAGGTGGGTATATCAATACAGAAAGATAATAATTTACACTTATAACTACTCTTTGTTAAAATAAATATTCAAGTATTGTATTAAAGCTAAGTCTAAGTATAATTTAAAGAATTGCTAATTATTAATTATAGTACAATAGGCATGTCCACAGGTGCAAAATGTTGGCCTCAAAACATTTTCATATATATTTTATACTTATCTGCAAATGCTATAAAGATACAGACTGCAGAGGGATTCCCAAACCTCATATTTCTCGTTCGTGAAAATCTAATCTAAAGCTATAAAATATCCATTAACATGATTGCCATAAGAATTTCAAAGATACAATACACTTGCCACCCGGGGGCAAACCATGTGGGGGCAACTGGGAATATACCATTTATATCAGTTACTTTGATGACTAGTATTTACTATCTTTTTATGAGATAGTATTGTTTTACATGCTTGAAACAGTCCTTTATGATTAAGTATTAGAATATAACACTTGTTTCAGTCATTTTAGATTGGCTGAAAAACACCCCAACGTATGTTATGCCATTCTTGTCGCGTGCTTTTGCTATCTCTTTAGCGCGGCAAAGTATTATATGTTGCACCTATTTTAATCAGACCACTTTCAAAAAACAACTCTATACATTTACGTATGTGCAAGTGTGACATTCATTTTGTTAAGTTCATTCAGTAGGTACATGACTGTATAAATAACTATTCAGTTAGTATTGAGAGTGTTAACTCTGTGGGGGGCTGGGCAGCACATGTTGTTGCTTGTTGGAGACGACTTGTCCTTGCGCTGGCGCGCCGTCCTGTATGATGCGCGCGCAGAGAAACGCTTCCAGACCATAAAGTACCATGCACAGGTAGCCAAAGAACTGAAAACATAATAAGTGATTATAAAATAACACTGTAAAGAATTAAA
The DNA here is from genome assembly GCA_910589525.2 of Ennomos quercinarius. NCBI lineage: Eukaryota > Metazoa > Arthropoda > Insecta > Lepidoptera > Geometridae > Ennomos > Ennomos quercinarius. The sequence goes on from OU342491.1 coordinate 865,821, forward strand.
TCTTTTTGATTAACGGTTAACATAGTTCACACTATATTTATAATGCCCAATGATCACACAAATAGAGACCCCAGGAACCACAAGGACCATAGTCCCACAACACTTAGAATATTTGATTAAAGGTGCACTCCCAAAATTATACACTATATTGAGTGAAGATTTCAACTGGGTGTGGATTCTGTGGAAGGCTACCAAATGGTACCAACATAAAATTTGAGTTTATTTTTTAACTCTAATCATTCACAAACAAGATACCTACAAGTTATCATAACATCCACATAACATCTATTGATTGTTTACTAGTTTGTGAATGCGAGAAATAAATGTTATGTTATCAACAAGGCCAAACACTAGGCTATTGTATTTACAATGAGTCACAGTTTTTATTAGTATGTTAGTCACATACTTGAAAGTAATTTGTGACCAAGTTATCCTTATTGAGGAGTGTTTGAATCCTTACATATTGAATGATGGATAGACAAATTATTATAATAACCAGGCAATACACTTACACATAACCATATAGAACAGAACAAGCTCTTTTACTTAGTAAAATCATTTTTGTTTTAATGAAAAATGTATACTAGTTACCACTCAGTACTGAAATGACTGAATGGATTTTGATGAAGTTTGGTGTACTGAGGTCCACCAAACATAACATACAAAATAATAATAACAACACTTTTATCCTGGAAAATGAGTTCCCATAGAAAGATAGCTCATGTAAAACCATGGGGCTCTTTTAGTTCTTTAGTAACCTCCTACTATTTTATTCTCTAAATTAAAATAAGCATGTTATTAAAAACAATAGTCACACACAAGCTAAGAATCTACTTAACCTAGTATTATATTGCAGTAAAACATAACTAACCCCTGCAGCAGAAAAAGCAGCTGAGCCAAATGCCACAACAATGGTTGATGTGATCATGTTGGAAAACACCAGGCCAATGCAGATAAACATCTCAATCTTCAACCAACGCCAGTTGTGGAACTTCTCCACCAAATGGAAAACATATGCATATAATATTGAGCTGGTGTATAAGATGCCGAAGACAGCAATGATTATGAAGAACACTCCCCGAGGGTTGCTGCTGAATGCAGAGCACCCAATGCATATAACCCCAATTAAGTTGAAGACCTGAAATTGAAAGATATTATGTTATAGTAGGTAGGGTATCACTCAATCTGCTGATAATGAGATCTAGATAAAAATGTCACACTTGTCTCAAATACAATAGTTTTTGTTGTCTGCTCTGATGACATATTGAAACACCACATACTGAACTGGAGGCAAGCAGCCACTCAAAGTGGCACTCTGTAGGGGAGGCCTATGTTCAGCAATGGACGTCTTGAGGCTGGTGACTGACGATGATGATAATGACATAATTAACAAAAACATTAAAACTAGGAGAACAATTTCTAATAGATACTAGGGTAAGTTTGCCGATTTTGCGACCACCTCCTATATCCGACAGTTTAATGTACCTTTGATAAACAAATACAAAAATAAAATGCTTGAGATGAATACATCTCCAAAATGTATTTTATTGGCTACTCAGATGTCAACCCTACACATATACATTTTTCTCCCCTATCACAAGCAGTTGAGTGAGAAAAAAATATCAATTAATGGCAATTATAGAGGGCAAGTTATTTCCTACAAAAAAAAACGTGTAGCGCCGCATCCTTCATAGTAAGTACTAGCACAGGTATTGGTTACTTTATTATCGTTAGCCGGTTGGACTGTTGTTTAAAGAACTTGTTAATGAACTGCTAAACATGTTCATGCATTGTAGTTTCCAAAAGCCATTGAGCAGTTTCATCTCGGAGACGACTTCCTGGTGATGTCAGATTTTTCTGGTGGTCATGTCACCCATACTTGGTTTTTACCCACCACACCTGACAGCTGAGATCAATTGTGTCAATCATACATCTCTATCTATTTATCTAGATCAGTGGGTATTTGACTTTATACAAGAGTGTGAAGTGTGATATTATTGATATTACTATAATATAATAGTAATAAAACTAAATTATAATTTTCAATATGACTATTATGCTAGTGGGGCTGACAACGTGGGGGACAACAGGAACAACCCAATTTTTCAGCCAGGTCCTCAAATTATTTTTGGTAGCCCAAGTAAAAAAGAATTTATCTTTTTTATATGAGTCAGACCTTTAAGCCGAAGAAATCATGAATTACACACACAAGGCAGACAACCTTAAGAAGCTTCTCTTAATTATTGTATCTATCATTTTATTTTCCACAGGCACCTACACCATTCAATTTATAGTGGTTGGAAACATAATTTTGTGGTCAAAAACTAGCAAACCAGTACTTTTAGCATTTGGTCAAGATATTTAAAAAAAAGGTAAGTTGTTTTACGATTATTTTATATTTAAATAAAATAGAGTATAATTTGAAACATAGATTAGTAGCTAGAGCCAAATAACTTGACTTGACTTCTTGATTATGGCCTCTGCGACGGAATGTTGTCGCAATTTCGTAATGATACTGGAACATTTATTTATGCATCCTAAACTTGACAATGACAACTCCTACATGTGTTTGGTAACTAGCAAACTTACCATAAACAACTAATATCTAGGTTAAGAAAATTGAGTAGGTACCTTACTAATTTTCTATTTAATTATGATAAACTAAATAGAGCCTTTAGGTAGAATACAGAAACAAAATCAGACAGTCTTTTTTAGGATATGCTTTTTAAATTCTATATACTTACAAGAATCACAGCTCTGATTATCCCCATTGGAGTCTTGAAATAAGATGGGTCAAACCGCATCTCAGTTTTGAACTCGATATTTGTGGAGCCCATGGTTTGGGCCAGGGTTGGAGGTGGCGGTGGTGGGCGATTTGGATATGCCATTGTTTATAGCAATACTAAAATCAAAATAATCTGTCTCAGCCAAAGTCTGGGCCCATTTGCCACAAAAAATGTTGGTAAAATATAACTTAATAGTGAAGTTCTGAGTGAAGATTTTATTTCATACAGAAATGTGACTTCTACTATGTTAACAGAATTGGTATCAAATTATTTACCTACCTTCAGAGACGTAGAACCACAGAACCCAGAGGTATAATGTACAAAGAACCTCTAGCAAGTATCGAAACTGACGCAGGTACTGCTGAACTCACTGCGTCTCCTTGGCACTAAATTACCCAGCCAGCAATACAAACGCAGTTGGAGTGCTAACTTCAGTGGTCACGATCACACAATGACTCATCTCCACAAATGAACCTTACAGGACTATTTGTTTACTTACTGCCTTGTTGCTCTTGACTCGAATTATGTGTGATTTTGATACGAGGTTCTACATGTTTACATGATGTTTACTTTATTTAATACTCTGTATTGTAGGCACAAATTAGTATATATTAGAAAGCATATTAAAATATCTACTCAATACAAGATTTTACGACGATTATCAGATGATTTTCTACACAACACAACACAAAGTCACAAACTTTTTTTTACTCTTATATTTTGGCTCCACACATAGTGTATTTAGCCAGTGTCAAGTATTGTAATTTTTCATAATGATAGAATATTTCACGGAAAGTCAAGTCTTAGTCCCAGTCTGCGTAGTCATAGTCCAGTCTAAGTCAGGTAGTCTCAGTCCAGTCTAAGTCATGCCCTAGTAAAGTGGTGGCAACTTAACTAGAAGCTTCTATGGAATTTTGGAAGCAACACTAAAAACCACGTTTCACCTCATTGTATATGTATATCACTTGCCCACACTCATGCTCGTAATTCAGCACTTAGTGCGTAAAACGCCACCGATTTTAATCATTAACACTGGAAAAAGCACGGGTCTTGAAAAATAATACAATGCAACGACGTGAACTTATCCGCGTTCCCGCCAAAACCCCGTCACAAACTTTATAATACTCCCATACTTACTTACTCATATTTCAAGAGTTGAGAATCGATTATATCAACTTCAACTTCAACTCTTGGTTAATGGCCTCTATGGTGTTGCCATTCCACCACAATTCTGCCAATGTCAAGTAGACCGACAAATCCAAGAAAGAATAGTTCGCAGAGAGGAGGGTGATCGGTTTTATATTTTAGTAAAAATAAAACGGGTCCAAGTATAATTTGCTAAATCATACAGTTTATAATACTCTCCTCTCCTGTATTGTAGTATGTATTCACAGACTACTATACGCTAACGTCGCTAACGCTTCAGACAGGGCACTCCAATAGAGCGAATTTCGCCTTTATGGAAGCGCACGTATGTCATATGACATTTTTCTTTATCTTAATAATGACACTTGCTGGTGATTTATTTAGCCAAAAATTTTCTGCCTAGCGAAAGTACTCGATACTTTTCTTTCGATACCAAGTACTTTTTAGCATCGAATCATTATTTTGATACTTACTTGGTATCGGAAAGAAGGTACTGGTATCGAACCGAACCAATGCTGCTAAGTGAAAACAGGATAGAATCGCCAAAAATGCAATGCCAAGCAGTTTTATTTCACCATATATTTTTTTCTTTAAAGAAGCTTAGTATGGCATAACTTTAAGTCAAGTAACTTAAAAAGGTGATTTATTAAATGTATACTTAAAGCAAAAACAACCCCATTTTTAATTTATGCATGATTAAATAAAATGTAAATTTAATTCAAAGCGTTCAATATAGTTAATACGTACAAACACACACATACACACAATACAGTTAAGGTAGTTGTTATACCTAATTAAAATACTTAAATAAAATAAAAACAAATCATTTTCGCGCATACTTACTCGGTATCGGAAATAAAGTACTTGTATCGAATTTTGTCAAATAAAATATCCTAAACTCATCCTAAGTGTTCGAATGTCTGATTCTTCGCGCCAAAACACTTCGAAATGTAATGAGGCTTTTTATTTAAAAAAAACGCTGGTTCCGCTTCTTTTCTAGATGGCGCTGTAAGTACATAGTTTAAACCTTTCAAACCATAGAGTAGTTTAAACATAAGAAAATGCTTAGAGTACCTACAAAGAAATGTCAAATTCAGTTGAGTGGACCACGAGTACATTGTCTGTAGTATCTTCTAAGTAGTCTGTGGTGCATTCTTCTTAAGTAAATTGAAGTACAGCAGAACTGCGAGACAAATAAACGTTAATATTATGATCCAAAATTAAGCCGAGCTATCGCGCAACGAAAATAGAATAAACGAAACAGTTTAGAGTTGTCAGTCAGTATCGTGACACATTTCCTATAACCTGTGGTCTATGCTGGAAACAGTGACAGTGACAGATTTTGGTAAAACCACAACTGGCGCCATCTATTGGGTCATACATAAAACACCATTTCTTTTTTTTAAATAAAACTCCTCATTCAGTAAAAGAAACAACAAAACTTTTTTCTGGTTTGATAAATAATAAAAAAATGTATCGACATGAGTAGATATCGATACAATTAGGGTATTTACATGAGTAGTATCGAATCATGGTTTGAGTACTACTCATATGAGTAGGTATCGATACTTTGGTGGTATCGTACCATATTAGGGTAGGGTTTGAGTACTTTGAGTACGAATTTGAATGACTTATAAATTCTAAAATTTGGAAGAACGCTGTCCTGATTATGTAATCTGTACATCCGTTCATATTACCTAGTGGCGACCGACTGATGTCTACTAGTACATAAAATGGACTTGTGTAACTCCTGAACGAGTCGTTCTTAAGAACTGCTCAGTTGTAGTGAACGAAAGGAACTCGTTCACCTCCGCGGACTGTTTTCATTCAGTCGTTGCCAGTTCCCAGTTCTAACTCGGTGAACACAATAGTCAAGTGAGCGGCGGGACTGGAAGTTGCGTCTACCCGCAACGTAGCTCCCAGTCCCAGGAGTGATTTGGTTCGCAGTTCTTATAGAGAACTTTGAACAGGATCTTTAAAAATCGTTCTGCAGCCCGCAGTTTAATGAGTTCAGTAAATCTGAAGAGATCGCAGAGACCCGCACATCATATCAATCGCTCGGATTCATTGAACGAAAGGAGTCACTGAAAGTTAGAAGAACGAGTTCCGTTTACTGAACGAGATTTGATGAACGAGTTCACCAAGGCTAGTATAGTATTATATTATCTGTGACCAAGGTGAACGGTTTTACCCAAGCCTAATACATAATATGCTGTCGTCTCTGAAGCAGAGACTAGTATTCTATTCAGGTATAACTAGTATTATATAATTTAAGGTGGCTCGTTTCTCCTACTAATATATTTTCTAATTTATGGGCGAAGAGCGTATAATTTAATACTGGAATAACTATAGTTTGGTTTTTATTGGTCCTCTAAATGCGATAAATCAACTGCAGTTGAAGAAAATAATGGATTAATAGTAAAAATAACATCGAAATTTTTGTAAATTTTGTCAATGTATGAGTGTACACTGATAGTGTCGTACGCTATGACACTGCTTAGTTGTGTTTGATGGCGGCGAAAACGCGCGACGGAGCCAGCTCGTGACATGTACGCGTCACGCACTGTTGCCGCTCTTCTCTGTTTTTTCCATAATTTGAACTCGGCTCAAAAACAAATAATGAAGGATTGGACATTTGATTATCCAGTACTAGAATTTTGGATAAGACGTGTTCATTTATTGCGTAATGGAGAAATTACATTATACAATTCTAATTATATTACTAATAAATAAGTAAATAAATAAAAGCTATAATAAATAAAGAATTCTGTTTTAGTTGTAATTATGGTCAGGTGCAAGCTGGATGCAGCAGGCGAGCAACCGCTGATAGTGGCGCTCTCTGGGAGGCCTATATTATGTTCAGCAGTAGACGTATTCAGGTTGTTGATGATGATGATGATGATGATGATGGTCAGGCAGGCGCGGATCCAAGGGGGGCAATTGCCCCCCCTGAGCTACGACTGATCCTTCAAATGATTGAAATCGCGTAAAGTCAGCCCCGAAGTATTTCTCAACAAAAATGTACCTACTTACCTATTGGCAATAAAGAAGATCAAGCCCAAGCCAAAAGCATCTGAGTTCTTCCTAAAATTATTTTGCCAAAATCTGTCAGGGTATGAATGAAAAATTTTTCGCGCTCCCTCCGCTCGCGCATTACAAATTAGTTGGTGCTTGTGTGCCTTGTTTTACAGTGGTGTTCATTTCTACATAATATTATACCTGCTCCTACAGTGCTGATTACCCAGGTGAATTTTCGTGCTTCGCTACGCTCGCATTGTCGTTTTAGGTACTTGTTGAAAAAGTGTTTTTCTACAATGGGTGAGGTGTTTATTATTAGATCAAAGAGAAATGCGAAAATGCATAATTACCTACGCAAATATGCTTTTGCATAAAGCCCGGTCAATACAAGTAAATAAGTTGTATTCTAACACAATACTATCATTCTCTCACACTTCCGGGTAATTTGCAAGTTAGTCAACGAAATCCTGGATTCGCGCCTGGGGTCAGGTGGGGTAAGTGAAACACCCTATCGTAAACCATAATCTATTCCGTGGCAGGTGTAGAAATCATTTTGTTGGGTGCCAAGCAATTGCGAGCGAATAAAAATATTCGTATTTAAAACATAACTTTGATAAAATTAGATGTTTACTAAGGAGGTACCCAATACATTTATACACAATTATATACAATACATTTATTTATTTAAGAAAATGTGTACCTGTTTTAGCCGCATAAAAACTCTTTGTTACTATAATAACATTATTCATTAATCTGTGGTATCATGCATACTGAATCTAAATTATCCGTATAATCCGGGTAAATTAGAATTTACCAGGATTATACGTATAACTTCCAGTGAGATACAAACTTAACTGAATCGAGATATCATCATGGAAAAAATAGCAGCGAGTGGAAATGAACTCTATTTTGCGGTGAATATAAACAACTGTGTTGTAGTGGCATTAAAGGGGTTGTAACATTTTGGCCTATAGATCGGCACCCATCTTGTTTTTTTTTCATATGCGCGGCCACTTTGAAAACTTATGCCAATGTGTAGAGGACATTCATACAAGCAATAAATGTCAAGGAAGTAATCTTGTAAAGTGTTGCATTATCCTGTTATATGACAAAAACAAAAATTGATTATTTAAAAAATGACAAAATCATTACCATCTAATTCATGCAAAATAGATCATTTATGTTTACTGCAGAGCACAATTGATGTAATGTTCAATAATAATCCATCATCATCATAATCATCATCATCATCATCATCAGTCAGAAGAAGTTTACTTCTGAATGAACATACGCTTTTTACTCCCATCAACCGCCAGACTGAACGAGATTCTGCCATCTACATTCACTGGATGCCCGTCACTTTCATAATGTCGTTAGTTCATCTAGTCGGCCTGCCTACCTAGTCTTCTAGTTAGTTCATAGTCTACACTCAAGAACCTTTCGTCCACATCGGTTAGCGGTTCAAGTACGTGTTCCATGCGCAGTTTCTGCTTTTTTTTAATTATGAGAAATCATGCACTATTGTTTTCTCATAATAAACCAGAGTGAGTGAATACAGGTAGCTATTATAATATTGTGTTGTGGTTGATCCCATTTTGCATAATAAAACAATTTATTTAGCATTTAGAGATGTTTTTAAGTATCCTGCCCGCGGGGTCGCAAAAAATTATCGGTGCGCTAGCTAGGAAGGACACGTGCAGTGAACCGATTGTCGATTCCCGATAAAATGCAGGCGAGTGCTAACTGTGGACAATAAAATTGGCAAAAATGTCTTTAAAACAGAGAGAATACAGAAAAATTAACAAACAGCGTAATATTTTGTTAGTTTGCCACTTGTTTCTTACTGTGCGCACGTGTCCATCATCTCAATTATTAAACCCTTGGACTCCCAGTGGCTCGATATCGAGCTGGCATACATTGTTACTCTATTGTTATGAAAAATGCTGGTATTCCAGAAGTTAAATAGTAAATAACGCCCAACGATCACATACACAGATCCTGGATCCTAACTAGGATTCTCTGTACCTAGGGACCCAGGAACTATGAAGACCATGGTCCGACAATACCCAGACACAGAACAAGTATTTGCGGTTTTTTCATGTGTCAAATACTTGTCCTGTTACGGGAATCGAACCCGCCGCCTTTGGGTTATGAGCCGACCTGCTCAACCACCACAATATAGAGGCATTATTTCTGTTATTTTTGCCATCGTTTTGTAAAGTTATTGTTATCGTTTTGTTATTGGTTACAAGATGTGCCCACTGCCTATCTCATGAGTGTAGTGTGGTTTGTGGGATGGGCGAGGAACCAAGAGATCCAACCTCTTTCTCCTGCTGCTTTTATAGAATATATCTTTACTTGACAAGGAGGATGATTTATGAGTAATTAAATATTAGTGGAAACATTTCATTTTGTTTTTTTTTTTAACTTTGGTATACCTATAAATATACATAAAGCCATGCCTTATGCCCAGCGGTGTATCCCTTTACATAATATACTTTACTAGATCTTGACATTTCTCGGAATTTATAACGTTTTTGCAGCGACCTATGGGCCAGGCTTCATACTAAAATGTTGCAACCCCTTTATTAACCAGCGTTACCCTAATCGGAGACTGCCTGTAAATCCGAATTTATGCGCTCAATCATGTAATCATGTCTTTCCTGAGAGAATGGGTATACGCGTCACCAGCTCGTGCATCAGATACATAATATTATTATATCGCAATATTATATTTTTGTTCCTTTTTTAATATTGTCTGACAGCAATTCGATCATGCAAACTCCAAAAAGTTACTAATGTGTGTGTGATAAGGATAAAACTCAGCCTAATTTTTTAAATACAAAATATATAAGTAAATAGACAATCCAGTTGCCATAATCACCGCGCTTGACTTGCGTCTTGGTGATCATAGAAGATTTTAATGTAGGTACCGAGGAGAGTGCTCGTGACCATTCCCTAGATATTCCCTTAGCCAACTCTTACGGCACCCGTGGGAAAAGAAAGGGGTGGTACTATTCACTAGAGCTATTTACGTAAAATTAAAAGTAAGTACGTAGGTAATGTCTGTTTCACTTACCCCACTTGACCCAAAATGTTTTTTATTTTTGGGTAAAATAAGACAAACCAACATACTTTCACTTCAAAGTCATAATATTAGTAGGATTAAGAGTATTATTAACCTTGTAACAAAAAGTAATAAATTATTTATCTACACCACTATTTTATAGAGGAAAGATTTGTATTTTTGTGTGTATGTTTGTAATGAATAAACTCAAAAACTACTGTGCCGATTTCAAAAATTCTTTCACCATTGGAAAGCTACATTCACCCTGAGTAATATAGGTTACACTAATACACGTGGGAAGCCGGGGCGAGCCGCTAGTAAATAATATAGATATTATAGGTAGGTGCGAGATAAGCTCCGGAATGAGGAGCTCCGCAGGAGAACTAAAGTGACCGATATAGCTCTTAGAATTAGCAAGTTGAAATGGCAATGGGCAGGCCACATCGCTCGTAGAACTGACAACCGATAGGGAAGAAAGGTTCTCGAGTGGCGAACACAAACCGGATGACGCAGCGTAGGCCGGCCTCCTACTCAGTATACCGACAATCTGGTGAAAGTTGCGGGAGCCGATGGATGCTGGAGGCGAGCAGCCGCTAAAAGTGGTGCTCTCTGGTGGAGGCCTATGTTCAGCAGTAGACGTCTTCAGTCTGTTGATGATGATGATGATAGATAGATGGGTAGTGATTGAATTAAAAAACAAAACACACTGAAGTGGGGTATGAGTCAAGGACTTCTACCCTTGCAGTCGAAGGCTTTCACCACTGGTTCAGTCTAGATCATTTTCTTGAGACTAAAATAATTAGCAATAACATCAAAAAATGCATACAAAAATAAAACGTGCAAAAATGAGAATAGAACCCAGGACCCTCTCCTTGCAGTCAAAGGCTCATACGACCAGTCCAATCTAGTTTATTTTTATGCAACCAAATTAGCAATCACTTCAAAACAAAATTGAAATTGAATGAAAATATATAGTATGCAAAATCAATACGAGCGGTGAGGCTCGAACCCAGGACCCTACCCTTTGCAGTCAAAGGGTCACACCACTAGTCCAATCTAGTTAATTTTTATGCAACCAAATTAGCCATCACTTCAAAACAAAATTGAAATTGAATGAAAATATATAGTATGCAAAATCAACACGAGCGGTGAGGCTCGAACCCAGGACCATCCCATTTGCAGTCAAAGGCGTACACCATTGGTCCAATCTATACATTTGTAGTGACACCAAATTAGGCATTCGTTTGTAAATACATACATCTTGTACTTTGGTAGAATAAGAACCTTGTATGTGTGAGTGAATAGTTCTGCCGCCAGACCGGCCTTTTGGGATAATGACACATCACAAATAAAAGTATTTTAGAAACCTAAATCACCTGAAATATTGATGGATAAATTACAAAATATTATGCTATTACCGGTAAACATAAAATTACCAAATAATATACGCATTTTCATTAATTAAAAAATAAAATACGCTAAATTAGAACATCAACGTCATCTGTTGACGTGGTGTGCTTAGCTGCCTTTGACGAGCGCCCTTAAGGTGCTTTCCTATCTAGGAACAGGAATTTTCTGATACAGCTACCACCTACCTGTAGTATCAAAAGTTACTCTATGGATTACTATAGAGTAACTTTTGATACTGTGTTCAGACACAAAATAAATACTTAGGTTTATTTTTTAACTCATTTTTGGATAACTATCTTTTCTGTTGTTTGTCTTTTTTATCAGGGACAGAACATTTTGAATTTCCCACTTTGGAACAATACGAAGCGAAAAATTCAAAAGAAAAATATAAAAAAAAAAAAAAAAATTCAAAAGAATAACAATTTATTGATTTAGTAGCTAGCATAGGTAACTGATGTATAGTAAGTAATGATAGTCACAGCTGGTAGAGATCAGTAATTCCATTATTCAATTAAAATATTGAACAAAAGACAAAAGTGAGCGTGAGTGAGTAGTGAGTGAGTACTATTATACATTGAAACGGCTTAGAAACCATTATTCCAGTTTAAATTTTGAATTTCCCACTTCTGTTTTGTGACATCGCTTACGATGATATTGCTTTGGAGCTTTTTGAGTAGCTAGCTACATATAAGTAATCTGTGTTTTGGAGCAAGGGTGTGGGCCAGTGGGCGGGTGAAATCACACGATGGCGTCATTCATAGCGTCATCAATGATATCACAAGTGATATCGTTGACGTGCTCATGGTCATACGGTACACATTTTAGTACGATAATATCGATATTATTGAATAAGGCTTGTTTCGAAATGCAGCCCTAGTTTCTAAACATCATTTTTTGATTTTTTGTTTCTATGGCTTGAGCTTTGGTACTCTTTGGTTTGCAAGATTGCAATCACAGATTAGAAAAAATAACAAACTTGCAATGAACATTATTCTTAGTTTTGGCGGGAACGCGGAAAAGTTCACGTCGTTGCATTGTATTATTTTTCAAAACTCATGCTTTTTCCAGTGTTAATGTTTAAAATCGGTGGCGTTTTACGCATTAAGTGCTGAATTACGAGCATGAGTGTGGGCAAGTGATATAATGTGGTGAAACGTGGTTTTTCGTGTTGCTTCCAAAATTCCATAGAAGCTTCTAGTAAAGTTGCCACCACTTTACTAAGGCATGACTTAGACTGGACTGAGACTACCTGACTTAGACTGGACTATGACTACGCAGACTGTGACTAAGACTTGACTTTACGTGAAATATTCTATCATTATGAAAAATTACAATACTTGACACTGGCTAAATACACTATGTGTGGAGCCAAAATATAAGAGAAAAAAAAAAAAAAAAAAAAACATTATTCTTGACTTTAGCCGGCCCAATAGGGCAAACCAAAAAAAAAATGAACATTATTCTATTGTTTCACTGTCAGTTGGAATTCTACTAAGTCAACTTGTCAGTTGTCAAGTGTGACCATTTGTGGGAAATTTTTGCCATTTCGGCAGATTTGATCTCCAAATGACACTGTTCTTAATTTCTATTTTATTCTAAATTCTTTGATTCTAAATTTGTTTGGAACCGTTGTTACTAAAGTGACATCTTTTGTCTTAAGTTTGTTGAGTATAGTCTGCGCATCCAATGTACAAATATTATAGTAATCTCAAGAAGCCCAAACGGTACCTGGGAGTCTTTAACTCAAGAGTGAACAGAGTATCTTCTAGGCAAGCATGCACCACCGTAGGCCACGTCATCACTTACCATCAGGTGAGGCAGTGATCAAATGCTATGCCTAGAAATTATTTAAAAAACCTGCTTACCTTAGTCCTTATTCGTTGCAAAACTCTATGATTACTGTTGGAGCAAAGAGGTCTGACAGTGACAGCACATATTATATTGTATGCAACCAGGCGGACATACTCGTTGGTGGTCTTTTTTGAGTGCAGATTTAAAAAGACAATAGTTTGTTTGGAATCTCAGTGTCAATGAGAAAAAAATGTGATTGATTTGTTTAACATCAAGAAACCTCATCATCATCATTAACAGCCTGAAGACGTCCACTGCTGAACATAGGCCTCCCCCAGAGCACGCCACCTTGAGCGGCTGCTCGCCTCCTGCATCCATCGGCTCCCCGCGGCTTTCACCAGGTCGTCGGTCCACCGAGTGGGGGGCCGGCCCACGCTGCGTCTTCCGGTTCGTGGTCGCCACTCGAGAACCTTTCTTCCCCATCGGTTGTCAGTTCTACGAGCGATGTGGCCTGCCCATTGCCACTTCAACTTACTAACTCTAAGAGCTATATCGGTCACTTTAGTTCTCCTGCGGATCTCCTCGTTCCGGAGCTTATCTCGCAGGGAAACACCGAGCATAGCTCGCTCCATAGCTCGCTGCGCGACTTTGAGCTTACTAATGAGGCCAACAGTAAGAGACCATGTCTCAGTTCCATAAGTCATCACTGGCAACACACACTGATTGAAAACTTTCGTTTTCAGGCTCTGCGGTATTTTGGACGAAAAGATAGGACGAAGCTTCCCGAACGCTGCCCAGCCGAGTTGGATTCTTCGCGCCACCTCTTTGTCGAAGTTGGACCTACCTAATTGGACAATCTGTCCTAGGTAGACATACTTGTCGACAACTTCGAGAGTATCGTTCCCAACAATTACCGGTATAGGTGGAACATGAGCATTAGACATGATCTTTGTCTTGTCCATATTCATCTTAAGACCAACCTGCTGGGAGACTCTACTGAGGTCGTTGAGCATGGTGCTAAGGTCCTCGAGCGATTCCGCCATTATGACTATATCATCGGCAAAACGAAGGTTAGTGATGTACTCGCCATTTATGTTGATGCCAGATCTTTTCCACTCCAAGAGCTTGAAAACATCCTCCAATGCGTTTGTGAACAGTTTCGGAGAAATAACGTCTCCCTGTCTCACGCCTCTTTGCAATGGAATTTGTTCCGTACTCTGGTCCTGTAGTCGGACTGACATAGTGGCCTTACTGTACAAACACTTCAAAACTTCGATATACCTATAGTCAATTTGGCATCGCTGCAAGGACTGCAGCACCGCCCAAGTCTCGATTGAATCGAAGGCTTTCTCATAGTCCACAAACGCTAGGCATAACGGCCGATTATACTCTTCGGTCTTCTGTATAATCTGGCGCAGCGTATGGATGTGGTCTATGGTGCTAAAGCCTTTTCGGAAACCGGCTTGTTCGGGAGGCTGGAATTCATCAAACCTGCGTGCGAGACGATTCGTAATGACCCTCGAAAACAGCTTATACACATGACTCAAGAGCGAGATGGGCCTATAGTTCTTCAATAAGGTGTTATCGCCTTTTTTGAAGAAGAGCACCACCACGCTCTTGTGCCATGCCTCTGGCGTTGTACCTTCAAGGATGACAGAATTAAATAACTTCTGGAGGACTAAAAGTACCGGTCTACCACCCGCTCTCAGAAGTTCAGTCGTAATTCCATCTTCACCTGGTGCCTTGTTGTTTTTAAGCTGTTTGAGGGCCATTCTAATCTCGTACAGGCTGACGTCCGGGATATCTTCGGTATAGTGTCGGACTAACTTGGCTCTGATGTCCTGAGCTGTGTTAGTAGCGGGCTTACGTGTCGAGGTGTATAACTGTCCATAGAAGTTCTCGATCTCTCTCAGAATCTCAGGCTTGGATGAAATGATGCTACCATTTTCGGTCTTCAGTTTTGTCATTTGGTGTTGCCCAATAGACGAATCCTTTGCGAACACTTTAGAGCCTTGGTTCCGCTCAATTGCGGCCTCAATACGTGAAGTACTAAGAGCACGCAAGTCGTGTCGCAAGGAACTCCAGATTCGTCTATTGAGTTCACCGTAGGCTGACATATCAGCTGAAGACTGCAGCTTCATTTCGCTCCGGTCGGCCATTAGCTCAAGAGTTTTTTCTGAGAGCTTTTGAGTCTTCTTTCGGCGTTGGGTCTTAAAGAATTTCGATCCAACAGCTTGGACAGTTTCCACCAACCCGTCGTTTAGCTCGTCCACTGTGTTACAGTCGGCTAGGCACTGGAAGCGATTTTGGAGTTCCAGCTGAAAGCCTTCGGGGTTTTGGATTTGGACAGGATTTGGACGGAGCGTAGACTTCACCAGACGTGACCTTTCGAGCTTAACATTGATATTCAATGTGCCTCTAACAATACGGTGATCGCTACCGGTTTTCACCTTGCTGATCACAGAGACATCATCGAATATGTGCTTCTTGGTCGTCATGATGAAGTCTATCTCATTTTTAGTGGAACCGTCGGGACTTATCCACGTCCACTTCCTGGATGGCCGCTTCTCGTAGAAGGAGTTCATCATAAAGAGTTCCTCCTTCTCCATGAAGTCAGCCAGCCTCTGTCCTCGAGGGTTCCGCTGCCCGTATCCAAATGGCCCCACTCTCAGCTCATCGCTATTCCTTGTGCCCAACTTCGCATTGAAGTCTCCCATCACAACGGTGAAGTATGTTTCGGAAGTATGCATGGCTTCGGATATGTCCTCATACATAGCTTCTACTTCATCGTCTGAGTGTGCCGACGTCGGCGCGTATATCTGTATAACCTTCAACGAATACCGTTTGGTTATTCGGAGTACCAGGTACGCTACCCTGGCCGACACACTGTCGACTTTGACCACGTTGTTGACGAGAGACTTGCGGACGAGAAACCCGACACCTCCTTGGGAGAGTTGGTCTCCCTCCCGGTAGAAGAATAAGTTACCGGAATTTAGGATTATCGTGTCCTGTCCCTGTCTTCGGACTTCAGACAATCCCATTACATCCCAGCGTAACTTACCCATCTCCGCCTCTAGCTCGACCATCCTTTCGTCAGCCTTCAGTGTGCGCACGTTATGTGTTGCCAGGGCCAGGGGTCGTCGTTGGGGTTGGTAGCCGGGCGTCTGCCGGGGATTCTTTGCACCCCTTGCCCTGCCGTTACCGTGGCCAAGAAGGAATCAAGAAACCTAAAGACCCAATTTTTTAATAGTTTCATATGTTTTTATAATGTTGTTGTGTTGAATTTCTGTTTTTAAAGATTATTTATAATCTACCCTGCGTTTTAAGTGTCTAACTGCCTTGTATACTTTCTGAGTAACTACTTAAACAGTAGAGTTATTGTTAGGCCAGGAAGTGAACTATAACAATTACAGCTTAGAGTTCATTTTATTTTTCAGCTAATTACAAGCCAGTTTTGCCCTCACGGCAAATAAAAACATGTTTAGAAGAAATATGAACGTAAAATAAAATCCATGACAGTATGCTCAAAAAAAAACGAGGAATATAAATTCGACAATTTTCTCGTTTCTTCTTATTGTCCACTTGTTTATTTAACAATTCTTTGATTTTTTAATGAACAGGTTAATACTTACGAAAATTTAACGCTTTTTATTATTTCCATCTCCCTCGTACATTATAAAAAATTTGGGGCATAATTTTGGCAGATATTCATGAGCCGATTTCTAGCCCATTTAGTATTTAGGAGAATTTGCGATTGACAGATGGTCACACTGACTGACCATAGGCAATATAAATAAAATGAAATGTCCACCAGATTATATTATTTGCATTTTGTTTTTGTTCCACTAAAAGTAATTCATTGATACTTTTCATAGAAATTAGTGTGTTGTCTATTGAAGGTCAACTTATTTTATTATATTTGAGTTAAACACTAAAAGGTAAGCTGCTTTTGAACTTACTACTGCTCAAACTCAGTTTTCAAATGTTTACGCCTCAACGATAGCAAGTAGATTTCGTAACTTTCGTAAGCGCTGTATTGGTCAATACTTACGATACTCACTATTTTCGGCGCTGACGGAATAATACGTTAGCTGTCCTGTCCTGTCCCACTGATTAGTAAAAACTCAAGAATTGTTGTATGCTGTTATTCTTGATGAGTTGAAGCCCATCTCTTCGTTGCTCCTGCCTATCAAACACGAATAGTTTGTAATAGATTATAACTATCACGCGTGGACGGACATAACATACGCCTACCGATTCGCTAATTTGCATAAAAGTTGATAAAAGTGTATATTTTACTTATGTTAGTTAGTGGTCCGAAATAAACTTTTTAACTTATTGTAAAAATGTCTATCTAATTAGTAAGGAAAAATGAGTGAACAAAGGCTATTTTTATTTTTATTTATTTATTTTTAAAATGTCCATTGATATCCTGTAAATAGACATTATGATATATATGTGCCGTAATGTGTTTAATGTAATTTGACCTGCCTTGTGTAACATGCAATGTTATATGGCTAATAAATAATTCTATTCTATTCTATTCTATTCTAATAATATCACTATTGCTGTAGCTCTACTTAGTAGGACATTTAATATCAATGTGCTACAAATATTTTCATGTTGGGTGACATAACTGTAAACAGCAATTTGGTTTCATTCACTAGTTAATAGCTCACCAAAGCAAACCTGAACCTGCTAAATGTGAGGAAAATAAGATCTAAAAAGTATTCTGAGATAAGAAATATCAGTAGATGTCACAGATACACTTAATTAACATCATTAGAAATATCAAATCATGGGTACATAAATATAGATAGTAGAACCATGGGCTGTCATAGCTAATAGCTTTCAAGACACTCACTAGGATATTAGGATTTTTGCATAGGGCTTGCAGCTTATTCATGCATTTATTTATTAGGTGGTAGGACTTTTCTGCAAAGTTTGTCTAGGTAGATACCACTGCTTTGCCAGTTATTCTGTCACCAAGCAGTAGTGTGCAAGCACTACTGTGTTCCGGTTTTGAAGGGCATTGTGGCTAGTGAAATTATTGGGCAAATGAGACTTTCTGATGTGATCACACAGTCTAGTAATCTTATTACTAGACTATGTGAAGTCTCAGGATGATATGTGCAGTACAGTGTCACGCAAAACTATATTAATTTAGAGTTCCAAGTGATAGTGCAATCTGTTATGGGCAGCTGTGATGCTTACCATCAGGCAAACAACTAACTCATCACATCATTCATTTACATCTTGACAATCTTTTGTATTGAGAGAAAAAAATCAACTGAATTTATTTAGTATCACATCATAAAATTGTAATTAAAATCAAAAGTTTCTGAGTAGTATGAATAGTGTAATGTTTGTTATCACTGAGCACTGGTTGGCTGAATAGGTTTCATGGGTAGATGCTTTAGCTCTTGGAGTAACATGATTGTGTGATGTGAATGAATGTTGGATAGAATATTGATGTTGATCATTACACAGGTAGGATGGCAGGGTGCAGCAAGTTTTCTAAAACTGTATGACAAAACATACTCCACCCAACGAAACTATCAAAAGGAGATAAGTTATCGCTTGTAATGCTCATGAATCATAATTAGTCATTATCAGTACCTGTTTAGTTATTGTGTTATACCACTGTTTTTTGTATGTGTTTTTAATATGCAATTTATGGAGTGTAATTATAATTATTGAGTTGACATTTTCACTGAAAGTTAACTGATTTAAATTTAAGTATTGTTTTGTTTACATAAAATTGAGATATGAAAGTGGTAATTTGTATATAAATGTACTTATTAAGGCCAGTATATTCGTACAGCCTCTATCTGGCTCACACATTGCAAAATTTTTGAAGGTATTAAATGGTAGAATTCACATACGAAAAATCTATCTGTAGAAAAAACTTAAGAATAACATCACAAATGTTTAACAGAATCAGAATCAAAAGGTTTTTTTTCGTTCAGTCCTGTTTTTATGTATGAAAACTTGTTTTGATTAATGTGATTTTTCTGTTGAACATTTGTGATGTTATTCTTAAGGTTTTCTACCGATAGATTTTTCATTATAGTGAGTTTTACCATTTAATACCTTCAAAAATGTTGCAATGCGCGAGGGAGATAGAGGATGCACGAATATACTGGCCTTAAATAGTATTTGCTTCCTGGCTAAAACTTAATTTTAAAATCAGGTACAATGGATACAAACATTAGAACCACTCAAAATAAAATACATGAAGTGTTCTATTTTGCCGCACCAATAATAAGTGGATTTTTAAAATTGTATTTAAGATTGCGAAAACATATTTATTTGTCTTTGCAGGTAGTTAGTTAATCATGGCAGAAGTAGGTTTCCCTGGTCAGCACACTACTACCACCACAGTGACATCTAGCACCATGGTCCAGACTAACATACGGTTTGATCCATACTATGTCCGGACCATCCCAGGAATATTGAAGGTGGTGCAAGTGGTGAGTACAGAATATCTAAAGGTAGCCTTCTATCAATATCCATTTCATTTCATTAAAAAAATTACATTATACAGTAATAAAGATTTACAAACAATTTTATCTTATGAACCTTTGTAATTCTAATTCTAATTTGAGGCCTTGGCCCAGGTATGAACTTTTGTTCATAATATACAATTGTTTGTAATTGAATTGAATTGAATCTCATTAAGTGGCTTCTGTGGCAATTTCACCACAAGTATAGTTACCTAGGTACTTACATTTTGTGAAATTACCTAAGTACCTAAGTATGATGTGTAGTAATTCTTTATAATGTTTTATAAGAATGACTATGATGTAAAGTATCATCTCCAATTTGTTATCATTAAAACAGGAACACTCATCTGCATGTGGATGATAATAATATTAAACAGGTATTTGTTTAGAAACCATTTCAGCAATGGCTCTGACCTATGACCTCTGACTATCCACACTGTCAGTTTTCCGATGTACATGCAATGGTCTCTGCAGCAACAAAAAAATCTTTTGTTAACCAGCTCACAGACCAGTTTAAAACCTTAAGAAGTTATGAAGAGCACAACATGATCAATAACATCACATATTTGAAAATGTTATGCATGCATCAGTAGAATCTAAAAAAAAATCATAAAGTCACAGTTTAAACCAGCATTTGTATTACAAGTTAATTTTTAATAAATTACGAAAAACGTTTGTTGTTGGTAAGGTACAGATTATGATAACAATGAGTTATGATTTATGAACCATATGTTACTGCTACTGCTACGTCGCGAAATTAGCAATATATTTAGCTTCTAATGGGGCCAATTTTAAAGGCTTTAGTTGACAGATCTAAAACTTCTAAAACTGTTGCTGTCCTTGTCAAATAGACGGCAATGTAAGAGACGGATATATTTTTAGTATTTTAAGGACTGTCAACTAAAGCCTTCTAAATCGGGCCTAATACTTCGATCACTGTTCGCTCCCATAGAGTATAACTAGTAAGTAAGCAGACTCCACCGCAGTACTGATCTCCGCTACCCTCGCATGCCCATAGAAGTGGCTCTCGCTATGATGCTCCCAGCCTCGACGTTGCCGAAGCAGGCCATGGCACCAGCTGCCAGCGAGCCGGCCGCGATGCCCACGGTCGTGAAGCCCAGCTTAGCCAGAAGCCAGAGCCCTTTGCCTGTGTACACCACGAACCCAGCTAGGCAGTTCACTATGCACGCACCGCACACGTTACCCATGCTTTAATTAGTCGATCACTGTTTTCAACGTCGATTTAAGATTCACTGATTACGTGATTACCTACTACTTGCAGTACCCATAGAAGTATAACACTGCAGTACCTATCCACAACCTCAATAGAACGTTATTTTTCACATCGGTTAAATAACTTTACACGTTTTCTTGCATGATTGTATAACAATTATACACTATAGGATATTAATTATTGATACAGGCTCGATTTAAGACTGTAATACTTTGCACAAATTCACGAAAGCGCCAGTCTTCCTTCACTGCAGTCTGCATAGCGTAGAGTAGAAAAAACAAGTACTTGGCTAACTTTGCTTTACATTCCTAATCTGTGACTTGGCTATATTTACACTACTACTGCACTTGCAGTCACTGACCTCTACTATGTTATGCTAGCAATAATTGTTAATAGGTACTGACTGCATGGCGGAATAAAAGTGTTCTGTGGCACGGCGGTCTGCCTGCAGTGCTTTTATATTACCGAGTCTATAGAGTTGCTTGGGTTGCGATCGAGAACTATCGGGAAATCCCCGTTTGTCCGAGTACCTATAGCTCGTCGGATACGCAGATCACGTACCTAACGAAAAGTTCACCGCACAGACATTTCAGACCGCTCAGATAACCAGTATGAATCAAGGTCATCTCGTCTGTGGCCGGCCGGTGGTAATTCACGGAATGAAAATGCGCGCCGCCGCTATTTTCAGCTGTCAACACTGTCGCCGTGTTGCGCTCGTGAAAAACATAGCACGCGTTTTCATTACAATCGCAGATAAATAGAACTTATTATCGGGGATTACCAGTTCTTATAGGTACCTACCTAGTAGGTATTGTTCATGTATGCCGTGGTAAATGAAAACACGCGTGAGCACTGAGCAAGTGAGCATGCCTGTATAAAAAAATCAGGGCCGTAGCCAGGAATTCTCTCAGTTTCTCAGTTATCTGGTTCCCATAGTACAAGCTATGCTTAGTTTGGAGCTAGATGATGCCGTGTGAAGTGTCCACACATATTTTTTTATTATAAGATTTGATTGATATTTTCATATAGCAACAACCGTTAATGTTATGTACATTGTACAACCCCCAAGTTTGATATGATTATAGTGTTATACGACATACACTAAAAACCGGCCAAGTGCGTGTTGGAGCCGCGATAAAAGTATATGGAACCCTCGGTGCGCGAGTCCGACTAACTACTGGTTAATTTTTTTCTTGGAACAATAGGAATATTCACCGTGAGAGAGACAACTCTTTATACATAAGTACAACCTTAAATTAACTTATCGAAATAGAATAGAGGTTAGTGAGCAAAAAAAATAAAACCGGCCAAGTGCGAGTCGGACTCGCGCATGAAGGGTTCCGTACCATTATCTATCCCTGCCATCAAGTGTTGAGTAGCAGTACTATTTAAAGCAGCGCCATCTATGACTCATCTGGAAAACGAGCAATAAATCACGTTTGTTATATGGGAGCCCCCTTAAATATTTATTTTATTCTGTTTTTTATTATTTGTTGTTATAGCGGCAACAGAAATAGGTAAAAATTTGAAAAAAAATTGAATTTTCGTCATATCACGGTTCATGAGATACAGCCTGGTGACAGACTGACAGACAGACAGACAGACAGCGGAGCATTAGTCCAGTAGTTAGCTAGTGGGTAGTTAGTTAGTAGTTAGTAGTAGTTGGGTCCGTTTTACCCTATGGGTGCGGAACCCTAAAAATCAAATAAGGTAATTTTTTTTTAATGGGAATGGGTGACGAGACGAGCTAGTCGTTCACCTGATGTTAAGCGACACGACCGCCCATAACAGTAGCAGTGTCACTCGAACTTTAAAATAATAAAGTTTCGCGTGACACTGCACTGCGTACGTCATCCTGAGACAACACAGTCTAGTAATCAGATTACTAGACTGTGAAATCAGGTCATAAAGTCTCCTTTGCCCAGTAATTTCACTAGGTACAATGCCATTCAAACCGGAACACAGTAGTGCTTGCATACTACTGCTTGGCGGCAGAATAACTGGCAAAGCGGTGGTACCTACCTAGACGAACTTTGCAGAAAAGTTCTACCACCTAGTAATATAATAATTTGGTTCAAAATAATGTTTTGTATCTCCCCTAGGTATGCAACTTGCTAGGTTTCATCTGCATCCAGTTCTCTTCGTTCAACAACTCCGGCAAGGGGTCCTACTTCAGCTGGGTGTCGATGGTCGCGTTCTGGTTCACCGGCATTCTCCTAGGGTTGTACCTCTTCCATATCGTGGAGAAGTTCTACAAGATCCCCTGGCTCAAGATGGAGTTCGTCTTCTGTGCACTCTGGACGCTGCTGTACCTGATCGCTTCTATTATAGCCACCACGGTTCGGGACAACCCTTACTCGGCTGCTGCGGTGAGTCTTTATACCCTCTCATTATTTAGATATGTTATACTTTAAAATCTAGTTTTATGCTGCCTATACTTATTTGTGGTGTTGGTGTTAATTCTTTTATATCCTACTAGCTGCGCCCCGTGGTTTCACCCACGGACAAAAAGTATCCTCCGGCGTATAAATAAGCTATCTCCATTCCAAATTTCATCAAAATCGTCAAGCCGTTGCGACGTACAGAGAGAACAAACACACTTACAATTTTTGCCTTTATAATATTAGTAGTGACTAGCTGCGCCCCGCGGTTTCCCCGCGGATAAAAAGTATCCTATATGTTAATACAGTATATAAGCTATCTCTATTTCAAATTTCATTCAAATCTGTCCAGTCGTTTGACCGTGAAGGAGTAACAAACATACACACATACAAACTTTCGCCTTTATAATATTAGTGTGATGATGTTAATCTCGGTAGTATTAGTCATCTGTGTGCAAAATTTCATCCAAATCGATTCAGCCGTTGTGGCGTGAAACCCACAGAAACAAATTAAAATTTAATTTGTGCATGATCGTGTGCTCGAGCATTTAATGCTATGGCTCCTAAGCTTGCACTTGCAACTTATTTGGGTGCGTCCTAAAGCGATAACTGCGAGCTGTCAAACTTTAGTGCAAACGTGTATAAGTCTCTACCAAAAACTAAAGAAGTAATTCTCTAAGATGTAAAGCACTTTACACACCATACAATATGCCACGCGATTTGCCAACTCAATCATCAGTCAAATCGCATAGTGTGGAGGGCATGTGGAGGCGGGCTGCGACTCCCATCCAGCAGATTGAGGCGATGGCGATAAATTGTGTAACCGATTGCATGGTATGTAGAGGGCTTCAGAATAGCTGTTGGGGTGTTCTAATGCCAAATAACTTGGTTGACCCGCAGTTCTTCGGTTTCGTGGCGACGCTAGCGTACTGCGCGGACACACTCGTGAAGTGGCGCGCCGTCCGCGCGGGGGGGCTGGCGCAGGGCACGCGCGTGCTCTCCAAGCAGACCACCGCCGCGGTCGAGGCGCCGCCGCCCAGGGAGGGGTACTAGGGGGCTGTGCGATAATACCATACACTACTAATAAAAAACAAATATTATTCTCTCAAAGCAGGTTAGGAAAGCACTAGATAATAAAAAAAGTAAAATTGGCAAATAAATGCGAAGCAATTTCGCAAAACGGTGATCGTGTCGAGCTACCTATCATTCGTATCTTAATATGTCACGTCACATAGTATGATTGTGTGTAGAGCTACCACAGCTTAGTGATGAGCTACTATGATGTAATGATTTGTGACGTCACGTGTCTGAGCTGGCTGTTTCTTTTCATGTATCTGCTTGTAATTTTGTAATATTTTAGATATTTAATTTTAGTTTTCAAGGCCTGTTTTGAGGAATACAATTTATTTGTACAATAAAAATAAATTATTCGACTATCCTGTTATAAAAGACAGAGGCCCAAGAGAAGAGCCGCCGTGCCCCACGCTCCCCGCGTGATACTCCTTGCCTTACATTATCGCGCCGTTAGTGCAGTGTACCTAATATTAACAAAAAATTATAACTGACAAAACAGCGGACATTTATATAGTTTTCTCGCTCTCACAGCGATCGAAAATACGAAACTATGGTCCGAGAACTCTGAGATGGAGAAGATTATAGTTTTCAGTTTTCTTCCGAAACTTTAACGGTGCGATAATAAAAAGCACCGATAGCATGGACTGGGCTCATCGTCAACCGAAAGAGATGGCACGACGTTTTTAATGAAAAAACTTATTTTTATTGTGGAACTCCTTTTGTATAGAGTGATTGAAATAGGTGTCACTTCTGGTTCCGGTTGGTGCTGGGTCGGCCATGAAAATTAATTGTATAAGCACAGTAGTATGTTAAACTATGTTATTGTTTAATTTATAACGCACAAGTTGAAATCACGCGCATTACCTTTCTATCAATGATAACAGGATGTCTTAATCTTACACTAAATAGCTAGAAATCATTATGAATAACAATTATGATAAGGTTTTTTGTATCGAGTCTGGTTATAAGTGTATTGCGAGGGACAGCAGTAAAACTTCCCTTCTCTGAACGTTTTCTTTGATGGCGCGAGTATTACAATAACTTGAAAAGTAATAGTTTTTAGATGTTAAAAGAAAGAGGCTTTATGCAGTATTTGTGTGTACATTTGTTGTACCGTTTGTTTTGATAAAATCCAGCTATGTTAGAATGAATAGAGAAGACTATTAGGAATGTTCGTAGTATCATAAAAGAACGGTGTGGGAACTGAGACACAACTATCTGGTTCGTAACAACGAAGTGTAAATTCTATTCTATAGTTTAAGATATTCAGTGTTCATTATGTTAAATCAGAAATCAAAGAATCGGACTTATAAAAAACAAACTGAAAGAGATTCTGTTGGTTAAGTGTATTTCAAAGTCTAATCATTGTTTTTAATAATAGTTATTGTTAGGTCTAATCAAATGTATACTGTTTTATTAATTTTAGGATAATTTTTAATCAATTAATGTACCTATACTTTTTCTGTTTTAACACGATATTTAAACATTATTTAGGTTTTATATTATAAGAGAAAATTAGTGGTCAAACCAAAGAACTATGAAAACGATTCAACAATATTTTTTATTGAACAGATTATACAAATAACTTTAAGGTGCTTGAATATGTATGTCACTTACTTTATATATTTTTAAATCAAATTCCTTCATTTATAGTCAATCAGTATAAAATAAAATCGAAATTACAAAATTTTAATATAAAATTTTATTGAATTATATTAAAACTTATTTGTACCCAAATGGTCAAATGAAATATTGGGCCACATGCTTGCACCTCGTGAACCATGTCTCATGACACTCGAGAACATAGTCCTTAGCGACAACGATCAGGAGACTGTTCAATTTAAAAAATATATATATATAAAAAGCTCAATTTATTTAATTATATAATATTATGATCTGACGAATTTAATTGTGACACAAATTATAAGAATGCAAGTTTTTATTACGAAAATAAAATTGCACCGGGCACAAAGTACACGGTACTAATTATACACTGTTTAGAATTTTGTTATTATACACGTAGGTATGAAATAAACTTGCTACACTTGGTGGTGCCTTAAATGTTAGATGTAGGTAACGTTATGTAGCGATTGTCTTTGAGACATTAATTATGTATAAATAAACGATTTGCGGAATTATTCCTAATTCCAAATGTTAACTTTATCTGTATTCAATATAATTATAAACCTACCACAACCTCAATATTTGGAATATATAATTAATTTAATATGTTGTATTTATTTCAGACAAACATTATCCATTTTTGTTAGTATTAAATATTAATTTAACGGATTCAGCTAGACAGTTCGTGTTTTTCATGTTACGTTTTATATTTCACTGTACTTAATTTACGTACTTGTGCTAATAATTTTATAAAATACGCTTTTTGAATGCCATATTTATTAACAACCAGCTTATTGAATTACATTGATTCCGTTTATTGTCACCAGGGGGCTTCCATGGTCTCTTGGGATTCAAACGAAGACTAGCTACAGTGCAAATTGTATTGTAGCCATTCACACTTTAGGTCTTTAATTGAACCGACCTAAGAGATGATGGTAACGCCCCCGGGGGTCTAGCAAACATGCTTTTCCATTAGCGTTAACGCCTCACGCTAGCTCCAAAATGTATGGGAATGACATCGCCTCCCATACATTTTGGAGTTATCGTGGCGCCTTTTTAATGGAAAAGCATCTTTGCTAGACCCCCTGGTATACTTAATGTACACTTAATTATAAGGCGCTTGTTTGTAAGTAAATGACATTAGTATAAAGATATTTTTGTCAATTTTATTGAGCTCAACACATGCTTCTCTATTTTTATATAAGTATTTTTTACGCTTTTGTATGTTAAACGATATAATTTAATAGTTAATATCTATAAATAATATAATACATTGCTTTTATTATTCTTATTTACGCTTACCGAGATTTTTATGCATTTTGTAACTTGTTTAACTATAATACCTATAATGTAATAATTAATTAGTATTGAGTGCCTTTAAATAACCCTTTTATCAATTTTCGCAACTACGCAGCTACATTTTTAAACCGCATGACATTTTTAAGATTCATAGTAATTTCGCTGTAAGTTTATTTACTATTTCTCCCCATCTAGCATGCGCACCGCGAGAAAATTTACTCGACACTATCTCGTGCTCGTGAGAGACCGTGACAAGACTATGGTAGCGCCCACAGAGCACAAAAAAAATACGCTTCGCCCCCAAGCGTCATATTTTTTTAATGCTCTGTGGTAGCGCCTAAGTGTGTCTCACTCTAACAGCGACGACAAGTTTTCTTGCGGTGCGCATGCGAGGCCATCTGGTGTCTAAAAATTGAAATAAGTACCTAATCTTCACTCGTATTATTTTTCAATTGTTTAGATTGCCTTATTTTTAGCTTTAGGTGTATTGTTATTCATTTTATTTCCAATTGTATTACAGTTATTAATTTATGAAAATAAACAGTGTTAATTAACATAAATGTATTTTATTAAAGTATTTCTTTAATCTAAATAAATTACGTGACGAGCTGTTCGCTCGCCACAGTGTCACTCAGTGCTCTACAATATCCACTTGAACCGCCATACTGCACTGCGCACTGAGACTATCAGGTCAGTCTTATTTGCCCAGTAATTTCATTAGCCACAGTGCCCTTCGTACCGAAACACAATAGTGCTTGGTATAGGTAAGTTCAATATTTAGTAAAAGCTATAGTTAGAATCGGTCCGGCTCGGTGGGCCGACGATCTGGTGAAGGCCGCGAGAAGCCGATGGATGTAGGAGGCGAGCAGCCGCTCAAGGTGGCGGCGCTCTGGGGGAGGCCTATGTTCAGCGGTGGACGTCTTCAGGCTGTTGATGATGATGATGATAGTTAGCTTGTCGCAAATATTGAAAATCAATCATAACACCACACAAAAATACTTAAATTTCTTGTTCCGCCTTCAAACTGTCGTTGTTGGTCTCTTGCACAACTGCTTCTTGGTGGCAGAATATCTAACATCTTGTAAAAAAATCACCTTATTACAACTTGTAGTAAACGGCCAGCACTCACGACAAGAGTATACTGCGCACGTTAGTTTCTAATATTAAAGAGTCGCCTATTAAATATTAAAGGAATAAAGAATGTGCAGCGAATAAATAGTCTCATCTCATTCATAAATGCAATAATATATTAGAATAGGTAATTATATTAATATACAATAATGTAGCACTTAAAATAATTATATTTTAATTACAGTTTCAGACGTTTGATGTCTTCCGTCTTGAAATCGGTTCTGAAATAAAACATCGTGGTTAAACTAACATCGTCAATCGACATAACAACTTTTTTGAGAAAGTGTTTGACTAATTTAAAACACAAGAAAAATTTATGATGATATCCGCGAGATCGTTTATAGGTGAAACGCTTTTTAGAGAAAACAGATATGTCGATTTTTATAGTTGATGTTCGTTTACGCGCAGACCAGCAGGGCTACCCTCTAAACCAATCGTAATCGATGAATGGGCTTCATTTCGTCAAGTTGGCATTGTGTAACATTCCATCGATTAGTATTTTGTTACTATTTCTTATAATTAATTAATGTTTTGTCTATTCAGTTCTCCGCCTAAAGGCAGCATAATACCGATGGATGAAGATTTTACACAACTGGAAATGACCAAATGAAGCCCATTCATTGATTACGATCGAGTTACACAATACGGGGGCAGTTAGATGAAGGGGATGATTTTTGTAATTTAATCTCTAGGCAAAATTGTGAGAGAAATCAGTTCAGCCGCAAACGGCCGTTGCTATCACGCGCGCCTGATAGGGCCCATCGTTTGCGGGAGAATATAAACAGTACCGTGATTGACCGGTCGTGACCAAACTATCAGGTCACGATCGTCGCTCCATCCCTTACCTCCTGTGCAGTATGTCGCGGGCGGCGGCGGGCGGCAGGCGCGGCGAGCGCGGCGCGTGGTGCGGCTGCTCCAGCGCCAGCAGGGCGGCGGCGTGCGCCAGGCGCGCCGCCTGCTCCCGCCCGCCCCCGCACTCCGCGCCCGCCCACGCGCACAGCCGCCGCGCGCGCCGCTCCACGCCCAGCCCGCACACCTGCCACCGGCGGGCTGTTACCGCCCGCCCACAACCACATGCCGCGGGGCGCGTCACCTGGACCCTACTTCTGTATGACCGCTTTACGATTCCTTGCTTCGAAACCACGCCAATTCCGCGTCTTACATAAGAAGTTTGAAAAAATCTACTCTCTATGAAATTAAAAGAAACCGTGCGAAACGAAATTGGACAATGGCGCGATTTGAACTAAAAATCATAATGTTCCTCTGAGACGTGTTTCAAAATATCAACACATCAAAAGTTACCACCGCTTCTGTCAATATTTATTCAAAATAAAAATTACTGCTATGTAAAGTGAAGGTATTGTATGTCACAGCATTAGAAATGCTGTGACACGATTTGAACAAGACACGATAACGACGTGGTTTCGTATCGCGTGGAATCTGTGTTTTCATACAGAATTAGGGCCCTGTCGGATTCATGTGACTAAGGGAAATGGCATTATAGAATTGTTCATCGATAACGATTCTCACAGCTAAAATTTCGTTCTCTTAATTAATATAAATATGTATATATTGTATGTACTTCACTCTCTGTGTCTATGTTTGTTTTCACAAACCGGTTCTTCTTTTTCCTAGGTCCTTTTCTGTACAATAAACTTAATAAGGCATTATCTATCTATGACCTCAATTATTTTAGTACTAAGTTAATACTGTATAAGCATTTACAAGGTCTGACTTATGATCAGACCGAATTACTGTTACACATTGATAAATAAGTAAATTAGTTATTTTATTTTTTTTTCCTTTTGGTAAATTCTAATATACTCTGCTTAAGTAATTGATACGTAAATTATGGTAAATATATTTTTAGATAATACTTTTGTTTGTTAAATAATTATTGTAAGCTTGTCTATAAATAGAGGTTAAGTTTTAATGTAAAATATTGTTAATAATTTAATTTTTCACGTATATATACTCGTATTGCTGAATGCTAGCCCTTATGCCGCCTGTGACACAGGTTTATCCTAGTACAGGCACCGTGCTTTGTTAGACTTATGTATAGTTCCTAAGATTCATATTGTATAGTATTTTAGCATAATGTAATTTTTGAATAATAATAATAATTTTGAATAATAATAATCTTTGCAGATGACGTGTCGGTAGTTGTAACCGACGGAGATAGAATGACATTAAACAATCATGAACACTTAATCAACTTAGCGGCAGACTCTATCGTTCAATGGCTAGAACTGAACAATTTGCGTGCCAACATCTTAAAGACAAAGTATTTAAAATTTAGAACCTATAACTCTGTTAAAAGTAATCTTGATGTAAGATGTAGAGGTCAGAAAATAGAACCCACCGATGAATACAAATTTCTAGGCATATGTGTAGATCAGTTTTGTAATTGGAAATCACACATTGAACATATCTGTTCAAAACTTAACCGTTTCGTTTTTGCGTTAAAACGGTTACGGCGCACGGTAAATGAAAGTGCTGCCCTTACTGCCTATCATGGCTACGTTGGTTCCGTTCTTAGGTATGGTCTTTTGCTCTGGGGAAATTCCACCGATATTACTAAAGCCTTTTTGGTTCAAAAAAGGTGTATTAGAGCCATAAGTGGTGCAGGTCCGCTAGATTCATGTAGGCCTCTTTTTAAAAAGCATAAGATTTTGACTTTGACCGGCTTATACATCATGCAGATTGGTGTTTTCGTAAAAGAACACCCTGATTTGTTTGATAAAGCAGAGAAATACAAACGTTTTCAGTTTACTAGTAGAGACCCCACTAGCTTAAGGGCAGTCCGTTGTAGAACTACTCTTTATCAAAAAAACTGCAGGGTAATGGCCATAAAGGTGTTTAACAAGATACCAAGGACAATCAGAGAACTGCCATTTAAACATTTTAAAATTAAGTTATTTAAATGGTTGTCTGAGAACTGTTTTTACAATTTAAAAGAATTTTTCGAAAGTAAATTATATTAATTAGTGGTTTTTAGGCTAGAATTTCAGACATTTTTATTATTCATATATAATTAATTGACAATATTATTTACTTTTTAGACATGCTGTATCCTGATTATTATTTAAATTAAATTGACATTATTATTGTTATTATGTACACAATTTTATTATTATGTTATTTAATAATGATTACATGGACTGTGCATGATTATTTTACCAATTATGGATTATCATTGAATTGTTTTGTACTTAAAATAAATTTTTGTAATAATTTTTGTATGCCAGTTCTGGTGGAATATGCATGAACATTTTTGTACTATATACCTACCACCTACATTTACCATATTTCGTGCAAATAAATTAATTTCATTTCATTTCATTTCATTTCAATAAATATTATTATTATTTTTTTATGTTCTTAAACAATCTCAAAGTATATGAAATACTATGGTAATTTTTAATACAGCCCACGGGCCTAAGCCAAGTGTGCTGTATGTTCTGTCGTTGGTTGGGTTACTGCATCCTCTTGTAGAAATTTCCTAACTATTCTGCATGTGTTAAGAATGGCAGCTTTTTGCATATTTATGTGAGTGTTTTCTGCTAAACCGATTATTTTAAGGGAGTGTGTTAGATGTTTTGGAATTACGCCAGTGCTGGAAAGCACTAGCGGCACGATGAACACATTCCTCATTTTCCAAATTCTGTGGACTTCCTCCTTCAACTCTGTGTATTTTTGTATTTTTTCTGTGATTGTTTTCTGTATGTTGTGTGTGTTTGGGACAGCTATATCTATCAGGTATACCTCTTTCTTTATTTTATCTATAAGTGTGATGTCGGGTCTGTTATTATGAATAGTTTTGTCCGTTAGTATAGCACGATCAAAATACATCCTATGGTTATTGCTTTCCAGCACCGGTTTTGGTGTGTATTGATAGTATGGGGTATGTTTATCGGAAATCAGTTTGTGTTTAGCGGCAAGTTTTTGGTGGATAATGTGTACTATTTGGTTATGTCGGTGGGTGTAGTCGGTTTGTGTCAGAGTCTGGCATGCGCCGGTGATGTGTTGGACAGTTTCAGATTGTCGCTGACATTTTCTACATCTATCGTTCTGTACATTTGGGTCTTTAATTATATATTTTTTATAGTTTTTGGTGTTGATTACTTGGTCCTGTATAGCAATTAGAAAACCTTCAGTTTCAGGGAATAGATACCCAAGTTTTAGCCATCTATTTGATGCTTCTGGATCAATGTGAGTCTGCTCAAGATCATGTAAATGTCGGCCATGCAGTTCTTTCCTACGCCATGAATTTATTTTTTCGGTCTCTGGGTCTTCTTGAGAAGTAGTACAAGTGTTTATAGATTTTAGATTTAGTGGTGTATAATTTTGGTCGGTTTCTATCGTGGCTAAGTGAATTTTACTAGTTTCTGATTTGTTGTGAAAGAACTTTTGTAAATTTTGTACCTGTCCTTCCCATAACTTTTTTAGGTCTATGAGACCCCTACCTCCTTTCAACCTTTTAACGGTCATCCTCTCTATTGCTGATTTGGGGTGTGAGTAATTATGTTTAGTGAGTGTGGTTCTTGTTTTGATTTCTAAGTTGTTTATGTCAGTACGGGACCATTTAATGACACCGAACGAATATGTGAGTATTGGAACGGCATACGTATTTATGGCCTTGAAGAGGTTTTTTGAAGTAAGGGGTCTTTTACAGATTAAGTTTAGTCTACGCGTATATTCTTGGGTGAGCTTATTTTTAATTGCAGTGTGATTAACAGTTTTGGACTGATGTATGCCTAAATATTTATATTTATTATTATTATTATTATTCACTCATTTATTTACAATTCTTAAGCCTAAGTTTTTTACAATATCTCTATAAAAAGGAATTTACAAAAATATTATAAAAAACCTAAACCTAGAGTGCCGCCGGCAGCGGGGCAGGACCCAAGCTACCGGTGGTTAGGGCTGCAGAGTGAGGAACCTCCTGACAATACGTGCCGTGTCAAGGAGTACTGCCTTCTGAATCTGACCCTTGATCCAACCGTCTAGCGAGAGCCTCTCGAGGTGTTGGTCGAGGCTCTTCGCTATAAGGCCGTTCGCCGAAACGACTATCGGGACAATGCTCGTTGAGTCAACATTCCACATGGCGGTTACCTCGTGAGCCAAGTCAAGGTACTTGCTGAGTTTGTCCTTCTCAGCCTTCACGAGGTTCTCGTCATGTGGGATGGTGATGTCAACGAGCACTGCCCGGCGTTGGGATCGGTCTACCAGCACGATATCAGGCTTATTGGCTACAATAGTCCTGTCCGTGATGATAGAGCGATCCCAATAGAGCAATGCACGGTCATTTTCGAGAACCGGCCCCGGTGTGTACTTGTAGTACGGCACCTCAGACTCCACAAGGCCGTATTGAAGGGCAAGTTGCTGATGGATGATCCTGGCCACTAGGTTGTGTCTGTGCAAGTACTCTCCGTTAGCAAGATGAGAACAACCGGAAATGATATGTCGGAGAGATTCTCCGGGACGGCGGCATGCCCGACAGATGTCGACCGTACCGTCCTTCATGATATATTTCCGGTAGTTGTTCGTCTTGATAACTTCGTCCGCAATTGCACAGACAAAACCCTCGGTTTCCCCAAATAGGTCGCCGAATCGTAGCCAGTTCACCGACGCATGCAGGTCCACATCAGGCCCTGTTAAGGCCCGATAGAACCGCCCGTGCAGCTCCTTGCCTTTCCATACGTCCCTGCGGTCCTCGGTGCTAAGTACCACCGGTTTACGCCAGTTCTCATTTGCCAAGGAGA
Source organism: Ennomos quercinarius (assembly GCA_910589525.2). Taxonomy (NCBI): domain Eukaryota; kingdom Metazoa; phylum Arthropoda; class Insecta; order Lepidoptera; family Geometridae; genus Ennomos; species Ennomos quercinarius. Next base: position 900,055 of record OU342491.1, read on the forward strand.
GCGGCGTGAGGCCCTTGTCAACTGCCACCACATCGCGATGCATCCCGCACTCGTTGTTGAGGAAATAATCCCGGAGACTGCACACTTCACGGTTATGGAGGGTTTTGGCATTTAGAAAGCCTCGACCCCCCCATTTCCGCGGAATGTACAGTCTCATAACAGACGAGCGCGGGTGCAGCATGCGATGCGAGGTAAGCAGTTGACGGACCTTTCTATCCAGGGCGTCCAGCTCGGTCTGAGTCCATCTTAGTATGCCAAAGGAGTACATCAGTAGGGGCATCACCCAGCCGTTGAAGGCGCGCGTCTTGTTGCCGCCCGACAAAAGACTGTTGAGTACTTTTGTCAGACGGCAGAAGAAGCGCTCCTTCACCGTCCGCTTAACATCCCCTACTGAGATACCCAACGACTCTGACATACCAAGATACCTGTAGGTTTCGGACTCGGAGAGGGACCTGAGAGTCATAGTCTCGGAAAGTTGCAAATTCGTGGAATTTACAACTTTCCCTCTATGTACATGCATAACCGCACACTTATCCACACCGAACTCCATGTTGATAGAGTTGCTAAAATTCTCAGTGATTTTTAACAACTCTATCAATTGTGGGCGTTGCGGCGCGAACAGCTTGAGGTCATCCATGTACAGTAGATGAGATATGATCTCACTCCCTCTCCGAAGCCGATAACCCAGCCCTGAATCCCCTAGCAAAGTGCTGAGAGGATTCAACGCTAGACAAAACCACAATGGGCTCAGACTGTCACCCTGGAATATGCCTCGCTCTATCCTTATGAAGTCCTGCGGGTCAGAGACGCTCTCTCCTCCACCTGGTTGACGAAGGACTGTGGTCCACTGCCTCATGCATGCGCTTAAAAAGGATCTTAGAGTTGCATCTATTTTATACAGCTCCAAGACCCTCTCCAGCCATGAATGAGGCACCGAATCATAGGCCTTCTTATAGTCAATCCAGGCAGTAGAGAGAGCCCCTCTGTTCCGCCGGACCTGTTGGCAGATGGCCGTGTCTATGAGGAGGAGCTCCTTAGTACCACGGGACCCAACCCTACATCCATTCTGAGCGGGGGCCAAAATATTGTTCGCAACAATGTGCGAGTTAATTTTTGTTCTCAGAATGGATGTAAGGAGCTTGTACAGCGTAGGCAAGCACGTGATGGGTCTGTAATTTTTCGCTTCCGTGGTACTACCGGACTTATGGAGCAGGAAGGTGACACCAGTTGTCATGAAACTTGGGAGTGAACCAGCCTCGAGGGCTTCTTGGAATTGTATCGCCAAACATGGGTATGAGCACCGAATCCATTTAATCCAGAAGTTGTGCAATCCATCCGGTCCAGGACTTTTCCAGTTCTGGGCCGTCCGGATAGCACAACTTATGTCTTCGGGGTCTATCGTAATAGACCCCATGGACTCGATCGGCTCACACACACGTTCGACAACACGCATCCAATCGCCTTCCGTGTGCTCGACGGGCACCGACCAAATGCTACGCCAAAACTCGTTCATGGCGTTTGCATCCGGTAGTTGACCGTCGACCACACGTTGGCTGGTTCCCTCCCAGTTCCGGTACACCTTCCTTTGGTCACTTTGGAAAAGGCGATTTTGCTGATACCTATCCACACGCTCTCTGTAGCGGCGAATACGACTTGCCCACGCATAGACTTTCTGCTTCAGGAAGTCAATGCGCTCCGTGGCACAGGCCATGTAATCCTGGGGCCTGATACCGGTCCCAGTAAAGGCTTGGGCCACGAAACGCATGACTCGGGGGCGATGATTGCCCCGACTGAAGCAGACCAGCTTCTCGATCCGTACCTGCCACGCGGGAGCACCGTCGGCGGGTCGCGGTGCTCGGTCAGTGTCCGGAAACTTGACACGAGCCACGCGACACGCCGCGATGGCCCCCCAGTACAAGATCGAGTGCGTATCAACTAAGTCTTCGCTAGTCCGTAAGTACGGAGCTAGCAAAGCATTCAGGGCTCCCATTAGCACTAGGTTTCGTCTATTCATGGGCAAACGTGGTAATCGCGGCCTAGAGGTAGATGTGGATCGATACCGCAAAATCGCGTCCTCCAAAGCGCTCCTCAATTGCTCATCCGCCTGGGTACTTACGCTGTCACTCACACTTACTTCCCCATCGATCGCGGGATCACCCCGCGGCGACACCGGTGGCGGGCCCATAATTGGTCCCTGATCCGGCAGCGCGGCAGGCAGGACCCGCGGTGACGGAGAGGTAGCGGGAATAGGCAGCGCTTCCAGGCGCAACCGATCAAGCGTAGACTGGTCCAACATTTTACACCGCTGGATAGCCCGCACCTGATCCGACAGTCGTTGTGCGGATACGGCGACGGCTGGCTCAAGGTCCTGAAACAGTGACAGCACCCTATCTCGATACGCAGTCAGGTTGCTTCCTCCCTCTATAGCCCCATAATAGGCCCGCATGCAGTTCTCGTTCATTGTTGGAGTCCATCGCATGCGGCGCACTATACCACCGGTAGCGGGGGCCGGGCGCGGAGCAGGTTGCCCCGCAGGCCCCAAGCGTGCCGGCAGCGGTGGTCGCCCACGTCGCGCAGGTGGTGGCGGCGGCGGAGGCGACGGCGGCCCGTCCTCGTCACTCGACGCGGTGGTGTCGGGGGGAGTGCCATACTCGTCCCCCGACGATGAACTCGGAGACGACGGGGCGGGCGGTGGTGGCAGGCGTGCGCTTTGTTCCGCTTGTTTCTTCCTTGATCTTGTTATCATATATGTTGTTCTATTTCATCCGTATTATTCTTTGTAACTGCATTGATTTTACCAAACTGACAGTGTCAATTCAGATATTTTTGTTGTAAAAAGTATATTGTCCGGTAGGTTTTCATTTTCCATGGTGTACAAATGTTTCTTGGAGATTATTTTCGTAAATTGTATGCTATTTTACCAGGTTTATGCAATGTAAATAATTTTTATAAAATTAGTGAAAAATCAAGGATGTTTGTTTGACAGCGGGTTTTTTTTTTTTTTTTTTTATTATTATTATTATTATTATAAAATTTATTTTAAATTGACTTTTAATACAAAAAAGAATTAAAGCGCATTCCAAGCGTAGCCGATATTTAGAAGAAAAAAAGAAGAGTATTCTATATTTGTTAAGCATAGTGTTGGCGCCTTATAGGCATATATTTCTTGCTATCCCAAAACTAATTTGGGCCATAGCACATAGCATAAGTAAAAGTATATTTAATTCTATTAACTTCTTTTTCTATAAAAATAGTATAGTTATATTTACAATTTTAAATATAACTATGATCTGGGAATCTTCAAGTCGAGAGTGAACAAGTATCACTTTGATGGAAAGTGATACCGGCGGGGTAATTACGTAAAATTTGCAACAGCAATGCGACAGCAGTAGCGAAGCATACATTCTCGACACCACTAATGATGTATGACAGCAATCACCGCGAGATTTACGCCTGTCGCAAACCTGCTGCGAGTTAGGTAATTAGGGGGCCGGTTCACTCTCTTCAAAGCATGTGACCATGTCTCTCTGTGAGTTTGCCTATAAATTATAAAAAAGCTTTACCATTACATTTTTCTTACTTATGGCTCCATGTACAAGAAAAAACATTATACATATATTCGAGTGACAGCAGCGTCGCTACAATTTCGAAGACCGCCTGCCGTGACTTCACGGAGTGTTGTTCTACATCAGTACTATTAAGTATTCTGTGTTCACGAGGCGTTCACATCCGCAAGGAATGCGCGCGGCGGCCATAATATAACTGGCAGCAATAGTGCATCCTCCAGCCGCCTCCACTCACCCTGGTGTACCGATAGTGCAGCATCCTGGCCTCCGCCCGCGCGGCGATGTCCGCCAGCAGCGCCAGCAGCACGGCCTGCAGCGTCCTCGGCCCGACCACGCCGCGAGCGCTCTCCACGAACTGCTCCAACGCTTGCGGGAGCGCATCCGCATCTTCCTCCATCTCGTCTGCGGACACGGACACGCTTGGGACAATGGACACATCGACAACACATTGAAGAAAGAGTAGAAGAAAAACGTTCAATTCCGACAGTAAACAAGTGACTACATGGTTGCCTGGAAGGGAGTACTTTTAGTGATAAGGCCGCCCAATGTGCTTCCTACTATAAGTACGGTAATGTTGTAGTTTTATCTAATGTTGGTATGTGCAATAAAGAGATTTTCTATTCTATTCTACATGCTGAAACAAGGAAGTGTGTGGCCAGCTAGCCTTTTTTGACTTGGAAATAATCTGAATTAAAAACTTTTGTCCATTTCAGTGAATATATTTTGAGACATAAAAGATTAAAGTTAGTAAATAATATAAAATAATGGATAATAATGACTGACCCGATAGTTAGGTTGGTAATAACCCTGCTTTCTAAACTGTAGGTTGTGGGTTCGATTCCCATCCAGGACAAACATTTGTGTGGTGAATATTAATATTTGTTCTGTGTCTAGGTGTTTATTCTGTGCTAAATATGTATATACAAACAAAAAGTATTCTATCAGTTATCTGGTTCCCATAGTACAAGCTTTGCTTAGTTTGGGGCTAGATGGCGCTGTGTGAAACGTCCGCAAAAATATATCATATTAGAAGAGTAGATGTGTTGCTTAAAGGAGTGCGCGTAAAGATAACTCCACATCTAGAACAATGAAACAAAAAATAGTAACACGCGGGCAGTTTAGATACGCATCTCGGTCGCTTTTATGGAGCGCTGTTAGAGTTGCCATTAGTGTTATTTTTGTTTAAACGAATCAGTCCAGATCGTTAACGCGCACAACATACTGTGGAAGCTTCTTGTAATATCGCATGCTACACGAGCAGTTCAGGGTTCTCACCTGCATCTCCCCTCGGGCTGACGATGAAGTCCGCCCAGGCGTTGACCCGCGGCCGGAGCGCCTGCAGCACGGCGGCCTGCGCGGTGTCGTGCGCGGCGCGGAAGGCTGCGCGAGCGCCGGCCAGCCCGCCCGCGCACGACTGCAGCTTGGCGCGCTCGCCCGCCGAGCGGCACAGCGGCTCCGCCTGCGCGCACGCCTCCGCCGCCAGCCGCTCCGCCCACTCCGCGCCCGCCTCCGCCTCGCACATGTGCGCCTGCCGGCAGGAGGCTGGGTTGGTGCGGGGCGAGCGCCGCCCGCCCGCCCGGCGGGGCACTCACCAGGAACAGCATCCGGAGCGCGTCCTCGTCCCGGTGCAGGGGCTCGGGCGCGGGCGCGGGCGCGGGCGGCCGCAGCTGCAGCGGCGCGGGCGGCGGCGCGCGCAGCCAGCGCCGCAGGGCGCCCGCCACCGACCGCTCCAGCAGCGAGGCCGCCTCGTTCAGGACCGCGCATGCGCCGTCCACGCTGCCGCTCGACACGCTGCGTCTGCGCACACAACCACGGGTTCACGCCACGAGTGAACTCGGACCGGGATCGGCTGCCATCGGCCCCCAAACCACCTAATGCAACGTCACTGAACAGTTGTGCCAGCGACCCAAGGCCGTGCTCCGCTGTATAAAAGAGTTGGGCTGGCTTGGTTAGATGCACAATACACCCCATGCAAAATGTCGGTGCTGGTCTTACCACCCTCGAATAGAAAAGAATAAGACACAAGACCGAGTATGTTTGGATACCCAGACAACAAACTGACATTGGCAAAATATAGGTTGTCCACGATAGGTAATTATAAGCTTGGTCATTTAGTTGTATGCCGAACAAAGTTGTAGATCACCGAAAAGTAAATACGATATAGGTGTTCAAGGTGTGTGGTGAAAGTGAGTTACTTATACTTCGTACTATTTATTTTACAGATTAGTGAAATATTACCTGATGACCTTCCTCGCTATATAGAAGACATCGTCGACAAGGCTGGAGGTCGTGACGCCCGCCTGAGGAGCCGCCATCTTTAGAGCCTTGTTCACGCTCTCTTCTAAAAAGTATCTGGAGAAAATAATGTTAGAATATTAGAAAATATGCCAAATGTTAGTAAAATTTATGAATGGTTGATTGTAGTTTTACACACGCTATTAACACCTGTATATAATGTATAATAATGGTTGCAATAAATTATTGAGTATTGAGTATTAGTTGCATCGATATTGATACTTCTTATTCATCAAAAACCTGAAGATGTCCACTGCTGAACATAAGCCTCCCCCGCAGAGCGCCACTTTAAGCGCCTGCTTGCCTCCTGCATCTATCAGCTCCCTGCGGTTTTAACAGAGATATGGGGGATAACGTAACTTGATTGAAAGTATTGAAACTGATAGACACGTAAAGTATATGCGCCAGTTTCAAAGCGAAGTTTATGTGCATAATCACTATGGAACACATCAAAATGAGAATAGGATTTTTCCGGTTGCACTGCAATCAATTAAAATTGAGATTGATTGTTGATTTGTGAAATGCCGTAAGTAAATCCTAAATATCACGTGAGAGTCTAACTAATAAACTAGCTGACCCGCCCCAGATTCATGCGGGTTAATTAGTTTTACGCCCTAACCTTGTTGAAGGAAAGAGGGACGGGAAAGGGAAAATAAGATAGATATAGCCGATATAGGGGATAGGATGAATGAATGGGACGGCGAAAGGAGGTACTAACTGCCTCTGTCTGCCTTTCCATCGATTCATGACTTCTAAGCTTTCCAGTGTTAAGTAAAAAATATTCTTGTAAATTTTTTCCAGTACAAACTATTCATTAAAATCCGCAACTATTAATTATAAAGTTGTAAGTTTTATTTTAAAAGTTTGATATTTATAATCGGTAGGTATCAAACAATATACAAAGCAGGTAGCAAGATGCGCAAAATAATAATAATAATAATAAACCCCCCAAACCCAACCACACGTCCTGATCGACCATCTGATCACGTGGGGGGCGGACAACGCAATGAGAAGTTACTGGTGCGGCCAACGTGGCTCTGGAACGTAGGCAAAGATGGAAAGCGGACATAAAAGATATAATTTACGGTCGCTTCCCGGGGGCGATCGCCGGGGCGCATCTGGAGCCGGTGCTGGGTGCCACAGCATGCGAACCATCGGTAGCGGAGAGTCGAGCAGGCGGGCCTCCGTTAGCTCAGTATCTCGTGCGCGGGATACTCGGGTAGATGCTACAGCCGAACAACAAATGCAACTGAATCCACCTTTATCCCCATCTTCAACCCAGAGTTTATTTGATTCCCCAGTAACTTCACCGCCATCATTTGAACTGCAATACAGAACCCGATTTTTGTCTACATCAACAGAATCAGAGAATGTTGTACAGGAGGCTTTCGCCATAGATCCTGTACCCATCACTGAGAAAACTCGTGCGAGAAAAAAGTGGACTACAGAAATGAATGAGTTCATAATACGCACATATCTAGTTGTAACCAAATTAGAATCAAAACCACGCGGATATTTAGATATACTCCATAAACAATTTGTAGAGAAATTTCCAGAAATGGACGTCTCAAAGCAGCGAGTAGGAGACCAGCGACGAGCGATAATAAGAAATAAATTAATATCAGATGATGCTCTAGAAGCAATAAAACAGGACGCAAAAAATAGCCTTGACACATCAAACAGAGATCAAACACAATCTCAATCGAGCATATCAGTAGAGCCTAACATAATACCAAGTACACAGACACAACCTACCACAAATAAGAACAGTTCGAGAATGCGATGGACTGATGACATCAATGAAGCAATAATAAGAAATTATTACAAAATCACGTCTTTAGAAACAAATACAACAGCCTATCGAAAACTACTACACAGCAGTGTAATTGAACAATTTCCCAACATCTCACATGTATCAGAACAACGCATAGCCGACCAACGTAGAGTTATAATTCACAACAAACTTATCACAAAGCAAAGACTCCAAGAAATCAGAAAAGAAGTAGAAGATAATTTAGATTGTACACATTCAAGCAACCACACGGAATTGGAGTTAAATGACACACAATACGAGCAGGTAAACACTACGGACAACCGACACACAAGCTTAGAAGTTCACCCCGCGTTACAAAATACTGACAATTATCAAGACAACATGACAATACAGGAACAACATAGTCAAAACTGGAATGATGAACACCTCAATAAAAAAATAGAAGAGACATTCAGGATGACTTACGAAAACTTTAGAGACACAGACCCTACACAAAGACCTTATATACCGAAACAAAAACCTTCAAAAAAACTGACATACATAATAACCTATTTAAATTTACAAATACTACCTCAATATAAATCTCTAGACCAAACATTCCTTGTCACACAAACTATAATATACTGTGCTGCATACACTACTGCTACTTGTAACGGCGCAAAAATCAAACAAGTAGATGATTCTCCACAAACAAATAAAAAGGACAAACGACCTTCTTGGCAGATTCGACTAGAAAATAAGATTTTGAAATTAAGGCAAGATGTAGGACGCATGACGCAATATATACAAGGCAACAGAAGTTGTAGACTAATTATGTATGTAAGTGAAATAAAACAAAAGTATAGAATTCATTCGCGACATGAAGAACCTAATAAAAGTGACGAACAATTTTTGGACAGTCTTAAGCAAAGACTAAATGCAGTTTGTAGTAGGCTCCGTAGATATACCAGTTGTACACAGAGAAAAATCCAAAACGCACAATTTTACAACAATGAAAAACAATTTTACCGTAGTCTTTCAAAAGAAACACCTCACTTACAAACAAATAATAACAACACTGACACTCAAATGCCAACAGCAGAAGCTCTACATCAGTTTTGGTCAAACATCTGGGCCAAACCAGTACAACATAATTCAGAAGCTCAGTGGATTAAAGACGATGTTTTAAAAATGGAAGGTTCACCACAAATGCAATTTCAGTTCATCCCGATCGACATTTTTATAGACGTTCTACAAAAGACACATAATTGGAAAACGCCAGGAACAGATCACATACACAATTATTTTTATAAAAAACTGACATCAATGCATCCCATAATCCACAATCATATAAACGAATTCATTCAGTCCCCAGAAATAATGCCCTCATTTTTAACACAAGGTGTAACGTATATGATTCCTAAAGATAATGACCTAAAAAATCCCGCCAAATACCGACCCATTACATGCCTTCAAACTATTTACAAAGTAATAACAGCCTGTATTGCTGAACTGATTTATAAACATGCTATCGACTGTAACATCCTTGCAGAAGAGCAGAAGGGCTGCCGTAAAAGTAGCCAAGGCTGCAAAGAACAACTTACCATAGACAATATAGTAATGAGACACACCATCAATAATAAAAGAGAACTACACACTATGTACATAGATTACCAAAAAGCTTATGATTCTGTACCACATACGTGGCTTACATACATATTACACCACTACAAAGTACACCCAACAATTATATCATTTCTCGAAAAAGCTATGGAACATTGGCAGACTAAACTTAAAATAAAAAACACTATAGATTCCGTAGAAACAGATGTCATTCCCATTAAACGAGGCATTTTCCAAGGAGATGCTTTAAGCCCTCTTTGGTTCTGTCTTGCCCTTAACCCCCTCTCACATATCCTGAATAACTCAAACAATGGCATTGTAATAACAAATGACGACACAAACTTCACAACAATATCCCACCTAATGTACATGGATGATATAAAACTGTATAGTAACAACACACCATCTCTCCATCGTCTCGCTGATGCCACACAAGAATTCTCGAATGACATCTACATGCAGTTCGGTATTGACAAATGCAAAACTTTTACCCTCCGGAAAGGCAAAGTAGATCACGAAGAATATTCACTCAATACAGGAGAACAGGTTGATCCTTTAGATCAAAACGCCACTTATAAATACTTAGGATTTCAACAGTCACACCAGATCAACCAAAAATTAACCAAGTCTGAAATAACTAAAAAATTTAAACACAGACTTAACATATTAATAAAATCACAGTTAAACTCCCGCAATTTAATCCAAGCCATAAACACATTTGCTATCCCTATTTTGACATACTCATTTGGTATTATTAACTGGTCAAAGACCGATCTAAAGCGTAAGCAAAGCCTAATTAACACTACTCTAACAAACCATCGTAAACATCACCCGCGTTCATGTGTGCAAAGAATGACACTCCCAAGAAACGAAGGTGGTAGAGGGCTCATTGATATAGTTAACCTACACAACAAACAGATAACCACCCTAAGAAATTACTTTCACAGTAAAGCAGAACACTGCCGATTACACAAATCAATAGCGGAAGCCGACAAACGTATTACTCCACTTAACTTACATGACAGAAACAATCAACCTAGCGAGCACATAACATCAAACAAAGACAAAATTTCAACCTGGAGACAAAAGTCTTTACATGGCAGACACCGACATGAACTTGACCAACAACATGTAGACAAAAGTGCATCAAATGCATGGCTGCAGCGGGAAGAGCTTTTCCCTGAAACTGAAGGTTTTATGTTAGGTATACAGGATCAGATTATTGACACTGGAAATTACCAACGATATATTATCCGCAGGCCAAATTATAATGACAAATGCAGACACTGTCATATAGCCTCAGAAACTATACAACATATTACAGGAGCATGTAAATCCATAGCCCAAACAGAATATAAACATAGACATGACCAAGTAGCTGCAATAGTACATCAGACCCTAGCATATAAATATAAATTAGTAAAAGAGAAAATACCTTACTACAAATATAAACCTGAAATTGTCCTGGAAAATTCAAACTTCAAACTTTATTGGGATAGAACCATAATAACCGATAAAACGATTCATTACAATAGACCCGACATTACAGTACTGGACAAACACAAGAAAGTAGTATATCTCATAGACATTGCCGTTTGTAACACGCACAACCTTACTACAACTCACACTGAGAAAGTGGCAAAATACACAGACCTCTCAATAGAAATAAAAACACAATGGCAAGTGAACACCACCAGAACGATACCCATAATTGTCTCTACTACAGGGGTTATACCAAAAACTTTACACACAAGTTTAAAAACTTTAGGCATCCCTCCAACAAGCTACATCCTACTGCAAAAAGCTGCTATCTTAAACACTTGCCGAATAGTACGTAAGTTTCTGAATAACTGCTGAATTATAATTGTATTTATGAATGATTATCATGATGATGATGATGATGATGATGATGATGATTGTATATATATTTGCACTTGGCTTCGGCCCGTGCTCTGCTTGCCTCCTAAGTAGTTGTGGGAGAGAAACGTTATTAGTTACAACAAAAATAATAATAATAATAAAAAGCTGTAATCCTTAACACCTGCCGTATAGTACGCAAATTCTTAACGAACTGCTGAACTGATTTCCGTGGCATATTTTCTATAAAATTGTATTGTATTTAAGCACTTGGCTTCGGCCCGTGCCAAGTTGACCTCCTGTTGTGGGAGAGAAACGTAAACGTTTAAAAAAATAATAATAATAATATTTATTCAAAAATTACATTATGCTAAAATACTATACAATATGAATCTTAGGAACTATACATAAGTGTAACAAAGCACGGTGCCTGTACTAGGATAAACCTGTGTCACAGGCGGCATAAGGGCTAGCATTCAGCAATACGAGTATATACACGTGAAAAATTAAATTATTAACAATATTTTACATTAAAACTAAAACCTCTATTTATAGACAAGCTTACAATAATTATTTAACAAACAAAAGTATTATCTAAAAATATATTTACCATAATTTACGTATCAATTACTTAAGCAGAGTATATTAGAATTTACCAAAAGGAAAAAAAAATAAAATAACTAATTTACTTATTTATCAATGTGTAACAGTAATTCGGTCTGATCATAAGTCAGACCTTGTAAATGCTTATACAGTATTAATTTAGTACTAAAATAATTGAGGTCATAGATAGATAATGCCTTATTAAGTTTATTGTACAGAAAAGGACCTAGGAAAAAGAAGAACCGGTTTGTGAAAACAAACTTAGACACAGAGAGTGAAGTACATACAATATCTTTCCGCCTCTTAGTGTTAGTAAGCAGTGCATTATGCGTCTGAGTGGTGTGCTGTTTTAGGACAGTGTACATTATGAAAAGTTGTCGGACCGTTAAAACATTGCAACATTCATAAAGTAGGCGTGTAGGGAAAAGGAACGGTCTGGACGTGGCTACTTTCAGGACCGCTCTTTGGGCACGTTCGATAGGTAAAATAGTGGTTTTTGGAGCGCCGCCCCAAGACGTAATGCAGTATTGAATAACAGATTGACACAAAGCTTGATAGACTTGAATAATTATTTTTTTATCCGCAATATAGCGCAGCTTTTTGAAAACAAATATTAACTTACGTACTCTGTTAGCTAGAGTGGAAATGTGTTTTTTGAAAGAAAGGGTGTCGTCAATTATAATGCCAAGATATTTAATGGAAACAGTTTTATCAATAAATGGACAAGTGCAAACGTCAAGCAGGGTGTTATCACAGGAGTGTGCACATAATTGATTATTGTTAGAAAGGCTCTGGATTTTCCGCATGCAAAAACTCATAAATTTCGTCTTATCAGCATTAAGCGTTAGTAGGTTACGTTTAAGCCAGCTATTTACAACATTAAAGCCTCGTTGCGCGTAAATATGTACATCTGTGCTGGAGTCAGCGGAGAAAATTAAAGCAGTGTCATCAGCATATGAAATTATTTTCCCATGATCTAGATTTAAATTACAGAGATCATTTATATAGACTAAGAAAAGTGTAGGTCCAAGGATGCTTCCTTGGGGAATCCCAAAAGGAGGAATTTTCATGTCGGTGCTGATGATATTACCTATTTTGACACATTGCGACCGATCCTGCAGATAGTCACCAAAAAGTTTCAACTGCAAGCCTCGAATTCCTAGTGCTTCTAGTTTGTTAAGAAGGATCGGAACAGAAATTGTGTCAAAAGCTTTGGCCAGATCGAGGAAAATCCCTGTTATTCTTTTACCTTTTCCTAGTTCCTCGGTGACGTAGTTAGTTAAGTGATGTACCGCGTCTGCTGTAGATAACGTAGATCTAAAACCAAATTGCCAGGGGGAGAAGAGGGAATTATTTTCTAAGAACGTTACTAATCTGTTGTTAATTATTTTTTCCAAGACTTTAGAGAGTGATGATAATAAAGAGATAGGTCTGTAGTTTGTAACGAGCTCTTTTCTACCAGCTTTATAAATCGGAATAACTACAGCTTTCTTAAGAGATTTTGGAAAAATCCCATCATTGAGACATATTTGAAAAATGTGCGTTAAAGGGGGGACAAGAATACGTTTAAACCTTTTTAAAAAATCATTGCTGATATTATCCCACCCGGCTGATTGGTTATTTTTCAAACTAGAAATAACCCTATCCACTTCCGTTTCATCCAGACCTAACATAGCAAACGACTTTCCACTTTGTAGCTTGGTCAGGGTTAGTGGCGTTGCGGAATCGTTGGAATGGCTGTCATTTTTATTTAAAATCTTTTCAGCCAGACTTTTACCGACATTTACAAAAAAGGAATTGACGTTATTAGCGGAGGTAAGCGGGGAAGTGTGTGTATGCAATAGACTCGAATCTGACTTTTGCTGATTTGACGTAAATGTGACATTTTTAATGGTTTTCCATAGTTGTTTGCTATTATTTCCTGCTTGAAGCAGCTGTTGTTTATCATATTCAATTTTTAATTTTCTCAATAAGCTATTGCAGAAATTTCTGTACCTTTTATAAGATAACTGTAAAATAGAATTATCGGGACGTTGCTTTGTTCTCTTATGCAATTTATCCCTGTGCCGTATACACCTGATAAGACCCGGGGTAATCCAAGGTTTTATAGAATAATTTTTCTTATTAACTTCAATAAGCGTTGTGTTATGCAAAATGGCTTCTTGCAGTTTATGAATTACATATATATATATATTATATAAATATTAGCATCAGCAGTATTGTAAACTGGATTAAAGTCAAGGTTGCATAAATCACGTTCGAGACTACGCATGTTTATTTTAGATTTTTGCTGAGGGCGATTATTGTGCTTACACAGCGACAAATCGAGGGTTAGTAGGACAGCGCAATGGTCTGTTCTGTTGAGTTAGTTACAAGTGTTAAACACGGAAGTCTGGCCTTGAGCATGACGTGATCCAGACAAGAACCGCTTTGATGTGTTGATAAAGTATGAGAGGGGAAAAGTCCATGGTAGGCGCATACATTAAGGTAATCCTGGGTACTTAGGCTTGCATCGCTATTTTCCGAGTTTATATTTATATTAATATCTCCAGTTAATATGATATTTCTAAACGAGGATAGAGTTTGCAATGTCGTATTAAGACTATTATGAAAAATATCTAATTGTTTAAAAGAAGGAGGTCTATATATAGCAATAATTGCGACTTCAGCACCAACTTTAATGACTAAACAATTGCATTCATGAACATTAGGCTCCTCGACTGTGAGAAGTAAGGATTTTTTAGTATATACCACCACACCATCGTTCTGGTTGAACGATGCTGTAGTGCAGAAACTATTGTACCCTGGTAAAACAGGAAGAGCCCCCTCACGATTTGAAAGCCAACATTCGGTAAGGACCATTACGTCACACTCAATGTTAAGCCTATGTAAGAAAACGTTAAGGCTATCTATATTCTTATAAATACTACGGATGTTTTGGGTTAGTACAGTTAAAGGGCTTTTATACTTAGAAAGATATTGTTTGCAGTTTTCGGTGTCACACACTTTTGACTCATAAATACAAGTATTATCTAGGTCATTCATTAATTCATCGGCCATGAGTTAAGATAATATACGCTAGTAACGGCAAGAAACAACTAGAAATAAACGGCGCTCTAGGCGCCCTCATAGTTAACAGAGTTTATATACCTTTTTTCGGCCATTAATTTTGCTGGGCACTCGATAGAACCGGTGGTATGATTGCTTGGTTTTTTGAAGTGCAAGCAAGTAGCACATTTTGCTTCCTCTGTCTTTTTCGGGCACTCTTTTATAGGGTGACCTTGATCACCACAGTGGCCGCAAGTGGAGGTAGTCTGCCGACATGACTTGGCCGCATGACCATACTGCTGACACTTAAAACATCTAGTGACCAAAGTGAAATCTCTTACGGGGCAAGATGACCAATTCACAAAAACTCTTTCTTTAGTTATGAGAGCTTTACGTACCACTGGAGATACTTATATAACATAGTTACAGGTCTCAGCGTCTTTCCTGCCTGACTTATGGCTTAGTTTAATTGAGGTCAAAAATGTTTCCAGGGTAGAGTCCTGAAGTTTGTCCGCAAGATTCTGGTGGTACAAACAGGTAAAAACTTCCTTATCCTGCATTGATGAGGGTACTCCAATGATCACCACTCTAGGGTTCCGCTTAAGAGGTTCGTCAACTATAAGGCCTGAGTTCATGAGCTGCTCTGATTGTTTTAGCTTCACGATGTCGTCTTTCGAGTCAGTGCTGATGATGACACCACCATTCCTGGTCTTGCGCAGGCCCCTCACGTGGAGCTTCATCTGTTCTGGGCAGATAATCTTTTGGACAAGTGTTTTCGTGTCGTCGCTTGTCTTCAATTTATCGTGGGGATAAATGGCCACTGAATTTAGATGAATGGGCTGAATGAAATTGTTGGCACCTTTTTTAACCATGTCCGCAAAAGAGGCACCCGAAGCAGGCTTAGGATTTTCTTCAATAGCCAGTTTAAGATCCTGTAAGCACTGTGATAAGTCCTGCTGGCCTTTGAGGGTTTGAATAGTAGAGTGGCCTTGGATCGCTTTAAGCTTTAAGGACTGATACTGTACTGCCATCTGCGAAGTACCGTGACCTACTTTCCGGCATAATGAGTTGATGCGGAGTTTCTGCTCAGAGTTCAGTTTACCCTCAGAAGCGATGTTGCATACCTCATTAAGCCATTGTTCGATTGAGGTCATCCAGCCTTGTATTTCCGAAGTAGAGACCACTTCAGGAACACTTTGACTCGACGACTGAGGGCGAGGTGCAGGTGGTGAAGGTGCGTGTGAGGGTGGCGGGGAGCGGGCAGTCCTGTCGCTCCGGCTGAAGGGGCTGCCGTCCATAGTTATTCAAGTAATTTACTTGTCTTGTTCACTGAACATTTCCACAAAAAAAGTTGACACAAACTATGCATAAAAATATGACATAGTTATACGTTACTACCGGCTGTCGGTAAAAACAAGGTCACGATTTAGCTTAATATTATTTGTTTAATTGTAATAATTCAACACGTCTGTTCGCAACGATGCTCTGAGATATCTGAGATATCTGAGATATATCTGAGATAAAATACATACTTGATAACAGTTATTTATGAGATTAGGGTGGTAAGTTGGTTTTTACAAACGAGTAGACAAATGTCAGCCCGAGACGAAGTCGAGGGCTTACCATAGTCACGAGTTTGTAGGAACCAATTTCCGCACGTGTATCATACAACGTTTTTCAACACATTTGCGAGAAAACAGTACAATAGGTAATGAAACAAACTTTAGTGGGAAAGTCGCAACAAACAATCTTTGATGTTCCTAATCTAATATGAAGATGGGCTAAAATGGCGCGCATTTACAATGCAAATGGCCCTACGTGCGTGTGGTGAAAATTAGAACTACATTTTTAGTTTCATTTTCTCTTTAGTATTAAAGTGAGACAAACGTAATGAGCAAAAACGCTACCAAGGAGTTTCGATCATTCAGCTTATTCAATCTCGTAATGTGAAACTCCTTGGTGAAATTCTTACATATGTTTTATTGAAATTTAAAAAAAAACCGTAAAGGTTACGCGCGGCGCTATAACAGGAACGATGCGATATTATAGGTACTTGGGTGAGAGTACCTATTTTACCGCACGCTTCGTTGTATGGTGCGTAATGTTTAACTTTCGAACAATGTATACAGGCTTTGTAAATGCATTTTTTGAGCAAATGTGTTGAAAAATATGTAACATACCTTTCTAGTGCTAGGTAGTGCCCTAACAGGTCTTGTGCGGTCCTCATTAGATCAGATTCTGAGATGATTTTCTCCACAGCATCTATGCAGGCCTTTTTCTTTACTTCATCCAGTGACGATGCATCTGCCTAGATATCAGATTTACAGTATCTAAATTCGTTTTATCTACATAAACTATCAAAAATATTCTTTTAATATTATTTTATATAAATAAGAGCAATTTTTAAATGCATAATATTCATAAGTAAATCGGTGTCTCACCTCAGTCTTCCTTCTCAAGAAGTTAAAGTAAAGCTGCACCCTTGAATGTGCCAGTGCAAGTTCAGCTAGCACCGGTTCCACCGCGAGCGGCGAGCTGGTGGGGCGGCGGGGGTCCGCGTCCAGCCTGCGGGCCCCCACCAGCTCGCGGTACACGCGCCGGACGCCGGCGCACACCTGCGCACGGAGGCAGCAGCTAGGGCCGAGTCGGCAGCGCGAGCTCTACTGATGTGGGTTCTATCCCGGAGTTACTTAGGCGCAATTAGTACCCTCTCTATCAGTAGAACTACTGATAGAGAGGGTACTAATTGCCCCAAATACCAATAACTACGGGATGGAAGCCATTGCACACCTAGGCTATGCATTGTTAAGGTTATAATATGGACTAGCATTAAGTGCAACGCAAGCTCTGAATGTGAATTGTACCGAATTTAGAGTGCTCTGGTTGTCGACACAGCTGCAGCAGTGGGACAGATGTTATGTGTGAGGAAGGTGGTGATGAGAATTCTTAAGATGTTGTATCATCATAATCATCATCAGTCTTTTTGTGTCAACTGCTGAACATAGGCCTTCCCCATTAGTGGGGGGATTTGCCACGGTCACAACTGCACACAGCAGGCGTATTGGTAATCACAGTATAATCTACTACTAATGCAAACAGAGGAGTGCTACTGCCCACATCAAATCAACAGCCGCAAGACATCCACTACTGAACACAGGCCTCATTCATAAAATGCCACCTTGGGTGCTTATCATAAAGTACGCCGTCATCGCTAGGCGGCTCGGTGATCACAGAAGATTTCAATGTACCGAGGAGAACGCCGCTGCCCATTCTTTGAATATTCTGTTAGCCAGCTCAGATGTTGTATGGGAGAGGATAATATGTGATGCGCGATGCGTGTGTACTCACCGCGGGCTGCACGCGGCGGATGGCGCGCGGCAGGAGGCCGGGCGCGAGGCAGGCGGCGGCCCGCGCTCCACGGCGGCCCCGCCTGCCTCCACCACTCGAGTGTACTCACCGCGGGCTGCACGCGGCGGATGGCGCGCGGCAGGAGGCCGGGCGCGAGGCAGGCGGCGGCCCGCGCTCCACGGCGGCCCCGCCTGCCTCCACCACTCGAGTGTACTCACCGCGGGCTGCACGCGGCGGATGGCGCGCGGCAGGAGGCCGGGCGCGAGGCAGGCGGCGGCCCGCGCTCCACGGCGGCCCCGCCTGCCTCCACCACTCGAGTGTACTCACCGCGGGCTGCACGCGGCGGATGGCGCGCGGCAGGAGGCCGGGCGCGAGGCAGGCGGCGACCCGCGCTCCACGCCGGCCCCGCCTGCCTCCACCACTCGAGTGTACTCACCGCGGGCTGCACGCGGCGGATGGCGCGCGGCAGGAGGCCGGGCGCGAGGCAGGCGGCGGCCCGCGCTCCACGGCGGCCCCGCCTGCCTCCACCACTCGAGTGTACTCACCGCGGGCTGCACGCGGCGGATGGCGCGCGGCAGGAGGCCGGGCGCGAGGCAGGCGGCGGCCCGCGCTCCACGGCGGCCCCGCCTGCCTCCACCACTCGAGTGTACTCACCGCGGGCTGCACGCGGCGGATGGCGCGCGGCAGGAGGCCGGGCGCGAGGCAGGCGGCGGCCCGCGCGCGCTCCACGGCGGCCCCGCCTGCCTCCACCACGCGGGTGATGGCATCCGCGAATACTGCCGTCTCCGCGCTCACTTCCGTCACCGTGCTGCCACGGCGGATGTTTGCTTCCGCCTGACCAATGTACAACGGTTGAACAAGTGTGCTGAACTCTTTGTAACATGAGGTTAAAATCACTAGCACAGATTATACATATACTATTATACTATACTAGTATTACAGATATTTCTTTGTTTTTTGTGACTTAAATGGCAAAATTGTTTGACCTAGATTTTTATTGATGATATACAAGGAGCATGACCATTATTTGATTAGTTCATATTCAGTTAATTAATTAATTTTACACTCAGATTGCTAATAAAATATTAATAATTCATACTGTCAGAGCTCAAATGATATGCCTCTGTAAAAAAAATGTATTTTAAAACAGTAAAGAAATATGTAAATGTATAATTATTTGTATGTATAATACTACCAAGGTCAGCATGTTACCATTATACCTGATTATCAGTTACCTAACTTATCTACAAAAGCAAGATAACTGCTATAATTTTGAATTTCCTGCTTCAGTCAACCAGCTACCTTAACCCATTAGATGGCATTAATTTGCTTAACAATAGATGAACAATTAAAAAATGAATGACTGGCTTTCAATAATTAGCATTCATTGAGTTAAATTGAAGCTGACAGTATTTCAACAATACTCAACAAGCAGTGTATGTTTAAATCTGATATTCTTACCTGAACAGCTAAATATTTGGCAAGTAGATCAACTCCTTCCTCCGCACATCCAATTTGTGGAAACAGTTTGAACAGTTGTTCAATGCTCACCTCATCCTCTTTGCGAGCTGCTTCTTCAAACCTAATTTATAAGAAAAACTTTTTGTATAAATTGAATAAAAACATAGATGGTGGTAGTCATTTTGGTTTCTAAAATATTGTCTTACTTGCGTACTAAATGCTCCCTCAGAGTATTGGCAGCTCTCATCATGGCATCTCGAGGGTCTGCTGCACCGCGTGCCTGGGCTGCTGCAACGGAGCCAGGGTCCATGCTAAGAAACCTGGACACATGGGCAGCTCCTGAAGAAAATACATGTTGATTTTGAGCTACAGGTATTTTTTAACAGCTATGATGAATGCCTGAAAATAACAATACTAGAACACCAGTAACTTCTATACCTGTCTCATAATCATGTGCTTTTATTGCAGCTTCCACTCCAGCGCTGCATAACTGTAGATCTATGAGATCATGGACGCGCCGCTGGCATTCTGCTACTCTTGACTGCCAATAATAAATATTTTACATAGATTTTATTGCCAACCTGCACTGTCCAACATTTTAAGAGGAATATCAAGTGCTCACCCTAGCAAGGTCTAGTTGCCGCACTTTGGCGCTCACATCTCGAGCCAGAGCTGCAGTTTTATCTACCATATCAGCTGCAGTCTGAGCATCGCTCTTTACTTCGCCAAGCTTCGTATACGCCTGACTTGCTGTCCGAAGCCGCCCTTCTAGAGTGCATGCTCTCGAAAGCACACCGCTCAAGGCTTCGTCTACTTCAGACTGTGAAATTACATGAAATTAAGATCATAAAAACTAGTAACATCAGCATCAGATAGAACAGAACACAAACAAACCTCTTCTTTCTCAATATCGTTGAGAGCTTTCTGCAGGCCTTCCTCTGTGGACACATCATATTTTTCTAACAGTAAACTCAAAGACATGTTGTTGATGTTGTGAAATTTTTAAATACTTTAATTTGGCAAGCGTTATTTTCACGCAGTATCCTGTCAAAATTTTACACAGACTGACTAGATTTGTTCATTCCCCAGAGTGCCAACCTAGGATGATACCATATTAATACGCGTAAAATTGGCCAAGAAACGTGAATAGGATGCTTTATAATCTTCTACAATGGTCTGTGGATCTTCAATTTGATTTACATACTCTTTGAATTTGATTGTGGTTTTTCAGCTAATCCGTTTCTTTTCTTTTCATTTGATCTTTTGTGGATCTTTTCCATTCCGAGAGTTACCGTTTATTCGGTCGGCGAAAGCTAATATAAATTGTTTGTTTCAGAACTAGCTTGTGTGCGTACGTCATGTCCAATCCCATATCTAACGTAGGACCCTAAGCATTCTACAATAGCTCAAAACTAGCGTTGTGTTATGGTTTAAGTACCTATACCTGAATGCACAATGTTCACTGTATATAAAACTATTTCTAGGCATGGCATCGATTGCGTGATGGTATAATCGCACAACGACCGTTACAATTAATACCTATACATGTAAAAAAAATGGTGACATGAAAGCAGGTGATTCACTTGCTCCCAAGGTAATCTAATCTCTCAAACAAACATAATCAGTCCAATACTTTGTTGATCTCGGGAAGATTTATAGTAAGTGTGCAAAACATCTAAATCTGCATTTTTGCATAAAAGCAAGAAACAATAATGTTTTACATCTATAATAATTATATATTATAGAAGGGAAGGGATGAATGTTTGTGTAACTCCGCCTCATATGTTGAATACAATTATTATGATGCCAGTCCTCAGCCCGGGTAAAGGAGGAAGGCACAAACATTACTTCCTTCTATATACCTAGCTATTTTTATACCCACAACTTTGGAATAAAGTTGTCATGATACCTTGGAAACTGTGTTAAATTGGCATTGCGGCTCATGTTAATGCTTCATATAAAAAGTGGTACCTATAAGCTTCTTTTATTCACCACACATACATTGCTTTACTTGTGTGAAGGTATAGGTGGGTCCTTACATAGTTTTAATACAAAGTATAATAATACATTCAAAAGCATTGCACTAATTAACCTAGGGGTGCCACAGGTCCAAATCCAAGTTCCCGTGGCATCCCCAGGGAAGTCACGGGCCCGGCATGGCTTCCCCCTACATCTCAATAAGTTTAAGTGTTCCAATTGATACTGTGATTTGAAAACATTGTATATGTAACAGTATTATTTATCACCGGGTAAGCAACACATTAATGGCATGTTATTATTGATAAAAGTATTATGATAAATGAATACTATCAGCTATGGTACAAGTAAAATAGGTAGTATGATAAATATTATCCATGGCTATGGTGACCTTTTACCATCAGGAGAACCCTAGTAGGCTTTTTTACTCCTGTAGCATTAAAAAGTACCTATTATTATGGTGGTAAGGATAAGGATTTAGCGGGGCATTTGGTGGAATCAGCATGTGACCAGAATGCGGGCATCTACTTTGGTCAAAGGATCAGCCATGCTATACAGAGGGGCAACGCTGCCAGCATTATGGGCATGTAGGCAGATTCTACGGATTGCTTGATTTGATTGAACTATCTAGACCTTTTCCAATCTATACCTAGTTCAAGATTTAATTTTCTTTGGGTTGTTCTTTTTGGTATATTCCCAGTTGCCCCAACATGGTTTGCCCCCGGGTGGCAACTGGGAATAAAAATTCCCAGTTGCCACCTGGTGGAGACTGGGAAGCTATTGCCCCCCACTTCATTCGCCGTACATTACTGCGTAGATCGCCAACCCCTTCAAATGTAATCTATACATTGTTCTTGGGGGAAGCTCCGCCTCCCTCTGCACTTGCCGCCACCTGCCCCCTCACTTAGTCCGCCCCCTCTTCTTGCACTGCCTCCCCCCGCACTTACCCTCTTTTCCCCAAGAACAATGTACAGATTACATTTGGACGGTAATGAAAGGGGTTGGCGATCTACGCAGCAATGTACGGCGAATGAAGTGGGGGCAATAGCTTCCCAGTCTTCACCGGGTGGCAACTGGGAATTTTTATTCCCAGTTGCCACCCGGGAGCAATCTATGTGGGGGCAACTGGGAATATACCTTATTTATATTTATAAGTACCTAGGTAGGTTATTTATTTACCTAGTTCAGATTATCATTTAAGATAATAATAAACTTAACTAAGTAGTAATATTTTAATTTTACTAAATCAATACTGTAGGTAAGTATAATAATTAGTGACGTGCCGAATATTCGGTAATTTGAGGGAGGCCTATGTTCAGCAGTGGACGTCAGGCTGATGATTAGGGATGTTCCGATACGAGTAAGTACTCGATACTTTTCTTTTGATACCAAGTACTTTTTAGCATCGAATCATTCTTTCGATACTTACTTGGTATCGGAAAGAAAGTACTAGTATCAAATCGAATCAATGCTGCTAAGTCAAAACAGGATAGAATTACCAAAAATTTAATGCCAAGCTGCTTTATTTCACCATTATATATTTTGTCTTTAAAGAAGCATAGTATGGCCATATGTGTAATAAATACTAATAGTGAGTCAACTCGGCGGCTAGACGGAGCAACGATGGGGTGCGGTTTGAAAGAGAGTGGAGGTCCCCCCCTGCCCGCGACGTCTGCGGTAGTACCGACCGGCTTTGCTTGCGTGTCGGTACGCCTGTTCAGACATGTCGCTTACACAGAACATGTTGCATGGATTGTGTTCAAGCTACTCTTGCGATCCGTTAGTATAGAATATACTATGGAACTACATTGTTTGCCTAAAATTTGATAAAATTGAATGCTTACTAAGAAGTACCTACCTAGATCCTACTTCAAGAAAATGTGTATGTACTTATGTATCGATTTTAGCCGCATAAAAATTCTTTGTTAGTATAATACTGAATCAGTGAATTAAGAGCCAATAAAACGGCTTAGCTTGAGGCAGTGTCCTGTCAACAATATTGCAACAATGACTTTGAAATTAATATATGGTAAAGTTCAGGACTAATACTACTGCAAATGTATAATGAAAACACGAATTAATAAAATTTTCTCGATAAAAAAAAATTACAAAGTTACCTCCAAACTGTACAAATAAACAGCGATTATTCAATGAATACTTTAAATAAGATCATAAAACTTTGTGTAGTAGTTGAACTAAATATAATGGAGGGCTTATGTATAGCGGATTTTTAAAATACCCTTTATATTCAGTGTAATAATAAATTACCTAAACTATTGCGCGTTGGAACCAGTTTAACTTAGACCGCCCCTGCTGCTCGGCCCCTGGCTCATCCCCGCTTTGGCCTAGTACTATACATCTATTCTGTGGCTTTGACTTGAATTCGCGCTGGCCTTGCACAAGCCCTTAAGAATTCTTCTATTATACGTATATTGAACGTACTACGTGAATAGAAGAAGAATACTTCGACCTTTCTTTTCGTCCAAAATACGAATAACTATATAACGAAGGTTTTCAATCAGTGTGTGTTGCCAGTGATGACTTATGGAACTGAGACATGGTCTCTTACTATTGGTCTCATTAATACCTAAGGTCAAAGATGCGCAGCGAGCATATATGCTCGGTATTTCCTTGCGAGATGAGATCGTGACTTAAGGAGGAGATATACAGGAGAACTAAAGTGACCGCTATATCTCTTAAAATTAGCAAGTTGAAATGGAAATGGCAACCCACATCGCTCGTAGAATCTGGTGAAAACTGCGGGGAGCCGATAGATACAGGCGAATAGCCGCTCAAAGTGGCGCTCTGTGGGGGAGTCCTATGTTCAGCAGCGGGCGTCTTCAGGCCGATCATGATAATACTACGTAGTCTACGTATAACTTGAGGTAAAATACTGAGTACTTAACTGAATCGAGATACCATCATAAAACAGTAGTGCGGTAATGTAAAGTAAAAAGCACGCGTCCGTAATATCTTGGATTATGAACCTAAAAGCGGTGTGATAAGAGCCACTGTACGAACAACTGTGACAAAAATAAATTATTACGAAACACAAAATTATTATCTAAGAAAATGTTTTTCTGACAACCCTTGCTTATTTTTAGGGACTAGACGTCGAGACGGTCTTGTAGGTATTTTGCGGTATAACAAAGGAGTTGACCCACTATTAGTACTTATTACACATATGGTATGGCCTAACATTAAGTCAAGTAGCCTAAAAAAGTGTTTTTCTTTTTTAATTTATAGTTAGGACTAAAACCACCCAATTTTTTATTTAAGCAGGATTAAATCGAATGTAAATTTTATTCAAAGCGTTAAATACACTTAATACACACCTCTACAGATATAGTACGGTTAAGGTAGTTGTTATACTTATTTTTGTTATATTAAAATAAAACTAATTATTCTCCAGATACCTACTCGGTATCAGAAAGAAAGCACTTGTATCGAATATTATCAAATAAAATATCCTAAACGCATCCTTAGTGTTCCGATGTCTGATTCTTCGCGCCAAAACACTTATGAATGTATTTCAGTCAAAGAAACAACAAAACTTTGCTGCAATAAAGTGAAATTTATCTATTTATTTCGGTTTTGATAAATAATAAAAGATGTATCGATATGAGTACGTAATAGGTATCGATACATTTAGGGTATTCATATGAGTAGTATCGAATCATGATAAGAGTACTACTCATATAAGTGGGTATCGATACTTTGGTAGTATCGGAACATTCCTACTGATGATGATTCGTAACGTAAAGCATGTTTGTTAACAACTTCTGTGGTTTGTTGGTTGAACAGGTCAGCTCATAACTCGGAGGCAGCGGGTTCGATTCCTGCTACGGTACAAGTATTTTTGTACATGAAAAAAAAGCGCAAATACCTACATGTTCTGTGCCTGGGAGTTGTGGGACTATGTTCCTCGTAGTTCCTGGCTCCCTAGATACAGGAAATTCTAGTTAAAGTCCAGGATCTATGTGTGTGTAATCGTTGGGCATTATTATTTTTCATGTTCGATTTTCAGCCAAATATTCGGTAAAATTGCCGAATAATTACCGAATATACTTTTAAATAATTTCCGTTAAATATTTGATCGTGGGTAAGCACTCATTCTAAGATGATCAGAACTCTCGCAAGATTTTAATATTTTTTGTAAATAACCAGGACACTAATAAATAATGGTAATTTTTGTTACCGAACTATAGAGCGTCATGTCATAGGGTGCGATTTTGTTCAATACTTAAATTATTTATTTAGGTAATTGCAATCACAGTACAAAAATACGCAAAATGCAAAGTTTCACACTTGTTTCCAAGAAATCTGTTATTTTAATTTTGTTTGAAATCAATTCACTAATGAAATTTAAAATTTTATAAGAAATGTTCATGTTATTGATAGTGGACTAAAATAAAAAATAGATCCCTTGCAGTGGAGCTTTTGTTGAAGTTTTATGGCTTTGAATGTACGCCAAGGATAAGTGTATAGTTCGGCCGAATATTCGGTTCGGTAAGCGCTGAGCCGAATAGTGTGTTATTCGGTTTGGTTCAAAAACCCATGTCCGGCGCATCCCTAATAATATTGGTATATTTTATGATATCACTAAAACAGTTTATTTTTACTACTTATATGACACTTATGACTGGTTTTACTTTAATAAAATTGTATAACAAAAACGTACTTTATTTTATTTATATACCCTTTCATCACATGACCAGCCTATAGTAGTCCACTGCTGGATATAAGCTTCTCCACAGCACGTCACTGAGCGTGGTCTTCGGCTCTATCAAGGCCCCTATATTCGTGCGCAGTAGGTATTTAGCGCTATCTCCGGCAAATCGCGTGAACGCGCATTTCAAATGAACTTCGCAGTGCAGATTTTACGTCACAGTATAAACTTGTAGCAGTAGCACAAGAACAGCCTGGTTAGTTTCATACGAAATTTTATCATGTTCTTAAGTTCATTTACCTACTCATACGTGTATGAGCTTTTTGTTATTGTACAATTATTATAGTGTCAATAAATAAAGGTAAATAAATTTTAATTTTAAGGTACGCTTATGTAAAACGTATAAGATAAGAGGATAATAGCGTATACTTATAGGAGGAACAAACATAAGAACTTACTTTGGCATGGTACCTAATAGTAGGAATAAATTACAAAAAATATTTTATTCCCTGTTAGGTAGGTATTTCAATACCCAATTCGAGAAAGAAATGGTTTTAATGAATTAATACATGTAATACGGTACCTAAAGCTCGCGTTTAATGAAACGAATAATTCAGCCGAATATTCGTTTCGGTGGGCGCTGAACCGATAATGTTCGTTTCAGTTCGGTTAAAAAACCCATATTCGGCGCATCCCTAGTAGTTACGTACCTAGGTAGGTACTGTAATAGAACCCCTATCTTAACCTAATTATAATAAATTAATAATAAAATCACCGGATTACCGAATATTCTTAACCAACCTTACGACGCTAAAAGATTAGCAAAATTTGTTGACTATTTTGGGCTACCTATTAATGTTTATGGCCTTGTGAATCGTCACCTAATAAATGGTAGAACCGTACGTTGTGATAATGTAGTAATCCAAATCCTTTTAAAGTAATGAGACAATACCTAACTAGCTCCTAACCTATTCAATAATATTAAATTAATTTAAAATATCCATCGTTCTACAAATAATTGCAATTTAATCCCCTGGTGAACACTATTCCTATACTCTGAGTAACCGAACTGAAATTTCCACATAAAATCATATTATGCACCAATCAATATACTTCCTACTATACTTTCGAAAGGTTTCAATTGTAGGAATGAATAATTTTTTCCTGCAAAAAATTGAACATTATAGTTCCTAGTCATAAACAAAACTGAAAGTAAATTAAAGCTTCATGACGAACGTATGTTGAAATTAACAAGACAAGAAAGTGAAACATAGGTAAAACGTAAGTAAGTATATTGCTAACTGAGTTTGAGTTTGTTATATAGCAAAGTCATAGTAAACTCTATTTGTTTATCATAACTCTGGCATAGGAGCCCCGCCACCGCTCCAATGCTGTGGGTCTCGACTACCTGGCTGGTTAACCCTCCACTATTTAGTGCTTGAAATTTCCCACACGGAGGTACCGTGTGTGAAATTCCCCCACACTAAGAGAAATTTGATTTTACTAAATTTTGTTCTATTTATCCCAAGTCAGTACGTCAGGTACCCCATCTACCTATTCTTATCTACTTATCTAGTTTGGACTCCAAAAGGTGCAAGGGACAAGAGGACATTATTTTTTTCCAAATCCTAACAAAATAGACATCACCTTAGTTAATTGTGAGTCTATCTAATACGTACTACATTCGGTATAAGACAGACTCTAAAAATAGCTCAACTTTCAAATCTCCTAGTTTTCGTCTAAAGATTATCAATATTATCGTAGATTCTATATCAACAGCATGCAGTGGACTAAACAGTAGTATTAATTTTAACTGTAAATATTTATTTGAATTCAATGATCTGTTAGTGATATTCAGGTTGTCTCTATTTTCCAGAACTTGTATTGAAAAGTAATCTAAAACCCGTTTATATAATTTAGGTATTATATTTCATAAATATGAAATATTATAATAATATGTTTTTTTGCCAGTAATATAATAGATTATTAATGCTGTTTTCTAACAACAAGATATTCTCATTCGAATCTTTAAATTAGCTACCCCTATCCGTTTGGTAAGGAGATCACTAACAGGTACTGCTGTGCTTGACCCAAGACACGAAGGACAATTTCTTATCACTAGTACTTTAAATGTTTCTTATAGAATAAATAGTAAAATTCTTATTGAAAATTCAATCAAACAAACCCAACTCTGAATTCCACTAAATTGATCTATAAACAAACACGATCAACCCTAAATTATGAATAAATTCCCGGTAGTTACTTAACTATTGTACAAGCATTACCTATTTCGCAACTAGAAAACAAAACGTTCGTTTCCTTGTAGGAATATGATCCCTCCAACTCTGCTAAGTAAAATTCCGCCTAGAATCCGCTAAGAAAATACCTATCTTTTTATGCATATTGTAATAACCGTGTAGGAATAGAACCTTTCTCATATCCTCCGTAGAACATCGCAAAACCAGCTAAAGAAATACCTTCCTATACCACAGAATAGATATATAGTACAACGTACTTTTACCACAAAATAGATTTACAGAATTAAGTATTTATACTAATATGATCCGCAACATTAACGACAATAATTTTTCAGTTGAGACTAAGTCACGAAAACTAATGTGATGAATCGTATTCAAACACATTCTCCTTTCTATCTCTACTCAGTTCCGTAGTTTCATGAAAGCTTTTGCCTACTAAAGAAATGCCTACTTATACCTATACAGCATTGTTCTCTGTACATTAAACCTTCAGTGATCACCCAGCTTTCCGCCAAAAGCAAGGTCCACGACAATCTAGCCCTACAATAAACACCCACAGCTTCAACCTTCGAGAAAACTTGGATTATAATTTTATAACTTTGATAATTTACGTATTGTATTTGCACTTTTATTTATTAGTATTTTATTATAACGAATTTATCTTTAGATGTATTTTATACCGCTTTAATTTATTTATTTATTTATTGAATTTTATCTATTTCCCTAACACTATTATTTTTCCGCGATTTTCAATATTTTATCCCTAACTTTCCCCTCCTACGTGTGTATGCCTCGACTTATAGCTTTTCCCTATACACTAGTGTGTACCCCCAAACACTGGAGATTGCTACAAATCTCACATTTACTTTTAAACGTGCATGTCTGTTCTCGGTGTGTGCAATGAGAACATACCTGATCTAACCCTATGAGAGAACGAGCTGTGACAAAAGCTCTCCAAAGCTAAAACCTGTTGCCACCTAATTTTTATCTTGCATGCGGGACCGGGGTCCATGGGCAGCATACAAGACAAAACCCTATCACTTGGGACAGTTCAGCTTAATTTGCATTTAGGATCCGGGTATCGTATACACGAAGACGGGACAGTTAATCTTTTCAGCCCTCCTTTCAGCCAGAATGCAAACCAAACCAAAAAGGTGGATCCAGATCCTATAACGGAGGCAAAATCTGGTGCAGGTCTCCACATAACACGCGAACTGCATGCCCTAAACAAAATAAGGGAAGACAAGCTTCGTTGCAATGTTTCAACTTATCTCTTACTGAGTTCCTGGACCCGAGGCATACTTCCCCCCAGATCCAGAATTACTTGAGAGGGCGAAGCTAACTATGAATTTAACCGTGAATTTCACGTGCATTTTTTACCAGGTTTCGACTTGCGAATCCCGTGAATCGTTTTTTTTCTGACCGCGTTTGACAGCTTGACAGATCTCAAAATCCTATTATATATCAAAAACACTTTAAAGGTAGAAAGGTAAAAAGGTAAAACTAAATATAAAGAAGGTTTGATTTCTTTTACTATTACCTTATTTTACCTTTAGATAATCACTTTTACACCTATCTCTACATTTTCTCTATCAGTTAATGCGATGCCAACGGCTATTTCCTTTATTTTTGAACTAGTCTTTAAGCATAAAGTGCTTCAATGAAATTATTTCAGTATTTTTATAATTTAGGTAAAATTTATAATATTTGTGATGTGACGAGACAGCCTGTATCGTTACAGTACTCTACATATGATTTTCTTGACACTAATTCCAGTGTCCACAAAAAGTGTCCCTCCTCATGCCATGCATTACGTAGCCTGTTGCCCTGTTGGTAGACCTAAGTAAAATCTATTTATCTTTTAAACTTTAATATAATTAGGTGTATTTCAAACAAAATCCGATTATAACTTAGAGATAGGTACCTAAGTGGAAAAAACTGAAAACTGTTACCTAAACGGTTATACGCGTCTCCTAGTAGGTAGGCAGGTAGGTACCTACTTGAATAGTTATTGACCTTTTCTTCCGTAAACATGTATTTTTTCTTTTATGATTAGGTACCAAGTAGGTATAGTAGTAATCATAGCTTTTGTTCAAAGTCAACAATAAGCATTTTCAAGATTTTCAAATGATAATAACTAATAGGGCTGACTATTTTTGTTTATAATATTATTATTATAAACAAAAATAGTCAGCCCTATTAGTAGTAGTAGCGTAGACATGCTCTTGGCAAGTTATTTTAATACAAAATGTTAACTCGACATTAGATAAACTTATACACTAATTGCGTAAATAAAGCCAATGATGAATGAACAATTGATCAGCTGATTACGCTACGCGACCGTGTGTACAACACAAGAGCCTTGTACGTATGGCACACTTACTAATGACCAGTAGCCTAGACCCCCTACTGTAAAGAGAAAGAAATCGTAGCAGAGCTCATTTTATGCTGGTACTGCGTGAAAATAAGATAAACATTGGACACGCAGTGGCACACATAGACAAAATCGTGAAATTTATCAATGAACTATACTCGCATTTCCATAGATTTTTATATAGTGTGTGTGGGTGTGCGGCCAGTAGATGAGCTAATAATTTAACCGTTCTTAGCACATTTGCGGACCTTTTTAGCATATTAGATCCATACAGAAAACAGAAGGTAGAATAAGCAAATCAAAATGAACTAAAAGCTTAAAAATTATATGAATGTTTAAAATTTACGATTGCAATTTTTTTCTGAGGTTTTAAGTGATTTACGTTGGCGGAAAATGAAATTTATGACCGTGAAAAGCATCCTATTCAAGCCCTCATTTAGAGTTGAATATATATGTTATCTATACAAGTTTCCACAGGTAATAAATTCAAAGTTTCCATAGATTAAATACGGCTTTGACATTGACATATTACTGCGTGCAAATAGTGGCAGCGGTTATTTTCACGCAGTATCTTGTCAAAATTTTACACAGACTGACTAGATTTGTTTCCTTGGTCTGAGAGATTTGTACATTCCCCAGAGTGCCAACCTAGGATGATACCATATTAATACGCGTAAATTGGCCAAGAAACGTGAATAGGATGCTTTATAATCTTCTACAATGGTCTGTGGATCTTCAATTTGATTAACATACTCTTTCATTTTGATTGTAGTTTCTGCGCTAATCCGTTTCTTTTCTTTTCTTTTGATCTTTTCCATTGGGTTACCGTTTATTCGGTCGGCGAAATCTAATATAATTTGTTTGTTTCAGAACTAACTACTACAATAATAAAAACTAAACTAAACTAAATTAAACTAAGCTAAACTAAACTAAACTAAACTAAACTAGCTACACTACCTACTACAAAGAACACTTATGGACTGTATAATAGCCGCGATGGCCTATAGACAGTCCAAGTGCTCCAGCCCACTACCGGTAGGTAGCGTACCCAACATGCTGGCCGCATTGCCACGTTGAATTGCAATGCTGATGCGTTGGGCCAAATAAGTGCCAGCATTTTGGTCACGCGTCGCATCGACCAGGCGCTCTGATAGACTTTGGAAAACGCGATGAGCTCCCGGTCCCCACGGACCCAGGGTCTCAACACCAAACGGCTCAAATATGTAACCGCTACCGAGATTACCATATTTGCGCCGTTTTAGCTGCTCAGCAGAACATGCTTGTGTGGCGTACGTCATGTCCAATCCCATATCTAACGTAGGACCCTAAGCGTTCAACAATGAGGCTTTTTATTTAAAAAAAAACGCTAGTTCCGCTTCTTTTCTAGATGGCGCTGTAAGTACATAGTTTAAACCTTTCAAACTACAGAGTAGTCTAAACATAAGAAAATGCTTAGACTACCTACAAAGAAATGTCAAATTCAGTTGAGTGAACCACGAGTACATTGTCTGTAGTATCTCCTGAGTAGTCTGTGGTGCATTCTTCTTAAGTAAATTGAAGTACAGCAGAACTGCGAGACAGATAAACGTTAATATTATGAGCCAAAATAAAGCCGAGCTATCGCGCAACGAAAATAAAACAAACGAAACAGTTTAGAGTTGTCAGTCAGTATCGTGACACATTTCCTATAACCTGTGGTGTATGCTTGAAACAATGACAGTGACAGATTTTGGTAAAACCACAACTGGCGCCATCTATTGGGTTATACATAAAACACCATTTCTTTTTTTTTAATGATACTCCTCATAGCTCAAAACTAGCGTTGTGTTATGATGTAAGTACCTATTAACCTGAATGCACAATGTTCACTGTATATAAAACAATTTCTAGGCATGGCATCGATTGCATGATGGTATAACCGCACAACGACCGTTACAATTAATACCTATACATGTAAAAAAAATGGTGACATGAAAGCAGGTGATACCTTTGGGTTTCACTTGCTCCCAAGGTTATCTAATCTCCCAAATAAGCATAATCAGTCCAATACTTTTGATTTAACTTAGGAAAATATATCATTTTATATTTAAGGTCAGGTGGGGTAAGTGAAACATACTTTCACATCTATCCACTTTGTGAATTCTGCTAGGACGCTAATTTTTTTTACACATAGAAAGCCTAAATCTGAAATGGCAAATGACGGCAATAAATACTTTTTTTTTTCTTGTATTTTGGCTCCACACATAGTGTATTTAGCCAGTGTCAAGTATTGTAATTTTCATCGTGCATGTGAATATTTCACGTAATGTCAAGTCTTAGTCACAGTCATAGTCGAGTCTAAGTCAAGTATTCATAGTCCAGTCTAAGTCATGCCCCAGTAAAGTGGTGGCAACTTTACTAGAAGCTTCTATGGAGTTTTGGAAGCAACACGAAAAACCACGTTTCACCACATTATATCACTTGCCCACACTCATGCTCGTAGTTCAGCACTTAATGCGTAAAATGCCACCAATTTTAAACATTAACACTAGAAAAAGCACAAGTTTTGAAAAATATTACAATGCAACGACGTGAACTTTTCCGTGTTCCCGCCAAAAGTCCCCAATAAATACTTTTCAAGAAAATAATTTTTGAAAATTCAATTTGCGTGAACGAACCATCACTTTAAAAATGGTTCACGGTTTTGACAGAAACGTCCCGATTCAATATTCTAACGGTAGGTTGATTGGCGTTTGACTATTTTGCAGTTGACTACATTGACAGTTTTGTTTTTATTATCTGTTACCCGCAGTCATTTTATTAGGTATATAATAGTAGCTGCCAGGTATCACTTTATTAGTTTAGAATCTCCATCTCTTTCTTTGGGTGCCGTATAAGAGCAGACTAAGGGACTATCCAGAGAATGGGCAGTAGCATTATCCTTGGTACATTATCAAAAAAAGCCTTACTGAGCTGGCAACGCGTCGACAACGCCCCTAGTGTTGCAGATGTCCATAGGCTACGGTTACCGCTTTCCATCAGGCGGGCCGTATGCTTGTTTGTCCCTCTTAATATTAAAAAAAAAAAAAAAAAAAAAACTTCTGCGATGACAAGCTACTTGCTAAGCGAGGTGATTATGGCAAACCTCCGTATAATCAGCGTCTAATATGGTGTTTTATGGGCATGCCTGTGTTCAGCACTAGACGTTTTCCAGCTGTTGATGGAAATACGTGATTTTCGCCCATGGGACATTTACAATGACATTTGTAATATAGTAGGTATTTGATTGATTTTATTACCTGTGTCGTATGTGACTGCAAATACTAACCCCACATTACGCGCCGTTTCATGCATTCTTTTCGTGTAAAAATGTACATAAACACTATTAAATTGCTTCATGGCATCAGCCAACTTGTGTTTTGTTAACTTAAACTTAAAGATAGCTGATATCTTTTTATTTTATAACCTAGCAGAAAGATTGTGTGACGCGTGTGCTAGAGCATTGAAACCATTTCGCCACATAACATAGAGCTAAACTGCGTGATTTATTGAATACGATAGGGTTTCACTTAGGTACTCCTTCGTTTCACTTACCCCACCTGACCTTACATTTTAGTTTTTACAATAAAGAAGCAGTGAACACTGGTAAAACATAAATTCTAGGTATCAAGGTAAATTACTCTATAGATAGAGCAAACGAAATCGCCCATTATCTACCCAAAATTTTGGGAGACGTTCTTATTCAGGCAGCACCTCGTGTGGGAGCAAGAAACAACTAGGCGGCCACGCGAAATAGATTTCTACTAGTGGGAATTCTGTGGTTCTATCGTAGACATTTAAAGTTATAATCACTTCATTTCACAGAGTATGAGAATACATACCTTGTGTTTTTTAAAACCGAAACTTTGCGAACGAAACTTCGTTTCTTCCACACTCCACAGAGTAGTTTTTTATAAATTGTCTGGTGGACAAAAAGTCTGATGCTTCTGTAAACATAAAAACTTGTGAAATAGGAAGATCGATGTGCCGTTGTATGTTATACATTCCACGGGGAGTTTAATAAGAGCTTATCGCTCCCTTTCTGATAGGATTTCATTGTAGTGTGGCCAAAGAATCTTCAAAGGTAAGGACGAGGGCAGCGTCGAGTCTTGACATTGCCTATAACTAGTTGTAATGGTCTCGAGGACGGGTTATCGCGGGTTGTTGTATGCAGGTGTGTTGTGGGGTGGTTCAGGGTGTGTTTGGGTTGCAGATTGACTCCGTGTGGGGTTGGGCTTCACCCCCGCTGCGTCTGCAGCTGGGCAACGCACGCGGACATAAAAGGTGAGTGAACTTTTTATCTTCTGCAGCCACCACCAACAACTGGCACAGTTTTAGAAAACAAAAGTATCATTGTTTTGAAATACTGCTCTTTCCTCTGAATGTTTTGGTTCCGTGAAGTGGCTGGCGTCATTTGTATTCAGCGGGAGTCAGCCAGACAGCTGTGGATCCGATACAATAACGTAAAATGCATCAGCTGATCAAAAAAATGTTTTTGTTTGTTTGAAAAATTCCAACTGCTTCTATTGACCAATACGTTTTGCTTCACATAGCTAGTAGGTACCTATGTATTACTCAAGCTATTGCAATGTACCGAGTGCTTTCTAGGTCATCAGGTCAAGTTGTTTGTATTTATAATAGAGATATCAGATAATACAACTTACCTACAAGGTAGGTCATACTTGTTGTGTGACCTTTTTGGGATCTAATTGAACTTTTGATGTTTAAAAATACATTTTAGAGGCCATAGAGGTGGACAACATCTATAATATTATATATATTTTCAGACTGAATTATTATAGGTACTTCTGTATTTATTTATATTAGATGTTTAAATTAAAAAAGTCAATTTATGAATGATCAAAAGAAAGTAGAAGTATATATATATATCATTAGAATGTATTGAACAGCCTCTGTGGTGTGGTTGTTGAGCAGGTCGGCTCATATAACCCATAGGTTGGGGTTTGATTCCCACATATTTGTGCACAGGAAAAAAAAACCTACTTGTGCTGTGGGACCATGGTCCTTGTAGTTCCTGGGGAGACACAGAGAATCCTAGTTAGGGTCCAGGATCTATGTATGTGATCTTTGGATGTTATTTATTTAGTTACATTTTTCATCTACAATAAATATGTGCGTAGTACCTATGACAATAATAATAATAATGATGATAATTAGTTATATCAAATAATGAATTGATAATTGTCATAATAAAAAGAATAACACAAAATTATGAAAGCAGATAGTCATTAACTTTCACATTAATCCTATCCTTGGCCTTAGTTGACCTTCATTGTTTTTTACATGATCATTAGTCACTGAACACATTTCTAGGGTAAACTACGATAACATCTTACACACCTCACACACATACACATTACACTACACTTTTAAATACACCCAATTTGATATATTATGTAATTGCATCGCTAAACAGTAAGTACAAACAACAAAACATAAGTCATAAAGGTTAAAATTAGATTGTTTCACCTTGCAGTAATTTGTTGGTTCCTTGATGCACAATTACACTTACATAAATGAAGGTGTTTATGTAAGTATGACTAAACCAAAACAAACTGTTTAGTAATTATAAACATAATTTAATTACTTATGTAAATGCAGTCAATTATGCTTGACAGACTGTGGAATGTGATTATAAGACTGTATGTGGTGTTGATTGTTAAAGACCTATTAATAATGTCAAAAATCAAGACATTTTCAAATCCAAGAGATTTAATACGGTATTTGAGGAATCATGCTTATTGCAGGTAATGCATCTTTTTCTCAGCTGTAAATTTTTCCAATGTGAATTTTGCCCACATTCATAAGTAGTGGGCTGCCTCTGATAAGAATTAGTGTATACATACATAATTACATGCTAAAACTTAGGGCCCAATCTTCCAATCGCCAGATAGTGTTATTATTCTTAGCTTAAACAGTTTTAAGTGACGATTAAAATGTATCCAAGAACCCTTCATAATCTTAATATTACGATCAGCTTAGGTTCTACTGGTGTATACTGTATAGAGCTATCTTTAAATAACCAACTGGTAGGGTAGGTAACGGGTTCCCAATATCAAAACAGATCGTTATCAGTAATTGAGCCAGTTAATGACACTAGAAATTTATGCTAATGTGAATAAAAACAATGAACATACAGTCATTCACTTTGTTTAAGTCTCAATTTAACATGGTAACATAACTGACTGAAATGGTCCTGAATTTAGATTGCAGATTTGGAATTAGAAAAATACTATTTGTTGTCCAACTGAAATAAAATTGTCATTTAGCTTGCAGATTCCGAATTAGACAAATATTTATAACTTTTTATCTAATTACCAAATATCTAGATTTTTAGTGCTCATGGAATGTGTTTGTTTACTTCGTATTTATTGTTATGTGCGGCTGATGTGACAGTGTTGTGTTGGTCCTGCATAGGATGTATAGTAGGTTGTGTGTGTGGATACGTAGGATGGGTGAGGGCGGGTCGCCGGGCGGCGGCGGGCCCGCTGGCGGCGGTAGCGGCGCGCGGCTTTCGCACACGTCGGAGAAGCACCCACGCGCCATCCTCGCCGAGCTCTCCGCGCTGCGCCGCCATCGGGAGCTCTGTGATGTCGTGCTCAACGTCGCTAACAGGAAGCTCTTTGCGCACAGGTCTGAACCTTTATAATTATGTTTATACCATACTATTGTTATTCTTCTTGCACTGATGTTTCGCTGGGGGGTGCATTCCCCCTGCCAGCAGCTACCCGAGCCATCCTATAGGTATTTAAAAAATTTGAGCCATCCTAGCTCCTTGAAGTAATAGTGTGTTGCTAGGCTGCTGGCACAGCTGCTCCAGTGGCTTTGATGTTGGCTGTTGGAGTGATGATGATTATGATCAGGTACCATACTCCAAGCAGCCGACGCAAACGTAAGGTAGGCAAGCGCGCCATCTCTCGTCATTCAGTGGTACCGGAATTACTACCAACAAATAGTTTTACCTGTCTAAATCAAGTTCTATAGATGTCTGTGCTTAATCGGTACAAAAACATAGTCCTTAAGATTTCCGCAGTCACTGGACACGTAACCATAGCTCAGATGGGAGAGCGTCTAATCCGGTGAGTCAAATTGAAGCTGCCTATCACAACCATTCTTTATGATTGGGTTAGGCATTACACATTATTACAGATTTGTCTCGAACAGCAAAGGGTGGAGCCATGTGTACACAGCAGTCTAGCCCTTCACTGATATAAAGAAACTAAACAATTATGTCATTAAATCACATAACATTTACTGTAGAGCAAAACAAGACAAATACTATTGTATTTAATTATTTATTTGTATTTATTTTACTATAAAAGAAGAACTGCACCGATAAGAAAGAATACACAGTAAATAATACGCGTCAATGTCAAGCGTGTGCAAGATGAGCAGTGTCCAATTCGTAAAATAGAGGTAGAAAGAGAATGAGTGTGTTAACCTCCGGTGTCTAATACGGTTGTCAAACTCATGTTTACATAGCAAATACTATACGCTCATTGGTTGAAGACAGCCGATGATCAATAGGCAGCCAATGAGCATTCAGTATTTTTAAGTTGACATGCGTTTAACTTTAACAAATGTACATGAAACCGGGGCATAGTAAAACCTATTTTACACCAAAACAAACTGGTAATTTCAGAGTGATCCTATCAGCATGCAGCCCGTACTTCCGCGCCATGTTCACGGGCGAGCTGGCGGAGTCCC
The DNA here is from genome assembly GCA_910589525.2 of Ennomos quercinarius. Classification (NCBI taxonomy): domain Eukaryota; kingdom Metazoa; phylum Arthropoda; class Insecta; order Lepidoptera; family Geometridae; genus Ennomos; species Ennomos quercinarius. The sequence goes on from OU342491.1 coordinate 938,633, forward strand.
GCGCCACCGAGGTCACCATCAGGGATGTGGACGACCAGGCCATGGAGCAGCTGGTCGAGTTCTGTTACACCGCACACATTGTGGTCGAGGAGAGTAATGTGCAGGTACATTGTCGACTTCAATGCACAGTATGAATGAAATCTCAACTTGAGTACCAATTTAAGTTCACAACTGAGCGTCTGTCACTCTATAATACAGACCTGTATCTCCCTAAAAGACGCGACTTAGCGCAGTAAGATAAGATGATAGTGTTCTATAAATTTTATGTCTGGCCTGTTAGCTCAGTTGGTAGTAGCTCTGCCTTCTGAATTATAGGTTGTGGGTTCGATTCCCACCTGGGACAAACATTTGTGTGATGAACATCGATGTTTGTTCCGTGTCTGGGTGTTACATATTGTATTCTATGTATGTATTTACAAACAAAAAGTATTTAAGTGTTGTATCAGTTATCTGGTTCGTATTAGTTTGGGGCTAGATGGCGCTGTGTGAAATGTCCACGTATATTTATTTATTTTTTATTTAGTGGTGTCGTCAGTTTCGCAACCATTTTTTTAAATGTGAATGAATGACGTTGTTGCGTCCCAGTCGAGATCACAACACTTTTAGTAAAAGTTTAAGTTAAGAGTTTATAGTAAATAGTTTATTAGATACAAAGAATACAGCTTACAGTAGCTGATTCTCCCACTCGCGCGTGTTACGGTGACGGTGTATAAAAGCGCACTGTCTTATTGAGTGAAGTGTAAAATATGCTTAATTGCACAAGGTATTGTACTTTGTACATATTACCAACCCCAAAAAAGAGGGTGAAAACACGAGAGAGAGAGAATCGGCTGTACAAAGTCAAAGTTAAACAAAGTAAAAAGTTAAAAAGTAAATAAGTAAAAGTTCTTAAAAATGTATAGGTATTAAGTATAGTAAAATTGTATTTGTAAAAGTAAAAATATGAATCAAAAGTAAATTCGACATCATCGACGTGTTTCCGCTGATGGTGTGGCCGCGCCCGTTCGCGCTGTGCCGTAGCTAGAATCGCTGCCGCTCGTGCTTCATCAATGCGCGGGAGTGGCCGCTCCGTGAACGAAGATGACATTCCGGGTTGGCGCGATTTCTTACTTGTAGTAGGTTTGCGTGGCTGCAGTTCCAGCGTTACAGTTTTGGGAGGTTCTCATTCCAGCTTATGTAAGTTTTCTGTCTAACGTTAACAGCGATGTATTCGGCTGATACAAGTACATATTTCGTAGTTTCAGGTTCATCTTTTGGTTTCAGGGGCAGAGGGATGACTCGATAGAGAGTAAAGTCTTCGTCACTCGTCAGTGGAATGTGAATCTCAAACATAAAGTACTCGTTTGTAACTCGAGCCTTCACGTGCAGCAGTTTGTAAACATCCTTTATCTCTGCTTGAATATTTTCTACAGGAAAAGTTAGAGTTTTCGCAGTTTCCCAGAGATCTTGTTAAGTTGTTTGATCAGGTTGGCTGGAGAGAGGAGATGCACATCTATGTGGCCTTTGTAGACGTCAAGAAGTGCGTTGAATAGCATCTGAACATTCTTCAAGTTCGTCAGTAGTAAGTGAGCATTGAGCGATACTGAGCTAGTAGTAGAAGTAGTTAGTTGCCATTACAGTTCCAATGTTCGACTCAAGTTTCGATAGTCTCATGTCAGTGTTATTCATGAACTTATTCATGAGGGCGAATTGTTGGCGAATGTTTTCTTCGTTTTTCTTCATCATCTCATTTTCAAGTTCGATAATAGTCGTTTGGTTTTTCATGAGTTCAAGCAAGTATTTCTCGTTGTTCTGTATGGCTCGAATATCTTGTTGGTATTTCTCGGCAAAGTGTTGGACCAAGATTCCAAACAAGCTGTTCGCTAAGGATCCCACACCATCGATCAGAGAGCGTCTTTTACGATCAGATAAATGCTTGTGCGAGGCCAGTAGAATATCGTTGTAGTAGTTAAGTTTTTTCATCTCATGCCATAGTTGTCGCGTAGTGCTTTCACAATATCTTGGATCTAGTTTTTGACATAGGAGTTGCACATCTTTTAAGTGGTTTTCCATTTCTTGAGTAGCTTGCCAGTAAGTAGTTAAGTTGTAGTATGTAAGTAGGATCCATTCGTCGTGGATTAGTTGTATGTTTCCGATAGTGTCGTAGTAAATCGGACGCTCGCGGCCAAGGTCAGTAATTTGAGTGCTCGACGGTATGCCTTCAGTGACGTCAGTCGTTGCACAATGCGATCCAGTTATCAGTGCAACTAACGTTAGTAATGCAATAATCATGGTGATGAAACTATTTCTTCCAGTACGTCTACACCTGCTGCGCCTTGGCTTTGAATGCGTATTTGAAGCATCATTGCTGTTTTGCTGATCTGAGTTTTCAGTTTTAGCTTCAGGGTCAAACGGCAAAATTTTTGCAAGTTTCGTGATCGGTCTCTTCAGTAAACCAGTCTGGGTTTTTATAGTGGTTACCCTGACGTGTCCATCTTGTCCTGGGTGTAACTCGACTACTTTTCCCATAGCCCATTTTCCTGGTGGTAGGTTGTTCTCCTTCACCAAGACAATGTCGCCTTTTTCGAGACTTTTTGTAGGTTTTTGCCATTTGCTTCGCGCCTGTAGTTGTGATAGATAGTCGCTCGACCATGACTTCCAAAATTGATGCAACATGTGCTCATTTAGTTGCCATCTTTGGCGTAAATCGATGCTCCGTTCGTCTTCGTAGTTCGATAGCGGGAGTGTCATCGTAGGGCTTCCAGTTAAGAAGTGCCCAGGAGTTAAATAGTTATAAAAGTCTTCTGGGTCCTCAGTGAGTGGACATAGAGGCCGCGAGTTCATGCAGGCTTCTATTTTCGTTAATAGTGTGGCGAATTCCTCGTACGTGAGTTTCTGATCTCCCAGGACCCGGCGTAAATGGTACTTCATTGAACGTACAGATGCCTCCCAGAGCCCTCCTGCTGTTGGCCAAGCTGGTGCATTGAAATGCCACTCTACTTCTAGCTTGGCAATCTCGTCGAAGAACTCTGGTGATAGTTCAGTTTTGAAGAGTTCATATTCGCTTTTCAGGAATTTCGAAGCTCCAATGAAGTTGGTACCACAGTCTGAGTACATATGTTTGGGAGTTCCACGCCTTGCGCACAGTCTTTGGAAAGCGGCGATGAAGTTCTGAGTGCTCAGGTCAGAAACGAGTTCAATTGTCACAGCCTTGGTCGCCATGCATACAAAAATGGCGATGTAGCCTTTCGAAGTTTTCACCCCTCTCCCCTTGTTTAGTTTGACATCCACATGTCCAGTGAAATCCACCCCCGTATGAGTAAAGGGGCGGGAGGGGGTTGCTCGTTGACGTGGTAGGTCGGCCATGATCTGGTAATTATCAGTCGGTATGTATCGGAGGCAGCGCACGCAGCGACGTAGTTGAGTTTTCACCACTCGATTTCCTCCAACGATCCAGTATCGCTGTCGTATGTAGGCGAGCGTAAGTCGCGCCCCGCCGTGGAGGGTTGCACCGTGTGCCTCTTCAATGACCAGTTGAGTCAATCTTCCGTCTCGTGGTAAGATGACGGGGTTCTTCATGCCCAATGGCAAGTTAGTTTTGTTCAGGCGACCACCGACACGCATAATTCCTTCTTCATCCACGTAAGGATTCAGTTTGAAGATAGGACTCTTGTTATTAACAGTTTGTTTATTGATCAATAAGTTGCATTCCGGTTGTAAATCGCTTCTTTGCATGTGTCGTATTATTAATTTGTTTGCACTGAGTAGTTCGCTTGTTGTGAGGTAGGTAGATAGCGCGTTATCGGAACGAGCGGTGTCAAGTTTCGCCGCTGTTGTCCGGGCCTTTGTAATAAAGCGCATGATCCAAGCAACAATGCGCTTAGCTCGTGCTAATGAGCTGCATTTGTGTAGTAAGTCGGTAATTAAGTTATTATTATTTGACTCTTGTAGGGTTGTCACTTTTTGTTTCTCATCAATGTTAGTTGTAAATAAGCAGTTCATTGTTTCTTCATGCGAAGTTTCCGTGGTAATCTTATCTTCTTTTGGGCCATTCCACCATAGTTCAAAATGTTGTAGTTTCTTTGGCTCTACGCCTCTTGTTGCACAGTCTGCAGGGTTGCTCTTAGATTCAATATAAGACCATCTCTCAGCTGGAATCACTTGTTTGATCTTCTTCACTCTGTTCTCGATGTACCTTTCCCATTTAGTACTTTCTCCCTGCAGCCATGCCAAGACAACCTTTGAGTCACTCCAAGCCCACATAGTTATGTTGTGTTCGTTCAGCGAGTTCTTCGCTTTGTCCATCAGTTGGGACAGTAGTAAAGCGCCGCATAGTTCCAGTCGTGGCAAAGTAAGTTTTTGAGCGAGTGGGGCAACCCTAGTTTTCGCAGTGAGTAAGTTTAGTGAAGGTTGCCCGTTTTCGTCAGTGACGCGCGTGTATATAACACACGAGTAGGCCTTCTCGCTTGCGTCACAGAACCCAAGTAGTTCGATATTTTTGGCAGTACTTCCAATCCATCTTTGAATTTTTATAGTTTTTAGTTGAGGGATTTCAGCTCTTAGTTTCAGCCATTCTTCTTGGATTTGAATCGGTAGTAGCTGATCCCATTCAAGTGAGGAGTGCTGTTCCCAAACTCGTTGAAAAATTAATTTTGCAGTTACAGTGACAGGGGAAAACCATCCCAGTGGGTCGTAACACTGTGATATTTCGGACAAAAGAGTTCGTTTAGTTAGTGGCTTTGATTGCTCTTCTATGTTCCAGTTAAATGTGAATGTGTCCAAGTTAGGATCCCATCCAAGTCCGAGCGTTTTCTGAGAATTTTCATGTTTGAAGTCAAAATTACAGTTTGAAATCTGATCTTCAGTTAAATTCTTCAGTAGTTCAGGGCAGTTAGCTGACCATTTTCGTAGGTTCATTCCGCCTCCATTCAATAGTTTAATTAATGTTGTTTGTAGCTCTATCGCGCCTTCAAGTGTATTATGCCCACTCGTAAGGTCGTCGACATAAAACTCATTTTGCAGTATTTTTGCAGCTGCTGGGTACTTGTGGCCATCGTCTAATGCCAGCTGTTTTAAAGTTCGCATTGCGATCCATGGAGCGCATTTTGTTCCGTATGTCAAAGTGCATAAGGTGTATTCTTTCAATGCGTCATGTATAGAGGGACGCCATATGATCTTTTGCAGTTGTTGTTGATCTTCAGAAATCCAAATGCATCTATACATCTTTTCGATATCGGCCGTAAAAGCGTATTTGTATGATCTCCATTTTAAAATCAGTGCTTGGATGTCTTTTTGTAGGTTAGGGCCCTTTTCCATGAGTGAGTTCAAGCTTTTTCCAGTTGACGTCTTGTTTGAGGCGTTAAAAACTACTCTAAGTTTAGTAGTAGTTGAGTTTTCTCGTAGGACGCCGTGGTGAGGTAGGTAGCATTCAGAGCCTTCCCTCGTAGATGTTATTTGAGACGACGGCTTCATATGTTCCAATTCGGAGTATTCGTTTATAAAGTTTTTGTACATAGTTTGTAGTTTTTCGTGTTTAGTTAGTCGTTTTTCTAGTTGTAAGAATTGTGAGACCGCTGTAGGCCTGGATTTTCCGAGTTCGGATTCAAAGTTCGGTTTCATTGGCATCTTCACGACGTATTTCCCGTCATAGCCTCGTGTAGTAGTTTGTTGGTAGTGAGTTTCACAGTAGTCATCTTTGTCCATGTCCTCAGTTCCGTTAATTATGTCCTCGTTCACCCAGTATTTTGATATCTCAGTTAGATCTACGATAGCGACATGGCAGTTAAATGTTTGCAGCTTCCCACACAGAATCCAGCCCAGCTGAGTTTGCTGTGCTACTGGCGAGTTCTGATCTCCTTTCAGGACGCCGTCCATGATGATTTGTGCGTAGACATCAGCTGCTAGTAGTAAGTCGATGGAGCCTCTTAAATTGTAGTCTGGGTCTCCAAGTTTTAAGTTTTGTAGATGCGGCCAGTTAGCCTTCTGGAAAGTTGAGTTGGGTAAGTTATTGGTAAGCTTCTTCAGTATCAGAGCCTCCATGTTAAAAGTGTAGTCGCTGTGTATCGACTTGCATGTAAGTTGTAGACGGCCCTTGCAGTCTCCAGATACGGATCCCACACCAGAAACCGTGGCATTGAGTTTAGTACGTGGCAGCCGCAGTAGCTGAGCCGCGTTTTCGGTTATCAAGTTCACTTGTGAGCCTTGATCCAGTAAAGCTCGAAGCGTGACATAGGTGCCATCAACGGCTTTTACCTTTATTTTGACAGTTGTCAGAAGTATTTCCATGTTCAAAGTAGTTAGGTGATGAGAGCTTTGTTGCTGGGAAGTTGATGGTTGAGGACGAAAGTTTGTTTTTTCAGTCTTAGTTGGCTCATGTGCTCTTTTTGCCAAGTGCAATAACGTGCGCTGCCTCCGATCAAAATGTTGCGTCCCAGTCGAGATCACAACACTTTTAGTAAAAGTTTAAGTTAAGAGTTTATAGTAAATAGTTTATTAGATACAAAGAATACAGCTTACAGTAGCTGATTCTCCCACTCGCGCGTGTTACGGTGACGGTGTATAAAAGCGCACTGTCTTATTGAGTGAAGTGTAAAATATGCTTAATTGCACAAGGTATTGTACTTTGTACAGACGTGACGAGCTAGTTGTTCGCCTGATGTTGACGGCTGCCCACAACAGACAGCAGTATCACTTGAAACTTTAAATGAATATAGTTTTGCGTGACACTGCACTGCGCACGTCATCATGAGACAGTAATCTTATTACTAGACTGTGTGATCAGATCATAAGGTCTCACTTGCCCAGTAATCTCACTAGCTACAATGCTCTTCAAATCGGCACCATTCATATTCTTAATTATCGCTTGTCGTATGTTCCTAAATGTGCAAAGAACCGCAATATACGGCTGCGATTGACCAGCCTGCTATCTAATGTTTTATCCCACTCAACCAACACTACATCTCTCTCTCTCTCTCTCTCTATATATCCAGGCTCTCCTCCCAGCCGCTTGCCTGCTGCAGCTGCAAGAGATCCAGGACGTTTGCTGCGAGTTCCTGAAGCGTCAGCTCGACTGCTCCAACTGCCTCGGCATCCGCGCCTTCGCAGACACCCACTCTTGCCGCGAGCTGCTGCGTATAGCTGACAAGTTCACGCAGCAGAACTTCCCTGAGGTGATGTTACGACTTGTTGTTGCAGCATGTGGCTACTGCCCTGGGTGGGTCTCGCAACTCCATAAACAGACAAACGATTCAAATTTTACTATGACCAAACTAATTTTGTCTTACATTCCGATTTCTTTCATAACAACGCCCTGTCTCCAATTTTGTTGCGCCCGAACCGGGGTCCATATATACGCGGATCTACTATATCGCTCGTGCATTGCGACATTTTGAAAGATATTAAATAACTGAATGTACTAACGATAAATCTGGCTAAACTATGTTCTTGTGAATAACATTATAAACATTCAACAAAACACGAATCCAAACAAGTTTTCATACACAAAAACAGTATAGAAAAAAGTAAACTTTGATACCGTTGTATTTATGAAGTCTTGTTTGGATTAATATAATATTTTTGTTAAACATTTGAGGAGTGACGTAACAAAAAATGATAATTCCATAATGGAGGACACAACATATATATGGAGGACATTATGGAATTATCATGTTTTGTTTCGTCACTCCTCATTTGTAATGTTATTCTCGATAACATAGTTTGGTCAGATTTTTCGTAAGTAAAGTTCCAGTTATTTAATATCTTCATAAATGTCGCAATGCGCAAGCGACATAGAGCATCCGCGAGCATGGGGAGCCTTAAGTTCTTTACTTACTCGTGCTATATTTGTACACTATGGAAGACAAGCAGCCTTTTCTTCGTTATCCGGGATCAAAAGCACTTGCGTTTATCTCTCGTCCATAAAAAACTGAAATAATGCACTGTGTGTATTATTTCTTCTTTTTTGTCTGTTTGTAGAGTTTACACTATAAACAATCTGTCTGCATAATTTTTTTGAAATCCGCCCCATCCCATGTTTGTGGCGATATCACGGTACGCCACAGGTGTAGTTTTGGTTTAACGTGAAAGCTGCACAATCAGACAAACAAACATTCAAACAGACATTGGTGTCAATTCCAGTCAATCCTGTTGTGCGAGAACCTAACCGAACTTAATTTGATAGTCGTGAATTGGCTATTGCAGATTTTTAGAACTGTCTAGAACAGATTCTTAGCACTGTCTAATCTAAAGTGAGTCCACGCCCAGCGGCCGACAATGGTTCTCGTAGTTCCAGTCCTAGAGATGCTGGTCCCCGCAGGTGATGGAGAGCGAGGAGTTCCTGCTGCTGCCAGCAGCCCAGCTCATCGACATCGTGTCCTCGGACGAGCTGAACGTCCGCTCCGAGGAGCAGACCTTCCAGGCCGTCATGTCCTGGGTCAAGTACAACGTGGCCGAGCGGAGACAACATTTAGCGCAGGTGTGGATCACTCAATGGTTTGGTTCTGTTGTCTGATACTTAAGTTTTTTTTTCTTTAATTTTGATGGATGTTTGAATTATTTCATGAAATACTTTCTGGCGATCTTAAGTTACTTTGGCAGTTGTAAATTTCTACTAACAATGCTAAAAAAAAGAAAAACTGATATAACTATTGGAGGTTCTTTGTAGCTTTGGTCCTATTTATTCATGGCAACGTGTTCCGTAGTTGCAGAATGCATAACGCGACGGCCGCGATGGTTGATTAAACTCTAAACGAATAGTATTCATAAACCTGCCACCTGCCTCTGCCTGGGCGCTGTACATTTCTTAAAACAAATTGCCCGTAAAATAAGTGCAAATCTCACACTAAAGGCGAAGGCGGCCAATGATGCGCTCCTTACAGTCTGATGCGAAGCGTATCGCTTGCCGCCTTTGAGCGCCTCGGTATTCTGTAACCGCTTGCTTAAGCTGGCAGCTGCAATTGTCCCGGTAACTCCTCTCCTCCTGTTGAGCCCCAAGTTCCTGTCATGGAGTCTCCCTCCCCCCAGGTCCTGCAGCACGTGCGGCTCCCCCTGCTGAGCCCCAAGTTCCTGGTGGGCACGGTATCGTCGGAGCTGCTGGTGCGAGCGGACGATGCGTGCCGCGACCTGCTGGACGAGGCCAAGAACTACCTGCTGCTGCCCCAGGAGAGGCCCCTCATGCAGGGCCCCCGCACCAGGCCCCGCAAGCCCACGCGCCGCGGTGAGTGCCCCGCCCGGCCTGCCAGGGACGCTTCATGGGGGAGGTCTACGTGCAGCAGTGGACGTGTTGTTGTGACCTGGTCTCTCAGTAATGTTATGACTGGACCGCGGTGATGTATCAGGGTGCCGTGCGCGGGGAACTGTTGCCGAGCGAGCGCGGAGCGTTACCGTTTCTGTTTGGGCAGTAATTATGTTGTATGTCGGCGGACGTCTAGCTGTTCTTCTCTACAAGTCTCATTTTTCAACCGATTTTATTTGCCTGTTCAGTATTTGGAAATTCTTCAAATTGGCAGAGCTATGGCGTTTCAAATGTAAAAAACACCATGTAAAGTATTTCAGATGGTTTTGCAAGGTGTACAGCTCACAGAACCACTACTTTTATAGCTTCGAACGACACTAACCGTTATGGATGGCCGCGATGCTTTGATAATGATAATATTTATTTTCATAATTATAAAATTGTAAGTCAATAACAGAAAATCAGGTGATCGATAAGCTCGTCGCATCAAGATCTACAGCTCACTGGGCCGCTAGTTTTATAACTCCGAATGACACCGGAACTGTTATAAGCAGATAAGCAGCCGTGACGTTTAACATCAACCAACTGACTAGCTCGTCGCGCTATTCACTAACGGCCTTATTAATAAACGCGTAGCAGCTTGGATTAGTTATTCCAACTTATGTCTTTTTTGTCATTGGAATATTGAACTCGATCGAAAAACACAAAAGCCTGTTTAACCGATCCAAATCTTCCCCACGTTTACTAACAAGGCGGTATGATGATAAATATGGTGTCACCAGGCGAGGTACTGTTCGCGGTGGGCGGGTGGTGCTCGGGCGACGCCATAGCCTCGGTGGAGCGGTTCGAGCCCACAAGCGGCGAGTGGAAGATGGTCGCACACATGTCCAAGCGGCGCTGCGGCGTCGGCGTCGCCGTGCTGCACGACCTGCTGTATGCTGTGGGCGGACACGACGGACAGTCCTACCTCAACAGGTAACCGCGGCCACGGCTCGTGCACTCGTGGACTTGTCGATTGGCGCGGACAGGGTGGCTACCAGAACGGTTACGCGGTAGGGGTGTTGGTTTCTATAGGTAACTGTTATTCTAAACGAGTAACTTGTTCTTCATAATTAACCTGTTCCCAACAAGTGATTGATATGTAACCTTAGGCGGCCCCTCACTGGATACACCGATTATCGAATCAAAACTGCGGGAAGCCAATGGATGCAGGAGGCAAGCAGCCTTTCAAAGTGGTGCTCTATGGTGGAGGCCTATGTTCAGCAGTGGACATCTTCAAGCTGATGATGATGAAGAAGACCTCAAAAATTAACTTGTCCCTAATAGCAACCGTTTTGTCCTTATCGTCTAACCTGTCCTCAATAGTAATCTAGTTGGTTCTACAGGTTGCCTTATTGTTCTAAACAACTAATGTCATTGTTCTCTATAATCACCTGGTTGGCCCAACAGGTAACTTTATTGCCACCGCAAAGTAACTTTGTTGTTCCTCAATAGGTACCGTCGTTGTCTCCAAAAGTAATTTAATTGGTATAAAAAAAACTAGGTAATTTAACTGCCCCCAGTAACAATTTTACTCTGTACAATAAATTGGAAATGTCTTCAAAATGCAACCATGGTGTCTTCTAAAGGTATCGTTCTTAACGGGTAACTATTATTTTCAATAGGATTTTTCTGCAGGATTACGATCCGGAATCAGTGCCGTAAATAGGGCGGTGCCATCGGTGCTCAGGCACAGGGCGTAGACTCTGGGGGGCGCAAGAATGGCCAGACCAGGCAGGACTATTATTTTTTCGGTTTGCTCCTGATAAGTTCCCGCTGCGCCCCTAGTGCTCGATTCCAACACATACGTACCTACATGCCAGTATCATCAAAAATTAGACAAAACATCGCGCTCATTTTTTTGCCAGCGTAGAGCGTATTTGTGTTTAGTATTTATCGGAGTCAAGCGGCCGCCCGGCTGCCGCTTAGTCTCCGACCGACCGCAGTGGCCCAAAAGTAAATCTTAAGAGTCTATACAACGTCAAAATGCTTAAAATGGCTAAGCATGAGGCCGTGTCCTCATTGTACTGACTAACATGTAATTTATGTTTGAATTGTCATACGCGTTTTTGAAATACAATCCGACAAATATAAAAATTTTCGCGCTCGCTTCGCTCGCGTATTTAATGTTTTTCCTATCTTTAGTTTTATAGCAAGCGCGTTGGTACTGACTGACATGTAATTCATGTTTGAATTACTATACGCGTTTTCTGAAATGCAATACAGCAAATATTAAAAATTTCGCGCTCGCTTCGCTCGCGTATTTGATGTTTTTGCTGTATTTTGTTAGCAAACGCGTTTGTACTAACTGACATGTAATTCATGTTTGAATCGCCATATGCGTTTTTTGAAATACAATTCCGAAAATATACAAATTTTCGCGCTCGTTTTGCTCGCGTATTTAATGTACTTTTAGTAGATGTATAAAGTCTAAAAAAACAAGGGTGCAGTTATAGAAGCTCGCACAGGGCGCAGAAAAGGCTATTTACGGCACTGTCCGGAATGAAGAGATCTGCAAGAGAACTAAAGTGACCGATATAGCTCTTAGAGTTAGTAAGTTGAAGTGGCAAAGGGCAGGCCACATCGCTCGTAGAACTGACAACCGATGGGGAAGAAAGGTTCTCGAGTGGCGACCATGAACCGGAAGACGCAGCGTAAGCCCCCACTAGGTGGACCGACGATCTGGTGAAAACCGCGGGGAGCCGATGGATGCAGGAGGAGAGCAGCCGCTCAATGTGGCGCTCCCTGGGAAAGGCTTACGTTTAGCAGTGCACGTCGTCAGGCTGTTGATTATTTTGAACAGGCAACCATATCGTTCGCGGCAGATAACCTTGTAGTGTCGTGTCGGCTCACTGGCTCGCTGTCCCCGCAGCATCGAGCGGTACGACCCGCAGACGAACCAGTGGTGCGGGCTGGTGGCGCCCACCTCCTCGTGCCGCACCTCGGTGGGCGTGGCCGTGCTGGACGGCGCGCTGTACGCCGTGGGCGGCCAGGACGGCGTGCAGTGCCTCAACCATGTCGAGCGCTACGACCCCAAGGAGAACCGGTGGACCAAGGTACGGGGGCGGGGAGGCCAGGGCGGCTGCAGTGCCTCAACCATGTCGAGCGCTACGACCCCAAGGAGAACCGGTGGACCAAGGTACGGGGGCGGGGAGGCCAGGGCGGCTGCAGTGCCTCAACCATGTCGAGCGCTACGACCCCAAGGAGAACCGGTGGACCAAGGTACGGGGGCGGGGAGGCCAGGGCGGCTGCAGTGCCTCAACCATGTCGAGCGCTACGACCCCAAGGAGAACCGGTGGACCAAGGTACGGGGGCGGGGAGGCCAGGGCGGCTGCAGTGCCTCAACCATGTCGAGCGCTACGACCCCAAGGAGAACCGGTGGACCAAGGTACGGGGGCGGGGAGGCCAGGGCGGCTGCAGTGCCTCAACCATGTCGAGCGCTACGACCCCAAGGAGAACCGGTGGACCAAGGTACGGGGGCGGGGAGGCCAGGGCGGCTGCAGTGCCTCAACCATGTCGAGCGCTACGACCCCAAGGAGAACCGGTGGACCAAGGTACGGGGGCGGGGAGGCCAGGGCGGCTGCAGTGCCTCAACCATGTCGAGCGCTACGACCCCAAGGAGAACCGGTGGACCAAGGTACGGGGGCGGGGAGGCCAGGGCGGCTGCAGTGCCTCAACCATGTCGAGCGCTACGACCCCAAGGAGAACCGGTGGACCAAGGTACGGGGGCGGGGAGGCCAGGGCGGCTGCAGTGCCTCAACCATGTCGAGCGCTACGACCCCAAGGAGAACCGGTGGACCAAGGTACGGGGGCGGGGAGGCCAGGGCGGCTGCAGTGCCTCAACCATGTCGAGCGCTACGACCCCAAGGAGAACCGGTGGACCAAGGTACGGGGGCGGGGAGGCCAGGGCGGCTGCAGTGCCTCAACCATGTCGAGCGCTACGACCCCAAGGAGAACCGGTGGACCAAGGTACGGGGGCGGGGAGGCCAGGGCGGCTGCAGTGCCTCAACCATGTCGAGCGCTACGACCCCAAGGAGAACCGTTGGACCAAGGTACGGGGGCGGGGAGGCCAGGGCGGCTGCAGTGCCTCAACCATGTCGAGCGCTACGACCCCAAGGAGAACCGGTGGACCAAGGTACGGGCGAGCTGTACATGCCCGGCGGGGGTACTTCGACTGTCAGTTTGATAGTCTCCATACAAATAACACTCCATACATACAACGATTTTTTGACCCCCTATTTTTGTTAGTTTTATTAATTGTGGCTAAATGAAGAATTTGGCAGGAAGAAGAAAAAAAATTTGGTTTTTAACGATAACTTGAGAAGTACTGAGTGGTAAAGTCTGATACTATTTAGATAAGCTGTTTAAAGAATAATCTCGAAATTGTTTTTGGTGCCTTCCGAAAAATTATATTGCGAGTGTAACATACAAGTTACGCTCGCACAAGCGTATTTGATCCATTACATAAATAAATGAAGTTCCTCAAAAATATATATATCTCGTTAATTTCTTATTCTGCTTGCTCCGTGTAAAGAACAAACTTGTGCGAAGGCCGTCCGTACAGTGCGAGGCTCCCGGCCGCAGGTGGCGGCCATGACGACGCGGCGGCTGGGCGTGGCGGTGGCGGTGCTGGGCGGCGCGCTGTACGCGGTGGGCGGCTCGGACGGGCAGGCGCCCCTCAACACGGTGGAGCGGTACGAGCCGCGCCTCAACAAGTGGACCGGCGTGGCCGCCATGTCCACGCGGCGGAAACATCTCGGCTGCGCGGTCTACGACGGACAGATCTACGCGGTCGGCGGCCGGGACGACTGCACCGAGCTCTCGTCGGCGGAGAGGTGACGACTGCGGCTTTACATCGCCTCTTAACGCGATCCAGCGCGGGTGGCGTGACCTGTAGGAATCGACATATCTCTTCTCTCGATGAAGCGTTTGACCACACGAACACAACACAAAACAACGACGTGTTGTGAAAACACAACGAAAGGTTTATGACGTCATCCCCGTAATCGTTTATTGGTCAAACATCTTCTCGAGAGAAGACATATATTTCTTTCCTTTTTTTCTTTCAAATAGGATAATTTTAGCATTTTTACAAGTCAAGCCATGGCTTAATAATTTACTTCATTAGCCAGAAGTCGTCCACGGCTGAACACAGGCCTCCCCCATAAGTGTCAATTCAAACAGAGCAGCAAAATGCTCGAGCAGTTTTTAAGTGCTATTGGAATATCAACCTTATGCCATTTAGACAAAGTTGAAAATAGTATGCAACATTAAAATAGGTAAGATTTTAATGTTGCATACTATTTTCAGCTTTGTCTAAATGATATAAGGTTGATATTCCAATAGCACTTACAAACTGCTCGAGCATTTTGCTGCTCTGTCTGAATTGACCGTAAAACGTCATTTAGAACTCTTGTCATAGGGAGAGATTTGCCATAATCACCACGCTTGGCAGGCGGCTTGGTGATCATAGAAGAATTTAATGTACCGAGGAGAATGCTGCTACCTATTCCATGGATATTCCCTCAGCCGACTCTTACGGCACCCGCGGGAAGAGATGGGGAACTAAATAATTATGTACACCTAACTAAAAACAAAAACCCTAAATACTAAACCAAATAAAGTAAGTAAAAAGAGATTATAAACTGAAAGATAACTAAGGTAACTAATTACTGTCTACTGCTGAACATAAGCTTCGCCCATGGAGCGCCACTTTGAGCGGCTGCTTGCCTCCTGCATCCCCCACCTGTCTCTGAACATTACACAAATAGTTCCATCCTTTTCCGCCAAGTTTTGTCAAGTACCCGTAACATGTCCAGATACGAGCCGAGCACGGACACGTGGTCGCCGGTGGTGGCGATGACGTCACGGCGGTCGGGCGTCGGGCTCGCCGTCGTTAACGGACAGCTGTACGCCGTCGGAGGGTTCGACGGCACCGCGTATCTCAAGTCCATAGAGGTGGGTCTTATGGCCTTGGTTATATGACCTAGAATGCAGTAGCGAATACCTTTCGAAAGTTCCTTGTGTTATTCACGTGGTCAGTCTTTAAACAGATTGTGCTAAGAACATCGCAGATACGCCTTATCTTTGTCGGTATAAGCAGATCTTATGTACATGGTTATATGGGCTAGATTGGAGCAGTACAAGTCGTTCGAATCATCATTCTAGATAATTTAAAGATATAGTTAACAAATCATAATTGATAGATCTATATTCGATATGAAAGAAAGCAGAATAAAATCTTGATTTTTTAATTGAAAGTTATGAGGCAATTTTTTTATCAGTGCATATTTTTAGGAAACAAAATGTTTTCATCATTCACAAAAGGTCCTTTCCAAGGTCCAGTGAATGTGCTACAGTGTGTATCGCACCCGCAGGTGTTCGACCCGGAGTCGAACCAGTGGCGGCTGTGTGGAGCCATGAACTACCGGCGCCTCGGCGGCGGCGTCGGCGTCATGCGCGCGCCGCATCATGATGCGCACTATATATGGTCAGTCAACATTACACGCGCTCAGCGATACTACACTACGCGCAAGACTATACTGACTGAACATTACACTTAATGAGCAAACACTGCATGCTGAACGATTCCCGACATACTGGTCAATACTGCATATTCGTCAAACAATATTACACGATTAAACAGCAAACTGAACAACGCTACTTGAAGTAAACAACACTACACTTAATCTAAAGAATGTTGGACGAACGGACGCCAGTACTAAAAGCTTTTAATCGTTTAATCAATTATTGTTATGCAAAACGCCACAATATCAATTATTGTTATGCAAAACGCCACAATTCGTCTAGTTATACACTAAACCCCTTACTAATAAACATTATGTAGCGGATGTATAGTTATTTAGTGTTTTGTCTTTCTCTGTTGAGTTTGAAATGGGCATAGATAAAGCAAGAGAAAACACGTGTGTAGCAATTCCACTATTATGCAGTGTTTATTTGTTAAGGGGGTTACTAACCAACATCACATTGACTAAACAATTACAGTGAACTGAACAATACTGCACTAACTGAACAACCAGGTAGCGCCTGAACAATACTACAGCATCTGAAGAAAAATACACCAACTCAACACTACACTACTCGAACAACACTGCACTAACTGAACAACAATACACTAATTGAACAACAATACACTAATTGAACAACAGTACGCTAATTGAACAACATAATTATAGTAACTGAACAACATACAACACTACACAGCAGGCGATTTATGTTCGTTCAGTTCTTTTCCTAACTTTGATTATTTATTGTTCTTTTTTATAGATAGATTGAATAATATAGATAGAGTGTATAATATGTCCATGTGTATGTGTGTAATTGTAATTGATTTTGTCGTTTTTTTATGTTATTTTTGTCGCAAAAAAGTTTGTCCTGCAGTTAGACGAATTACAGTTAAGAGCCACTATTTTACAGTTTCTGATGATGTTACTAACTGTGATGTGTTTGTTCCAGGAACCGAAAAGACTCTGTGGTGTGAGCCACCCTCGCTGTATTATATCGCCACTCCACTTATCATGTTAAGTCGTTACTCATTTACTTTATTTTATTGTTAATAAAATGCTCTATAATAATTGACTATTTATAAATAATGAAATTACAAATTCTAGAATTATTAACATGTTTTTTATTTCACAAATAATAAAAACTTAGTCTAAAGTACAGGGTACATATTATCTTATCTGTCGTCTAAAGTATGGAATTTCTATGATGGAGCTTGATTAATTTTATCTTCATTTAAAAGGCTTCATTTATAAATAATCTCACAGTCAGAAATTATCAAAAAGACCATGCCCACAGCGTATGAGTTTTATGATGATTTCATAAACTTTTTCGTCAGTCCGTCAGAAGCCTTTGGGCGGCCTAAAAATTCTGACACCAGGGCTGATCACTTGCCTACATGAGAAGAAGAAGAAGACCATTCTCGTAATTAATATCGTAACTTAAAAGCTTTTTGAGTTGCGCTTCTGAGCTCCCTTCAACAACCACGATAGAATGGTTGACACGCTTGTTATAATTTTTATAATATAATTATTCTCCTGAGTTATAAAGATGCTAGACGGTGCAAGTCTGCATTATAATTTGTTGGACATTATTGGTCAGACTGGTTGAACATTGTTGTGTATATAGGGACTGAAAAGTATAACGAAACGTAAAATATAACTAAGGTCCCCACGTTCGTTATATTTTACGTTCTTCGGTATATCAGCGTCAACGCTGTATAGTACATTATATTACTAGTTCCATCACTAATGCGGAGTGTGTGGCGGTGGCGAGGTGGCCTTATCAACCGTAGTTCCGTTCTCTTCCGTCTCTCCACTTTCCCCGTCCCCCTCGCTCCCGTTCTCTTCTCCCTCTCCCTCTCCTTCGTCCCCGTCTCCGTTTCCCTCTGCGTCGCCGTTGTCATCCAGTTCTGCGCTCTGTTGCTGTTCGGCAGTGGCGTCTTCTGCAGCTTCTTCTGTAGTTGCACGCCGTTTCGTCTGGAAGATTGTATAAAATGTATTTGAATTTCAATGCACAGGGAATGAAATGCAATGTTATGAAAGTTTATTTGGAAAGACGATTTTTCGTTAGTTGGCAAGTTGGTATACACTACTTCTCATGTTTTTAATCAACATGATCTCAACTCTGCTTTTCTCCCTGATTAACTATAACCACGTGTTCCTTTCATTTGCACTCTCTAGAGCAATATCGTGAGTTAACTCAAAATCGAGGGCGTGTCATCTACCAACCTAGGGCCGTAGCTAGGAATTCTCCTCGGAGAGGGTTCAGCTTGATTACTATTATCATATACTTTTTATGAAATCTTTCGCAGCGCTTTTGCGCTAAGTTACATTTTATACACCTACTAGTTTTATCAGCTCTCCATACATCTAAGTACCTAAGGGTATTGCATATATTAAAAGCGCGAGCGAAGCGAGCGCGACAAATTTTATATTTGGCGTATTGTATTTCAAAAAACACGTATGGCAATTCAAACATTAATTACATGTAAGTCAGTAGGTACAAACGCGCTTGGTATAAAACAAAACATAGCAGAAATATTAAAGGCGCGAGTGAAGCGAGCGCGAAACGCCGTTTTTAGGGGAGGGCGAGGGGGGAGTTTGAACCCCGAAAACCTCCCCCCTGCCTACGGCCATGTACCAACCCGCATTTAAGGGATCGTCTATTAATCCACCTTATATTTAAGGGATCGGACCACACGGTCAATATATGCAAATATCTAGTGCAGTTCCGCTGAAAACAAACCAAATTCCATTATATTAAGCCCCACCTTCTTCTTCTTCTTCCCCTTCGGCTTGGGCTTCCGTTCCGGCTCGCTGTACCCGGGCGGGAAGAACCGCGCGCACTCGTCCTGCCCCACCACCGCGTCCGCGCTCACGTGCAGCGGGCCCAGCGCCTCCAGCTCGGGGGGCGGCGCCCGCGGCGGGATGCTGCCCGCCTCCGCCATCACCGGGTCCGCCGCGCCCACTGCTATGGCCAGCACTATGGTCTCGCCGCTGTCGGGTAAGTGATATTTGTGTTCAACTTGTGGTTTCCTATGTTTTTTCGCATTCACGTGCAGCAGACCCGAATTAATAGAGTTCCAGGTTGGGGAACTCGGGACCACAGGACGATGGTCTCACTGGATGCCATCGCTACTGTTGCAGAATACGCTTAGGTAGGTACGTATATCTCTGTGTGTTTAGTGTCTATTTAAGTAGCTTCTTAATACTACAATTTACTGTACTTAAATATCAAAGCCATCATTATCAGTTCATATATTAGTATGAAGACTGCTTGACATAGCTTGAGTCTTTTTTGCTTCTTTTCTACTCTTGCAATCGCTGTCCCTGGGAAACGATACCTACGATGATATTCGAAATATTTTACGATAAGTGGGTACTCGATAGCAAGTAGCTTAGGTACATAATGTATTCATTGTTGTAGATTGGAGCACAAAAAAGTTTATTTTAGCCGTACCTGGCTCTACCTGTCACTGACCGAATCTAACCGGTGACCACAACTTACAAGTCTTTCTCGGGCCTCTGCTCATACTGGTCGATAGTCTTGCACAGCAGCTTGGGTTCCTCCACGTTAGCGTCCAGATAGAACCCGTAGCGCAACAAGCGCGGCGCCGCGGCGGGCCCGGTCGCCGCGGCGAGCACGGCGCGCCGCTGCCACGCGCCCAGCATCATCGCGATGTGCGGCGGCTCCGGGGGCACCGCGGGCTCCACCGCCGACCCTACCATCTGGGGGAAGTTCATGTCAGACATTCATATGGGAACCTCTAGAGATACATTGGTTGAAGTACCAACGCTGAGTACGACGCTGCTTTGCCACGTGCCGAACATCATCGCGATTTACACCTTTGATAGCTGGCTCTACTGCACATCATACCATCTGGGAGAAGTTAGTATTCCAATGGAAACTTCTAAAATGAAAACTGGTAGTATTGTAGGACTCCGATTCACTACATAATTGATTCGGCTATATGTACTTGAAAAGGTTCTATCGTTCACTACATAGTTTTGCCGATTTATAATTATGCTTAGTTGAAAAGCCGTAGTAAGCTGGGAGTTGAGATGTTCGATATGCTTATGCTGTTACCTTCGGGAAAAGAAGATCCAGAATCGCAGCCCTTTCATGACGATCTCTTGGTACGTATATCCCAGGCAGGTTGTCAGCCCTCAGCTCGTCCGCGGGTAGCTTCTTTGGGAGCTCCTCTTCGCTCAAACCGTCTCCAAAGAGTATGCGGCGACACATTTCTAGGAACACATAACCTATTGCTATTAATCAGTCGACCCATCCTCGTAACTAATATTACCTACTCACAAGGTGCTCAACATCATACCCCTAAATTCTTAATGTTTATGTTTGTTTGTGTTATGGGGGTTCCGATGGGGAAGAAAGGTTCTCAAGTGGCGACCACGAACCGGAAGATGCAGCGTAGGCCGGCCTCCCACTAGTTGGACTGACGACGTTGTGAAAACCGAGGGGAGCCGATGGATGCAGGAGGCAAGCAGCCGCTCAAAGTGGCGCTCTTTGGGCGAGGCCTATGTTCAGCAGTAGACGTCTTCAGGCTGTTGATGATGATGATTATGATATGTTATGTGTAGGCTAAATATTAAGTTCTGAAGTGCATAAAACTGCAGTCTAGCTCTCGACTGCTTGCTATTTGAGAATTTGTGATAGTCTACTGTCATTGAGATCCTGCTACTGGAGTTCTTATTAGCCAGCCGCTGCCTACAAATATATACTACCCATCTACTGCCTTAATTATCGGTCTCTCAACCTGCAATGTCAAGATAAGATACTTCAATAGCTGCAATAAATACCGATGACGTCTCCTTCCTTTTCTGGGGCCTTCTTAAGCAGCAGTGCAAGCGAGGGTCGCTCAGCGAGTGCGAAAGCAGCCCCCTCCTCGCCCATCTCCGGACATTCCACCGCCAGGATCCGTGCACCTTCCTTCCCTAGCAGTAGAGGACATTTGTCTGCTACTAACACTCCTGAAATGTTGAATTTCAGAACATAGAAAAAAAAACTTCGTTCTTTTATATTTTTCTTAATTTGCCTGGTTTTTAATGTGCAAAATTATTACTTATACGCAATATATAGAGCTTACCTGGCACTGGTAAAGTAGCATAGATATGAGTGGATCATGCGAAATGGACCGATTTGGGAAAATCATCACATAAACTAGCCCGATATATCTTTGTAAAGTAAATTTACGAAAGAAACAAATTAAGAATGTATAGAGTATCTAGGTAAACTTACCATTATGTTCTAGAGCATCCGACACTTTCCGAATATGCTTCTGAGCATGCGGCAGCATCAGCCCCGGGCAGAGGTCGTTGAAGTGCGCCTCGAGCCGCTTGGCCCGGAGCTCCCGGCGTGCCAGCCGCGCCGCCTCCACGGCATCTGCCTCCTTAGCACGCCGCTCGTTGTATATCTTCTCTTGGGCATCTGCTACTTCCTAAAATCGGGATGGAGTTGATCAAAGGTCAGTTTACAGGTACCCTTGCTTGCTTATGTATACTCTAAGGTTTTCTAAGGTTTTTTACTCTTATGTAGGTATACACAGAGCACGCGTTAAATAGACACACTGTCATGTTTACCGCGATAGTTCTGAAATTATTAAGGTACTTATGCGGCGCGCAATGGGCATACATGAAGTCTATAACCAAGATTATTATTATTAACCATGATCGTCCCACTGCTGGGCAAAGGCCTCTTTTCCCTCCTTCCAGTCTTCTCTATTAAGAGCTTTAATGGTCCAATCTGGGCAGTGGGAATCAAGCTCATAAGATACATTTGGTCAAATAAATAATAAGAAATTGGCGAGATATTGGATAGCGAGGTGGTTATGGCTGACAATGGCAAAGCAAGTATAGAGAGAGCTACAAAATGATATTGCTACGGTAAAGTTACCTGTTCTGGAGGAGTGAGCTCATGTGGAGCTCTCTTCGGGCGCTCCCTCTCGCCCTTCTTGGCGAGCTCTTCATTCTTCAGTTCCTCTTCAATAGTCCTGGCCAGCCGCGGCGCGTCGGCTCCAAAGACCACGTTTAGGAGCTGGCCAGCCTGGAACAGTTGAAACAGAGGAAGCGTATTGCATCAGGATTGCTCAAATGAAACATAATACTATCAACATTCAATGAATTTGGTAATGTAAGTATAATAAAATAGTTTTATGTTTTTCTTTTGATGATGAATAGGTACATATATATAGGTGGTAGGTAGTTAGGTACACTAGTATAAGTACGAGTAATAGAGGTCAATCACCATATGTAGGTACTTTGCAATGTTCAGTTCATTTTGAATTTTGTTCTTTCGCACACTTATATATACGAAAACGAAATTCACGCTATAAGTAGGTTACCTAGACGAAAATTACCTATACAAAGTGTATAAAGTTTCACTAGGTATTCCCTCAATTTGCATAAGGATGTCTCGATCGAAAATTAAACTTGGTCGGTATAAAGTTTAAAGGTTTTCGCTAGCGATACACCTACATTAGGTAGCTAGGTACCTATACGTACGATTCCGAGCGGACAGTTTTTGCAGCGTTTGTTCGATACCGTCGACATCGGTACCATTCTGCCACAAATCACAAGTCATCCCCTGCTCCGCGGGTTTGCATGTGAGCATCATAATATATTATAGCTGTAGGTGCTAGGGGGAAGGAGGGAGGCGTAAACGCGACGTGAGGTGCTGACTGCTAGTGTTAAATCAGAGAAAATGATGTACATAGCTGTCTATGTCTTGTGGAAAACTCGAAAATATTTAAGTACTAACCTACTTGTGATGGAGTGTAGGGATCAACGAAAGCATCGACCGTATCAACTTACCGCTATGAACATCCATGTGGGTTCACTCCTCTTTCTGAAGCGCTTCAAACTCGTAATAGTGTCTGATTTTGCCTGCGGAACAATATTGTATACCATTAAATATTGTTGTACATTTAGAAGAAAGATCACCCTGACTCAGATCGTCTGATGGAACTTTGAAAACCGAAAGTTTATAAATGCTCTTATGCTCTTATATCTTATGAAATCATGAGCCATCGCCTTACCACAGCGAGATGCAAGTTATCTCCTCCTATCTCGACCTTGATCTTCTTCAGATTACCCACCATGCCGATGCAGGGCCCACACCACTCCGAGTACACGTCCACCACTGGGGAAGTTAGGAGGAATAAGTATTAATTAATTTGTTTACAGTTTGAGGAATGTTAATGTCATGGTACCTACCTTCTGCAAAAGTACCACATATTTACCTAATAAGCTTTGCATGAGTTTGTGTAATAAGTTGATGGTAGGTAATTTTGTAGAAAGTTTGCTTATGCTGGTCAAAATCTGGGTTTATGTGGAAGGCAGCAAGAGACTTGCCTGTCTTATTAGTTTTGAGAATTATCTTGTTCACATAATAGAGTACTTTACTTGCTATTAGATACTCACCTAAAAGCCCATCTCTGGTCAAGAACTTGTTCCATTCATCGTCAGTGTTGAGCTCGGCCTGCAACTGAACCTGCGCGGCCTTCTTGCCTGCCCCCGCGGCAGCGGCAGCGGCAGCAGCGTTGGCGACCGCGCTCGTCAACGCCATGCCAACGAGTGATCAATCACTCACCACTCGTCAGGTGCCAGGGAGGTGATGGGAAGGTGGAGGGTGTTAAGCTAACTAAATAGTGATTGTGCTCCTGCTCTTTAAAAGCTAGTGCGAGAGGGAAAGTGCGACGCAGTGGGCGGGCGAAGCTATGTGACCACATGTGATTTGTCATGATGGATGTCGTCGGGAGTGGGTGGTGACGTATCGCACTGGGGTCTAGGGTCGCAGCGGCGACGTTGGCGACCGTGCTCGACAAAGCCATGCCGACTAGTGGATAGTCTTGAAGACAGGGGGTTAGAGGAGGGTAGGGCAGGGGGTGAAATGCTACCCCCTAAGGTAGCGAAAGCGTGTAGAGGCAATGTTTATGTGTGTGAACGTCCACATGTCAAACAAGCGGTGGCCATACCTACCTACATAAGTATTTTTCCTGACACAAAATTGTTTCAATGCGGCATTCACTTCAGTAGCGAATGTTAGAAATGTAGGTAGGTTCACCTACTTATCTCTAAGATGTGCAATCCATTATATAGATTATACGGCCTACTTATAATAATTAAACAAAAATTGCTTTTCAAGAGCTTATCAGGCCATTACCTATTAGAACTTTAAAGCCCGTAGATATACAAGTATTTAGATTTAATTAGTTATCATTAAATTTATTTAAACATCATGAAAATTGACTACTTATTGATCCCGCCTTCGCGGGACACTTATATTTCGTGGTATAAGTAAATTAAACTGTATTATGCAGAATAGACACTTTATTTGTAGGTAAATAGCGATATTGAAAATATAAGAAAGAATTGTAGGCGCGGCCGGTGTAGCGCGTGTGCGAGTGCCGATTGAGAGCCGGTTCGCCGGGGTCTTCCTCCCCCGCACTCCGTGGCCCGCGGAAGACAGCTTCTCATAGCGTAAACATCCTCCGGGCCTTGAAAGATTCAGCTTTCAAAGCATGTTGTGAGACCATGGTCCTCGTAGTTCCTGGGTCTCCAGATGCAAGGTATCCTAGCTAGGGTCCAGGCTCCATGCATGCTATCGTTGGGCGTTATTTAATTGTCAGACTCCCTTAGATTCTGCTGGTGGTTTCAAGAGCTCCAGTATCTCCAAGGTAAGTGTCTTCGGATTTTCCGTTTGTTTGGTCAGTGTTTGGGGTAGGTAGTGGTAAAAGGCACATTTTGTTGGCTGCTCTTCTGATTACGCCCTTAGTTGTGAAGACATCAGCCACACGGCATACTCCGTCTGGTCCTGGGTAACATTTTGTAACTCGACCCATCCGCCAATGAAGTGGACTTAGGTTATCTTCCTTCAAAAGAACGAGGTCTCCAACTTGAAGACTCGAACAATCTTTCCTCCATTTGTTTCGGTTCTGCAGCTCGGCCATAAACTCCCGGCGCCATCGTTCCCAAAAGTGTTGTCGGATCTGCTCTATGCGTTGGTATCTGTTGGGCTTGGTAGTCGTGACAGGTAGTGAAGGCACCGACATTAAAGGTCGGCCAATCAGGAAGTGCCCTGGAGTAAGAGGATTGATATCGGTTGGGTCGGAAGAGAGGGGAGATAATGGCCGGGAATTGAGGATTGCCTCTACTTGCGAAAAAAGTGTCGCTAACTCTTCAAACGTCAGAGAAGCATTTCCAGCTACGCGTTTGATATGGTACTTTGCCGATTTGACGCCAGCTTCCCAAATCCCACCAAAATGAGGGGAGTAGGCTGGACAAAACACAAATTTTATGCCCTCATTCACAGCAAAGTCTGACACCGATTGATGGCTGGACCGTATAATCCTACCCAACTCATTATTTGCTCCTACAAAGGTCTTCCCGTTATCGCAATAGATCGCGTGGGGTTTGCCGCGACGTGATACGAACCTGCGCAAGCATAGTATGAAGGCGTCAGTTGTGAGGTCACTAACGAGCTCTAAATGTATGGCTTTGATGGACAAACATACAAATACGCATAAGTACGCCTTCGTAATGCGGTTACCGCGACCCTTCTTTGACGAAATCATAAATGGACCAGCAAAGTCAATTCCACAGGAATGGAAAGGAAAGTTTTCTGTAACTCTTGCGCTCGGTAAATCACCCATTATCGGTTGTATAGTTTTGCCTCGCAAACGGGTACAGATTATACATTGTTTTGTTACACTGCGAGCCAAATGTCTGCCGCCAAGAGGCCAAAACCTTTCGCGAAAAGAAGACAGCAATAGTTGTGGGCCTGCGTGAAACAAACGAACATGCTCATGTTTCATAATCAGTTTGGTGAAGAGATGCTTGGCATCTAGCAAAATTGGGTGTTTCTTATCGTACGGAAATCATAAATGGACATCATAGCGTAAACACTTATTTTTAACGGGTTTTCCGTACCCAAAGGGTAAACCCTATTACTAAAGCTCCGCTGTACGTCCGTCCGTCTGTCCGTCTGTTTGTCTATCTGTCTGTCTGAGGACCAAGACTAATTAAGAAGATGACAATTTTGAAAATGGACAATTTAAGAAGTGGACCAAACCGACCGAAGGGTGTCCGTCTGTCTGTCCGTCTGTCACCAGGCTGTATCACATGAACCGTGATAATTAGATAGTTGAAATTTTCCCAGCTGATGTTGCCGCTATAACAACAAATACTAAAATACAGAATAAAATAAATATTTAAGGGGGGCTCCCATACAACATACGTGCCGCGATGAGTTATAGTTGTATAGAGTCCAAAACTCCAAATGTTTCTGCCCACTACCGGTAGGTAGCGTACCCATTGACTACCTACTTACCTAAAGAGAAAAGCGTTGTAAATAAGCGTTAACCAAAAAAAAAACAATGCAAAAAGAAGCGGCTGGGTCAAGTGTAAGAAATGTTTTCCCCTCTACTATTGTATCACAGCCCACATTACGGCATTTTTATCCTTTCAAAATTGTCTAACTTTTACGACATTTTTTTTAATATGTCACTTGTATGGGAGTATACAAAAAAAACCATTACCTAATCTCTACTGAAACTCTTGGTGTGCATGTACCTGCGCTTATAACTTTGATGCCCATCCCATCTGCACTAAAAATTGATAGCTCTTAAGTTTACACCTATCTCCTAGGACGTATCCTAATGTATTGAAGTACCTAAGTAGGTAAGTCATAGAGGGACAAGTGCAAACTTTGGAGTTCTCAAACTTAGTGCAGGCGGACATTAAAGTTATAATCTTTAAAGGATTCAGAAGAACAGACAGACAGACGGACATGACGAAAAATAAATAAATAATAATAATGGTATGGTGGTTATGTATAATTGGTAGGTATGCCGTTCATGTTACAATAAACATAATATAATTGTATAATTATAATTATATAATATAATTTTTTTTTTTGACGATCCTATTATAAGTTCGTACGGAACTCTAAGGCTCAATTCAGACAGAGCAGCAAAATGCTCGAGCAGTTTTTAAGTGCTGTATGAATATCAACCTTAATCTAATTAAACAAAGCTGAAAATGGTATGCAACATTAAAATAGGTAAGATTTTAATGTTGCATACTGTTTTCAGCTTTGTCTAAATTGAATAAGGTTTATATTCCAATAGCACTTAAAAACTGCTCGAGTATTTTGCCGCTCTATGTGAATTGACCCTAAAACGCAATTTAGTGACCTCAGCCATCGAGTACCTTTTTTTTTCAATTAGCGCCATCTCTGTTTGTTATGTTACTAAGCTAATCTCATAGTACTTCACGAATGTCTTAACGGCGTTAGCTGTAGACACTAGCCACCGCTAGATGGCAGGCACAGAACACTAAAAGATAAGTACTACGTATATGGCAGGCTTCTAAGTTTTGCTTTCCCACTTTCACGAGCCCTATCGAAAAGACTTTTTTACCTTGCCGTTCCTAGCCGTGAACGTTGCGTGTGGTTATGTAGTTTGAAACCTACTTCGCTAGAGGGCACTACTCTAGGCTAAAATAAAGTCTCAGGCTCAGGCCAAAATAGACTAAATTAAAATTCTATCCCGTGAAAATTAATTTTAAAGCCCTAAAAACGAGAAGAATATAATGTAAGGTTGTTTTCACAAATTGGTGAAATTGGCAAATTGGTTTTCTGAAGCTGGCAGGAATCCGCTACCTGGTTATTGGTAAATTATTCGTACCGAAATTAAAAAATGCGAGTATCATGTCGTCGAAAGATCACTGCAAAGATTCTGGATTTATAGTCAATGGAATAATGCAACAAAAATACCTAGGTATACCTACTTAATAACGAAATATCTAAACAGCGGATAGTGATATTGGTAGTGTTGTGTAATGTCCTGAATAATATTGTCATCTTTGCCTTTTCCCATTTGTTATTGGGGTAGGCTCCCAATCTAAACTGTAGCGGCGAGCTACCAGAATTACACGAGCGACTGCCATCTGACCTCGCAACCCATAAGGGACCAGTAACAGGGATGGTTAGATCAGGTGTCAGATTCTATCAGGCGACTGACTATCCGTAACGATTGCCATAGATGTTCTTATGACAACCGGGGTCGACGGCTTAACGTGCTCTCCGAGGCACGGGGCGGTGACATCGCAAACTGCACATAACTTAGGTACTAGATAAGTCATTGGTGCAGGGCCTAGGATCGAACCCGGTGCCGTAAGATTGAGAAGCGCACGTGCTACCGCTCGGCCACCATCGCTCTAATAATAAGTATATTACTTATGGATTTTATTTGTTTCTTTACCCACTATTATTTATTCTGTTTACATGGTAGTGGCTTTCTCACTAGCACAACGCCATTTCAGAGCTACATAAACTGTATGCTAATAAATGGCCACACCTATAGCCTGGTTTCCTAGCACTTGATTTATTGCAGGCAATAACTATTTTTCTTACATCATCATCAGCCTGAATACGTCCACTGCCGATACATAGGCCTCCCCCACACATTCTATTCTTACACGATATTGAATAATAATTAAAATGTTTCAGTTGCGTAGGTAGGTTAATACCATAATTTTTTTTTTATCAACGATAGGCTAACATTTGACCACGGTCTCACCTGATGGTAAGTGACGACGCGATCGACGATGGAGCATGCTTGCCTAGAAGATACCGGTTCAGCCTAGCCTTAAAAACTCCCAGATTATATTTGTCAGGAAACAATGACGCTGGCAAGGTATTCCATTCCTTTGCTGTCCAAATGAGGCTTTTTATTTAAAAAAAACGTTGGTTCCGCTTCTTTTCTAGATGGCGCTGTAAGTACATAGTTTAAACCTTTCAAACCATAGAGTAGTTTAAACATAAGAAAATGCTTAGAGTACCTACAAAGAAATGTCAAATTCAGTTGAGTGGACCACGAGTACATTGTCTGTAGTATTTCCTAAGTAGTCTGTGGTGCATTCTTCTTAAGTAAATTGAAGTACAGCAGAACTGCGAGACAGATAAACGTTAATATTATGATCCAAAATTAAGCCGAGCTATCGCGCAACGAAAATGGAATAAACGAAACAGTTTAGAGTTGTCAGTCAGTATCGTGACACATTTCCTATAACCTGTGGTCTATGCTGGAAACAGTGACAGTGACAGATTTTGGTAAAACCACAACTAGCGCCATCTATTGGGTCATACATAAAACACCATTTCTTTTTTTTAAATAAAACTTCTCATTATAAACGAGGAATCAAAACGCTTTGTACGTATTCTAGGAATTACTACCATATACGGATGCCGTAAAATGGCAGGTAACAACGGTATGGTGGGAAAATGATGCCATAGTTAGCTTTATCATCATTAACAGCCTAAGGGCGGACACTGCTCATGAACATAGGCCGCCTTTACAGAGCGCCTTTTTGAGTGGCTGCTAGCCTCCTGCATCCATCGGCTCCCAGCGGTTTTCACAGTTAGCTTAATTTTTACAATATTTTAATAAAGTACTTACCTTTCGACTCAAAATAGCTCAAACTTTTCGAAACCCCATTTATTTTACATTACAATTTCCAACCTGTCTTAATATTAAATAAGCTAATATACTTTTCCCAATTACCTACCTAGTTTTATAGCAAATTGTCGTTGCATGCAGCGATCCGATGAATTACAGTAATACGAAACTACCAAAATTACTTACCTACATCAAAGGTAATTTTAGATTTTTTTATTTTCAATTGAACGGAGAACATTTCAGTCCAAACGTAAGCATCGCATGTCTATCAGACTTCCTATGGCGAATGTCATAAATCGTCGTTTTATGACATAACTTGCGAATTAATGAACGAACAACGACGGATCGCTATTTCCGACCTTATTACAATCGTTGTAAGGTTGTTTGAATTGATGGGGTGTTACTATTTTTAAAGCACTTAACGATGCGATTTTTGTAAGTCGTTCCATAGGAGACCGTAACTCACATTTATGTTACATATTAACAATCGGAGTAAGTATGTCTGTTTGTCGGAAGGTAAGTCATAAAATACGTCGTTCGATACATGAAGTGGCTCTGGGCAAATTTGTTGGCAGCAACTTGAGATATTATTGGTAGACACAAAGAGACAAATTCTAATAAAACTATATACGCTTATGTAAAAAGATTATTTATAAGATGAACGACTAATTTACACAGTTATTTCTGCACGAATTAGTCATTTATCATAGCAGTATAAACAAATAAAAGTTCATTACCCACAGCCAGATTACCTACCCTGAATCTACATTTGTGTTTGAACAAGGGAAATAGATTTCCGATTTTTCTGTACCGGTATGTCTACAATATGCTACGAGATGATCGTCTTTGAAAAACGGAAACCGCTGCTTCTTCTAACCTATTCGACGTCTTCGCCGTAGCTGCTACGGAATGTCTACACTCTACAATATGCTACGGCCTACAGCAAGTCTATAATCTGCTACGGCTTACGGCATGCCTGCAATATGCTACGAAAGGATCTTGTCTTTGAAGAACGGAACCAATGTATAAAACTTAAATTAATAGAAACTTAAACATAACTACAATAAAAAAAATGGAAAAAACCAATCAACTTCTTCGACGTAGCTGCTTCGGAATGGCTATCTTCTACAATATGCTACGGAATATCTACAATGTACTACGAGAAGATCGTAGAGACGACTTAAGGATGTATCCCATGGAAGCCATACGTCAGACATACATTTTTTACACGAATATTTTTATCAGTTTGTTTGTATTATAAGATACGACTTGATTTGTAAAATTAGAAAACACTTCGGCCTACATACATTGTCATCAAAAATGTCTCAGTAAATTAACACCAACTGTGGAAAGGATCTTTTTGTTTTGTAATGGATCCATCCATTACAAAACAAAAAGATCCTAATACATTCACGTGTTTATTTGTAAGTCAACTGACTCAGGGAGCACGCAACCATCAAGTACTTATAGGTACATATTATATTATATTTACCTACGGAAAAGATTTCAATTTGTAAATGTTCAGTGAATTGATGTTCACCGGTTTCTGTGAATATGATGTTTATTTAATTTTGTCACAATCGCAAAAATAGTTGTAGGTATAGGTGTTTTGTAATCAGACATGTTCAGTGATTTTTGTCGCTGAATGTACTTCATCATCATTAGCCTGGCTGAAGACGTTCACTGCTGAACATAGGCCTCCCCCAAAGAGCGCCACTTTGCTGTGCTTGCCTCCAGCATCCATCGGCTCCCAGCGGTTCTGATATAATAATGAGAAATAGTGAGAAAATACTAATGGATGAAGATATTACACAATGCCTATTTGCCGGAAATGAAGAAATGAAGCCCATTCATCGATTACGATTGGCTTAGACGGTAGCACCGCAGGCCGTCGGTCCACCTAGTGGGGTCCGGCCTACACTGCGTCTTCCGGTTCGTGGTCGCCACTCGAGAACCTTTCTTTCCCATCGGTTGTCAGTTCTACGAGCGATGTGGCCTACCCACTGCCACTTCAACTTGCTAATTCTCAAAGCTATATCGGTGACTTTAGTTCTCTTGCGGATCTCTTCTTTTCGCAAGGAAACCCTGAACATAGGTCTCTCCATAGCTCTTACATCTTGACTGTACTTACATAATAATAATTATGAAGATGAGAACGTCTATGAATTGCAATATCGCGTGTTTAGTACCCCGTAAGTTGCTAGTAGAGGGTGAAGGATGGTGAACATGACGTAGAGAGGTCACATGTGGACCGATAGATGCGAGTTCATATCCCGTTCTTGGTTGCTTTTCTTTTCTTTTCTCATGAAAACTATTATAACATATAAACAGGGATAAATTACCAAAAAGACCTTTTACAGGGTCCATCTTCTGTTATTCTGAGGTTTAGTGCCATCCTCTTACGACACATTGCGAATATGAAAATGTAGCGGAGGAAGCACCCATGTGTATGATACGGACGTTTATAACGCGACCCAGCGAGTTATATCGCACTGAGCCAACCTGTTGAGCATAGAGATGCTTTTGTCATAACAAGTAATATTTTTGTTGTTCAACATTGATATCAATTTATAACATTACTTATTGATAGGTAGGTCCACCTTAAGTCCACGCCGCGGTGAGAATGAGTTTGACAGTTACAACCATTATGAAAAGTTATATCCGTCACATTTCGTCACTTTGGTCCACAACTTTCGTGACCGAGTTTTGGCGGGAACGTGAAAAAGTTCACGTCGTTGCATTGTATTATTTCACAAAACTTATGCTTTTTCTAGTGTTAATGTTTAAAATTAGTGGCATTTTACGCATTAAGCTGAATTACGAGTATAAGTGTTGACAAGTGATATAATGTAGTGAAACGTGGTTTTTCGTGTTGCTTCCAAAACTCCATAGAAGCCGCTAGTAAAGTTGTCACTACTTTACTAGGACATGACTTAAACTGGATTATGACTACCTGACTTAGACTGGACTATGACTACCCTGACTGACTGTGACTAAGACTTGACTTTACATGAAATATTTCATAATACGATGAAAAACTACAATACTTGACACTGGCCAAATACACTATGTGTGGAGCCAAAATATATAAAAAAAAAAAAAAACTTTCGTGACAGCTTTGGTCTTTTCTCTTATCCATTCAATCCGTTTTCAGTCGACCAAAGTTACTTTAAATAACTGGCCAATTGCGAGTTAGACTCGCGCACGAAGGGTTCCGTACCATTATCTATATATACATATATAAAAACCGCAAAAAAAATCACGTTTGTTGTATGGGAGCCCCTTAAATATTTATTTTATTCTATTTAGTATTTGATGTTATAGCGGCAACAGAAATACATCATCTGTGAAAATTTCAACTGTCTAACTATCACGGTTCATTAGATACAGTCTGGTTATAGAGTCCGTTTTACCCTTTGGGTACGGAATCCTAAACATCATTTAAAAACAACCGGTAATATAGTCACAGCTACCACTTATAATATCAAAGAAACTAGGAAACTTGCAATAGTAATAGTAATTGGCTCTCATTCATCTTTTGACAATGTTATATTACGTAGCTGTTGAAGGCATTCTTTCAGCGGCCGTAATCAGGCAAGGCATAATCTGATATAATACGCTCTGTATTACTCATTTTATTTAATTTTTTCCCGTTTTGTTGTCGACGGTTTTTACGACTCGACGTTTTTATGTTATAAAAGTAAGTGCTTTTATCAAACAAATACGAAATACAAGTACAAAAAATAAAACACGCCAAAGAGGTACATGTCTAAAAGTGTTGTCCGGTTTTACGAAAATGAAAAGCTCGTCGAAACGATAAATAATTTGGTTCGTGGATGAGCTTCGAATATTGTAAATTAATTCACGGATTGGGGCCCAGAAAAAAAACCGAAACCTCAGCGAACGCGAGCCTAAGCGGGCGAGGACGCGACGACGGCGACGCCATCCGCTGGGCGGGCGGCATCAGTGTATGAAAATAGAATATTTGCATGTTAATGCCATGCTCGCTACATCCGCCGCCCAGTACATAATTAAAACTCGCATTTGGACCCACAGGGTTGACCAATTCAAAGAACTTAGTGCGAAAACGAGACAAAGCATCTTAAGTAGTAGTGTTCATAACTGCTTTATGTCAAAAGCGGGCTACAAACTTTATGTTTTATTTTTTTAAATTAAGGTTAAGTAAATGTTTATACATTGGTATTAAGGCTAGAAATATTTTGATGAAACCACATCAGTAATATTCACCACGTTTATATCTATCTGCTGGCTCACTTGTATATTGTATTTTTAAATTATCGACTCTCCTGTAGGTATCCAAGTCCATTTTTAATTGTAAAATATTCATATAATATGCTTCATTATTTCACTTTGTAATTATTGTATAACTACGTATAATTTACCACTAAACTGTACTTATCATTACTAAACGTTAAAGTAGGTACTCCTGAAAAATTTTGACTACAATGAAATCATCTCTCTTTCCCAATCCTTTAAAAAGTGACAGCCCTACACGGCTGGCCCCCGTGCCCATACGCTTGGGGTCCCTAAGCGCCTCCGGGGCCCGCCTAAAACCCCCGTTTAAATTATTCTAACACATTTTTCCTTTCTTAAGCTCTTGATCTGGATCGCAATATTTTTTCTCGCTCGTTACTTTTATAGGCCGAGTTTTGTTGTATATTTTCAGCAATATTTTCTAAGGACTACAAAGGCATTTGGCGCTTTTGTCTTTGTTCTTGGTAGTTAGTATTGTAAATTGAGTCGCCTCTCTACAAAAAAGTATTACAAAAACAGTTTAGACTTTCATCTTAAACGGCATAAAATATAATATGACTGACTGACTGTGTTTGATATTATATGTGAGTACTTATATATTATTTTGTTTTTTCTACTTTCTTTTTGCATAAATTGAAGTAGTTTTATTAGTTATGTTAATGAGTAAAGTGCCTTTCTTATTCCTTAAACGAACTATTATAGGTATACTACTTTCGCCTTTATAATATTAGTGTGATAATCATGTTAATTAATTATTATAATTACTCAAGCTAACTACAATAATAAAAACTAAACTAAACTAAGCTAAACTAAACTAAACTAGCTACATTACCTACTACAAAGAACACTTATGGACTGTATAATAGCCGCGATTATTATAATATTACTAACTAAATGCAACTGGCTACACTACTACAAAAAAAGATACAGACCGTTCAGCGTAAGATGTCCCGCGATGTACTTAAATTATTTAAAAATATGCAAGTAAAACATATTAATCTGTGGAGGGTACATACAAGTTTAGATAATGCTTACATATTACTTTACATTTACGATAACAATTGCATATTTTTAAATAATATGAGTACATCAAGGGACATCTTACGGTGAACGGTAAAGACTACATAAGTAGGTACATACTAATGCTTAAGCCCACTACCAGCAGGTAGCGTACCTAACATGCTGGCAGTGGCAACATTGCCCCGTTGAGTTGCAAATTGCAATGCTGATTCGTTGTGCCAATTACTAATTTAGTTCACTTAATTATTCATAACAAACGACACTCCACGACTATGCACCGACATATCAGTGGTATTTGAATCACTAATTTAATATTGATGACTGTGATTCGAATCTATATTGTTTGGAAATATCATTGTTGTGTAAATAAATATTGAACAGTGTTAGTTTTTGCTACGGTAAAATCATAATCATCATCATCAACAGCCTGAAGACGTCCACTGCTGAACATAGGCCTCCCCCAGAGCGCGCCACTTTGAGCGGCTGCTCTACCGTAAACCGTACGGTAAAATACTATCACCTAAAATTAAAAAGTTTCGAACGCAAATGTATTTGGTATATTAATTAAAACAGATTTTTTACCTCCTGCACCCAAAAGGGTAATAAATTAATAAGTGGTCCATATAACTGTATCTTGAACTTAGATCGCTGTAAATTTTCAAGCAACATAATATAGCACTATCCATACATAACACACGAGACAAGCAAATCAAAACAAACTGACTAGTTTCATAATAATCGTTCATTCCAAGCGCAAATAGCTCTACTCGTGTACGTTACTGACGGGAAAGCCTCATCGCTCCTGGTTATCTTCTGCTCAATATTTAATCTTCATTTCATCACCGAGGTTATTCGCAAACAGTATTTTTCACAGACGATTTAGGCAGTCTCGAAGGAGATACTGTTGAACCCTCTCATCACATTTGCCGTTACACTGATGTTTATTAAAGCAGATTTCAGTTAACAGTAAGGGTTTACAATGCTGCTATTAAAACAATTGGAGTTTCTGCTCATTAACTAAAACTTGTGTAGCACATTTTTACACCATTGTCAATCTACATCAAACAAAGTTAATTATAAAAAATTCAGTGAAAGTTGAACCAGTCCCAGCCTCGAGCGCCAGCCGCAAACTCCCTTTTCATGCGTTCAAAGTCAAAGGTCGTATATTAACCAAAGTATGCGGTTGCGGTAGAAGCGGTAGAGGTATATAGCTGGGGGCTGTTGAGTCGCGGTGAGGTTGGGCCGAAGCCGCGAGGCAGACTGGCTCAGGGGCCACCAGGTAACTCGGCAGTCGCACAATTAGGCGGCAGGATAGCACGCGACGGGGTAGCGGTGATAGTACCGGATTTATTACACTTTTAACTGATTCGTGAATTATGGTTTGGGGTTTGTAATTCCAAGTCTAATATTTCAACGGTCACGGAAGGTTCAGCTGACTGTAGAATTTATCGAATTAACTTTTACGTAAAGTATAAAGACAAGGCACGCGCATAAAGTGCAACTTCTATACCGTTATATATATCAACTTGGCTGTATATTTGACTGAAGGTAAACCGAGCATTGTACAAGTGAGGTATACAAAAGGAACCTTTCCCTCCCGCTCATTTGTTTCGTTCCGTTAATTAATGTACAGCTCCATATTTGCCCACCTTATAATTCATCATGCTCAGTAATCTGGTTTCCCTTGATAAAAGAGTAATTCCCTTCCGTATGTGATTACAAATCTTTTTATCTCCAACGTGAGCCGCTGAATAATCCTGCAGATGAATTATGAACAGTGGGGCCCCTGACCCTTGGGAGCCTTTGACCTCAGGGCCCCCTTTTGGTTACGAGGTTATAACGAATTGCTTTGCATTATAAATCAAACGAGTGGATCGATATTTTGAAGGATGCGCCTAATTAATTTATCGTTTGGACTTGCCGTGGTTTAACGAGGAAGCTACGTTTTCAGAGTTATTTTAAAGGCAATATCCATTTTGATATCAACGCGTAATGAAACTACATATTGGTTTGTCATTACGTATTTTAGGTATTTGAAATTGAACTGCTTCTTAAATTAAAAAAAAAATAAGGCACCCATAAATTGATGGATTTCACGGGGTGTCGTCTTATTTAATTTATTTTTCACCTCACTAGCTCAGAAAGATTCTCTTTGTCATTCAAAATCTGGGCGCAAAAACGCATTTTGCTCGCTAGCGTGGAAAGTGTTTTTAAAATTCGAACGTTTCTATTCAATAATTTTCTCGTCAAGAATTGAGGATTTAATCACAGATCTGCCCGAATTTAACCTTCTTGATATCGCCAGTCCACTGAAAACTCATTAATACCACAGACTACCTCCTAAAAGATACCATGTTTTTCTCGTTCACCAACCTCATTTTTAGGATAATCGCACTGTCCAGCACCAAAGAGTATAAAACCAATACGCTATCCAGCACGGCGACTGCATGGAAAATGGATGAAAAACACTTTCTTTAATTTTCCATGAATCACGTGACGAGCTAGTCGTTTACCTGATGTCAAGCGTTACCGCCTCCCATAACTAAATTAATAAGCTAAAAACTAATCTTTTCTTAGCCTTTTAGCTGTTTTTCTTACATTTTCCTGGCTGTAGTGAGGTGAAAAGTTGTGTTTTGCACTCGGCAGCAAAGTTTTTCTGCGTCTCGTACCTTTGAAACCTTCGCTACGCTATTCTTCATTTGAACCACTCGCTACGCTCGTGGTTAAATCCTAGAATCCTTCGCTTGCTCAGGTTTCAATTCAAATAGTCGCGCCAAAAACCAACTTTGCAGACTAGTATAACAAATAATTATTACCTATTCACTGAAGTTTCGTCTCTAACCTACAAATAAGATAGCAATTTGGCTATTTCATAAATCAAATATATAAAAAAAGAATGCTTCGAAGCAGCAACCCACAAGCAACTCTATTTTCCTAAACATCAGCAAGAGTCGATTGGCAAACACGACGGGAGCAATCAAAGCGGTCGGCCGGGTTATTGATTGACACAATAGTTCATTACGGGACACAGAGCACAGAGGCACAGAGGTTTCACTGCATCCGTTTGACTAGGGGACTTTGCGTATATTTAACTTATAAACCAGGTATGCTACAGAATATCAACTTAGCGGTTATATAGCGGTACCCTTTTTTTATCATAGTGTTAAGAATGTCACCAAGCCACCGCCAGCGTGTGTGTATTCTACTCTTAAAATTACTTTTGTAATCATCATGACCAGCCCACTCTAGTCCACTGCTGGATATAGACCTCTCCCAAAGCACGTCACTGAGCAAGATCTTCAGCTCTTCTCTTCCAGTCATTACCAGCCATTGCACCTTACGTATATCGTCGCTCCATTGAGTCGCAGGCCGTCCTACGCTACGTTTACCGATTCGTGGTCTCCACTCGAATACTCGTCTGCCCCATCGGTTGTTGGTTCTGCGGCAATATGACCAGTCCACTGTCACTTCCGCCGGCTAATCCGCTGAGCTACGTCGGTGACTTTCGTTCTTTGGCGAATTGCTTCGTTCCGGATACGATGCCGCAATGAAACACCGAGCATACTTAGCTCTTCCCATAGCCCTCTGAGCGACTTCAAGACGGCTTTTGTAATAGCGCTCCTCAATCATCGATTTTTGACAGGTTTTAGGTACATAGCAAAAGCAAAAAGTGACGATTCATGGTAAAGTGACCCCGTTAATGTGTATGCGAATACAAATTGAGATTTTCATCTTTATCAGCCCACTCTTGCTGGACATAGACCCACAGAATGATATTAATATGTAAATGGGTATTGATTATGGTATTACATCGGTCACTCTGAGTGTATGTAGTGCAAACTTTGTCCATGTGTTTTACTAGCAAAAGTTGTACAATGGTAGCCATTGCTTTAACCCGAAACGATTATTATAACCAGCGACCACAGTCCCAGCGACGCGACAGCCGCGCGCCGCGCGCTCTCGTTTGCCAAATTGCCATAGTTGGCAACACGGAAGACTGTCAATGCTGCCATAGGTATGCGTGCTCTAGCCTCTAGGTTGTAATTCCATGGGCATGCAGCATTGTATTGTACATGCAGAAGTTGCAATTTATATTTCTGTGGCCTGTGAAACAGAATTAGAGCTTTACCTTTTTATATGTAGAGTTTATCGTGTGAAGCGTGATGCTGTATGGTTTTTCAAACGACCTCAAAAAAATAAGGTTCTCGATTCGGTTGTATGTTTTTTTATTTCCTTGCTATTGTCTTGTCACAGAGTTCAAATGTATCCCATAGAAATTTTATCAAAATTGGTGCCGCAGTTTCGTTTTTAAAGGAAAATA
Source organism: Ennomos quercinarius (assembly GCA_910589525.2). NCBI lineage: Eukaryota > Metazoa > Arthropoda > Insecta > Lepidoptera > Geometridae > Ennomos > Ennomos quercinarius. The sequence goes on from OU342491.1 coordinate 977,495, forward strand.
GCTGGAAAAGTGTGTATAATTATATCATTCAAGTATGTTCTCATTGCAGTATGTGATTAAAGCGATTCAAGTTGGTTTAGCCACTTTTAGAAAAAGGATATTTTAAAAGATAATTTACAAGTAAATACAGGCTTGTTAGCATGGAACTACAACTGTTACTGTGGAATATGTAGGTACCTACTTGAATCAAGGTTTGTTAAAGGTGGATTACAATTTTGAGAGAAAACAAATGAAAATAACTGTTCTAAATAGCCTTGTGCACATTTTTCAACATAATTTTATTATTTGTATCTATTGTTGTCCAGTAACTTGCATGTTATATTATTCAGTCAAACTGCCAGCTCAGCAGGAGCACTCGGTCAGCGAGGCAAGACAGCGGGACGGGTCTAATCTCTGTCGGTGACAGTGAGGCTTCCATGCCACTCATTCTCAGTAACATACGATTGTGCACTTTACGCGTATGTCAGAAGGATGCTTAAGGCGAGACTGGCCCAAAAACGCCCTTGTTTGAATCGTCTTTTCTCTGAGATAAACCACACTTTTAGATATGAAAAAAATATATGTTATTCTTAAGGATGTCTTCAAGTTAAATGATCATACTTATACATAAAAGGAATAACTTCACTCGATCGAAAAAAAATCCAAAGTTACCTCTATCTTAGATATTTTGAAATGACTTTTCGACTTGTTTTAAACGAATCGTATTATTTAAATATATTTTAATGAATCATGTATTGATCAAAAAATTTAAATGATCAATAAAAATGTTAAAAAGTTAATACGGTAATTTTATATGAATATTATATCTTGAATTCATGGCATCCGAGCTCATTTTCGGGGCCGCCAGTCCGCTCGCAGAGCCCGTCGACGCCGGACGTGTGCCAAATTTTTGCGCTCCACGACGCGAAGCTACACTGGCCGTGAATTTTAATAAAATGGGTAACAAATATAATAAAAGAAAAAAAACTGCTCAAGACCTTTTACCTATTTTTGTTTTTTATTGTTTTATTTTCATGATGTATGTTAGGAATGTAATGTTGTGTGATGTCCTGAATAAATGTATTTTCTTTCTTTCTAAGTTATGCATTAGGAAAATCGGTAGTTACCATGTAATTTACCTATGCTTTCTAATTATCATTATGCTCACCGTCATGGACAGTTTCTTGCCCTACGCCTCAATACACACGCCTTACTCAATCATACAATCCACACTTGTGTTATTTTTTTGTGCACAAATTCATGTCACGAATCGAACCCATCTCCTCCGGGTTATGAGCCGACCTGCTAAACCCCCACATCACAGAGGCTGTGAATAATCATCATACTCATTTATTTATCTCATACACAAGCAGTTATGTTTGCTTCATAGTATACATTGCGTATACATGGTGTCAACCACACCGCGCCGCGGGGAGCCAATGGATGCAGGAGGCGAGCAGCCGTTCAAAGTGGTGCTCTTTGGGGAGGCCTATGTTCAGCAGTGGACGTCTTCAGGCTGATGATGATGATGCTTATGATGATGATGATGATGCTGCTGCTGCTGCTGCTGATGATGATGATGATGATGATGATACATGGTGCTAGATAATACGTAACTGGCATGCGCAAGTACGGGCAGGTATGAATTAGTGTTACCAGTTGAGCTGGTATGAGTTGTGTTGAGTTGGCTGGTGTGAGAAAAAGTGGGCAGGTGTGGGCAATTATGGAAACGTGTTAGCAGGCAGGGACTAGCAGGCAGCTTGTGTGAGCAAATGTCGATAGGCGTGGGCAAGTGTGCAAAACCTATGGGCAGGTGAGCGGGTGGTGTGGCAAAAAATAGGCGGGTTGGGTAAGTGAAAGAAAGCTATGGGGTAGGGGCTTGATCCCATCCTCCCCGGTGGCGCTGCCCCGTTACCGGGGTCGATGGGAAAAAAGGGAAAAAAGTGCCATCCTCCCCCGGAGCCTCAACAACGGCGCTCATGGGGGCCGATGGAACATAAAAATTGTCATCTGCCCCGTTATAGTCGGATCAATGAATTCATCTCGGTGACAGCAGCGCAGATGGGAATAATAGTCTCATCCCCACCCCAGTACGGCCAGTGCTGGTGCTTTTAATGGGGAGGGTTACACAAATCAGTTTCATCAAGTCCAGCATTGAAGGTAGGGTACCATAATATTTAAGAGGTAAGAGGTATGTGGGTGGTGCTCGACCAAATGTCATAGAGGATGAAAGGGGCTGTCAGATCGTTGTCATGAAAATCCAAGATGCGAGGCGGATTCAAAATGGCGGCCATTTTGAAAGTTAGTCCGATCAGGGTGATTTTTCGCATGGGGGGGTTTTCGGGGCCGCAGATTCGAAATTTGAAAAAAAATTTGGATTCTGCCATTTTTAAAGATGGCTGCCATACAATTTTTTTTCCCATTTTTGACGCATTGTTTCTCGATACCAATGGAAAATTTTGAATGTCTTTGTTGACTTTTGTGTCCAGGTGACAGAGGTGTCTTCAAAAAAATTCGCGACCTGGTCTTCCGACCTTCGGTCACTCGGACAGTCAACGGCCTGGCCAAACCATATGAGATAGATCATGTGCGTTTTAAGGAATGTCATAGCAAACCCTGGGACGATTTTGGTGATGTCAAAAAAAATTCAAAATAGCGGGAAAAAAAATCCGCCATACAAATTTTAACCGTAAATGACGGCGAAACTATGACACTTTAGTATTAAGAGCTGGAACTAATATTGTTTGAAAGCCAGAGAGGACGAATGGCAAAAATTTTTTTTTTCAAAATGGCGTAAATTTTGGCTGCGGCGGGAAAAAAAGTTTCACCGATCCGGATGAAAATCGATATCTGGGGGTCCCCAAGGATGCTGATCAACATTCTGAAATCAAATTTTAACATGTGTCAACTTTCAATGGGGCTGTCATACAAAGGTACTTTTATGGAAATATCAGTTTTCCTTTTTTACGCCTCCAATACGAGCGTTTAAGGAAAATCGTTCCTGGGGATCGAGTATAGATGCTATAAGGGTCAAAATGCAATATCAGCAAAACCGATTTTTTTCAAGATGGCGGCTGTAGACATACCGACTCATAGTAAAAGTTGTCTGATCCGAATGAAAATCGATATCTGAAAATCCCACGGTACACTTGGTAGGAAAGTGTAAAAACTTTTTGATTCCGCCATTTTGAAAAATTGCGAACATTCAATTTCACTTTTTAAGGATTTTTAATTTGCAATTAACGCCGAAACTATAAGACTTTTGTGAGGAGGGTTTGTTCTAATATTGTACAGTTTTGAGAGGGGCACACAGTGAAAAAGTACTTTTTTCAAAACGGCGGTCTATTAGTCCGCGTCTGAAAGTAAAGGTGCTCTGATCGGGATATAAATCGATATCTGGGGGTCCCAAAGGATGCTGATCAACATAGTTTGGTCAAATTTTGACATCTGTCATTTCTTAATATGGCCGCCGTATATACATACTGTTATCGAAATTGCTGTTTTCCGTTTTATTGCCTATGGTACTACAGTTTCGGGCTGAGATAGTTGTAATTTTGACAGATGTCAGTGTGACAGATGTCAAACGTCAAAATTTTGACAGATGTCAAATTTTTTTATAGATGTCAAATGTCAATTTTTTTCCAACCTACCAAATACGACGAGCGAAGCAAGTATACTGTAATTTGGTATAAGTGGACGGTCACGACCAACTCATGTACCTGCGCACTGTTCTAATACCGCTGTCAAGTGTAGACAGATGTCAGTTTGATTGATGTCAAATGTCAATTTTTTTAAAGATGTCATATGTCAAACTTTTTCCAACGTACCAAATGCGGTGATGGGTGAGTTAGTTTACTGTCATTAGTATAATTGGACAGTCACGACTAACACTTGCACCTGCACACTTGCAACGTGCGCGAGCCGCGTGCGGCCCACGCTCGGTGCAAGTGTGCCACTTGCGAACTGCGCACTGTTCTAATACCGCTGTCAAGCGTAGACAGATGTCAGTTTGCTTGATGTCAAATGTCAATTTTTGACAGATATCAAATGTCAAATTTTTTGACAGATGTCAAATTTATTGAATATGTCAAATGTCAACTTTTTTTCCAACCTACCAAATGCGGCGATGAGCGAGTTAGTTTACTGTCATTGGTATAATTGGACAGTCACGACTAACACTTGCACCTGCACACTTGCAACGTGCGCGAGCCGAGTGCGGCCCGCGCTCGGTGCAAGCGTGCCACTTGCGACCTGCGCACTGTTCTAATACCGCTGTCAAGTGTAGACAGATGTCAGTTTGATTGATGTCAAACTTTTGACAGATGTCAAATGTAAATTTTTTTTAAAGATGTCATATGTCAAATTTTTTCCAACCTACCAAATGCGGTGATGAGCAAGTTAGTTTACTGTCATTGGTATAATTGGACAGTCACGACTAACACTTGCACCTGCACACTTGCAGGTGCAAGTGTGCCGGTTGCGACTTACTAATGGTGCAAATGACGCTGTCAAATGTACAAATAAGTAATTTTTTTACTTTCATGCCCTCTCCCGTGGGAACCGTGCTGAATTTCAGGATTAAAAGTATCCTATAGCCTACCTCGTAATATGAACTCAAATCATGGCAAGTTTCATTTGAATCCATTTAGTAGTTTCGGCGTGTGACAGACAGACAGACAGACAGTCAGACAAAAATGAAAAACATTATAGTTTTGGCTTTAGTATTGATTGTAGAGAACCTTCCAACAAAAATTTTCAAAATCATAATCATAATCATAATCAATCGTTTATTTGCTAGGATACACACATACAAATTACATTTTAGATTACAGGTAATGTCACAGTCAATGTACCCAGCCCGCAAGCAGGCGTGCAAATATTTATATGAAGTTATATTAATTATATATTAATTATATTACAAATTGCTATTATTATGCAAAATATCTTTACGGTACAGAATTGACTCTGTTACAGTTTGATTGTATTATAGATTAGTGTAATATTAGGCAAATTGCTTATTATAAATATTATAGTACCCTACCGTTTATGCTGGGCTTGATGAAACTAGATTTGTATAATCCTCTTCGTTAAAAGCACCAGCACTTGCCGTACCGGGGTTGCAGATGAGACTTTAATTCCCACCGGCCCCGCTGTCACTAAGGTGAATTCATCGATCCGACTATAACGGGGCAGATGACCCTTTTTCTATTCCATCGGCCCCGGTGAGCGCTATTTTTAAGGCTGCCAGGAAGGATGACACTTTTATTCCCATCGACTCCGGTAAGGGGGCAGCGCCACCAGGGAGGATGGAACCAAGCCGGACTTGGTACGTATTACAATAATAATAACAACCAATATAATATTATTATATATATATATAATATAGTTTAGTAATCTGATTACTAAACTGGGTGATGTCTTAGGGTCAATTCAGATAGAGCTGCAAAATGCTCCAGCAGTTTTTAAGTGCTATTGGAATATCAACCTTATTTCATGTAGACAAAACTGAAAATAGTATGCAACATTGAAATCTTACCTATTTTAATGCTGCATACTATTTTCAGCTTTGTCTAAATAGATTAAGGTTGATATTCATATAGCACTTAAAAACTGCTCGAGCATTTTGCTGCTCTGTCTGAATTGAGCCTTAGGATGACGTGCGCAGTGCAGTGTCACGCGAAACTTTATTGTTGTAAAGTTCCGAGTGACACTGCAACTGTTATGGGCGGCCGTGTCACTTAACATCAGGTGAACGACTAGCTCGTCACGTCGTTCAATCACATAAAAAAAAAACCAAAAATAGCAATAAAAACACGGTTGTACACCTCATTGCATTTGTTATAATAATAATGGTAGGTTCACATTTATCATATATCAATCCAGAACATAAGCTAACTCTATCCTAAATAACAAAGCGGCTTGATCTCCGCTACTGAGTTACATAACGTGGCTGTCGCGGGCGAAAGAAGTGCGCGCGGCGCGCGGCGGCGCGGCGCATTGCACACAGCTTTTGGGCCGCGTAAATGAATACGTCGTGCCGTCAAATAGTGCGGCTTAAGGTAGCGTGAAATACCTAAAGTTCCCGAAAAGGCTCGCCTTAAGTAGCAGAGAAAGTTAATCTGCTATAGTATCTTTTTCAGAAGTGGGATAGAATGTAAACTGTATGGGTAATATTTTGTGTATAGTCAGAGTTGAAATGCAACCTACCATTTGTTTGTGGGATAATAAGAGGTCATTGACCGATATAGCTCATAGAATTAGTAAGTTGAAATGGCGATGGGTAGGCCACATCGCTCGTAGAACTGACAACCGATGGGGAAGGAAGTTTCTCAAGTGGCGACCACGAACCGGAAGACGCAGCGTATGCCGGCACCCCACTCGGTGGACCAACGATCTGGTGAAAGCCGCGGGGAGCCGATGGATGCAGGAGGCGAGCAGCCGCTCAAGGTGGTGTCTCTGGGGGAGGCCTATGTTCAGCAGTGGACGTCTTCAGACTGTTGATGATGATGATGAAGGGGTCCTTAAAAATTACTGGCTGAAATACTTCCGTTTTTTATAATATTTAGTACTCAATATAGTCTACACATAATCTACTATTTTCAACCTTTACTTAGAGCGATTCATATTAGTTCATCGTCATCCTTCTTGCCTTTTCCTATTTGTTATTGTGGTCGGTTCCCAATCTAACCTGTAGCGGCGAGCTACCAGAATTACACGAGCGATTGCCATATGACCTCGCTACCCTTATAGGACCGGTAACAGGGATGGTTAGACCAGGCGTCAGATTCTGAGCTCTTCGAGACCCACATACGCCATATGCCATCATCCCCGACCCCCCATGGTAGCAGGGAAGTGCGAGGGCATTTCCCCTTAAAAAAAGGCGTCAGATTCTATCAGGCGTCTGACTATCCGTAACGGTTGCCATAGATGTTCTCATGACAACCAGGTTCGACGGCTTAAGGTGACGGGTATAGCCAGATGAGCAGGTCCAAATCCATTCAAAGAAACAATCAACCTTAACATCGTAGTCTTTAATATCAATTCAGTCTGCACTTCAGCGCGGCGCTTACGACAAAGACAACGCACGAAATTACTGATTTTGACGGTTTTTAATTAATATCTATTTGCATATAGTATTTTTCAAAGTTATTAAGTCATCACGACATCTGATTGTTTGTTGCGAAGACACTAATTTAGTTTTTGTAAAAATTTATTCGGTAGAAGCTCGGCAAAATGGGAACTCTCAAATTTTTTGAGGGAGGTTTGCGATTTTTTTCTATAGAGCTATATTTATTAATCTTGTATTTGCGGTCAAACGAGTTAATGAAATGAATTACATGATATATTAAATTCAAAGCTCCACGTGTTGTAATTACGCCAGGAAACGTCCCTTAAAACTCCTTGTTTGGGATACCCGCCACCTTCTTACTAGATAAGAAAGTCATTGGTCGCAGGGCCGAGGATCGAACCCGGCGCCGTAAGCTTGCGAAGCGCACATGTTACCGCTCGGCCACCATCGCTTACCCAGATTCATATTGGTTAATTCATTGGTTAATAGGGATATTGTATGAACTTCAAACATTAATTCAATAGAAAAGAGGTTCAGATTTTGCCGAATTTTACTGGATTTTTTATTATTTATTGACGTTCCATAAAAACACAATTCATATGAACATAAAAAAAAAATAGAAAAGTCAGTCAAGCCGTTCAAGCGTTGCACTGACGAACTTAATTTCATTTTTATTTATATAGATAGCTCTCTCTGTTACAGAAATTAGGTTCTTAATCTCACAAATTCCGAAAACTTTCAGCCAACAGGAATGCAAAGTTTTAGCAAGAACTGCTCTCGTAAATCAGAGTAGCACCTTCTATTTATGTACCTATGTCTTTATAAGGTGCTGCAGATTTTAAGAGGGGATGAAGAGGGTTGTGAGGGGAGGAGGTTGTAATTAGGTATGTGAAGATTACGAGGCAATTTTTCCGAGAGGCTTGTAATTTACTGACACAACAACGTTGCCGCCTTTCTGAGAAGGGTGAGCACTTGAGCACGATTACCTTTTAAATTTTCTTTGTGTAATTACGTGAAACGATATTTTGTTGTGAATTTACACTACAGGTACGCTTTGCTTTGCTTATTTAAAAATAATAGGTACATCTAGAGAGTTTTTAATTTTCAAAGAATTTCTGTGTCGCAGCCTTTTAATAGTAAGCTTTCCGTTTCATAATCTATTTCCAAATATTACCAATCTCAATACCTTGTTAAGCCTTTTAATAATTTTCAATTTGGACTTAGGTATACTTATCTTCTTTAATAAATCAGCGGATGGTCCGGTGCCGGTTGGCCCGATATTCCCACGGTAATTAGTTTTATGAAATTAAGAGTTCGTTTCATGTCATGGGTTATTAAATAAGATTACTACCAATTTATTATGGTAAAGTAGATATAGTTAATTATATGGTTCAAAGTCCATTTAATCACTTTCGGCAATTGGTGTTATCAAATATTTATCAAACCTACTTCCAGAAATCTACCCTAAGAAAAAAACCTTAATTTTGTTTTATTTGTTGTCATAACGTTTTTGTTTGATAAAATTGTAAATATAAAAAAATTACGTAGGTAGTTATAATAAAGCAGTAAATATAATTTAATACGTTTGAATAACTTTCCACGATCTTTTAAGAAATATACATAAAGTATAGAAACAAGTATAACAATGATATCTAGCAGTTACTATAAGGACATTAGACAATAGACATTATGTTATTGCTGCTCATTGTTCCTTGTGACATCGCGGCACAATATCGCGTTACACGACGACCCCGGCGCCACAACACTTTACTTGCCGTACAATTCTACGCGTATTGTTTTATACAAAAACATACACAAGTTTAATACTTAAGCTAAACAAAGGTGTACTTACCTTTGTAAATACATTGTACGGGGATCCGGCTTTTGTACGGCCCACTCGCCATTTTCTGGTAGTATAATTACTCATTAATTTTGTAATGCTATGCTTATATTTCGGCTTACATTTAGTTCTGTGAATGCCTATTCAATACACTGGACTGTGCAATGCTACACAGATCTAACTTTTTATGCTGTGATCTTTTTGGTGATGTTTGCACTTCTATAATACCTGCTTTTTAAAGCCACGAATATTCTTCTTCTTCGATTATTCATTTCATATTCTTGCCACAGAAATAAACGCATCGTATAAGTAAGTAGGTATGTCTGTATAGATAGTAGGTACCCATATTGGCCTGGCCTGTAAGCTTGGACATAAAGTTTTGTGTGTTTGTTACAAAATCTATTCAACAACATCATTTTAGCTTAGATGTTTCATTGAAAATTATGTTTTTGTAAATTTCAACACAATACTTAATAAAGTATACTTACTGATAAACGTATTGTTATATTATTACAATGAGTCCTCAATAGTCCTCATATCAATATATTAGTAGGTGCTCGAGCTGACCCCGTCGCATTATCAATATCATTGTACTAAGTACCTACTTATTATATTCACTGCTTTAGACGTGATAGCATGATTTAAAATATAGATAGGTACACAACCTAATAGTCTATTACCTACACGATCTAATAAAACAATTTATATTATATTTACCTATAGCTAAACAATAGGTTGATATTCTAAGCCCTTCTTTGCTTAGTTTAGGGCTAGATGCAGAGTAGATGGCACTGTATGGTCTAGGTTGTGCCATCTACAGTTTAACTTTAGACTACAGTAAAATTTGCAGTTAAAAGCTGTATGAGGCGAGAATGTTTGTTTTGGACTATTTAACCGTTATTATATGACGTCAATTTCTTAATCGTTATTTTTAACTATGCAAGATTGGACGGACGTGGAGCATGTACCTAACTGTTGTATATGTAATGTACGTCTGTTGGTTAAGGTGAAGATCAAAGTTAATTTTAACTATAGTAGTAACTTTAACCGCGATTATGGTGCAACCCAGCTCATATTGCTAACAGATTGTAAAGTTTATTACCGTTTGTCCCCCTATGGGACAAGGTAGGGGGCACATAGTATTGATGCGCCTATGCCGCCCGAAGGCTTCTGATGTTCTTAGAATATACTCAAGACTCAAACGATAGGTATCAATGTAAAAAAATGAAAACAAGGTTTTAAAACACAATAAAATTGTATCACAACAATGCTGGTATTTCAATAATAACATAAACATAGACGGATATTATTTAAGTCTAGTTTACACATTACGGGGATCATTGGTGTAGACGTTCAGTTCAAACCAAACATTGTAACCCAACATGAGCTCTCAAAAAAGTTCAACTGTCGACACAAAAACCTGTAAACTAGACTCGCAAGAGTAGCAAGACAAGAGCTATCCTTAACTTACAACGATCACTAACCGGCACAGATTCAGTCTCAGAGGTCCGATTACAGAGTACCATTAGAAATACAAAGCAAATGTTTCGTTTTCTGTACAATTGTAAAAATACATCGAATGGTTTACAAAGATATTTTTATACAATATCATTTAAACTACACATAGTATCGAACATTTGTATTTTTACTCATTCCTCGTAAGCTTGGGAGAATTCATCCAATCTCTGATAAGCAACAATTTTCGCTTGAATTGTCACAACAAACTCAACTTTATAGGCCTTTTAAATAACTTTAAATATTTAGTTGGTTAAAGGGTAAAATTAAATAATTTATTAATTTTTCCTGTTAATATTTATTTATAGCCTGAGCGGGATGTTTATGATCAATTACTCATAGTTTAGGATAACGTAACGATTCAATGAGGAAAGAACGGAGGCGAAGGATTAAGTTGTTAATGGTAGGACGGCCTCATGTGATGTCACATTCAAACGTGAACACACACGATATCAAGTGAGAATTGTATCACCTAAAAACCTCAAGATTATGTGACATTACATGGGCGAAGTAGGTGACCTAATTTGAACAGATGAATGACATAGTAGATGCCTAAACGTAGTCTTCATCTTTCTAAATAATCGAGTTTCTGACTTTACTATTATTCTAGAAAAATATCTCCCTACCATTATTACTACTACATAAAAGTAGTTTAGGTTCCTAACCTACAGCGCAAAGTAAGATTGAACCAGCGCTTGCCAACATTTGCAACGTCAGCTAGGCAATGCTGCAAGCATAAAATAATTGATCTCACCAACTACAAGTTACCTACTGAAAAAAATTTAATGGGTGACTGTTGTTACATAATGACATGTATTTAATTAATTATGTTTTTTAAATTTATTTTCTATCTCGTTTCTAGATAATTTGCTTCTATGACATAAACAATCAAAGATTGTTACATAAACGACTTAGCTACATCGTCTAAATCAACATATCTCGTTTGACAAGTTTTGCAACTCTAAATTAACTATCTACTAGATAATTTGATGTTTTGAGTGTAAATTAAAATACTAACTCTTAAATTACACATTAGCTTAGAGGTAAAAGGTAAGACTAGTAGAGTAGACAGCATTAGTAGCTAGACTCGTAGTAGTCAACAGCTCGACTCGTAGTGGAGGTTTGGCTCGGAGTCGACTGGAAGCGGCAAGCTCGCGCTCGACCGATAGACTCTGTGAACAAACGAGTTATTTATTACTGTGGTTGCAGTCACATCGAACTTGTGTACTAGCACAGAGTAGGTACTAGTTCGTTTATGGCCGCAGCTATTTCTAGTCTGTGAAACTAGTTCACACATTTACGAGAGGGTTAACTTTAATGTACAAACAAATCTTCAGTTAAGTCCAGTTAAGCAGAAATGAGCAGCAACGTAATAACCCAGATCAAGGGTAACACGACACAAAAACTGATTATAAAAGTAACGAACGTTTACAAAAAATACAAATAAATTAATCTGCGGGTCATCTCTAGCGGCGGCGCGGCGTATTAGCAATAGCTTGCTTTGTGGCTAAATAATTTCATTAAGTATCCAGATCGAGCTAAAAACCTGTATACCAATTTGGCAACTCTGTCGTCACCACTCGTTACCGCAGTTTATGTTGCATTCATCCACAAATTCAGTTAACGGTCGGTGGGGAACGTGAGTAACGAGATTTCGGAAATAGCGTCGATTGTTTAACTGTCGAGTTTAAATGAATATAAATGCTATAGGCTGCGGTCAGCGTTAACGGTCCATAATGTTGACCACATGCGCGGTGCTGCTTTTTGTGTGTGAATATGACGATGAGCTGAAAGCTTCCAAGAGATGTAACATGGTAGCGTCGACATGAGTCTGTTTAAACCGTGGGACCAAATCCTCCACCATTATCTACTGCAACCACCAAGACGCCTTCCAAGCATAGTATTTTTAGCAATGTGAGGCTCTGTGGGGTAAGCCTATATTCAGCAGTGGGCGTCTTTAGGCTGTTGATGAGGATGATGATGATGATAGCGTACAGGGTGGAGCAAAATAATGAGACTTCAAGACTTTTTCTTTCCAATTATAAGGTTTTATTTTATAGATCCCATTATTTTGTACCATTCTGTATAATTATGTATTACCTACTTTACAACTTAAAATATTTAAATTAATTTCCTCATGTACTTATAATTAATTTTTTTACATATAAATATCAATTTACAATTTAAATTTGGATATTAGAAGTTTAACTTGATTTTTGACATAACTTGTTAAAGCCTACCGGATTTGCATTCTAATGCTAATTGGAGGTAGACATAAAGGTCAAATCTGATTAACCTGTCTTTGTTCCACTTTTGTATATCAAGTAGGGACAGGGACTTCTGTAGCGCTCATAGCGAAGCACGACTAGCCGTTTTTAACCAATCGGTAAAGTTAAGCAACGTTCACTGCGGTCACTACTCTGATGGGTGACCGCTACAGCAAAAAGTGGTATTTACAACTGAGCGCTACCGTGCTTCGGAGGGCACGTCGGTCCTGGCTGTTGTCGTAAGACAATAGTCGTTACGCCAAGTCAGAAGCCTTTGGGCTGCCTAAAACTTCTGACACCAGGGCTGACCACTTGCCTACACGAGAAGAAAAAGAAGGGACTTTTAAAACTTTTCTTTCGATACCCGGATAATTACAGTAGTATATTTATTAATTTAACGACTTTGAAGTGGTTTAATCATTACCATGTTTATTACCAAGTTTATCAAAGCGTCTGGTTGATGCAACACGTGACCAAAATGCTGGCACTTTGTGTTGCAATCCAACTGGGCAATGCAGTTGCTGCCGGCATGTTGGGGTACGCAGTATGCTACCTAATATAGTGGGCTGGATTTGGACTGTTTATTAGGTCACCGCGACATTATACGGTCCAAATTCTTTTTGTAGTAGGTACACCTATAGTGGTCTTCCAGTAGTTGGTATACAAGTGCATACATTTTTGTTTTAAGTCGTCGCACTAACTTATTTCTCGAATCAGTAGCATTAATATAGGAGGTACCTATAACTAGCTAGGCTAGTAGGCCCTTTAATGGAAACTGAGTCTTCAACTAGATAGCTATGTTTCAGAATGTAAGTCTGACAGTAAACGTACAATCCCAGAGGCATTACTTAAAACACGGTCATTCACTACATTTTTAATAGTACTAGTCAATAGTAGGTACTTACGGGATATTTACCGAGATTAGAATAATTCCTGAATTCCCGATATTTCGGCACAGTTACAACTATTAATTGTTATGTGGTTAAGATCCCGTAAGTACTATTAAAATGCATTACCTACTTAAAAATCTCATACCTTGACAATTGTACCTAACAAGAAATATATCCATCATGAAATATAAACGGCGGACCAATGGCACTAGAATATAAGATCTCGGAATAGAAACGTTGATAAAATGGTCGCAAATGGTTGGAAATATCTGCCGCCAGGGCTGAAATATCAAGTTTAAACCTATTCGATATTTTTAAACCGGATCGTTCCAGTTTTTAGTTAGATAATAACAGGTACTACTTTAAAGGGACGAATCTTTTCCGGGTAAAGCTATACGCAAGAGGTGTTTGGAAGGTATAGAAACCCTCAGGACATGAGTTTCACTCGCTTTCTTCTCCTCTATTTTTTCATCAGTTTTGTTAAGAAGCCTTTTTCTTAAAATCTTAAGGCGACCAGTAGAGCAAACTTTTGGTACGTTTCCTGGCGTAATTACAACACGTGGAGCTTTGAATGTAATATATGATGTAATTCATTTCATTAAGTCGTTTGTGATGACCACAAATACAAGATTAATAAATATAGCTCTATAGAAAAAAATCGCAAACCTCCCACAAAAAATTTGAATGTTCCCATTTTGCTGAGCTTCTACCAAATACATTCTAACAAAAAATAAATTAGTGTATTCCCAACAAACATTCAGATGTCGTGATGACTTAAACACTTAGAAAAATACTATACAAAAATAGATATTAATTAAAAACCGAAATAATCACTCATTTCGTGCGTTGTCTTTGTCGTTAGCGCCGCGCTGAAGTGCAGACTGAATTGGTATTTAAGACTACGACGTTAAGGTTGATGTTTCTTTGAACGAATTTGGATCTGCTTATCTGGCTCTACTCGTCACGTTAAGCCAACGGGAAATATTTCTACTCTATTATTACTCTACTAGGTTTTGATATGACGCGTATAATAGCCAATAAAAACAAAAAGAAAAGTTTTTTGGTCAATTTTTATGTAATTGTGGTTTAAATTACAACTTTGATTGATTTTTAAAAGGTTTTAAAGTCATGCATGGCCCTTTGTGTTTGATATAAATTTTAATTTTATCTTTAACCGTCTTTCTAAGAAAAAAGGTCTTCACGGAGAGATAATCTGTGACCCAACTGTGCATGGGGAGGTCTATACCCCAGCAGTGGGATCACAAAAGTGGTGTGAGAAGGAAGAAATGTTAGTGTTAAGTATGTGTTATGTTAGTGTTATGTTGTTGGACTTGTTGGTAGTATTTCGTAGAATCCTAAATCTATTAAAGACTGACTCAAATGATGATAACGATAATTTTATTCAACCATTTTGTATAATTTATTGTTAGAATGTCAACATGCAAAATACAAAATATAGTTTATAGTTTAAAGTAAATTATTTAAATGGCACCTGCATTTTCTTCATTTTATAGTGTTAACATAAATTAGTCTTTTAGATGCCATTTTATTCAATTTTGGTGTCCGGGGTGAACCACATAAAACTTGTTCTAGTTTGGAATTAAATATTTTGATTACATATAATTATAGCATTTTTGTTATAAAAAAGCAATATAATATCGTAAAAACTCAATGGTCCAAAATGTAAAGTTAAGCAACGTTCGCTGTGGTCACTATACTTTGATGGGTGACCGCTACAAAAAGTTATATTAACAACTGAGCGCTACCGTGCTTCGGATCGGTCACGGCAGTTGTCAAGACAATAGTCATGCAGGCAGAAGAAGAAGAAGAATTGGACACTTTGGCATATTGTCTACTAGTTGGACCATATAGTACAGCTAACTACTACAATAATTAAAACTAAACTAAACTAAACTAAACTAAGCTAAACTAAACTAGCTACACTACCTACTACAAAGAACATTTATGGACTGTATAATAGCCGCGATGGCCTATAGACAGTCCAAGTGCTCCAGCCCACTACCCGTAGGTAGCGTACCCAACATGCTGGCCGCATTGCCACCCTATAGTAAGTTTAGTTCCACCTACATATCTATAGAACTTCCTGCTGGACCCTAAATCCTGAGCTCTCCTATGTACAGCATAATACAATGACCTATAGAAACTATAATATTTTCGTTAATTGTTTAGTGCACCTATAACTTTTAACATTAGCCTTGATAATTTTGCAACTTGCAAATAACTTATTTCCGCGATAATGAATTATGTATTGAGTACTTAGCGTCAGCTTTACATTAATATTTATGAATCTCTATCTTTATGATAAACTGTAACATGCCCAATTCTGTACATTGAAGATATTTTGAAAAATATTCTGAAGGGCTCCCTATATATCGTAAGTAAATAAATGAATATGAATATTGTCGATGCAAAAAGAACCAATGAAATGAAAAATGCGAATGCGATGAAGCCAAAACTATATTTTTTTCATTTTTGTCTGTGTGTCTGTATCTTGGCGGAGCATCATGCCGAAACTACTGAATGGATTCAAATAAAACTTATCACGATTTGAGTTTATATTACGAGGTAGGCTGTAGGATACTTTTAATCCCGAAATTCAGCACGGTTCCCGCGGAAGAAGGAATGAAATTAAAAATATGTACTTAGTTGTAATTCATTACCGCGTGGTCCGATTTCATTCACTCTTTTTGTGTTAGAAAGAGGGCACTTTAAATATTGTCCCGTAAATATTTCAAGGACGTCGATTTTGTAGTTCAGAAACTACAGACATCCAACCTTACCTCTTCTTTATTCTTTCTTTCCTTTTTTTAGTATTAGGTCCAAAGCCACTCCTATCCTGTACTGTGGAACAAAGAGAAGGGAGGGGGGAAAAGATAAGGGAATAGGATGAATAGATGAAGGTGAAAGGAGGCAGGTGCACCAGCACCTGTCTCCATTCGCCGTTTTATCTATTCATCCTTGTCCCTTATCTTTTTCCCTCTTCCTTCTCTCTTCCTTTAGACTGAGATATAGCGTAAGACTAATTAACCCGCGTGAAACCGGGGTGAGTCAGCTAGTTATAAATATAATTAAGAATTCTTTATAATAAAATTATGATTTGAATTACGACTACTTTATGAATCCGGCTTAGACAGCTGAAGGAGATCACCGCTAAGATTTCCATTTAATAAATATACTTAAATAATATTAAGCATACAAAATTATCATCTCATCCATTAGAATGTTTTTTGCAATAAGTTCAATCATCATAAATGCAGTTTTTTCCAGGTTTGTTTAAGAACTAGTTTTGATTCGTAAAAACTTGATTTAGCACCTTGTCCTGGTGTGCTAAATGCATACTTTTTATTTTATCTGTAGGCATTACAATAAATATCTTCTAAAATGTCTGATTGGTTTAATATTGAAATAATAAAAGAGCTGCATTCTAAAGCAATTACCAAACCAATAGGAGACGGTTCTGTATTAATCTTTTTGTGTTGTAAAAATATATCTCCGCCAATCGTGAACCGATGCCTTTTTATCCATAAAGTGAAGTTTCAGGGTGGTTCTCTATATATATTTGTGTATTTACTAAATATTTTTTTTTTACTAAATAAATAAGTAATAGGGAGCGATGGTGGCCGAGCGGTAGCATGTGCGCTTCGCAATCTTACGGCACCGGGTTCGATCCTCGGCCCTGCACCAATGACTTATCTAGTAAGTTATGTGCAGTTTGCGATGCCATCGCTCCGTGCCTCGGAGAGCACGTTAAGCCGTCGGTCCCGGTTGTCTTATGAACATCTATGGCAATTGTTACGGTTAGTCAGACACCTGATAGCATATGACGCTTGATCTAACCATCCATGTTACTGGTTCCTTATTGGTTGCGAGGTCAGATGGCAGTTGCTCATGTAATTCTGGTAGCTCGCCGCTACAGGTTAGATTGGGAGCCGACCCCAATAACAAATGGGAAAAGGCAAAGAGGATGATGATGACTGAATAAATAAGTAACCCGTATAATGGTCAATAATCACAATAATTCTGGACCTTATATGATTTTCTGTTAATAAGAACCTAAGGACAACAAGGACCAATGCTCTCACAACATTCAAACACAAGTAGGTACCTACTTGCACTTTTCTATAATAGGAATCAAATGTATATTCTCAATCACTACACTACAAAGGCCGTCCAATCCAATTCCAGTACTTACGCATCACATAAGCTATTTTTTCCACTTTCACAAGTCAAAAACTGAACGCCAAAATGCTTAAAATGACTTAGCATGAGGCCGTGCCGTTGCGACAATGACTTTGAAATTAATATAAATGGTACATCTCAGGATTAATACTAAGGCTTATGTTTAGTGAAAATAAGAATTTATAAATTTTTCTCGATAGAAAAAATTACAAAGTTACCTCCAAACCGTACAAATAAACCACGATTATTTAATGAATGCTTTAAATAAGGTCATGAAACTTTGTGTAGTAGTTGAACTAAATATTATCGAGAGCTTATGTATAGTGGATTTCTAAAATACCCATTATATTTAGTGTGATAATAAATTACATTATTTTACAGCATAAAATATATTTTCATTACTTTCTAAATAGCACGGTCAACTTTTGAACAATAGCTGAACAACGTTGTTTATTATACTTCTTATACATAACCGACTCTACAATCTCTACATAGAGTACCTACTATTCGCCAATATTGCAAGTAGAGAATGGAATATTGTTTCCTAGTATTGACGCATCACTGCTCTGCTCTACATAACGAAGCAATAGTAACTGAGAATAGTGAATAGTTATACTAGTTACTGAAACTTTCACAAGCAGGTACAAGAATGGGGACGCAGTTTAATTTATTATCTCTACGAAAGAAAAATGTGTGATGACAATAAAACCCTTAGATACGGGAATGGTAAGGATCCGCCACAAAGACCTTAAGATCCGTACAACTGCCTTGCGGCATAACCACCATGTTGTGGATATATGGCGAGCGCCAAAGAGTATATAAGATTTCCTCTTTGGTTTAGTGTCATCAAGTTGAGGTTTGTATGCAATCGGCGCCACATTGTGCTCCCAAAGTGCCGCAAGTTACGTGAGATGTTTCTTACCCCCTACTATTTCCTTGTCCAAGACAAAACCTGATTTCATTGTTGACTCATTAAAAAACTTGTCTTAGCGTGGTTTTGCCAAAAACAACACGTTAGTATCGCGGACAGAAGCATTAGTCAATTGTTTTTTCTCTAATCTGTGGACAGAAGCTAAAAAGGTGCTAAAAAGGTACCGGTACCTATGGGTACATTGTTTCGTGAATTGATTTAATTTGGGTCACGTGGTACACAAACAGCGTAAGTACGTGATAAATCACAGCGGGTTCCGCGTGATTATTTAGTTATTGACTGAGCAGTAACTGACGCGACACGCACGAGCTGCATGTGGAGGGAAGTAGGCACTTTGCGAAGTATTTACTTAAATAAACTCCATTCTTTACAGAACTATTCTTAACTTACGTGCCCGCGGTCTTATTTTATTTATTATTTATTTATTTATCACACAAATTAGCCGTTTTTAGGATTAGAGGACCGTCCTGGTATTTGAAAATGTTATTGCTCTCTGCTCTTCACACGTAGACAATTTTTTAGAGACCATGAGTGATTTTAACTACATTTCAGCGTTTCGGGCGCCAACGGTTTTGACTCTCTGAAACTTCACAAAATCTTTTGATTTTGGTGTCAATCGTTTGGATAGATGATAGATAGATGACTTTTTATAGATCTATGCTTGTACGTCTTGTTTTTTTAGTTACAACTACTTTTCTACGTCATAATTTTGACGCCGAAAATTCGTAACTTTAGGTTGCTCTAAATACCAAGACAATATTGTAAAAATTTAAAAAAGGAAGACGTACGAGGTACGAGTCTTTTACTGGGTAGACAACATATAAAAAAATCACAAAATCGGATAACATTTAGAGGTGGAAAAGCGTTGGCACTTTTTTTTATGGACAAGAGGGGGAGACGAGACTTTTTTTTACATTATTCTGAAATAAGTATAATATCTAAGAATGTTGGTCTCGGTATTATCACCAATAACTTATAAGAAGTATACAACGTTATTTTTTAGTATGGTGATCATCATCATCATCATCATCAACAGTCTGATGTCGTCTACTGCAGAACATAGGCCTCCCCCAGAGCGCGCCACCTTGAGCGGCTGCTCGCCTCCTGCATCCATCGGCTCCCCGCGGCTTTCACCAGATCGCCGGTCCACCTAGCAGGCGGCCGGTCTACGCTGCGTCTTCCGGTTCAGTATGGTGCAATTTGCAAACAAAGTAGTTTGTTCAGAATCATTAAGAGAATCGATTGGTATAATTTTAACACCTTGTTACATTTTTTTGCCCCAAAACTGTTTAAAACACAGTTCAATTTAAAAAAAAGTTATTGTTATCTGTTCGACGTGAGTGCTAGGACATGTATAAACAAACGGAAAATAATTATTTCACTAATATTATAATAGTAAGGCAGAAGCCAAAGATATTTTATTCGTTTCAACGAGTAAATTTAACAAATAATACATGCATTGGTGTCAGAATCTCTGTCTCTTCATTATTCTATACTCTAGGTAGAGCTACTTTCCGCCTGTACTGCGATATCTAAACACCGTTTACAGTGTGCTCTAGTAAGCAGCTATTGTGTAATCTGTGTCGCTATGCAGATGTGTAAGTAAAGCCGGTGGTAGAGTCGACGACGTTGAATAAAATGTTGAAAATATACTAGAAAGTATCGTATTGTTTAGCAGTTTATAGAGCTACTAAATCCAGTGTTGGGTGTCTTTCGTCGCATACCTACTGATTGATAGTCAGTTCAGCCGTTTTAGGGGGCAAACCACAAAAACAAATAAAAAAAACTCAGATCAAAGCGGTGGTACCTACCTAGGTACCACCGCTTTGCCTATTATTCTGCCGCCAAGCAGTAGTGTGCAAGCACTACTGTGTTCCGGTTTGAAGGGTATTGTAGCTAGCTAAATTACTGTGCAAATGAGAATTTGTGAACTGATCTCCGTCTAGTGATTTGATTATTAGACTGTACTGATGTCTCAGGATGACGTGCGCAGTGAAGTGTCACGCAAAACTTTATTATTTCATGTTTCGAGGGACACTGCAACTGTTATGGGCGGACGTATCGCTTAACATGAGGTGAACGACTAGCTCATCACGTCATTCATGATGGAAACCTTTTTTAAATTATTGCCTGTACATCAGTATTTATTTACGTTTGCATTAAATCAAGGTGCCCACGAATCTAGAAAACCTGTTCATACATTCAATGGTAATAGCTACCTACCTACCTAAAAGCTAATGTGTTTAATTCAAACTCGAACGCAGACAATTCCGATTAGCATGGCTATAGCCGGCTATAACCGGCTGTGGTCGGCTGCAGACAACTATAGAGTAGGCGGCTCTCCGAATGTCGTGATCGTTCCGTAACTCGTTAGTTAGAGTTTAGACGGGCCGTACCGGCACGGAACCGGTACGGCATTGGTAATTAGCTAGGTATAGGCAACTTATTTAATGCTGTGCAGACAGTAATGCATCGTTTGAAGATAACACAGAATTAGCAAAGCTTGCATTAGTGAGTCTGATAATGGAATCAGCAAGGGTTGATGGGAGGTGAGCGACTTTGGGTTAGCGGTAGCTCATGTCACGTTGGAAGTGTGCGCTGCTTGGGATTCTGATTTCCATGCTCGGCAGCGAGAGACCGGACTATGGTCTCTTTCTGCGAGGTGGTGATGGCGGAGCGGGTCAGGGAGGACGATGACAACTCTGACCCAATCCGGAGCAGGGAGGAGGCGTTTTGCGCACTTTCTTCATTTTCCGTAGTGGGGTCGGTGGCGGATAGTCGGGGGACTCTCCGCCGCTCCTACACGGCCCCACACGTCTGGTGGGTAACTGACTGTGGAAAGTTACTCACCCACTTGCGCAGAGGCCTGAAAGGGCCTACCGCCAGGGCGAGATAGTGAATGCTAGCGCAACCCTATCTCGCCTCATCCCGGCCGTGGACGGACCCCGGGGGGTTTTAGTGGGTTGGAGTCACACATACCTCCTGCCATCACCCCCGTGGTGGCAGGAAAGTGCGAGGGCATTTTCTCCCCTCAAAAAGAAGCTGTAGGTCTTGTGACTGTCAAACCACAAACGAGCGTGAATTCACACCATCGTTCGGTGCATTAGCACCATGGTTCGAATGATTTAAGTTGTGTGTGGGATTCGCACTCGCTTTTATAGTGAAGGGGGGTAGGAAAACATCGTGAGGAAACTGGCGTGTTTAAAATCATGAAATTCAAGGACGATATAGTCTTCCCCTATGCTAGTGTGGTAGGTTATGGCCATACTCTCTCTAATGTGTAAGGAAAGGCCCGCCGTGCCCCAGCTGTTCCCACAGCTGGGGCAGTTTGTGTTATTCATTATCTTAAGTGTAAGTTTTGAAAACAGCTCAATCCATGATTATGCTAAAGAAATTTTTAAACTGTTTGTTTTCCAAAATTGTAATACAAAAATAAAAACGAAACGGTGGTGCATCAATGAGCTATGGTCAGTCAGGTCAGTATTCTACGAGGTATATTCACATTAAACGTTTAATAACCTATTTACCAAGATTGATACTTGATGAAATTGGTGATAATGTTAGCTTTATTGCTAGCAAACAAGTAGCTTTTATGTTCCTCTATATGAAATGAAAATTTTGCTTTATAACGACACAAAATAGTGGTAGGAATAATTTTTCAGTAAGCTATGCATTAGTGACGCCTCGAGTGTTACACATCTACAATTGTCCATAGGCTACATGACCGCTTCCCATCAGCAGTGCGATTCTGGTGCACTTCGGGCTCGAAAGCCAACTCGGAGGTCAGTTCACGAACATGACTTGGAGAATGAGTTGGGTGACTTGTGTATGAACTGGATTACGCGACGTCACTACCGGAGGTACGCCGTATACTTGTTATTACCCTTTAACTTAATAGGACAACTAACCAGAGTCACACAACGTAGTTCCGTCCAGGTGTGCGGTGGCCGAGCGCGAAGGGCCAGGCGCGCACCCTCACGGCTCCCTTGACGTCTCCCCGCAGCAGCGCGACCACGTCGTCAAGGTACCGGAGCGCGCACGTCTCCGCGAGAAGCACGCGCGCTGCTGCCGTACATCGGCACGCGCGCGCTGACTGCACCTGGAAATATAACGTTGGATGTTAGAAACTTGTCCATTTAAGTCATGACAGTGTATGACTAGCATCATCAGCCGGAAGACGTCCACTGCTGAACACAGGCCTCCCCCATTAAACGCCACTTTGGACAATTATCATATGAGGGATTTGCTATAATCACCACGCTTGGCAGGTGTCTTGGTGATTACAGAAGATTTTAATGTACCGAGGAAAAAACTGCAACCCATTTCCCTGGATATTCCCTTAGCCGCTTGTTACAGCACCCATGGGAAGAGATAGGGTGGTCAGACGGTGTTTGATTACATGATTACACTTGATTTAAATTGTAATATATTTTACCTATTAAAATGATGTAGGTATACATGAATGCAATAAATATAAAAAATAAAACCGGCCAAGTGCGAGTCGGACTTGCGCATGAAGGGTTCCGTATCATTATCTATCCCTGCCATCTAGTGTTGAGTAGCAGGACTATTTAAAGCAACGTCATCTATGACTCATCTGGTAAACGAGCAAAAAAATCACGTTTGTTGTATGGGAGGCCCCTTAAATATTTATTTTATTCTGTTTTTTAGTATTTGTTGTATTAGCGGCACAGAAATACATCATCTGTGAAAATTTTTAGTGTCTAACTATCTCGGTTCATGAGATACAGCCTGGTGACAGACTGACAGACAGACAGCGGAGCGGGTAATGAAACCGTTTTACCTGTTGGGTACGGAACCCTAAAACAAATTACAATATGATCAAAACTATACGGTCACGCTTCTACACAAGTGCACATATAGACATAGGACGTTGAGAGTAGCGAAATGAGTGTGTGCTCCTGCGCTACGCTAGGGGTCTTCTCTGAGTCTATGCATTCGAAACTTCGGGCGCGACATAGCTAATTTATGTGCCTAATGCTTAGGCACTTAAAGCGCTGAAATGAGAAAGCGTCTGAAGTTTAGTGAGGCTAGCATAGATACAAGATTTTACCATATTAGTGTGTTATACCAAAATGCCTATCACATGCAGCAAATACTTGAATAATTGGAAGCACAATAATATATATTGACATCTAAATATTTATGATTAGCATTATCGCCTGCTTAGCGTAACATAATTATTATTAATTTTAATGTAAAGGACAAATTTGAATCTCAAACGGGACTTGAACGTGCTATCAGTTGTCACAGTAGCTTATTAGGCAAAGGATCTCCTGGCTTTATATTTTTATATATTTTATATTGGTGTATGTACCTTTTTTTTCTATCCAACACTACTCTTACTAACTATAAAATATCAAGACTTTACTAATAATCTAGGTACCTATCTCTCTAATCATAACAACCAGTGCCCAATTACAGCATAACCATCTATTGTAACCAAAAGAGGAACCAATTATATTGTAACCAAAATAAACACTTTTTGTGCAATTACCAAAATATAAAACCATAAAAACTGTAATTGAAAATATCACGCGACGTTACGAATGTAGAGTATTGAGGCCTATAAAAACCTGAGCAATTCTTGATGATTCATAACAATCATAACACTTTAATGATACGGAAACTTTATACCTAATTATATTGTTATACAGGTTTCCATATTGCTAATCATTTCGTCATCTTTATTCTATACAGAAATTGCTTCTAAAATTGAAATTATAACAAGTCGGTGTGGAGTTATTGGACCGTGTCTTAATTCTTCAAACATGATAGAGCAATGCGATACATTGCGACCGACGTGGAAAAAATGCAGTATCTTTCCAAGTAACGGCGATTAATGACAAATGTGAAAGTGATGGGTGTTAATTAACTAATGATGAAGAAGTATAAGAATGCTCGTTACGATATATAGTGGCGCTTGTTGACAGATATAACGAACTCATTATCATAAAGTTTTAATGTGCATCCCGGCAACTGTTGATAACGTTCCTAAAACAATGATAAATGAGCCAAGTAAACATATTGTGATAACTCCCAATTGGTGGGAGTTATCACAATATGTTTACTTGGCAATTATTCAGTTATCTCATAAATAACAACGATGCTTGGCAGTACGTCTACTAATACTTAACCGCAAAGATTATAATTAAAGCCAGCTGGTTAATTGCAACTCCGATAATTAATTGAGTGTGATTTTTGCACGAGTAATTAAGCATTTTCAACGATTTATAAAATTAGGATGTTGCAATTTCACCAATTAGAAGCAGAAATAGGTCTTAAGTTTGTTTCCTCATCCCGTAAGAGTTTCGGCGAAGTGTGAGGGAACGGGGAACCGTCACCAATCGTGAGAAGTGCAAAGCGTGTTATCCCTGCGTGCGTGTGCGTACAGCGCGGCATCAAGCAGCCGGGGTTGTACCAACGCGTCAGGGGTCTCGGCGAGCCACGCGCCAGGCCAGCACCTGCAGGTCCTGCTGGATGCCAGCCAGCTCGTCGTGCAGCGCGCGCGATTCTGCCAGCAACGCGTCCAGGCGACGCGCGGCGGCGCTCAGGCCCGCGCCCGCACCTGTGCTGTCCGCCTCGTCATCCTCCACCGCTAGCGCCAGCCGCGCAAGCTGCTCGCGCTCCTTCGCACCGTGTGGCCCGCCCACCAACCCGCTCCGTCGCACCAGCGCTCTGCCCTCCACCTCCGCCTCTCGCAGTTCCTCCGCCAGTGACCGCTCTGCATCAGAGCTCATGCTTTGCTCCCGGACCGACGGCGAGTCATCCAACTCCGGTGGAGGGCTCACTGGTCGCGGTGCTGGCTCCGGCGTCACCGACTCCGATAGATACGGGCTCGGTGAAAGCAGCGCGCGCTGCAGGAAACGGCGCGTATCCTCATCTAGCGGGCGTGCGAGGCCGCGACGCGGCGCGGGCCGCACGATGGCCTCGAGCGCCTCGCGGCCTGGGTCCTCAGGCCGCACCAGCTCCAGGATCCTGGCGCGCGGTGGCGACACAACGGAGCACACGTCGAAACGCGGCACCAGCTTGCCCTTGCCGGGCGAGGTGTGCACGTCACCGGTTGGCGTGTAGGCACGCAAGTTCTCGTTTAGCATTCGGTAGTTCCGCAGCTTGACGTTTCCTTCGGGAGGCAGCGACACGGTGGGGCAGCACTCAGCGCTGGGCTGTAAGATGTCGATGTGCGCGTGTGCGATGCGGACCTCCTCGCGCGGGCTCTCACACGCGTTCATGTCGCGCGGTGGCGGCGCGCGCGGACGCACTGGAGGCCGGTGCGGCGCGCACACGAGCGCTGCACGCGCCGATCCGATAGCACGGACGAACGATGATGCGGCACCCTCCGCCGACGTTGGGTTACGCAAGGGGAAATAGGTGTTCCCGTCCGAGTGTGTGAACCGACCGCCGCAGGGACTACAGCCGAAGTGCACACGGTTACAGTGTCATCGCTGCATACCTTATAATCTAATTTACGCCTATTTACGCCGTCTCGTAAAAATCACCGTTAGTTATTGACATAGGAGTAGTGTAGCCTCGAAATAGAAAAACAGTTTCTCGCATTCCTCGGTCGCGTCGTTGCGGCGGAGCGTTGCATTTCTAGTGGCAGTAAAGAGTGCATCGCTGAGCACTGTTTCATTTTTGCAGACTGCGCACTTTAAATAGTAATTGTTAAGACTTAAAGAATACAATTAAATAAAACTTTACAGTGAATTACTTCACTGTAGAGTTTTATCAAAACATTTTTGGATCATAATAGGAATATAGGATATCGTCGAGACCGGCTCTGTAGACAAGGGCCGTGATGTCCGGTGATGGATCGCCGCCGGCTTGTTACAGTATCCTCAAAATAGACCATGTAGGGGAGACTACGTAAGTACGTATATCCGCAAGTGACGCGATTCGACATAAACACAATGCCGCGCACTCACACCACTCTCGTCTTACGAGAAATATTTTATGATTTCCTTACAATAATATTTGAATACAGTAATATAAACGAGTTCTTTAGTGACGTATTTTGGTTATTATCATGTATTACCTGCATAAATCCTTAAATTTTTTATATATCTTGCCGACTTAATTACTAAAATATACACATTATAATATTTTTAATTTGAATCTTAATTTACATCGTATTTTTTAAATTAATTTTACAAATTATGGTCGCAACACCGTTAAAAAGTGTTCTCAAAAACTAGAATCGACTGGCTCTCTGAACTCAAAACTACACTGAACTAAATTGGCATTTTTACTGTTTTTGTCTACTCTGATTATCATAATCAAAACCTACTCAACGAGTTTACGAAAATTAAATATGGAACAGTGGTGCATGTTTCGAAAATCCATTTAAAAAAACCCATTAATACATTGATTAAAATTATCGCACTTCCTATTGACAATGTCCCCACCCTAACAAAACCGCAATCAATACAGTGCCGACATAATGCTGTATTTAACACATGCACATTAGTATGATACCAAGTATCATACTAATGGTACATATACACTTCGCAATTATATGATACCAACGTGTGTTCGGTGAATCGTGAAGGAGCGATTTCTATTGTATGTTCGGTGTATCTAGATTGAGTGGAATTGGGCCTAGTTTATTTTTTTTTGTTTATTGGGCCTACTGCATAGCGATTGCAGCATTCATCATCCTATGCCTTTTTCCCATCCGTTATTGGGGTCGGCTCCCAACCGAACCTATAACGGCGAGCTACCAGAATTACACGAGCGACTTCCATCTGACCTCGCAACCCACAAGGAACTAGTAGCAGGGCAGGGATGGTTAGATCAGATGTCAGATTCTATCAGGCGTCTGACTACCCGTAACGATTGCCATAGATGTTCATATGACAACCGGGACTGACGGCTTAACGTGCTCTCCGAAGCACGGAACGATGGCATCGAAAACTGCACATAACTTACTAGATAAGTCATTGGTGCAGGGCCGAGGATCGAACCCGGTGCCGTAAGATTGCGAAGCGCACATGCTACCGCTCGGCCACCATCGCAAACTGCTGCAGCATTGTTTGTAAATAATCCAGTACATTCTTAAACAGACCCTTTATTATATGTTTTAAAAGGAAACTGGAGGATTTACTAACTAAAAGCAATATTATTTTATTTCTATGATTTCGATGGTGCATGTGCAGAATTGGGCAGAATGGAACACACAGAAGATCTTGGCTAAGTCAAAGTAAGTAAGTATTAGATGTTGGATTTTGTATGTGACGTAAGTGAACAAAATCGTTTAAATTGTCTAATATCTGAACAGATACCGTGCATAACGAAACTCGAACTAGCCGTCTCTAACCGATCGGTAAACTACGCTGTGGACACTCCTGGTTAGGTGACCGCTACGATAAGTGATGTTTAATATTGAACGCTACTGTACAAGGCTGACATCAGAGATGACCACTTGCCTACACTTAAAAGAAGAAGAAGCAGAATAAGCATATTTGGGCTTAATAATAAAGTTAATGTATGATTTTCTGTTTTATTAGGGTTGCACAGCGACAATTAAGGCCCACAGAATAAATAAAAAAAAAACAACAAAAAGGAAAATTAAATTTTGCTGGGAATAGCAATAGAATACTAGACACTACAGCAATTAAAACTATAGTTATGAACGTCATCAAAAAATACAACCACCTCTGTTCACCAAAAACGTAGATTTAATACCTTTGACCCGTACACGGTTGGATCGCTCCAATTACGGTGCGGCCCAAAAACCAATTATGGACCACACAGTATCGCGACTACAAGCTTCCTCGGAAATTAAACGTCCGACTCTGTATGCGAATGTACCTATACGCCACTTGTGCTTGGCTGGAAGGGGCTCTATTCTGGGTTCTATACAAGTTAATATTGTAGTTGTTGTGAGGATAGATTTTAATTGTAGCTAGCTGTGGCCTGCAGGTTTAGGCAACTACCATACTAACCCACAGGAATCACTGCATCATCATAATCAGCTTAATACTAGTCCACTGCTGGATATAAGTCTCTCTCAAGACACGCCACTTATCCAGGTCTTCGGCTCTATATACTCTTCCAGGTACCTATATCATCGCTCCATCTCGTCATAGGAACCACTTATTTTCGAGATAAAAATTAATGTTACTTCATTAGCTGAAGTAGTGAATTCATCAAAATCCGTTTGGTCATTTCAGTGCAGGTAAAATACATACATACATACATAGAAGTACAGTACACTCACATACAGAAAGACGAAAGAAGTATTTAGTTTTAGTTGGATTCAGTTTCAGCTAGCTTGCTTATGTACACTCTAAGGTTATATACAGCTTTATCTGGACCCCATTTTTTAAACTTCTTTGCTTTGAAATGACCTGGTTCCATATTTCGTATGATTAGTTAGTACCTATACATACATAATTATTTGCATTACCTATAAATTGTAATTGCCACTCAATGGGGATCGAACCCGCCTCCTATATTTCACAAGATTCACTAGCCGAACTGATAATCCACTAAACCATGCGCGCCAACATTGAGACGACAAAAAAGACGGAGAGTACGTGAGCCCACCTTTACGTCTAGTTCTAAACTAAAGGCAAATAGACATAATCAAACGCAACAATTAAAAATTAGACTGCATATCGCTAGATACGAGCAAATTATCGCAGATAACGCCCTATCAGTGCGATACGTACAACCTGCCGCAATTTTCGGCGGTTTGTTATCGTCAGCGTTGGTCTGGGGTACCTTTGTTACAGCCTCTCGACCCTTTGCTGGGCTGAATGGTATTCGAGACCTCTGCTGATCCTGGACTCTAAACTTTTTTATCTTCATTTTTTTTCTTTTTAATCATGATCGATGCTTGTAATTAATCGATCAATGACCGATATTCGATTGTAAAGTGTGCCAAACTTTCAGATTTTTTCCATGCGTCTTCGTTTGAATCGAGCAGGTATAGGCGCAGGCGCAAAGGGTGATTCATGAGTTGATATCTAGTAATATTGATAAAATTCCTATTTCAAGTGTCTGCTATGCAATAGTTTGTATAAGCATAGATTAGCATTTGAATTACCTACTAAATTTATATGACTGCAGTTCAACGGTGCACATTTACCACCAAGTTCAGTGCGGTGCGCTCGTAGTGTGGAGCGTTACAATGGCTCTCGAAGTCCTTGTTGCGCAAATAAAGTTGTGGCACCTGTGGCAACAATTTCCCTGTGAAGTTTGAAGGTGTACCTTAAATCCCCAGTAGCATCTCTCAAGGTATTCAACGTCCCATAATCGAGCCGTCGACACATTCAGAACGTCTCTTCCTGTGGATGATCCGTATAATCTTAGCACCCTTTCAGTGCCCACTCAGAACTTGTCAAAAAGATACCTTTATGTGTCGAGGGCCCTCCAGTTGACTCAAGTGGTCCTCCTTTCGAGTGCCTAAGGGGAATGTAGGGGGGAAAGGGGGAAGGTGTAGCAAGGGAACCTTCTTTGCGTCAACTTGAGAAGGCGGTGTTGGTTTTACTGAGCCAAATGAACTACGGTTCGAGACTGATACCGACTTTAGAATAGATTGTTTTTCTTATCAATGAAACTCACTTTTTGAGTTTTGGGATGGATTTTTGTGGTAGCATCTGCTAGAATTTCTCTCCATTAAAGAAAAAAAGTTAATAAAGAGATAATGTCCGTAATCATTTTGGAAGGTCGTTCTCTACATAACTTATTTACAAAGCAGTAAATTAAATAAGATTCTCGAGTGGCGATCACGAACCGGTAGATGTAGCGTAGACCGGTGGGGGCCGGCCTACACTGCATCTTGCTACGACCTAATCAAAACCGTAGATGCAAGAGGCAAGCAGTGCTGCTCCAAGTGGCTCTCTCTATGGGGAATGCCCTCAGCAGTGGACGTCTGCAGGCTGATGATGATGAAATCAAAGGAAAGCACACATGCACTTAATCGAACATTAGACAAGTACCTAAACCTTAAAATAAGTTTCGAAAAATGTCTGCAGAGGGAATGATTAAGTAAGTAAAAATAAATAGTGGTCAGTACGGGTCCAAAAGCCTTACAACCCTAAATCCTCTGGGTAAACGAAGTCGTACTGGTGCGCCTTCTAATTTTAGTTGTAGTGGAACCGCTCGCGTGTGTAACGTGAATGGTCGTATTTTAGGCGTCTAATTAGCAGCAAATTAAAATGTTTCCAACTTTCCACGCGTTGCTATACGGTATAATATTTGTTTTATTATTAGAAATTGATATTTGAATTGGCGCAAAGGTGAAATGTTTGCCTCATATGAAATACCTATAGTAGTTTCGAAGCAATATATAACGATCGATTTACGAATGAAAACTGTGCACTTAATACGTTTTTTAAAGAATGATGTGATGCTAGTATTTTGCCTGGTGTTAAGCGTCGCAGTTGCCCAAAACAGTTGCATGGGCAATAAGAAGTCATTCTGCGCCCATATCTTGTTTGTGGTCCAGTTACGTTTGCCAAGTGGCTGTCAGATTCAGAATATTAAAATGTTAACTAATACTTACCTTACGTAAAATTTAATACGTCATTTTTTCCCTGCTACTAAGTATCTACTAAGACAACTAAGATTTGGTTAATGAATAAATAAATGAATAAATATGTGTGGACGTTACACACAGCGCCATCTAGCCCCAAACTAAGCAAAGCTTGTACTATGGGAACCAGATAACTGATACAATACTTAAATACTTTTTGTTTGTAAATACATACATAGAATACAATATAACACCCAGACACAGAACAAACACCTGTGTTCATCACACATATGTTTGTCCTGGGTAGGAATCGAACCCACAACCTACAGTTCAGAAGACAGAGCAACTACCAACTGAGCTATCAGGCCAGTCAAAGTAATTAACGTAATATTAAGATCAGGCTCTTAGCTTGTTGACTCGCCAATGGAAACAAACTAAAACAAGAAGCAATATGATCAACATCAATATTCAAAAGTTCTATTCTGATCCAGACTTGTGCCTTAATATACCAGCGCCAGGCAGTCTAGCTGTACCGTACAAACTACTACCTACTCCATGGTCTAAGCGAGGTTCCTACTCCGAATCTGAACCTACTACTACGGGATCGTTCATTCACTCACAACCAGTCGGAGTATGGAGATCCTAATCCTGAACTATTGTGTTATCTGTGGCGGGAGACTGGAGTCTGCGGGGCGCCGCGCCGCCGCGTGTGGGGACCGGTGTTGCTAGCATCGTGAGCCAAATTACCCTTTGGCAAGCGAACCCGCGTCGTGTGCAGTACCTAATTGCTAGTTTCGTAGTTAGTTGTGGATTTGTAAGATAAGTTTCATTCGTTTTTAACGTCTCTTTGCCGAGAAGTAGTTTTTTAATGTTTCAAAGGCTCTGCCATATCCGGAAGAGATTTTAGTTTGAGAGTTTTGTTTTTGTATTATGAAAGCGATTATTATTTTTTGGTTCGAGATGATTGTGAAATTTTTTCTCTAAACATTATCTTCTAAGTATAAAAAAAATTCTATGCTGATTCTTTTATGTGTTCCTTACAACAGACGTTTTGTACATTATAGGTATCAATTAGTGATAAACATAATTTTTCTTAAACGACACCTATATACCTATCTACTCAATTAGTTTGTTTAATGTCCGTCTGTACTGAAGTTAGACAACTCTTAAGTTAGCACTTATCCCTTTATCACACACCTACTGCAATGCATTTCGGTATGTCACAGAGGAATAAGTGCAAACTTAGAAGCAGACAAACTTTACTACAGACGGGCATAAGAGTTTGAAGCAACGAAAAATTTAACATTATATTCGTTTTGCAAACAAGCCATTCGGTTTCATCTGATGGCCAAACCGCTCCGGGTGACCCAAGTTTTTTGCCAGGCGTTCAATACTCAGTAAAAGCCCAGGTAACAGCGTATTGCTTGTTATGGACAAGTTGGGAAGTGGTCCAAGTCGTCCGCAGGGGTTTTGTCCTGCATGATACTTCATATATTTCGTCCCTGGCAATACTAGGGGTCGTCCAGTGGCGTGGCCCTCGGGTCGCGCCGGGCGCATGCGCGTGGCGGGCGCGCGGAGGTCGATAGCGGCCGCGCGCCAGTCCGCGCCGCGCCGGGCCACCACGAGCCCGCGCCGCCCCGCCATGAGGGCGCGCGCGCTTCTGCTCCTGCTGACCACGACGCTGGCTCTTACCCGGGGCCAAGCCGAGAAGAGCAAGTTCTGTAAGTCCTTCCACCTACCTTCATTTCTCAACAGTTCCCAAAATCCCTCTAGCGGATGGCTGAATAGAAAACGCAAGAAGTTATCGCGCCTTAATGGCGGTGTCTTGAAGATTTCTTTAAAAAAAATTTGGTGTCCGATAGATTTTTGGATTTTAAACAGCTTTTCGTGGTTAGTTTTATGTCTCGTAGTGTTTTTTGGTTTAATTTTTAGTCAAGTTTTTTTGGAATATACGCGGCGCGCCGTTCCTTTTCCACCCCATGAGTGCTGTGAGTGTGGCTATAGTACCTATATCAAACGATGTTGGTGTGTAGGTAGGTACACAGCGGAAATAGGTCAGAGAGACAATACCCCCTAATAGTAAGTGTGGGAAGGGGGCGTGTGTGGCTCGCAATATCGCATTCAATTCATTACGCCCCGCAACCTTCTTTATATTGTCTGAACGTACCCTTAACGATATTGCCTCGTTTAGACGATATTATGTCGTCGCTTAGGTATAATAAATTATTTCTAGTAAATACGCTTTAAATTGTTGGTAGATTATTCCACAGCGGTTGTTATTGGCTTATCACACGAAATCAGTTTCCAACTTTGTTTGGATTGCGCTTTCATTAAGTTTCAGGAATTTTGATCGAGTGGCATGCTGAAAACTATTTGTGGAATTTATTTACGTAGAAATATTTAACTAAATCTGAGTTCATAGACCGCCATTGACTTTCTTCATGAATGGCTTTCTTCATTTTCAGTACAAGCTTTAGAAATGCAAAGGATTAAAAACAGTGTAGGTAAGTATTGTAAGTGTTGTAGGTACCTATGTTTTGCTACGACACGTAACCAAAGGCCTTAACCTAAGATGGTCTGATGAATGAACAGCGTCATAATATTAATGACATTTATTATACAAAACAATATTTTGAGACTGATAGCCTCGCGGCGCGCCGCTGACACTAGATATTACTAAAGTACTTGTTGATCTTCTGCCAACCTTCGGATAATTTGTTAGCAATCTTGTCCACGGGGCCTGGTCCTCCACAATGTCTCGGCCCTCCAGCTAAGAGGACTGTCTCGCCAGGTATTAGCTTCAAGGTTTTGTCAACAGCGATGTGCGAGCCAGTCGAAAAGCTGGATCCCGCAGAACTGGTTGCAACGGTAACTTCAGCCGGAAGACCTGGTATCTTGTTTAATTGGAGCTCAGTCTGCTCTCGCCCTACGTTCGCCAGCACCAGTAGGGAGCCAGTTCCTCCCCACCTCAGCACCGCCAGAGCTCCGTTCAGACGCTTTATCTAGAAAGGGAAACGCTCATGTCACAATAAGTAATGAACTTTAATATTTATAAGGGACTATAACTTTAGGGACTTTAATAATGCCAGGGGTCGAATCTCCCAAGAAATCCTTAAAACAAAGTTTATTGGGTTGTTCGCCTACAATCTTGCTTGTTCGTACTTATTTTACAAGGTAATATTATACTCCGAGGGTCTTACAAGGTATTTGCAAAGTAATGAAAGGGGAGTACGCGTATTAAACTGATTAAGGTACTGCCGTAATTAAAATTTTATCAAAGAGTTCGAATGGATCTGAATCGAAGATTAATTACAGTCATATCCGGCATCCAACTTCCTCAGTCATTAGCGAAAGTTTTCGTACTCGTTTCACGTAATTCTTTACCTCTAATGAATTTAGTTACATACCTCCACGTGCGGACCAATAGCTGGTGACTTCCTCATAGCAGCAGTCAGTCTTACCACTCCCAGGTGGCTCAACTCATTGGCGTACTCAGTCTTTGCGTTGGCATATCTGTAGTTAGGAGCTATTGGTAGCCAAGGTTCTCCTGAAGTAAACCCAGCATTAGTGCTATCATCCCAAGGGAATGGGGCAGCTGCTGGACTACCTTCATTCGGCCAACAGGTCGTAGATGTTGCCCATTCAAGAATCGCATCAGCTGTTCCTAGCTCGTCTCCTTGCTGTATCACAGATGCTCCGGGAAGGATCAGAGACAGAAGGTTGATGGTGTCAACCATTTCGTTCCCGTAACGGGTTGCTATGCGGCTCTCATTGTTTTTACTCGTCTGTTAACCAAAAGTTGGAACCTTATTATATTTAGAGCTATTCTATCTAAAACTGCTCGAACTAACCTTAATAGCCAGGGCCTGAGGGAAATAAAGTAGCAATTAGGGACAATTTCGAAACAGAGCTATAAAGGCACAGCGTTTCTAAATATGGTGGCATACTCGTAATAGATTTGATGACCGTTTATGTAGGAAATTGATCCGACGAATAGGTAGTACAATACAATACGGTTGGTATAGCGCGTAGGTACACGACAGAATTCATGTATTTATGAACCGGAAAAACTTAATTACAATTTTATTTGCTTAGAACATTTAATGAAATATTTATGTATTCTGATTTTGACTTGTAAACGTGCTAAAATAGCTGGTTTGCAATAAATTATTATACTTAGAATTTAACAGCCTGAAATCTAAAACTTCGGATGTTATTAAAAATGTTTTTGGTTAATTTATCTATTTTTTGAAATATGTGTGCCAACTATATTATATTGTGTTAAAAAATCGGTTTTCTCAAATTCGCATTATGTAAACAAAATGATAAACATGAAGATTGGAAAAAAAGTTAAGCTACTCACAATCCAAGTAGGAAAACCATCTTGAGGAGCATTCAACAGTGCACCATAAAAAGTCACTCCCAGCTCTGCAGAGGTCTTCCTAATTGATGAAGTCAGTGCTGCGCTGATAACGCTGTGGGCACCTACTCCTCCATCTGCGTAATATCGAGCTGCTTTTTCTGGCTGAAGAGCTGATTCAGCTAAAATAACCCTGGAAAAATGCATATTTACTGGTTATCTTTAAGTCTACTTATATTTGAAAAGAAGATAATGTAGACAATGACTTTTTATTGAAAAACTTACGGGGTTTCAAAGTTGCCGGAACGAACGCAGCTCTTAGCCTCAGCAGCAAGTTTTTTTAAAAGCTTCTCCCCACATGCAACGTCTGATGGGAAGTCAGGGTTCAGGAGGACTCCAGCAACTCCTCTCCTCAACCAAGAACATTGGGTTGCAGAAAATGCTGCAGCAGCTGACTCGGAGCAAAGATTCACTAGAGCCTCGTTGTTGGATGATGCCCAGAAGGCTTTGCGAGCTTCTAGCCATATCCATTTGATATTATTTTCTGGCTGCAAAATTAAATAGATCATAAGATTGTTTGAAAAAGTATAAATCAATCAATCAAGTAATCTATCACCCCAATAGGTATATTTGGGTAATTCATATAACTATAAATGAGTAGGTAACCACTGTCTTGGAAAATGTCCACACAAGGCATGACACGTATGTAATTTTTATATGGCCTTTACAGGTTTTTGTTGATTTATCCGCTTTTGATGACTTTTTGGTTGGTTTTCATATAAGTAGGTACAAATAGAGATTTAAATGGTTAAAGTGGTTAGGGTTTGTTATACGCAAATATTTACGGGTTGATTACAAGGATACCCTTCTTAGTATAAAAAACTAAGAAGAAAGGAAGTAGTCTATAGAAGAAGAAGAAGAAAGAGGAAGAGAGAGATAGAAGTTGTCTATTCGTGAGGAACAGTCGGAAACATATTTATTTAAAAGGATACCCTTCAATGAAATCGTTTTGTTCGTTTACCAGAGGTGGCTCGTCAGTGCTTCCCTCACGCCACAGCACTCTATCTTCAAATCCATTGACACGGTCAGCACTGGAAGTGAACCACTCTGACGCTGTGCTGACAGTTTGCAGCGGGAGAGTTGTTACCACTTTTATATCTGGTAGAAAAACAGATTATAATGACGTTATCTAAATTTATATTATATACTTGTTTACACATATAGATTTCCCCCTGATTTATTTATTTCATTGCAATCTTACCTAGTTTCTTGGCTTTGTCCAAAAGTCCGCTAAACTCATCTAGGTTTCCATATCGTTGGTCTATCTCTGTAAAGTCCAGAACACCAGGTTTTGTGCAATCTGAACTCCTGGTGGAAATTGGAGACAGTATCACAGCATCAGCGCCTACTGCGCGAATGTAGCTCAATTGTTTAGTTACTCCTGGCAACAAAACATCTTTATCATCATCGTCATCATCAACAGCCTGAAGACGTCCACTGCTGAACAGCTAAACATACACCCCCCCCCCCCCCCCCCCCCCAGCGCCACTTTGAGTGGGTGGATGCCTCATGCACCAAGGGTCCCTGTGGTTCTGACCAAATCATCGGGTACTCTTACATATTCAGTGGTCCAGCTATAGGGGCCCAGCCTGCCCCTTCCGCTGCGTCTTCCAGTGCGTGATCGGAACTCGAGAACCTCTCTTCCTCAACGGTTGTCAGTTCAACATTCTTATGCTATATAAAAATTTCTACAGATATCTTTGCTAGATTTTAAAAAAATTGTCGGCCTTCAATTTTTCCATTGTTCTATTCTCACTGTTTGCACACACAAAGGTTTTCAATAAATCACCTACCTTTCAGATCTCCCAATCCGTCTCCATCTGCATCCTTGAAGGAGTCTACCAATACCCTATAATACACAGCATTACCCCACCACGGCGCTCCTTCTCCATTAGCCCCCACTCCTATCCTTGCCAGGACTACTACCACAACCGATGTCCACCACATACTAGTGTGTAGTTAGATACTATTCTCTCTCGTTACTACTATAGTATGTAAACTGTTTAGTGGCACTTGATAATAAAGCTATTTGTGCATAGCAAACGCTATTAGCTTTTAGCAATATTTACAATAATGCTTTTATTGTCAAACGATGATGCGTATGCCATTAGATATATGGGCTTGATCTGAGGTACCTATGCGGCAAAAAATCTCGTATCTCATTTCCAACTGTATTGCACCTGAGCTAAGAAGGTCATAAGAACCAGATTATAGAAATAAATATACCTATACGTACATAATAGTTTTTCTCGTCTTTCAGTTGAAAGCATCATGCAGAGTTAGGTAAATCTCCTTCACTAATACCGCTTTATATAATTAAAAAATAAATAATAAAAGGTATGAGGATAAAAATGCTAATGCTTTTTGCCTATATAGGTTTAAATCACAAGTTCATCATATCAAAATAACTAGAAACATAAAACGTTAATAGCGTCACGTTAACGAGTTATAGCACAAATGTAGCTGTTAAGTCCAACTCTACCAATGGTACCTGGGTAATAACGGCTTGGACCCGCGACCTTGCGCTAGTGACGAGATTTATGTGTCGCTTTATTGGGGATTATAACTAAAGGGGTATGGTTATGAATAATAAACGAAGCCTACTGTTGAAGCGGCCAAGTGGCCCAGGTATTTGGGAAGTTTGCCCGCTTCGGGTCGTAAATGTAACGGGAACAAATTGGTCCAACAATATAAGTTTTCATTTTCACCCGTAAAACTATGTAGCTTAACGCTACAGCAGCTTAAGCATTTAATACTTTGGTATAATAAGCAAGAAACTATTTAGGAAACATAGTTTTCAATTTGGTCGGCCGTCAGTAGGCGTTTGCTTTAGTCGACCCCTGTGCAGAGTCAGAGAATAGCTGCTCCATATTTACCCGTGAAAGTCGTAAAAGCCGATTAACTGAAAAACTATAGGTACTACAAAAAATCCTTGAACTAGAAGACTGGTGGCGATTATTGTACCTACAAACAAAGAATCTCGACGATTGACGACAGCTGGCGGTCATTCGGAAAACAAAGCCAAATTTTTTCAGCAGCATGAGCAGAAATACACGCTACCGACTCCACCTGAGTAGGTGTTTATTGGGCATTTCAAAACAAACTTCAAAAACCAGTGGGCATTTCAAAACAGATTTTCCATACATATCGATGTCACTCTTCAAACACAATTGTTTTAAACCAATTGGTCATTTCAGAACACATTTTTCCAATAATGAGCTCACTTCGTGTTCACTCAGTTCGTTCATTATTGGAAAAAGGTATGCTGAAATAACCAATTGGTTTAAAACAATTGTGTTTGAAGAGTGACATCGATATGTATGGAAAATCTGTTTTGAAATGCCCATTGGTTTTTGGAGTGTGTTTTGTCTGCCCAATAATTTCTGTTGTATTGCGCTTCTCGAACAATATAATTTAATTTATTATCAACATGTCAAAAAAAGCTCGATGACTAGAAAGGTTTGAGTTAAATACGTCTCCAATATAAATATTTCGCCTTGATTGAGTTTCGATAATATTTCAAAATGAGCTCACCTCATGTTCACTCTGTTCATTCGTTATTAGAAAAACAGTGTTCCGAAATGCCCAATTGGTTTTAAACCAGATTTTTGAATAGTCACAC
The DNA here is from genome assembly GCA_910589525.2 of Ennomos quercinarius. Classification (NCBI taxonomy): domain Eukaryota; kingdom Metazoa; phylum Arthropoda; class Insecta; order Lepidoptera; family Geometridae; genus Ennomos; species Ennomos quercinarius. Next base: position 1,016,730 of record OU342491.1, read on the forward strand.
CAATATGTTTTAATTAAAGCACACATAGGTTTTGAATTATCTGTTCTGTAATACTCGTTATTTATTGAAATATGGTTCAGTTTTATTTATGTTTTCAAAAGCCCAATAGGTTTTGAGTGGTTCGCGTGAAATGCGCCTCCAATATAAATATTTCGCCTTGTTTGAGTATACATAATGTTTCAGATTGGTAGTATTAGGTAGACCTTACTCATAGTTTTTTTTCAAATAAAAACCAGTTGTTTTATTTTCACCAAGCAACTTTGTTCAAGCAATGTATCGTCTAGGCTGATTTGCTTGTGTTGTTCACTCATACTAATTATTTACGAATTACTAAACACCTAGAGATTGCAGCTCCTCCTCATAGTGAGAGTAATAAAATATCGTAAGCAGGTATTAGATTTTGACCGTTTAGTTTTAACCATGAGGCTGTTTGCTCAAGGAACTCATTGTCTAGGTTGAATGTTCTTGCCGTACACTCGTACTTATTTCCGAGTTAGTAAGCACCTAGAGATTGCAGCTCCTTCTCATAGTGAGAGTGATAAAATATCGTAAGCAGATATTAGATTTTGACCGTTTAGTTTTAACCATAAGGCTGTTTGCTCAAGGAACTCATTGTCTAGGTTGAATGTTCTTGCCGTACACTCGTACTTATTTCCGAGTTAGTAAGCACCTAGAGATTGCAGCTCCTTCTCATAGTGAGAGTGATAAAATATCGTAAGCAGATATTAGATTTTGACTATTTAGTTTTGACCATGCGGCTGTTTGCTCAAGGCAATTCATCATCAAGGCAGATTGCTCGTGCTATTTACTCGTACTTATTTCCGAGTTACTAAGCACCTAGAGAGGATGATTCCTTCACAAGGTGAATTTGAAAGCAAATATTACGGGTTATATACTAATGTTATGTACAATACACAACGATAATATATATTTGTGTGCCATGTGTGTAAAGATCTAACACAGCATATCTACATGTTAAGGTTATATTATTGCACGTGGAGCTGAGTTAGCATTATACCGCGCAAGTACAGTCAGTTCAAAAAATACAAATACATCAATTACCCACAGACCAAGAATTTTTTCGTTTCTCCTAAGTCTATGCAATTACCAAAATGTGTAGGTAAATACTACTGAGTCTGCATAATGAGGATGATAGCTCCTAACACTTGCTGTTGTATGTATGGGCAGATACGTGTTTATTGAGATTTAAAGAGTTAAAAAGACAGTTCTTTACGTATTTTTCATGTGCTCAAATTTTAATTATGTTTATTGCAACATGAACGACATACCTACCAATTACGCTTATACAGTACTAAAGTAACTATAGTGTTAAAGATTTTCGCAGTCCCCATGCAGGCAACCGTAGCTCAATTGGTAGAGCGTCTAATTTGGTGAGTAGTTAGAAGACGTGGGCTTGAACCCCGCTGGTCGACAAAATTTTTGTAGTCTATCATTTTATTTTATTATTTGATTAGGATTCAAACAAGCACTATAAATTTAAAGAATTATGCATTGGATTGTACTTTTAAGCGTTTCATAGAGTAGCTAATAGTGAATGTTGCTGATTAGTTAATTTCATAAAACTGCCTTCGAGGATAGGTACTCTTTCCATATGTGCAAGTAAGCGAAAACTTTACTTGGAACACGAACTTGATATCATATAACAAACTTCCTTTACTCAGTATTCAAAGCGCCGACACAATTATATCAGAAAGAAATAAGTACTGTAATCTAGTAGGTTTAATATTAAACCTTATATTTATTACTATACGTTTTAACTTTGTCATTGTTATGAGATTACATTGTTGCAAAAAATGAGTGACTTAGCGTGGTTGACTGGTTGTTTAATGCTTCCATTTTCATTTTAATTTTATCGAGCGAAACAAGTGCACCTGCGATTACGGTACAACATGTAAGTAAATTGTTAGTATTCAATACTTTTCATTACAATCACTATTTATATATCTTATATGTTATATATATATATATATATATATATATATATATATATATATATATTTTAATCATTTTTATACATTTCATGTAACGAAATTATGTATAAGTTAATTTTGTTAACCTTCTAACGTAGATATTATTATGACAATAGATATTTTAACTAACGTTTTTCATCATCATCATCATTAACAGCCTGAAGACGTCCACTGCTGAACATAGGCCTCCCCCAGAGCACGCCACCTTGAGCGGCTGCTCGCCTCCTGCATCCATCGGCTCCCCGCGGCTTTCACCAGGTCGTCGGTAAACTAACGTTTTTACAGTGGAATAACTGACATAAACTTCAAAATATAGTTTTTTCCATATTGGTACTTAAATATTTTGTAAAACATATTTAATATATCACGTTATTTGTATGTTTACGAAATAGCTAGTTAACACGAGTTTTCACAGGATTACATCGTGGTAAATTTAAATCTTGTTTATTAATTTACTAATTTTATATTTCAGGTCGGACTATGAAACTAACAAAAAACGAGCTAAAAGAGTTGATAAATCACTGCAAGCTGTTTTGGACTCTGATGATGAGAACGAAATCCAGGTTGAAAGGTAAGCTACTATTTCAGGTACCTATTAACTGACTATAATATTTTTATTCTTTTTTCTGACTATAATTATGTACTTATTTAATTATTACGTAATATGGGAAAAGTGGTAGCAGGTAAGTGTTAAAAAACATTCACTCTAATCTAAACATTTTCCATGTTATTTATGTGGGATGAAAGATCAATTTATATTAAAATTTAATTTGAGCTCCAAGCACATAGTTTTATCTACATAAATAGCAACCGTTCTTATAGTATAGGTTAACTAAATTTTTTAGAATTTGATGTAAACACCTGTTGATTAATGTTAATATTTATTAGAATTTACTGCTTTTTCAGTTCTTACACCAATAAGAAGAAGGCGTGTGGAAAGGGCAAAAGGAAGGCGTCCTCGACTCCTGTAACCACCAAACCTCGTAATAAGGACGCTTCGAGCTGGCTCAAGGAATCCGATTCTGAATCTGACTCAGAGTCAGTACGGCGGGCACAGGAGCCTGCATCACATTTGCCATCCGTCTTGACACGCAGAGTCGCTGATGGCGTGCTACGTCGCATCACCAATCGCACTGGAGACGTGTATGTTGATTTAAAACTATATAATACTAACGATATTTTAAAATTAGCACCCAAAGATCGTTGGGAGAAAGCGGTGGTTGCACTTAAATACAGTGCAAAATTTGATAGTGCAGAGCTTACACCGCTAAGGGAATTTATAAATCAATGTAAAAAAAAATTTACTGGGGAAGGCACTTTTTATGCAGATAAAAAGTGAATTGTTGTACTATATTACCAAGCATAAAAAATAGCTGGGTTTTACACATCTATATCATCTGTTTTATCATCTTGTTTTATCTATTTTGTTGTGTGTAGGAAATAGACTTATATTATTTAAGTGACCAGTCTTTTTAACAACTTTATAAAAAGTAACATGGCTATAGATACACTCAATTTAATGCGTATTTAATTTGCATCATTATTTTATTTTATACGGGAGAAGCTTTTGAGTTAGTCATTCCATAAAATTATTAAAATCATGTCTAATCGAGCAGTATATTGCTCAGTTTGCGATATATCCATTAAAAGTAAAGCATTTTCGGCACATTTGCGAAGTAATGTTCATAAAAATAATAGTACTGTTCAATTAAGTGATGGCATTGAAAAAATAGATAGCGCTTTTCGTAGCCGTATAGCATCATATCGAGTTTTTGAGAATTCTACGGATACGGCCAGCAGCTCAACGTTGAAAATGCCAGCAGAGTTTTTGCTGCAGCTGCGAACCCGTGTGCGCAGTCTGCTCGACGCTAGACGAGCTACGTATAACTCAATCAAAGCAAATTTTGAACTATTCGCGGAGTTTTCTTTACCGAAAAGCGATACTCTAGAAATCAAATCTTTTGCTACCGAAAATATAGTTATTCATCAGAATTATGATTTTAATGATATATACTCAAAAGTTTCTCGTAGTATATGTAAAAAAGTAGACGATTTTGAAGAAAGAGATAGTGGATGGGCTTTTATAAAAAATCTATATTTGGAAGTCAATATTAATAAGTACAATCCTTTGAGATCTTCAGGGTTTATTGAGTTACCGAAATGTATAAAATATAAACGTGCATGCATTAACATTCAAAATTCAGATAATTTTTGTTTTTTATATTGCATTATCGCAGCACTATTTCCAGCAAAAAATAATGCTCATAGAACTTCTTCATATCCTCATTTTGATGGAATTCTCAATATAAATAATATGACGTTTCCAGTAAGTTTTAATGACATTAAAATTTTTGAAAAAAATAATAGGAATATCAGTATTAACATCTATGCTCTCAAGAACAATGCGAGTGTTGTGGGTCCTTTGTACAAAACAATTAATAGAAGGAAACACCACATCAACTTATTGATGTTAGAAAAAGGTAACCGAACTCATTATTGTTTAATTACAGATTTAAGTAAATTACTTAGATCCCAACTAACAAAACACCATGGGAAAGTGTATTTCTGTGATGAGTGTATGCTATTTTTTAGTACTGAAAAAAAGTTAGACTGTCATGTGTGCAGTGGTATAGCAACAATTTTACCCGATAAAGGCACTCTTATACAGTTTAAGCATTACGAACGAATGCAGGATATGCCTTTTGTTGTATATGCTGATTTCGAATCTTTATTACAACCTAACAGTAGTGAAACCGAGTCTAGTACATGTAACACAACTACATTACAGAAGCATGTGCCTGCAGCTTTTGCTTATTACATTGTTTGTTCATACAATAGCTCTCTCAGTAGATATGTTAATTATCGTGGAAGAGATTGCGTAGATGTCTTTTTGAAGAACCTTCGATCAGATATAGCCAAGGTACATGCAACAACCACTAAATGTGTTCCAATAATTTTTACCGACGAAAATTTAAAACAGTTTACAGATTCAAAATATTGCTTTCTTTGTAATACACTACTATTCGATGATAAAGTTAGGGATCATTGTCACTTAACGGGAAAATATCGTGGTGCTACTCATTCATACTGCAACATTCGATTTAAGCTACCGAAGTTTATTCCCGTATTCTTTCATAACTTGTCCGGTTACGACTGTCATTTGTTCATTCGCCAACTAGGAGAATTACCTGGTAGAATCAAAGTTATAGCAAAAACAAAAGAAAATTACATATCGTTCACTAAATTCTTCGTTACCAATCAGGAAGAATATATACCAGTTCGTTTTGTAGACACCTTGAAATTTTTAGGTTCAAGTTTAGAAAAACTGGTGATGGATCTGGACAAAAAAGATTTTATTCATTTGTCACGTTTTTTCCCTTTAAGCAATCATTTTAGTTTGTTGAAACGTAAAGGTATCTACCCGTATGAGTACATGAATAGTTGGAATTCTTATGAAGAAAAGAAACTGCCACCACGTGATTGCTTTTTTAATTACTTGCGTGATGAAGTAGTATCAGAATTAGATTATGCTCATGCACAACGCGTTTGGGATACATTTAATTTAAAAAACTTGGGAGAGTATACAGATTTATATCTTAAAACAGACGTTATTTTGCTAGCCGATATTTTTGAAAACTTTCGCAAAACCTGCAGGAGAAATTATCGGTTAGATCCAGCTTTTTACATGACGGCTCCAAGTTTAAGTTTTGATGCTATGTTACTTAAAACGAAAGTTAAGCTACAACTTATTGATGACTTAGAGATAATTAGAATGATTCAAAAGGGAACCCGTGGTGGCGTTTCGTTGTGTTCTACCAGGTACTCGTTCTCAAATAATCGATACCTCGCCACTTACAATAACACTGTTCCTGAGAGTTATTTGTTATATATAGATTGTAATAACCTATATGGTTATGCAATGTGTGCATGTTTACCGTATTCAGATTTTAGATTACTGAATGCAATTGAAATGGCTGCACTTGATATTTCTTCCGTACCAAACGATTTTGAATATGGTTACATTCTAGAAGTAGATTTGGAATACCCCGAATACTTGCATGATTTACATAACGATATTCCATTTTGCCCTCAAAAATATACACCACTGGGTTCAAACACTGCCAAACTAATCCCAAACTTGTATGATAAATTTAATTATGTGATACATTATGTTCACTTAAAAACATGTTTAAAACATGGATTGATATTGAAAAAAATACATAGAGTAATACAATTTAAACAAAGTCCGTTCCTTAAAGAATATATAGATTTGAATACCGAATTACGACAGCGTGCTACATCAGCTTTTGAAGTAAATTTCTACAAATTGCTTAATAACAGTATTTTCGGCAAAACCTTGGAGAATACTGAAAAAAGACTCGATGTAAAGTTGGTTAATAAATGGAGAGACGAAAGTAACAAAACTAAAAAACAATTTACTGCTGAGCAACTAATAGCGAGACCAAATTATCATAGTTCTACTATATTTACCGAAAACTTTGTTGCCATTCAAATGAAACCAGAAACCGTAGTCCTAGATAAACCAATTTATATAGGATTTACTGTTTTAGAAGTATCAAAAAGTCATATGTATGACTTTCATTACTCTGTAATGAAACCTTTTTATGGTTCAAAATTAAAACTTTGTTATACAGACACCGACAGTTTTCTTTACTCCATCCACACAGAAGATGTCTATCAAGATATAAAAACAAAATTTTATCATTATTTCGATACTAGTAATTTTCCTGAACCTAACCCATATAATATAATACCTTGCAACAAACGAGTCCCAGGCTTATTTAAAGACGAATTAGGTGGTCAACTTATTACAGAGTTTGTAGGATTAAGGTCTAAACTATATTGCATTAAAACTCAAGATAAAGAATTAAAAAAAGCTAAAGGTGTAAAAAAACATGTTGTGAATGGCTTAGATTTTGCAGATTATAACGAAGTTCTGTTACAGAATAAAGTTAAACGAAAAAGTAACATAATATTTAAATCTCTCAAGCATGAAATATTCACACAAAAAATTAACAAAGTAGCATTGTCCTCTAATGATGACAAGCGAATTTTGTTAGGAAACAAGATATCAACATTATCGTGGGGTCACAAATCATTGTTTTAGCTTCCCATTATCTTCATTTTTATTTACGTGAATGAAAATTATAGCTTCTTGTTGTGTTTATATTGAATCTGAGTTTAATTTTGCAACTCTAAATATTACATAAAAAATATTTAATGTAGACCTGAACTTCTAGCACTGTTTTTATTTACTACCTAACATTATGTTCAATAACAAATTTTTCAACTCATATATCTATACAAATATTATGTTTGATTACCATCAAAAAGTGTTAAACAGACTGGTCCTCATTTATTAGGTAGGTACGAAAAATGTTTATCAACCACATAACTGTTGTAATAAAAATATTCTTATACTTATCTCCATAAGTAGGTTGTCACCAACTTAATAATACTTACCCACTCTATTAGCTGATATAATGATGATGATGATGATAACGTATATAATTGATTTAATTTAGAAGTTTATTTTGTGTTTGTATTCGTATATGTTTTAAAATAATTTTTAGTAATAGCATATTCAGGTATAAAAAGTTATAATTTGATGATTATAATAGGTAGTCTAGTTGTAGTAGTTTCGAATAATTAGTTGTATTAAATAAAGTGGGGTTTCTCTTGAATTTTTACGTTATACAGATGTAAAGTTGTCATTTTTGATACTGTTGTAATAGGTAGGTAGTTTAGTTGAAATAGCTTTGTACCTATAATCTTTTAATCGTATGTAATAAAATTAATTTTCTCCTAATGTTGCGTAATTATCTTCATTTATAGTATTGGTGTTTTTATCGTTGTAATAAGTAACCTAGATATGCATAGTTTTGTACAATTACTTATGAAATAAAATGGTTTTTCTCTATATTTTATTTGTTTTATTATAATATTAAGTATGTACCTTACGAACATATAAGTTTTTGATTGGTTGGAACTTAAAATCTATAAACGCCTATATTTTATTTATGATCACTCTAGCTCAATAGTTCTATGCATTTTTCTATAGGCAATCAGATCAACCACAAAATTAAATGATGTCTGTCTACATATACCTACATACCTTATTAAGTAGGTTGATAGATAGGTAGGTACCTAATAATGTTTGTAATATCATTTATCACATTTTAATAATTTAATCAATATTATAAAAAGCAGGTTCAGACAAGTCAATTTCCGTAACCTTGCGCTAGGTATCAGTTTACATCATGCATGACTGTTTGTGCTGCTATTTGCACTTTTATACATGAAATGAATGAAAATATTCATTCAATACGATTCCACGCTTAGAAACAGTTGTTATTTGTTGTATTCCTGTGATCAAATAATTAAACCACCATCATGTCGGTAAGTTGCTAAACCAAACTTTTAATAATCACAATAAATTTAATATTGGTATTTATATATTGTCTTGAAATATTATTGTTTTATTGTTTCAGTCCCGTACAGTCTGTGACTCTGGCGAATTTTTCCAAGATGCTCAGGACCTGCTAGCTGGATTTGACGAAGACTTCCCGGAGTTCGCCCGTAAACAGCGGGATCCAAAAGGATCATTAAAGTCACGACGCAGCAAGACAATAAAAAGCCCTAAACTACAAACATCCTCATACGTAATCAATAGACAGCCTAAAAAGGGAATCCGTTTAATTAAGATAAGCGTATATGACTTATCGCAACAAATGAGCGGAGATGAAAATGAAGACAGTGAAAGTGTAATTTTAAGTGCTCAATACGTAATATCGGAACCAGTGGATGAAATTATGGACCAAACAGAAAGTTTAATAAATAAAATTTCAAAAAAGTTGTGTGGCTATAATTTGTAAGTAGATAAAAATAGTACCTGATGTAAATATAGTTAGTTAGATTAAATATTAAAATAGAATTATTTTTTAAATAGGTAGAAATAGGTATCTAAACTACTAAAACATAATGATTAAATAAACAAAAATATCGTAGATTGTAATTTTAGTGTAAATAGTTAGACTATAAATATTGTTAGGTACTTATACGAAGTCATTTGATGTTATGAAAATAATTATACATTATAATTTTTAGATGTTTTTAATAAATGTGGGTCTACATACCTACTGAATAAAGATAAATAAATAATTTCATTGTATAACTAATTAAATTAAGAAATAAAAATCATTTATGTATTTAAATTAATTTATTGAAAATAAAAGCTACAATTTATATATTGATATTTTAGTGTTTTATTACAACCATGATAAGCATTTAACAATATTTGATATTATTAAAGTAAAAACATAAATATAGTTGATAATTATAATAAATCCGAATTTTACGTAATTATTTATTAAACAATGAGAATTTGTGAATATGATTTTCATCCATCCATTTTTTAATACATATAACATTTTTCAATGCACATTGTTTAATATGGTTTACACACGACAAAGAGTTATTTAGATCAAAATTGCAAAACAACATAAATAATTTAGGACAGCCTTTTTCTCCTATATCAGTAACTTTACAGTTAGCACCAAGTTCTTTAATCCATTTCATTTTTTCCAAACCTTTGCATAATATATTTTTGTTAGTTAAATACGGCTTAATAATACGTTTGAATTCTCTATAATCAACAAATCCATCGCTCCAGTAAATGCCTCGGTTGTTTTCTACCCATCTCACTTGCTTCTTTTCTTCTTTTGTTAAATAATTATACGAGTAGGGTGGTTTTACTAAAAATGTTTGAGTATATTCTGCAGATAAAATTGCTAATTCCTTGATGATAAACGTATTTTTGGAATCTTTGAACCCTTGCAGATCTACAATAATTGTATCGGAATTCATGTTATTTTCTTTACTAGATTACTTAAAGGTTTATATTCTACTACACAGTCGTTAAGAATGAGGCAATATGCAGATGTATGGGCGGGTATCTCTTTATTACTCTCGAGCTCTACGCGCACATTTACCACAGGGCCTGATTTTATGTTATCACTTTGTCTAGAGCAATCAATTACAAATAACGGTGCTTTATTTTCAAATTCCGATGTGGACAGCAAGGGTTCTGTCTTGCGACCGTAATAAGACTGTTGAAATCTGACATATTGTTCATATAATATAGCGTATTTGTGATCAGTAAAATTAACTTCAAAACTTTCATACGGGAAGTATGTAGAATTAAGATACACTTTGACATCGCGTAAATTACAGTGATCGAATTGTGACATATCTTTATCACCTTGATTTTTTCTATTAGTCTGTAAACCTACAATTACGTATCTAGGTTTTTCAATTTGTGTTGAAGTTTTAATAGACCACGTATGTTTTGTTGTTTGAGGTAATAAGGGATACTCATACAGATCCCAATTTCTATATACTAACAGAAGCGCTCTATCTTTTTCTAAGAGTCTTAGTAAATTTATTTTTTCTCTGTCTGATACTTTAACGTGCGGTACACGCCATACTATTTTACGGATTTCAACACCTTCCAGAACTTCCCCAGTATTCAGTTTCAAAGCATTCAAGTCTGTATTGCTGCGTAAGAGTATCAACTCATGTTTACAGTTAATTATGACTTTTTTAAAATCTTCAGCAAAACCGAGTATATTACTGAGTGGTATTGAAGCTGAAAAATTTCCTTCATGCTTTGTACCATCGATATCCCAAGCCCAGGATTTGGACACTTTTGATTCACTGTCACTCATTGATATTAAAGATTTAATCGTTGTAGTTATTCCGGCGTTTTTAATTTTATCTATTTCCACTCCATTAAGTTCGTATCGAATGTCTTGAAAAAGGTAAAGTAAAGAGTTATTTGTGAAATCAATACTTGTTACCTTCTGTTTTGTATCTTTTTTAAAAACATTCACAACTCCTTCTAAATAAAGAGTACTGGCTGATGGTAGCACGTACAAATCCTGCTGATTGATTGGTATGCGGATTTCATCATTTCTGTTAAAACTTGTTACATAAGGTTTGTATGAATGATATTCAACACCATCGATGGTATTATCGTAGGCAGGAGTACTTGTTATATCTAAAATATTCATTTTAGTAATCCAATTAGTTTGAGATATTTTTTATTTTCTTTAGTTATTTTTATTTTCGGTTTAGATGTTCCTTTGAGGATTGTGCGATTAGCACTAATAGGTTTCGATACAGGGCTCACGTATTTATTGTAGTTAATCATTTTCTTTTAAGATGTAAATAAAGTTGAATCTCTTCACCACGTAAGTTAACTAAATTATTATTTACATCTAACACTCTAATATTTATAGTGCTGATAGTTTTTTGATTAACAGGAAAGTAAACGATGTTTTTAGGTATTTCAATGATACGGTATCCAGGCGGTACGTTAGGCGCAAATTCGTGAATAATATGACTTGATTTTCCATTAATATACGATCCACTCACTATATCACATTCGATCCTCACCACGGTTGTTGACAAAATGTTAACTGGAAGCTGTGATTCGTGCAATATATTAGCTTTCAAAGTCTGTTTACCAAATCCCAATAACACACCAAGAGAATTTTCTTTTTCAAAATGTATATCTTTTGTACAAAATATAAAAGTTTTCAATGTATTATTGTTACAATATAGTCTTAAGGTTGCACCATTTACCTTATTTTTTATGAAATCACTAATATCTTGAAGTTCATATGCTCCTTCAGGTATTTCTATGACTTCATTAAATCCATAATTAAATTTATTATTTTTCTTATCAATGTTCGGAACAGAGTTAAAAGTTGACAAACACAAAAGAGCACATTCATATTCACCGTCAAGTTGTAAAGCAGGAGAATAGTTTGTTGATAAAATTGATGTGTTACCAGTTACAGACAGTGTGAATGACATTATAGGAATGATAAAAATAATACGGTTACTTACATTTTATACATTTTTATTAAGAATATTCTGCAGATATTTTTGTAAAATTGCGTTTGGGTTTTTCCAGTAATCTTCTAGGTATTTCAAACATAAATGACCGCAAATGTATGAGTTGAAACCTTGATATTTGCAATAGTTATAAGTTACACCCATATTTAAATATTTGATTAATTCAAGCGGAGGCTTTAAATTACCAAAGCTGTCGAAATACTCACAATAATCTAAAAACTTTACATAGGCTACCCAATGTGTCCCCTCGTTGGCAACACTATCTAAATTCACGATTGCACATTCAATGACTAACGGTCTTTTAGGTAATTTATCTCTCATATATACACCTCTAAAATAAGGCACATGATCAACAGCATATTTAAGAATATCTATGTTAGTGAGGGCGTGATTAGGTAGCTTTTGCATTAGTTTTTTGATTTTACAAATAACCCATTACCTGTTTTATAAGGTTTTATATATAAGCCTTTACCCAAAGCGATAGATTCCATCGCTTTATTGTGTCGTTGAGACTCTTGTAAGTTACGTTGCGAGGATTTATAGTCGTTCACAGTTTTTGCAATGCCTGCGGCGCCGCCAGCCAACGTGCCTAAAGCAGAGAGTCCAGCAAATATAGGTATTAATGGTAGAATACCACCGGTTTTTGGTAACGGTATAATGCGTGGTAAATGAATTTTTTTATTTTTACATTTTACCAGCTTCTTAGCTGCTGTATAGGCTAATTTTATTGCTGTTGTAATATTTTTTGGTTTTAACTTCTTCAAACGAGAGTGTATCCTAGTAACAACATTTTGAAATGATTTAACTCCAGCTCCATGTTTCAGCTTAGTTTTCATTACTTTGCTAACCAACCAGGATGCTAGTTTCTCTCCCTTTCCTGCATCGTTAGATTTAACTCTCTGTTTTGCCATATGTAATAATTCTAAATCTGCTTTATGACGATCTTCTAGATTATTATATTTAGAGTATGCAATATCGTGTTGCATGCAAGCTTCATCCAAACTGTTTATCCCTCTGTCACCACGCAGTAATCTTTCCTTTAGTTTGGTACCAGGTCCACAATAATTATAACCAGGCAAATGTAATTCAAATGGTAATTTATTTATCAAACTATTAATAAGTCCTCCACCTTGCATAACTAAAATGCTAATGCAAAGGTTCCTCTATAACTCAATTTTTATACTTTATATAATAACTCGTTTATCAATCCAACTGTTCTCACTATCATGCAATCCTAACCATTTTACAAACAATTTGTCTCCTTTTTTCCTAATGATTTTTTCGATTAGGTACAAATTTGGATAATTCGTTTTTTGCAATTCTTGTTCATAAAATGTTCCCAATATTGGTTGTTTATTTAAATCTTCAATTAAGTAAGTAATAGGTGAAGTACGCCTAATTTTACTAATTTTAAACAATTCTGTGGACCAGTTAGGCGTATAACCTTTCTCAAAACAACCTTTAAATTTGCTGATTCTTACGTAGTCGCCAATTTTAAGTTTGCTTCTTTGCTTGTTAAATATAAGCTGTGATTTTCTTATGTTATTCTTGACAACTTCTTCGTTTTCTTTACAAACTTCAATTGGTTTATGTTTTGTAATGCGATGTTTTGAGCTGTTGTAAGATTTCAAAATACTGTCTAAAGGTTTGCCAATCCATCTGTAATTACCGTTTAAGCTAAAACTTTTATATAATCGGCATTTCAAAGTTCTGATTAATCTTTCAACAATTGAAGCTTTTTTAACTGAATAGGATGAATAATGATTAATATTAAATGACTGCATTAGCTTCATGAATACAGCGTTGTAAAACTCTGTGCCTTTATCAGTTTGTAAGTGTACCGGATCACGATGAGTTCGAACTAAAAGGTTTTTAAATGCATTCGCCACTTCAGACTTGGTTTTAGTCTTTACTGGAACTGCCCATGAAAATTTTGAAAAACAGTCTATCACCACTAATATGAATCTAAAACCATTATTGTATTTTTTCAAATTTTGCATGTCTATCAAATCTGCTTGCCACAAATCATCAATTCCTTTTAATATAACAGGTCGCCGAATAAAATTTTTTCTTGCTTCTTTATGAATTTCGTTTACGATGTCTTGTTTACTCATTATGCTTTGGATTTTATTATTTTTTCCAATTCAGATTTGGTGTAATAGTTTTGCTTAAAACTACTTATGAAGATTTGAATATCGTTTTTTATTAAGTCCAGTAAATCTTTAACTTCTTTTTTTGTGTAAAGAGTTTTAGTTATTTTATCTACGTATTCTTTATTAACAGCATCACTGCTAGACAACGGAGATTTGATACCAGTCAACCTTGCAGACTTTAAATCAAAATCACCGTTTTCTTTCTTCGTTAAAGTCTTATCAAAAATATCAAAGAATTCTGAGAAGCGCAATCGTTTATGTATATGATGGCCAAATTTATCTACGTTCATTTTAACCGAACCTCTAGCCTTTATTAATTAAGATCAAATGAAACAATTTTGATAGTTATGTCTTATTTATTTATTATACCACTTTCACGTAGCTCTTCAACAATCGATATGATTTCATTATCCAACCCAGTGTTACCAGCATTTCGAGAGGCGATTAATAGTTTTAATCTATCGACTAATTCATTAGGATTGTCCCAATAAACATAATCTACATTCTCATTCCACTTTTTTAATAGCGGCAGACCCCCTCCATGGCAGCTACTATCAGTACTCGCAGAAACTTTCCGTAATTTAAATAACGGTTTTATAATAGTTAAGTATTTTCGTCCTCTGTTACTTCGTATTGGTTTACTCGGATCATAATCTCTCCTGTGTACATTAGTGTCCAACAACATACTTTTATAATTCATTTTATCATCTTGAGTTACTAACTGTAATTTTGGTACTTTTTTAAATAACAGTTCATTTAGTCCGGATGTTCTTTTGTATTTATGACCTCCAACTTGTATATAATCATCAGTAGCAAGCACACGTGTCAAGCCCATCATAAGTTTTCCACGTTCATTTCTCACACCAAAGGGGATGTCATTAAAAACTTCTGAAGACAGAGACCATGATGATGCATCAATTTTCTCTCCAGAATCAGCTGATTTAAATGATGTATCGTATGTTACGTTTTCCATTTCATCATTATCAGACTGCTCTAAATCAGAAACACTGTTATCTGAATCGGAAATTTCAGTTTTGTTTTTGTAATCAGATGTTCTAATATTAGGTTCTCTCTTCCTCATAGTTTCGTTGGTTTCGTTTGTTTCGTTTGATGTATCTAACTTATTTGAATTGAACTCGGACGTCTTTTCTTGATTAGAATATGATGCCTTTGAATTGATAGCCATTTGGTTTAAGGGTTTAATAATTGGCTTAAAAAATTTGTTTAAAACTTGATCATTTTCTGTATCTATAGCCTTTATTTTGCGATATTTTCTTTTAACAGCTTCTGCAGCACTTATTATTTTCCTTTTAAGGTCTTTCTCCATTATATTATTATAGAAACTTGAAACACGTATTTGCTTTTGTACTGCCATGTGTTAAATGATTTAGTATAAAATAAATACTTATATTTATTTTAACTGAATACAGCAAACGTATCAAAATTTTTTCTGTACCTACCATTATTTTTTTCGCTGTCTTTACAAATCACTAAGTAACTGTGAGATTCTGACCATATTTTTGAACACATGTTTTTGAATTCAAACCATGTCATATCTGTACTTACATGTTCATCATAAACATGTTTTAAATTTATATCATCTTGCTTAAATAAAACTATTAGATTTGCATTATCTCTAACTAACTGCTTAGGTATTTTAGTATACGACTGGTTCAAATAAAAACAGTCTATGATTTTATGTCGTCCCATTGCAAAGTAATCTCGCATATTATTTTGGTTTTCACATGCAACATCATCAAATATTATTATAGAATGAGGTTTCGCTTCTTGTGGACTACGAACTTCTTCATTTTCCTGATACTTGATAAATGATGTATTTGGCACCATTTCAATAACTTTTTCTAAAAATACGTACTTAGGTTGATAAAGAGTTTTGGAATAAACATATACATTTTTATATCGCAACCCATTTTCATGTAAGAGTAGACCCACCATTAAATTAGTTTTTCCACAGTTCGACGGGCCGCTAATTAAACATCGTATCGTATTAGGTAAAAGTTTACCGTGACGATAACTTTTATTTTTTAATTCTCCATATATTTTGTCAACTTGCAGTGATTGAATTTGTTTTACGAACTTCATTGTTATTAAAGCTAAGAATGTTCAGAAAACAATGAGCACGCGTTTCGATTCACTATCATTATATAGGTACCCATATATAATTGGTAAACGTTCACAATGTATGTGTAAGTAATATTGCAGAACATAGTTTATGGTGAGTGAACACAGTTAACACACCCAGTTCAAACGCTTTGAACAAACGATTATTGGTCATTTCAAAACACACTTCAAAAACCAATGGGCATTTCAAAACAGATTTTCCATACATATCGATGTCACTCTTCAAACACAATTTTTTAAACCAATTGGTCAGCACACATTTCTCCAATAATTAACGAACTGAGTGAACACGAAGTGAGCTCATTATTGGAAAAATGTGTACTGAAATGACCAATTGGTTTAAAAAAATTGTGTTTGAAGAGTGACATCGATATGTATGGAAAATCTGTTTTGAAATGCCCACTGGTTTTTGAAGTTTGTTTTGAAATGCCCAATAATCACCTACTCACCTGCTGGGGATGATTAGGCATGATTCTTCAGTTAACTCGTCGTCAGTTTCTGATTTGAGAATTTCATGACTTAAGCTGTTAAGGTAGTCATACATTAGACAAATTTTGTCGGAAAGGTCAGTAGAGTAGGCTGTAGAAATTCATGTGCCTACCCTCTGTTGGTACTGCACTTTGGTTGTGCCGACGGTAAAGCACGGGTATTTACAGGCGTCTACTTTTTCGGTAAGTTTTTTAGACATTTTTTCATTATTTTTGTTAGCACATTGAATACGTAATACAGGTAATATGAGCACAAACTAACTAGGTTATACAGTCCTTACTTAATTTTTTAAGGTTTTTGTGTATAACAGAACACCGTTATCATCATCAATATTCATATTAGAACAGGCATTCTATGTTTTGACTTCAGCGCACGTTGTCCATCACTATTCTCAGCGGAAGTGCAGCCTAATGATTATAGGGCAGTTCCACAACACAAATTACTAACAGTAGGTATACTGCAGTCTATAATATTGTAGCCTCGTAATTTATAGCCAAATACAGCATTACAATGGCTGGGACGGCTTATTGTTGGATTGTTTCTCTGTTATATAAAGTACTAGCAAACAACGAGGTGTTTAGTCTGTTAAAACATTTAGAAACGTCGTGTCGCTTAGGAAAATAAAATAAGTAAAGTTGATATTTAAGTTATTTAATACTAAGCGTGTTCCTATCATTTAGTTTTTATAGCTTAACATTAATTATTTTAATCTATCATATATACGTTGTATGTAATAACTATTGTAGTTTACTACAATATTTATGATTAAAATGTTACAATGGTACATCGCAATTAAGGTGCCACAATGTGTGGGGACTGTCGCTATTCGCTATCAATATAAATACAATGCAGTCAGTAGCGAAATAAATATCTAGCCATTACAGTTTTATAATTATTCTATTAGCGATAATGTATTATCAATTGATGAAACAGTAATTAAAGAAAACTGGCACTGTTCATATTTTGAAAATTACGAAGCTGCCTATACATACAAATTAAGTCAAAATTAAATCATAAAATTAATTATTTACACTGTGGGCTTCGAAAGCAGGACTAGAGCCTCTCCTGGCTGCAATGTGATTCCTCCGAGAGCGATGGAGTCGCTGGAAATAAATATTTAAGAAATTGAAATATATTCGAGGGCATATTATTATATGCGACATAAGGAAAAAAAATATATGTAGGTACCTAAATGCAGGATGCTTTTGCCGATGAGCGATAATGTGTTATTATGTATTTATTACAGGAGATTAAATTTGATAAATGCACGTGGGACTTAGTGAAGCCACAGAAGAAATTAAAACTAGAAAATTTAAAATGTAAGGTTGACTATAATTAGCTACTCATGTCTTCGGAAGTAAAAAAATACAGATTACATACCCCGCTACCCCCGCGGAATGCTCACTAGAAGTATATACGGACATTGGTTCTTCCAACCAAGCCACAGTAGCCAGGTCTACTGAATCAGCCACTTCCCCCACGTTAAAGAGTAAGGAGTACGTATCGTGAGTGATCAGATACCGCACGAGGATCAAGGTGTGCTCGCTCAGGGCTTCGATATGGTAGTCTCCATGGGACAGGGCAGGCTCCATGCGAAGTTTAGTCAGGGATTGATAGACCTGGAAGTACATGGTTTACAAATTGCGAATACGTAAATACTCCTGTACCATGTAGAATTTTAAACTTTCCACAGTATCATTAGACTTACTTTGTAATGACTTCTCTCAGCTTCTCTCTGTGCTTGCAAATTGATAACTACGTAGTCTTCTGCTATTGGCAACCAGGTCTCAAGACTAGTAGAGAAGCCAGCACTCGTTGAGTTGTTCCAATGATACGGAGTTCTGGCAGGGTCTCTGGAGTAATCCAAGTAGTTGTCAGGGTTACCCTGGTTGCAGGCTGCAACGTCAACGGTTTGTTCCCAGCTGACATAGCCATCTCGCATGCCGATCTCTTCCCCTTGGTAAGTGACTGCCACACCTGGTAGCAGCATGCTTAAGGCGTTCAGGCCATCTACCATGTTAGGCCGGAATCTCGAAGGCATTCTGTTGTTGTCGTGGTTACCAAACTGCCAAACATGAGAACTTAATTTAACTTATTTTTTATTTAGACTGTTATATCTTACAGATAATACGGTTTAGTGATCAGGTACTTTCTAGAATTAAAATCAAAGTTGTTAATGTAACTTACAACCCAGTTGGCAACATTTCCACGCGGCATGTAGGTCAGCCACCTGAGAATCATGTACACGAAGTCTCTGGCATTGGACCTGGCTGACAGGCTGGTGATGAAATCGAAGTTAAAGGGAAAATGAGCTCCTATCCTTGATCGCTCGTCGCCGTAGTACAGCATGGTCATGGTGATATTAGCGTAGGCCTCTGCTAAAAGAATCCTGCGAAATATTTGATAATTGTTAACATGGTATTAAGCTGAATGTATAAAAGTTCGGCTTATTTAATGAGAATATTTATTGTTTTATCTTTATTGAAAATCCTTATATCACAAATGATGTAATAAAAAATGATAAATAACGATAATATCCCAACTTTAGTACACTGACAATTCACCCAACAAACAAAGAATAAAGTAACCAAACTAACTTTGTTTCACTTCCACTTTCTTGCTGCCATCTATCAGCTGCTTCTCTCCATTCATAAACAACATCATATAACTCGATCAAATCTCTAATATGCTCCTGATTGGTGTATCCTATTTGATCAGGAGTTAGAAACATGTTCCCACTCAGGGGTTCATCAGGGTATTGTCCGCCGTAGTCGTCAGGATTGGCTTCGAATAAATGAGGAATAGCATCGAGCCGGAAGCCGTCGGCGCCCTTGTCGATCCAGTACTTCATGATGTCTAGCATCTCTTGTCTTACCGCTGGCTCGCGAAAGTTGAAGTCAGCTTGCTCAATAGCGAATTGATGGAGGTAATACTGTTGACGGGCTTCATTCCATTCCCAAACCGTCCCACCAAACTGACTGACCTAAAAGATATCCATATTTGTTTCACTTATCACCGATAGAAATAAAAATAAGTATAAATAAGTGTAAGCAAGAGAGTTATTCTTGGCTGCAATAGCAAAAGCTAGCCATTATAGGAAGCCAAACTTGGATGGATAAAACTTTGCAAGGAGAGATCCATTTGGCTAGCCAGCCAGCTGTTAAGCCGTCCCTATTTGAGATCATAAATATTTTTAAGTTATTATCTATTTTCTGACGGTATAGTGTTACGCGACTTTATCCAATATTTATGGGGGCTTAAAAGTTCTAACGCATGGCTGCTTACTTTGCCTACACGAGAAGGAGAAAATATGCCCAATATAATTTCAACGGCCCACACAAGATAGCTGATCCCGTTTCGTCCCATCCCCAGGTAAATAAGATAATTGATCACGCCAATATGTTACCGAATATCTTCGATGGAGAAACTTAGTGGACTGTATCAAATTTATGGTACGCACAATCAAATAGGGCAAGGAGAATGAGAAGAAAGGACATGCAGCACATACCTCTGAGAGCACAGGGAAAGCTCCAGATCCTCCTGGGAACGGCGACCGCGGCGGGCCCGCCACACTCGAGGTCCTGGTGTCCAGAATCCTCAAACACCATCAACAACACCGTATCCGATTGCACTCGCGTAAGCGTGATTGTTTTGTGGGGAAATTACAAAAGCACAATGCTTGACTGCGGGACAATATAGTATCGAATTATAAGCACAATTCGCGCGGTTGCGTCTGCGGCCATTGCGGCGAGACGTTGAAGACTATCTGTTTTCTTCAGGAGCCGCTAGAGGGCTACTCGGCGGTGCGGTAGTACTTGCATGTATGGGTAGGAAAATGGAATAAAGGATTGTACCATAATATAAATTATTTATCATTAATTTAAGTTAAATAACTTGGCGTTACCATTTCCACCCGCCCTTAATGGGTCACCTTTAAAAACAACCATAAGGCGAGAAAATAATATGTCTATGACTCTAAGATAGAGCGCTCAATGCGCGCGGGCGAAATAGGAAGTCCGAAGAGTCACGGCGAAGCGGGAGTGTAAAAATATAAATTGCGAAATTGCTAATAATTGCTAATTGCTTTATATAAGCGAAGCGGTAAGAATAATAAAGTAATAATAATATAGCGGTAAATATAGATAAACTAAGAACTAAATTGCAGGGCAATTATTACTGTTGTGGAAGAGGGCATAAGCGAACGACTGGGCGGAGGTAAGTTCCCTTGGCGGTTCTCACAGTCGTAACGCGCACGAATCCATCCTTGGAGGGATGAACCTTCTCTACAATCGCTAACGGCCAGGCTAGGGGCGGTACGTTATCATACATCACTACCACGATCGTTCCCGGTGTGATAGGTGCGGAAGGAGTGTTCCATTTCTGCCTAACCTGCAGACCGTGCAGATACTCCATCCTCCATCGGTTCCAAAACGACTGAACTAACTTGTCCAGTAGCGAGTGCCTATGAAGCAAACTGACAGGGTCAGACTTGACATCAGGCGCGGGTAATGAGTTTAGCGGAGCGGTATGCAAAAAATTAGAATATTCCTCTGCAAAGCACTGGCTTCGCAGGGCGCGGGGTATATTATTCTCAGCGAACTGAAAATCATCGGCAGTAACTGCAGTAGTGCTGCGGCGGGGCAATAACTTAGCGAACTTACAAACGTACACAATTATACGCAGAAGCTTACTCCATGAGGAGATGCGAAGAGCGAGCTCATATAAAGCGCAATGCTTTACAGGCGTGCACACGGGGTGCGCGAGTACCTTTTGTTCAGGTATGTCTGCAATAGACTGTCCGTCAAGGCTCTTAAGAGGCCACTCAGACGGATTTGAAGAAGCCCACTGGGGCCCATGGAGCCACAGAGGGTGCGAGAGAAGGTTATGGGGCGTAATGCCACGCGAAAGTATGTCAGCGGGGTTTTCAGTACCCGCGACATGATAAAAGTTGTCAGCTGGAATGTTATCTGTGACCTGAACAACGCGGTTTGCAACGAACGTTTGCCACCGGTGTGGCGAACTCTTAATCCAATATAGCACGACCTTAGAGTCGATGAACGCGTAAATCTTGATTGGGATGCGACGAGAATAATTATCGTGAACAGTGCGAAGCAGCTTTGACAATAGGACAGCTCCGCAGAGCTCGAGACGAGCGATCGAAAGCGGTTTGGTAGGTGCGACCTTAGTCTTCGCGCACACCAGCTGGACCGTATTGCCAGTGGGGGCGCTCACGTGTAGGTACACTACAGCACCGTATGCGTGGAGACTGGCGTCAGAAAACCCCAATAGAGTGACGTCACAGTCCGCGGACACGCCTACGTGACGCGGGATGTGTAAGTTATTAAGAGCCGGTAATTCGACGCAGAACTGATGCCACATCTTAATGATGTGCAACGGCGGTGTATCGTCCCAATCGAGATTAAGCTGCCAAAGCTGTTTTATTAACATCTTGGCATATACAACTGTGGGGGCAACGAAACCCATTATATCCCACAGACGGGCGACGGTAGACAAAATGGAGCGCTTAGTGCACTTCACTTCGCCGGGAGAAGAAATTTTAAAATAAAATACGTCATTATCTGTGGACCAGTGCAAGCCTAATATTTTATGTTGCACGGCTTTATCAAACTCCACCTCAGTGGGGAGTCTGTGCGAAGCGGGTAGATTATTCAAGACGGATCGACTGTTGCTATTCCATTTGACAAGTTCCCACTGTGCACCTTTAAATAGGCCAATCAGCTGCTGAGACGCTTGGACCGCTTCTCGTTCGCTAGGAAGCGAGAAAGCAAGGTCGTCCATAAACAACGAAGTAGGCACAATGCTACTCGCGATCGGAAAATTAGCGCCGTCATCGTCAACGAGCTGTCGAACCGTGCGCAGTGCATGGTATGGGCTCGACGATAAACCAAAGCACACACGATTGAAGTGGTACAACACGAGGGGGTCTTGCGGACGGAACCGGTACAAGAAGCACTGGTAAGGACGGTCAGATTCGCGAACAACGATTTGTAGGAACTGCTGGCGACAGTCAGCGGTCATTGCGACTGCGTGTGAGCGGAAGTTCAAAATAATTTGAAATAAATCGCCCTGCAAGTTCGGTCCTGAATACAGGATGTCGTTCAGCGAAAGTCGGGAGCGGCTGCTAGTCTTACTGCTAGCATCCAGAACCATGCGAAGTCGAGTAGATGTCTTGTCCTCGCGGACGACTCCATGATGCGGTATTACGTATATAGGAACGGGGTCATGAGGATCGTACGGAGGCGCGGGGGCAATATAATCTTTTGCGAGGTATTCATTAATGACGTCATCATATGCTAACCTAAGTTTAGGTGAAGCTTCTAGCTTTCTTTCGAGGCACATGAATCTCTTACGAGCGGTTGCGAAAGAATCTCCGAGAGAATAAACATCATCGTTAAATGGTAGGCCAACAATGTATCTACCAGTAACGGGATCGCGGGTTGTAGTCGACTTATAAAATTCTTCACATTCAACATCGGCGGGATGATGAATGGGCGGTGCGGAGGGAAGCTCTTCGAGCTCCCAAAATCGCCTGACTAGTGAGTCAATAGCGGCAGGCTCTTGAGCGAGGCAACATGTCAAGGCCTGGTGGTTATGATGTGTGGGTATCGTGGGTACGGAACCCATAATAACATACCCTAACACCGTGCGTAAAGCAGGGGGCGCCGACGAGTCGCGGGGAGCACGAACTACGTCGGGGAGAAGAAGATGCGGGAAGAGAGCGGCTCCGATAAGCGCATCAATTTTATTAGGCATACCGAAGCTCTCATCCGCGAGTGGTATTCCCGATAAGTGTGATAAGATAGAGGTGTCTACCACAGCGGTGGGTAATAAATCAGTAATTTGATCAACAACTAGCGGCGAGATATTAAAATTAATATTGTTGTCAAAGCGTGAATAAAATTTGAAATCGATCGAGTTAGTTTTAATTATTTTCTCAGCTCCACCGAACCCCTTAACAATAGTACGTTCGGCATCCTGGAGCTGGATACCTAACCGATCACAACACGCCTTTGTTATAAAGTGGCTTTGCGAAGCGGAATCTAACAGCACGCGAATAATATGTCGATCGCCCTTAGTATCATACGCGACGACTTGTGCGGTTGATAATAAAATAGTTGATTGTTTACTACGCGCGGGCGCATCAGGTGAGCGGTTATCTATAGATGCATACGTAGCACATAACGCAACGTCCGAGCGCGCGCTCGGGACGAGGGGAGGCTGCAGCGGCTGCGCGGGAGGTGCGCAGCCGGCGGCGGTGTTATCGCTCTGCGCTGGCGCAGCGGTTGGCGGCGCGGGTCGCGACGCGGCTAGCGGAGGTTCGCGCCCGGTCTCCATACGCTTGAAGTGTAACATTGTGTGATGTTTTTGTTTACAAACGCGGCAATTAGAATTAGATGAGCAATTAGAAACTCTGTGTTTTAAACTGAGACAATTCACACACGCATTGTTATCCTTCACGCATTTAAAACGTTCGATTGGTGTCATTTTATTAAAATCAGGGCATTTAAATAAGTGTTGATGCGTTATATTAGTGCAAAGACATTTGCACTGCGGGTCAGCCGTGGTACTCAAGTAGGCTTGGTACTTCGGCGGCGGAGCGGTATTAGTACGACGATTATTATTTTGACGAGTAATTAATGTGCTCGAGGCACACTGAGCGTGAGCTGGCTGAGTACGTTCGAACACCTTGGCGCGGGCGGTAATAAAGTCGACGAAGTTGTCGAAAGTAGGTATTTTAGAACCACAACTCAACTCGAAAGCGCGAACAGTATCTGAGTCTATCTTCTTGAGCGCGATATGAAGTATTATTAAATCGGTTAGATTATCTAACTTTAGATTCTTTAAAGCGCGCACTGCACTAGTAAAGTTATCTGTAAATAAATCAAAGTTCGTCGTGGAGGCAGATTGTATAGGTTTGAATTCAAACATTTGATTTAAATACGCGGATGCGAGCATTCGCTGATCTTCATATTTATCAATCAGCGTCTGCAATAGAAGTTCATAATTCTCAGCGCAGGGAGATATACCTGCGCATGCAGACTGAGCCTTGCCTGTCAGCTTGCCTAATAGGTAGTACAACTTTTCGGCGTCCGTGAGCGATGGATTATCATGAACGGTAGACTTAAAACTGGCATAAAATAACGGCCATGAGCGAATGTCACCCGAAAAGTCCATCAGCTGGATTGGCGGCAGTGTAGGCCTAGCCTTATGCGGTGCGATACCATCTCGTGAATCCTGTATATTATTACTCGGTTGCGAATATTGCAATTGGAGTCGTTTAATCCTGCTATACAAAGTCTCGAAAGCTACGAGGCTCTTATAGTTAGGCTTCGCGGAAGGATTTAATGATAAGGTGCGAGAATTATGGTTATCTAAATTCTTTTCGAACCTAAGACGTAAGGAATCGATTTGCGAGGAAGCGTCAAGGAAACTTTCCCTATCTGCGGCGTTCGAATTAATATTTAAAGATAGATCATAGATACTTTGTACTACTTCAAAGATGGCTTCACATTTTGCTTGCATGATGGCTAGTTGCGCATCCTGCTGTTCCTCATTAGAACTTTCGCTATGTGAAGTAACCTTTTTAGGCGGCATTATGTAATACAAATAAGTAGAACTCGGTCAAATAAATTAGGTCAATATAATGCGGATAAATAAAGTAGGTAAGATAATAGTATTGAGAAGGCGCAAGCGCAAGACGCTGCGCGTGACTTCGTTACGCGGTAGGGTTATATCGAACGGTAAGGTCGAACGAGTCACAGCGGTGAATAAAGTAAAATGTGGGTAGCAAAATATTACAATGAATATTGCGATTTTAATATCAATTATATGATTAATTAGCGGGATAAATATATAATATAACTTATGTAGTACGTAGATAAATATTATATCTAGGCGAGAATTCACGTAACTCAATGTTACGGGCGGTTTCTTAAGAAATAAGTGGGTGACGCAATGTCTACCCTATGCGGGTTATTAAAGTAATATTCGCAATGAATACACTAAAAATCTCTTACTAGGGCCTATAAAAGTATCCTAATAAGGGCGGCTGGGTGAGTCTCGGTCGGAAAGAACCGAAACTTTTATCCGGTCGGAAGGACCACACACAATTGATCACGCCAATATGTTACCGAATATCTTCGATGGAGAAACTTAGTGGACTGTATCAAATTTATGGTACGCACAATCAAATAGGGCAAGGAGAATGAGAAGAAAGGACATGCAGCACATACCTCTGAGAGCACAGGGAAAGCTCCAGATCCTCCTGGGAACGGCGACCGCGGCGGGCCCGCCACACTCGAGGTCCTGGTGTCCAGAATCCTCAAACACCATCAACAACACCGTATCCGATTGCACTCGCGTAAGCGTGATTGTTTTGTGGGGAAATTACAAAAGCACAATGCTTGACTGCGGGACAATATAGTATCGAATTATAAGCACAATTCGCGCGGTTGCGTCTGCGGCCATTGCGGCGAGACGTTGAAGACTATCTGTTTTCTTCAGGAGCCGCTAGAGGGCTACTCGGCGGTGCGGTAGTACTTGCATGTATGGGTAGGAAAATGGAATAAAGGATTGTACCATAATATAAATTATTTATCATTAATTTAAGTTAAATAACTTGGCGTTACCAATAATATTGTGGTTACCCAGTTAGAAGGGACAATCCAGTTAGAAGCGTTCTCAGGATCCTGTTTTGCGTCCGCCCATATGAAGAAGTTGTCGTAACGAGGATCCCTTTGTACTGAGAGTTTAAAATATTCGGACTCTGTGCTTGCGTGATTTGGCACGTAGTCTAGGAGAACTTTGATCCCTAAAACGAGAAAAAAAACATAAATTTTACGTTTTTAATACCGTAATTTAAAGCAGCAACTTATATGAAGGCACCTATCACACAGTGGTGTTAAAAAATGTTAAAAGTTTTACCAAGCTCGTGCGCCTTCTCAACTAAATCTTCAAAATCCGCCATGGTACCATATTCATCGTGGATATCGTAGAAATCACTAATGTCATACCCAAAATCTACCATAGGAGATTTAAAAATCGGAGACATCCATATCGCCCCTACTCCAGCGTCCACAAAGTGTTCGAGCTCGCTTGTGATTCCTGAAGTCAGAATTGTTTTTATTTTTCGTTCTATAAAACATAAAAGTACACAATTCCATTAACATCTGACCTCTTAAGTCACCAATTCCATCGCCGTTGCTGTCTTTGAACGAGCGAGGGTATATTTGGTATATGACCGTGTTCTCCCACCAGTCCAAGGGCTTTAGTTCAGGAGGATCCGGTCCCTTGCTGGCCAGGATTGCCCACGTGATGCTCCCCACCACCACCCCCACTACCGCGAGCACTCCCACAGAGATTACCACGACTTTCACCCACGACGGCATTTTCACAATCCGGTTCTTCATCTCGGTGGGGTCCAGATATAATTTCCTGTTATCTTTCTGTATCAGATGCAGTAAACTCATTATCAATTATTATTTTATTGCACGAACAGTGTTTCGATCGATTATGAAAACATGTGGAATATTCCACGCACGCGATTGCTGCTGTTGTCGCCCATCGCCGTTTATGGAAAAGATAAAAAGACAGTTCGTGGAAACTTATAAAAACTTAATAATAAATTAGTGCCAAAGAGTTTGTAATACACATGATTAGCTCTGACCGATATAGCTGTTGGAATTAGCAAGTTGAAATGGCAACAATGGCCACATCGCTCGTAGAACTGACAACCAATGGGGAAGAAAGGTTCTCGAGTGGCGACTACGAACCGGAAGACGCAGCGTAGGCCGACTCGGTGGACCGACAATGGATGCAGGACGCAAGCATTCGCTCATAGTAGCGCTCTGTGGGGAGGCCTATGTTCAGCAGTGGACGTCGTCAGGCTGTTGATGATGATGATATGATTAGCAGCTATTAGGTAGGGGTATTGAAGATGTGGAACAAACCTTTTACCATTCCTATTATTATTTATTTTTAATCAAAAAAAAATTATACATCTATAAATCTTTCATAAAAGTTAAGACTTCCTTATTGCTTTGTACAACTTGCACTTGGCCGTTTGCCTATGATGAATGTATGCATTTCGACCAGTAAATATAGGTCATAGGTGTATAACTGTGTGTGTGTACCTATCGGTTAGTTGCTCGGCTGAGGTAAGTCTAGTTTGGCCTTAATATCATAGATGTAAGTATATAATCATTTTTTTTCGCTATTACTAAAGTTGTAGTTAAAATGTACATAGGTACGCGTATATCTCATTCAAATGATAACAAAACGTTCTATATAGGTACCTATAAATTCTGCATTTGTATGAACGTTAAAATTGAATTCTTTGTCACCATTGAGAGAGAAATTGAATATGCAAATGGGTATCACCCAATTCGGGTCTTGTCCGTTGGGCACATACGTCATCCGCCATTTTGCATCGTGACTATAGAAGGTGACTTGTTTTTTGATTTCATTACAAACTGAAATCGAAATATGAAATTGGTTCGATCCATCGTTTCGTGGTTGCATTGCACCCCAAACCGAACGTTAGGACGCGTATGACAGCTCGCGCAGACCGAGGACGCGATCGAATCGGTTTGTTGCAACCTTAGATAGCAAATATTTTTTAATTTATAATACCTAGTTTGACTATTGTACTATGTTACTGTGGGAGAAGTGTGCTTACCAATAATATATTAAATTATTCATGTACCGAGGTGGTATTTAGGTATAGGTAGAGTGAGTGAACAAATACATTTTCATCTTTATTTATTTATTTACAAAATACATAAAAATATACTTAAAATACAAGCACGACAGTAAATGACATTTACAATTAATAAATAATTATTTATTAACTTGAGTATATTTACAATAACCTTAATACGTTACACTAAATTGGTTGTGATCTTAGAACTAATGATTCACCAGCATCCAACGTCACTAAATTCTCGTCAATTTCACTCCTGCAAATAAAAAATAAAAAATAAATAACGTCCAGCTATCACATACTTACATAGATCCTGGATCAATCATCACATCGACAGCCGAAGGACGTCCACTGCTGAACATAGGTCTCCCCCTCCAAACGCCACTTTGGACGCTTATCAAGGCGGCTTGGTGATCGCAGTAGATTATAATGAAAACTGAGGAGAATGCTGCTGCCCATTCCCTGTATATTTCCTTAGCTAGCTCTTTACGGCACCCACGAGAAGAGATGGGGTAGTCCTATTCGAAAACCGGGACCACACGGGAAAAGAGGGTCATGGAAACCTGTCGTTTTTTTTACCATTTCTATACTTAGTTCATCTAATAATTTACCATATTCTTTTTTCTCTTTTCTGTAAAAGTTATACTCACCCTGGTAGCCTCGTCGAGTTAATACTGGACACGTACACCGTCGCTGGCAGCGTTAGATGTGGTACCCTGTTCAAATCTACTGTATCCGAAGACTCTCCAACGTTGAATAACAGTGTGAGGGTATCGAAGCTTCGAAGACTCCGCACCAGGTAAAATGACAGATCCGAGAAAGCTCTTATGTCATACTCTCCGTGGGATAACGTGGTCTCCTTGCGCAGCTTCGTTAGTGCTTGGTACACCTGGAGAAAGAAAAAAAAAGGTCAAGTTTTTATCCAATTCTCCTTACTTTTTCACGGAGAAGGGGGAACTCTATTTCTTTAAGTTATATAATTATTCTTTTTGTATTAGGCTTTCATTTGTTCAAATATCTGTGTGGGTGCTAATATCCGGTGCTGATGTTGCCACTCTTGGTTTTACCACTTCCTGCATTTTTTTCCATAACAGTTGGTTTCTACTTGATCTAGTCATGTTGAATTAGGATTTATTCAAAGTTTTCATCATCTTAGTCATCGCGTTTGCTAGCCTATTTGCGATGACCATGGTTTCAGAAAAACCTCTCACCTTATAATGGCTTCTCTCGTCTTCCTTCTGCTTGACAAGGTTTAGCTCCATGTAGTCTTCAGCAACCGGCAGCCATGTGGTTTCGTTGGTGGAGAACCCAGCGCTGGTAGAGTTGTTCCAGTGGTAGGGAGTACGCGCTGGATCGCGGGAGTACAGGTGGTAGGTGTCAGGGTCACCGCGGTTGCACGCCTCCACGTCCACTATCAAGAGGAACATTTAGTGATCAATGCATCGGATCGATATAATGATAACGAAATGTAAAAAATGAGCCGCAATGAAGTAATTTTAAGAATATTCCAATATGACTGCTGGGAAGAATGAATTGAATTCAAATATTTGGGAAAGGATTAAATCACTAAAAATCGATTATAAAATCGATATATTTTTAGCATTATCTTAGGATCCCTTTGGCACCCAAGATTTCCATAGCCATTGTATGCATATTGAGTTAGGAGGTATACTCGTATGGGAAACTGGGAAGTGATTTCTTAACTACGCTTTTATCTATTGATCGAGTGAAATTGAAATCCTAAACAAACCATCAGCAATGTAACGTCCTGGTTACCTGTGTCATTCCAGCTGACGTATCCATCTCGCATGCCAATCTCCTCACCCTGGTAGGTGACTGCCACTCCTGGCAGCATCATATTGAGCGAGTTGAGCCCGTCCACCATGTTGTCACGGAATCTAGTCGGCATCCTGTTATTGTCGTGATTTCCAAACTGAAAAGAAAAAATGAATTATTCGCCTTGAAGATTGCTTAGGCAATGTTGCTGGTGCGGAAATTCTTATTTGAAGATCATGATTGTTTATTTATGAACAGCTCGTTTCATGCGTCTCTAAACTGCTTGTTAGCCTCTCTTGAAATTCATTAACTAACCTAATATTAAGCCTGGATAGTTATCGATAGAAGGTTTTCTTACCACCCAGTTAGGCACAGCGCCATATGGCATGTACGTGAGCCACTTAAGGATCGTGTACACGAAGTCCCGGGCATTAGACTCTCTATTCAAGTCTGTGATGAAGTCGAAGTTGAAGGGGAAGTGAGCTCCGATCTCACCATCCTCGTTCCCGTAGTACAACATAGTCATCGTGATGTTGGCATAGCCTTCTGAGAATAACACCCTGGAAAGGTCAAATGTAGTCAAAATCTTTTTGGGTTTAGGCCATTAGATGAAGACTCCATAAATAAGGACAAAATCAGTTTAACGATCTTATATATCTTATGATACATTGCCACAAATAAAATATAAACACATTGCTTTGTATTTAATTAGCTGTGACCAATTATGTAATGATGGTACCAAATTGACTGAATTTAAAGCATGTGTCTAAATGTATTATTTTATAGCAACTTAGGTACGTGATAAGAAAACGGTTGCAAGATTACCTAGTGTCACCACCTCTATCACTGTTGTACTCGTCGATGAAATCCCTCCACTCATAAACAATGTCGTACAGTTCAATAAGGTCCTTAGTATATAGAGGGATGGTATAACCAAGCTGATGGGACTCAAAAGCAGTCAGCCCGCTTAGGGGATCATCAGGGTATCTTCCCTCATGGTCATCAGGATTAGCCTCCATCATGTAAGGAAGTGCGTCGACTCTGAAGCCATCAGCGCCTTTGTCGAGCCAGAACTCCATGATGTTGAACATCTCGTCCTTGACAGACTGGTTCCGGAAGTTGAAGTCAGCTTGTTCGATGGCGAACTGATGGAGGTAGTACTGCTGTCGGATATCGCTCCACTCCCAGGCTGATCCACCGAACTGGCTTACCTGAAATAATATTGAAAATGTAATCAGATATCCCAAGGACATTTTAAAATGTTGAAACGTTCAAACCTTTAAGGAGTGCATTTTTACCTTGATGAAAAGTTGTTATATATCTATAGGTCTATCGGTTATGGTAGTGATTAAAAGAGTCCTTATAAAACTGTATTTAGGATTTAATAGCCGTGAACATATTTTGTAATCATCTCGGCGAAAATGAAAAATAAAATGAAGAGCAGAGAATTCAATAACGAAAGAACGTATCTATTGGATTCTAGCGTAATTCCTATGTACTATTTGATTTATTATTAGTAATAGTAAACCAAGTAGTGACCATCTATCATAATAAGAACAAGCATACCCAGTTAGAAGGCGGTAGTCTGTTCGTCTCATTCTCTGGATCGGGTAGAGCGTCTGCCCAGACGAAGAAGTCATCAAAATTAGGGTTACGTTTCTCGGATTCTATGAAGTACTCCGATTCAGTACTCGCGTGATTCGGCACGAAGTCCAGAAGAACTTTTAGACCTGGAAAGTAAAGTGCAATAGGACATGATGACCAAAGTATAGTAACGAGAACTGGCTAAACAAAATTATTTGGAAAAGTTTGGTGCTATTTTAATTAGTGTTTTAAAACTTTGTGTTCTTTTGGTAATACCTCAACTGGATGTACCTATAATTTATTGTTACCTACATATTATGTGTAATTTTTTTATATTTGATAATTGTATTTGTTTTTTTCGAAGGTTCCATTTCATTATTTTTTAGAATTTTACTAGATTGTGAGAGATTAGATGAATGTTAGGTAGTATAGTATCTCATACAAATAACGGTATACCCACACGCGTATATATTTCGTTTTACTTCTACTATTGGTCAAATCCTGAATTGTTATAATCTTTCCAAATATTTTATAGGTCAAATAATTTAATCGTTAAATCTGACACTTTTCTATAAGCGAATTACAATAATCGATATTCTGTTATCTTAAAATCTTATCGACACGAAGAAACAACAAAATGATGAAACAGTGGTGTTTCGATTACAAGGACTACCTAAAGATAATGTGACAATGAAATAAATATATGAAAATCGGTGTAACCCCAAGTAGGAATGCAAACTTATTTGAATTACTACTTTATTCAGTCAGTTTTTATGTTGACGATAGTAGGTACCATCAAATTGCTGTTTGGGACCGAAATAATATTTTTGAAAAAGGGTATGGGGGTCTGGTTTGTGATTTTTTCGAAGATTTAAGTTGATTCTTTTTCAAAATTTTACTAGATTGTGAGAGATGAGAGGGATGTTGGGTAGTGAGACCCCTACAAATATAACTGTACAAGTGTATACCCACAAGTGCCGTTGGGAGCTACACAAGTTTATAGACAACCAAAATGACGCCAATCGTGAATATATCCTGCAAGAGCGAAGAGTGAAGAACTCGCAAGAGCGAGTTCTTCACTCTTAATAATTATAAAATAATTCAAAGATATTATTTTAATATATTATTTGATATATTTTTTTAATATTTTAATTAAAAAGATATATCTTATTATTATATTTTAATAATTATTATATAAAATAATAAATTCCTAATTATTATATTAAATGTGAAAACTTATGAGGATGTAGCTAGCTTGTTTGTTTATTATCCTCGCTGAAACAGCTGGATTTTAGATTTTTTTTTGTAAATAAGAAGCTATCAGTACCTCGCCGATCATGTTTTCCGGTTCATCCCTTTTTCCTACAAAATACGTTCTTTGATTCCTTATATTTTCGGTAAGATGTCATAAGTGTAGATGTCATAATGTAGAATTAGCACAAAAAATCAGAAATACCTATTTAGTTACAGACTTCTGTGGGAAAAAGGAAATAATTAAAAAAAACTTCATTAAAGATTGTGTCGTAATGATTAAGCAAAAATGGTACTATAAGCCGCGCGCTAATAACCTAATTGTGACGTCCTTATAAGCATATTTTTTACTGATAAATTAGAATATCAGATTGCGTTTCTGTCCGTATCAGTACATATCATCGGCGATTACGATCAGATGCGCAATAATTACAAAAATAACATTATAAACTGTTATCATGTTACTATTTAGAAAAAACAGCAATGAATCAGTACCTACAATCTTAATGTCCCCACTATCCTCTTCACTAGTGGAGACGATGAGAATTGGGTTAATAAAGTGTTGTGCAATCAAATTGTTCTTTTTGTCATATGTTTTTACTATGGCTTGTTATTTAGGCCTATAAATTGATGTATTCGTTATGATAACTAAAAATAAATTCACTAAAATTAAAAATGTAGTGTAGGATTTCCTGCATGTCATTTTTTTTCTATTTACAAAGGTTACATTTACTAGTATAATAAAAGGACTAGGTACCAGTCTTAACTATTTCATAAGTAGGTACACCTTGTACAAAAGTCTCAATAAACCCGTACCAGGACCTTCTTCCGTCATCACCAGAATCTGGCACCACCTTTATGACTGGCCTGTAAGCTAAGTTGGTAGTAGCTTTGCCTTCTGAACGATAGGTTGTGGGTTCGATTCCCACCCAGGACAAACATTTGCGTGACATCGATGTTTGTTCTGTGCCTGGGTGTTATATTGTATTCTATGTATGTAGTTACAAACATTAAAAGTATCTAAGCATTTCTACAAGTATCTGGTTCCCATAGTACCACAAGCTAAGCTTGGTTTGGGGCTAAATGGCGCTGTCTGAAATGTCCACACATATACTTTACGTGGGGAGGCTACGAGTACGAGGCTAGAGTGAACCGGTATCTTCTAGGCAAGCATGCTCTATCGTCGACCACGACGTCAATTACCATCAGGTGAGACCGTGGTCAAATATAAGTCTACATCTGATAAAAAACTCAAGCACAGCACATTATAAAAAAACGGCCATAAGGAAAAAAAGGACCATATCGCTCAATACAGATAATACTATACTAGTTATACTAACTTACCAAGTTCATGCGCTCTCTCTAGAAGGTCCTCGAAGTCCTCCATGGTTCCGTACTCATCGTGTATCTTGTAGAAATTGCTGATGTCGTATCCAAAGTCGACCATTGGCGACTCGAATATGGGTGACATCCATATGGCGTCAATGCCAGCGTCCACGAAATGTTCCAACTCGCTGATGATCCCTGAAATATAGGGAGCGGGTTTCTTATTATTTTTATTTGGTTTCCCAAATGTGGATACGTTTTTTATTCAACAGGAAATAATTAATTAATAATAATTCTTGGCGTCTACTACGCCATCCACCCTTGAATTTTAAAATTTGGCATGAGGGAAGATCTTATAGGTACTAGTAGAGGAATTAAGTATGATTGCAATTAAGTGTAACGTGACAATATGACAACCTATCTGACCGCCTCTACCGCATTTGCCTCTAAGATGCGATCTCAACATTTATAATGTGGTAGTCTAATTTTTATTTCTATTAGGGCTGCATGACCTTATGAATTGTAGCTGTCTATTATAGCTACATATTATAACTACGTAAGTTTCTGTTACTTATTCAAGAAATCAGCAAAAGTTGTAGTTGGTTTTCAATTTTCTTGGGTCTTAAAAATGAACTGCATGAAAATAATATGTAAAGATAATATTCAAAAAAGTTTACGCGTCAAATTATGATTTATTATTTGGTCACTCATATGCATGGTTATATAACTGTTCCGCTAAATACAGGAAACTCAAAACTCGCGGCATCATTTTATATCATTGTGATACATTAAAAACATATTACCTACCATTATTGTATGAAAAAGTAGGTACCAGCCAACGTTCGCAGGTACTGTGCCGATGCTTAAATTTAGATTACTAAAGAGTATCCAAACAAAATTATCAGACAAAAACGATGTAGCATCAGCTAAGAAACTTGTAAAATACAACTTGTTAAATTATATAACACATTAAGTAATTATTATGGGTAGCGATGGTGGCCGAGCGGTAGCATGTGCGCTTCGCAATCTTACGACACTGGGTTTGATCCTCGGCCTGATCTCGGCGACCAATTACTTATCTAGTAAATGATGTGCAGTTTTCGATGCCATCGCTCCATGCCTCGGAGAGCACGTTAAGCCGTCGGTCTCGGTTGTCATAAGAACATCTATGGTAATCGTTAGCCAGAAGTCGGATAGAATCTGACGCCTGATCTAACCATCCCTGTTACCGGTCCCTTATGGGTTGCGAGGTCAGATGGCAGTCACTCGCGCAATTCTGGTAGCTCGCTGCTACACGTTAGATTGGGAGCCGACCCCATTATCAAATGGGAAAAGGCAAAGAGGATGATGATGATGACATTAAGTAATTATTATGAATTATGTAAGTAAGGTCCCGTATAAAGTTTATCTACATAAATATCAAGATTTATTAAGAATTAAATCAATTAGGAGGAAGACAAATGTAAAAACTCTAGCAATGCAGCAGAGATCAAATATACGCAACTTGCTGCAAAAAATATGTAATACCCATCACGTAAATTACGTCCCCACGAAGTGCACAAAGGCAGTTCCATTCTGCAACCATGTACAACAATATATTGTACAATTTACGACTCTGGCTTTACATATCCCTAAGTGCTCAATGGCTGTGAACACAGAGTTGAGAGCCATTAAGGCTTCGCGCGTCGTTGGTCATTCATTCACTGAGTAATGAACCTCAAATGCTTTTTCTGCACTTTATAGATTGCTACTATTCTTAGCTTTTGGTAGGTTTGCACCTATTAGCTCTGAGCCTTAGTTTTATTGCAGACACTACGGTACGGCCCGTATTAAAGGACTCCAGTCAGTCGTGAATCAAGTCAAGAGTTCATTCTCCAACCAAATGATCAATTTGTGAATGAAGAGTCCGGTAACAGGTCGACACTTTCTCTAATTGGCTACTTTTATTAATTAGCTACTATCGTTAATTCGACACTTTCCTTACTTTACTACCTACTTTACTTTACGGACACTACCATTTTGATACTTTGGTACTGTCATTGATAAAATAAATAGACAAGAAATCACGCTTATGGCACAGAATAGATAATAGTACTACGTACTTATAGTAGGGTTCTGTGGCCAATACCAAATTGTAATTACCCTAATTGCATATCAGTAAAATAATTTGGCAAAACCAGTTGGATGCACATTAAAATTTGTTTTAGAAGAGGCAGTAATTTTGTAATATCTATAAATAGGCTCTTGTCACAAATAGGTTCCGACTGAAAATCAGTTATTGAGGTCTTAGGACATTAATTGTATTCTGAGTTATTGCGCTATTTTTTCCTGTCCACAAATACTTGTCCTGGTTTGAATTGAACGCACCGCCTCCAGGCTATGAGCGGGCCTGCTCAACCACCCATAAAGGCTGTCAATACATACCTACGTTTACCTAGGTTTGAATAACATGCATGCAGCAATTTGGTCGAAATAACTTCAACTAAATTGACTTCTAGATTTCCTGGTTACCTTTCAAGTCTCCGATGCCATTCCCATCGCTGTCTTTGAAGGAGCGAGGGTATATCTGGTAGAGAGTACAGTGCTTCCACCAGTCCAGGGGAATCACCTCTGGTGGAGGCGGCGGGGCAGGAGCCTGATTAGCGAGCACTATCCATGTTATGAAACCTGAGGAAAATATG
Organism: Ennomos quercinarius; assembly: GCA_910589525.2. Lineage (NCBI taxonomy): Eukaryota > Metazoa > Arthropoda > Insecta > Lepidoptera > Geometridae > Ennomos > Ennomos quercinarius. Next base: position 1,053,787 of record OU342491.1, read on the forward strand.
AAAATTTTAGTAAAAAAGTATATTTATATTTTTTTTTGTGCAAAAATCTTTGGTTAAAATTTTATGAACAAATAGGTAAGTGTAGGTATCTATTATGCAGCATTTTTTGTTGGTCAATCTTATTATTTCATGGTTCGTCAAACTCAAGCCATAAACAGCATTTAATTTGTAAAACTACGAACTAAATGTATTTTTCCTTATTTATTTTGGTTCTGTGTTTGGCCACAGATAATATAATACTATACTAGGTTTGACCTTTGTGACTAACATTTGTATTTCATTAGCATTTTATTTTTTATGAATTTATGTTAGTTTCTAAATTTTGTTAATATTCTTCTCTACGTGTACCATGAAAATCCAAAATGGTTTTAGGCGGCTTAATCCGCCTTTTTTAGATGTTGTAGATTTACCTACGTTTGACCACCAACCAACCGACTCACCTGCCGGTAAGCAACGCCACTATGGCCGAAGATGGACCACGTAATAGAAACGATCAAGTATAGAAAATATCATGATAGGTTTCAGTTACTAATAATAGCATTAGGCTAAGAACTTCTAAGAACTTCTAAAAAATTGTTTTTGAGTAGTAATTTTTTTTTATTTGCAATATAACGGAGTAGTCATTTAATTTTTATTTACTTTCAGACATTTTAAATTATTTTTATTTATTTAAATTTGAAAGTAGGATTACTAAGTAATTAAAATAATGTTTCCGTTTGAAAAACATTTTCTTTTAGTTTATTTTGTATTACCTGCTACGAGGCCGAGCACGGCCACAGATCCCACCGAGATGGCTACCACCTGCAGCGCCTTCATCGTGACTGGTGGCTGTCCACCGCTACCACCACCAAGCCGTGGTTATCATAAACCACCCGCTATCATGATGGACGCCCGCGATGATAACAACTAGCTTTTGTAAAGTAATTCCCTTAATTCGCGATAAACGTCTAGATAACGAAAAGGCGAGAGCTAGACTGAATAGATGTGGCTATCACAATAAAAATAAGTCATACACTTTTAACTATTAAATAAATTTTTGAGCGCTCGTGTAATAAAACGCTGTATTGATCTTAAAACATGGCATGAGATGCAAATATTTAGGTATCTCATCTCACTGGAGTTAGACCGATAGATAAATTACTTAGATCAATTTTATTTTACAGATACATTTAAAAATGATACTACGTACCTGTACATGTATTATTTCTACTCACTTTACGTCATTGCCTAAAGATTTTAAAAGGCACCAAACCATGATAACCATTAGGTATGATTTTCCATAACGTAAGCATAAATTATATACCTGATTTTGTATTTTTACGGGTCTATTATCTTAGTTAAATATGTTATTTTATTGCTAGTATGTATTTTGAATTCGCAGTGAAAATAACAAAGAGGTATTTCCTTCATGTCATTCACCGCCATTTAAACAGCGTAATTATAATTTTTACTATTTGTTTCCGGCACCCTTCAACCTGCCCTACTTCTAACGCCCTCAAAAACAATTTTCTTCGTGCTTTACCAAAATTGATTCCGCATTTTTGCGAAAGCATTAATCAACGGTGTCACGGGTTAATTAATCACTAGATGGAAAAAGGCTGATGGAGGCTGCACTCTGTCGATACCAGCCGCCCTTAGCCGAGCCCCGCCCGCCCTGGGCCGCACCGAGCCCGTCACGCTTACACCCAAAATAAAAATACAGAAAGGGATATAATCAGGCTTCTTACAAATTACTTTTCTATAAGTTTTTAAACAATTATCTTTATAGCTGAAAAATAATATCCGGGGTCTGAGGTGGGGTTTTAATAAGTACAGCGTCTAGAACTCCACATGACTCCTTCGCTCGTCCGTTGTAGGCTCGTCTCATAATAAGCCCATTACGTTCCCACTGCTGGGAACAGTCCTTTTTTTTATTCTTGAACATTCCGACTTCTTTGCTTTGTTTATTTCACCGTTGTAAGTGCGAGCGGAGCTGATGCTGACCGTTGCTGCTTTCGACTCGTCTACTGATAGAAAAATGTTGAACTTAGGGTAGGTTTTTTAATCCGTAGTTAAGGTAACCAGCAATGGTTGAAAAGCCTAACAAATTAACCTATTGGTCAAAATTGTTAGAATTTAATTAACCATTGATTACCTTAAATCAATGACCCCATTTTTTGGTTGTTTGCGTGGCTTTCACTCTGCAACAGTTGAACTGATTTTCGATCTGCATACAAATTGTTTACACAACCGAGATGTGCACAGAATAATTTCATAAAAAATATTATCAGATCCCGCGGAATTAACAATTACATGTAAACCGCGGAGGACGTTTCGGATTGTATATAAATAGTGCAAGCTGAAGCGTCCCGATCATATTTTTTTGTTTGTATCATGGCTGCCCATAATAGCTGGACAAAAAGTCTTCGAGCGGAACTTTTCGTACAAGTCTAGGGACTTGACGAACTCTAGCAGAAAAATCTTGCTACCTAGTAGATCATAATTGTGATTTATGCTCTCACCCCCGATCGCACTCCGTTTCTTGACACTCCATTTACGAAGAAATTAGGCGGCTCGCGTATATAATCGAATCGAGATATTGAGCCGCTAGAGCCGCGAGCCCCAAACGTGCCTGGCAAGCCAACCCGGGGGACTTACCGAGTGCGGCTGGTACTTAGCGCCTTTTATTATGGACTGTGAGGAAATAAAGGCGATAACACCTTATTGAAGAACTATAGGCCCATCTCGCTCTTGAGTCATGTGTATAAGCTGTTTTCGAGAGTCATTACGAATCGTCTCGCACGCAGGTTTGATGAATTCCAGCCTCCCGAACAAGCCGGTTTCCGAAAAGGCTTTAGCACCATAGACCACATCCATACGCTGCGCCAGATTATACAGAAGACCGAAGAGTATAATCGGCCGTTATGCCTAGCGTTTGTGGACTATGAGAAAGCCTTCGATTCAATCGAGACTTGGGCGGTGCTGCAGTCCTTGCAGCGATGCCAAATTGACTATAGGTATATCGAAGTTTTGAAGTGTTTGTACAGTAAGGCCACTATGTCAGTCCGACTACAGGACCAGAGTACGGAACAAATTCCATTGCAAAGAGGCGTGAGACAGGGAGACGTTATTTCTCCGAAACTGTTCACAAACGCATTGGAGGATGTTTTCAAGCTCTTGGAGTGGAAAAGATCTGGCATCAACATAAATGGCGAGTACATCACTAACCTTCGTTTTGCCGATGATATAGTCATAATGGCGGAATCGCTCGAGGACCTTAGCACCATGCTCAACGACCTCAGTAGAGTCTCCCAGCAGGTTGGTCTTAAGATGAATATGGACAAGACAAAGATCATGTCTAATGCTCATGTTCCACCTATACCGGTAATTGTTGGGAAGGATACTCTCGAAGTTGTCGACAAGTATGTCTACCTAGGACAGATTGTCCAATTAGGTAGGTCCAACTTCGACAAAGAGGTGGCGCGAAGAATCCAACTCGGCTGGGCAGCGTTCGGGAAGCTTCGTCCTATCTTTTCGTCCAAAATACCGCAGAGCCTGAAAACGAAAGTTTTCAATCAGTGTGTGTTGCCAGTGATGACTTATGGAACTGAGACATGGTCTCTTACTGTTGGCCTCATTAGTAAGCTCAAAGTCGCGCAGCGAGCTATGGAGCGAGCTATGCTCGGTGTTTCCCTGCGAGATAAGCTCCGGAACGAGGAGATCCGCAGGAGAACTAAAGTGACCGATATAGCTCTTAGAGTTAGTAAGTTGAAGTGGCAATGGGCAGGCCACATCGCTCGTAGAACTGACAACCGATGGGGAAGAAAGGTTCTCGAGTGGCGACCACGAACCGGAAGACGCAGCGTAGGCCGGCCCCCCACTCGGTGGACCGACGACCTGGTGAAAGCCGCGGGGAGCCGATGGATGCAGGAGGCGAGCAGCCGCTCAAGGTGGCGTGCTCTGGGGGAGGCCTATGTTCAGCAGTGGACGTCTTCAGGCTGTTGATGATGATGATGATGATGTGAGGAAATAAAACGTTATTATTATTACCTTTATATCGATTTAGCGTTTATATTTTTGTTGTTACGCGTGGGTGGAGTGCGAGCTCTTGTTAGCTTTCATCCAAATCTATTAGGCGCGGATACAGAAATTTCTCAAGGGGGGGGGGGGGCGCAGTGCCGTAAATATGAAATCTTTCACAGCGCTTGTGCAGTAAGATTGTATACATCTACTAAAATTGCATTAAATACGCGAGCGAAGCGAGTGCGAAAATTGGTATATTTGCCGAATTGCATTTCAAAAAACGCGTATGGCGATTCAAACATGAATTACATGTCAGTCAGTACAGACGCGCTTGCTATAAAACAAAATACAGTAACCACATTAAATGCGCTAGCGAAGCAAGCGCGAAATTTTTTTATATTTGACGTATTGCTTTCAGAAAACGCGTAGATATGGCAATTCAAACATGAATTTCATGGCAGTCAGTACAAACGCGCTTGCTATAAAACAAAATACAGTGAAAACATTAAATACGCGAGCGAAGCGAGCGCGAAATTTCTTATATTTGCTGTACTGTATTTCAGAAAACGCGTACAGCAATTCAAACATGAATTACATCAGGCGCACAAATCATTATTGGAGGACGTTGATGATGATGACCTACTTGAGGGAGAAACATTCATATTTTTAACCTTAAGGAATATCTATCCGAATTTAATTGAATAAAACATATCGCGCTTTTAATTTTTTTTTGTTCGTGATTGATCTTCTTGGTAATAAATATCCGCATTCCAAATTCAAATAACTTTTTGTCCCTGTTTACAAAGAATAACCTTTTGAATAGATGTGATAAAAATGTCAATTATTACTAAGCTCTATACCGAGGTATGGACTACTCTATATGAAGACACTCAATATAAGAAAGTCTTCAGCGCAGTGACGTATCGTATCAGGCCCTCACGTAGGATACGATCCGCACGTCTCCCCAAGTCCCCCCCAGCGCGTGTATAAGTAATAACAATAAAAATAAGTGTGGACATTTCACACAGCGCCATCTAGCCCCAAACTAAGCATAGCTTGCACTATGAGAACCAGATAACTGATACAATACTTATATGCTTTTTGGTTGTAAATACATACATAGAATACAATATCACACCTAGACACGGAACAAACGTCTGTGTTCATCACACAAATGTTTGTCCTGGGTAGGAATCGAACCCACAACCTACAGTTCAGAAGACAGGGCTACTACCAACTGAGCTATCAGGCCAGTCAATATACCGTTAGGTATACGACATTCCTTCAGATTTCGCCTAACATGAGACCTGGTGAATACTGCCTTTGAAATGAGGTAAATATTCCTCACATTTTCTGTGTGGTTGACTGGCCTGTTCAATTGGTAGTAGCTCTGCCTTCTGACCTATAGGCTGTGGGTCCGATTCAGGATCCAGGACAGACATTTGTGCGATGAACATCGATGTTTTTTCTGTGTCTGGGTGTTATACTGTATTCTATGTATGTATTTACAAACAAAAAGTGTCTAAGTATTGTATCAGTTATCTGGTTCTCATAGTACAAGCTATGCTTAGTTTGGGGCTAGATGGCGCTGTGTGAAATGTCCACACATATTTATTTATTTATTTATATTTAATTTTCAAACGAACACCAGCGTATTTGGCCACAAACTTCAATTTATTTATTTTTAGTAGCAATTTACTCTTCTTTCATGAGAAGTTTATCTTGTGATCGAACCGGCAACGTTTTTCGAACCTGCCCAACCGTAATACAAAGGGTGTTGAATAATGCATCATAATATCCCTTTAGCTATTTAATATTGTTTATTACGCATATAAATTGGGTACTCTTTGGCGTCGTCATCGATTCCCTCCACTTCATAGAGGTGTGAAACTTTTGCAGCTGGGACAAATCAGAGATACGTACTACCTAGTGGGTATCACTGACTTTTTGCCAGTCTTAGATTAATTACTCAATGTGATTAGAACACCAAATGGCAATAGACTGAAAATCCAAGACGAAATTTGTTTATTGCCATTTGTTGCTAAACCAATGATATCTAGGTGATACTTTTAATCGTAATTTGTTGAGACATTCTATTTATTTACGCAGAATCAGTTTTCATGTAATCACATTGAGTTTAAGCTAATATTTGCAAAAAACGCAAGAAAGTTTGAATTTGCCGCGCTGAGTGAAACGGGTTGATTCGTGTGTCGAATCCAGAATGTTTCTTTCTTTTTGTTCATTTACTTGTCCTCTGCGGCAACACCAAAGAGACTAATAAAAGAGTCCCCATAAATTGCAAGAACATCTCTAATACGTATATTGTTCTAAAAGGAAATAACAAACAGACTCCGCTGGCCAATATCGAAACAAAGCGGACGGAAAAAAACGTATAATTCCTTCGGTGTTTTCGGCTACGACGCTACGGGCTACGTGGGGTCTACGGGAGCCTACAGGGGCCTACGTCGCTACGAGGGGGCGCGGGGTGAACGACCCGGCGGTGTAACGACGCGGGTCGATACCCCCTCCCCACCGCTCGCCCCACTTCACTCCCCGGACTAAGATAGGGTGTACGTTACTGAGTTGGTTTGGGATGAGTGTTTCCTCGTTACGCATTAAACTATGGCGAGATAAAAGGTTTTTAAACGTCTGGAATGTTCAGCGATAAATGAAAGCCTTTCGGATGTTAGGGGTAGTCCTGTCAGTGCTTTGTTTTATTGTTGCCGCGATGTTTTTTAATTTGAAAATGTAAAAGTGATGTTCATATTTACCCGTATAAATGTAATTGACGCGCTCAATTCCATTTTAATGAAAATGAATAAGTTGACAAGCTAGTCGTTCACCTGATGTTAAGCGACACGGCCGCCCTTAACAGTTGCAGTGTCACTCGGAACTTTAAAACAATAAAGTTTCACGTGACACTGCACTGCGCACGCCATCCTGAGACGTGTGATGTCTCAGGATGGAGTCTAGTAATCAGATTACTAAACTGTGAAATCAGGTCATAAAATCTCATTTTCCCATTAATTTTACTAGCTACAATGCTCTAGTTTTGAAGTACCTTTGGAATAAATTGTTCTTTTTTTCTGTGGTTGTTTTATCTGAGGGAATTTAAAATAACATTTTAGTGTATTTTTGACATATTATATTCGGACCGACGTATTTAATTTTTATGTTGTCTATTCGGACATTTTTTGGCTACGAAAGTTGTCCGAACCTATGTTACAACCGAGCTCTAAATTATCCAGTCAATGGAATTTGCACCTTGATAATGCATTAACAGATGTGAGTTTACTGTGCACAACTTTCTCTTTCTGCGAGGTTAACTCTAATGTTTTACTTTTTATACGTAACGTATAATATCGCTGACCTTGGCCAGGTTCTAAAGGTTTTCGTACCTCCCAATTCCCATCCCAGTACTCCCCAGTCTACCCGACGTAATACGCTAGTACGACACTTCCTAAATTCAATAAATTTTTGTTCAAGTGATATAGTTTTAATAAACACGGGTGTTCAAATCAATCAGATTCTTTATTCGCTGGAATGTGTGGTGGGACACGGGAGTTGTTTCCCAGGGAGAGACTGTAGACCATAATTCATCACGTTGGCAAGTACTTTTTTTTTTAAATATGTGTGAACATTTTTCACAGCGCCATCTAGCCCCAAACTAAGCATAGCTTGTACTATGGGATAACTGATATAATACTTAGATACTTTTTTGTTTGTAAATACATACATAGAATACAATATAACACCCAGATATAGAACAAACATCGATGTTCATCACAAATGTTTGTCCCAAGAGGGAATCGAACCCACAACCTATAGTTTAGAAGGCAGAGCTACCAACTGAGCTATCAGGCGAGTCAAACTTGGTGAATTACATAATTATGTTCATGAATTTTGGTGATTCCTAAATATGCCAGTTTCCTCACGGTGTTTTCCTTCACCATCGTAATCCTTCCGATGAGAAATTCCTAATCGCAGCATACTAATTCAAATTATTTTTAGTGTTCTGATTGACTTTTAAAAGTGCTAAAATAGCCTAACCAAATATTTTGTAGTAAATTATTAGCTTAGGCTCTGAATTTGACTTTTGATGTATATAATTTAGTTGAAATAAAATAACACATGTAATTAACACTCAAATACCTCTATCTATACTAGACGGGGCATCTCTAACCAGCACTGTCAACCACATCCAGTATGCCGGCCAGCATACTTTCACTCATAGGAAGCTGGTCACTCAAAATGCAACTGCACGTGTTTTTCAATAAAAATACTGATCCGAAAATGCTGTCGTGCGTGCTCAGATAGTCAAGGAAAACAAACAAACGCGTCACATTGCAGAGTGTCCAGCTTCGTATGAGTGAAAGTATACTGGCCGGGGTTGACAGTGCTAATTAAAGATGACCTGTCTAGTATATATAGAGTATATACTAGACAAGATCTTTACAAGTCTTCGGTAATACTATCTATTTTGGATTTAGTCAGTGGTTTTTGGACCACTTTGCATAATACTTATTTTCAGCAGAGTTCATAAGGTTCATCACGTTGTCATGTCAGAATATTTAAATCTAAAAGTCTATATTTTCTTCAAAGAGTTATTTTATCTTACCAAAGCGTTCAGCGGCTTCCCCAAATTGCTTCTACGTATTTTCACAAAATATCAACTTCACAACCCACATATCGTATTTTGGTGAAAACGAGAAAATGAGGATCAGCTTATTTGAAATTTTGTACCCGGATTCTATGAGGAAAATTCTACCCGTTCGGATATGTCGAATAATAGTAATAATTCCTGCCATTATACTGGCCTATCTTTGTATATTAGGCAGGGTAGCGTCATATTTAATCTGTGGTAGCATTTTGAACAGGTCAATCATGCAAATATTATATGTAGCGAAAAACAATGGAGATTTATGAATTGGATCATCTATCAAGCTCAAATACCTCGCGAATAGTGAGCAGTATTGTCACGGGAAATAAACGATCAAAGGCAAGTCTATTGATAAACAAAAAGAACTGCTAAACAGAAAAAAAAAACATCTGTATATGAATATGCAAACGTATGTTAAAACGTGCATAAATATTGTCCGTCACACTTTAGGCATCTTCTTTACGATCCATAAACCGGTAATGCCTCGTAAATGCGCTTTATTGCGAATTTTCAATTTCACAGAGTAAGAGCCACCCGGGATAGAGTTTTTATCTCTCTCTTTAACTGCCTATTTTTACTAGGTGGTAGGACTTTTCTGTAAGAGTTCATCCAGGTAGGTGCCACCGTTTAACCAGATATTCTGGTGTCAAGCAGTAGTCTGCAAGCACTACTGTGTTCCAGTGTGAAGGACACTGTCACACTAGGCATTATAAATTCCAGACTAGATTTGTTTACTGATTTAGTACATTACATTAGTACATTTGAAAATGTTGTATTTACTTACCTTAGTTGTGCAGTATAGTGTGTTGGACTTAGTCTGTAAGCTATATTATGTAAATTTGATAATAAATAAATAAATACCTTGAGACCTGCAGGGCTACCGTCTAAGTCAATCGTAATCGATGAATGTGTAACCTCTCCATCCATTAGTATTTTCTCACTATTTGTCATTATTATAGTTAATCTTTTTGTCTATTCAGTTCTCCACCTAAAGGACCATAATACCGATGGATGAGGATATTACACAACTGGAAATGACTATATGAAGCCCATTCATCGATTACGATTGAGTTACACAATACGGGGGCAGATGCAAGAGCTTTGAAATCTGTGCTGATGTCTCAGCATAACGTGCAAAATGCAGTGTCATGCAAAACAGTTTTAACTGACACGTATAGATATAGACACCCATGAAGCTAACCACCAGGTAAACAGCTAGCTGGTCACGTCGTTTATTTACATAAAAAAAACCAACACATCAAAGAAAACTACTAACAACACGTGACGTTAACGTTAGGTCCGTTAATGGTAAAGATCACGTAAAAGTTAACTATTGCGAATGTGGTTCTAGTCGATCCTCCACATATCCTTTAAACAAGTCCGACATATGATTGTACCTTAGAAAGAGCAACACATAGTAATAACGCGGTGCACAGAGCACTGAAGCTACATTTTATTGACAATGCTGTCCAATAGCTTGCACAAATGCATCTGTCATAGTGGCTGTAATAAGCCGCTGTAATTGTTTCACCCCCTCCTTTCTAGGGGGTTCAAGAGGTGTTACGTAGACTATGTACTGTCTGTATTCCTGTCTGTATATAGGTCAATGTGTCGATGTATTGTTCAGTTTGTGATACGAGAAGACACTATCTGTGGGTTGTTTTGCTGTTTCTCTTTGTATAGGTGGACATCTTTATTGACAGCTTCTGCGTGGCCATTGTTAGTGCGATTGTAATTAGTAATTAGTAATAGTTGTAGTGCAACTAGGTATACTTATTTCCATCCCATAGGCCGCATTTCCACCTGCAAGAAAACTCCAACCGTATATCAGACTGGCTTGAAAGAGTAAACTATTGCAGTTAAATCGTATCTTTTATTTCTTCATAGCTTTTCTTCTACTTAGCTATGAGTGACGTCATCATAAGGTCAGTTGAAGGTTGTTCAATTAAAGCCTAAAATACTAATAATGCGTAACTATTTTTGAGTTTTAAGTCAATAAGTAGTAATCACTAAGCCTATAACCTCGAAATGGTTTTGTAATTACAATAAATAATAATGAAATGAACAATCTCCATTGCTTTTTATCTAATCTGTGCCTTACCGTCACCTCTAAGAATCTTTTGGTCACCTCCACAGACCTATTATAGCGTGGTACAAATGTGTTCTATTATATTTGTTGCTGATCGACAAACCTTTTTTATATTTAGTTTTACTCTTCTACGTTTCTATTTTTAAGGGGGAACGTTACACTAGCGCGGGAAATTCAAATTTTCTTGCGTTCTTTTGCCAATAATAGCTTAATTACTCAACGTGATTACATGAAAACTAGTTTTGCGGAAATAAATAGAATGTATCAACAAATTACAGTTAAAAGTATCACCTACTTATCATTGCTTTAGCGACAAATGGCAATAGACTGAAAAACTAAGAAGAAAATTGTTTATTGCCATTTGTCGAGATTTTTTATTTTGTACATTTATATCTAGGAGATACTTTTAATTGTAATTTGTTGATACATTCTATTTATTTCCGCAAAACTAGTTTTTATTAAGATATTATTGGCAAAAGAACGCAAGAAAATTTGAATTTGCCGCGCTAGTACAACGTTCCACCTTAAGCTAACGCTTTTTAAAATGGATTTAAGAAGTAAGGTTGACATTTCAGCATACTCTTTCTCTAACAATACGTACTCAAAAAAGGTAAACATTTTACTACTTCAACAATTTCCGATCCGACAGAACAAAATTATAGTTCATTTGGAAAGGGGTCATTCGGCTCGTTATTTATTATTCTACGGCGTCGCTCCATCTTATATCGGAAATTAAATGCACTGAAAACTGCTCTTTCATTCGTGTGCCCCTGAAATTGAATTTATAGAATATTTTAAGTAGGTACTTACTTCATAAAACGGAAAATTTGATAGGTCATGCACAATGGTAGAATGTATTTCTAATTTTTTTTTTTTAAACGGGCTAATTGCCTTTATTACTCAAGCTAACTACTACAATAATAAAAACTAAACTAAACTAAACTAAGCTAAACTAAACTAAACTAGCTACACTACCTACTACAAAGAACACTTATGGACTGTATAATAGCCGCGATGGCCTATAGACAGTCCAAGTGCTCCAGCCCACTACCGGTAGGTAGCGTACCCAACATGCTGGCAGCATTGCCACGTTGAATTGCAATGCTGATGCGTTGGGCAAAATAAGTGCCAGCATTTTGGTCACGCGTCGCATCGACCAGGCACTCTGATAGACTTTGAAAAACGCGATGAGCTCCCGGTCCCCACGGACCCAGGGTCTCAACACCAAACGGCTCAAATATGTAACCGCTACCGAGATTACTATATTTGCGCCGTTTTAGCTGCTCAGCAGAATTAGCCGCGGCGCCGACCTTAACGTGTGTCTCGGGAAGGTGTGACGGCGCCATAGTATCGACGCAAGTAGCGTCCCACAATAAAGACCGCCCCATCTTCCAGGGAAATTTCTAAATTCCATTTAGAAATAGACTTTCGATGGTTTTTGGATTTATTTTTACTTGTGATATAAACTCTATTCATGATTTGAGCTCGATGGGAAGTACCTCTAGCGTTGACCGTATATAGGTGAAGTATAAAAGACTAATGGACTTGTAACGGTAGCTTTAGGGACGGATGGATGCGGGTTGAAATCCCGTTCGTGATTCAAATTTTTGCTTTACATATTAAAAAATAATCTGTTACTCAACCTTATATTATGTTCATAGATGTTTTATCCTGGGGGGGAATCGAATCCAAAACAGAAAGTTCAGCAGGCAGAGCTACTACCAATTGAGCTGGAGAGTAATTCCAAAACTATTACCCATCAATGTCACGCTTGACGTTAACTCTTTCCTTACTTCGAGCATCGTTAGTAGAAAGTCACCAAAAAACGCGCGCCGTCATTCCTAATTTCCGGCGTGGCAATCATTGGAGCTAGTCGAGGGTTTCTTCGGAGCCTAATCTTGGACATGTCCATCAAACGCGCCGTACAAAGTTGAAAACTAGTTTGAGAGCTCGTGGATAGTTTACTTACTAGCTGAGGCTGTACATTTTTTAATACTACTTTTTTACAGCAAACTTTTGGTCGTGTTTGCTGCTAATTTTTGCTTAATTTTAAAGAGCCATTGGTTTATCATCATCATCATTAGCTTGAAGACGTCCAGTGACAACATTGCATCTTGAATTTGGCTAGTATTATAGTAGCTATTTTCATATAAAGCTTTTCCGAGCAGTCTTCCACCTGGTTTAATTTAACGCGAGCTACCAGTCCGTGAGCTACCTACTCTATCTCGAACTTGAAGGAACTTGAACGCTCCGACTAGAATACCGTTCAAGTGTTTTTTTTATGAGTATGAATGACGTGACGCGCTAGTCGTTCATCTGATGTTAAGCGACACGGCCGCCCATAACAGTTGCAGTGTCACTCGGAACTTTCAAATAATAAAGTTTCGCGTGACACTGCACTGCGCACGTAATCCTGATGAGACATCACACAGTCAAGTAATCAGATTACTAGACTGTGAAATCAGGTCATAAAGTCTCATTTGCCCAGTAATTACACAATGCCCTTCAAACTGGAACACAGTAGTGCTTGCACACTACTGCTTGGTGGCAGAATAACTGGCAAAGCGGTGGTACCTACCTAGATGAACTTCGCAGAAAAGTCCTACCACCCAGTGGGGCAGACTCACGCAGTAAGCCAAGCGTACACACTTGGCCGGCTTTTAGTATTTGTTGTAATACTAATAGAATTATGCACTATAATTGAGATATATATACCATGTTTGAGATATTAAAATATTTAAAAAATCCGTTAAAACACATTTCTTAGTTTACTATTACACTGTATATAACAGTGGAACAGCTACTCAGTGTTTTCACTTATCTTTGCCCATTTCAAACTCGATAGAGAGAAACAAAACACAAATAACTGTTCTCCCACTCCCACTACTCAATATTTACTTAGTGAAGGTTAGAAATATGTAAGCACGTAGTAGAAAGGTCTAAATAAAGCTTCCGCGGTATAGCAATCCATGCAAATTACAAAAGAACTACAGTGAATTTGTCACCTCAGCGAGTGCTGACTGCGGAAATGAAACTGAGAAAGATTTGCTTTTCAGCACAAATTGATTATTCCGTCTGTCCAACTTAATCAAAGGCCCGATGATTACCAATGACATGACGTGCGAACTAGGGTAACCCCATTAGCGCTGATTTGATTTGGAGCGAGTTGCGCCACCCGGTGACCGAATCTGTGCGTTTGTGGGACTTCCGATTACAGCGAGAGCTTGGGTCGGGGCGTGTAGGATTAACTTTAGTGGACATGGGATGTGGATGAATTCTCACTGATAGATCGATTTGTAATTTTTCTTGTAGTAGTTGGTGTGAAAGCTTTTTATTGTTCCCAACTAAGTAACCCATTATAGCATCTATTATGTGCATTACGGCTAGTTTCTTAGAGCGTCTTGTCCGTCACACGGGGCGGTCAGAGTGATAAATCGTCAAGTAATAGCCGTACGAACCCTTCTCAGCTTGATCTCAATGCGCATTATTTACCGCCGATGCCTGTACATTGGTGGTTTTAGGAATTGGAAGAAAAAAAAGACTAGTTCTGGTTTGAAGGGAATAGTTAGGTAGCTGTATTATTATGGGTACCTGCCTCATCAAATTTTAGCTGTCATTCATTTCGTTTGTCAATTATTTGTACTTAGTACTTTCTCTTTTATCTTTATCAACAGCAGAAAGGTTTGTAACACACTCTTCAGAGCAGCATAACGAGGCGCAGGGAGGAATATTCCTGTATGTCTCACCATTCTGGCTCAGACGGGAATCGCAGCCTGTGGCGCGACCTACGCGGTTGTTGTTGCTATCTGAATATAAAAAGTAAATAGGTATTACAGATATTTATCAACAATGATAATTTAATGCACTAATCACGCGAGTGGGTAAATATTTTAATCGGACATGTAAACCTGCATTTAAATTACTTAGCTGCAAGCGTATCTCTATTTCAGACAGGTAATTATATTTATGTCTTATGGAATGATATTTCGCCATGGCTATTATTTTTTAGCTCGTGCAGTTGGCTCGTTGGGCTCGGGCTACTTTTGGAAAATTGGTAATAATTTGCTTATTGTGTTAGAAGTTTTACTATGCTTTGCACATCATATGAAAATGCTAAAGTAGCAAAATTTTTGACATTGACTTTGAGGGCATGGTTAATAGACCGGAACGGGACAAAACTGATGGAAGCCACTAGAGACTCTTCCTTTTGGCTTTCAAAGTAGAAAAATTGGAAAAAAGTTATGGAGAAGTTAGTGTTCATTTAGAAATCTGATGGGGAGGTAATTAAGGGGAGACGTTAGGAATATAAATCATAATAATAAGAAATTATACATTCGTTGGTTTTATTAAAAAATATAAATAGAAAACTTTACATGCATCTGTAACAATCATACAATTCTAACTAATCACATAAACACAATCTAAACAATTTATACGCACATCCTTATCGTATAAATGTTAAATTTTTACTAAAAGCCAGAGGAATTCAAGTATTCAACAATGCAAATGACGCACAATAAAACTCGTTGGAGATAAATATAGTGTTAAAACGTCGGTTATTGAAAAAGCTTACAATAATTGTATAAGATAAGTATAATATTTTTAACCAATACATTTTTGCAATTCTAACAACATGCTTCTTATTACCTAAGTAGTTAAGGTTAAATTATCATAACAAAGCCAGCTGGTTTAGTATGTTACATTTAAACGATATTGGTCATACACAACGACAAAGCGCCAGTAAATTAGAAAACTTTTCAACACAACAGTCATAATAAAAACGATAGTATATGGAAGAGTCATATTTTAATGTAAGGTGAGACCATACATAACACAAACTGCCGGAGCAGCGGCAGCGTGCGGCGCTGCGATTATCCAGAGTCGTCCATAATCACAAAAAAAAAAAACAAAAATAAATCAAAATCAAAGGCTGAGCACTTCAGCACGCAGTGTTTGTACTTGCTCACACTGTAGTTTCAGCAATAACAATGTGTACAAACAAATTTAACTACTAACATAGACAAATTGACATACACGTATTATATACCTACACTGCAAAAGTAATTGGGTAATAAAGTTATCACTGTAATAAAGAACATATTGCACCGACTCTGTTTTTTTTACTAGGATAACAATATGTAAATGATGATTGCTGTAATATAATTTATTAACACATTGTAGGATTTTTGGTATTTTATTAAACGCAGTTCAAATTCTAAATAGTGTTGCAGACTAATTCAAAAAGTATCCGATCGATTCAAAAATCTAAAACTCATCTGTGTGCGTAAAATAACTAGTGTGGACTAGTTATTTTACGCACACGACCGACGACTGATAACGAACTTTTTTTGAAAACCAGCCATTTGTTTCAGTTTTGTTAAAATCAGTGCACGCAAGTCGCACCGGCACGCAGCTTTATGTGTTGCTGCCTTTACGTTTCTAAATTCACTATGCACAGTGCACATAGTGCAAATTGGCAATGTGATATAGTGCCACTCGTGGCAGCTTACAGTTGTGTGGAGCCAGTTTGTGAGCTTAGCGGAGTTTTCACATCGTATTTAAGTTGAGCGTACTGCGCACGGAAGTTAAGCACCAGCTTTATGGTATGTTATATATCGTGATTTTGAAATTATTTTACTGGGTTTTACTATGTTTTTGAAATTATGAAGATAGTTATATGGTCACAACGTCACAACAATATTTGCCATTGTAATATAAATCCAAACAAACAAATCATTCCGAATTATCATAACTACATTATCAGTTTCAGTTACCAACTGGTTTGCTACGAATTTAATTTATATGTTAAATTACCTAATTATTAATTTTGTTTCTTTATGGAGCTCAGATTCATATTAAAATAGTTCCATAGGTAAGCAATAATACATCTGTATTTGTATGTATATGTACATAGATGGTATATACTTATAACTAATTAAGTAATTATGGACCCTGTCGAGTGCAGCACGTTGGGAGAGAAGAGTTACATAAATCTTTAAGCATCGTAAGTCCTTATCCAGTCATCCCGTAAATACGTAACTAATTTACTTACAACCTTCTAAATCTCTAGAGCGATGGACTCGTAGACATTCTACGAATGAGTACCATTTCTTATGTTGATGATAATAACTTGAAATGGAAACTGGAAGAGCTACCTAGCTTATATAACCGAAAGAAACTCTTAACTGAAAAGGTAGATGCCCCAACGAACATAACAAACTCTAACATAGTGGTCGAGGTTGTGTGTGCCGGAAAAAGTTCCGCGTCGAATTTGAAAACACACAGAATGTTTTTTTAATGATTTAAGATAAAGTTTAGTCTACTTTAGAAATATTAAAAGTTTTTTGTATCTAAGTTGATGTAAATTATACAACAGTTGATCACTCTCTCAACAGACGCCAGTTTAGATTTCTAACGATAGAGTCTTTGATAAATAGAGTATATCCTATCTATAATATCTCATGTTAGCGACGCGACGTCACTCGCAATCGACTCTCCTTTTATCGCAACGGATAAACCACACGAGTGTCTCTCTCTACGTAGGTGAATGCGTCAAAGGGACTGGAAACCGTTTGATAAGATTCCTTTGATCTATCCAACTCTTCTTGAACCGGTTTACTTTTGCGCTCATTCGTTGGCTTCCCTATATTTATATGCAGAATATTTGCATTTAAGGTAAAGCACAGACGTTTTATATATTAATTTAAATCCAACGAAAATGAGCTCCTGTTTTCAAAACAATATCAAGATAATCAAATCAGATAAGTAGTTTGATTTTATCACTGAAAATCAGTTTCCTGTTTTCGATTTCATTTTAGGTTTTTTATTTATCATTTCAAATGAATTAGCTTTAAGCGTAGCAGTAACATTGAACTCATATTTATATGAGCTATAGACACATTACATAATTAAGTGGCCAAGTTGACTTACGGATTAGGTTTTAGCGCGTAAAACGGATTACGGATTAAGTCTCCTTTAATACGCGCTTCATGAGCTTTCGCTTCGTTTTTTCTTCTACTTTACCTTCTATCCTACTATGTTGGTTCCATATTCATATGTATAGAGTGTACCTAAAGTTTCTTTCATCTTTATACGTACCTACTTACATACGTGACTTAAGGTATTCAATGACATCTCTCTTGTTCTTGTCTCATGTTATATTCTATGACACGCGCGTCTTTGTCTCTGGATCAACATTCTTGTATTCCATTGTCGATTCTATTCGTAATATACTACGTGACGTAAATATTATATTGTTACCTGACAATCTTATATCGAAAAATGTTTTTAATATATGAAATGAATTACTTATGACAGAATTGTGTAGTTTACTCTGGAGATATGAATTGAGATATAATGTAGTTTCATTTATTCATAAAAATTCTTAGTATATTTTGATACTAGACATAGCCGGAAACAAGCAGTTGTGTCCCGCTCTACTTTTATGTCATAAACGCTAAATAGTTTCAACCGTTATCATTATATTTATATAAACCGTATTATCCTCACAGACAAGTGCGCTGACGTATTTATCATTTATTTCGATAACAGTCGCTAAGGTTATAATCTTTTAATCCACTTTAAAAGGAAATTAATCTAGGTTGTATATATTTTTGACATCAGTTTTAATGTCTTAATAATTTGTTGTGACTGGTTTGAAAGGTTTGTTATATTTAAGTTGCGTGGTGTCATCCGGTCTTATGTAATTACTAAAGGCAGTTCGTGGCTTCACTCGCCTTACAATAACTTGACCCCTTTGGAGATTTCATTTTCAAAAACCCTTTTTTAGTATTTTTTGTACACTCCTCTATGCTATAAAAATATATATCTTTGAAGTATGAAGCCATTTGTTTGAGTTGTACGTTGTCTGTATTAATAATCTTTAATGGTATATTTTCTCTCATAAAGATAATTTTGATAAGATTTTGTTGCAAATAATTATTTTTAGATGGCAACTTATGATCAGTTTTTAGTTTAGAAATTGCTATGATACAGAGTTTAATATTTGTGTTTTTATATAAGAGCTTAGCCGTTTAGGTAATCTTTACTATTTTATAACGTTTTGACCATTGAAAACGGATTTGTAAAAATACAAGATATTTTTTAAAGTTTTTTAAATTATAGTTCAGTAGATGCTTGTCAAATTCACTTCGCTTCTCGAAGCTGAACGAAGCTCTACACTTACACACTTAAAGCACTCACTGGCAACACTGTTCCACCATCTTAGTTAGTATACACCTCTATGTTTCCATGACTGTCTGTATGTACGTTGATGACCAGTTGTATAGCACCAGTACCGATTCCTATACCAGCGATCAGGTCTCTTGGAACCTCCAGCCCGGTGGTGACGCCTGTCACCATGGAGGTCAAGATTCGAGGAGTTGGGGCTGATGAAGCTATTGCCACCATGAAAGCAATGCAGAGAAGGGTGAAGAGAAACTTGAAGGCCCTGAAAGACAATAAAAAAAGTTGAATGCAAGATTAAGATCATCGCAATATTCTGCGTTACATTATGTAAAGGATGGAATCGTTCAGCTCAGCACGTTCAGTATATAGTTTTTCTTTTCACATCAAGGACCACTTACATGACAATTTTCCAGGAGACAGGTTAACTTAAAAGTTGATATAATTTAAATTTGAGACAAGTGACACTTAAATGGGTTAACTATACTGTATCCCGAAACTGTATAGGTACCTCATTTAGTCTTAAATAGTACTCACATTTTAAGCTATAAGATCCGTTCCTACTTTAATTTAGAGTCTGTAGTCACTTCCTCAGAAGCGACCAAGATCTTGCTTTCCACTTATACTATTTTCCACATCGCTTCAATTTCACTATACTCCAGTTCTGATACCGCGCGGCAACTGGCAGAGAAGGCAGATAAACTGACATCTTGCAGATTACAGATAAGCTTGGTTATCGTCGACCAAAAAAATGACTCAAACAGAAAATTCCCTTAAAATTAAAGCAGTACAGTTGAAAATAGGAGAGTGGTACATAAGAAAGAGGTTCGAATCGATATCTGCTGGGAATGCGATAAGCGGTGAATAAGAATGCGATCTGTGTTGTAATTTCCGAAGAAATTTTATTTCATTTGATGGGCCGATAATGGGGTAAATGTCGTCGGTAATGTTTTACAGCTTGTGATGAAAGATGAATGCGGAAGTGAGAGTCAAACTGATGTTGGTATACTTGTTAGTTTTCATGAGAGTAGCTGATAAGTGTTTTTGCCCTCAAAATTCGACTTCGTGCTCGCTGGGGTTTGACGTTACTGAAAAATCGAATTGAAAATTAGGTGAAATGTGCATGGTAAAGGTACCTCTGTGATCCCGCCTTCGCGGGACACTTATAATTTCTTGGTATAAGTAAATTAAACTTGTATTATGCAGAATAGACACTTTATTTGTAGGTACTTTAAACAGCGATATTGAAAATATAAGAAAGAATTGTAGGCGCGGCCGGTGTAGCGCGTGTGCGAGTGCCGATTGAGAGCCGGTTCGCCGGGTCTTCCTCCCCCGCACTCCGTGGCCCGCGGAAGCCAGCAGCTTCTCATATATAGCGTAAACACTCTGTAATAAATATTTCAAAGATGTCATAGATTTCATCATAAAGGTACTTAAAACATAATTGAATCTTTAACTATACAATTAAGCATAGAATTAAAGGTGGTTCCACACTAGGCTCAGTTTTTCACGTGGATATTACCATGATTTTCATGGAACTTCGGCTATAGTTATCGACAGTTTTCTCAAAATTAGCTACAGTCACCGTACCGGCTTATTCTTTTGTCCACAGACTACATGGACTCAATATGCAAAGACCACTTCCTCCAGCGGCAGTACCGCAAGATGGAAGGCGGCGTGGTGTGGTCACGGAACGAGCGCAACTTGGACTGCACAGTCACCTTCCAGACGCACAGCATCCTGCAGCGCTTCATGCTGCACTTCGAGATGCTACAGCTGGACTGCAACGACCACCTATATGTGTATGACGGCGCGCACGCGACTGCACCGCCGAAGGTTTGTGGTTACTTTCTGTTAGTTTAGGTTCCTGTACTGCTGGACCCTAAAACTTCTTTCATGAAAGAGTACCTAAAGGCTGTACTAATAATGCAGTCCATACTGTTCTGATCCACTTTGTACAGGTATATAGGTTGGTGACCTGGTGATCGCCTCGAATTTTAGGGTCAGAGGTGTTCAACCATATGTTGTTAAAATAGATTTTTCAAAATATTTATACCTATTGGCTTCAAGAACCTGCCGTTGGTTCTATGACAACGTTTCATATTACGCTTACCCAAAGTGAACAATAATTCACGATACCCAGGTTGCATTTATCAAAAAACAGATTATCAGTTAGGTACCTTATATGTGTGATAAAAGGAGTATGAGGTATTACAATTTATATATGTACTAATGCTTAAACATTAATAAATGTAGGTAAGTCTACACCAATAACTTCCAAACGGTATACTTATGTACATCCAAAAATGACTTTGCGCAATATAATCACAACACATGTAAAGCCATCCGTCACTCTAGAAAAACCACACAATTCTACCAATGTCTAAACTTCTACAAGTAAACCTTATGTGGACAGTTCTCCCAGGCTTGACACTGCTCGACTCCTTCCAATGTCGCTCCAGCTCCATCCATTAAGACGCTTGCTAATGAGCACAGATACCTCCCAGCCTACTGTACTCGGCGCTTTATTGCGTGAATTTATTTCTCTCCATTGTTTAACCGAGGATGGGATTAATTAAAGGTTAATATTGGTGGAGTAAATTCGAAGTTCAGTACAGTTAAAGTTTTAATGATCACGCTGTGTACAGACATTCCTGAATCAAGAGGTAAAATATCTCTTCTTACGTTACCCTAGTACTCTGTTACTAAAATATATCTTGTCACATTAAATAGTATACTTGAATAGGCTCAAAAAAAAGATGGAGCTTCATAAAGCATAGAGAAGTGTCCCGTCATGAAAAACGACAGGTACAAAGCTTATTCATTGTCCAAGGAATAATCGCCGGAAAGAAAAGTATGGAGGGTATGGCGTTCCTGGCAGAGGAACCTGCGAGAGTATAATTTGACTGCAGTATATCAGTTTGAAGCAACAGCATGCATCGAGAGTGGTAGAATTGATATGATGATGTCCTATACCTCCGATAGGAATAAGACTAAAGGAAGAACCAGATTTAATTCCCAAACCAGCATTGGTCCATTTTGTGTTGACGTCGAATCTTCTTATTATCTCTTCTTAAAATTGGCGCTCGTGTTGGAATACCTCGTTTTCAAGGACCACTGACTGACGTAACTTTGGTAAACGTTCTTCAGCTGTCATCTATACATATAATAAAACTGTAGAGATAAAAAAATCTGTAATTGCAAGATATCAAGAAAAAAATGACACAGGTTGGCTTAAAATTAGCCGCTGATCACGTTAAGCCACTTTTTAAACACTTTGTCTGTTTGTTTGTTTGTTTGTTATGACTGAACTCCTAAAATACTGAATGGATTTTCATGCGGTTTTCACTAATATGCTTAGAAATAACCGGCGCTTAACATAGGATATATTAAAATTGATATATCGTTAAAAAAAATTGATGACATTTATTGAGATTTCATTACGAAACGAATCGGAGTTTTAAACAACATGGCCGATTGATTTTTTTAATTGTTTTCAAACTGGAAGGCACCTGTGAAGCTTATGTAATGTCATGTGTCACATGTCAAAAAACAATTTTAGTGATGTGTAGGCCAATATTCGGTTCGATAATTAACGATTATTTTAGATACATAATACCGATTAACGATTATTTTTAGACACATATCATATAATCATGATATCTATCTTATGTAGACCTACCTACCTTAGAGTGCGTGGTAAATAGTATATTATTCCCATTGTTGAAATTAGAGGAAACACAAGTACACGTGGGTGGGGTATAAAACGTAGGTGTCGATTTAGATGATAAGAATTTATTGAGGAAATCAAACCCTTGACGTATTGTCATCGGAATTGTGTATCAAGTATCGTCAAGATTCGCTGAAAACTATGACCTGTACGCGAGTCGTACATCCAATTCCGGACAGACGAAAGCAAAAGTTGCGAGTTGAAACCAGACTAGCAATGGATGAGTGCTTATTTGTGGAAATTCGATCTCACGATATCTTTTTTAATTTCAAACCATCGATTTTTCTTTTAAAAACCGATTTTTCAGGTAATTTTTGCCGAATATTTTTATTACGGTTGGCAACACCGTGTTTTGTGCCCACGCTATTTAGCAATAAAAGTAATCCAAACGATTTATCATTTTGTTTTCGATTATTCTTCGATTGTAGTTATCGTTGATGTCCCGCCCCTATGGTCAAGTGTCATTATTCAACAGTAGAACGTAATTTTGCAAGCAACGAATTTAATATTTTATTTTTATCTTTTTTATTGAAAAGTGAGTTAAAAGCGAATTAATTGCCTTCATTCCATTTCTTGTATATTTTACTGTTCCTTTTAGTAATTTTTCTTAAACATTAGCATTAAATTTTCCCCACAAAATAGAAATGTTTAATGTTTTGTATGACGTCACCTGTTTTGCTTACATAACAATTTACGTTCTATCAACCTGTCACAAGTTAAATAGATACATATACCAACAAATATTAAATAGTGTGAAAGCAGATTTTTTTTTATTTTGGCATTAGACGACATTTGTATTTAGCCAATGATACGAAATATTTTATGAAAAATGTTTTAAAAGGGTACTTAGATGTAGGTAAGTATAACTATACATTAGGATAGGACAATATATAGGATAGGTAAGATCCTCGAATTAGCAACATGGCCGTGTAACGTTCAGTTTTCATTTCTTCTTCTTCTTTTACGTAGGTAAATGATTTTTATAGGTTTTAATAGTTAAAATATTTTAGGTCTGTGGGCTTCTCAATGAACAAACTGAGCGGTTATATTCTTTTTAGGACAAACTACAGGTTAGAGCAAAATATTATTGGTTACTCGATTGCTCCAAGAAGGTTAATTATTAAAAGGTCTTTGAAAGTGGGCGTCTTCAGGATGTCGTTGTTGATGATGACGATGATGATAGCCGTATTTGAGTTAATTGATCATAGATATCAATTTCAGCTTAATTCTTTCCGTTATTTCTAAAATAAGTAATAGTTTCGACAGATACTTAGAAAGACAAACACACGGACAACAAAGTGATCTTACGTGATAAGGGTTCCTTTATTTCAAAACTGTTACGGAAGCCTAAAAAATGAAACATTCTTTGCAAAAGCGAATCTGTTTAGAGCTTTGTACACATGTTATTTTCTCACTCCCACCACTATGTTGAAAGTGCAGTGGGAATGAGACAACCTGAAAAATAGCGGCCGTAATATAAATGTCGACTCTTTTTACAGTGGCGTACGTAAGTATTTGTGATTTCTAATTAGTATTAACAAAATTAATTATTTACGCATCGTAAATGCAATACTCCAGCTATAAAGTATGTATTTTATAAACTTATTGTTGACACTAGCTAAATACTCAATTCGTATGGACCAAACTTAAGAAAGTAAAAAAAAATGTGGTGAATGCAACAAAGATACTCTTTGGGAACGAAAAGCGCGCGGATATAAAAAACTGACCAATGTGTGTTTGTTTTGTATTTTTCTAAACTGCCTAAATAATAGGTATGGTGATTATGTAGGTATACTTACTACCTAAACAAAATTCACTGGAACCTCTTATGAAGACTTGAACGGTTTTTATGGTGAATACACAAGAACATCTGTTGAAGTGAAAATGACAAGGAAAAGATCGACCGTATCACTGGTATGTAGGTATACCATATTATAGAACTTTTATTAGTTAGATGCCTAGACCTATCGTATATTTAAAAAAACTAACGTCTAAGTATAAGGTA
Source organism: Ennomos quercinarius (assembly GCA_910589525.2). Lineage (NCBI taxonomy): Eukaryota > Metazoa > Arthropoda > Insecta > Lepidoptera > Geometridae > Ennomos > Ennomos quercinarius. Next base: position 1,078,457 of record OU342491.1, read on the forward strand.
GGTCCAAGTAGGTACATATTTAATTAAATATTGTACCTATGATTTGCAGTTTCTAACCCACTATTTTATCAATGTGTAGGTGATCTGATGACACGTGAAAAGCCATACTTACCTACTACCCAAACAACATTTTTACACGTGTGCTACCTAATCTGCCAATACGTGCTGAGCTCCGAAAAGATTTAGTGGATTTTGTTGTTTGGTATATAGGAAATGCATGAACTAAGCTATTATTAGACTACCTAAACGTAGAAATAACACAATACAAGCGTGCGAAGCCGCGGGCAAAAGCTAGTCACAAATAAAGGTTTCAGGTAAGGATTTTAGTTGCCTAATGTCAAACAGCTCTTTTACAGCTTCTTCAAAGTAGGCGAGGAAAGGTACAAACTATAAACCCAGCTCTATTTATTAAGGTGTAAGTGTAAGGTGAAGTCATCGTACGCTGGTTATCGTTAGGTCATCGTAAATACGTGTATAGATTTTAAGTTTATTTAGACTCATATTTACTTCTAGTTAATACAGTAAGTATTAAATTCACTTACTAGAGAAATAAGTAATTATTCAGACGAGTTCTTAACTTAATCCTGATTAAAAAAATACGTAGATCCCCAAATCTCCGCTAACTCGGTAGAATTTGTCAACTGTAGAGATGCAGATTCCAGCATTTGAATAATTAAATCCAGCTGCGACGTTTAAAGTTCACAGTGGCGATTGGCAGCCGTCAGGTGTCGTCTTCAAAATAATTAACACGGTTAAGAAACTCGGATAGACGCAACTTCGGAAGTAGACGCAAGTTTCGCGAATTTTAAATTCAAATGGTGCAAGTTGTCCCGTGGAACAAAGGCCCCTTTGAGTCCTCCCGTGTAGACACCGCTCGCTCCGCGCCGTATTGTCCCAGCTTTTTATTGTTCATAATGTGAATTGTTTTATTTTTCTCAACAATCATTTATTCTTTCAAGGCTTTATCTGGGAACAATATTATTAAAAACGCTTGTTGTAAGGTTTTTAATTCGGTTTTGTTCCTGGATAAAGAACTGGGCGTTGCTTGTTAAGATTTTTGTGTAGCTAATTTTGTGGCTTAAAACCATTTAATTCATCAAATTAACTGAACCGGTCCCGTTTAACAACGAGCTTCTACCTACAAGATGAAGCAAATCTTTACATCGCAATTTTTTGGCGTTGCTCGCTGTTACAAGCACCATAATCATGACCTAACTGAATAACTTGCTGGTGGATACTACAACTATGCTTGATTAAAATATATAAAAATTCGACACAAAATAAAAGATAACTTACCCTCCGTCCTACTATCCCAGCAAAACTACGCTCCGACAAATCCACTACGATAAAACTAACCATCAGAACACTATAAAACGATCCCACTCAATAGTTCAAAACTCTTTTGTATAATCACAGAACGAACAATCTAATTACAACAGTAGACTACATGAGTTACAACGTTTCACTGAAAGAGATCGCAACGAAAGGTAACCAAACAATGTAGCCCGGGGACCTTAAATGGGATAACCACATCACGTCCCTTGGCCCAGTTTCAGTGTTTCTGTTGAAACATTGTCCCGTATACATTACTCCACAAAGGATAAAGTTTCACCTGTGCGGCTAACATGCGTCGTGGGAGCCAGTGATGGAACTCACACATTCACGGAACGATTGGTTGTACTGTCTTACATACAATTTCGTACTGAATGTTAGAGTTTGATGTCTCATCAATCCATTATGTCTACTGTCCAGCCTTTTACATGTCCCAAGTATTGAATGCTCGTCTACACTAAATTTCGACAGCTCTTCATTTTGCACTTAAAATGACGGGTAGGGCCAGATAAGCAGGCCCAAATCCGTTCAAAGAAACATCGACCTTAACGTTGTAGTCTTAAATATCAATTTAGTCTGCACTTTGGCGCGGCGCTTACGACAAAGACAACGCACGGAATGACTGATTTTGACGGTTCTTAATTAATGTTTGTGTTTAAATAGTATTTTTCAAAATTACGAAGTCATCACAAAATCTGTATGTTTGTTGGGAATACACAAATATGTTTTTTGTAAAAATATATTCCATAGAAACTCAGTAAAATTGGAATATTCAAATTACTTGAGGGAGGTCTGCGACTTTTTTCTATAGAGCTATTTTTATTAATCTCGTATTTGCAAACATCACAAAAGACTTAATGAAATGAATTACATGATATATTAAATTCAATACTCCACATGCTCTAAGAACGACAGAAAACGTGCCAAAACACACCTTGTTTGCCCTACCCTTCGCCTTAAGCTCTCTAGGTCACACCAAAAAGCGTTGCAATAGGTAGGTACATCATATAGGGATAAGTGCAAACTTAAGAGTTGTCGAACTATAGTGCAGACGAGCACTTGAGTCCCAAGCAGAGTCCTGATTCATATAGTTCCCCAGTTTTGGCCTTCCGATGCGTTGCAACTCAATTCCTCTGACATTGAGTTTAGATTGGGTGATCTGTATGTTAGCAGCAGCCGATAGATAGCCCGTATATTTTACGTAATAGTAGCTAGTAGTAACAAATAATTATCCGTACCCCCGTAAGCTACCTAGAACGGTCGCGACTTTCCATAGGGTCCACTTTTCCAGTGAGACTTCTCTATCCTCTTATACCGGCAACGGCCCATGCCGAGGCTCGCACCCCAGGGGTGCCCTTGAGCTAGGTAGTTGCCTCCTACTTTTGATGGCTGGGCGCCTTAAGCGCCGGTCCTGCCGCCCGGTGACGCTGTAAAGGTCGGTAGAGACCAACAGCATTAGCCCGTTCAAAAAAAAACACAAGCAATCAAATCATTTTTAAGACACTCTCAACAAAATTAATTACATGTCCACGAAGGTTCAGTAATACGAATGTGTCCCTACTAAATTACATAAAGAAGCAAAATCAAGTAAGAATGAAGTGCAAATAAGTTATAACAGAATTTCAGACCTGAATAAAAAGTAGGAACACGCCAAGTCCCTACTCTATGAAAGGAAAGTATTGGAAACAAATAACTCACTTCGAAGTTTCGCAATGAATAGTGAGAAGCTCAGTCATTATTTCATGGAACAAGATTTTACAAAGTTAGTTCGTGTTATAGCCCTATAGCAAAGTACCTACGACTGGCCATTTCTAACCGATCGGTAAAGTTAAGCAACATTCGCTGCGGTCACTACTTTGATGGGTGACCACTACATAAAGTAGAAATTACAACTAAGCGCTACCACAGATAATATAATACTATACTAGTAGCGCTACAGAGCTTCGCCGTCGGTTCCGGAAGCCTTTGAGCAGCCTAAACATTCTGACGTCAGAGCTGACAATTTATTTATTTATTTATTTATTAATTGAACACCAACATAACAAACACCAATTCATGCTTGAGAATTAAATTAATAATAATATGGCTAAGTGTCGATATAATTACAGGTGCAGACAGCTTGCGAACTTTCTATTAGAAAGAATTCTTTGATGTGAGCGAGTACAAAATTATAGGAAGACAACATAAAATTAATTTCATTGAATTTTACGATAGAAATAGGTGATAGTTATAGGCAATATTAATAAAAAGTCTAAAATGTGCATGCAGATAAGGAATGCTTATACAAATCCATTAACAATCAAAATATAGATAAAATCTAGGTAAGAATTGTAAAATAATTAAAATAACTATATTAACTAATATTGACCTGTACAAATAAAATACATTTTTATTATTATTGGAAAATCTAGCATCTAGCAGCTGACAATTTACTTAATAAATAAATAAATAACGCCCAACGATCACATACATACATAGATCCTGGACCCTAACTAGGATTCTAGGAACCCAGGAACTACGAGGATCATGGTCCCACAACACCCAGCCACATAACAAGCTTAAGGCGAGGCTTTTCCGGATCTTTAGGTATTTTACGCTGCCTCAAGCCGCACTTTTTGAACGCACGACGTATTCATTTACGCGACCCAAAAGTTGTGTGCGATGCGCCGCGCGCACTTGTTTCGCTCGTTAGCCACGTTATGTAACTCAGTAGCGGAGATCAAGTCGCTTTGAGAATAGAGTTAGCTTATGTTCTGGATTGACATAATAATATAATAAATGTGAACCTACCGTTATTTTATTAGATAAAAAATACGTATGAGATACAACCGTGTTTTTAATGCTATTTTTGGTTATTATTATTATTGCAATACCTACCCAGTCCCATGGTAATAACGACTTCAATTACCTTATTTCCATTAGGTAGGTATAATAATGATGAATGGTACGATTAAAATGTTATAATGTTAAAAAAAGTACATGATGCAGGTATAATTTTGAACAATTTTTTTTTCATGTAAACTAATGCATGTTGATTGACACAAGAAAGCCTTCCTAACAGATAAAACACCTGCCGTCACTTCCACACATCTATCCACATCAGCCGCTTGCCCATAGCTGCTAACACATTTTCAAACTTGCCCACACTTGCCTACTTTTGCCCACATCAGCCCAGCTGCCCATAGCTTTTTCACACTTGCCCCCACCTGTCCCCACCAGCCGCTCACCTGCCCATGGCTTTTTCACACTTACCCACACCTGCTTACGCTTGCTCACGCCTGTCCACATTTGCCCACACAAACTGCCTATTAGCCCATGCCTGCTAACACATTTTCAAACTTTCCCACACCTGGATACTTTTGCCCACATCAGCCCAGCTGCCCATAGCTTTTTCACACTTGCCCCCACCTGTCCCCACCAGCCGCTCACCTGCCCATAGCTTTTTCACACTTGCCCCCATCTGTCCCCACCAGCCGCTCACCCGCCCATAGCTTTTTCACACTTGCCCACATCTGCTTACGCTTGCCCACGCCTGTCCTTATTTGCCCACACAAACTGCCTATTAGCCCATGCCTGCTAACACATTTTCAAACTTGCCCACACCTGGATACTTTTGCCCACATCAGCCCAGCTGCCCATAGCTTTTTCACACTTGCCCCCACCTGTCCCCACCAGCCGCTCACCTGCCCATGGCTTTTTCACACTTGCCCCCATCTGTCCCCACCAGCCCATAGCTTTTTCACACTTGCCCACACCTGCTTACGCTTACCCACGCCTGTCCACATTTGCCCACACAAACTGCCTATTAGCCCATGCCTGCTAACACATTTTCAAACTTGCCCACACCTGGATACTTTTGCCCACATCAGCCCAGCTGCCCATAGCTTTTTCACACTTGCCCCCACCTGTCCCCACCAGCCGCTCACCTGCCCATGGCTTTTTCACACTTGCCCCCATCTGTCCCCACCAGCCTATAGCTTTTTCACACTTGCCCACACCTGCTTACGCTTGCCCACGCCTGTCCACATTTACCCACACAAACTGCCTATTAGCCCATGCCTGCTAACACATTTTCAAACTTGCCCACACCTGGATACTTTTGCCCTCATCAGCCCAGCTGCCCATAGCTTTTTCACACTTGCCCCCACCTGTCCCCACCAGCCGCTCACCTGCCCATGGCTTTTTCACACTTACCCACACCTGCTTACGCTTGCTCACGCCTGTCCACATTTGCCCACACAAACTGCCTATTAGCCCATGCCTGCTAACACATTTTCAAACTTGCCCACACCTGGATACTTTTGCCCACATCAGCCCAGCTGCCCATAGCTTTTTCACACTTGCCCCCACCTGTCCCCACCAGCCACTCACCTGCCCATAGCTTTTTCACACTTGCCCACATCTGTCCCCACCAGCCACTCACCTGCCCATAGCTTTTTCACACTTGCCCACACCTGCTTACGCTTGCCCACGCCTGTCCTTATTTGCCCACACAAACTGCCTATTAGCCCATGCCTGCTAACACATTTTCAAACTTGCCCACACCTGGATACTTTTGCCCACATCAGCCCAGCTGCCCATAGCTTTTTCACACTTGCCCCCACCTGTCCCCACCAGCCGCTCACCTGCCCATGGCTTTTTCACACTTGCCCCCATCTGTCCCCACCAGCCGCTCACCTGCCCATAGCTTTTTCACACTTGCCCACACCTGCTTACGCTTGCCCACGCCTGTCCACATTTGCCCACACAAACTGCCTATTAGCCCATGCCTGCTAACACATTTTCAAACTTGCCCACACCTGTCTACTATTACCCACATCAGCCCAGCTGCCCATAGCTTTTTCACACTTGCCCCCACCTGTACCCACCAGCCGCTCACCTGCCCATGGCTTTTTCACACTTACCTACACCTGCTTACGCTTGCTCACGCCTGTCTACATTTGCCCACACAAACTGCCTATTAGCCCATGCCTGCTAACACATTTTCAAACTTGCCCACACCTGGATACTTTTGCCCACATCAGCCCAGCTGCCCATGGCTTTTTCACACTTGCCCCCATCTGTTCCCACCAGCCGCTCACCTGCCCATAGCTTTTTCACACTTGCCCACACCTGCTTACGCTTGCCCACGCCTGTCCACATTTGCCCACACAAACTGCCTATTAGCCCATGCCTGCTAACACATTTTCAAACTTGCCCACACCTGGATACTTTTGCCCACATCAGCCCAGCTGCCCATAGCTTTCTCACACTTGCCCCCACCCGTCCCCACCAGCAGTAAAACGTCTCTATTGAGGCGTAGGGCAAGTGTAATTTTCTTTCTTGCTCTGTGAGCCAAAAACTGTCCATAACGGTGAGTATATGTATAATATTTTGAAAGCATAGGTAATTACTTACTGTCGTTTGCTCCTGGACTCGTACGATTTTCTAAATGCATAACTTGAGTTTTTTTTTTCATTTTTATACCCATTTTATTAATCTTTTTTTTATTCACTTCTTAGTTAAGTTACTCGAAATAAACAATTAAATTAAATTATTCTATTTTTAAATTACAATTTACGATAAGTGTAGCTTCGCGTCGTAGAGCGCAAAAATTTGGCATACGTCCGGCGTCGACGGGCTCTGCGAGCGGACTGGCGGCCCCGAAAACGCGCTCGGGTGCCATGACTCCAAGATATAAATTCATATAAAATTACCGTATTAACTTTTTAACATTTTTATTTATGATTTAAATTTTTTGATCAATACATAATGCATTAAAAATTATTTAAATAATACGATTCGTATAAAACAAGTCGAATAGTCATTTCAAAAAATGTACGATAGAGGTAACTTTGGATTTTTTTTCGATCGAGTGAAGTTATTCCTTTTATGTATAAGTTTTATGGTTTAACTCAAAGACATCCTTAAGAATAACATATATTTTTTTCATATCTAAAAGTGTGGTTTATCTCAGAGAAAAGTCTGTTCTTACAAGGGCGTTTTTGGGCCAGTCTCGCCTTAAGCGCTTTTTTACCTGTGCGCAAATACTTGTCCTGTCGCGGGAATTGAACCCACAGCCTCTGGGTAATGATCCGACCTGCTCGACCACCACACCACGAAGGCTGTCCTTACATACATCACAATTAGAAGAAGATGGTTAAAGATGCTAGAGCACTTAGTATACATAAGCAAACTAGTATACTCTAAGCCAGAGCACGATTAGTTACCACCTATGAAAAAACCTCTAGTTTCTCTTTATTCATATCATCTATCTGTTTCATTTCGACTATGTGGTGCATACAATATGTACCTAATCTTTTATAATTGTCTCCAATTGCTTATCCGAGGTCCTCGCTGTTTTCCTCTTTGAGAAAGTCAAAAAAGTTATTCGGATTTGTTGGTTTTCATTATGTTTATTACTACTGGCTCTAGGAACGAGGTTGAATTAGTTTCAAAAAATCAATTCAAACCCTAATTTATGAAAATCTTTCACTGACTTGAGACAGTTACAGTTTGCCTCAGAGGTTTGAAATGGACTTCATGATGAGAGGTTTTTAAGTGGTCGTCATTCAAATTCAAATTCAATTTATTTCAAAAAATGCAACACAACTGTATTTATGTAATGGTCAGGCAGTATTAATAAAAGATTAGTTTGTTTTTGAGTTAAATTTGTAATAGAAAACTTCTCGTATCCATCGTAAAAAGTAGACGACGAAATGTAAATATTATGTAGGTAGGGTAACTAAAAAATGAAAAAATCGAAACACCCGCACAATCACTGCACCGCCTCAACGGTTGCTATTATAGTCTTCGTAGGAGTAATTTGACCGAACATGCCCCCGGGCGTTGGAAGCTAGCCTTTCAACCAGAAGCTTCACTCAGAGGGCAAATCTTGCTAAATGATCTTCTCACGACTCCATTGGAAGTTTTAACATCTGCGACGCGGCTTATTCCGTCTGCACCTGGGTGAACAGCAACAATACGACCTAATCTCCACTTAAGGGGCGGCAAATTGTCCTCTTTGACAACAACAAGAGCGTCAAGCTTCAGTGTGTCGTGGTTTGATCGCCATTTGGTACGTTGTTGCAACTCTCCAATATATTCCTTGCTCCATCTGGACCAAAAGTGCTGTCGCAGCTGTTCGAGTCTCTGGTATCGCGATAAACGACTAACGTTGGAGTCTTCATAGTTTGGTGCAGGAAGGGCAACCAGTGGTCTTCCAATTAAAAAGTGACCGGGAGTAAGCGGCAGAAAATCGTTCGGATCCGTGGATAGTGAAGAGAGTGGGCGCGAATTGAGTATGGCCTCAATTTGAGTTAGCACAGTGTTCAGCTCTTCGTAAGTAAGGTTACAATTTCCCAGAAACCGAAATAAATGAAATTTGATTGCCTTAACCCCGGCTTCCCACAGACCTCCAAAATGCGGAGAGTATGGAGGAATAAAATGGAAGTTAATTCCTTCATTGGCTGCACTATCAGATAACGAGCTGCAGCTGCTCTTTAAAAATTTGCCAAGTTCATTATAAGCACCGACAAACGACGTGCCATTGTCGGAGTACAAGTCGCGGGGTTTACCCCTACGAGATATGAACCTGCGTAAAGCTGACATAAAATTATTACTTGTTAAGTCACCCACAAGTTCAGTATGAATCGCTTTAGTAGTGAAACAGACAAATATTGCGATATAGACTTTAACCATCCTACAACCACGTCCTTGGCGACTAGCACACGAGATGGGACCAGCGTAATCTACACCTACACATTCGAACGGGTAGCCACCTGAATGCAACCGCGACTGAGGTAAGTTTCTCATTAGAGGTTCTAGAACCATCCCTTTCATGCGTGTACAGCGTACACATTGGTGGTAGGTAGATTTTGCTAGGTTACGACCTCCTATCGGCCAATATGTATCTCTGATTGTGGTAAGCAATAACTGTGGGCCTGCATGCATTAGTCTGATATGCTCAGATTGAAACAATAGTTTCGAAAAACGATGAGTGGACTGTATGAGTATGGGATATTTCTTATCATAAGAAAATAATGAATTGCCCAGACGACCCCCAACTCGTATTAACTTATTGTCGTCAAGAAAAATATTAAATTTGCATAACCTACTTCTTTTTGGAATAGGTTGATTAATGACTAACATTTTGTACTCAGGGAAACATTCCTGTTGAGAAAGTCTAATGATTAAAATTAATGCAGTTTGCAGTTCATCATGAGTAATAAAATTTGGTTTGATTGGCTGCTTCTTGCAAATGCTGATAAAACGTAGCATATAAGCCACGGCACGCTTTAGTCTTAATATATTTGAAAAACGTTCAAATTCTATAAAATCGTTAGTGTTCACTAAAGAAGCGTGTAAAGAAACTTCAGTGCGAACTTCTGGTAGTGGGTCTACCTCAGAAGTGATAGGACTAGACGGCCACTGTGAACTATCTTGGCTCAGATAAGGAGGGCCTGACCACCACAAATCCAGTGACTGTATGTCACTAAAGTCAGCACCACGGGAAATCAGATCAGCGGGGTTCTGTTTAGTGGGAACGTGTCGCCAATTACAGTTACTAGTCTGCTCTATGATTTCTCCAACACGATTTCGGACAAATGGCTGAAGTTTGTTAGGAATCATTTTAAGCCATCCAAGCACAATTGTCGAGTCTGTCCAGAATGTAGTTTCTTTAACGCTGGCTCGAATGGAGGCAATAGCCTTTTCATACAAACGTACTCCTACGAGGGCTCCGCACAATTCGAGTCTGGGTATCGTCATGGACTTTATCGGGGACACCCTACTCTTGGCCATTAATAAACGTACTAGAGTATCGCCATGTGCGTTCGTGCTTCTCACATACAGGCATGCGCCAAAGGCAGATAGAGATGCATCTGAAAATATGTGAAATTCTAGCGTATTGTATGAATCGCACAAAACAAGACGAGGAACGCGTAAATCATTTAAGCGTGGCAAGCACTTCACTATTTCAGCCCAAGCTTTGGTTACGTCTGACGGTAGCTGATCATCCCATGATAATTTGTAGAGCCATAATTTTTGCATAAGTATTTTTATTAAAATAACGCACGGGGATAAAATTCCTAAGGGATCAAAAAACTTACCAATTGAGGCCAATAGACCACGCTTTGTGGTTTCTGTTGAAAGCGAACATTCGATTGAGAAATATAATTCATCAGAGGTAGTTAACCAGCCCAATCCTAAAGTTTTGCTTTGTTCGTTACCTACATTTAAATCAACAGATGAGTTGGCCTGATCCGTCGGAGCGCTTTGGGAGGAAACTAGCTGAGGACAGTTGGACTTCCATTTTCGTAATGGCATACATGCTGACGCCAACATGTCTGTAACCTTCTGCTTGATGTCTGACGTAGCAGAAAGGGTATCTTCACCCGTCAAAAGATCATCTACGTACATATCGTGTAAAATAATCTCAGATATTTTATGATCAGTACAGTCAAGACCTACCTGTTTAATACATCTAGTTGCCAGAAACGGCGCGCTAGCAGTTCCATAGGTGACCGTATTTAACTGGAACGAGTCCATGGGTTCTGTAGGGTTATCACGCCAAACTATTTGTTGCAAGTGCCTGTCTGCAGGGTGCACCATCACCTGCCGATACATCTTTTCAACATCAGCGGCTAGAATATACTTATGTTGCCTGAACCTAATGAGTATCGATAAAAGGTCATCTTGCACTGTCGGCCCCACCATCTGGATCTGATTGCTCGAAACTTGAGATGTACTGGGTTGACTCGCATTAAAAACTACGCGCAATTTGGTAGTTGAACTACTTTCACGAAGAACGCCATGATGTATAAAATATGAAACCGATTTAGAATCAATAGGGCACTTAGACATGTGACCCATAGTAATGTACTCTGTCATGAAATCAGTATACCTTTGATGAAATTCCGGTTGGGTTTTAAATCTACACTCTAATGAAGTGATACAGTGGTGTCGATTCGGCGGCACACCGACTAACCTAAATTTTCTCTAATTTTAATTTAGAGCTGTCAAACACCACTTTGCTATTCAGACATGACACCTCTAACTAAAATTTAGAGACGATTCGTCTAAATTACTCAACTTAGTTTACAGGCACGTTAAAGCCATTCAGCGGACACATTTTAGAGAAGTTTGTGGCTAAAATTTAAACATAAAATGACAAAATAGACGGCACCTAAAACATGGCGATTAAAATTAGATACATAAAAAATCCAGTAATTACTCTGTTAAAATTTTTGTCTTCGTGATAAGAATGCACGTCCCAGATATTGCGCAGCCCGTATTATACGACCAGGAATGTACGGCCTGTAATTGGTGTACATTATGGCTTCTAAATATCAGACTGTGCAATACAGGTCGCATAACAGCCTGAGACCTTCACTGCTGAACATTGGCCTCCCCCACAGGGTGCCACTTTGAGCGGCTGCTCGCCTCGTGCATCCATTGGCTCCCCGTGATTTTCACCAGACCGTCGGTCCACCCCTTGGGGGGCTGGGCTAGTTTTATACGCCTTTACTATAACTCATCATCATCATCAACATCACCATCATCCAGCCTGAAGACGTCCACTGCTGAACATAGGCCTTACCCACAGAGTGCCACTTTGAGTGGCTGCTCGCCTCGTGCATCCATCGGCACCCGTGACTTTCACCAGATCGTCGGTCCACCCCGTGAGGGGCCGGGCTAGTTTTATACGCCTTTTCTATAACTCAACTCAATACAACAATACGTTATACGTCATATTTATTGATCACTTTTTACGATCACTAGATAGGTAGGTAGGTACCTACTTTAAATAAATAACGTATTTAAAAAAATAGTTGCGTTATCTGCACATTTTTCTATCACCTAGTACAGCTACTCGACACTAGAGGCGCGAGTGGCGTTACTTCATTTAGTTGCACGGCTAAGCAGTTCTAAATTAAGTTCAACGTAAATACCGAATAGCTTTTGTGACGCTTGGCGACTAAACTAAAATTTTAAAGTGGGCTAAAATAAGAGGTCTTTAAAACCACCGAATCGACACCAGTGCTTAGCTCGCGCTAATGAGTCACCTAAAACTTCAGGTGATTGCCTCAGAGGTAACCGAACACAAAAACGACCGTTTTCTAAACGAGTTGTGTTTTCAACGAAGTGGTCTTCACAAAGTTGTTCTTCCTTGGAGAATGATGACTTTCGATTCACTTCTTCAACCTGCCAGAAGCGAGCTAAGATATGTTGACAGTCGTCAACTGGAAAATCACTTTAAGTTGAATCAACTTTTGTAAAGTTACATAATAAGGGAGACGATACATGGCCACTACCTACAGGACCGGAAACTAGCCAACCCAGCCTAGTCTCCCAGAGTACCGGTTTATTGTCTCCGAGTTTAATTTTTTGTGAACCCAAAAGGTCCCAAAATACATTGCTACCTATCACCAAGTCAACGTCAGACGGCTTGAAAAAAGTTGGATCCGCCAACTTAAGATCGTTAGGTATGTTTAATTCATTTAAATTTACTCGACGGCAGGGAATCTTATCCGTGATTGCCGGTAAAACATAGCACGGTAACGTCCGCGAATAATTCTCATTTAATGACTCCATGTTGACGCGACATATTCCTAATGTTTGTGTCATTGTGTTATTTATACCATATATCGGTTTTTCGACGTCAACAAAGGGTAAGTCTAACAAGCGGCTCAGTTTTTCTGTCATAATACAAGACGAGCTCGCACAGTCTAGTAGTACGCGAACAACATGCGCTTGACCAAGCCTGTCTATTACCTTGACTAAAGCAGTTGAGAGTAATACGTCCTGTTCACACTCCAGAGGCGTATTCATGCATGTAGTCAGCGTCACGTTGGTAGGTGCTGAGCTCGGAGAGGATGACGCGGGAGAGAGCTTACTGCCGACGTCTGTCGTTGACGAGTGATAAGTCGTTGGTTTTTTATTTTCTGCAAGGTGAATCAAAGTATTGTGTTTACGTTTACAAATTTTACAGCCATTTTTCTTACAGTGATTAGCGTAGTGACCAGTGCGGAAACAATTGAAGCATACTTTGTATTGAGGCAATAATTCTAGCCTTTGTTCATTACTGAGACTAAGAAATTGAGAACAATTAAATAGTGGGTGCGATCCATTGCATTTTGGGCATGGTTTGAATACCTGCTGACTACCTACTTCAGACCCTGACTGAGAATTCGATACTGAAACCATGGCCTTCAGTTTCATGTTAGAATTAGCATTCTGACTACATTTGGTACCACGGGACATTTCTAAAGTCTCTAATAAGTCAGCTCGGTTTCTAATAAATTCGAGAAAATAACTAAGTGTTATTCGCTGATTTTTATCAAACCTACCTTTACACTCTTCCCATTCACGAAACGATTTCTGATCAAGCTTCAGAGTGACGATGTGGATGAGAAGCGTGTCCCAATGCGAGACAGGCTCACCCAGTGATTCTAACGCACGCAAGTTCTTGTTAATTTGGTCAATCATTCGCTTAAGGCTGGCAGATGATTCATTTTTAATTAAATCTAAGTTAAACAAGGCGGTAACATGATTTTGTACCAGAAGGCGTTTATTATTAAAACGCTCACATAACAATGCCCAAGCTATAGAATAGTTCATAGCAGAGAACTCAATCGACTGAATTACGACAGCCGCGGTGCCTTCAAGGGAGGCTCGCAAGTAGTGAAACTTATTTATATTGTCAATCTCCTCGTTCGAATGTATAAGACTCGTGTAAGTATCACGAAACTCAAGCCAGTTATCGTAAGAACCACCAAATTTAGGTAACTGAATAACAGGTAACTTAACAAGTCTTTGATGCTTTGGTGAACAATGCTCGCTACCTAACGTTACGTTTGCAGACTTGTTTTGATTATTATTAGTTTGAAGCAAATCTTGAGCTTTAGATAGAATCTGGTAATACGTGGACTCGAACTCATTACGCTCAGCGATCTGCAGGTTCACATCGCTGACCAGACATTCTAACTTTAATTGCACATCGTCGTACTGTTGATATAAGGCTTCTATCTTACCTATTCGCAGCTGCAACTCGTTTACCTCAAGCGCGCTTAACTCTTCATCCAAATCATTCAGGAAATTAGAAAACGCTGTAAGGCGGCCCTTGTAGCTGGCGCGTTTTTTAATTAACTCCTTCTCTTCCTTGTCCGTCATGTTTGGTAGGTATGTGGGAAGCTGCTTACACCTGGAATTTATACAGTTACAAACTTAAATATAATGAAATTTACATTTACAAAATGCAGGGATTGTACACAGGCATGAAGTAAGATTACACAAGAAGTGGGTGCAATTTATATTAATTAAGCTCAAAATTACTTTGTTTACAAACAATCAAGTGAATAATAGGTCTTATTGTAAATAACTGTGTATGTAACATCAATTTTGAAAACACAATTTAGTACATTAACACCTGATGGGTATAACTTTTATATGAAGTTTTCTTTGACTAATTCTGATAGTTACTAACAATAAAACTAAGGAAACGCTAATAAAGGTCTTGCAATTGATAATTAATACCCTATGTAGGGTGCAAACCTATGTTTCTGCTTAGAAAATTACAATGAAATGTAACAAAATTAATGTGTTAAGTAACATCTTAAAGGTTATGAAAAGTCAAGAAAATAGTTACTAACCTTATAAAGTGTCGTTTGTTTTACACTAAATACTACCTGAACTGGGTTCTGGGTGGAAAAAAGTACACTAAATAGCTAAAACACCGTTTTCACATCCAAGTTGACATTTGTACTCCGGTCTGACTCTTCGGCGTGTACTCCAATATTAAATAACGATTTTCCACTCCAATTCATGTTCTTCGGCGCTGACTCCAATTCCACCTATGCGGCTTGATATGGACCATGTATTTATGTAATGGTCAGGCAGTATTAATAAAAGATTAGTTTGTTTTTGAGTTAAATTTGTAATAGAAAACTTCTCGTATCCATCGTAAAAAGTAGACGACGAAATGTAAATATTATGTAGGTAGGGTAACTAAAAAATGAAAAAATCGAAACACCCGCACAATCACTGCACCGCCTCAACGGTTGCTATTATAGTCTTCGTAGGAGTAATTTGACCGAACAACAACAGGGTTCAAATCTTTACATTCTTATGAGCTAAAAACAATGAATAAAAACACAATACAATACAACAATATAAAAAGAGAAAAAAAGATGTACCTATACAAAATATTTTCTTGTAAACATTATAAGTGGATTGCTCAGAGTAGAGCATGCTGAACTTTGATAATTTATCAAGGGTGTCTGTAAATATGTCCACCTCTGGATACAGAGTTACCATTGCGTTATGGTGGTGTCATAAAATTATAATTACAAAAAACCGCTCAAGTAAAAACTGACGGATTGCTGGCGGAGTGTAGGCAGTCGTTAAACATTGTCCAGTCGACATGCAACTTGTTATAAAGCCGAGACCAGATTAATTAAAGGCATCCTTAAAGCAACACAATAAAGAGTTCCACGACGTGCTGACTGCCTCGCGCCTCCACTGCCTCGGCTGCCTCGACATAGTTTGCATAACAAACCCTTCCTTAATTCAAGCCAACGGCCGCTCGGAGTAATCTGAGAATTTTACACAGAAGAATTTTTAATATCTAGCTGGATCTTTATTAAAGTCGAGTATATAAAGGAGGCGAATAAGAATCGCGTCCAGTGCCACTAACGCCTTTGTATTGCGTGGCGGGAGGGACGCGGCGGGGACGGTGAGTTAGGGCTACCGCTTTTCGGATTGTCTCGGATAGTGCTGTAGTTTTTCTTTAGCCGCTAAAGCAAATGCTATAGCCCAGTTGGTAGTGAGGTTGGTTTACGACCTGTAGATCGTAGGTTCCAGCCTGCAATTAGCTTTTAGTATAGGAAAACATCATTATGAACCATTAGCATGGTGGTAGGGCATTTTCAAGTACTCATCTAATACCAGATGAACCAAAGAATATCTACTGGAAGTCAGCTAAATGTAATTGTTAAATTAGTTCTTAACTAAGTTGAGCCGGTTTTCTTGTTTCATTTTGTATTTAAGACGAAATTCTCTGACGTTAGGCCTACTGAGTCAATCTTTTCTAGAAAATACAATCAAGTTAAGAAACTGTCGCCAAATACTTAACGGTGTGGTCCAGCAACCTCACTTGAGAGCCAGATCCCAATGCAGGACTAACGAGGAGTTTTGGTCATATCTTCACTTAACATCTGATAAATGTGGCCAAACGCTACTGTGTTAAAGTAAAAAAAAAAGAAGTAAACGAACGAAACATGTGAATGTGACGCTATTTATGTGCTCAAGTATTAGATTAAAGAAGTAGTGGTAGTGGTAGCCCTATTCACCGGGTCGCGACGGGCGACGCACGAGCGACGGGCGACGCACGAGCGACGGGCGACGCACGAGCGACGGGCGACGGGTGGGCGGGACATTTGCAATGCCTCGGCTTTTTAGTTAGAAAATATGGGATCTGTAAAAGCTGCGAACAAAATTGTGAAAGCTTAAAAGCTTACTAACGTAATCATTGTAGAAACTTAAATGAAAATGGTGTGTAATGCTTTTGAGAGTTAAAATACTAATTAATTACGAAGCTGTGTGCACATACCCTAAAATAATATTTCAGTTGTTTCTGCATCATCATATGAAACCTTTTATACAGATAAATAACTTAGTAGGCGGCACTGAAGTACCTACAATATCAAACACTAAAAAGAAACCATTTTAGTCTCTGACAAAATATTGAAAGGTCAATGGCGTATCATTTGTATACGCCATTGACAGGCATGATAGTAGCAGCTTGTAGCAAGTAGCATGAAAGTAGCTTGATAATGGAAGAAGGCTTTTTTATAATAGCTTAAGATTTTGTTTTACATCTACATTATTACAGAGAGATTAATAGATTATTTAAAATCCGTTTTGGCTAGATGACACACGCTAATACTAAATGAACTGCTAGCGATAATTTTCAAAACATTTCAGACTAGTCCGTAGCTTTGCTCTGTTTTAGAAGCATTAAATTGACCATAAAGGGCATAGTTGTAAAGCCACAAAGGCGTCCTTAAAATCGCTCACTAAATACTCCCGGCTCTACTGAAGCATGTTGAACTTTAACAAAGTGTCCCCGCCGCGGTAACTTCATCAAAGTCCCCTTTGAGAGACGCTTTGGTTCATTTTACATACATTTTTAAAGTAAAGTGGTCTCTGATCCTCTCGGAAGCACGTCGTGGCTATCACTCATGGAACGAAAGATGTGACTTCATCGGTGTAGCTTTAAGCTTGCTTTTTCTATGTTTCTTTGGAAATAATTGTCTGCATAAAATATGTAGACATCTTAAAGGTATACCTAAAAAGAGGGGTTAGTATTAGAATGACTAATTTGGAAAATGACTTCATCATATCACTTAGGCAATATCTCAAAATATCTGAAACGAGATTTTTAGCATCTCAGCGTTACAGTAACAATTCAAATATATCACGTTATGATTTCGATGACAATTCTTTAAGGTACTACAATAACTAATTTTGAAAACTGACTTAAAATCATTTTGTAAAATTAGACGAAGGCTAACAACCAATCAGACAATCAGTAAATACCTAATTCTGGTCCATCAGTATGATAAATACTGTTACATTAAATTCTGTTGACGGAATAGACAAGCAAGGCTATAAGGCAATAGCTAAATAAAATAACTGGCCAAGTGCGAGTCGGACTGGCGCACTCGCGCACAAAGTATTCCGTACCATTATCTATCCCTACCATCGAGTGTTGAGTAGCAGTACTATTTAAAGCAGCGCCATCTATGACTCATCTGGTAAACGAGCAAAAAAATCAAGTTTGTTGTATGGGAGCCCCTTAAATATTTATTTATTCTATTTTTTTGTATTCGTTGTTATAGCGGCAACAGAAATACATCATCTGTGAAAATTTCAACTGTCTAACTATCACGGTTTATGTGATACAGCCTGGTGACAAACGGACAGACAAGCAGACAGAAAGACAGACAGCGGACCCTTAGTAATACCCGTTTTACCCTTTGGGTACGGAACCCTAAAAAAGTCGTGTCGTACTAACGAAAACTCAACTTGTGATCCCCCATGAAGAAACAACCGTTATACCGTGTACCTTATTAATAACTCAATTTCACACCCACTTACGAGCTAAGTGGCAGCCCTGGCTTGACTCCTGTGGGAAGCACGTAGGCGCTATCGTTCTTCATGAAATATTACGACGTAGCTCTCCCATCGCTCAGTTAAGCCCGGGATCTGATGAAGGAAATATGGCGTGCGCCTGATGGATCAGGTCGACCTGAGACCTGATCGGCACTTTGTTATCTATTGCTTTACTGCAGGCTCTTTTGTAAGCCACGTGACAAATATTTTAGGCTTTTAAGGCATTGTAAACACTTCCTTAGGCTCGTGCATATAGCCAAAAGGGATGGGACGGCGAGGCATGTGCCCAAATTTTAAGCTAGTTTTACTTTTTGGAATCGACAACTCAGATTAAACAAAATATTACGTTCAATCTATAAAAGCCTGTAATTCTAAAATTAATTACTTGTAAGTAAACTGTAGTTTATGAACGCCTTTCAAAATATAAAATTCAGTCGAACGTGAAGTTTTGGAGTACCTATAGATCATACGATTTACCTACGCCAACTTAGAGATGAGGTGATTTATAGAGCGTGTAGTGTTAAAACCTAGAACTGTTCGTACTCAGTGAAATTAAAGATAACACAGCCAATTTATGTTAGCCTGGTACTTCTATGTTGTCTTTAGAAAATCTTCTTTAATAAAACGTTTCGTCAAATAGAATAGAAGTTTCATGAGGTTAGACTATTGAAGGATAGGTCAGTGGTCCTGTTTCAAATAGGAGGACTACGATAAATTGTGAAGGCTAAACTCCAAAGCCTTGAACACCGACGTAACGATGCCAGCCTATCGTTTTTTTTAAACATCACTTCGGAGAGTGTGCGATGGAATACATAACTTACAATTCCGCCAACCCCATTTTATCATCGTACAACTAAACGCTTGGAAATACGGCATTGTATGGTAGAAATTCGTCGAATAATCCGAATTTCTCATTTATAATTTCGTCGAATTTCTCATTTATAATTCGGACAGCAAAGGAATGCAACACCTTAACAAGCGACATTGTTTCCTGACAAACATCTGGGAGTTTCTTCTAAGCATGCTCCATCGTCGACCGCGTCGTCACTTACCACCAGGAGAGACCGTAGTAAAATGTCAGCCTATTGTTGATAAAAAAACTGAGTGATTTGAAACTGTAAATCGAAATAGATAAAAGTTGTTTTATTTGGTACCCAGACAACGATATATACAATGCGCTGTAAAGTTACTTAGAAGATCCTAATAAAGAGGTCTCTAATCCCTAAATATACTTTAAGACTATTGAATGAGACTAATGAGCAAACCATGTAACCGGTGGAGGCTAAAAGCTCTGGCGGTGGCCAAGTAGACCTACCTATACGCCGTTTGAACGTATTGCATGAAGGTGGCGGGGAGAATATAAATTAGTGGCGTATGTAAATACATATTGTATAAGTAAATAGAGCGAAAATAGAGTATAAAGATCAATATAATATGTAAAATTATACAAGGTCTCTATAATTTTGTGGTATCAGTTGGAAAAAATATTCGGTGGGGTTCGGTGGTTCGGTTCGGTTGGTGGGGTTTGGTCGGTTTAGGGGTATGTCCCAACGGGGATCCGTTGGGACATATCCCTAAAATTGGTGTATAAAAATGACAACGAACTGAGGCTCCGCACTCCCTTTGTTCCCCTTACACCGCCTCTATACCCTACAATGGAGAAAGCTCTGATAAACTCTTTAAATATCTCTCATCTTTTACCATGGAACCTCGCAATCGTGAAAAAGCTCAGCTGACATCATTTTTACATATCTGGGTTCATGTCTTTCCACATACCTGTGAATCGCAGAATCAGTTCCTTCACCTTCCACATCCTCAACCTTCAATAATTTTTTCGTGGGCCGCAAAACGGAGTCCTACGATTCTAGCTCTTTCAGATTGGTAACGCTATTGATAATACCCCGGGTGTTTAAGGTGTCCACAAGCACCGGTAACCTCGTTCCATCAAGGGAGCTGTCTATATAAATAAATAAATGTTTACGCTGTAGACATTCGTTTGATACTGCTCGAAAAGGTTTTTTAAGTAATTGGAAGATTTAAGATAACATTGCAGGGGAAATAGATAATAATATGTCGAAATTCCTTTCGTATCTCTGCATCAATCATGATCAACTTGGTTGTTTTATTTTTAATATCGATTGAATGATCTTTGATAAATAAATTGGATGTTACTACTAATAGGGCTGATATAAAACATGCAATGGTATTTCACGAAAAGCCAAACAATTTAATTACTATTCATACAAGGCGAATGCAAGCAGCTACTCAAAGTGGCGCTCTGTGGGTAGGCTTATCTTCAGCAGTGGACGTCTTTAGGCCGTTGATGATGATGTTGATTACAAAGCAAAAAAGACAGAATAGAAAGAAAGAAACATCACGAATATTATTGGACTTCTCATGAATCAATCAAGTTAACAGTTATGTTCCACAATATCAATATTACTAAGAATTTAATCGGTAATAGTGTTGACCCGGTTAAGGCAACTTATGTATGGACTGCTATAACCTCCATTATAATTACGTTTAAACGTTATTCGAGATCGTTTAACGATATCTGAAACTGAATCACTCACACAAATGAGCATAACATTCAAGTCAATTTTAATATTGATTTAGGTCATCGTGTGTTCTGGTAATTTTATTCGTTTTTTATTGGCTTTTTTGATCTGTGTCTGTTTGAAGGAATAGTCATAATAGATATACACCAACTACAAATTTTTAATGTAATGGAAAATTTGAATCACGAATGAGATTTGATCCCCCATCCATCCGTCCATAAAGCCGGGACATGCTTTAGGCACTTACCATACACACATAAAATATAATAGCAACATGATCATCACAATTTGTTTCTTTGTGAGAAATCATTTTCTAGTATTGAAAACATCTATGGTTAGCAGTAGCGTGGTGTAGGCCATAAATTGTATCACTAGCATAGAATTAGACGTGTGCGAGCCGAGAAAGCGTAGGTATACGTACAGCGGCCGGCGAAGCGCACGCAGGTTACCTACCCATGTTGAGCGGCTGCACGTAGTTCAAGCCATTATGATGAAGGCTAAACCTAGCTCTAGGCGAATATAAGTAGGATAGGTCTATAATAGTATAGAAACTAACGTGAGTAGTATTCATAAATACAACTAGTAAACGCCTAAAATTACGCGAGTGAGTTGTAGGTAGGTTAGAAGTGGCTAACCACTTGTGACCGGCTGCACCTATAGTTCTAGCCTGCTAAAACTAGGTATAACCGCACTTTGGCTTTTAGCCGTAGCATAATTTTATACCAAAAGACTTGATAGAGCATAAACTATATGGTACTATGGTAACTGGTAAAACGAGAAAGATGAGCCAAAGATCTGACGTGCCTTGAAAGAAGCCCATTGCCCAGCAATATAAAGACTGATGATGATTCCGTGGCGCTCATAATGAAGCTTATATCATCAACTCATCACTCCTGAACTAGGAGAAAGTTTAGCCTATAATCTACTAAACTGGCCAAGTGTAGGTTGGAGGATGTTATTAGAAAACCTAGACCAAAAATGTACTAAATGTTGTTTCTTTCCCTATCTCCAGGTGGACCTATCATGCCGGAACACCAAGCAGCAAGTTGGCGCTTTGTTCACGCGCAGCAACTTTGTCACACTTAAGTACGTGACTGACAACTGGGGGACCGATGCCAATGGTTTCAAACTCATTATCACCGCAGTTAAGGACCCTAGTAAGTATCCCATGGACCAATGCTAATGTTTAACCTATATCTCAAAACTGGGTCATTGTCACTAAAATAAAAAAAAACAGGTAATAAGACCCTGTGGAACAACTCGTGTTTCATAAAAATAAATATAGACTAAGTAAATAAAAGTATAATTTAAACGTCATTAAAAGAATATGGAAGTTGTAGCAAGAATCAGAACAAAGGAAAAGTTTTTACAGACCCAAAGTTCACGCGTAAAAATGCTATCAGAAATGTAATACCGCCAAATATGGCTTTCATCAGGAGATGATCTCATTTTTTGTACTTAGTAGGTTTATGTGTTCCCTTCTTATTTTTTATTTAGACAGGTAAGAACTTTTGGGTATTTTTTCCCAGGGTTAAACAAGTAATATTTCATTAATAAAAAATATAGACATCAGATTATTCAAACGGCTTGCAATATCAACATGTAGGGTGCGTAGCAGCAAGTGTTATTTCAGCATTTTTCCATCATTGCATAGTTTCCGAAACGCGGCGCGTCAGTCGATCTCAAGCAACTGCGGCTCAATCACATATTCTTTCATTTGTAACAATAACTAGTATAGTATTATGTGTCAATAAAATGTGTTATCTCTCAAATCATCCTTTTATTGTTTTGGTGTATCAACATCTCCTACAGACCATGCGTTATATATCATCTCATGTAAACATCAATTCACAAATTATCAATACAGTCATGAAAGTAATATTTCGATCATAATCCACTTATTTCGCTATTTAACAAATATTTATTGATAACAGCATTGGGCTATAAAACTGATGATAGTGATATTAAAGCACATTTATTGTTATTAATACCATAATCCGCATTTCTCGTCAAAAATAATATCGAATTAGTAGATTACCATTTCATCCATTAATTTTATCAATTAATACGTATGCACTCAAGGAAAGAACTAAACACGTTCTTTTTGAGATAAAACATGTTTTTGTCTAGAACTAACAGGCTTCTATTTGTTTTCTCTGCCTGCTCAACTCACGTATAACCTATTCTTCACGTTGATTTATTGACGAAGATAAATGTGATAATTTTTATCACACCTATATTATTTAATAAACATTCATAACCCCCAAATAACAATATCCAAGGAAGTTGAGTAAGTAAATTGTCAGTTCATCATAAGCATAATATAGCATGACAGGAACTATTAAAACAATAACACAGGAGAGCCGGAGAATAGATCCCATTTCCCCTACACCAAGTGACGGCGACTGAATAGTTTAATTAGTTTTATAGATCGTTACATTTGCCGACATGGTGTGAGTATTCTGGAGTCACAGTGGAGTGGGATTGTGCTGTTGATGGGGGTGAAACGGATAATTGTACTGTTAAGATGGGGGGTGAAATGGAGGCTGATACTGTTGGGGTGTAAATGGTGTAACGTGATGAACGATATCTTTACCATTTCCAATACCATATGACAATCAGCATATATTTCCGTTATAGTCATAATTAAAGTTAATAATTTTTGAATAAGAAACAATTAAGACCATTCTCATAATAATTGCAGGTTTTAGCATCTCTACGCACGCAGTCTGATGATAATAATTGGATTGTAATATAATAGAAAGATACAAGATTTGACTTTATTAATGGGCACATTTATAAAACTAAAATATGTGTCAATATAGGTCAGCTTTCAACCAATTGATCAAGTGAAAGCTATTCGAGGCACGTACAACAGTGAAATATGAAACATAATAGAAAACCCCTATCTGCATTCCAAATGATACCTCGTGTTGTTCATATCGTTATCTCAAAAATGTAATAACAACCGCCGATTTGGCGAATGAAGCAATAACACTGAATGGTCCACCGATAAATACAATTTTACAGAAAAAATTGCGGCACGAGTCCGACCCTATTTCACCCTCTTTAATTTGGCCGAATGTTTATTTATTCGTACAAACAGCCGACAGGGCAGTTCGTTTACACATTCCACCCTTCTATATATTTTTTTATTGCGTTCTCTGTCCGGATTCCGTGAGTCCTCGCGCTGACATTCACGACGTGGGAACCTGTTGCGAGGCTGTCGTTGTCGGTTCCTTTCGTGTGTTCTTTATTGCCTCTTTGTTACTACTTGCCTAACTATTATCTTTCTACCTATTTATTTTTTCATTGACTTCGTATTGTCTTTATAACTGAGCCTGACCTGTTTCGGCTTCTGTTTCTGTTTGTGTTCCCTAAAAATTTGCGATCACATTTCATTTAAATTAAGTCATAAATATTAGTCAACTTCTGCAACATAATAATTAATTATCATTTTAGTCGTCATAAATAAGAAGAGACCGATATTCCATTTATTCCAATTAAAGTAATTAAGGAATTGTTGACGGTAGTGGAATTAATTAAACGCGATATCGCTAAAGGAGATAAATTTCGCTCAGAAATAGACGTTAAAATTACATTCGAATATGAAGCAGCAATGAGAGACGCAGGCACAAAGGAAGCAATTAAATTGTCTAAAAACATTCCCAGCGGAAACCTTTGTTTAGCACACACTCGAAAATGCTTGCGTCTTTGAGCTCAGAGTATCTAACACCAATTAGATTTTCCGCTTGGCTGTGTGGAAAAGTATATTGCAAAGGATTTGCCAACTTTCAGTGGGACTTACATGAATACTGAGAGGGTTGGGTTTACAGACGTTTCGACTTTCGTCTTATTTACCTAAATACCTTCTTTGATGTTTATTTTCTTTTCATATTAGAGTTTTTGCGTGAATTTCTATATTGCTGTGTATTGAAGTAATAATTGTGGTCCAAACATACTTCCTTCAGGCGTTCCTATGAAATCCATCATAATAAATACTACAAATGCTTTTAAATTATCAAATTACAATTTCTAATCCTTATATGGCCAAATGAAAAACGCGTGTACATATATTTTGTTATAAACGAGTATATTTTAATGGTGCGGCGCAGTCATGAGCTTTAGTATGGTCGTACTTTCTTGTGTCTCTATAAAGAAGTATCATGATATCCGATATCATTGGCACTAGGGTGTATTGAGTGGCAGTTACCGACACAGTAAAGTGGGATCATTATTATATAGATTCGCTCTGGGTGAGACATCGTAATATTTTTATACTCTACCCATCGAATCTGTAGTCTTAGAAGGGTATTGTGTTACATAGTAGGTTAATAAAATGCGATAAATATGGCAATTTGAAGATAAATGTAGGTAGGAGAAGAGGGGGAATGGCGTTCACTTAGGGAAACACGCTGTATTTTAAATATTGTTGTGATCTCAAAATTAATGAATTTAACAAAAATGTTAACTATTTAGTGATCAACATTTTAACACGAAACGTATGTATCTTTGACCTATTCGTGGTAGGAAGACTAAAAAAAACAGGGTTGAGCGGCATTACCCTGACATTGGGTAATGCCGCTCAGGCTAAGGAGTAATGAAGTTCTGGTCTCATTTATTTTTAAAGTTAAAGGGAGTTTTTAAGGTTAAAGTGAACCGGTATCTTCTAGGCAAGCATGCTCCATCGTCGCCCGCGTCGTGAGACCGTAAACTTACCGACAAAAATATCGAGCCAAAAATTAGATAATTTCGGCCGCATTCAAAGAAAATCACTTCACGGTCACGTGCCGCGAGCTGACTGGTCAGTGGTCATACACCACGCTGATTGCGCCGTCGCTGATTGTTAGAGAGCCTCGCCCCCGCTCTTTAGGTGAGGTGGCATGTTGCTATGTACCATTTTGATAGAGTTATTTAGGTGAGCGTTATTACCCGATGAACGCCTTTCCCCCATCTTCTCCTATATAATTTTTTTAATATATTAGCATCTACTTAAGATTATTATAATCCTCTCCGGCTCGTTTTTGGTGCAAAGATTGGCCCTTGCCATTCAGCGTTGTAATGCTGCCAGAATTATACCTGGCAGGTGGAATATTTGAATCTTGTATTGTTGTTTTGATAAGAAAATTTGTAATGGAGTTGAAGTGGATAAATTCTCTAAGGCTTGATATTTCTAAAAGACTTGGCTGTATACCATACTGTTAATATAAATGATATAATAATTGATGCTTTGTATTTTATTAAAAGGAAATAAACCAGTCGTAGATATTTATGATTTCCTCAAATTGATTTGAGTTACACTTTGAAAGTTTATGTGGATGAGGTGTTGCATGATTTGATTAATGACTTAATTATTGGAGATGTGTAATATAGCGCTATTTATTCTTTTAAGTATATTTATATTCACAGATGCATTGTAACTTGCAAAAAACAGGAACATTTTAAGTATTCATACCTAAATAATATGAAAATCTGAATAAGATTAGAGATCATTTACTGAGTTACCTAATCTAAATTCTAAGCATTCCAATCACACACAAACCATAAAATCTTTCCAACAGCTAACTACAGCCACAAATAATGCAAAGTCGATGCAGGAAGTTGTGGCCGATAATGGGCCTGGCGACGAACTCTCCCCATTAAGACATAGTTCAAAACTCCACAGTTCCACTATTTAAGATTAAGTTCCGGACAGGGCAGCGCTGTGGACACTCCTCGCATACTTACGAGAGATTGCTTAGACTTCGTAGTTTTTAACACTGTTTACTCTGATGTCGAGAACGGTATTTTGCATTGTTATCGTATAATTTTATTTACTGGTGTCTGGAAGTGAGCTCATAAAACTTTGCTTCGTTTGATATAAATGTTTTACAACGTTTTCGAGTTACTTGAATTCTTCAAAAGGCTTGTGCATGTTAAATACACGAGAATCACGCAGCTTATTTGAAAAATCCCTTTTCATCGGCAGAATTTGCTCACGCTCACAAAGCACAATATGCTTAGCGCGCATGCCATTGAATTATGCAACAAAAACACGTTGCGACACCCCGCCGGAATAAAATTTTAAACAATACATCGCTCCCCTTATGGATGGGTTTATTTGCGAAGTGTACCTGTGTATCAATGTGCGCGACGTAGGGTGAAAACTCCCCCCAACCAGTGTTGAGATCAAAGCAGTGTCTCTTGTGTGGCTAGGTTGCTTCCTGCTCAGGTCGCTCTAAGTTTGTGTGGTTTTACAATCCGTCTGGGACTACCGGGCTCTTGTTTGTTTAATGAGGTTAAACTGTGGAGCTGTCCTTATGAGCTTGTTTAATCATGAGTTTTTGCTAATGGACTACGGCTTAGATTTGTTTTAGTTACAGTTGTTATTTATTCTAAATTTTTCCTTTCGATACATCTCGCCTATAGGTTTGCCTTTTCTGTGTAGTTTTTATATCACCAAAGCTGTTAACATTAATAAAACCAGATCCGCTTCAAAAATTTTCGTATAAAGTAACATCAACTCATTATGTATAAATTGAAGAGGGTCTCGACACCAGTGGTTTGTTTTTTTTTAGATTATAATGATCATTAACGAACGTTTCCACCGGAGCAATAATTACACTAAGGTTGTTGTCAGTGCGGTGTTGAACCATAGGCCGCGGTGACAGCCCTATTGTTTGATTTTTTACATTTTCCGACATTTTCTATCGGGATGAATGCCCAATTACTCCCGCTGACACCGCGTCAGCAGTTTTATTGTATGGATTTTCGAACAGGGTTTTTGTTGGGTTAGATTTTGATTCAATAACAGCCGTTATGTATTTTGTTGAAACGTGTTTTTGCAGCCGGTGAAATGGATTTACGATGTGTTGTTTGGGATTCTCGTTATCATTTGAAAGAAAATATTGAAAACCAATAATTTGTATTTCACTCGGGACAACAAGATCGATATATCTCACGCCATCTGCACCAATCGTAGTTTCCTTTAAATCTAATTCCTCTAAATCATTTTCATGAAAATCCCGTATAATGTAAATAGTCATACTATTTGCGCAAGCAAAGATTTATAAAAATACACTAATGGATAGTTTGTCACGACCATGCCTCACGATGGCCTTCCTCGTATGACGGAGTGCCACCACTCATCCGCCTACTCTTGGATCGTACCGTGGTTATTTTTGCCTCCTCTCTCCACTGTTCCAGAGCACGGGTGCAAGGATTTCCGGTGTAAGCAGCGCGAGTTCTGCGTGCATGCTGACCTGATGTGCGACGGAGTGGACCATTGTGCCGATGGTTCTGATGAGGACAGCACAGCGCTATGTCCTGGTGAGTACCTACGACTAGTTGTATAGTGAGCCTGCAGGTGTATGTAGTGGTGCAGGTGTGCCGAATTCAGCAACGTAAATTATCGACCTATAACTCTGTTATCGACCTATAACTCTGTTTATCGACCTATAACTCTGTTATTAAGATATAGATGATAATGATAATGATAACGATAAAACGATGATAGCTCAGATGGTTATGACGTGGACTTGCAATCTGTAGGTTGTAAGTTAGAATTCTGCAACTAGCTTGATGAGCTTTCGGTGTACATTGTGTTGAAACCATATTTTAGTAATTAGCATCCTATAGCATTGTCTAACACTGGCCTGCTACTACCATGTATACCCTCAAACTCAAATAATTATGAATGTGTAGACAAGCATTTAATAGTAGCGTCCAGCAGCCTCACTTGAGAGTCAGCCAAGCGTAGAAAGCGGCACCCATAACCGAGTTGTTACATCTACTGGTACTGTAGCTGGTACTGTAAATAGTATCAGTGTTATAATAAACGCCAGGTTCCTCCTAATCACTGCGACCATTCGAATAAAGAACAGTGTGGCACTCGGTGTTGGAGAATCAACCATCCTATACGTTCAACTTCCCTTGTAGTTTCAATGCTACACACGGCTGAACTCTAAGACTTGATCAAGATGTATGTAAATCTTCATCAGCAACGAATCTCATTCCTTAGCCTAATATGGCCTAAATCATATTCTTCATCGACATTTCAGATGGCACAGGTGCTACGGCAGGCGGCGCGTGGGTTGCCGCGGTTGCGGCCGCAGCCCTGCTGGCTGCCACCGCGGCTGGCGTGGCCGCCTGCTGCTACTGCCGCCGACGAGCGCAAAATCAACGCACCCATCTTCACTGTTAGTACCGACTCCGTTGTTTGAGTACCGCTGGCTGGACTTAGTAAGGTTCTTTAACGAGGCTGATATTTTGGTGATGGATAGTTTTATGGTGATGAAAGTTGAAGAGTGATTGAAGTGAAAAAAAGGTGCTATGTAATATCTAAGGTAAATATTAAAAAAAACTAGATAAGTATTACATTTTGAATAAGCAACAGTGAGGCTGGAGATCTTAGCGCTTCCACGATCGCGTGTGCAACGGCAAGATGTTTGGAAAAATGAAATGAATGCGGTGATTGTACTGAATCCAAATTGATGTTTGATGCGAAATTTACGAAAGCAGGTGTAATGCTAGAATGATGATGAAGAAGTACGACATCATCAGAGTAACAAAGAATCATTTCAAGACTGATATAGAACTCCCAGTTCATTACAAAACCTCAGCCAAATTAAAACACCTTCTAAAGAATGTCGGCTGGCTCTCAAACCTACTGTGCCTTGGTGTGGTTCAGTTTCGTATTTTACTTTGGGAATCGCTTTTATTTGAACGGCAACCAACTTGTAACGTGGTACACCCAAGGTTTCTTCTGTTTATTCATAGATGTTCTCGTGAATTAAAGCTTCTAGTTTCATAACTAAAATATGATCCATTTAGTTAGTAGTTTGAATTATCCATCTCTTTTGAGTGTACTGATTAATCTTTTGAGATTATTTCTAAAATCAATCTGGTACATCTGGTATAACGTTGTCTGAAAGGGATCGCTGTATAGCGATAAGATCGCCCTTTGTACTAAGTTTCGTAATGTATTTGTTTTGTTTTGTTATTATACATCCTGGTATCAAACTTTAAATCTAAATACATTCAAGTTTTAGTCTATAAAAAATAGACAGAATGGTGTAAAGATTATATATGTAAGTATTTAAGATTCCAGACAAAAAAAGGTGATTAAAAGTAGTTACACAATAACTATCTGACCGGACCAAACCTACTGAAAATAGGACTCTGCTTTATCTAGAACCTTGGACGTACCACGAGTAGGTTGTTTGCTCATGTTAGCATTCATTAGTTTGCAAAATAAAGCTTTTTAGACTTTTAGTTTGGTTATTTTAATTTTATTTTGTAGTGAATTGCGCATCTGAAGCTCGTAAAATTGTTCGTCACTAAAATATATTAGAAAATATTTTTGTAAACTCCATATTGGCCTGTTTCACCGAGCTCAAGCGTATAGCTTTTGCTTCTTTGATTTAGATATAAATTGATAAGCACGGCTAGCAAAAGTTTTGTGCTGCAGATGCTGTATCATATAAACTAAAATATTATTAAGTATGTATGATCAATGATTTTCAATCAAGTTTTGAGCACTTGAAACATATGCTAGCCATCAGAGATTTGTAATATAATATATAAAATATATAGGGTAATCCCTATATATTTTTGAGATAAATATTCATATAAATTAACTGTAGGTATTAAGTAAATTAGCCAAATATAATATTATGTACCTACAGCATAATTATTTTTCTATCACACCAATACCTATTGGTATTAGACAATTTACATAACGAAGTACCTCAGGTTAAATGAAAAAAACGTATCAAATTTTATGACAGAGACACCAAAATAGATCGCAATTTTGTTGGATTTTAGAAACATTTGATTACATTTGCCTTTTTGACTTACTACCATAGCACTGTTTGATAGCATGTAGCTCAAGGTGAAGCCACACATTCACGACAAGCTTCCCGCTTGAGGCATTCGTAAGAATGCGCAGCGGCTGCACCGAGCGATGTCTGCAACGCGACGTGAATGCACCCCGTGGCCTCACGCTGCGCTCGCTGCGCCGTTTGTAAACCTCACCATGCACCAGCTTTATGTTCCAGTACCGATTGCTTATTACCGGCGGCTCGGGGGGTAGTGCTAAGCCGTGTGTTCGCTCCTACAGCGGAGTCACGTTCGCAACTGTTCTCGATGCACGATCGCACCGGTGTGGGTGTTGCAGTGCAGCAGCTGGGCGCGGCGAGCGGCAACGGCGCCGGCGCACTGCCGGCCGGCGCGCTGCCGCCCGGTAGCACGGTGCTGCCGGGAAACTGGGAGCTCCCTGCGGGCCCGCGCGGGTACACGGCGGCGCGGCCGGGCCGCCTCCGGGCGCGGGCGCAGCGCTGAGCGCCGCCCCGCACAAGGACGAGTGGTTCGTCTGAGGCGGCCTGGCGGGCCCGCAGGGCGGGGGCGCCGTACCGGCCCCCTTCCGCCGGGCGGCGCGCGCCCTCGCCGCGCGCCGCCCCCGCATGGCGGTTCTATCCGAACGTATCTATGTATGTCCTACCTGGTTTAGCGAGGATTTTTTAGGTGAATTTTTACTCGTTTAGTGGAAGGCGCGCCGCGCCACGCGTGTCGTGGGTGTCCAGTTTTTGGTGTTACGATAAACGCAATGTAAATTTATTGATATAAACATTAAACATTTTTGGCTTATTGTTCGTATGTTATTGGTTTCATTTATGAAATCCATTTCCCCTTATAAATAGGTAGGAATTCAAAGATGAAGTATAGTCTGGTCTGGTAATCATTAAGGTGTGTCATGGGGTGTCAAAAAATTAGCAGCCTGCAGTCACATTTTCTACATCACCGTACCCTGCTTAAATATAGTGCCCGTCTGAAAACTACGCAGAAGCACAGAATAACTAATAGTACCTACCTACTAGCGTAGCAGAAGTTAGGTAAAGAGGATTAGGTCAACAGCCTCATCATTAGTTAGCTCAATGAAGGTACCTATGCTAGGTGTTTCCTTGCGTATTCATTCTGAAATGAGGAGATCCACAGAACTAAAATCCAAGTAGTGATGGCAGTCGTAGCAGCGGCTACGTAGCTACGTAGCTACTAGCTGTAAAAGAAGAAGTGTGTGGGACGTGTCGAAGAAGATCATTCGGTGGCATTTAGGGAGAGGCCTGTGTCCAGCAGCTGTGTTCACACGATTGATTATTATGATGGAGACATAAAAAATATAGAAAGGCTAAGGGTGGCTCTGGCGGCAAAAAATGCACAAAATACCCTATACATATGCAGGACTTTGTCGCCTCGATTACTTTGAATAATAATCTAGAAAGTATACTCGTAGCGGAAGGCTCTGAATGCATATGAAACTAAAAATCATCAAATACAGTCATCATGAGTCATGCTCATAATTGTTAGCGCCTGATGAAATTTAATACCAACGGTATTAAAATATTTTGCTGTTATGTTTTGTTATTTTGCATTAATGAATATTATTACGTTAGGTAATAATAACTACCTAAACAAAATTTGTTCTAAAATAGGCAACGTTATAGTATCAAAATGACACATAAATCCTGCTAGAAAATATTAACTACAAAGTAATTTATGAACACCGCCATCTAGCGGCGAGTAGTGGAACTTTTTGTGGAACAAAAGCTCGAAGTTAAAGCTTTTTACAACTACAACCCATGAACCCACAGACGTAGGTAGTAATGTACAGTAGAGAGAGATTTATTATAATCGTGTGGTAGAGCACAGCTTATTTTAAGTAAGTTACTTTTTGATTGCAAATTGACCACTGAATAATCAAGCTAAATATACTAAAGCCTTACTGTTCACAATATCTTTATAGTGCTGTACCTGGAACTTTGAATAAGATGCACAGATCTGTTTACCATGTACGCTGACCGGCCGGTTGGTTGCGAGTTGCGACCGACCCACCAGCCCACCACCCGACCGCCATCCATCCGCCATCGCCAGCGCCACACCATTCGCCAGCGCCACTCTTCGCCAGTCGTGTATGAACAGCGCATTCGTCGCGTCGCGTGTAAGCTTCCGATCCGAGCTTACGATCGAACTTATTCTCGTAATCTTTTCGAACTGAATGTTATTGTGTGTAAACTTTGAACTAAAGCTATTTGTGCTAGCTTTCAATTGTTTTTGATGATTCAGGAAGTTGATTTCGAGTGGACTAGAAAAGATGATAGAGCTTTTTGATTTTGTTTGTTAATGCCCCAAAAAGAAAGTTTGAGGTGGTTTGAGGCAAGAATTTTAATGGAAGTTTTGAATTTTTCTTTAAGTTTTCTTTAACTATTTATACTTATTACGTAGAGTGAGTGAACACTGAACATTAAAAAATCTATGTAGGTAGGCAACTTGATCGAAAACTTCTTGTACGTCTAAGCTGTGTGTGATCTACTCCAGAAAAGTGTTAAGTTAGTGATGGTGCAGTAAAGTGGCAGGATGAGGTGGCGCTGGCTTTGTATGGTGGTGCTGGCGGTGCTTGTCCAGGGGAAGGGGAAACGGTCCCGCCATCGTAAACCTGGTAAGTTCTTCGCCATCACCAGCCTGTCCTTCCACTGAAAGAAAAGAAAGAAAGAAAGAAAGAAAATACATTTATTCGTGACATACACAACATTACACTACATGATATCACATCACAATACCTTAATAATATTACCTGCACTGCTGGACATTATGCTTGTACGCCACTGAAATCGTGGTTTTCAGCTCTCTGTATCCTGGTAAGTTAAGATCCTCTTTATGATGAGAGTTTTACGCTCGAGTTTTTCCCGAAAGATATGGCTTGGTAAAAGTGTCATCATCATCATCATCAACAGCCTGAAGACGTCCACTGCTGAGCATAGGCCTCCCCCAGGATTCCCCTCCTGCATCCATCGACTCCCCACGGCTTTCACCAGACTGTTGGTCCACCGAGTGGGGGGGCCGGCCTACGCTGCGTCTTCGCGTTCGTGGTTGTCACTCGAGAACCTTTCTTCCCCATCGACTGCCAGTTCTACGAGCGTACGGCCTGCCCATTGCCATTTCAACTTGTCACTTGTCGTAAAAGTGTAATACTTCATTAATTAAGTGTACCTGGGTAGGTACTGTAGGTACCACTTTATAATGTTTTGTGGTTATCAAAGTTCTTTTACTATTGGGAAAGATTCGATTTGACTTCAAGGACATTGAGACGATAGAATACCCACCCAGGTACTTAACACTACAATAGGTTTTTTTGTACAGTACCTTTAGGTTGGTGAAGCTGGCCACAGTTTGACCGCAACTCTACGATGCAGTCAAAGCCCGAAGGTGTAGCTCGCTCACTGACCTATGGAGGAACATATTCACTCTGGTCAAATTACATTTCAGAAACAAGGATGACGGGATTAATTTGGAAATTGCTCAAATTGATCAATTCAATTAACATCAAAGAGCTTAGCTATCATATCATAGTTTGAGATGCTTAGCAAACATCACGGTTTCATCCACCAAATCGATTTCAACAACACGCTGGTACAATTTAGACACGATAACTGGCCACTTCACACCTGACCAGCATTCCAGCACTTTCCCCAATCCCTTCCTTATGTTCACACTGACGTGTCACATCGGAGCCGGCTGCCATCCGCATGGTTCCTGGAACGGCTAACAGCCAATATCAATAAACTATGAACTGTATGGTGTCGACAGCACCTTTTGACTATGGTTAGGGTTGACAGCACTTTCTGTGATTTGCAATCGTGAAATCTATCACTCTTTCGCTTTCTTGATGGCCATTATTCTAATTTGTTTCCCACATATTAGTAGTAGGGTCAGTCTTCCTGGTTTTTCTTTAACGTAAGTAGCTCTTATTATTATTATTCATTTATTTATTTGCAATCAATAAATGAATACTAATAAACCTAGGGTGCCGCCAGCAGCGGGGCAAGGCCCAAGCTACCGGTGGTTAGAGCTGCAGACTGAGGAACCTCTGGACAGTACGTGCCGTGTCAAGGAGTACTGCCTTCTGAATCTGACCCTTGATTCAACCGTCTAGCGAGAGCCTCTCGAGGTGTTGGTCGAGGCTCTTCGCTATAAGGCCGTTCGCCGAAACGACTATCGGGACAATGCTTGTTGAGTCAACATTCCACATGGCGGTTACCTCGTGAGCCATGTCAAGGTTCTTGCTGAGTTTGTCCTTTTAAGCCTTCACGAGGTTCTCATCATGCGGAATGGTGATGTCAACGAGCACTGTCTGTCCAGCGTTGGGACCAGTCTATCAGTACGATATCAGGCTTATTGGCTACAATTATTATTATTAATATTATAATTACTAAAATGGTAATGGGCAATTGGGCAGGTCACATCGCTCACAAAACCGACAACTGATGAGCAAGAAAGGTTCTCGAGTGGCGACTATGAACCGGAAGACGCAGCGTAGACCGGGCGTTCACACATCAGGTGGACACCACGGAGTGCTGTAATTGGCGGCAGGCGGCGAGCAGCCACTCAAAGTGGCCCATGTTCAGCCGTAGGCATCTTCAGGCTGATGATGATGATGATGAGGTATTAATATTACATAACTCCAGTCCTTTTATAGTGTTTTTAGCTGCCTTTGTCATTAGCACACAATATAGTGCCCATTAAGTACTTAATCTATTGGAGCTTTGAACCTTGATCCTGAAGCTTCCTATATTCGGATTGCCGGTTCTAGCGCATCCGAAGCCATAACCAGCAATCAGCAACATTGTCTCTAATTAAATCCTTCCCATCGTGAAAGGTCATCCCTAACTGCGCATTCAAGGGGCAGCCCTAGAAGCACGTGCAAGGAACCGTGATGTTTATCTCAAGTTGTCAACCCTACCGCGTTCGGGGAACCGTCCGGCCGGCCGGTCGCGACCCGGCCCGGCCGGAATGCAGCATCGTGACGTAGCCACCGAACACCCGGACACAAGACGCACAGATTCGTTAGCCGGATCGCGTTCAGATCTGTTTAAAGTTTGGTTCATTAACGTAATTAGGGTGGTTGGTGTAAGTTACAGCGCTCCTAGAAAGGTTGAATGTGATGAGAATAGACATGAGGTGTTGATTTGTTTGGATCGGCACGCGTGTTAAACAATCGTGGAAGTTAATTAGGGCTGAAACTTATACTAATTGAATTTCTTTAACACGACTTGGAATATTTTTTATGCACTGAAAACTGAAAGTCTTAGGAACTGAAAGTCTTAGGAACTGAAGGTCTTAGGGCACCTACAGAAAGAGATGGGATCCTATTCGCACACCGGCACCACACGGCCAGTATTGAAGATATTGAAATGAAAAATTACATAAGATTACATGCCGGTCAAAATCACAACCTTCTTTTTTACTTCGCCGTAGTTGGCCGAAAAGTTTCTTGGTGCTTCGTTTTTACGTGTAATTGAATCTTCGTATCGGAGTTTTATTTGTGCGGATTAAAAAAGAGAACTACTGTTACTTTTTAACTTATTTATCTAATATAATAAATAAATATGTGTGGACATTGCACACAGCGCCATCTAGCCCCAAACTAAGCATAACTTTTACTATGGGAACCAGAACCACCTTGCTCGTCACGTCATTCAATCACATAAAAAAAAAAAAAAAAAAAAAAAAAAAAAAAAAAAAAAAAGCTGATAGAACACTTAGACGCACGTACATGGAATACAATATAACAAACATACACAGAACAAACAGCGATGTTCATCACACAAATGTTTTCCCCGCGTGGGAATCGAACCCACAACCTACAGTCCAGCTGAAAGCAGAGCTGCTACCAACTGAGCTATCAGGCCAGTCAAATCTAGGCTTACTGTAGGTAGGTAAGTATTTTGACCATATGAAAATTCAATTTTTGACGTTTCGACCAAGTTACATCGACCTGTTTTAATTTTACAATACAAGCTCAAGCCACGAAAGTTTAGAATGTGTCATATGAAAATACTGTAGGTCTGAGATTTTGATATTTACTTTGTAATTTTACGTTTAAGTTAATTATTTTTAGGTTAATTATTTTAACTTGTAAAAGTGCTAAAAATAGCCTTTTCATCACAGTTGCTTGTAAAGTTGTCCCGTGTGGTCCCGGTTACGAATAGGACCACCCCATCTCTTCCCGTGGGTGCCGTAGAAGGCGGCTAAGGGAATATCCAGGGAATGGGTCGCAGCGTTCCCCTCGGTCTTGGTGGCAATCAATCTTCACCTACTGCGATCACCAAGCCGCCTGCCAAGCGTGGTGATTATGGCAAACCCCCCCCCCTAATGACAAGCACAAATAAAAACGGCCCCCAGTCCCCGGCAGCTCTGCTATCCCGTGGCTACGGTAGCGGCCACGGTAACGGCAGGGCAAGGGGTGCGAAGAATCCCCGGCAGACGCCCGGCTACCAACCCCAACGACGACCCCTGGCCCTGGCAACACATAACGTGCGCACACTGAAGGCTGACGAAAGGATGGTCGAGCTAGAGGCGGAGATGGGTAAGTTACGCTGGGATGTAATGGGATTGTCAGAAGTCCGAAGACAGGGACAGGACACGATAATCCTAAATTCCGGTAACTTATTCTTCTACCGGGAGGGAGACCAACTCTCCCAAGGGGGTGTCGGGTTTCTCGTCCGCAAGTCTCTCGTCAACAACGTGGTCAAAGTCGACAGTGTGTCGGCCAGGGTAGCGTACCTGGTACTCCGAATAACCAAACGGTATTCGTTGAAGGTTATACAGGTATACGCGCCGACATCGGCACACTCAGACGATGAAGTAGAAGCTATGTATGAGGACATATCCGAAGCCATGCATACTTCCGAAACATACTTCACCGTTGTGATGGGAGACTTCAATGCGAAGTTGGGCACAAGGAATAGCGATGAGCTGAGAGTGGGGCCATTTGGATACGGGCAGCGGAACCCTCGAGGACAGAGGCTGGCTGACTTCATGGAGAAGGAGGGACTCTTTATGATGAACTCCTTCTACGAGAAGCGGCCATCCAGGAAGTGGACGTGGATAAGTCCCGACGGTTCCACTAAAAATGAGATAGACTTCATCATGACGACCAAGAAGCACATATTCGATGATGTCTCTGTGATCAGCAAGGTGAAAACCGGTAGCGATCACCGTATTGTTAGAGGCACATTGAATATCAATGTTAAGCTCGAAAGGTCACGTCTGGTGAAGTCTACGCTCCGTCCAAATCCTGTCCAAATCCAAAACCCCGAAGGCTTTCAGCTGGAACTCCAAAATCGCTTCCAGTGCCTAGCCGACTGTAACACAGTGGACGAGCTAAACGACGGGTTGGTGGAAACTGTCCAAGCTGTTGGATCGAAATTCTTTAAGACCCAACGCCGAAAGAAGACTCAAAAGCTCTCAGAAAAAACTCTTGAGCTAATGGCCGACCGGAGCGAAATGAAGCTGCAGTCTTCAGTTGATATGTCAGCCTACGGTGAACTCAATAGACGAATCTGGAGTTCCTTGCGACACGACTTGCGTGCTCTTAGTACTTCACGTATTGAGGCCGCAATTGAGCGGAACCAAGGCTCTAAAGTGTTCGCAAAGGATTCGTCTATTGGGCAACACCAAATGACAAAACTGAAGACCGAAAATGGTAGCGTTATTTCATCCAAGCCTGAGATTCTGAGAGAGATCGAGAACTTCTATGGACAGTTATACACCTCGACACGTAAGCCCGCTACTAACACAGCTCAGGACATCAGAGCCAAGTTAGTCCGACACTATACCGAAGATATCCCGGACGTCAGCCTGTACGAGATTAGAATGGGCCTCAAACAGCTTAAAAACAACAAGGCACCAGGTGAAGATGGAATTACGACCGAACTTCTGAGAGCGGGTGGTAGACCGGTACTTTTAGTCCTCCAGAAGTTATTTAATTCTGTCATCCTTGAAGGTATAACGCCAGAGGCATGGCACAAGAGCGTGGTGGTGCTCTTCTTCAAAAAAGGCGATAACACCTTATTGAAGAACTATAGGCCCATCTCGCTCTTGAGTCATGTGTATAAGCTGTTTTCGAGAGTCATTACGAATCGTCTCGCACGCAGGTTTGATGAATTCCAGCCTCCCGAACAAGCCGGTTTCCGAAAAGGCTTTAGCACCATAGACCACATCCATACGCTGCGCCAGATTATACAGAAGACCGAAGAGTATAATCGGCCGTTATGCCTAGCGTTTGTGGACTATGAGAAAGCCTTCGATTCAATCGAGACTTGGGCGGTGCTGCAGTCCTTGCAGCGATGCCAAATTGACTATAGGTATATCGAAGTTTTGAAGTGTTTGTACAGTAAGGCCACTATGTCAGTCCGACTACAGGACCAGAGTACGGAACAAATTCCATTGCAAAGAGGCGTGAGACAGGGAGACGTTATTTCTCCGAAACTGTTCACAAACGCATTGGAGGATGTTTTCAAGCTCTTGGAGTGGAAAAGATCTGGCATCAACATAAATGGCGAGTACATCACTAACCTTCGTTTTGCCGATGATATAGTCATAATGGCGGAATCGCTCGAGGACCTTAGCACCATGCTCAACGACCTCAGTAGAGTCTCCCAGCAGGTTGGTCTTAAGATGAATATGGACAAGACAAAGATCATGTCTAATGCTCATGTTCCACCTATACCGGTAATTGTTGGGAACGATACTCTCGAAGTTGTCGACAAGTATGTCTACCTAGGACAGATTGTCCAATTAGGTAGGTCCAACTTCGACAAAGAGGTGGCGCGAAGAATCCAACTCGGCTGGGCAGCGTTCGGGAAGCTTCGTCCTATCTTTTCGTCCAAAATACCGCAGAGCCTGAAAACGAAAGTTTTCAATCAGTGTGTGTTGCCAGTGATGACTTATGGAACTGAGACATGGTCTCTTACTGTTGGCCTCATTAGTAAGCTCAAAGTCGCGCAGCGAGCTATGGAGCGAGCTATGCTCGGTGTTTCCCTGCGAGATAAGCTCCGGAACGAGGAGATCCGCAGGAGAACTAAAGTGACCGATATAGCTCTTAGAGTTAGTGAGTTGAAGTGGCAATGGGCAGGCCACATCGCTCGTAGAACTGACAACCGATGGGGAAGAAAGGTTCTCGAGTGGCGACCACGAACCGGAAGACGCAGCGTAGGCCGGCCCCCCACTCGGTGGACCGACGACCTGGTGAAAGCCGCGGGGAGCCGATGGATGCAGGAGGCGAGCAGCCGCTCAAGGTGGCGTGCTCTGGGGGAGGCCTATGTTCAGCAGTGGACGTCTTCAGGCTGTTGATGATGATGATGATGATGCTTGTAAAGTGGCTCATCTGCCACCGCTTTTAGAACAAAAATCCAACGAATTTCAGACGTGTGCTTTTTACTTTAAATTACCACATACGTTATAGGTAATATGAATAACCGTTTGTATCTCACTGCAAGTTAAACGCACATTTTCGTCGTTTCGTTTCGTTTCCTTCTAGTTCCAGTTCCAGTTCCAGTTCTAGTTTTCGTTTCGTTTCGTTTTGGTCGATGTCGATTTTGTTCGCACCAACAACACGGTTTTTCTCTGACGGCACGTGAAAATAAAAAGCCTGCAATACATTTTTCACAAAGTTAATTAACAATACAACTCTATTTTTTTCCTGGCAACTGTGACGAAAAACGTCGTATCACATGCGTGTGCATTGATCACTACACTCTCGGCTCCCATAACGCACTCGCCTGCGGCTCGCACGCATATTACCACCTCGAGTGCAATGATCAACTTTCCACACTTGTATTATAAAATAATGTACTAATTTGTAATAAATTATTTGATTTTGAAACTTGTACTCAATGAATACAGCGGTAGCCCTGGCATTACACGTAGAGTATAATAAACTCCGCACCAATTACAACATAGAACACTGTCGACAGCTACAGATGGCTACAAATATCTGGCTAGAAGCATCTAATAGCCCTCTTGGTCGGCAGTGTCGACACGCACGAGTGCATTACCGAGAAGTGCTCAGGCGCGTGGAAATTAGCCCCTGAAGGGATGAAGCGCGATCTTGCGTGTAGTAAAGCGTTGAGTGTTCCATTCCACGCATTTTTGTTATTGAGTAGTATTAAAATAGGAACTGAGAGATCTAAATTGGACATAAATATTCTTCTTCTTCTTCTGTAGGCAAGGGTCAGCCCTGGTTTCAGACACTTTAGGCCGCCCAAAGGCTTCTTGGTAAAATAACTGGTGTCTCACGACGACAGCTGGGCTCTGAAGCACAGTAGCACTCAGTTGTAAATGGCACTTTTTGTAGTGGTCACCCATCCAAGTAGTGACCGCATTGAACGTTGCTCCTTATTGAGCGGCTAGTTGAGCTTCGC
Organism: Ennomos quercinarius; assembly: GCA_910589525.2. Taxonomy (NCBI): domain Eukaryota; kingdom Metazoa; phylum Arthropoda; class Insecta; order Lepidoptera; family Geometridae; genus Ennomos; species Ennomos quercinarius. The sequence goes on from OU342491.1 coordinate 1,119,738, forward strand.
TATAAGTTCTACATACTACTGTATATTTACATAGTAGGTACCAAATAGGTTGAACAGCAACAAAACCTTAAAAACTCTGCATGGTTGTCATGGAATGGAAAAAAAAAAATTTTAATTTTGATTGTTATGGATGTAAGTGCATGTCTGCATGATAGTTTATTTATCGAGAACAATGGTCTGAGGTGGAATAATCCATTGTAATACCTACTCTATTTATAAACACACGAGATCAAATTTTAAATACCATCCGGCCTTTCATAATGTACAAGTAATAAGAGCTGATTAAAAAGTGATGAAAATGAAATCCAACAATTGTGAGAGACGGTGCAAAATCGGGTGCACGCGGGAGCATTGTGAGTGGGCAGTTGGCACTTGGGCAGGCAATGGGGTCCGCTGGCTGAGCACACTACATCGGGTCGATTTGCACCTGCTTCACAAGCATAAAACAACTTGTGAGCTGACTAAACCCCTACACACACCGCGCATCTTGTACCCAACAAGTAGCGTTGGACACTGCTATCCGACTGTCATTTGTTTGAGAGACAGGAACTGCACCGTGCGCGCGTACCGCGATAAAGACGGTCGGTCGTGCTACAGATAAATTTCAGGCCACATCACTCGCAGATCCAAATAATCGGTATGAAAGGTACACTAGAGTTAGCGTCGACCACGAACCGGAAAGGTGACCAACTAGTCAAAACAGTGAGGAGCCGTTGGATGCAAGAGGAAAGTAACCGTACAAGGGGGCGTTCGAGGGAGGTACTAACACAGTTATAAACGTCTTCCAGCCGGTGTGTTAATGAAATTGTAGTCGCGTGTTTGCCTATGATATTAGTTGAACTACTTTTTTAATGTGTGTAGGGGGTGCTTGTGTATGTGTTACACCATATCGGATGTAAATAGCGCACCTAGCACCCAGCTGCGCGTGCGAGCGTCGCGTCCGTTGCGCACGCATATTAATAGCGCCAGTCGCGGGAGATAGTGACACAATGTGACGATGAATGATTGCTAAACTACTGTGCGCGTGCGCAGATGTAGCTATCGTCTAGCCTTATTATTAACTGTTACTATCATAGCAACTATTGCTAAAAGACACCATAGCTATGGTCTACTCAAATATTTAGGGTGTGTACTGGCCACGCTGACCTATAAGCATTCCAACCAAATGCTCCAGCCCTCTACCAGTAGCATATCCAAAATGCTGGCAATTGCCCCGTTGAATTGCAAATATTACAATGCAAATTCATTGTGCTGAATAAGTGCCAGCATTTAGGTCACGTGCCCTTGTTCCATCAAGACTCTTCCAAGTAGCTTGTTGGTGGTATCGGAGTGTGTAGAATCCATCAATGTTTGACCAAAATATAATGACATGTCTTTTCTTCTGAAGATGAGCACAACATATCAACATATCGTGCCTGATGTGGTTTAGGATGAAGCTCGTTTACCCATATGATTCCCATCCATACCTACTTGGTTGGAGAGACCCAAATTATATCCTAAGAGAATATTATTATACTGATTCCTTACTTTAGCCGCTTAGGATGACAAATGACTCAAAAAACAACCTGCATTGCGGATAGGAGGTACATTTACCTCCTATCCTCCTCCTCCGGATCCTTTATTCATACTCCATCATGTAATTATTTATGATTTTCGTCAGTGATAATCATTTTATTTCCAACAAATACGATAAATAATCCCCGATCATAAAGAAAACCAATTTAAACTACCACGACTGTACGAGCCCTCTCAGGCGTCTGAGCCCACACCCTTCGCGCGATCGCCAGTAACTCCAATGAATCGGCATCTTCAATACTTCACGCTGTGTTACCGCAGGGTTGGTCTAATAGGCAACCAGGTGGCAGGTAGGCGCTTCCCCGAAAGCGCTCATTGTTTCACGCGATTAGGCAACCCTCACAATGCACCTAACGACCTGTTGCCCCAACTCCCCTCAAACCTGTTGGGGTAAATAGTTTTTGATTGTTTGAAGAGGGCACGTTTTCGTAGTCTCTGGAATGTGATAGCTTTAAGATGAGGTAAGTGGTCTTTGTGAAGGTTATAAGATTTAACGACATTTTTTTATTGAAGATTTATCCGCAATTTAGCGACTTGCTTTCCTGAGGGAACTCATACTTTTCTAATTATAAAAATGTATCCCGATGGCATCTAATGATTATCGTGTGTAATATTTAGTCAACCTATTACAATCAAACCTTTCATCGACACGAAATAATTCAGCATGTTTTCCAGAGTTGCTGGTATAAGGAAAAAAAACATAGTATGAACAGGTATTAGTGTATTTCAGAACTAAGAATATAAAATCACCTATTACAAACTCTAGAACCAAAATTCCTATTTTAATATTCTTAAGTACTTAGTTACACTTAATGTTGGCCGTATTAATTTGTAATCTATGAAAACAAAACACTGCTTACAATAGAAAAAACAATTGACTACAACAGTTAACAATAACTCAACACAAGTGAGGTGTGATCGGACCTATATACTTCATTAGAGTAAATTCAATTTGATCCGTGTGTGAAAGTATCATTTCACAGACATGTGCAACATTTAAGCCAGCTTCTCATCACAGCTGTCAATCGGCTGTAAAACTGCTATCGTTTTAACTGAGAAGAGATGCAGTGACACCAATTGATCACCAGCCTTAAACACACTTAATAATTTGTGTAATTCTTTTTTAGCCGTTATAGATTTACGTTTGACCACCAACTTCCCTAATGGTATGCGACATTTTAGCCGAAGATGGAGCACATAAATGTACATCAAAAGCCTGAAGACGCTAAAAATAGCCACTAGTGTCCCGGAGGTCCCCCCAAAGCTTCTTCCCGGTAGCTCAGAAAAGGGGAGGACACTCACGGGAACACGTAGGTAACTAATGGGAAATCCCCACACTAGGCCTCCCCATAAAACACCACTATAGACGCTTATTATAGGGGAGGTTTTGCCGTTATCATTACCATTGACAAGCGGCTTGAAGATAGCAGGTACCTAGGAGAATGCTGCTTCCTATTCCCTGGATATGACCTTAGCCGGCTCTTACGGCACTCACGGGAAGAGGTGGGGTGGTCCTATTCTCACATCGCGCCAGGACCACACGCCCAAATGTAGAAAGTATATAACCTAATCACTCTGGCCTTGAAGACACCCAGATTAATTTTCAGGAAACAGAATATGGCAACGATAAAAGACTAATAAACTGTTATAATAGCTTCCCCTTTCCGCTTACCTCAATTTAAGCGTAGCGCCAATGTCAATCACCTGTCAAACATCTGTCACGGGAACGGACATCATGAATGGCCGTGACACCGCAGTAATGGAGTGAAGCGGTGCAAAGCCAACTTGAGTTAACATCTTCCCATTTCCTGTGGACATGAATTTGATCATGAATAGTTTTGATCCTAACTTTTACCTATAAAAGTGCTAAAAATAGTCTATTTGCAATAAAACTTTTGAATTTTGGTACGAATCCATGTACGTACCTAATATCTATATTATGTATATATCTTATTATATCACTTCACGTTGTGTAGATGATGATACTATCTAACGTCAAGTGATATTACAACAACATTTTCCTGTCTGTCGGCAGTAAAGCTCTAAACTCGAATGATATTCAAATCAAATTGTTCAGAAACTTATAAATCTCTACAAACTATCAGAAGCTTTAATTCATCACCAATTCCTTACGATTTACGTATTCCATAGCGTCTGTCTTCGTAGCCATGTCCATGTTTACATGATCACATCCGACGTTTCCAAACAAAAGTGTACCGGAAGCCCAGCAGACGTATCCCGAACAACACCGAGTTATGGTTTCCCCCGTTGCTACGTTTTGCTCAATGAACCGGTGACTCTGAAGGGGAATAAATAGTACGAAAAACCACAGTCAATTTGCTGAACAGTGGGAGAGCAGAGCTCAATGATTTATGTGATATAAAATTGAACTGAGATGATTCTTTTCGAATTGAAGCAAATAGAAACGTAGTAAGAAAACCGGCGTGTTCAAGAATCACTGACAATGGAAATGTGAATGTTAGCAACCCGCTTGGTCTGCATGGTGGATTCTGACCTATAAATAACGCCCAACAATCAACAATCACATACATAGATCCTAGACCCCCTAACTAACTAGGACTCCTTGTATCTAGGGACCCAGGAACTACGAGGACCATGATCGCACAATACCCAGGCAAAGAACATGTATTTGCGCTTTTTTTTTCTATGCACAAATACTTGCCCTGTCGTGGGAATCGAGCCCGCCGCCTCCGGGTTACGAGCCGACCTGCTCAACCACCACACCACAGAGGCTGTCAAATGACATAATAATTAAGAACCCTACTTTATCTGTTAAATAAAGCCCTGTGTCCCAGCAGTGAGAGCGTAAAGGGAACAAAAAAAAAGTATGCAAGCGAAAGCAGAGCAGTAAATTAATAATAGTATAGCGTCTAAGGAAAACGATACTAAGGAACTACATGAGCATGCCTGGGTACCAGCAAGCATGCGCACCACGGGAAAACTTGTCGTCGCTGTTAGAGTGTGACACATATTTTAGGCGCTACCTACCTAGTCTTGCCACGGCTTTTGACGAGAAAAAGTGTCAAGGATAACTTGTCCACCCAGACTGAAAACAAAACAAGTAGATATACTATATTTTAGTTTTATCTGTGCACAAATACTTTTCCTGTTGCGGGAGCCCGCAGCCTCTGTGTTCTGACCTAACCTGCTCAATCACTACATCACAAAGGCTGTCAAATTTTCAATAGATTCCTTAAACAACACTTGATTTCGACTTTTACCTATGTCGCCATTGTCGCATTTAGAGGAAACCGGAATGAGCCAGAGACGCTGTTCGATTTTATGAAAGGAACGTTTCTTGATTTAACCATATTTTTATTGTTCTCAAGCGTATTCAGTTTGAATTTGTTGTTTTTGCCAATGATGCATGATGTGTGTGTACTTGTCATGCGAGATTGATAAACACAGATACGTGACCGCATCAGCTTGTCATCTGTGTGAAACAAACAGACGGGCACAATGCACATAGTTTTTCTACTACTATTCACTGTGAAAGCACCGAGAACGGGTAAAGAGGGGAGCGGTATTACCAATATAGACTACGCCTTTGTCGCCAGCCTCTATCCGTCATTTACGTCAACGCACTCCCAGCTTTATGCTGATTATTTTAAAGTGCCATTTCAATTACAGCTTCTCGATGAGATGTGATAGAACTGAAGTGAGATAATGAATCACCGGTCACTTACCCGCGGTCGGAAAATAATTTCAATTTTATTTGTTTCAATAAGATAGTGGCTCTGATTTACTGCAGATGGCGCTTTGATGTTGATAAGTCGTGGTAATAAAGTTCGATGATAATTTAACGTTGATTTGAACTAGGACAGAGTTGAGCGTCTCGGTTGCAGTAGCTACTAAACAAACAAACAATGTCAACCAAAAGATTTAGATCATTATTTTGGGGGTGTTTTGTGAACGTCCTCCATACGGCCCTCCAAAAGATAAGTGGGTATATATGCAAGGTCCATTATTATAAATAGGTAATTATAAAGGTAATTAAAATATTTTGTGGAGCTTTCAAATTCTATATTATTGACATAAAAATATCATCTGACATAGATTTTCCTTCGACCGCATCGTCCCTTTAGTTGATAGTTCGAGAGATCTTAGATAATTCTAAGAAAGAGAAAATACAATAGACTTATCACTCATCATCAGGAACTTCAGGAAATCAACTCCTGAACTTTTTTTTGATGCTAAAATGAGCATACGTTTGACAACAACTCACCTGATGGTAAGTGACGAAGTTGTATAAGGTGGAGCACGTTTGCCCATGAGATGCCCATTCACTCTTGACTTAAAAAGACAGGTTATACCCAGGAGGAAACACTGTTGCTGGAAGAGCAACTTGCCTCGTCAATTTAACCTTCTTTCCCTTAACCTTTTTTTAAAGAGAAATCAATTCTACCCTTACCTTGTCTGTATGTATTTGAAATGTGTGTTTTTGTTCACCGGCATCACACACTCTTTGATAAACCTAATGATGTCGTTAGCAGAAAGAATAATCGTTTCATCTATGAATTGTATATGCCTAAACCGCGAGTAAGAGTATTCAGTGACAATGTATACTGCATGGCCATACGTTTATATAATACGTTGCCAGATAGTTACATAAACCTTAACCTCCACGTCTTTAAGTCAAAACTTACTAAATTCCTGCTCGGTGAATGCTCAAACTCAACGAAGGAATTTCTGGAGTATAAATTTAATAAATTGAAATAACTAAACAATAATTGTGACATAGGCATAATCTATATTAATGAAATCTAATTTTCTATGTATACTTTCGACAACTTGCATAAAATATTTAAACACCGGAAACGGTAGAGTGGTGAACTATTAATTTATGTATAACATCTCTATTTACAATATTCTAATAAATAAACATTCATTCATTCATTCTACTTTTTACTGAAATATCATATTATATTAAAATAGTCATTGAAACCTAAATGAAATGCTTTTAACAATTTCAAGGGATTTGTAGCGTATTTATTGGCCAAGAACTAAATCATAGCAATCAGTGCAAATTGTAAAACACTAAGATTTATAGCGCCGCATGTAGACAGAACAATGTTTAAATAGGTTTATTATCCCCAAAAGTATCAATAAAACTAAGAGCTCGGCTCAGTGCAGTTGCGACAGATGGCACACTGTAGAGTAGTCAGTACCTACCTAGTATGCGGGTATTCTGAAATAATAGGAATATGTATTAGCTACGCTCGCGGATTCAACTAATATCTATGTAGATATGTTACATTATCCAACAGCAACTTCATACGTTATAGATCACAGTCATCGTAAGCCTGGAGACGTCCACACTGCTTAACATAGGCCTCCCCATAGAATTTAACCATGCTCGGCTCATATAATTGAGCAGCGCGCGAAGTCGGGTCAATAACACAAATTAAATTCATGGAAATCTAAAGAAAAACTCTCCGCTTACGGAGTAATATTGTAAAAATTTTTTTTTGCTCGTATCTGAGCTCTGTACGATATGCCGAAACTCCCTTCACCGATAGAATACTTCATCGACTACACCCTCTGCCTCTTTATCATTAATGATAGTAAATTAAAAACACGCCGCTGAAAGCTGAAACCATTTAATGCAAGCAATCCGGCACAACTCTGGAAAGAAATCTCAGATCCAGAGCTTCAATTACACATGGAAGCAACAGGGAACGTTACAGTGCTGTCATTCCTCTTTTTTGTGTAACTTCAATCTTTCTGTAATTTGTTGTCATATATGTAGCCGCACAATATCGATTCCCCATTGCGGGATGTCCCAGCTAGTATCCACGATGTAGTGTATTGTTCCCGCCACGAGACAGCTCTATTAATAGAGCACTCGCGGGGAATCGGAACAGGCCGCGGTGATTCACTGTCACATAATGACTAAGTGCACCCTGATTTAAATAAACTTCTAAAATTATTATACTTATTCGAAAGTTTTATTTTATCAGGCGTCGGCAAGTCAAGAGTGAACAAGTAGATTATATTCTAGACAAACAGCACTATTTTAGACTGCGTCATCAATTTCTATAAGGTGAGGTGACATTTGCAACACCAGGGGCGCTGATCATGCGGTTCTTACCCTTGAGGACTGCATTGACACCCTTTTTGAAAGGCTTCAAGTTTTCGAGAGGTTATCGCAATTACTGTAAAATAAATAATCAAGGGAAAAAAATAACGCCACTCATTCCCAGAATGTCAGTTCCAGTTGTTGAGCTTTCTGAATAAAAGCAGCAAGTCGAGTTCACAATCAGAGATTTCTAAGCGTTTTGCTATGCACTTTATAGTGCGAACAGCCAATGAGTGGAACACCTTGCCGGCGTCCTTGTTTCCAGCTAACTATGATCTAGGTGTCTTCAAGACGAGAGTGAACAGGTATCTTCTAGGCAAGCATGTTCCATCGTAGACTGCGTCATCGCTTTCCACCAGGTGAGACAGTGGTCAAATGCTTTGCCTATAAACAATAAAAAAAAAAAAAAAAAAGAGATGTAACGCAATTATTTAGTGAAATCTCATTGGTGAACGTCAGTACGGTAGTAAGTTATTACTTTAAATTCTGTAAGTAAAAATGTGTCTAGAAGACATGAGATCATTTATATGTCACGGGAGCTTAAGTAAAGCCTGTCTTGGCTTTCGGGTCTTTTAAGCCAGAGAGAAGGTAGAGTTCTAGGTTCTAGCAGTAACAACTTACGTTATATATGGACCGACGATGTAGAGCTCTAGCAAAACAGTGACAGGTACATAAAACGTTATATTACTATAAAGTACTAATTAAAATGCCTTTCCAGAAACATAACGGTAAGTAGGCACTTTAAACCAAGACACCCAATATGAGAGAAAGCTCAAAACGTGTATAATTCCTGTAGAGATGTGGCTACGGCCACACGTACGTTAATTAGAGAGGGGCAGGCGTCGATGTAGTCACGGACTCTGACTCCATTACACTCTGTTTGGTCAGCAAACACTCGCCCTTCATACTGGCAGACGGTGCAAGGGGGAAGAGGTGAGCGAGCATGCATAATAAACGTCTTAATATTTTGTTACGAATTCTTCTTCTGTCAATTAATTCTTTATTGTGAAGATCTGAGACGTGAGAGCAACTTTGCCACTTACCTTCTTAGCACTAAGCACACTCGTTGCTAAAGTCGAGAATTTTCCTCAGTGCTGAGGAAAAGTCTCGTTTATCTGGCAATTTATCGCTAGGATTATAATAGAGAAAAGAATATATTACTTCATCATCATCATCAACAGCCTGAAGACATCCACTGCTGAAGATAGGCCTCCCCCAGAGAGCGCCACCTTGAGCGACTGCTCATTTCCTGCATCCATCGGCTCCCCGCGGTTGTCATCAGATCGTCGGTCCACCGAGTGGGGGGCTGGCCGACACTGTGTCTTCCGGTTCGTGGTCGCCACTCAAGAACCTTTCATTCCCACCGTTGTCAGTTCTACGAGCGATGTGGCCTGCCCATTGCCCTTTCAACTTGCTAATTCATTCCTGCTTATTCTTTTTAATACTACTTGTTAGCAATTATCTGAAATGATACCAGTAAACAGTATAAAAGGCTTAAAGCTCTGTTAATTTGGCTGGATCATCAGTGTATAATGTAATGACTTTTATATACATATTTAGCGTATGCATGTACTTTATGTATACTATAGGCAAAGTAGTGGCAGAGTAGTTTGTAGTCTAAGACATCGACACACTTCTAGATATAGCTAAAAGAGCCTGAAAACCTGGCTCACGTTTTTTACATTGGTAGAATAACTGTAATCATCATGAGGTCATCCAAACTGTGTGTGACAATTTACTAAATTGCAGAAGCCTGTGACTTGCACCACACGTGTCATGGCTTGCCCACATACCAGCACCTTGCCACCCGGCGTTGTTTTCTGACCATTACGAATGTTCGTGAGAATTGGACTGCTTACGAAATTGTAGATTAGGACAACTGTTACTGTGTCGATGTAGATAAAGTGCTATCTTGTACAAAGTTTGGAAAATGAAGGGCATCAGTTATGCTGGTCAGTTTGAGGAAGTTTCGTAATAAAGATAAACAGGGACCGGAATAGACTTTCTTTTGTGTTTGAGGTTTTTTAGCGTAACTGGATGATTTAAGATATGATTAGTTTCAAATACTGGTACATGGACATCATGTACCCAATTACCAAAAGGCTACGAGAAGGGAACCGTAAGCACAGAATAACTAATAGTATAGTAGGTGCACTACAGTGTACCTAAATTCTTCTATTTGCCGAATCCGAAATGCAGTTACCAATTATTATGATAACGTAACTATTTTTCAAAGTTCCATATACTGAGACCATTAACGAAGTTCAGTTTAACCCCTGGTTTCTCAAACTCTTGTCCACTTAAAAATACGGAACGCTCATTGGTTGCCTGTTGATACTCGACTGTCCTCAACCAATGAGCGTTCAGTATTTTTAAGTTGACATAAGTATAACTTTAAAAAACGTACGAGAAATCGGGGGTATAGTAGGTATTTCCAATATAGCATCAAATTCAACAGCATCAGTTTTTCCCATAGTGGCACCTAAAAAAAGAATGCGGGTCGAATGCTGTTCGAAAAATAATCATCGCAACAGTTTGATACTTCTGCATTAATTATCACAAAAGCAAAAGTTACCTGAAACTCAGAATAGATATATATATATAGTACACCTGAACTAAGTACTTGTACTTACAAGCTTTCATGTGGATTGTGAATAGTTCGAAAAATAATCAGTCAGGTCTACTATCGAAGGTTTCAATTTATCATAAGCGGGTTTATCGCGGTTGTGTTTAGGAAGGCAACAAAGCCTGCGTTCCTCTCGACTGCCTTGAGACCGTGGCCAACCAATTAGCCAGGAGGGGGGTAATTGGGCCGGAGCAGACCGGTTCCGTGCATGCCGGGGATGTGTGGCATAGCGAGGCTTTGGAGGCGACATTTTTTCTTCAAATCTCATCGAGATATATTCCAACAAATATAGTCCAACAAACTCGAGTTTACCACTGGAGATCGAAATTTATTTGACTATTTAAAACACGGCCGATAAAACAATGACCATCCATCATCATCATCCAAACTAAACAATGTTTTGTCAAAAGAACTTTGATAATTTTTACGTGTTTTTACCACTAACGGAAAAGACATTAGGTCGAAAAAATTGCGGATTTTTTTTTTCTATCCCTTGGCAATGATGAGAGTTATTAAACCTCTTTGTGATGTAGCTGTACTTATGCTTTTTTCATGAACTTCACAGTAATACTACCTTTTTGATTTCGTGTTATTAGACTTCATATTTTGGTACGATAAGCTTTCGAATTGGAGCTACAGGTAAGTGCAAGTAGGTATCATTTTAAGCTAGGTATAATGTTACTAATTTTTTTTGTCATATTGAGTTACTTTTGAGGCTATAAGTAATTATAGAATTAGAATACAAACAAGTGAAAGCATCTTTTAACCTTCATCATTTAATTTCTAATAGGTGGCATGTCATACTATACCTTTACTTTTACATTTTTGTAGTGACACAAAAATGTAAAAGCAAAAGTATGGTATGGCATGAATTTGAAGTAGAATTTGTTTGTCCAAAATCTTTGAAAAATAATGATTATGTAAAGTCAGTTGTTTTTTTACAATAAGTACATAACATAAGCGTAGCGTATTTTAGGAGCGAAGTGATCACTAAACTTATCACCAAAACACAAGTTATTCATATATACATTTCTAAAAATCTAATTATTATTATCTATATTATGTACCTACGTACAATGTTAAAAAGTTATGACTGTTAATATTATTACAAGATTTCATAAATACTTCGCGCAACGTACCCATTAAAACGTCAACAATGTTGATCATGTCCGCAAGCTATAAAAAAACTTGCAAATTATGAATAACGAGACTAGGTATGGAAAATAGCCAGCTGACAATTCTTACCTTGCTTGATTTCAGCAATGCTTTTAACACTGTTGATTTTGATATTCTCCTTTCACTACTTCGCTCAATCAACATATCTCCAACGGTGATTGACTGGTTTCACAGTTATCTGTATGGGCGTCGGCAGCGTGTTCGCATTGAAGAGTCGTTCTCTTCTTGGTGTGACATGAGTGCTGGCGTCCCACAGGGCGGCGTCCTCTCTCCTCTTCTCTTTGCTGTTTTTATTAATTCCATTTCTTACTTCTTAACTTCTTCCTACCATCTCTATGCAGACGATCTCCAAATTTATTCTCAAGCTCCAATCGGCCGCTTAAATGAGTCTGTAGATGTTATTAACGGTGATTTGCGTCGCATTGAATATTGGAGCAAATCTTATGGACTCAAAGTTAATCCGGCGAAAACTCAGGCCATTATTGTTGGTAGCTCAAGGATGGTTTCACGGATTGACTATACCACACTCCCGAAGATACAGTTTGGCGGTGCAACTGTACCCTATAGTACTCAAGTAAAGAATCTTGGGGTTATCATTGACAGTAGTTTGACGTGGGTTCCTCAGCTACAATCTGTGAGTCGTAGGGTATTTGGGGCAGGAGCCTCGCTTAATAGGTTACGTAACTTCTTGCCCACTGCTACCAAAGTTTCGCTTGCACAATCACTCCTACTTCCAATTCTTGATTATGCTGACGCCTGCTACCTTGACCTTACTGAGAACCAACTGAATAAACTTGAGCGTCTTCAAAATTACTGCATACGGTTTATTTTCGGTCTCCGGAAATATGATCATGTCTCACAGTTTCGTTCTAAGCTCAAGTGGCTCCCAATACGTCTTCGCCGGAATACTCATATCTTGACTCTTCTTTATAACATTCTGTTTAACCCATCTACTCCCCAATATTTGAAGTCTCGATTTGATTTTCTTTATCACTCCCATTCCAACTCTATGTCACTTAGGTCATCGGAAAACCTCCTTCTTAAGCCCCCGGTACGTCGTACCACGTTTTACGACCATTCCTTCACAGCCCAGGCGGTACGCCTGTGGAATGAACTCCCTATTACCATACGACGCGCTCAATCACTTTTTGTATTTAAGTCGCAAGTCAAAAATTTCTATTTCTCCAACTTAACTCCTAAATAAACGTTAACTGTTTCCTTTTAACTGTTATAAGTATATATTTATAATTATGTATTAATTATCTATATGTATACATAGATGTATTTATTTTATTGTTATGTTTTATGTATTAAAGTAGGTATATGTAGTACTTATGTATATATTATTTATTTGCACCACCGTCCATGCTCGTAGTGTCTCATATCACTGTCCATCCAAAGGTTGTCTGGAAGAGATCGCTCTTAGCGATAAGACCGCCCATTGTACCTATCTTATTATGCGATTCTTATTTCTATGTTATTATTATTTTGGTGTCAATAAAGAGTTATTGTATTGTTGTATTGTATTGTAACGAGGCAGCCAGCCAACGGAAGAAGGTCGGAAGTACTGACTAATGCAGGAACTGTTTTAACGCGATTCAATAAAGAAAAGAACTGAAAAGAGCAAACATTTCTATTGATCTCTCACTCCCTCTGCAGAAAAACACAATAGTGGAAGAGGGAAAACATTAGTTTCTTGCTTTCGTCAGATTCGTTTCTTCAATGACAAGCGTTAGGTTTATTGCGCAGCATAGTAGGGTTCCAAAATTTAAATAATAAAATTACAAGAGGATTAAAGGATTACGAAGTCCTGGGGAACGGTCTTGGAGGAAACCCTAGTAACTGTTGTTTTTAGCTCGTGTTGTTGGAAGTGGGTTTTGTTCATATAATATAGAGGTTTTTTTTTTATTTTACACTCGTTCAATGTGATTTTAATGTAATCCTTCTTTTATATTTAATTTCTGTTAGACTTTATTTATTTAAAGCGTGAAGTTTCGCTATTCACTTTTCAATCTGTATTGTAGGTTTCATGTCCAAGTACAAATACTCAGATCACAGCGCAGGCATGTGGAACCCTTAAAAATTTGTATTCATAATCAGCTGGAAGACGTTCACTACTGAACACAGGCACCCCCCATAAAACGCCACTTTGGACGCTTATCATAGGGGGGATTTGCTATAATTACCACGCTTGGCAGGTGACTTGGTGATCGCAGCTGTCCATTCCCTGGATATTCCCTTAGCTGGCTTTGACGGCACCCACGAGAAGAGATGGGGTGGTCTTATTCGCAAACCGGGGCGACATGGCTTCAAGAATTTATACTCATTTGCCTATTAACAAGAAAGGAAAAAAGACATACTTACATAATTTGTAAGTATTTCTTTAATTCAGCGTGCAGCCATTTTCTCTCTTAAAATTTCCAAGAATTTAATTGTGTTTTTGATCGGGTTTATTTTTACTAAAAAAGCACACCACCACATTCAGTTACAGCTTCATAACTTTCTCTTTGTTATAATGTTGTATTCAAAGGTCTATAATTATTATTCTTATTTAGAGTCTAGCGAACAAAACCCTACAACCTACAAGGTGCTGGCACATTAATCACTAGTCATGTGTAATTTAATAATTTATGATTTTCCTATTTACAATTTTATATTATGTATTATGGGAATTGACTTGTAACTGAATGTTATTAATAAAGAACTATGAACTATGAACTATAACTTAATGTGTAACTGATCATTTTTTAGTGTTCCATTTATATAAGGCACGGACGTGTGGAGCTAGTTCGTCGTGACCATTGACTATAAATCCAGTTCACCAATGATACAACTTCCCCTCATACGAAAATTAGTAGTGTATTTCAACTACTATTTTCATACAAATCACGGGGACCCGTTGATGTATTTTGTTCCATCCTGCTCTGTCCTTTGTAATTTCGCATAGCTTTGTCTCGTTTTGTTACCTCGTCCCCTGCCCGCGCAGGTGAGTCGTGTTTGTACGAGAAATTATGTTCACGAGCTATCAACGGGCTTTATAATCTTTGGTCGTGACTCATAATATATGGGACATTAGACTGTGAATGTGTAGCGCATTCTATATTTTCCAATTTACCCCTTTTACCTAGGATGATTCGATATCTAGTGATCTCTACGTGATATGTTTTCAGTAGCCTTGAATAATATTATAATCTTTAATTTCAAAACTTCCTTCTACTTTTGATGTCGATTAAAGAAACTGACCTGACAGTTAATCAGTAAACGGATACCTTGTAGTGTCGGTAGCTATTAAACAATTTCCTTATAATTATCAACTATTACAAGCAGCCTTAAAAGGACTAACTGGTAAACCACTTGATTTTACTATTCCGTTGCGTAATATCTAGTTATTCTGTCGGCTTGTTCATAAGTTTTGCCTATTTATCCACGAGCGATAACATCGCGGTAATGTTTAAGCATTACCTGTAAGAATGACTAAATTAGAGTTTTATTAGTACTCCTAAACGCTGATCAAATTCTGATTAAATGGTCTAATTAAATATTTCTTTAGAAAAAATGCCAATTATAAAGTCTCATATATTATAAGTAATCCATTTTTTACTAGGTGGTAGGACTTTTCTGAAAAGTACGTAGGTATCTACCACACCACCGCTTTGCCAGTTATTCTGCCGCCAAGCAGTAGTGTGCAAGCACTACTATGTTCCGGTTTGAAGGGCATTGGTGCTAGTGAAATTACTGGGCAAATGAGACTTTATGATCTGATCACACAGTCTAGTAATCTTATTACTAGACTGTGTGAAGTCTCAGGATGACGTGCGCAGTGCAGTGTCACGCGAAACTATGTTCATTTAGAGTTCCGAGTGATACTGCAATCTGTTATAAGCACAGATTAGAGAAAAAAAACAAGTTACTCTGTGGTTATAGGCCATCAGGCGAACGGCTAGCTCGTCATTCATTTACATTAAAAAAAAATTAAACTTTGCGACTCAAGCGCCCATGAATGCATCTAAGGTGAGTGTGATACCCACCCAGAGAAACTCTCACAGAGATACGAGTATAACTCGCACCACCTGGTGATATTATAAAGTCCCATAAATATTATTTGGTAATCCATTTTATGGAACACTAAAACCTCCATTAACACAGTTATACGTAACCGATATTGTCGTAAAAGAAAGGCAGCTACAAAACGGTGGGCAGTTACCACCATCTTACAAATATTTTTGAAAGTAGTAATCCTTTCTCAATAAAATGAAGTGGTAAAGATATTTTATGACCAGTCACCGAAATCTTCGAGGCGATTTATTGGGAGCTTACAAATTGAATAAATATAAAATAGATCGATTGAAATACTTATTTTTTTTTGTCATTGAATGACGTGACGAACTTAATAGCCCTCAATAACAGTTGCAGTGTCACTCGGAACTCTAGAATATAAAGTTTCGCGTAACACTGCATCACGCACGTCATCCTGAGATATCAACACAGCATAGGTCATTAATAAAGTCGCATTTGCCCAGCAATTTCACTAGCTACGGTGCCCTTACTTCAAATTAATCTATACAATAAATAATCAAAGCATTAAGTTCGCTTTATTTTAGAATGACTCTAACGGGTTATTTTATAATCCGTGCATTTTAATCAATGTTTATCTATTCTATCAATAAAGATTTAATGAAACCCAACGAAACAAACTAAAACTAGATAATTTATGTATTTTATTACCCATGGTGATACTTTAATTACTTTTATTTAAATTAGTAATAAATAAAAAAGTTAAATTAGTATTAACATACAGTTGATCGGAGTTATGGAGATTTTACTTTCACCTACTACTACCCCCCCCCCCCCACCCCCCCCCCCCCCCTACTACCTCCTTTTTTACTATTAACTTTACTTTAGATACGATCCCACTGCCACCGCTTGGAATCACGAGGAAACTCTCTTCAATAAGAGATTTTCATTGATGTGTTCAGGGTGTTTCAGTGCAATTTTAGAGATAAATGCATCCATTAACATAACAAGAGTCCAATATCTATACCATCTGTTTCTTTTTTGATCAACTTTAAAAAAATAGTCGTTTATCAATTCAGATGTATTTTTTATGTTTGTTGCCTTAGAACTCCGTCATTTATAAACTTTGGATTTGGTTTTTTATGTAAATAAATGACGTGACGAGCCAGTCGTTTGCCTGATGTTAAGCGTCACGGCTGCCTATAACAGATAGCAGTATCACTCGGAACTCTAAATTAAAGTATCGCGTGGCACTATGCACTGCGCACGTTATCCTGAGACATCACACGGTATAGTAATAAGATTTCTAGACTGCGAGATCAGATAATAAAGTCTCATTAGCCCAGTAATTTTATTAGCTACAATGCCCTTCAAACCGGAATATAATATTGTTTGCACACTACTGCTTGGCGGCAGAATAATAACTGCCAAAGCGGTGGTGCCTACTTAGACGAACTTTGCAGAAAAGTCCTACCACTTAGATATACATATTTGAAACGTTCTACTTTCAGATTAGTGCGATAGAAATTTCATCAAAATCGGTTCCGCTACTTCAACGGAATTTTTATCAAAATATATCATCTAAGTGAGAAATTAAGGCAGTTAAAGTCGCGCTAACCTTCATTTCGTAAAACCAAGGTAAATAAGTAATTATATACCATGAGTCCTTTGATAACATCACTATCTAGAACAGTAAAAACGACTTTACAAGTAGTATCGAACTAAACTACCTACTTGATTCTAGTAAAACGAAACTACTGAAAGAAATATCAATCACTCGCCTTCGAAGTTTACGATTGTCGACCATTAGGGAGTTGTCCCATCGTAACTCCCCCATAAAAGGTTACTACATAAACCAACGACTACCTAAAGGTTTAAAATATGCTCATTAAAGGCTAATGACATATTTAAGGTCGAAACGCACCGGGCGCTAAATGACGCGTTGAAGTAAGGTCACACATTACACTTACACACATCTTCTGCCAAATTACGTTCACTGCTGAATTCCCTGAATATTCCCTTAGCCAGCGTTTAGCGGTATCGGGAAGAGATGGAGTGGTCCTGTTCTTAAATATGCGGTATATCATCATTATCGTAATGTTTTCATCATAGAGAAAGTTTAAATGACTATTTTTAGTCAGCAACGTAAGCTTTTTTTTTTTGAACGGGCTAATGCTGTTGGTCTCTACCGACCTTTACAGCGTCACCGGGTGGGAGGGCAGGCGCTTCAGGCGCCCAACCATCAAAAGTGGGAGGCAACTAGCACAAGGGCACCTCTGGGGTGCGAGCCTCAGCTTGGGCCGTTGCCGGGATAAGAGGATCGAGAAGGCTACGTCCACTGGAAGAGTGGACCCTATGGAAAGTCGCGACCGTTCTAGCTAACCTACGGGGGGTACGTCAACCTCGCCGGCGGGGTCGGTGTCTGATTGTGTTACGCTGGTATCCTATACCGGTGCCGAAAGCGGTACCTGAGCCAGAAGGGGTAGACTGATCCGGTGATCCTAGCGCAGCCGGCACAACGGCTGCTATAGGATCATCTGGGTCGCTCAAGACGTGTCTTGGGCGGCGACGACGGGGTGCAGCAACGTAAGCTACACACAAAATAGTACATACGAAAAAATTAAAAAAACAAATGCCGATGATTGTCGTTGTTACTAGTGCTAGTGGCGCGCAATATGGCGTCTTTTCCATACAACACGATGTCAAGCTGCCGTAGTGGGGCTTAACCTTTACGGTCTTCCAAAGTGATGTTGATTTAATGCAATACAAGTCTATCATTCAGATGAAAGTTCGGGTTTGAAGCCGGCAGTAAAACGTGTCGTAAACCGTGGACAACGGATAGTTTTGTGTAATCCACAGAAATGGATAGATGACCAACTTGTTTTGCCATCTTTGTAGTTTATATAAAAGTAGCTACATCATCATCATCATCATCAGCCTGAAGACGTCCACTGCTGAACATAGGCCTCCCCCAAAGAGCGCCACTTAGAGCGGCTGCTTGCCTCTTGCATGCATCGGCTCCCCGTGGTTCTGACCAGTTCGTCGGTTCACCTAGTGGGGGCCGGCCTACGCTGCATCTTCCGGTTCGTGGTCGCCACACGAGAACCTTTCTCATCAAATTGCTGCCAGCTACTCCGCGTTATCGTCTCTCCACCTAGTCGGAGAGCGTTCGCGTTCTAACACTACGTTTTCTCACGTTTACCCCAGGGTTGCTAGCTCTGCGGATAATAACATATGGTGATATTATAGTTAGGTATGGTAACATTATTGATGTGATTGCCACTGGCATAATGTTTTTTACAAAATGTATGTGTCATCATAAGTAAGGCTTGATCACCAAAAGCACCTCTGTTAGCTCCCATATAAAAGACATCAACGAGCCCCAAAGCTATTAGTTTTTAAAATCATCTAAAATTAAACGAAATAAGTACACCCTAATTTCACTAAATATGAAATTTTTGCAAATATAATTAGCTCACCCGCCCTGACTTCACACAAAATGTGCAATATTAGATAAGCAAAAAGCTTCAGGTACCTACTTTTTGACGGTTTTGACTTAATAATTATAATAAACACAATATATAAGTAACTAGCGGCTCGCCCCGGCTTCGCACGTGTAGTGGTGTAGGCTATGTTACTCAGGTTAATGTAGCTTTCCAATGGTGAAAGAATTTTTGAAATCGTTTTTGAGTTTATTCATTACAAACATACACACAAAAATACAAATCCTTCCTCTTTATAATAGTGGTGTAGATTATGAATATCACACTTCACACTATTATTATTATTATTATTATTATAATATTATAAAGGCGAAAGTTTGTGTGTATGTGTGTATGTTTGTTACTCTTTCACGCTCTAACAGCTGGACGGATTTGAATGAAATTTGGTATGGAGGTAGCTTATACCCTAGATTAAAACATAGGCTACTTTTTATCCCAATAACGGGAACGGTTCCCGTAGGAACGCGGGTGGAACCGCGGGGCGCTGCTAGTATACAATAAACATGAAAACTGTAATTAGTAAACAGGTAAAAATGGTTAATATAAGTACCTAAAACAAAAATAATAATAATAAAAAAAGGAAAAGTACATAAGTGTACTCTGGAAACTTCCTTTACTGCGAAAGTTTGTATGGTTTTATGTGTTTCATTTTATTTAATAATCATTAATTATTGTGGTTATAAAATGCGAGAATAAGAGTGAAAGTATAATTTTTAATTTGTCATTATTATTATTAGATTATCTTTTGAGATAAGCTCGAAGAAACATATATTATAGGAACGTGGCGAAGAACCTTACTGCAGTGTCACAAAATAAATAAAAATACTGAATGGAGGAGAATGTTATATTTTCCATTTAAATATTCATCCTTTATCAAAACATTTAATCTGTTTTTGGAAGTGTTATCTCCGTGGCTCGTGGCAGATACGGTACAAAGATTTGTTTGGTGCAGAAGGGACAGATAATTATGTGGTTAGCTATATTTTGGGTTATTTATTGGTTGCACAGCGGGGAGCATGATAGTGCAGTAAATTATATTAAAAATAAATTTGAATTTTCGAGACATAATATTAAGAAAATACGACTTCAAGTGGAATTTGTATACTTATCAAAATTTTTATTGAGGAAGTAAGGAAATTGAAATTTATTTTTAATTCTCGCCGTGTCGGGCGTTTTTTTTTAATTCATAGATCCATTATTAACCAGTGGAACGACGAAGCACTTTATTTCAATAGATTTGTTTTTTTTTATTCTATTAATGTTTAACATGGGAGTTTGGTCAAATATTGATTTGCGAATGGAAACTGCACTTGACAAAGGTTTTGACAGCTTCTGTGGTGTGGAGGTTGAGCAGGTCGGCTCATAACCCGGAGGCGGCGGGTTCGATTTCGGCGACAGGACAAGTATTTGTGTGCAGGAAAAAAAACGCAAATACTTGTTCTGTGTGTGGGTGTTGTGGGAGCATGGTCCTCGTAGTTCCAGGGTCCCTAGATATAGGGTCCCTAGATATAGGGGATCCTAATTAGGGTCCTGCTGGGTTAGCATGGATGGTAGACAAAATTGTCTTTCCCCGTTTTACGTCACTTTCTTCATACTTGCTTGGAGTAAAACAGGGGAAAGACAGTTTTGTCTACCGGCCGTGCTAACAGGTTCTATGTATGTGATCGTTGGGCGTTATTATAAAGAGAAGACAAGTATAGGCTATAGGTACTACCAGGTGTACTTTTGAGTCAGATTTTCAAATCTTGATAACCAAAATAAAACTATGTTTAAAGGGGCGTTGTTCACGTATCAAATTACCCCATGGCATGTTATGCATCATGGTCAAAACACGTCTATAGTCTTTGCTTTAGATCCTTAACAATGATTTAAACTATAATATATTAATTTAAAGTATTTTTACAGTAGTTACTCTAAGGGTAGGTTTTTTTATCTGTAGTTAAGGTAACCAATGGTTGAAATTGCTAACAAATTCTAACCAATGGTCAAAATTTGTTAGCGTTTTTAACCATGGTTACTTTAACTACGAATCAAAAAACTCAACCTTAGACACACATTAAATGCTGTAAGTATAATTATAGGACAGATTTCACAAATTATTTATGTATTGTAAATAGTTTAATTGAAGATCACAATGTAAATGTAGCCGTAGCGCTCGGCGATTATAACGCATATATGAATACATTATTTAATGATGAATTAAATAAGTTCTGTACTGAAAATAATTTAATTTATGCTGATTATAAATTTTTAAAAGATAAGGCTAGTGTTTTTACTTACGTTAGCTATGCATATGGCTCTAAGAGTTGGCTAGATCATTGCATCGTGACCCGGCTCGCGTGGTCAGCGCTGTTGAATGTCCGCATAATAGAAGACGTGTTTTGGTCGGACCACAGGCCGCTGGTAGTTGAATTTGATTTTGGTAACATACCCGTAAGTAGAGTAGATCCCTACGTACCTAATCGCGCTAACCCGTTTGTCTGGGGTAAACGTAACGGCCAAAGTATTGATGTATATAAGCATCTTTGTAGTGAGCGTATATCGTTGCTAGACTGGGAACTGTTGCATCATATTAGCAGATGCGAAAACTGTTCAAGCGAATTACATGAAAAGCTACTATGTAAGTTTTATGACGACTTCATAGGTATTCTACAGACCTCTGCCGCTGCAAGTAAAGATCAAAGAAGGGAAAGTCATCGCAAAGCGGTGCCGGGCTGGAACCTACACGTCAAAGTTGCTCACGAAGAAGCTAAGTTACATTACCGTACATGGGTTGAGGCTGGGGCTCCAAGCTCTGGGATACAGTTTGAGGCGATGAAAGAAAGCCGGTCCATTTTTAAAAGTCGCCTTAAATGGTGTCAGAAAAATCAACACCAAATTCTGATAGATCAAATGAGTAGCGCTTGTTCTAATAAAAACTTTTACAAATTTTGGCAAGAAACTGCTAAATTAAGTAAAACAAGAGCTGGAGCCCCCGTCTCGGTCGATGGGGATTGTGATAGCAAGGTCATTGCAGAAAAGTTCAAGCAGAGATTTCTGGTTGCCACTTCCAGCCCTAGTGCTGGGGATCGGAATGGTATCTGCCCTGACGCTGCGGAGGGCAGTGATTTGGTGATGTCTTACACACACATTGATGAGCAACAGATCTTTGATACTGTTAGAAATATGGCAATGGGCAAAGCTGTGGGTCATGACCAGATTGGTGTCGAGCATCTGCGTTTTGGGGGCCCGTGGTTGGTGACATTTTTGTCGGTATTTATTAACTCCTGCCTCAGACATGCGTTTCTGCCTCCGGCACTTACCCGTTCTATTGTGTCGCCGATAATTAAAAGTAAGACCACAAGCGCATCATCGGGTTCTAATTATCGGCCCATTTCGATTGCTACAACGTGCTCCAAGGTCGTTGACTCTGTAATGCTTAAGTTGCTATCAAAGCACATAACTATCGATGACGCTCAGTATGGTTTTAAAAAACATAGTTCAACAGACATGGCTATATTTAGTTTGAAGCAAATAGTTAGTTACTACACATCCAGACAGACAAGGGTATATGCTTGCTTTTTGGATTTAAGTCGGGCGTTTGACCGAGTTGAATATCAGATCCTATGGGGCAAGCTCAGAAGTGTGGGTGTGCCGAGTGACATTGTCAACTTTCTTCGAAGTTGGTATGGCTCGCAGGGTAATGTGGTACGATGGCGTGACACGCTCTCTGATCATTATGTGCTACCGTGTGGGGTGCGACAGGGTGGGCTAACCTCGCCCTTGCTCTTTAACCTCTACATAAATGCACTGATCGAGGAGCTCAATGGAACCGGTATCGGGTGTTCTGTTGGTCAGAAAATTATGAACAATTTGAGTTATGCCGATGACATGGTTCTATTGAGCCCTTCGATTGGTGCTATGAGAATATTGCTCAAGAAATGTGAGGACTACGCTGCGAGCCATAACTTGGTTTATAATTCCGAGAAGTCAGTGGCAATGGTATTTGGGGCCAAACCAAGGGATAAACCCAGCCTTCCGCTCGTTCTCAATAACGAAACTCTGGGGTATGTTGCCTCATTTAGATATCTCGGACATCTAGTGACTGCGGATCTGAGGGACGACCAGGACGTCGACAGAGAACGACGTTCTCTTGCAGTTCGAGCTAATATGCTAAGTAGACGATTTTCAACGTGCTCCCGTGAGGCTAAAGTATTGCTGTTTAAAACTTATTGCACCTGCCTTTATACTTCACAACTATGGTCTCGGTATAAAGTAGAAAGCTACCGCACGTTTAAGGTGCAATACAATGATGCCTATCGTGTAATGTTTCGCCTGCCGCGGTACTGCAGTGCGTCCGCGATGTTCGCCGAAGCCCGCGTACCGGCTCTCGATGCTCTGATTAGACATCGCGTTGCCAGGTTTAGAGATTCTCTCTTTAGATCTGGTAACGTGATGATCGAAATATTAAGAAATCGTTGTCATGGTATTTTGAAATTCTGGTCAGGACTCTTGTCAACGAAAAGTAAATAGTGACCACTTCTTCATTGAATAGTTTTATAATTTTATTTTATTTTTATGTGTAAATGTGTATATATAATGGACCATACTAGTTGTCTAAATAAATAAATATTTGATTTGATTTGATTTGATTTGATATACCTACATTCAATTGCCATTATTACTACTACTGTGTGGTATCAGACATCTAATAACTTAGATGGCTCCAGAGAACAGGTTGCAAGTAAAGCCGAGTGGTATGGTAGCAATCTGATAGCTATCTCACCACCCGCCGATACTAAATTATGTATTAGCTACTCGTCATAATTGCTAGGAAGTTCTCTGCTTAGTTTCATAGGAAACGTAAACTGTCTTGGCATTTAAAGCAGAAAACGCTATTATTAGACATTAAATTAAGTAGGGCTCCTGCACAGTCACGTTCCAATAATTTTCTAGTTAAGCTAGCAGCTAGTTGATGATAATCATTTCTAGGTCTGTGTTTCGTGGCACTGCGGCAAGATGAACTGATTACATACGCATGCTAAGCTATAGTAGGAATAAATAACCGGCCAAGTGCGAGTCGGACTTACGCACGAAGGGTTCCGTACCATTATTATCCCTGCCATCTGGTGTTGAGTAGCAGTACTATTAAAGCAGCGCCATCTATGATTCATCTGGTAAACGAGCAAAAAAATCACGTTTGCTGTATGGGAGCCCCATTAAGTATTTATTTTATCCTGTTTGTTAGTATTTATTGTTATAGCGGCAACAGAAATACATCATCTGTAAACATTTCAACTGTCTAACTATCACGGTTCATGAGATACAGCCTGGTGACAGACAGACAGATAGACAGACAGACAGACAGACGGATGGACAGCGGAGCCTTAGTAATAGGGTCCGTTTTACCCTTTGGGTACGGAACCCTAAAAAACTAGACAGAGCTCAGTGCGTGTCTTATGGGAAAAGCATATTATGTATTCATCAGTGGACCAGAGTAAAGTGGCTCTACGTCTTCTGTCAGAAACACAAATTAAATCTTGACGGAACGTGTAAATTAAAGGTATCTGAGAAATAACAGCCCAAGGACCCCAATTACTTTCATTTCTGATACAATAATTTACTTCCAAGATGTGTTTGTGGGCGGTACCTACAACTTTTTCTGACATTACTTTTACTCCAAGTCGTGGGTGGAAAGGAACATCTTAATTTCAAGATTCTATTGAAATATACCATTGTTTTATGAAATAAATTTTATTTAACGCTCCGGATGGGTCGTATTTTTGCTTGCAC
The DNA here is from genome assembly GCA_910589525.2 of Ennomos quercinarius. Lineage (NCBI taxonomy): Eukaryota > Metazoa > Arthropoda > Insecta > Lepidoptera > Geometridae > Ennomos > Ennomos quercinarius. Next base: position 1,144,504 of record OU342491.1, read on the forward strand.
TCTTTGACATATTTTTTTTTACAGTTAACGCGATACTCCTTGCAGCACATTATCTACACTGGGCTATTATATTGCTTGGCAGGCTTTTCGATTTTTATTTGAAGCCGTCGCACAATTCACTGCGTGCATTGATCAAAAGCATAGAACCACGTACAAAAAAAGCAATAATTTGTTTGTTCGCTACCGTTATCACTGTGATTCGATATACTTAAATGTAACTAACCCCACTCAATACACGCATAAGTATGTAGGTTTACGTTCAAACATATTCACTACATCTTAAAAAGCTTTTAAATTTATCCCCCTTTACAAAGCAGCCCTGCTTGTGCGTCTGGATTATTATGTTTTATCATAATCGTGTGAGAAATGAATGGCTTCCATACAACTGTATGGGAGCAGGGAAGCCATTAGTGAGGCGGGCCCTTTGTCCGAGGAAAAAAGACTATGACACGCCATTATAATGTAGTTAAAGGAAATAAATAAAATTGTATGACGATGAGAGGTTTCTTATTTGTTTTGAGATGTTCAACGTGTTTGTTGAAATATTGACGAGTGATTTGATGCTCATGGTGCTCTCAGAATGATGGGTGTGGGAACGTAGTTGTGTGAAATATTAAAATGACAAGTGAATTTTAGTTATTTAACCTAAAAAAAATTAAATAAATGTAATTAGCTGTTTCTAAATTCAAAACTTTGAGATAAACTATATATCTAAAAACATACCCAATGAAAAACGTTTTTAAGACGTTAATATAATTCAAAATAATATTAAATCAAACTTTGAGAAGATTTGGTTAGGTTAAAGATCTTTAGTTTGCCTCCGAGTTCAGATCTAGAAAACAGTAACAGGTAGGTATATGTTGTATAAAATCTTTTGATAAAATCCATCATAAGGCACTGACGACGAAGAAGCTCTCTAATCCATCTGGCATAGAGGAACCTCAGGGCTCGGCTACGCAAGACCCAAGTGCTTACAGACTTTATCTTGACTTTACCTTGCAATCATATGCATGCAATGCAACTTTTTACAGGGTATTCAGTCAAAAACTAATGTTTTGCAAACGAGTAGTGTTAGTGCATGGTATAAGTACAGGATTTCTAAAAGAAAACTGTGCGTACGACAGGCGAGGGCTTACTAAAACGTGTGCTCATAAAACCATTTAATTAAGCAATTTAACCGAAGAGATATAAATTCAGTTTAGCCATAACTTTAATATTTAACAGCGTCCGTTGACAGGTAAGTTTACTACCACTTTTGTCGGCGACACAATGGGCTGCTAGTAAATGTGGAATGGTGTCGAGGAGCTATTGGCTAGCTTGTGTTACATCCTAGATGTGTCCGGTTGGGATTTATGTTAGGCGGTGTTAAATTGTTAATCTTAGTCGCTGTGGCTGAATAGAAGTCAAAGTTAACTCATTTATTTAGATTTTTTTTAGAATTTGCACAAGGAAAAGTTAGAAATAATAATAAAATATTCTAAGTACTTAAATAAAGAAGAAGTGTAATAGTCAAAATTAACAAGGTGGTACAAAGTTCAATTACATTTTTGAAAGAAAGTACAATCACGAGAGAAAATATTTTCCGTTTAATTTAAGGGCTTGTGCAAGGCCAGCGCGAATTCAAGTCAAAGCCACAGAATAGATGTATAGTACTAGGCCAAAGAGGGGATGAGCCAGGGGCCGAGCGGCAGGGGCGGTCTAAGTTAAACTGGTTCCAACGCGTAATAGTTTAGGTAATTTATTATTACACTGAATATAAAGGGTATTTTAATAATCCGCTATACATAAGCCCTCCATTATATTTAGTTCAACTACTATACAAAGTTTCATGATCTTATTTAAAGTATTCATTGAATAATCGCTGTTTATTTGTACGGTTTGGAGGTAACTTTGTAATTTTTTTCTATCGAGAAAATTTTATTAATTCGTGTTTTCACTATACATTTGCAGTAGCATTAGTCCTGAACTTTACCATATATTAATTTCAAAGTCATTGTTGCAATATTGTTGACAGGATACTGCTTCAAGCTAAGCCGTTTTAAGCAATTTGGCGTTGTATTGGCTCTTAAGCTTAAAATTTATAATTTTCATTTGGAAAGTTTCCTAAGTAGGTAGGTATTTCTGATGATAACAAGGTAGAAACTGTCCGAATAAGTGGATTCATCCAAGTTTCTACCAAAACTGATAAGATAAAAGTATACAGTCACCATCATAATCACAAAACAAACCTCTTACATAAAATGACTGATGCTGCAGTATCTAATAAAGTGTAAGCGGAAACTGTTCTGTAGAAACTGGAGAAGTAGCTGAAGACCAAGCTCAGTGGCCTGGCGTGTTATTAGAAAGACCTAAGGCAGAAGTATAATGAATCAAAGAAGTAGTATGCATCTATAGGTACGTTTATCTACTTCTGCCGTAGGTATTTCTCTTTCGACTCCTTCGCTGGTGGTCTTTGTAACATTTGATTGAATCATCATCATCATCAGTATAGTGAAGATGATGATGATTCAATGATTAACTCGTTTGCGTTACTTCATCAGCCGGAAGACGTCATCTGCTGAATATAGGCTTCCTCCGGGGAAATGTGGCACATTATTCGCAATCTGGTACTGCGTCGCACTCTTATTGCCCAAGACGCGCATTACTATCCCTTTCTTTTGAATGGTTATATATGTATGCGTTGTCACACCACTTTCAAGAAGTAAGTGATTAATCTTTCCTTTATTTACATGCGCCTGGCTAACAAAGGTTACCCGTCCATTGAACAGGCTAACTAACCAGCGATGCATGGAATGCTTTGCTTTCATTACTTTTGCCAAATTCGTCGCATTGACCAAAGTTGCCGTGGCAACCCTGCCGGCGCCTAATATGGCAGGTCTAACGAGCTCCTGATGCCAAATGTGGTGAAGCGACGCTCTCGTCACATATGGACGCTGGTGGACTATTGAATTATTGAATATGAGGACGTAGTTTGCTGGATTCCCACATTCTCGTTTCAGGAATATCGCTAACTTGGCTTGTCCTATAATTTGCTAGTTATGAATTTGGGTCAGAGTTCTTCGGTAGGTATTGTTGTGAGCGGGGAGCCGATGGATGCAGGAGGCAAGCAGCCGCTTAAACTGGCGCATTATCTTATGTTCAGCAGTGGACGTCTTCAGGCTGAAAATGATGATGATTGTTGGGACTCGTGTATAAAATATGTGGTTGTAGGTGTGTCTGGTATCATGAAGGATATGCTATATTGATGTTTATTCTTATGTTAGCTTCTTATTATATTGTAGCACTCTTGTTTAGTTATTACCTTTCACATAAATATAAAAAATATAACACTAACGAGTCATTAGTATTCTAGTCATCTGCGGCTACTTCAATTATTTTCTAACGAGCTATTAGCATTCTAGTCGTCTGCTGCTACTTCAATTATTTTCTTCTAACCCTATAATGGATTGGTAAATACATTCTTATTACCATGTCTAAGCCCAATGCCTTATTCATTCTCCACTTACAAGCGGATCGCCTTTTAAGGCAGCAGAGGACTGCGTACAAAAAGTATCTCTAATGACGTCACAATAACCTCATTATATGAGATGATTTGGCCATTGTTGGGAGGTGATCGAGTTAGTAGTTTGTTTACATGAAGAGATTATTGTATAATGTATGTTTGAGAGTAATCTTACACGACGCTATGAGTGAGTCCCGAAGTGTTTCCTGATAATAGAGGAGAGTGAAAGAAAGAGTGCTGCACCGGCCACTTATATAATGTCAAAAATAAACTACTTATTCATGAACAAAAAACATCTAAACTATCAATATTATAGATCGCATTATTTTTAAAAAGAAAGCTGCGTGTGCACTCTGAAATAAAACAACCGCAAAACAAAACATTTCAACCGCCTTCGTGCCAACCAACAGCAAGCCGACAGTATTACCAGAATTACACCAAATTGTAGACTATTATTAAGAAAGCTTCGGAAAATCCTTAGATACACTATCTACTCATGGGAGCTCTTCGTACTCATTTCTAGGAAACTCAAGTACATCGAACATCAAGATTATCCATCGTATTTTTAACTTATAAAACATATGTCCAAGTACCTCATTTCCTCTCATGATTTCAATTCCGAAAAGCAGGTGTACAATCGTTCCCACCATGTGATTCATTCAGAAACAGGTTTAAGCACACTTTAACCAGAGCTCTGTTCATAACTCACGATTACCCACAATTGGGTTTGTCAAACAGTATCGTTTTATGAGTTTGTGGTAGATACAGAATTGCCGCGAGCATGAGAACAAATTTTACGAGCATTTCGAGCATTTGGATGATATGCTGCTATGTTTCAATGGGATGCAGTGAGAATATCAAGCTGCGTTTGTAAATGAGCTATCAAATTATTTTTTGTAATTTGTAATATTTAGTGCCTCCAACGGTATTTGTTAACGTTATGGAAAGACACGTGTACAGAATTTAGAATTTACAAATAATTAGTTTGCAAGTCTGCCTTTGTTACATGGAACTTTTTCCATGTAACAAAGGCAAAGTACGATAGCGCTCACTTTTAAATAAGTATTACCTTTAGTAGTGGTTACCAGAGCTACAAAAGCGCCTTCTAGAACTTTTAATAATCAATAACTAGGCCATCGTTTGACCACAACCACATCTGAGTTTTATTCTTTACCAAAACATGGTCAGAAAAGAGAGGAATCTACTATGAAGATCACGAATAAGTATCTTGTCACGCATTTCACCATATTCGGTGTGGTCCCGCCACAATAATGACCATCGATTTTATTGCGGTTTTATCTAAATAGTTTTACAGCTGTCAAACGGCGCCGACATCGATCACAAATCAAGGAAGCGACGTCAACCGGCCATTTAATGTGTTTTGAAGGATATATTTGTCACACGCCGTACCGAAGGTGGTCAAAGGGCCGCAGCTCGTAAATTGTTAATGAAACGGCCAAAACGGTTTACGTTTGAGGACCCTCTCAGCAGGGTTGCCACAGGTACTTGTGTGCAGGGATTGTAAAGGTATTGTGTTTGAAGTTGGAGACAATGAGGACATTCCACTCTAGCTGTGTTTAAATATTGATTGTGTATTATGCGTTGAGGTATTTTGCGCGCATAAAGAATTCTTTTCAGTTACCATTGTTTACACAGTAGGTATTTTAGGCGTATACTTCTCAAAACAAACGGTAAATTAAAAAAAACCTGTAAATATTTATGGTTTTTGACCCAACGCGAACGACCATCTCCGTAAAAAGTTTCACAGAATCTTTAAACTTCTCCACTCGTCACATAAGCTAAAATCTATTGTGTGACTCCTGAGTCAGACACAAGAGTGTAGCTTATGTTATGTAGGATCCTGATCTTGTCCTATCAATATCCATTTAATTCGCCACGGTGCCCTTAGAACAGTGGTCGGCAACCTTGCCATCCAAAAGAGCCAAAAATACACAACTACACAATTGAGATTTATTCTAAGAGCCATTTTTTTAACCTAATTTTTTCTTTAGTAGGAGACATTATTACGGAAATAGGTATTTAGGATTAAAAGCACACTCTCGAGCTTGCCTTTATCAGATAAGTCTTAGTTTAAGTAACTGCTTAGGAAGAGATAAAATTTATTTAAAAATATATTTCTACTATCCAATAGCTCTAAATCGACACAAAAATGCTTGAATTTTGTACAAATTTTAAAACAATGGATTCAGAGAAAAAAATATTTTGGGTAAAAAGTATTTTTTTACCTACAAATAGCAGTTGTTACATTTCGGCGTGAGCAATTAGACGGAGATGAATAAAACACATGTTTGCGAGCGCCTCTTTCCTACTATTGTTGCTTTTTATAAATGTGCCCCTTTTTGTAGCCTTGCGTATTAAAAAATGGTTACTTGTCTCTTACAAGGCAAGATAATTACTAATCTGTGTCTGTAACTAAACATTTCGTCGAAGAGCCGCAGCCGAGGAGTCAAAGAGCCGCATGCGGCTCAAGAGCCGCGGTTTGCCGACCACTGCCTTAGAATATCACAACAATGCAACCTCTACGCCCCCAAAACTTTTCAATAGCTTTTCTTTTCTGGTACAGTATGATCAAAAATATAAAATACTTTGCAACAATAGGCTTTGCTCTTTTTTCGAGAACCCATATACATGTGCCGTATGCGTTTGTGTGAGTACCCAGCTAGCCAGACATTGCCGCCGGCGCCGGCGCTTGTAGCAAACTTTGCTTGTACAATGCGTGCGCAAGCGCAGTGTCGGCTGCTGTGTAGCTACTTAGGTGTAGGATATTAGCTCCTTAATTGTATCTTACCTCGTACAGTTATTGGTCTCTCTAAGACTAGAGTTAATACATATTACGAATAGATACCTATTATGCTCATAAGTCTTCGTGCTACACGTTCGCCTGCATCGTCTCATAAGGGTCCTGTATATGTATACCCAAATTCTTTGTCTCGCTTGCGCGTTGCGATATTTTTGAAGATATTATATAACTTCATCATCATCATGATTAACAGCCTGAAGACTTACTTTACCTACGAGGAATCTGGCTAACCTATGTTTTCATGAATATTATGACATTACAAATGTTCAACAAAAATATCATATTAATCCAAAGATTTCGTAAATATAACAGTATCAAAGTTTTTTTCTTCGTACAGGTACTTATTGTTTTTAAGTATGAAAGTTTGGATTATGTGATATTTTTATTGAACATTTGTAATGTTATTCATGAGAACACAGTTTTGCCAGATTTTTTATAAGTAAAATCAGTTATTTAATGCCTTTAAAAATGTCGCAATGCGTGAGCGAGATAGAGGATCCGCGAGTATAGGAGCCTTAACATCAGGGGCCCCATTCTGTATGAAAACACAGATTCCACACGATACAGAAACCACGTCGTTATCGTGTCTTGTTCAAATCGTGTCACAGCAAGGAATCGTCAATTTTTGTATTCTGTATAATCTAAGACACATTGGTGTCGAGCGCGACGGTCTGGTGAAAATCACGGCGAGCCGATGGATGCACGAGGCGAGCAGCCGCTCAAAGTGGCACTCTGTGGGGGAGGCCTATGTTCAGCAGTGGACGTCTTCAAGCTGGATGATGGTGATGATGATGATGAGTTATAGTAAAGGCATATAAAACTAGCCCGGCCCCCCACGGGGTGAACCGACGATCTGGTGATAATCACGTCGAGCCGATGGATGCACGAGGCGAGCAGCCGCTCAAAGTGGCACTCTGTGGGTAAGGCCTATGTTCAGCAGTGGACGTCTTCAAGCTGGATGATGGTGATGATGATGATGATGATGATGATGATGATGAGTTATAGTAAAGGCGTATAAAACTAGCCCGGCCCTCCACAGGGTGGACCGACGATCTGGTGATAATCACGTCGAGCCGATGGATGCACGAGGTGAGCAGCCGCTCAAAGTGGCACTCTGTGGGTAAGGCCTATGTTCAGCAGTGGACGTCTTCAAGCTGGATGATGGTGATGATCATGATGATGAGTTATAGTAAAGGCGTATAAAACTAGCCCGGCCCTCCCCAGGGTGGACCGACGATCTGGTGATAATCACGTCGAGCCGATGGATGCACGAGGCGAGTAGCCGCTCAAAGTGGCACTCTGTGGGTAAGGCCTTTGTTCAGCAGTGGACGTCTTCAAGCTGGATGATGGTGATGATGATGATGATGATGATGATGATGATGAGTTATAGTAAAGGCGTATAAAACTAGCCCGGCCCCCCACAGGGTGGACCGACGATCTGGTGATAATCACGTCGAGCCGATGGATGCACGAGGCGAGCAGCCGCTCAAAGTGGCACTCTGTGGGTAAGGCCTATGTTCAGCAGTGGACGTCTTCAAGCTGGATGATGGTGATGATGATGATGATGAGTTATAGTAAAGGCGTATAAAACTAGCCCGGCCCCCCCCAGGGTGGACCGACGATCTGGTGATAATCACGTCGAGCCGATGGATGCACGAGGCGAGTAGCTGCTCAAAGTGGCACTCTGTGGGTAAGGCCTATTAATTAATATTGGCATAAGTGGTGGTAACTTTTAACGGGTCGATGTTTCGGAACGCGCCTGAGCGGAACATGATTTTTGACAGTTCAAATCGCGCCAATCCCAGTTAATTCCACATTCATTTCGCGCGGTTTCGTTCTCATTTCATAGAGAATAGAGTTTTGCAGATTTCTTATGTAAGACAAGGAATTCGCGTGGTTTCAAAGCAAGGAATCGTAAATTCGTCATACAGAATTAGGGTCCAGGTGAGCTGCAGTCAAACGTTGTCCTATCCGTACATTAAAAAAATAAAGCAATCTACTAAGAAGCTATGACCTTTTTTGAAATAATATGTGGCTAAGATGGCCCCTTATTATTATTTGTCATGGACAATTAAGTCCATTCTCCGGTCGGTTGCACAAAGCATTCTTATAGCGGGCCGGTTCAGGTAGGCGCCGCCGCCGTGGCCCATTTTGGGTTTCTAAGCACCAATTAATTGTAATGGTAGGTGAGAAGTGGAACATTAGAATTAGTTTAGGTAGCGAATCGATTACTGCAGCAAGCTTCGGAAAGTATCTATGCGCATAGCTATGGACGTTAATTTAGAAAGAACATTTTTTTGCGTAGGTATTTGTAAGTAGGTAATAGTTGAATTCAAAAATATCACTTTTTAGAACTCTTGTCTGACGGTCTATCGTCTGTTTGAAAATTCGAATACGCCTGGATAAATGTCGGTAGCTAGGGTACTCTATTCCTCTTTTCTCTATAGACTTTTCCCATAATTTTTCCTACTCTCCTCCTAATCCTTGGATAGGGAAGGGAGAGCGAATGAACGAAGAGGAGAGTAGGAAAAATTATGGTATAAGTCTATAGAGAAAAGACGAATAGAGTGGACTTCCTTGATCCATCAACCGACGGCTGATTAATTTTATAGATAAGCATGTGCAAATCCAGAGTGGGTCAGCTAGTATTATATAACATGTTTTAATCTCGAAATATCTCTGCCAAAAAAAATAAGTAGATTTTTTATAGTAGTAAAGTATTTAATATTTATAGTGATGAAAAACTGGACTATTCCCGCTAGAGATAGTTCCCGGATGCGTGATAACAAATGGTGATTACAGTCGAAGTGAAACCGGTACATCTCGCGGCTATTCATCACCCCGTAATCCCAATCAGACCGCTCCGTCTCTCCATGTAAGCACATCGCATTCTGTCCTCGTAGGTGTACAGCTAGCACGTGAAGTGCTACCTGTAAATTATAATAATACAAATTTAAATAAATATAGATATTTAACTTTATATAAATAATTTTAGATAAGTACTTAGTTTAGATTGAATTAATTTTAGTAATTGTATTTTGTATTTTATTGTTTAGTTTTTAGGCCTAGTTTAGTAATTTTATATGTTTTAAGTTGTTGTGATAATAAACATTATCAACTATTTATTTAATTGTAAAAAAAATAAATATCAGATAGTAAGAAATGGATTTTCAATTTTTTCGATTTTAAACGGACTGGATTTCTGTCTAATATGCTAACGCTATAGGCTCTATTAGGCCTATTTTAACCAAGTTCCCAAACAAATAGAGCAATGTGTATGGTTATTGGCTACTCGTTTCTATCTAAATTAGGGGAGTACTTTTGCCCGCCATAGTACTAGGCCGACCGATATTTTGTTTATTTTATAGAAAATATATTTCCAAAAAGGTTTGGACGATAAAATAAAATCTGATTTTTTTGTTTCATTGATTATTTATAACAGTACAATGAAATGCTAAAAAAATAAAAACTATTTAATATTTTTTTCTGCCTGATGTTCTTTTGTCTTTTTTGACCATTCTCACATACCTTATACCTGTCCATTCTGTTCTCTTATTTTACCCTATACTACTAAGAAGAACGTAACAATGGAATCGAACTGTTTATTCCTCTGCCAACACTACCAGTACCACGGTCCAGCTACGGACGCTTACGTAGATGCGCGGGCGCAGCCGACTTGTATGGAATTAGATCTTAGTCAGGATAGCGGAGTCGTTGATCCTTACCACTCCCTAATGCGATTAGACGTGTAGGGATGACGATTGACGTGGAGGAATCATCTATCAATAGTTGTCTCACAAGATCTGTTTGGGCTTCATTTTTAGTCAATTGAAATGTTAGCTTTACCTACAAGTTTTTTGAGGGTTTCTGGCGTATGATGTTCCTGTAAAAAGTACCTAGTATGACATTTCTAGAATTGTATTTCTAGCATATTAACTGTATTCTGGAATTTAGATGGCATTTCTGGTATTTGAAATTATATCATCATCATAAATCGAAAACGATGCTACCAGATAGCATCGTTTTCGATTTCGGGGCCTTTAATCATGTTCATTTGATAAATTTGAAATGAAAAGAATGAAAGGTTCTAAAATTATAAAACCACTAACAGAACATAAAATTTATCTTCCAACCATATAAACAAGCTAATCAATTAAAGTCCGCTAAGCTGTTGCAAAAAGCAGCGTTTCTATCGATCTCGAGAGATATATCGTCAGTTCTCATCAAAGAGTAAATCAACTAGGTACTTATAACTAAGTATGCGAAGTTATAATTAACTTGACGTTTTCCTCTATAAGTACTATGTATGAGGGATTTAGAAACAGCTTTGAAAATCTTCGTCAGTCACAATAAGAATCTTTCTGAAAATTGATTTGTTCACATTGATTTGTTTTATTTGCTTAATATTTTTTTTATTCTAATTTTGATGTGTAGTGGTGAGTGCCTATTTAAGCAATGTATTGTTTCTTTTAAAGACGTGTGAGTGAATAACGCACCCTGCGCGTCTCAATGCACAATGACCGTACTCGATCCCAATCTCGAAGTTCCATCGAGGGGCTGCCGCAAAAACTGAGGCATCTGCCGTATTTGGCGGTGCCTAATGAGCCTAATGGGCTTGCCTGGACCACGTTCCCACGTGAGGTGACTTTTTGCGATGTCGTCTTTACTTGGCGTCCTTATTTGAGGACGTTGGCTATTCCTGGAGCAAGGTTTGGTTTTTGTAGACTGCATGCCTGTGTTTGTCGTTGGAAGTAACAAGTTCTAACGATTTGCAGTTGTATGGTCTAACTAGGAGTTGATGCGGATGCCAACAGGAGATTAAATAGCTGTTCGTTCGAAAACATTAGCGTCTTTGTTTGGGCATCGAGCAACTGTGGGAATAAGATTATTATTGCAAATATTGCATTGTTGCTACAGTGCTTCTGCTTACTTCAAAAGACTTTAGGGTATCCAGACAACGCATGAAAGCGTTCTAAAAATGCAAGCTCTAAGGCTCTAGCACGTTTGTCTTCCTACGTTTGCCTGTAGATCCGTGATCAGTGATCACAGCTTACGAATTCAAATTACAGAAAATTCTCTAAATTATTGTTGCCATCCATTTTTTCTGATAAGTAGTAAATATTTAGGGTTCCAAATAATGTGCTATTAAGTTTGAATATCGTTACTAATATACGTTTTTTAATGTACGTAAAGTCAACGATTAACTGCAAATCAACTGATGTTAAGCGACGATATGTAGTTGAAGGTGACGCTGACCTGTGAGGAAAGAGGAGCCTATTCACTACGTATACAAATGATTGCTACTTTTAATTCATTGTCATTTGATCAGATGATTTATTATTGTTACAGTGATTTCACCTGTGATTTATCACATACTGTGATTTTTCATTTGCCTAATGAATTAGATCAATAGGGATTGCTGGTGCTTTATGAAATGGAACAGAGATGTGATTTAGGAGCAACCTAGAGAAGTTACGACCTGCTACTAATGGTTAAAAATAAATGGAATGCTACTCTCGGATCTTTAGATAAACAAGATCAAAGTTCACCGCTACATCACAGGCACCGATATTTTATTGAGTACTATAGGTACTTTCCAGGCTAGTTTGTTTACTGAAGCATAAACAAAATGATTATGTTTTCATATTCATCGCTGATGTTACTCTCGTATTATGAAATCTGAAGCCATGATCCATGGGGTGCGATTATCATACTGTGATTTGTAGCAGAGTATGTGACAAAAAGTAGCAGGTGTGACATATGAAAAGAAAATCATATGATTTTCACATGCTCCTTGTGAAATGATTCATGCCTACTATTCACTTTATTCATACATTATGTGTCAGATAAGTTTTCGTTAAATGACCACTGTGTTCATTTCTGTCACTGTTAATTGAATACAAAACGATGTCATTACTTTTCTTGCCTCTACAAAACACAAGTGAAGTGCGAACCTTTGTGGCTACCGCTGCGCGTGCGCCGGCATGCCAAGCTCACATGAGTCACTAACTGCAGTATACCGCAGCCATAGTTTCACTGCACTATTATTCAGGAACAGTGGGCAGTCGTTTGTAGAAGATTATTGATACGCACGGCCCGTTATGCTAGACTATAGAGAAGAGAGTGATGGGATAAAGTTATTGATTGTAAAATTGTTATGGATTGTAAAATTGTTTATTGATTGTAAAATTTAAGTATCGTACGTCAAATTATTTTTGCTTATTGTGTGCCTTGCTGTGGTAATAAGATTTCTACTGTATGACATTTCGAAATATTGTTAATTAATGTCATACTTAGCTTTTAAGCGTTACTTCCTTCGTATGAATAACGTTTTTTATGTTAAGCTTTGTTTATTTCTAATTCAACCAATTATACAGTTACGTTTTAAGTCGTAAAAAAATACTAAATTGAAACAACTTTTTCAAGTCAGATTCAGATTCAGATTCAGATATTTTACTGCTTCCATAGTATACATATAGGTGGAATAAGTATAAAATTGATTAAGTAGGCTCGTGTATTCACACGTTCTTTTCCGCGTTGTATTCCCAAATGAGCACCGAAACAATATATAAATCTGTGCTCTTTTGGGGAATAGTTTAGATGCTCATGAAATTACACTACGAACCAGTACTACTACTACCAGTACTTTACTAGTGTAAAAGATAATCTTTGACAATACCGTGTCTTTAGACAACCTGTACACTACACGCACAGATATCTTAACTAACCTCAACGTTTCGACTAAATTACATTGGTTACCCACTTTAACTTTTGTAATTAGAATTCAAACCGCGAAAGTTAAAAAACACCATTTTTCTCTATTTAAAAATACGACTGTTATATAAGCTCTCGTTAATGTAACTCTTCCATTATTCCAGCTTATCAGCTAGCTTAATCACAATTTCACTCCTTTTTTTGCCCAATGACAAAGGCGAGCTGCAATGCTATGCAAATGAGATGCAGCGTCAGTCAGATGCAGATGGAAATGGCTAGTGGGTAGGTGTCATTGAATACATGGGGTCCTACTACCGTACCTACTCCTAGTACCGCTTATGTTTTCGAAAGTACATTGAGGCCATGGTAGCAAGAAGTAAAAAAAACGGTTTTCGAGTTTCTTGGCCTAGTATCGCATTATATTTGACCAGCCTCAGAGCGCAGTTGACAGTTGCTCTGCCTTATGGACTTGTAGGCTGTGAGTTCGATTCTCACCCAGGACAAACATTAATTGTGTGATGAACATCGATGTTTGTTCTGTTACTGTCTACTGAGTTTGAAATTGGTATAAATAAATCAAGACAAAACACTGGGTAGCTATTAAGTACACTGTTCAATTCTATTGTCTGTATATGACAAAAACTAGGCGAGAAATAGTGAACACTTAGCTGCTCAAACGTATCGTGAAAAGTCAAACGTGTGACTTCAAAATAAACTAAAAATCTTGAATGAGTAACTGAAATCCTTAAATATTGTTTCTTTTTTTGGGATTTCTTACGGTTTGGGTTTCCTGGACATCAGGCTTTATTCTAATGTTGTGTCTACAAGAAATCAAAGTTCGAAACAATGAATTACAAAAAGAGACAATGGTAGGTCCTCAGATCCCATCAACTGCCTGCACATGAATAACAAATCAAATATAACGAACTGGTAAGAACTATAAAATTACGAAGCCCTGAAAAAATACTGCTAAAGAAATGTTTTGAATAGAAACAATAAAAGCTTAGCTATGTTGAAAGAGAAATGATTCAAGCGGTAGAACTACATAGTTAATTAGACAGCTGAATAGATCATGGAGAGATTATAAAATTGGATGAAAACAACTTTAACTGTTTAAAATACTCTTGGAAAAACATTTTTAATTGTTACTACTGTTATGTGATCCAGAAACTGTTACAAATTCAAGATTAAAGTGGATGGAGATGTTTTTTTGTTCATATTAAGTACTTACGCCATACGGCAATATTACGGTGGCAGATATAATGGCAGAACTACTTCTGCCGTAACACAAATCTGTCGTAAAAACTATCTGTTGTATTGTACCAAAGATGAACCAGCGGCTTAAAATTTAGAGCATTAGGTGATACAGTTTGCATAATTACAACAACTCATCAAGTATTAGTGAAGTATTGTGCAAATTTGTGTACTAATTATTAATTGTTTATTGAACTTAACATTGCTAAAGAAGGACTTTATGCTAAAGCGTTGTGGATGACTATTCAAGTATTCACACACAGTATCGCATTCAGGCTGACAATGTCTAGTGTCCTAGAGATGTATCCGTGCATCAAAAATGTAGTTAGAGTAGGATTTTCTAAATCAGCTATTATAACGCAAGCAGTTCATGCGAATAGCAATATGTTAAACTATACTGTATTGTTCCGTAACGAATTGCTGGAAAAGCTCGAATTCCATTTCCCGTGAAATCCAATTACAGCGGCATCTCTATGCAAATTGAATAGTGCGATATCGTCAGGTGTGGCGGAAGAGGCTGCGTGTGGTCCTGGTGGGACATGACCGCAGAAATCTGCGGTCTGGTGACATGCTCGTGTACCGGGTCAGTGACCCTTGTAAAGTTATGTATTATTTTCAAAAGCTACTTCTAAACAATCCGCCCTAACTTCTGGCATTCTGGCAAAGAAACGTTTGGAGATGAATTTGATGTTTGTTTTTTAAGAACTTGATAGATGGTGTATCAGTATCTTTTTCTTTTCAGTATCTATTTTTGGTTCTTTGCATTGACATACACTAGGAACTCTTTAATCAGAACTCCAAAAATTTACCCCCGTTCGGATTCGTGGAGCGTTTGGATTATAGTACACAGAATTTATCGTATTTTTCACAATTTTCAATGTATATTCATCTATAAACGTACCATTTATTAAAGATTTTAAAAGAAGTCCGATGTTTTAGTTAGTTGGTACGTATTTTAGTCTCGCAATTTGCGTAAAAGCATTTTTTCTGGCACAGGAATGTCTACTTGGCTAGCCCATTCTAGGCATGTATTTAGGCGTGGGGTGGGGCGTTCGGATTACAGAGGTGTTCGAGTTAGAGGTGGTTCGGATTAAAGAGGTCTGATGATATTGTCTCTTTGCGTTTGCGTTTGCAGCCACCATTCTGTTAGTTAGTGATATTAAAGTAATTTTATTAAAAGCAAATATAGCAGTTTCTTCAATATACCTAGAAAGTGACTACTACGAGTGAGTACTAATGATATACTTAATATAATTTGCTATCATACTCTTATAATGATATCTGAGCAATGAGCATAATGGAGCAATCGCCAGGTCTACTCTGAAGAATTTGAGAGTGTGCGCGGTTAGACCTTGACTACACTTCTCACATGTTGCCGGGGTCGTTGACCTTTTGTTGCGTTTCTATCTAAGATGCGTTTTGTGCATCGCAATGTGGTTAGTCCTCATAATCTAGCATTGATATACAAATATTTTTCGTTATAGCATTTAGCATTTAGACCTAACCTTAGCCTATGTCGGGGCCGTTGCATCTATCTAACTGAAGTGACAAGATGTTTATTTGACCACGGGGCCGTTGCATCTATCTAACTGAAGTGACAATATGTTTATTTGACCAGCATAGCTAACATAAACTTGTGATTATTGTTTTTAGATATGTATCAATAATAATATTTAAAAAAATGTAATTAATAGGCTAATGAGACTTAATTGATTCACAGTCTTGTAATTAGATTGTGTGATGTCTACCCAGTGATAGGTACTACAATCTGTATTGGGCAGCCGTGACGCTGAACATCAGGTGAACGACTAGCTCGTCACGTCATTTGTTTATATAAAAAATATACTAGACCTAAAGTTGTTTACCACAATTCAAATTTCCTTTAAGTTGCCCTCACAATACCTATATTTTTTGATAGATACGGCCATATTCCTATATAAACTTTCTCGTATCATGCCAGACTGGTTATTGGTTCATTTCCCAGTTACTTTTTTCTCTAATTGGTGGGTTCATTTTACAGATTATTGAGTGTAATGTATAACAGAACGGTTAGGATACTGCCGACTGTCGAGTATATAAGGATGTAGCGACATTCATTTCTTATCAAAAAATAGTTGACGAACGTAATGAAGGAAGCGACCATCAATTGTTTCTTGCAAAGTTGGAACGATAAACAAGTAAAAATAGTTTCTTAGTGCTATTATAAAATTCTAAGCACGCACGTGTTAAACACCACCGTGCTCATGTGTTAGCTTTCAACTGTCAGCTTTCAATCGGCACTTGTTCCGGGTGGTATCAAGTTACCGTTCAGCTATTGTAAACAACTAAGTACAGTGCTTTGAAATGTAGTGTGTTTAAAGTTCTATTGAACTCTACCTATGACTGCATTAGAAGTAAAGAAACTGAAGAATTTGCTCTTGCAGGTTGATGCTTATGGGATGCATGCGATGTTCTTGAACGAGCTGAAGACGTGACTAGGGGTGGGTGTTTTGATCTGTAGTTAAGGTAACCAATGGTTAAAAATGCTAACAAATTCTAACCAATGGTCAAAATTCGTTAGAGTTTTTAACCATTGGTTACCTTAACTACGGGTCAAAAAACCCACCCTTAAACGTGCAGTAAACGCACTGACGACGATGGCACTGAAATAATCAGATCGATCCTAAAAATAGAACCACCCACATGTAAAAAAAAGCATTCGCGTGTAACTGTTAATGTGCATAGGCCTGTGAAGTTCGAAAGAGACCATCATCGTCATCGCCAGATACGTCATAGGCAAACTGAAAATACCATACCGACTGAAAATCGAAAACAAATCTATGCAAGGCTTAAAATTTTAGTAATTTTTGTAGTTAATTTTAGTATAGAAATGGTGCTATTCTTTTATAATCTTGGTATTCTTTGGTGGTGTTTGATCCAGCGATGAATGAATTCATCACGCTCGATCACATTGAGCGCTGCATAGACTTTTCGACACAACCTCGTTGGTGATCGAGAATCAGATACGTGCCGTGACTGTACGAGTACCTGTTGTAGAAAACTCCGGAACGAGGAGATCCGCAGGAGAACTAAAGTGACCGATATAGCTCTTAGAGTTAGTAAGTTGAAATGGCAATGGGCAGGCCACATCGCTCGTAGAACTGACAACCGATGGAGAAGAAAGGTTCTCGAGAGGCGACCACGAACCGGAAGACGCAGCGTAGGTCGGCCCCCACTTGGTGGACCGATGATCTGGTGAAAGCCGCGGGGAGCCGATGGATGCAGGAGGCGAGCAGCCGCTCACGGTGGCGCGCTTTGGGGGAGGCCTATGTTCAGCAGTGGACGTCTTCAGGCTGTTAATGATGATGATAGTAGAAAATATCAGAAGCTTAACTAAAACCGTATCTTCATTAGTATAGGTTCTTCTTGATGTTACCAGCGCCACAGAAGATTTAATATTACAAGGTGTTGATTGATTCAACGCTGAATAATTCATTCACGCTCGGTCACATACAGCGCTGGATCCGCGCGGTGACTAACAAAGTCTACACACAAGACAACAGGCTAAACATACCTACCGTCTAGTTACTGTAGTACAGTAGACTCGGAAGCAGTCATGCAATGTAAACAGTCCCACAAGGAAGCTACTAAGTGCTGCGACGTGTCGACTGGAGGGATGTTTACGTTGCTGCTAATGTCGGTAGCACCTAACCTGCTACAGCCATTGTTTAGGCTATTTTCAGCGTTATTTATTGGTTAGAACTTGCGGTGAGCCGTGTAGTAACTTACTTTAAGTGCAACAAACGCAGTAGGTATGTTTGAAAAATCACGTGTGGACGGCCGGCTAGTCTTTTAAGTTTCTAATATTATTTCCTTTACTGACTCGCCTTATTGAACCTTTGGGTAGACTATAATTTCTACATACAGGTAGAATTAGCATCAACATATTTATGGGAAATTTTCATAAGTCTCTAGCATGGTTATTAACAAACCTTGGATATAGATGCATACAATTAAAATGTTTATGTCCATTTAGTCCATTTACTCAAACTAAACCGAACAGGTTGGAACAGGGAACGAGGAGATCCGCAGAAGAACTAAAGTGACCGATATAGCTCTTAGAGTTAGTAAGTTGAAGTGGCAATGGGCAGGCCACATCGCTCGTAGAACTGACAACCGATGGGGAAGAAAGGTTCTCGAGTGGCGACCACGAACCGGAAGACGCAGCGTAGGCAGGCCCCCCACTCGGTGGACCGACGACCTGGTGAAAGCCGCGGGGAGCCGATGGATGCGGGAGGCGAGCAGCCGCTCAAGGTGGCGTGCTCTGGGGGAGGCCTATGTTCTGCAGTGGACGTCTTCAGGCTGTTAATGATGATGATGATGAAACCGAACAGGTAAGTGTATGTTGTACTTAGTTGTTACATTAGACAATTCAACTACAGTAGGTCAAACATTGGCCTATTTACATGTACAAGAGATGATTTAAGTAGCGTCTGTATTATTGCATCTCCGCTCATGACTTATTAAGCCAATACGAGAGCCACAGATGCAGTCACATTTTTGACAAATATGTTGTGACGTGGAAGGTAACGCGTTTTCTGCACGTTGGTGTCTTATTGTGCGTTTCTTAGCCAGTAGGTATACCTACTGCAAAATATCAAATATTAATTTTATTTGTACGCGCATAATCTCCACTGAAATTCATTCTGTTTACCTTTTCAAATCTGGAACAAAAACTTTCTAGCTACCTTAGAAGACTATAAAAGAAAAGAAGCAGTTCAGTTACAAATTAATTGGAAGCCGCAATCTTTCTCGTTTCAGTTAGTGTAATTATTGATTCCACATTATCCCGTTGGTTTATCACTGATTGTAACATGCCATATCGATGGTCCTTCGCTGCCTGTAATTATAGCTTGTTGTACGCCGGCTGAGGGCTATCATCAACAAGACCCTTGTTAGACCGCCGCGGTCAATGGCTTGTCCAGCTAATGGTAGATCGATCAAAGTGTCACTGTGGGCTTGTAATTGTAATAAGGATTATGGGATAGAGTTGGGTGAGTTAACAGATAAGGGAAGTGAGGCTGCAGTATCTTACTTATAGTAGGTTTATGTAAACGTTAATTAATACTATAAAAAAATATTTTTTTCTCTAATTTAACATCAAGTGTTCACTATTATATGCTGAAGTATTAGTGCTATGTCTAGATGTGAGGACCTTTAATTGGCTTCCTAGCACAAACTTCAAATTTCTAGTGTGAGTAAAACGGTTGGTCTTCCTAACAATAAATAAATAAAAAAAAACAAATTACAAACGAAAAAATGTTATGAAAAAAATGAAAGAGAATGATGAGCATGTAATGTAATATTTATTAGTGACCATGGAAGTGTAAAATCTTATATTAACACTGGACAATTAGAAATAAGTGATGTATAGCCAGTACATTCTTCGAACATTCTCTTAACGGCCAATCTTCTCAAAACGTATATCTTATCAAAATGCAGTTCAAAACAAGCTGTTTGGTCACACACTTCAACAGTTATCCAGCCCCACTCGTTTGGTAATGAAGTGGCCATTACGGAGACGTGGTGGGACTGCTGTGCCACAGGCAATGGAGCAGTTGGTTGACTTGACTTTACAAAGTACTTAGACCAACTACAATACACAGTACTACGGATTTGAAATTTTGAACGAAGACAGCTGTTTTAGGGTTTTCTATTATCATCACCATTTCTGTTTTTCAACATCTTTACAGTGTGGTACCCACTCTACACTTTTTACTTTTGGCTGTAGTTATAGATGGCACGGATGGATCTGCTAATGTTTTAGGTCCTGAAAATATCGTTAGACAAGGAGAGTATGTAGGCCATATTCCACCACGCTTGCCAAGTGCGGGTTAGTGGATAACACCTATTCGTGCATATTGTTTAACCATAACCAACACATATACGTGACCTTCTGTTAGTTTGTACACTGTGTCATGACAAGCGTGAGAGAGTATCCGTTTAACGCAATTTAGGCATATTTCCATTTCTACAGAATGCTACCTCTCCCTGCCTCTGATTTGTTTAGATAAAGTATTATTAGTTGTCTTTCTCTTTTTAACTTATGGCGAAAGATGAGACACACTGTTTGTAAAACACTGACTCAACAACTGATTCTCAGGAAACGGAATATACAACTCACACAGGAAATAATAAAAATACACACAAAATTATAACTTAATTTAAAATGGAATGCGTTTTTGTTCTACTAATTAAAAATATTTCCCAGGTACTTATAGGGTAGCAGATTCGTCTTACCTATATAATACTTGTTTTCAGAAAGAGAAGTGATAAAGTGCATCAGCATCTTAAAAAACAAAATATAATGCCTAAAATTAAAATAAACTGTATATCTACATCTAAAAATATAAATAATAAACCGCGTTTAAGTCGCTGTCTGCGGATAAGATGCCCAAAATATGGTGACATTACCTGGTTGAATGGCCAAACTTAGTCTTTGGCCGAGGTAATATTCAGCTCTTTCGCAACCTTTATCAGCATCACATTCAGCACACAGAGCTAGTGGTTCACCTGGTGTTAAGCGTCACGGCCGCCCATATCAGATCGCAGTGTCACTCGGAAACAACTCGGAACTCTAAGTTAATGTTTCGCGTGACACTGCGCACTGCGCAAGTCACCCTGCGCCATCACACTGTCTAAAAAAGATTTCTAGACTGTGAGATCAGTTCGCAAGTCTCATTTCCCCAGTAATGTCACTAGCTACAATGCCCTTCAAACCGGAACACAGTAGTGTTTGCACACTACTGCTTGGCGGCAGAATAACTGGCAAGCGGTGACATTGCTCATGATCAACGCCAAATTTTTTGTATCCGTGTTTTATCGATATTAAAAAAGAGAAATTAAACTGAAACAAATGACTGCAATCTGTGAAACAAATGCCCGTAATCTGCGGTGATTTCCTCCAGCCAGGTGGTCCACCTGCATGCACCTAAATGAGAGCCTGTCCGTCCAACAGTCCGACCGACCGACAGGCCCCGAGCGCCGACAACTGACCACTTAATTACCGTGATCCAACACACTGATCCAATCTAGTCCTCATGTCCGACTCCGATGTGGTGGGTGGGAATTATTAACAGTGACATGGATTAGATAGGATTTTTAAATAAATTTCAAGCCTTGTGGAGCTAAAAACTATAACATCTGACAGTAGAGAATAGAGATGGTGTTGTAAAATAGAGGTTATAAACATTCACCGATAGCCTTCTACTAGGATGAGTTGAGTAGTCAAAGGCGACTGCCCCTCAAGGCACCAGCTAATACTACAGTTAACTTGTCGCAAGTATTGAAGATCATAAACATAACAACATTTTATCACACACACAATTTCTTAAATTTCATGTGATTTCTCGTCCCGCTGTCAAACTGCCATTGTTGGTCTTGTACATCCTAACTATGATCGAGATGATGGTATTTTGTTTCACTATACCTACATTGAAAAAATGCGTCAGACGTGTTGAGAAAGAGTCTAAATACAGCATGTAACGAGTAAAAGTAACTGACTAGATGCTCAAGGTGACGTTTTATGAATGTGACCTGTCAGGAACAACGACGAAATAGCTAATGTGACGAATAGTCAACATAACCTAAAAAGCGTAGGTTTGGCCACCATTCAGCCATGGGGTGTGAGCTTGGACAAAATTTGTCACACGTAAGCTCACACCTCAATAGTGGTGTGAGCCTCGACTTAAACAGGTAGCTGCCGGAAGGAGAAAGAAGATCTAAGAAACATTAGTTTATTAATTGGAGTTTATCAATTGGAAAAGTTGCACTTAAGGAAAGTTGTGCAAACTAATACTCAACACTAGAAAGTTCAGTTTATTTTTAAGAGTAACACGCCATTCATTACACATTACACACTATTTTTTATATTAATGAATGACGTGACGAGCTGGTCGTTCAACCGACATTAAGCGTCACGGCCACCCAAAACTAGCAGAGCCACTTGACTGCTGATGCAGTACCAGCAAAACCAGCAGTTTGAGGATTAATGTCAGGTTTTACAGTGACGAATAATATGACTACGCTGCACTGCATTCCCTTTGAGGGTTTAGTCGACATCATCATCATCAGCCTGAAGACGTTCACTGCTGAATATAGGCCTTCCCGATACATTGGTACATGGTATAGGGTGGGTTTTTTCATCCGTGGGGTAGGTAACCAATGGTTAAAAATGCTTACAAATTTTAACCAATGGTCAAAATTTCTTAGTTTTTAACCATTTGTTACCTAACTATGGATCAAAAAACACACTCTAAGGGTGGGTTTTTTCACCAATAGTTAAGGTAACCAATGGTTAAAAACTCTAACAAATTATGACCATTGGTTAGAATTTGTGAGAGTTTTTAACCATTGGTTACTTTAACTATTGGTGAAAAAACCCACCCTTAGTCGACATAGGCACAACAATAGCTTTACTTCAATTTATCTAAGAATAGCTTTAATATCAAATAGTATCGGCAAATGGGAGGGCTTTTGCTGAAACGTCAAACAGCAACGAAGACTGTTAAGTGTAAACTGAGCCATCTCATCGCATAATTTGCTACGGTTGAGGTCGTAAAACCTGCGGTTTATATTATGCTTATGAAGTGTTAATAAATACAGCAACAACATCGCTAGTCCGTGAGCGTACTTAGATCTTTTCATATGCAGTTGGTAACAAAATAACTTGGTTACTTCCGCAACGTCTATTGTATTGAGTTTTTTTTCTCCTGCAAAAGTTTGAAAATGTGGTAATCATTCATTATTTTATCATAACAATTACAAACAAGGTAGTTCCCATCTGTTCTACTATTTGTTGTACCAGTAGAAGAAGTAGGAAAAAAAATCATGTCTTTTCTACATGGTCCCTTTACTGTTTCGTGCTAAAAAAATCGAGTCATCTGAAAAGATTTTAGGGTATCATGAAGCCAATTACGACCCCACTGCTGGGGCAGCCAAGTGCGAGTTGGTGGATGACACAAATGTTTTCTTTGTGATTCATAAACTTGCCGGTTTCTTGGGGTTGTTTTTCTTCACCATTGTATGAGCGAGTGCAAGAGCGTAGTCGTCATTCAGCGAAATTGTTATGTGCTGGTTTACTTTTTTGATAGTTTTGTGATAAATCTCATAATAATGTCATATATATATATCTCATATTCTTTAATTAAGAGTTCCGATTGACACTGCAATCTGTTACGGGCGGCCATGACGCTTAACATCAGGCGAACGACTAGCACGTCACGCCAATCATCATCATCATCCTCCTTGCCTTTTCCCATTTGTTATTGGGGTCAGCTCCCAATCTAACCTGTAGCGGCGAGCTACCAGAATTACACGAGCGACTGCCATCTGACGTCGCAACCCATAAGGAACCAGTGACAGGGATGGATAGATCAGGCGTCAGATTCTACAAATAAATAAATTATTTCATTTCATTTCATTTAATTTCTATCATCATGCGTCTGACTACCCGTAACGATTGCCATAGATGTTCTTATGACAACCGGGACCGACAGCTTAATGTGCTCTCAGAGGCACGGAGCGATGGCATCACAAACTGCACATAACTTACTAGACAAGCCATTGGTGCAGGACCGAAGATCAAACCCGGTGCCGTAAGATTGCATCGCTCTCGTCATTCCAATCATTAACATAAAAAATATCATCGTTAACGGCACCAGAGCCATTCATGCAGACCAAGAAACCTACCTAAAAGTGCAAAATAATTATTCATATAATTATTAATTATTTGGTTATTCTTTTATTCAAGAGTTAAGTATATCT
This sequence comes from Ennomos quercinarius, assembly GCA_910589525.2. Lineage (NCBI taxonomy): Eukaryota > Metazoa > Arthropoda > Insecta > Lepidoptera > Geometridae > Ennomos > Ennomos quercinarius. Next base: position 1,168,599 of record OU342491.1, read on the forward strand.
ACATCATATTTTATTACTTCCGTAATGAAATGTCTTGCAAACCTACTATTCCTGTGTATTCAGTGTGGCGTATGCTGCTAACTTTATAGCCAAGCGACCATGTCCAGTGGACATTACCAACTGTGCTAATGGTGAAAATCAAAGTAAACTCCGCCGCCAATAACTTTGTTTTCTGTGCATCAAATTGCAGTTGAAAATTATTATTTTACTGTTACTTTAGGTATTCCAGATTTAGATTCGTTCCGGGTTTCAGTATAAAATATAATAAACCTACTCCATAACAGTTGTCATTGCGATTCTTGAAGTTTAAATTATTGTTCTGTGTTTAATTTGTTTCTATTTGTCATGGTGAAAGTAATTATAGTTTTCTATGAAACGACATGTTTTATACCTAGATGCCGATATCTAAAAAATGATTGATAGATTAACAGTGGTATTCATAGTCAACGGGTGAACAAACTCCCAAAATCCATCATTCAACTTTCACGTAGAGGTTAAATGTTGAATCGTTCTTCTTACACTTTCATAAACAATCGCTGGAGAGACCCCTAACTAAATGGCAGTTCAATACATATTTTTTCTCTAATCTGTGCATTTCAATCTATGAAAATTTTCGCGGGTGTCATTTTGACATGATTTTGACTCGGCTTTTGAATTTTGATAGATAATATAACGCGGGAACGGGCCTCTCGTAACCATGGCCCGAGTGGGACGATCGGTTGTCATGGTTACGAGAGGCCCGTTCCCGCGTTATATCCATAATTTAATTCACTTTCATTATCTTACACTATAATTATTATTTATAGAAAAGTTAATAAGATAAAAAAAAACTTTATTAGTTCACACAGGTTGTAAGGGACATCAACTTGTAGTGTTAAGTGTAGTAAAAAAAAATTGGTTTGTATTAAGTACAAGTTATTGTGTATTTACATTACGAATATATAGCTTCGGCACTGATATAATTCGCATTTCATTTAAGGCTTCATCGGTCATTCATCATTTATGAGATCCAAGTCACCATCTACTTCCATATTTATGAAAATCACAACACAACACTTACAAAATAATAAAAAGTAGCACGTTATCAAGCAAGGGGACCGTTTGGTTGACGAAATTCGGACAATCAGCATCCATCCCCTGACAATGTCAAATTAGGGGTTACTTTTGTTTATGAAATGCATAAAACTAGAATTCGCTACTCAGCGCCTGAATCATCCCCTAGAGGAGCCCCCGACTTGACTATGAATTCCAGTGTAAATCTATCAATCATTTTCTTAATAAAAGTTTTCAGAATAAAACTATCAATCGAAACATTAAATTTTAATGTTTCGATTGATGGGTCTGAATCATTTGCAATCTTTTGACATTTTGTTTTTGTTGGCACAGATTACTGAATATGTTACTATGTAAGTACTAGTGAGAAATGCGAACGACGCGAAGCTGTCAAGAATTAACATAAAAGCAATTAAGCCGCCTGCTATTACTCTATCTCAATTGATCGCACACTAATCGTCACTGACATTGAGAGCACTCCACATGAGATGAGTTTTAAAAGTCCGGTGCTATCCAGCCGCCCGCACGGATGGAACCCGACCATGCCTGCACACGAGCTAGTTTCTACGCGTTTCGATACTCCGAAGACACGGTGTGCAACGGTGCTTGCGACGGCCACTGTCTTTAATGCCAGCTTCGTATGAACAGCTTCTAAAAGACTGACTGCCGGTTAGGAACCGCATCGCGTTCATACCGTCTCACTCTCATGTGAATATGCTCTTATAACAACTCATGCCTAAGCTGTACCAATCTATTTAACATTCCCGCGCGCTATCTATCCTATGAGGTAACCAAAATCTATACTGTGCCTCTAAAACGTTGATAGGAATAAATAAAGTGATCGTGAACGAGAGTTGAGCGTTGAAACTTACATGGATACAAGTTACAAGGGAACATTTTATTTTGTTTCATGACAATGACAAGTCTGCTCAGGGTCTGAGAATGTTTGCGTGGGCATAGTTTATTTATATGTGGAGCTTCGGTGCTGATGTTGTCAGTGTTGCAGCTGAATTTATGAAGATTAGAAGACTGATGGTGCATACGGCAAAATGTCGCAATGGTTTATTTCATGATGGTCAATTAATGATAGTATATGTTTCGATGGAGTATACTTGGTTGTATAACCAAGCATCATTCAGGAAGAGGTCGTTGCTCAAGCGCGATTCATGGGTAAGCTTCCGCTGTGATGACTAGTACCAGCACAGTCACCAGGCTGTGCTGGTATTGGTCATTGATTTCCTAGACGAATCAGTTGTAATGTGGTAGGTTCCTGGTTTTCCAAAGATTTTTGGGTGTCATTTTCAAGAGCCTAATTCCATATTTTATGCGAGTCTTTTCACGATACATCAACGTTTCGGATCCTGGATTAAAACTACAAATGTGCTAATGAAACATATTAGCGAGGCTTGTATGGTAAACTTGTAACGTCTATCAACAGGCTCCAAACAACTTGTCAGAGATAGCCTGCGGTGCGGGGCGATAATTTATTCGTGATTGCACGAGAATGCGAGCTTGCTGTGAATATTACCGCATGCATCGAGGAATAGCTCGGATTAACGAGTTGTTGGGGTTAGATCAAAGGGCGAATTGTTTTATGTTTTCATGTGTGTTTGTTTCGAATGTGTACCTAGCTGTAGACTATGGTGGTCCTCTGCATTTTAATTTATTGGTATATTTATGTCGCTTGTTGTTTATGGATTTTTGCGGGTGAGAAAACTGTACTTAACTTCTACCGTGATATTTAAACGTATTTCCTGTCATCGGTAATTCGAATGCTTCTAAAAGTTAAAAACAATTTTTTCTCCTAAAATATGGGAAACGACAGTCAATTTATAAGCTTCTTACCAATTTTATTAAACGCTCGCAGTGTGAAACAATTTATTGGCTATTAGATATGATTTCATGTGGTTTTTGATAGAAATGTAATGGGATTTTGGGGAAATTGAAATATAAATTCGGATCAGGGTCATTAGTTTTCGAAGAGTTTGAATTAACTATGAATTAGGTAACTTTAAACGATCGCTGACAATAGTCAGAGAAAAGTGAATGGAATGAGAATGGTAATCGAACAGAGCGGTGGTGAACAGCTGTTGCAGGTAGCATAAGTCACCTCCGCTGTGATCGATTACGTAGAAACATAGTGTGTCTAAACCTAGGACTCCAAGTTCACTTTTGAAAAGTTTGCTTGCACAATTAAACACGAAAATTTCAGAACAACTAATTAGAATAAAAGCCTAGGTCACGTCTTCTGACTGATGCTGTTAGAAAATATACATTACTACTTATAATTAACCAAAGCTTTTCCCTTGTCTTCAGGTCGAGCCCTGTTGGACCGGTTGACAAGCACGACGCTGAGCGAAGTGTCTGTGGCGAGCGAAACGAGTGGCAGTCTGCTGCCCGCTCCGCTCGATGTTGCTCCGTACTCGTTGATCAGTGCAAACGCGACCTGTGGTGCTGATGGCGCTGAAGAATATTGCAGAGAAACGCCGGGGAAGTAAGTTGGGTTACCCTTCTTCTATTTGCATCATCATGATCTGCCTGCAGACGTAAACTGGTGAACATAGGCGTACCCCACAGAGCACTACCTTGAGCGGCTGCTCGCCTCCTGCATCCATCGGCTCCCTAGTGGAGGGCCGGCCTACGCTGCGTCGTCTATCTGCATATTTTCCCTTATTTTAGGAGATCTCGATCACTTACTATCAGATGTAGTTCCCAATCCAGATCCACCTTTCTTACAGCAAGTCATGAGATGTGATCAAAATTTACACTAAAAAGAATCCTCTTTTAATCTCCTTTTTAGTTTTCGTGCGCTAACATAAGCTCTTTTGGATAAAAGAGCTTATGTTAGCGCACGAAAACTAAAGAGCTTGATAATTAGGTTTACTATTTGCTACATATTTCATACTAAGTAAACACAAATGTCGTGTGATATCCTCATTTAATCCATACACATACTTACATCTATACTAAATGTATCTGACTCCTAATATGTGATACATCATTGGCGAGCCATAGTCTTCTCCTTCTGGTGTGATGTGTTTTTTATCTTTCCTGTAGTCACTGTTGCAAGACAGATCCTAAATATGTCTCCAACTTTCCACAGACGAGGTGTAGTCTGCGACGTGTGTGAGGGTCTAGAAGGCTCTTCATCTAGGAGACATCCAGCATCACACGCAGTGGACGGTGACACTAGCACCTGGTGGCAGAGCCCATCGCTAGCAGCTGGAGAAGACTTCCAGCATGCAGAACTAGTAGCTGTATTACCTGACGTAAGTCGTACATTCTATTGTTTGCGTTTTTTATAGATTTACTTGAAACAGTGAAAACAGTAGACGGGGGTGGCAAGGATTGTATGATTTTAAATAGATACCTACTTAGTTTTAAATCTAAAGTAAAGAAATATAAATACGAAGAGATAAAGAAAAGAAAGAGAAGGGCGCGAGAGAGAAAGAGAGAGAGAGAGAGGTCAAAACATTTCTACTAATAGAAATCTATCTACCATTCCGACTCAATGCCAAGAAAATTGAGCAGACTGATATAATGATGACCTTTGTGTCTTCGGGCGGCGTAAAAATTCTGACACCAGGGCTGACCAATTGCCTACACGAGAAGAAGAAGAAGAAGAAGAAGTGCCACTATAATAAGAAGTAGCTAATGAAAGACGTGTTGGAAACATACATTTGGTTTGATTTACGTACCTACATAAGTAACTATTTCTGCAATATGTCAAACCATTAGCGCGCACACTGCAATGTAATATGAACTCGTATGAAACCTGACACTTAGCTTTAAGTTTGTGGTGTACGTAACTTAAACCATGCTTAAACTTAATTACTTATTCTAACGGTTTAGAACATTCTTGGTTAGGATAAGATAAGTTAAACGCATCAGCATTTAATTTTAGATGGAGTGGTGAAATAAAACTTTATGGCCTTTCTTTCTGTTTTCAATGAAGTTCTTAGGAAACTGGCTGAAACAATCATGATGGGTAACGTAGTAGATAAAATCTAAAAAGACTTCAGAGATATGCTAACTCACATGCCTTGTAAGTATTGTTCCTATGGTTTCGAAACAACGCAGATTTACTATTTTTCAGAGCTCAAGCTATTCATGATCAAGGTATACAATACCATGCAATTCGCCTAGAAAAACAATTGATGACTTTCCAAGTGGTAATGATAAAATTTTGGCTCTAAAATTAGATCTACGGTTGACCAAGCGAACGAAGTGAGTGAAAGTCTCTGCTTCTACTCGCCAAATTTTCTTTTCTCTGTCCAGATGTACGTACTGGCGTACAAGGGCCGTACTGTGACCTCTTAGCGCGATTCAAATGACGACCTAAACTGAACCGCTACCGTACAATTTGTATTGTAGCGGTTCAGTTTAGGTCGTCATTTGAATCGCGCTAAGAAGTCACAGTACGGCCCCAGGTCGCATTTTTCAACGAATTTTGGTAAAACTTGGTTCGTTAAGCGCCACGGCTATCCATAAAAGAATACAGTATGACTCGATTAGTTGGAATGTTATTATAGGTGCATTTATTAAGTCTTCTCACCTCGACCAAATTAGGTAGTAAACAGCTAGTAAAACAGCATTTCATTTGTTTCGACCAAATGTGTAGATACCTAAGCACGCGCCATAACGAGCTAGTTCCTCGTCTACTTTTTATTCAAACGCACGTCCATAAATCCGTGTTGCAAGTGCAATCACTCAGACGCAACAAGCTTTCTTGTCTGGTTAGACATGCTTGTAAATTACTCAGGCATAGGAGACCGGTAGCTGTTTGTCGTGAGTGACCATTTTAGGTGGACCAGACTCGCCTACGCGATTAAAACACCGAAAACGTGATTTTATTCATATTTGTTGCGTGCCGTTGTGTCATTTTTAGGGTTCCCTACCCAAAGGGTAAAACGAACCCTATTACTAAGGCTCCGCTGTTTGTCTGTCTGTCCGTCTATCACCAGGCTGTATCTCATGAACCGTGATAGTTAGACAGTTGAACTTTTCACAGATGATGTATTTATGGTGCTGCTATAACAACAAATACTAAAAAACAGAATGAAATAAATATTTAAGGGGGCTCCCATACAACAAACGTGATTTTTTGCTCGCTTTTATAGATAATGGTGCGGAACCCTTCGTGCGCGAGTCCGATTCGCACTTGGCCAGTTTTTGCTTCGTTTGATAACTTGCTAATAGTGCTAATTAGGTACATTCTTCTTCAAGTTCTGCGTAAACAGAATTTGATAAAAGATAAAACTGACATGCATTTCTCTTTTCTTTATGCTCAGGGCACGTAATAATTGTCGTTTTTAATATTTTTACTATTAAACATTAACGTATTTTATTTTCTTAATCAGTTATGGTTAATTTAAAATGATTGGACTGATTTTAATGTATAGGCTAGATATAGCTACTCGACGCCAGATGGCGCCTGGCGCCACTGAAATTGGTTTATGCATTAATCTAGCTTGACTATTCAATGAGGTGGACACCATCTGCATTTATCGGACATTATTGAGTCTATTCATTTAGATTTCAACAACAATATAAGCGTTTATGATTACAGAGTAGGTATAGTCGAATAATAATAATGAAACAGGTTACAAATAAAAATGATTTTCCTGCAACAAAACAACATAGGTACCTACCTACTTACAATAAAACAATTTTTCAACAGCGTAGTGGCTAATTCTGGGAAACATGTCGTTGTCGAGCCAATTAAAGATATCTCTTCGATACTTATCTAGGTACCTCTTGTTTTTTTTAGTGTCAAACAAGTGACAATGACCCACGTGATGGTGATGGATTATCAGTACCTACCGCTCTTGCATTTATCACACCAAGTTTAAGATAGCCTGTGTTTTGATAGACAAGCATAATCACCAAAAGCGTATAATACTAAGCCAGCAAAATGGTCAGATGTTGTGAAAAAGGCTGCCGATGGTACCTTGTAGCGAGCGGTAGAGGCGGTCTAAGTTAGAATGGTTCCAATGCAATAATTTAGGTAATTTATTATTACACTGAGTATAATGGATATTTTAAAAAACCACTATACATAAGCCCTTCATTATATTTAATTTAACTACTGCACAAAGTTTCATGACATTATTTAAAGTATTCATTGTATAATCGCGGTTTATTTGTACGGTTTGGAGGTAATTTTGTAATTTTTTCTATGGAGAAAAGTTTATTAATTCGTGTTTTCACTGTACATACATTAGCATTAGTCCTGAATTTTACTATAATTATTCGTTTCAAAGTCATTGTTGCAATATTGTTGACAGGACATGGCCTCACGCTAAGCTGTTTTAAGCATTTTGGCGTTGTATAGACTCTTAACTCCCTATTTTACCCGCTACTAATAAAATAAATAAAACAATAAAGACTATTATCTCCACCAAGGAATACGTACTTAAATTAACTATAACTTATTTTCATGCTAAAACATGTTACGAAACAAAATTACGACGCGATGATTCATTTCGTTATCAGAGTTATTGCCGTTATTAATGTTTCACTTTTATTTAAACACATCGATAAACATTATTAAGTACTAAATGTTGATCTAACGTATTCGATGAGTCACGTATCAACTCCTCACCGACACTTGTGATATCCTATTGATAGAAGGGTATTTTGGATCTTATCAAAGAGTTGAAATGAATCACCCTGAACTTGAATCATTGGATAATTACACCCATGGATCTAATGCCAAGGTAATTTTTGATACTGACGATGACGAGTATTTAAATATTCTATCAGTTAGGTTATCTGGTTTCCATAGTTACAACCTGACCTTAATTTGTGACTAGATTTTTTATCATAGATAGGCATGCTTGCCTATAAGGCCCCATACACGTTCAATTTTATTGATCAATAAAATTGACGAGACCACTTCCGTCAATGTTTTCTCCATACCTACTGTAAACCGAAATACATTGACCAATACTAACCCTACACGATCAGTAAAATTGGTCAATCTCAAAGATTGATCAATAAAATTGTACGTGTATGGAGGGTCTAGGATACCGGTTCAGCCTAGCCTTAAAAACTCCCAGATTCAATTTGTCAGGAAACAATGACGCTGGAAGGTGTTCCATTCCTTCTAGATCGTGCTGTGTTGATTTGTATAATATTCTTGTCCCAATTTAAAAGGCTTCATTACAAAAATGGCGATCAACCACGAGTCACGATCAAAACATTGCCAGTTTTTCTCTTTATTGTTATAAGTATTTTAAGTGCAATAACTGCATATACGTGACACCCGGCGTTTATCGCGTATTTATGGGGTTTTAAGCTCTATTAACACGGCAATTTGAGTGTCGCAATCAAATATATTGCAGGCTGGCTGTTGCAACGCTAAGCGACGCTTAATAAATGATTACTGTTGGTTTACTTCTGATGATTATAATGAATGAATGAATGATTGAATGAATGAATGATTGAATGAATGAATGATTGAATGAATGAATGATTTGTTTATGAATTTACAAACATCTCTTATAAATATAATAATTTGCAAAGTGTTGCTAGTCCAAAAGTGGTACCCCACCTTGGTACCCAAACTAGGATTAACCTGTAGAATGGTGTACCAATTACTATGCATTGGCATGTAGATTAGTAGATGTTGAAAGTTGAGATTTTGAGATAGGTATAGGATGACGTGCGCACGCGCAGTGCAGTGGATTGTTCGGTATAGGATAGATTCGTAATAAAGCAGATTCTCTATTCGACAGATTTGGGCAGATTTTTGGATTCGACTAATTAGTTATACTTACTCACATTACTTTATACTACAATAAATAATTATATGCACATACCTAATACATTACTGGTTTTTCAGTAGATAAATCAACGGTAAGCTAAGAACAATTTCTAACAGTCTTCAAAAATCCTAATAATTATCTAAAGCACAGTCACCCTACAGTCGCATGCGCATCGAATTTATCGTCCACAGATAAGCTCGCTCTAGTCCGCTCGGCCGATGGAAGCGTACCCTTAACGCACCGCTAATAGCTACCAGTGAGATACCGGCATTATTGATGAACTATGCGATCTTCTAAATAGGTTTAGGGCTATTTACTTTGTTGATGGTTTTATCTTACTTTTATCGGCCAATTGATTCCCGTTTTAGTTGGTTGCTTATGGCTTTTCAGGGTTCCGTACCCAAAGGGTCAAAACGAGACCCTATTATTACTAAGCCTCACACACAGCCGGCACAGAATTTATAAAAGTACTACCTACCTCCGGTATCTGTCTGTCTGTCCGAACTTGGTCCGAACTATAAACGGCTGTATATTTTGATCCGTGAAAGTAGCCCGTTGAAATTTTCACTGACTATTACAGCGGATTACGTAACTAATAATAAAAAATCGAATAGGAACAATTACGGGAGGTCATAGGCATTCCCATATTTTTTCCATTAAATACAACATAATAAAAAACAGGTTAAGGATTTCTTGTCTATACAAGAAGTTCTTTTTTAACGGGTTCCGTTTTTTTTTCACAATGTATTTCTCGGTCTACCTCAAACATGGTACGATTATGGTGCATATGGGTACTGTAGCATAACAATAACACTTAAAACCGGCCAAGTGCGAGTTAGACTTGCGATAAAGGTTTTCAATCACTATTAATTTTAGAGAGCGATTTCTAACTGTGTAGAAACGGAACCCTCGGTCAGCGAGTCTGACTCGTACTTAGCCGGCTTTATTTTGTTATGGTAGCTGTGCCGTGTGTTTAGTACTGAAGTTATGGGTCCATTAAGTACATTACTACATTTTATAGACGCAAAAGTTTAGTTTTCGTCATGTTAGAGGTATATTTTGTCCCGCGATTGTAATGGGTATAAGAGATAAGAAGTCTTCTCGATACATTTGCCAGGGCGGAATTTGGTCAACTCATAACTTGGAGGCCGTGGGTTCGATTCACGGGACAGGACAAATATTTGTGCACAGGAATAAGAAGCGCAAATACTTGTTCTATGTGGGTGTTGTGGGAACATGGTCCTCGTAGTTTGTGGGTCTCTAGATGCAGAGAATTCTAGTGATCTATGAGTTTTAGAATATTTAATATTTATGTATAATCATCAATTAATATAATTTTATTCAGAAAACGTATTTAACATGGTTACCTTAACCACTCGTATTTATTTTCTAAATGGCTACAACAAAAGGATTTTGTACGATAAAGAATGCCCTACTGTCGCAGTAGTACCGATACCGAGAACTAGTTCAACCCGATACGGGGGTAGTTAATAAATTACCCTTCATTATGACAGCAGCACCCTTGTGGATACTACAGCATAAAACGATAAAAACCTAAAATAAACTTTACAAATAAAAATTATTTATGGTAATAAAATATGAATTATATTATTTGGTGTCCACTTATTCATACAAAGGTTTCAGATTGTCTATAAGTAAAACACACGTTTTTTTATCGCAGGAGAGGGTAGCATTTGTCGTTTTTTTAAAGAAATGACAAGCCATACGCCAGACCAAAATAAAGAACTCTACACGTCTAAACTAGGCCTCGAATTATGATATTTCTGGTACTTTAGTTAAAAGTATCAGTCGAAAACTTGAAACTATCAGTTATTTATTTATATAAGGAAAAATAAATTTTACTACTTATTTATTTAGAATGATACCATGTATTTATATATATTTCCACGTATATCCAAAACAATAGTCACCCTCGTTCGGTGTTGTCATATCTAACCGACTGCAACCGCAACGCAGCAAGCGCCACTTCAGCGCTATTACTGCAACTCAGTTATCACTAACATTGTGGATGCTGCGTGGATCGCATCGATAATAATTGAACTGAAGTGTTCAAATTAATTAAGAAAAGCAATGGAAGTATCAATTTACCAGTCCCTATCTCTTTCTCGACCCCTTTTTAAGGTGATTTGGACCAGACACTTGCAATGCAATGAATTACTTACCAATTCACATATATTTTTGGTAATAGCCTTACAATATAAAAGAAAGAAAAAGAAAGAATAGAATAAAAAAAAAGAAGGGAACACATTTTATGACACTTTTGAGACAACTGTTAGAAAGCCAAGTAAAGGTCTATCTTTACGAGGGTCCAGCTTACTATCCAGAGACCAAGACCAAGTAGAAGATTTATCTCTCATTCCGAAGTGAATGAAACCCCTGTAATAACTGTGGGCTTTAAACGTTTCTTATTTGTACTTACATGTTTGTTAGGGTACGATAGGGCTGTGGGACGGTCTGGTATGCCCAGAATGGAGAATAGTCTCTAAGCTTAGAATAAGTACTTATAGAACCCCAGTACATTCGCGAAATTTAAATCGTTTAATTGGTGCCATAATTATGTGTACAGAGAAGCAGCATAAGAGTTCTGGTGTTACTTTCCACTGGTATTGAGGTATGATACATACCGTTTGTCAGGTTTGAGAAGGCGTTGTTTGGAAACTTACCTTCTATAGGTACTTATTCTAAGCTCTAAGCAAATTAATATAAAAAAAAATGTTTTGGCTTTCTACATTCATATACATGCGTCATCCAATTGCACTTACCTCTCTGGGAAGGCTCGTGTATCAGCAGTGGGAATGGGAACGTAACGGCTGGAGGCGCACGCGCATTACAGTGAAAAGTGGCTGCATAAGTACCTACAATCGTTTGTTGTGACTGCTGCAGTGACGCATCGAGACGCGCCGCTCGACGCCCACGAGGGACAAGGCCGTCAAGTGTTGGAGACGTGGGTGACCCTCAGATGTAGTGAATAAAACCCTTAATTGGTCACGAGCTTCGAAACTTTAGTGACCAAAATAGGTCAGCTCGTGATTTGTAGAACGTCATGGAAAAGATGACGACTAATGGTGGCCTATTTGATCAGTGGTTAATGCCGCAATACATTACACTAAGTTCAGTCGCCTAGTTAGGATTCCTAACTACGCGACTGATTTTTTTTTATGGCTGAATAAGCCCGCGTTTTACCGCAGTCTCACCTGATGGAAAGTTACAACGCGGTCGACGATGGTACATGCTTGCCTAGAAGATACCTATTCACTAGTAGTGTAATGTAATTGCGGTAATAAGGCAACCAATAGTCTTTGTTAGAATGTTTAACCATTGGTTACCTTAAATAGTGATCAAAAAATCCACCCTTTGAAGAGAATTTTTATAGTAAGACAAGAGGTATCCCCCGACCTATTGTCCATACAAAATTTGCCAATGTTTTACTACCCAAAAATTTTTTGTTGCAGTTGTTTGCAGTTTTCGCAATATCTTTGAGCTATAACGACCTAAAGTGCGTCTTTAATTTTGTATTATTATGTTGGCGTTGATTATAATAATCTATTCAAACGATTGACCCCAAAATGAAAAGGTTTTGAAAAACTTAAAGATTTACAGGGTTAAAACTAATCTTTCCCCGAAACTTAAATATTCTCCGCATAGAGAATCCGAATCTAGAACTTCTACGTTCACCTACGCTTTGTTACGAGCACACAACACAACGTAGCTTCTTTTTGCTTCAATGTATACTAAAATAAAAAATTCTCCATAAAACCTCAGTACGAACAATAGAAGACAACAAAACGGGCAAATAGGAGAGCATCGGATACATAGATTCTGATCTACCATTATGTCTCGGTGGACAACGTAATGGAGCCTGCCGCAGATTAGATAGCAGTCACACAGCCAAGGGGCGCCTAGTAAATCATTTGTGGGGTGACCACCAAGCTCTTGAAGAAGGATAATACCAATAATAGATATTCTTAAGGAAATACATTGAAATTTCTTAGGTTGTCGCTGTTAAGTGGAAAATAGTAGGCATTCTTGTGTATTGAGTGTTTGTAAAAAGCTATGTAAATGGAGAAAAAAGGTATAATACATAAACAAAACAATAAAACTAACCAATAGCTAATTCGAAATGTGCGTGTTTCTTAATTTAAAAATCTGTTAATACTTTCAACTAGGTAAGCTCGTTCAACGTTCGTGAATTTTATTGATAGTGTAGTGTCTGGCAAGTAAGTTGAGGCATGCATCAGCATCAGATTTGTGCTGTACATGTAAAATTTACAATATGTATAAATGTAACCTTTTTTGTAAATCTTGTACCAAGAGTCAATTTTCCTGATGAAAAAAAAGTGAGAAGGTACATTAAATTTATAGATAATCAAAATTCAAATGAAACAATAACATTCCACTATAATCTATAGCTATGCTCAGTGTTTCCCTGCGAGATAAGCTCCGCAGGAGAACTAAAGTGACCGATATAGCTCTTAGAGTTAGTAAGTTGAAGTGGCAATGGGCAGGCCACATCGCTCGTAGAACTGACAACCGATGGGGAAGAAAGGTTCTCGAGTGGCGACCACGAACCGGAAGACGCAGCGTAGGCCGGCCCCCCACTCGGTGGACCGACGACCTGGTGAAAGCCGCGGGGAGCCGATGGATGCAGGAGGCGAGCAGCCGCTCAAGGTGGCGTGCTCTGGGGGAGGCCTATGTTCAGCTGTGGACGTCTTCAGGCTGTTAATGATGATGATGATGATGATGATTAAGGTCTGTGGGGAAGGCCTATGTTCAGCAGTGGACGTCTTCAGGTTGAAAATGATGATAATGATTTTAAGGTTATGTTAGTTTATATTGTAAGGGACTAAATTATCTAAAACTGCGATGTAACGGCGAAACTTACTTTGTAAAAATGACGCTTTTATGAGAAGTTGAGTTCAACTCCATCTATCTGCAATCCTCATCTCAAATCAATTAAAAAGTCGTGAATACCATACGCAGCTCTCTTACAGCTCCAATACTTCCACGTTAATTAGCCCCAAAGGAATCAGCGGTCAATTTGCTGGATATACGCACGGTTACAACCGGTTTTCAGACATTAATCACTGTGATAAAATCCCAAAAACTTGACCTTTTAAAACCCTGTTTTGAAGCAGGACCGTGATTAAATGGCAAGTGGATATTATAAGCATTCAATGGGGTGATTAAATCGCGAGTTATTATGGATTAACTTGATCGTAGTACGACACTATAACAACTTAATACATGGTTATTCATTCTAATAGAAGTACCTACCTACGATACCTGATTAACACCGACCGAAGTATTTTTATTTTATTTTTGTTATTATTTTTTTTACTTCGGACTTATCTCTAGCATTTGACCACGCTCGCACCTGATGGAAAGTGACGATGCGATCGAAGGTGTAGCATGCTAGCTAAGTAAGTCCAGCCGCGGATACATGCCGTAAAATAGCCTCTTCTGCGCCCTGTGCGAGCTTTTATAACTGCGCCCTTGTTTTTTTAGACATTATAGGTAACGTAGACAAGGCCGTAGTTAGGGATTCCCTTTATGCATCTACTAAAAGTACATTAAATACGCGAGCGAAGCTAGCGCGAAAATTTTTATATTTGCCGAAGTGTATTTCAAAAAACGCGTATGGCGATTCAAACATGAAATACATGTCAGTCAGTACAAACGCGCTTGCTAACAAAATACAGTAAACACATTAAATACGCGAGCGAAGCAAGCGCGATATTTTCCATATTTCATTGTTTTCAGAAAACGCGTATAGCAATTCAAACATAAATTCCATGGCAGTCAGTACAAACGCGCTTGCTATAAAACAAAATACAGTAAAAACATTAAATACGCGAGCGAAGCGAGCGCGTAATTTTGTATATTTGCTGTATTGAATTTCAGAAAACGCGTATAGCAATTCAAACGTGAATTACATGTCAGTCAGTACAAACGCGCTTGCTATAAAATAAAATATAGGAAAAACATTAAATACGCGAGCGAAGCGAGCGCGAAAATTTTTATATTTGGCGGATTGTATTTCAATAAACGCGTATGGCAATTCAAACATGAATCACATGTTAGTCAGTACAATGAGGACCTCATACTTAACCATTTTAAGCATTTTGACGTTGTATAGACTCTTACGATTTCATTTTTGGGCCACTGCGGTCGGTCGGACACTAAGTGGTAGCCGGGCGGCCGCTTGACTCCATAAACACTAAACACAAATACGCTCGTACGCTGCCAAAAAATGAGCGCGATGTTTTGTCTAATTTTTGATGATACTGGCATGTAGGTAGGTACATACGTATGTGTTGGCATTGAGCAGTAGGGGCGCAGCGGGAACTTATCAGGAGCAAACCGAAAAAATAATAGTCCCCCCTGGTCTGGCCATTTTTGCGCCCCCCAGAGTCTACGCCCTGTGCCTGGGCATCGGTGGCACCGCCCTATTTACGGCACAGGAGGCGCACAAATCATTATAGTACGGGAGTCCAAGAGGGGAATTTGGGGATGTGGTGGTGAAACACATAAGTATACAATACATGACCAATTTGTGCTCTTTTCTTTTAATGAGGAATTCCATGCACGTATATCTTCCTGGTAAATAGGGTAATTAGCGCGCTTGGTGCTGGACTGCCTGCGCCAAGGGGGGGGTGCGCGCCCCGTGCGCCCTCTCCCCTCCCCTGAATCCGCGTTGGCATGCTCACTGTGCACATTGTGCTCACACAAGAAACCGGTTCACTCAAGCCTTAAAAACTCCCAGACTATATTATTTCTCGGGAAATGACGCTGGTAAGGTGTTCCATTCCTTTGCTGTCCGAATTATAAACGAGGAATCAAAACGCTTTGTATGTTCGAAAAATTTCTACCATATACGGATGCCGCCTTTGCCGTGCGTCTAGTTGTACGAAGGTAAGGGGATGGGGAAATTAAGTTGTGCAATTCCATCGCACACTCTCCGAAGTGTAGCTTGTAAAAAACCGATAGGCTGCCTTACGCCGGTGTTCAAGGCTTTGGAGTTTAGCCTTTACTAGTTTATCGTCGCCAATGCTTTATGGCCCATTTTTAGGGTTCCGTACCCAAAGGGTAAAATGGATCCTATTACTAAGGCTCCGCTGTCTGTCCGTCTGTCACCAGGCTGTATCGCATGAACCGAGATAGTTAGACAGTTGAAGTTTTCACAGATGATGTATCCCTGTTGCCGCTATAACAACAAATACTAAAAAATAGAATAAAATAAATGTTTTGGAGCCTCCCATACAACAAACGTGATTTTTTGCTCGTTTACCAGATGAGTCATAGATGGCGCTGCTTTAAATAGTACTGCTACTCAACACTAGATGGCAGAGATAGATAATGGTACGGAACCTTTCGTGCGTGTAGTCCGACCCGCACTTGGCCGGTTTTTGTATTATCATCATTACTGGATATTCTAATAGCTATGACAGATTACATAATAAATAATGTCATATTACGTTTTCCAATAATTAAAAACCTTTACCATGTTTCTACCATATCTTTAGCATACCACTGAAAACTATCATATCTAAAACTAACCATGAATATTTTTGGCGTGATCTTTTTTCAATAAAATAGTCTAATACTCACACAGATAGTTCAAGAGTAGGTAGAGATAGCTACAGTATCGAAAGGTACAAAGGCCACTGAGATACCAGATCCAATCGCAGATAGGTAGACCAGTGGGTGTTATCACGCATAAATATACCTACATACGTCAGCCATCGAATATAGAAAAGACCAAAGATGAACCAAATCAATTGCTTCAGCAATATGTAGCGTGAAAATAAAGGTAGAGTGCGATTCAAACTCAAAGACGGCTGTGAAGTCGGTGCGGTGACTGCCTTTATAACTCGGTAGTAGCCCTGCCTTCTGAACTGTAGGTTGTAGGTTCGATTCCTACCTAGGGCAAACATTTTTGTGATGAACATAGGTGATTGTTCTGTGTCTTAGTAATGTATTCTATATTTACAAACAAAAAGTATCTATGTATTCTATCAGTTATCTGGTTCCCATAGTACGCTTCACTTAGTTTGGGGCTAGATGGCGCTGTGTGAAATGTCCACAAATATTTAAATAAGTTATTTACACAAATATTTAATCTATTTTATTTTAATTCATCATCATCATCATCAACAGCCTGAAGACGTCCACTGCTGAACATAGGCCTCCCCCAGAGCACGCCACCTTGAGCGGCTGCTCGCCTCCTGCATCCATCGGCTCCCCGCGGCTTTCACCAGGTCGTCGGTCCACCGAGTGGGGGGCCGGCCTACGCTGCGTCTTCCGGTTCGTGGTCGCCACTCGAGAACCTTTCTTCCCCATCGGTTGTCAGTTCTACGAGCGATGTGGCCTGCCCATTGCCACTTCAACTTACTAACTCTAAGAGCTATATCGGTCACTTTAGTTCTCCTGCGGATCTCCTCGTTCCGGAGCTTATCTCGCAGGGAAACACCGAGCATAGCTCGCTCCATAGCTCGCTGCGCGACTTTGAGCTTACTAATGAGGCCAACAGTAAGAGACCATGTCTCAGTTCCATAAGTCATCACTGGCAACACACACTGATTGAAAACTTTCGTTTTCAGGCTCTGCGGTATTTTGGACGAAAAGATAGGACGAAGCTTCCCGAACGCTGCCCAGCCGAGTTGGATTCTTCGCGCCACCTCTTTGTCGAAGTTGGACCTACCTAATTGGACAATCTGTCCTAGGTAGACATACTTGTCGACAACTTCGAGAGTATCGTTCCCAACAATTACCGGTATAGGTGGAACATGAGCATTAGACATGATCTTTGTCTTGTCCATATTCATCTTAAGACCAACCTGCTGGGAGACTCTACTGAGGTCGTTGAGCATGGTGCTAAGGTCCTCGAGCGATTCCGCCATTATGACTATATCATCGGCAAAACGAAGGTTAGTGATGTACTCGCCATTTATGTTGATGCCAGATCTTTTCCACTCCAAGAGCTTGAAAACATCCTCCAATGCGTTTGTGAACAGTTTCGGAGAAATAACGTCTCCCTGTCTCACGCCTCTTTGCAATGGAATTTGTTCCGTACTCTGGTCCTGTAGTCGGACTGACATAGTGGCCTTACTGTACAAACACTTCAAAACTTCGATATACCTATAGTCAATTTGGCATCGCTGCAAGGACTGCAGCACCGCCCAAGTCTCGATTGAATCGAAGGCTTTCTCATAGTCCACAAACGCTAGGCATAACGGCCGATTATACTCTTCGGTCTTCTGTATAATCTGGCGCAGCGTATGGATGTGGTCTATGGTGCTAAAGCCTTTTCGGAAACCGGCTTGTTCGGGAGGCTGGAATTCATCAAACCTGCGTGCGAGACGATTCGTAATGACTCTCGAAAACAGCTTATACACATGACTCAAGAGCGAGATGGGCCTATAGTTCTTCAATAAGGTGTTATCGCCTTTTTTGAAGAAGAGCACCACCACGCTCTTGTGCCATGCCTCTGGCGTTATACCTTCAAGGATGACAGAATTAAATAACTTCTGGAGGACTAAAAGTACCGGTCTACCACCCGCTCTCAGAAGTTCGGTCGTAATTCCATCTTCACCTGGTGCCTTGTTGTTTTTAAGCTGTTTGAGGGCCATTCTAATCTCGTACAGGCTGACGTCCGGGATATCTTCGGTATAGTGTCGGACTAACTTGGCTCTGATGTCCTGAGCTGTGTTAGTAGCGGGCTTACGTGTCGAGGTGTATAACTGTCCATAGAAGTTCTCGATCTCTCTCAGAATCTCAGGCTTGGATGAAATGACGCTACCATTTTCGGTCTTCAGTTTTGTCATTTGGTGTTGCCCAATAGACGAATCCTTTGCAAACACTTTAGAGCCTTGGTTCCGCTCAATTGCGGCCTCAATACGTGAAGTACTAAGAGCACGCAAGTCGTGTCGCAAGGAACTCCAGATTCGTCTATTGAGTTCACCGTAGGCTGACATATCAACTGAAGACTGCAGCTTCATTTCGCTCCGGTCGGCCATTAGCTCAAGAGTTTTTTCTGAGAGCTTTTGAGTCTTCTTTCGGCGTTGGGTCTTAAAGAATTTCGATCCAACAGCTTGGACAGTTTCCACCAACCCGTCGTTTAGCTCGTCCACTGTGTTACAGTCGGCTAGGCACTGGAAGCGATTTTATTTTAATTGCTTCAGCAATATGTAGCTTGAAAATACAGGTAGAGTGCGATTCAAACTCAATGGCGGCTCGGTACAAAACGCTGCGCAGTAGCTAAAATTAGATGCGCGCGGGCAGAGGTAAGCGGTGTGCGCTGCATGCGGGGGGCTTGCAGCATACTTCACAGCCGCCATTGAGTTTGAATCGCACTCTACCAACGAGTATTGAATATCCATTTATGTAGATTGTATCACATCACATGAACAGCCGGAAGACGTCCACTGCTGAACACAGGCCTCTCCTATAAAACGCCACTTGGACGCTTATCATAAGGGGTTTTGTTAATGCTAAAACGTAGTATCGTTCTGTTGGGACACGTACTTTCTTTTACATGAAGAGAATGTAGGCCTTAATACACCACGCTGGCCAAGTGCAAGTTGGTGGATGACACGTGTATGTTCCCTGACCGCTCCCTGACTAGATGGAACAACGATATACGCAGAGTGGCTGGCGGCAGCTGGATGAGATTAGCTGAGGATCGGACTCAGTGGCGTGCATTAGAGGCCTATGTCCAGCAGTGGACTGATATAGACTGATGATGATGTTGATGATGACGTGTATGTTCTCGAATTGTGTGATTCTTAAACATGCACTAGTCTCCTTATGATGGTTTTTGCTACCATTGTAAAAACCAAATCCTGCAAATAACTTGATAAGTCATTGGTGCAGGGCTGAGTGAGATTTGAACCAGAGTGCGTCGGTATACCTACCGACAAACATACATATCTACATAAAAATAAATAAATAAATATGTTTGGAAATTTCACATAACACCATATAGCCCCAAACTAAGCATAGCTTGTACTATGGGAACCAGATAACTGATAGAATACTTCGATACTTTTTTGTTTGTAAATACATACATAGAATACAATACAACTACCCAGACACAGAACAAACATCGATGTTCATCACACAAATGTTTGTCCCGGGTGGGAATCGAACCCTCAACCTATACAGAAGGCAGAGGTGCTACCAAGTGAGCTATCGGGCCAGTCAATATAGTAAATTAATGGTATTAGGTAAATATAAATATCTAAGTAGGTTGTACATTTATTAATACAGCGTCTACGCTTTTTAATTATACCAAAGCGTGAGAGAGCGATGGGCAACGTTTATTGAACTTTGATTAGTTCTGTTTTTTTAGTTTATGTTTAAACCGTTGGATGCAAGAGGCAAGTAGCCGGTCAAAGTACCACTCTATGGGCGAGGCCTACAATCATATTCATAAATTGACGTCTTCCTTCTGGCGATGATGGTGATGATTTATTTGTACTATTTCACATCCTGTTTCTCCACAAAATTGTTACAATTTAAGTAACAAACTCATTGAGATTAAGATTAAATTTGAATAGGATAGGTACCTAAAGTATAATTCCGACATTTTTTTTCGGGTGATAAGATAACACTATGATAATAATTGATAACTTGTTGTGTATAAGTACATTATGTACACTGTTGAAGTCGGAAACTCCTTGAAAATTATGTAACCATAGGTTATAATATAATACCTATGTAATGTACGTACGTAGGTCTAAGGTCCCCAAGGAATTCACACTTTTTTAAACCAATTTTATTTATAGGTGACTGGTTTTTATCAATATTAACCCTTATAATATGTATAATTAGATTGCATATACCTATTTATAGACAAAAGTTTAAACAGTTGTAACTATTGTAACGTCTTCTTATTGAAAGCTGTTGCAATATTGAATCCGCGACGCGCGACTACATCTACAAAATCATATTATTTTATAATTTTAACATAAATTAAAAAATAAAAACAATTTGAGCATCAACATATTTTATTTAAGTAAGTAGGTACCTACTAGCCTTAAAAAATTACAGTCTTACAAGAAACTTACAACAATACTTAATTATTTTTAAACTGGTTAAATCAAAGTAATAGAGTTAAGACGGCTTACATAAGCATAACACCAAAATCACAATAATCAACCATAATTGCAATCTGTATCGCCACTATAATAGGTTCTAAATAACTTGTCTCGGCTTCGCATTCGAATGCACCTCGATTAGTTTTAAGCAAGCGTATTACAACAAAACTTTGCCTATGTCTCTCAAAGCTAGTGAAACTTTCTAACAGTGAAAGAAATTTTAAAATCGAATTAACAGTTTTTGAGATTAGCGCGTTCAAAACTTAACTCAAAAACCTTACTTCTTTGCAATATTGGTATACTTAGATAAAAGTGAACCGTTGTTTGTTTATTTGTGTGACTCTCACGCCAAAATGGCTGATTTAATTTGGATAAAATTAAACACACAAATAGTTTATACTACCGGGACAAAAAAAAATAATATTTATAAAAAAAACATATAATAGTTTCCGCAGGAATACGGGTACCGTGTCAGTGAAACTGCGGGGCACCTTTATATAATCAAAATCATTTAATGAAATCTACAAACTCAGTTTAATTATAACCCAAGATGAGATTAAGAAATGATTAATTACCACACTCATTTTGTTTTTATCTTAAATAATTACTTAGGCTGGGTTGCATTGCACCGTGATCCCGGTTAAACTACCCGTAACCTTAACCATAAAGTGTATTTAGCACAGGTTCGTTACCTACATGTAACAGTTAAATTCTGCATTTTCTCTTAAATCTTTGTCAGTTTTTAACCATATCCTTATCTTTAAGTGGCTACCTTGCAGATACGGTTAAATCACGACGTTATTTTGCCAGCTGTTGTAAAAACAACCGTATATATATTGTTGGCTTTAAAACTCTTTTTATTTTTGCCGTAGATTTTGCTTTAGATGGTGCAGTCCAGTAATATTAATAACAAATTAAATGCGTGAATATCTCAAATACCTACTTATCTTAATTAAAGATATTTTATCATAATTAGTTATCAGTCAATAACAATATAAGAAAATGTTATAATTATGTCGCTATCAATTGGATATTGGCAATTAATTAATATTTAGGTAAATGGCATTGATTATGGCAATAAAATAAGATCTTAATATAGTCAGTGCACTTGACCAAACCTATACCACCGTTGTGGATATTTTACTATATTATTATAGTCTCTCTAATAATGAAATGTTCATAAAAATAGTTTTTTCATCTTTATAATATTTAGGATTTGACATGTGAAATCCAAGATAATCAAAAGCTTATACAGCGTTAGTTATAATTAACCAAAAACCTTTAAGGGCATAACTCACATCACTGAAACAAACAACTTTTGTTCTACAACTTTCACAAAAAATCTTTAGTTGCTTTTGTTTATTTAAGCGTTAATATCTACATATAACAAAATAATAATCTTAAACCGGGTAATACTCAATTAAACTGAATAAAAAGCTCTGTTGGCTATATTATTGCCTGACATGCAAAAAAAGGAAATTACAGTTTTTAAGCGAAGTTCGGGTTACCATTACATTGGCGAAAATATTAAGATTAAAAGAAACGGTAGAACAAAAGTTGTTTGTTTAAATGATGTGAATTACCCCCTAAAAGATTTCCGGTAAATTAAAAATAACCCTGTATAATGCAACATTTACTTGTGACGCTAATTCATAGTTACTAAAGCTAATCACCTAAACTTTTTTTGAGCATGTTTTTAATAACATTTTAATAATTGATACAGCCAGGAAGAATTTCATTGTTTGTAAATATTTTGACAGTATTTTTTGTAAAATATTACAAAAACAAGCCGCACCTACATCAGCTTCAATAGGTCAGATTAATTCTATCGGTGAAGTGTGACGTTTGCCTGCCTACACGTTGATAACACCATAATATTATCTTATCTCCATTGAAAAACAATCTTGGCCTGTTTTGCGAAAAAAATTGACTACACATTTAAATTTACAGCAGATTTTTATACTTACATTTAAATTTCACAGACACCGTTTAATTTGAATACCTATAGATTGCTGCACTGCTGAGACATGGACCTTCTCTAACAGAGACGAGTTGCTTCAAGTTGAGTCCGACTCGCACTTGGTCGGTTATTTTTTATGGTATAGGTAGCAAACAAGCATACGTTCCTTCATATGGGAAGAGGTCACCGTAGCATAAGGACATTTGTAACACTAGACGTCACTGATGCGTTGCTTACCCTGTGATAATACTCATTGGTGCCCTCTAGAATCACGAACACTCGTGGTCCAATGAACCCTGTCATTTAATGTTATTGAGACTTATACTAAAACTAGCTATAATCTTCAATACAAAAATGTATCTACATACGGTCAATATATTAATTTTCTTACCTAATACAAAATGCAGCGTTAATCATGCAGCGTTCATTCTTATAATTATTGTTACAAATACTTTTTATTTTTGATGTGAACAACATTTGAAAATCCAAACCAAAATTTGGACACCTCTGCGGCTTACACCGTGTCAACTAGGCTAGATGACTACTATTTCTTTATTGCATAAATTAATAATATTGCTCCTGCCGTTTTGAACTCGGGCTTTTATTCATTAGTGTAAACACCGCCGGGGACGTCCGCTACTGCTTATCAGACGTCAGTTAATAACAGTTATATCATCGACAATTTAATACAAATAATACAACTGCCTCCCAAATCGAGCGCCACATTGAACGTTACATCCAAAGAGGTATATGTACTACGTACTAGAGAAGCTATTCAACGCACAAATAGTTGTCATTTTTTGTATAATTAAACTAAAATCCGCTACAGCGCTTTACGAGATTAAATCGTCTAACCAACGATCCCAACACGCAGCGCTAGTGCCATGGCACATTCGGATCATAATTTTTACTGCTATTCACTGCTGCACGTGCAGTCGCTTTGAGAGCTGAGCATCGTATGAGCGAGAAGATGCTCATTGGCATATTTGCAGTGATTGACAATGCAAGTTAGAGATGTCCTGTCTGGTGTATACATAGAAGTCTTTGGTTACATCCAACATCTCTCCGCAGTTTGACATAGTTACCCGATTTTATAGGGGTGGGGGACAAACCAAATACTAAACCTAAATTAAATCAGAATTCTTAATCAGGTACAGAGTGTCTTGTGAAGATGGGTCCTATGACCGTGTTGTCGTCTTTGTCCCGGAGGCTTACGGAGATGGTCAGACCGATCAGGGCCCCGAGTAGGACCCCCACAGCAATGGCGAGCACTCTTTGGGTGTAAGGCCACCGGGAACACGCCCAGTACTGCTCTCGGTATACACTGAGGAAGAAAAAACAATGTTAATTGTTATTAGTTTTTTTTACGGGCAAATTGCTTTTATTCTCTAAACTAATATTAAAATCATACAAAACTAACGCTAAATGCAAATAACTATTAATTTCACCAAACATTTGGACTTTTTTATAGGATCTGTGGCTGACCAATAGACAGTCTAAATACGTCGTTATAGCTGACGGTTATTATTTGTTATACTAAGTATTGATATTTGTGAGTACTACATTTATTTGTCAAGAATAAAAGCTCTACACGACAACGAAAATAACTGGGCCGACTGATGCCGAGGGACGTTAGCGGTTAGAGGCCACCTATTCAAATACTGACCGCGGCAAACGTTGCTCTTTAGCAATCAGACAAATGCGGTTAGTCAAGATGACCTAACATTGAGGTAGTGTATCACATATACCTCAATGTGGCCTAAGCATGTTTTTTTTCTATTATCAACAGACTGAAGACGTCTACTGCTGAACATAGGCCTCCCTCATAGAACGCCACTTTGAGCGGCCTAGTGGGGGGCCGGCCTACGCTGCGTCTTCCGGTTCGTGTTCGCCACGCGAGAACCTTTCTTCCCCATCGGTTGTCAGTTCTACGAGCGATGTGGCCTGCCCATTGCCATTTCAACTTGCTAATTCTAAGAGCTATATCGATCGGTCACATTAGTTCTCCTGCGGATCTCCTCATTACGGATCTTACCTCGCAGTGTATTTTTATCTAGTCAAGCAAAATTGATGGCGATACAACACACAAGTGTTCGTGTTAACTACAATCTGTCCCAGCAATCTGGGGATCCTAAGCAGCCAGTGTGTTATGTTATGTATGGTAATTCTTACGTAAACTCTATAGTGTCATTGATCAACTGATAACACGTGTTGGTGTTATAAGGATTTAGCAGAATATCTTGTAGAAAGTGAGACTTGCCATCGTGTTACTTGTTCACGCCTACCATTTTTATTTAACAGTTTCAAAACTTGCTAATATATTCTAGTAGGCGTTTACTTTTTTTATAATGGGAGGTAGCATACAAAAATCATTCTCTTTTTTCGATCAACCAACAAGCAACACGCAAAATTGTACTTCTCGTCTTTTTATACAAATACAAGTAATTCAGCATCTAAACGGGTTTAATTTCAAGACTAAACCTAATATCTATGTCTAACACAAGACATTACTTTTTATTATTAGGTATTCCCCAAAGAGCAGTTATTCTAAATAAGTATATATCTAGGTTTCATCGGAGTTCAAGTAGTTTCGTATGTTCTGATACTTTACCTCCACCTATGTTCCAAGAGCTTCCTGGTATTGATACTTTTAGCACAGTAGCTCTAGGGTTACTCCCTGATAGATCTATATTACTCGATTTCAGATAGATAGGTACTATTAGTTTTCTATCACTGGGACGACGGACTTTAATCTAAGGATCCGCGGATAATAATCAAATCTTCTGTGTCAGTACTCACAACCTCTACCTTCATGTAAGTTCTCTTGTTTTCTACATCGGGTAGTGGGGGCCTATCTCCGATTTCGCTGTTCTCATGCTCTTACTAATAGCCTTGGAAAACTATCTTTATCATGAATACGTTAGAGAAGCATTGATATACATAAGTTGTACAAACACTAAAGTAAAGTAAATGTTTTATTTGCCGAAAATAGGTTACATGCAATTCTTAATTTACGCTGTAACTACCACGAGAGGGATACATAAATTGTAATATTAAAATAAAATAGTCCTAGGTAGTGACATAGTGCATATTTGTAGGTACTTAGGTGTAACAATGGGCCTCAAACTCGGCTATGCCTGTATCTTGGTGGCCCGTTGTACAAACACTAACCTAGTAATTGGAGCATCAGGCACTGCAGGGGTCCTGGTGTTCTCCCTCCTGGCACTCCTGCTAGCCTCGTTCAAGTTATTCACACTAGTCACACTGCCCACAAACGCATTGTTCACATACACAAACTCACTGGTACCCCTCGAGGGTACCTTTCCCTTCCCCTTCCCCTCCACTTTCACCTCCGTCAAGCTCTGAGGCGGCTGAGACATGTCTTTCTTAGTCATAGTTGGATGAAGCACCGACCATGGTACTGTATGCCGAATAACTGAACCACGTCCTTTTGTTATCGTGCCTGATAACGCTATCTGATAACGCAGCAGGTGTCTGTTCGATATTATTGTAAGGTAGATTTCAGTTTATGGCTGCTGATATTTTTGTTTCAGGATTTACACGTAATACCTACATTATGCTATAGGATGGATATTCTTTACGAGTTCGATTGTGTGCATGGTTGCGCTCTTTATCGGCGTCACACATAGGCAGCAATGTGTAGATCGCGTTATAGGATTCGACAGGATACGGAGCAAGTGGTCTATTCTAGTTTAATTTACTGAAAAGATGCCTTGGTGGTTTATAGGTAATACGCACCAACCGGTATACATTTTCAGATAAATATTTTCATGTAAATTAAATGCTAACAGTAAGTAGGATGTATAAATAAAACAAGTGAACATAAGTACACTTCTATCATCCGGTCATATATAACTTGGTTAACCAAAAGCTATAGCCAAAAGTATCCACGTATATTATGATGTAGAACTTATTGTGGTACTTATTGACTATTTAAAGTTCCTCCTGTCAAATATACGGAAATGTAAGAGACGGAAATACTTTTAGTAAGTTAAGGACTCTCAACTAAAGCCTTCAAAATTGGGCCTTATAACTCACAGTGGCATTAAAATGAATATTATTGGAATCATTTTAGTTAATTACAGGGATAAAAATGTTCAAACTTTAACCATACAGTTCAGATCATCACTGATGTGAAAGCGTGTAATGCAGTTCCACAGCCTACATCTGACATCAGACATCAATATATCGTCACTAGGGTCAGACAATGGTAATAACGTCGCAAGGCTGCATGCCCCGCGTGCCTTCCCCGGCTCATTAGCCGAGCCATATTTGGCTCCCGGTCGGTAGAGGAGCCTCATTTGGCACAATTAACCGAGCGACTGTAATTTTTAGGCTGGGTTGCACCATCATTACGGTTAAAGTTACTGCTATATTTTAAACTAACTGTAACCTTACTAATAAATAAATATGTGTGGACATTTCACACAGCGCCATCTAGCCCCAAACTAAGCATAGCTTGTACTTACATGTATATAGACTATATAACTGATACACTACTTAGATACGTTTTTGTTTGTAAATACATACATAGAATACAATAATGAAGATTAACTATCATAATATTCGTAGTTACAGTAAATCCTCTACATAAATAGTCAGCTTTTTAACGATAACATTATTTTTAATTAGCCAATATTGCATTGATAAGATAGTAAGATTGCGGTTAAATAATGACGTTGTTTTTACAACCGTTGTGCAGGTACGGTTAAATGATGCAACACGTTTTCGCTTAGCCACGTTTTCAACTGCTTTGACTGAAATTAACAGTAGATGGTGGGACCGGCGCGGGCGACCCAGCCTTAAAAATTGCGTAACGTGGTTATTGTGCTTAGCGCTACCCTGCCATTTCAAGCTTGACAATCGCCAATATATTTTATCTGTTAAGTGACTTATCTTTTTAGGCATTTAAAATGTCACTACAGCCAAGTCATTACAGTACAGGTCTCTTAATTGATGTATAGCCTATGGACTTCTGTAACACTACACGTGTCACCAAAGTCATTGCTAACATTTTACAGAATCACAATTTAAATTATCATAATTTTATAATAATGAAAAGGAACGTTTGTGTCTATCATTTAAGCCCGATAGTGCGTGCGGTGTTGTAGATAAACATAATCATTCCCAAATATTTGCTCACTTCCGGCCGATATTGATTTTGCATGTGGGTAAATGAAACGGACACCCAGCAACAAGCAGGTTGACAGAGATAGGCAGCCCTATCTCTTATCTCTATCTACCACACTTGCTTGTACGAAGCGACGACAAGGGATTATGATCTGGTGGTGATTTAGTTTTATAAATTTTGTTATTGTTAGCGATTTCTAATGATACCCGCTTGTACTAGTTTTTTCTCTCGGCGATCATCAGTCCGAGCGAGGGATGTCTTAAAAAACAGCGCTGCTTGCACGTGAAAACGTGCATGCGGCATAATGCTGAAGCCCACCCCTTTTGCTTCAAACTTGATGGTTCTTAGTTTTATTTATATTTGTGCGCATGATAAAAAGGCAATAAAGCAACTTTTCATTTCATTTCATTTAATTTTTATACTAACTAAACATTACTTTTGTCGAGTTGTTTGTCAACTGGCGAGCGTGGAACTGCCGAGTGCGCGGGAGTTGACATCTTCCAATTTTGCCAATTTTTTTTGTCGTCAACACGCTTGTATGTTCGCTATAGGTACAGTCACTATGTCCCAATATTATAAACTAGATGTTTTAACTCATTTACAACCTTTTCTTTTTGAATTCCTCCCTAATTACCAATGAAAACTTTCAAAATTATCAAGCTCTTAGAAATTTGAAAATGTTAACTGATGTGTCACGACACTGCTCTCAATACCGTTTGGGCCATTCCACCTGAAACTATGTACCAATGTATCTATTCCCTACCCCACAATCAGTGAAGAATTATGTTCCACCACCTTATAACCGTTTCTTCTAGCTCTACGTTGAGCCATAAACCATTTAACCTTGTATACTTTTGTTGTTAGCAAGTTGAAATGACAGGCCACATCGCTCGTAGAACTGGCAAACGATGGGTAAGAAAGTTTCTCAAGTGGCGACCACGAACCGGAATACGCAGCGTACGCCGGCCCCTCACAGGTGGACCAACGATCTGGCTGGTTAAAACCGCGGAGAGCCGATTGGATGCATGAGGCAAGCAGCTGTTTAAAGTGACGCTCTGCGGGGGAGGCCTATGTTCAGTAGTAGACGTCTTCAGGTTGTTGATGATGATGATGGCGATGGGTGTGCTGTGCAAAGATTATAAAGCCCGTTGATAGCTCGTGAACATAATTTCTCGTACAAACACGGCTCACCTGCGCGGGCAGGGGACGAGGTAACAAAACGAGACAAAGTCATACGAAAAGACTTAGACGAAATTACAAAGAACAGAGCAGGATGGAATAAAAGACATCAACGGGTTTCCGCGATTTATTAGAAATTCGTAATATTTATTAGAAGTTAGTGGTTGAAATACACCCCTAGTTTTCGTATGAGGGGAAGTTGTGTCGTTGGTCAACTGGATTTATAGTCAATGATACTGTGGCATCATAGACTCCACAAAAGGATAAACATTAGATTAGATTAGATTAGATTTTGATTTTTTGTAAGGTGTTTTAGATTGAAAGTGTTCATAGCTATTGATCCAATAAATCTTTTCAGCCATTTGGAATTTATCAGTTCTTTTTCCTAGATGATTTTGGTATTCCGAGAAATTTTTAAAATTTTGAACATATAACTTGTATAAGTAAGTAGGTACTTATGCCTCCATTCGTCGTTTCATCCATTTATCCTTTTCCCTTATCTTTTTCCCTCTTCCTTCTCTCCTTTAGATTGAGATAAGACGTAAAACTAAATAACTCGCGCGAAGCCGGGGCGGGTCAGCTAGTGTGAAATAAAATTATGATGCCTATACCACAGATAACATAATACTATACTAGTACCTATACTAACTTTTGTACAAATTGTTTCCATTGTTTGCTTATTTTTCGGAGGCTAATCTAGCACCAATAAGAGATAAGATTTCACTTGATTTCTTTGTGATAACATAAGTTACAGGTACATACAGTTTTATGATGTTATTGTCTTGGGTTTTAATGTAAGAGTTATTGTTAGGTATAGATTGCGTTGCGATTGTTTCAAAACCACAGGAGAGTTGCAAAAAAAAAACTAAATAGGAAACTTACGCTTAGGAAGCTTACTTACTTCGCAATCTTACGGCTCCGGGTTCAATCAATCATCAATTGACTGGCCTGATAGCTCAGTTGGTAGTAACCCTGCCTTCTGATCTGTAGGCTGTGGGTTCGTTCCCACTCAGGCCAAACATTTGTGTGATGAACATCGATGTTTGTTCTGTGTCTGGGTGTTATATTGTATTCTATGTATGTATTTACAAACAAAAAGTATCTAAGTATTATATCAGTTATCTGGTTCCCATAGTACAAACTATGCTTAGTTTGGGGCTAGATGGCGCTTTATGAAATGTCCACACATATTTTTTTTTTAAATAAAATCCTCGGCCCTGCAGCAATGACTTGTCTAGTAAGTTATGTGCAGTTTTCGGTGCCATCACTCCGTGCCTCGGAGAGCCGTCGAGCACGTTAAGCCGTCGGTCCCGGTTGTCATAAGAACATCTATGGCCTGATAGAATCTGACCCCTGATCTAACCATCCCTATTACTAGTTTCTTATGGGTTGCGAGGTCAGATGGCAGTCGCTCGTGTAATTCTGGTAGCTCGCCGCTACAGGTTAGATTAGGAGCCGACCCCAATAACAAATGAGAAAAGGCAAAGAGGTTGATGAGTTAAGTTAGTTTTAGTTACCTTAACTACGGATTTAAAAACCCACCCTTAGACAGGATAATAGAAGGAAATTAGGTTACCACGGTTAAACCGCGGGGAGCCGATGGATGCAGGAGGCAAGCAGCTGCTCAAAGTGGCGCTCTGCGGGGGAGGCCTATGTTCAGGAGTGGACCTCTTCAGGCTGTTGATGATGATGATGATGTGTGCCATAAAAATACTCATACCTACATTGTGATGTAAAATTGTTAAGGTTTTATGTCTAATCACCCACTTTCAATGATGACGTATAAATCAAATAACGTTGTAGGTACTTATATTAATAATCACACCTTATTTCGTAATTTCTCCCATTACCAATTAAATTATTTACAGAAAATGGAGCTTCTCCACGTCATTATCAAGTCCGGCCCATCACCTCGACCCCTCGCGTGGTCCCTGGAAGTGTCGACGTCAGACAACGGTGATAACTGGCGGATGATCAGAGCGTTCGGAGACAGAGACCACTGCAGGAAGCTGTGGGACCTCAGGCCGGAGAGACGCCGGAGAAAAGTCAGAGGCGTGAAAAGGGCAAACCATGCTGAGAAGCTTATGTGTTCTACGCAGTTTGCTAGCCCAAGGCCTTTGGAGAATGGAGAGGTGAGTTAAAAAAAATAATTGATTGACTTAGACGTGACTTCGCGGCTGTTCATCTTAAATACAAAATGAAAAAAGTAGGTATATCTAGTGTGTGTTTTAGCGGAATTACACTAGATATACTTTTTTCATTTTGTATTGGTAAGTTAAACGATGGGATTTTCAGATAATAGTGAACGAAGGGTTCAATTTTTTCTAGGAGTGCTTGATGGACTTTAAATTTTTGACCAACGAGAATTCCAGTCTCTAGAAATAAAACTTGACTATGCTCGTAATCCTCAGCATTCAGGAAATGATAAAAAAGAAGCTAGAACAAAAACCATAAACTTAAGTTCATAGCTTACACACTGTGGTCTGTGGTTAAAGAAAGATTCCGACAGTCTCACTTGTGATCGAGGCCTAGTTCATAAAAAAGAATTATTTAAAGGTTCTGGAACAAAAACCATAAGCTCGCAGTTTGTGTTAAAGGTTCTGGCAGCTTCAGTTTGGGAGACCTATAGTACTCAATCCAGGCGTAGCATTGCAACTTGTCTGTATAAAATATTAGCTTGATAATTGCATATCTTTTTTTAATGCCGACGCATGACGTGACGAGCCGGTCCCTGATTCTAAGTGTCACTGCCCATAACAGCTGCAATGCCACTCGGAACTCTAAGATATAAAGTATCGCGTGGCACTGGACCTTTTTTTCGCGTGCGCACATCAGTCTGAGACATCGGCACAATGTAGCTGGTACAAAATTACTGGACTGTGAGATCAGGTTGTAAGGTCTCATTGCTACAGTGCCCTTTAAACCGAAAATCAGTAATGCTTCCACTCCACACTACTGCTTGGCGGCAGAATAACTAGCAAAGCAGTGGTACCGTCCTAGACGAACATTGCAGTAAAATATCTGCGGCAATATTAGTAAGGATATTACAGCAAAATTCCTCACGTTTCAGATGCACATAGCAATCGGCGAGGGTGTGACAGCGAGACGGGCGCGCGTATCCTTCCGTGCTACTCATGCTTCATCGCCTCGACAGCAGTACTACACCGTCCGCGCCCTCACTCTGGCTGCGAGGTGCTTGTGTCATGGACACGCTACCAGCTGTAATGTCGATGCTGAGGTGAGTTGGGGGCTTCACTTTTTCCTTCTTCAGTGAGATAACAAGGTATGAAGAAAGGTGTAAATGCGTCACGGGTTTATGCTACCCAAAAGTATCCTCGATATAGGTCCACGCACTCTGTGCAAGTTTTTAAAGATCTGAATGCCTATCAATCTTCATCAACCGGAAGACATCAACTGCTGAACATACGAATTAAGTAAGGAGTTGCCATAATCACCACGCTTGGAATTAGACGCAGTAAATGCAGAGAATGCTGCTGCCCATTCCCTAGATATTCCCTTAGCCAGCTCTTACGGCACCCACGGGAAGAGATGGGGAATTCTTACTGCTGGACCACACGGCACTCCTGCCTTTCAATAATGTGCTCTATACCTACTAATGTACCTGGTAATAAATAGCATTCCGAGTGTATGAAATAACAAGCACCTGCAAAGCAGTGAAGCGAGAGAAGATTGTAGGTAGGCCTACTCTGAGGAGAAGTGACAAAACGTACTCTGTTACTATGTCCCAGGGTGCAAAATGCGAGTGCCAGCACGGTACATGCGGCGCGCACTGCCACCGGTGCTGCGCGGGCGGGCGATGGTCAGCGCACCGTCCGTGCGAGGAGGGCGGGGGTTGCGGCTGCGGGGCGCGCGGGGAGTGTGCCTTTGACCACACCGGCGCCGAGCTCTGTGTTAACTGTACGGTTGGTACATGTACACACCATCATCACACTAAAATGCGAAAGTTTGATAGGTTCAGTTAACGCTGACTTCCCAAAACGTCGAGTCTTCCGAAGTTGAGCACTTTCACGTCGAGCTCACTCGACGACTGCACGACGAATTCCTTCCACGACGAATTCACGCTACGTCGACTCCTTGTATGCCGATCGCGCTTTTAATGTGTGTGTTTTATTTTAATGCTATAGGCTATAGGTGGTAAACAAGCATACGTCTCTCCTTATGGGAGGATGTCACCGCTACGCTAGTCTATGGACTAGCTTGTTGACGTTGCTTACCTTAATATAGGTGTCCGGTATAATAGATCAGCAAGCACTTGCAGACAGAGGGTACATGAAAATTGACGTTGTCGGTGTTGTTCGTCATTGATTTTGCATCAGTTCATCGCATTTAGGTATAAGATGCACCTTATATCTACCACATGCTATAAGATAATATATATGTTATGGCCGCTGTTTTGATGTTAGTAAGTTATGCTACGTGGACCGACGATCTGGTTAAAATCACGGGGAACCGTTGGATGCAAAAGGCACGCAGCAGCTCAAGGTGGTACTCTATGGAGTTTATTCAACAGTCTCTAGATTGTTAATAAAGTTATATACCTACTACTACTAAAAACGGGGTAAACCCTGCTACGCTCGTAAAATTATGATAAATAACTGAATATGTATAATATTTTCATTCGCATCCGCCATTTTATTAAATCTTATCGGTTCCACATCCATATTGATAGATAACAATAAAGTTATTTCTTTGTAAAACTTATCGATTGATACTAGACGGATCAATGGATCAATCAAAAAATAATACTAGTGCCGTACCGGAAGATGTTGCATAAGCCAGCCCTCCACTAGGTGGACCGACGACTTGGTCAAAATTTTGGAACCGTTGAATGCAAGTAGCCGGTCAAAGACGGACGTCTTTTTTTGCAACTACTGCGGCAATGCGGTATTAAGTAAGAGGTACCTAGAAATGTTTTTAAATGTAGACATAACATTAGATATAATGTCGACGGCTTTGTGATAAAATATAATTGTAGTTCAGCAGTGTCATTAATTATGTTTTAGAAAAGCCCGTCTTTTGAAAAGACTATGCAAGTTAAGATATCGTAAAATGTTCGCAAAGTAGGTAGTAGTTCTGTAGGTCATATCATGTATCACAGCCTTTCATCATCTTCATCCCAATTAACCCTGAAACTGCAAGTCATAATGGCAAATAACTAGTTTTCCATTTTAGGAAAATCGAGCTGGACCTCTGTGCGACCGCTGCCTGCCCGGGTTTTTTAACGCTGTGTCTGACGGACCCTGCCTGCCTTGTGACTGTGAACCTGAAGGATCTGATGGTAAGAAGTTTTTTTTATATTTGTAAAATAAACATAGTGAATACAATATATTGGATGTGGGTGATGCTCACAAGCTCTAATTTCCACTACAAACAAATTGTAATTCATTATTTGGATCGCCATGACATTGTAAAAAAATTAACTTGAAATGCGTGACTTTTCACTTGTTTCTTGCCCAGCCCATTGTAAGAAGGTTATGCCAGGATGGAGATGAAAACCGATACTGCATCTTAACACACTTTTTTCACATCTCCAAATCATTCAATTTCAGGGTCATGTAAATGGGACAAGAAACACCACCGTGTCCTCTGTAACTGTTTCCCTGGCGTAGTAGGCCACCTCTGTGATGCCTGCGAGGATGGTTCAATGACGTTCCCAAACTGCCAGGCCCCTACTATACCAGCCTGCAAATGTGACCCTAGGGGTATTGTTGACCCTGAGAGGATTTGTGATGAGGAATGCAATTGTAAGGTAAGTTTTTCAACGTAGAAGAATTTTTCGTGGTCGCCGAAGGCCGAAGGCATCTGATATGGCTTAGCGACTATTGTCTATTGTAAAAGTGAGTCCAACCAGAGCACTTTTTTATCTTGATATCAAACTGGGCCAATCTGTGGTTCTAATATGCTGAAAATGCCACAAAAAATACTTAGCAGAGAAATCATAATCATCATCATCATCATTATCATCATCATCAACAGCCTGAGCCTGGAAATCATAATACATTAATAAACTTACAGGCCAACGTGGTAGGTGAAAGGTGCGACGCCTGCGCATCAGGACACTATGGCTTAAGCGCTGATCTTCCAACTGGATGCAGGCCGTGCTACTGTTCACACATTACTGATTCCTGCACTTTGTCTGCCAACTACACTCCTGCAGACGTAAGTTTTTGTAGAATACTTGTTAACGAGTATCTTCTACAGCTTCATAGAAGATATCGTGGTTCAATAAAGTCAGAAGATTGTTACAAAATTGTGAAAATTGT
The DNA here is from genome assembly GCA_910589525.2 of Ennomos quercinarius. Classification (NCBI taxonomy): domain Eukaryota; kingdom Metazoa; phylum Arthropoda; class Insecta; order Lepidoptera; family Geometridae; genus Ennomos; species Ennomos quercinarius. Next base: position 1,204,115 of record OU342491.1, read on the forward strand.
ATGATATTACAGATACCGTTTCTACTTGGGGAAGCGTGGCTGTTGACTGACTTCCAAGGAAATGCGACGGTGGAACCCTCAGTCGATGAGCAAGGAAAACCTTTTGTTATTAGTTACGAGGTGATAATTATTCTGTAGGAACTAAGTTTCGTACTTTACCTTACACTTGCTGCTATTTCCTTACTCAGCAAATTTTAACTATTGGTAGCTGTTTTTTCGGTAGATGTGACAGCATTCTCCACTGTCCCCAGGTAGAAGGCTGGGAGCACTTTTACTGGTTCACATCCTCGTTCAGCGGCGAACAGTTCCAGGCTTATGGAGGGGAACTAAGAGCCAGTCTGTTCTGGGGCATCGTGAGGGGAGATACTGGCGGAAACCCCACAAATGGGCCTGACGTTGTGCTGATTGGAGCAGGTGATTTGACTATTAATCTCTCTAGACCTGATTAAAGAATTTGCACGAGTCTTTTCGAATGTCTTGACATTATATCATTACTTTTCAGATGGCACAAGACTGGGTTACGTCAATACGAGCCATGAAACTCCTGGGCCGTTGGAGATTACAGTTCCCATCATTGAAGGAAGTTGGTACACGTTAGGAGAGGAACCGGAATTGGCTACAAGGATACAGCTGATGGATCTCTTGAGTGACGTCAGGGGAATGATGATCAGGGCTCATTACCATTTCGATCAGGATGAGGTAATTATTATTATCAAGATCAGACTCTCTGCACAAAACATTACTGATGCATGTAACCACATGTAACCCAATTTTTGATAATAAAAACTGCGTTGATAATATAAAGTGACAAATATGGTCAAAGTTGGCTCCCACCCAAGTAGGTTACCTACCCATTATTTGACTTAAATTAGGTAGATATTGCAAATCGAACTCTGTCCAGCGTGTTGTAGTATAGGTACGTGTATAAAGGTGACGGTAAAGCCCCTGTGCTTGCTATTGCTGGTGCATCAGGGCCGTACCTATGTGGCATCTACGTACCCTCATATTCCACAGGTTCACCTAGAAAACGTGGAGATTCGCAGTCCGTCAGCCGCCACCTCCGAGCAGTGCGCGTGCCCGCGCGGGTACACGGGTGCCCAGTGCTCGCACTGCGCGTGGTCACACGTGCGCGTGGCTCACTCTCCACGCGTCGAGTGCGTGCCGTGCGGGTGTAATGAACATGCCACGTGTGATGCAGGTCCGTACCTTGAAACGGATCTGACGACCGTCACGTCACTCTATCCTTTCTTCTTCTCGTGTAGGTATAAGAAGAAGAAACGTACCTACACTATTATCTCTAACAGGTTAAGTTTAGTACGTTACTTTGTGTATCTAGTTAGGAGGTCCACCAGTTTCTAATCTCTGAGACTTCCACAAGGTTCCAAGTGCACGATTTATACGCGTTTTTATTTATTAATTTATTGGTTTTGCACAAAGGTGTACAATGTACATGTAAGTTTATACCTTATGCTAAAATAGCATTATCTATGTACCTACCCGTTTTTTTAGCACCGGTGCCTCGCCTTGTTTCTAATTGTTTTCCCTCATCTATTACTCTACTACCTACTCTTATTACTCCTATGAAACTACGCTTTTCGTAAATACATCGCTCATATTGCAATTACATTGTATTCTTTCTAATCTAAATACTATGTGCGGTCACGATCATAAGGATAAGACTCCCACTCTTCCCGTTCTTCTTCTCCTGGCAGAAACTGAGGCTCGCATTTCAGGAGCGACCTACTTTCCTAACACTCATGGCTAAGGGTCTTTATGAAACCGGTCTCTCTCTCTGTGTGATATTGCTAGAGTTGTTACGAAATGCAATTATAGCCGTTTTAAAAACGAAGAGTAAAGAATGATGTTAATTTAACAAACAATTGGTTTCACTATCAGGTTTTTACGGTTTTTTCAGGTTTTTTGGTTTTGACCTTTTATACCTATACGTTATTGCTTTTTCTTTTTTTTTTTTTTTAAATTTAATTTTAAGGGCTTTGTCGCAGAGCGACCACATCGCCCTACCTTATTGCTATTGACGGTGGTATTTTAAAAAGAACTGTCTTTACAGAACTTAAATCGCATTTGTTTTACAGTAGACGGTCCGTGTGGTCCATGCCAGCACAACACGACGGGGCCAACCTGTGAGCGCTGTCTAACTGGTCACTATGGGAACCCTGTTCAGGTGAAAGTTTTTCGGAAATAATTATTCTTCGATGTGTATGAAACGAACACATGGGATCAAGAAGCTAGTTGAACCTTTGATAAGCTCTGCAGTTATCATCTCAATTTTTTTAATGTAAATGAATGACGGGACGAGCTAGCCGTTCACCTGATGTTAAGTGTCACGGCTGCCCATAACAGATTACAGTATCACTCGGAACTCAATTGCGTGACGCTGCACTGCGCACGTTGTCCTAAGACTTCACACAGTATAGTAATAAGATTACTGGACTGTGTGATCAGAACATAAAGTCTCATTTGCCCAGTAATTTCACTAGCCTCAATACCCTTCAAACCAGAACACAGTACTTAGTGCTTGCATACTGCTGCTTGGTGGTGGAATAGCTGGCAAAGCGGCGGTACCTACCTAGACGAACTTTGCAGAAAAGTCCCTACCACCTAATTTTTCGAGCATAGGTTTCCCAAAGTTTGACACGCAGTCCACTCGCGCTACTATCATAATAATACCTACACACCCTTGTTCTTAGATCCATTACCCACTGAATGTCCCACAAACTAAAAACAAAAGAACAGCTTCCTTAGATACATGATTTAATTTTGTATGTAACATTTACCTTTGCTAATGTAAATTGTCCGTTTCCAGGGTGCCTGCAAGCCCTGCGCTTGTCCTTTATTCGAGGCGTCCAACAACTTCAGCCCGAACTGCGTGCTAGCATCCGCAGAGGGAGACGAGTACGTCTGCACACAGTGTCCTGATGGATACAGCGGAGACCATTGCGAGAAGTAAGGGAAGTTCCAGGGTTTCCGTCAACCGACACTCTTTCCCTTGCATTACAACCTGGAGGAAATTAAAAGACGGTAGAAAAGCTGAACACAGTCTTAAATATTATTAGAAACATAGCGTTCCTGGTGTGTACTTAAGTATCTTTTGCCGATGGTAGTAGCTTTACGTGCAAGCGGGTAGGTACGTTAGTTTTTCTATCAATCCATAGCTTTATCAAAAGTAATTCCTTGCCTTGTTTACCTATATAGATCTTCTTCTCGTGTAGGCAAGTGGTCAGCCCTGGTGTCAGAATTTCTAGGCCGCCCAAATGCTTCTGACTTTTTTTTTTTTTTTTTTTTTTTGAGGGGTGAAATGCCCTCGCATTTCCCTGCCACCACGGGGGTATGTGGGACTCGAACCCACTAAAACCCCCCCGTGATCCGTCCGCCGCCGGGATGGGGCGAGATAGGGTCGCGTTAGCATTCACCATCTCGCCCCAGCGGTAGGCCCTTTCGGGCCTCTGCGCCAGTGGGTGGGTAACCTTGCACCTCGGTTACCCACCAGACGTGTGGGGCCGTGTGAGCACGGCGGAGAGTCCCCCGACTCTCCGCCGCCGACCCCACTACGGAGGATGGAGAAGGCGCGCGAAACGCCTCCTCCGTCCTCCGGTCCGTCTGCGCCGGAGGGGGTCAGAGTTGGCATCATCCTCTCTGACCCGCTCCGCAGCCTCCTTCTGCATCATCACCGCCTCGCAGAAGGAGACCGTTGCCTGCCACGCTCTCTCGCTGTCGAGCATAGCGTTTACCACGCTCGGCAACGAGAGGTCCCGGCCAACGACCGCTGAAAGTGTGCGCCGCTCAGAATCCCAAGCAGCGCACACCTCCAGCGTGTGGGGCGCCGTATCCTCCGGCGCACCACATTCGTGGCAGGCTGGGGTCGCCTCCCGTCTCGCGATTTGGTGCAGGTACTTTCCAAAGCATCCGTGCCCGGAAAGCACCTGCACCAAGCGGAAGGTCAGCGACCCAAATGGCCGCCGCACCCACTCCCGGAGGACCGGGCGGATGGCCTCCACCGTCCTCTGCCCAGGCACTGGTGGAGCCAGGTCCTCCGTCCACCGCCGCAACAAGGCGGCCCGCGCCTGCCTCCGCAGGCGCCTGACCTCCTCCCACGCTGGGGGCTCTCCACGGGACCTCCTCGCCACCACGAAGTGATAAACTTCGGCAAGGGTCTCCGCTTCGAGCTCCCAGGGGGCATCACCGGCCAGCACGCATGCCGCCGTCCAGGACACCGTCCGGTATCCGCGGATCGCCCTCGTCGCAATGACCCGCTGCGGACGTCGCAGCAGGGCCTTGTTATTGCGACCGAGGGCGTCCACCCAGACCGGTGCCCCGTACATGGCCATACTCCGGATTACTCCGGAGTATAGCCGACGGCACGTGGCGTTCGGGCCACCCACATTGGGCAGCAGCCTCCCTAGGGCGGCAGCCGCTCCCAGGACTCTTGGGGCCAGGTGGGTAAAATGGGCCCCAAAGGTCCACCTCCCGTCCAGGATGAGACCCAGATATTTCATCTGGGTCCCAACCGGGACCGGGACCCCATCCAGAAGTACTCGCGTTCCTGGAGGGGGTCCCCCCCGAGGCCCGTGGAACAGCAGGGCCTCGGTCTTGGAGAGGGCAACCTCCAGCCCCAGGGAACGAATACGGTCGACCACGAGGGTTGTTCCTACCGTGGCCAGCCGCACCGTCTCCCTGAGGTCTCTCCCCTTGACTACGACAAGGGTGTCGTCCGCGTAGCACACAACCTGCATATTTGCAGGAAGCGTGCCACGCAGCACCCAGTCGTAGCCAATATTCCACAGTAGCGGCCCCAGGACCGACCCCTGTGGAACCCCGCAAGAGACGCGACGGTGCCTCAAACCGTCGCGCCCTTCCACCAGGACCTCGCGATCCTGGAGGTAGTCGGCCAACAGCCTCCGCAGATACAGGGGCACTCCATGATAACGAAGCGCCTCCTGTATCGTTCCATGCGGGAGGCTGTTGAAGGCGTTGGCTATGTCTAGGGAGACAGCCAACGCCTTTTCCCCCCCACCGACCGCATCCTGCGTCCACTTCTTGAGCCAGAGCAAGGCGTCTATAGTAGACCGCCCTGCTCTGAACCCGTACTGGGCCTCCGACAACCCAGGCCCAGTACCCTCCAGGTGCCGGATAACACGGGAAGCTACTACACGCTCTAGCAGCTTCCCCGTGTCATCCAGCAAGACGATGGGCCTGTATGCGGAAGGCGAGTCGACAGGACGACCCTCCTTCCGCAACAGGCACAATCGGCCATCCTTCCACGGCTTCGGGAACCGTCCGGACGTGAGGCACGCGTCAAACAGTTCCCGAAGCCGATCACCCATCTCCTTCAGGGCGATTGTGAGGACCCGCCCTGGGATCCCGTCAGGACCCGGAGCGGTCTTCTTGCCCCGTAGGCGTGCGACCGCGACATCCATCTCCGCCTCCGTCAGAGGCGGGATGGAGCCCGCTAAGTCCACCACGGGGAAGGACGGCACCATCGTCGGGGGGGTGTGGAGGGGGTTCGTGTCGGGGAAAAGCCCCCCCAACACCCTGCTCAGGAGCTCCGGCTCCAGGGACTCTGCAACTGGGGACGTTTGGCCCCGGAACTTATTTCGGGCAGCCCTATACGGACGTCCCCATGGGTCCCTGTCGAGGCCCTCCAGGGTCTCGCCCCAGGCCTCTGTCTTCGCCCGGCCGATAGCCAGCTGTAAGTTCCACCGCGCATCGCGATAGGTGCTATACAGCTGGCCCTCAGCTGCCAACTCCTCGGCTGACAGCTGCGCGTCCGTACGGCCCCTGCGCCGCCTCCGACAGCGGGTGTAAGGCCGCCGTGCCTCCGAGCAGACGGCCTGGAGATTCGCGATCTCCGAGCTCCACCAATACACCTCACGGCGCTCGGGACGGCGTCGAGCCCTTGGCATGCCCGCGTCACACACGGCCGTCACCGCCTCGCGGAAGCGACCCGCCGCGACGTCTACTTCCGGGTGCGTGGGTCCAGCCTGCCACGCTTGGACTATCGCCGCCTCCTTCGCCAACTCGACGTCCAGGCGACTAATAGTCCAGCGCGGGAAGACCGCCCGTGCCACCCTCTGGCGCCCCCTTTGGTTGTCGGAGGTGGAGATCTCGAACCTTATGTATTTGTGGTCCGAGAGAGTCTCCACCTCCGACAACACCCTCCAGGCCCGGACACGTGCCGCGACAGCTGGGGTGGCGAACGATACGTCCACCACGGAACCCTTCACGCTGTCGTACGCACGTGTGGGCTGACCCTCTGTTAAGCAGAGTCAGTCCTGAGGCAACCGCCCACTCCCTGACGATCTCGCCACGAGAGTTAGTGGAGGGGTTGCCCCAATCCCGGGCCTTGGCATTCAAGTCCCCCAGAAGGAGGACCTGACGTGGCGCCTGTCTTCTTACCGCTGCAGCTAGGAGGTCTACGAAAACCTCCAGCTCCGCAGCGGTTCTGTTGGGGGAGAAGTATGCGCCGACAATCGCATACTCCCCCCACCTAGCAACCACGTATCCCGAGCCCTTCTCCTCAACCGAGAGGGGGGAAGAGCCACCGGACCGTCCCACAACGGCCACAGAGTCGTCAAGGTCCCCAGCCCAACAGGAATGTTGGGGGGGAACGTAGTACGGCTCTGCGGCGATCGCCACGTCTATCTGCCACTGCGCCATGGACTGCATAAGCAGATCTTGGGCCCGGGCGCAGTGGTTTAGATTCGTCTGAAGGAGGTTGTGATGTCTGACTTGATCCATTAATCAGACATCACTACCTCCTCGCATGCCGCTGCGCATGCTTCCTCAGTGGGACCTTGGTTGGAGACCATAGGGGCGGCCTGGGTCCGAGTGGCCTTCCCCTTCGTCTTCGGGGGAACGCAACTGCGCCCCCCCATTATGTGCCCGGAGGGCCTCCCCGACTCGGCGCATATCGCACAGCGTGGGACTGTCTTCCCGCAGCTGGCCGCCCGGTGACCCGCGTCTCCACACCGGAAACACAGTTCCCCCCTGTCCGCTGCAGCGGGACACAGAGGGCGAGTATGCCCCAGCCCCAAGCACCTGTAGCAGCGCATGGGGCGTTCCCCAAGTGCCACCACCTGCACTGAGCTCCACCCAATCAGCAGTCTGCCCTTTTGCAGCAGCACTTTGGCTGCCGCAACCGGGAGGGAGACGAGGGTGGAGCCAGTCTTTTTTACGCCAGGGCGGATCTCCCCGGCTTTGACTAACTGCGGGTCACATGCCCCCGCACTAGCTACCGCCGCCACCACCTTGTCCTTTGTGGCCGCATCATCCAGACCCGTGATCCGTAGATCAGCGGTTTTGACGGGCCTGGTGACGCTGGCCACCTCTGTCATGACTTCGCGGAGCTTCTCCGCGAGGCGGTCCGCTTTTTCTGCAATTTGGGAGCCAGCAATCTCAAGCATCCTGGCTCCTGTGGCGGTCGGGCGGCAGCGGATTCGCTCAATCCCCAGCTCTAGCAGGTCGATCTTTTCCTGCGCCGTCTGGAGGACGGTGCCGTAGGTTATCCCCTTTTCCACGGCTTCGGGGCGCAGCGACAGCACCACGACCGCGGAATTTGGGGGACTCTTCAGCACCGTCTTAGCTTTACTAGTAGCGGGGGCAGCTTGTTTAGCTACCGGCGCACGGCCTGCAGGTGCATGGGCCTTGAGGACACTGGCCGTTGGAGCACTGGCCGAGGGAGCACGGGCAATAGAGGCACGGGCCACCGGGGCACGGGCAGTGGGGGCACGGGACGCGGGGGCACCCGTGGAGACAGAGGAGGGAACGGTAGACTTCCCCGTTCCTTTTCCTTTCCCCTTGCCCTTTCCTACTACTTGAGCCCAGGTTTCCTTTCGTACTATAACCTGGGCACTTGGCGTCCCCCTTGAGGTGGAGGGACCCGCAATCTCGGCCTGCTGGCGAGCTGGCTCAGCCTTTTTTGGGGTCGCAGCCTCAGTCGCTGCCCTCTTGGCATCCGCTCTCAGTGGCGGGCGCACCATCTGGGCTGGCAAAAGGCGGTCCTCAATCACCGCGAGTCGGGCGTTGAGCATTTGCCCAAGCGTGGCGGTCAAGGACCCTTTCAGCTCCTCAATTATATCAGCCCCCAGTGTGGTGGTAGGGGCTGCCGATCTCCGCGTAGTGGCAGCAGAGGCGGTAGCGGTGGTGGTGGCGGCGGCAGCGGTAGCGGCGGCGGCTTCCGTCTTAGCTTCGGCGAAGCCAAGACGTAGCGCTTTCACCTCCGCCTTCATCGCCTCTACCTCCAACCGCTGGCGGGTATTCTCGGCCCTGAGCCGCCGCGTCTCTTCGGCCTCACTCCTCCCAGTTAGGGTGTCGACCACCTCACCCAGGGTTGATGCTGCCTTCTTCAGGCGACCGACGAACTCGCCCTTGAGGTTGCCAGATTTCCTGGCAACCTCGAGAATGCGAGCGAGCTCCTCCCCCGCCCGTGCCCTCAGCTCCTGGGCATTGAGAATGCTGAAGTCACTGACCATTGGGCGAGCATCGGAATCAGTTCCGGTGCTCGGCCCGACGTCACCAACTACAGCAGCCGGCCCCTTCCTGTACTTCCTGCCTTGCAGGACTGCCTCCAGCTCTCCGTCAACCGGAGCTGGCTTGAGGAAGGTCTCCCTGGACGGGCCCGCCTGGGCGGCCTTCCTCCTGCCTCTCCTCGCCGTGCTGACCTTGGCGGCCGCCGTCTCTTCAGTCTCCGTGTCCGAGTCTAAATACCCGGGCACGAAGAATGATGAGTACGGCCGCTTCCGGACAGCGCCACTTTCGTCAGCGGTCTCCATCCCTGACCTCTCCGATGCCACGGAGAAGGAGTCATCAGACTCTAACGTCCTCTCCTCCACAGGAGGAACTTGGGAATGGCCCTGAAAAGGGCCGTTTGGTTGGCCCTGAGAAGGGCCTTTTAAAAACTTCCCGAAGGAGTCTCGCGCCTGTTTAGGAGGCATGTCGGCTTTGTCAGATGACGGCAGCGTAGACATTGACAGTACAGCGCACTTTAGCCGAGCCCAGTCTGCCACTCCGTTACGGTGGTCAGAACTGGGTCGTTACCAGGGGACACGACGTGGACGTATGCGCTGTGGGGGGCCCCCCGAAATGCTTCTGACTTGGCTTAACGACTATTGTCTTACGACAACAGCCGGGACCGCGACGGTTTAACGTGCTCTCCGCAGCACGGTAATTCAATTTCACGGTAGCGCTCAGTTGTAAATACAACATTTTGCTATAGCGGTCACCCATGAGAGTAGTGACCGCAGTGAACGTTGCTTAACTTTACGGATCGGTTAGAAACAGCTAGTCGTGCTTCGCTATGAGCGCTACCTATATAGGTAGGTACATTCTGAAACTACACCGGTCTGTAATAAATATCGTCTTTCGTATCTATAATATTACTAACTATATTATCTCGCACGAGTCACCCAAACCAATAAGCAATAACATTGATAAAACCGCAGTTTTATCAATTCCTAAGGCATGCAAAAGGTTTTGAATGTCCGTAACTTGCTGTGTCAATAGAAAATGATACTTTAATGTGACGGTAATAAGGTTCAACACAGAATAATCAGGAATAACTATAAGTACCTACCTAGTCAATTGTTTTTTCTAATTTGTGAGAATCGTGAATTTTCTTATGTGAGGGATAACCTTAAAAAAATCTTTTGGTTTAGTTGCGACTTCGGCTACTGGGGGTCTCCAACTACCGCCGGCAACTCTTGCAAGCCGTGCGAATGCGGCGGATCCCCGTGCCATCCAACCACTGGGCTATGTCTCACATGTCCAGCTAACGCTGAGGGCGCTAGGTGCGATCTTTGTAAGGTAAGAACATGTCATTTTAAAACAGTGTCATTGGTTAAATCTAATATTTGATTTATTAATGAAATTGGCAAAGAGGAGTCACGAGGTCATACCTATCTGGACGCGTTTATGTCAACATTGAGATGTGGCCGTTAAAACCCAGGAAGAGAAAGAGAGAAAGAATGTAGGGAAGTTGAGTGGAGGAAGGTTATTCCAACATACGTATTTTGATGAATCTATTGGCCATGGAGACAGGACCAGTACGTTTCTAAAACTAAAATATATGAGCACCCGTATCAGAGTCTGGTGTATGCAGTCATCTGCGGATGACACCCTCCACTGTACCCCCTGTGGTCTATTGGTTTGGTAGCAACTCTGTGTCGCAGTTCTCTAAAGCTAAACGCGGTAAGTACGTACCGCCAGATACGTACTCTTCTGATAAAGGGGAATTAATTCAACTTTGGATAAGGTGACAATAATTGAATATCCAGAGAATGAGAGCAGTGGTCATAGCACAAGATGTTCAAGAGGTTCTCCTCGGTACATTTAAATCTTCTGCGATCACCAAGCCGCCTGCCAATCGTGGTGATTATGTCAAACCCCTTATGATAAGCGTCCAAAGTGGCGTTTTATGGAGGAGGCCTGCGTTGAGCATTAGACGTCTTCCGGCTGTGTTCTTGTGATGTGATACCTGATGGTAATAATGACCATAAGATTGTTGAAAACCTTGTTTTTTATTTGTACAGGAAGGTTATTGGTTTGGCCCGGGCGGGTGGTCGGGCGCGGGCTGCGTGCCGTGCGCGTGCGGCGCGGGCGCGCTGTCCCCCGCGTGCGACACCAAGGCCGGCCAGTGCGCCTGCCGCGAGGGCTGGGCCGGCCGGGCCTGTGACAGCTGCAAGCAAGGACACGGAGGTAAGGACATGTGGCCATACATTTATTTCTCAGGATATCCCGAACTAACATTCTTTAGTCAAATGGTCGTGGCAAAGTCAACGCCATCTTTTAATCGATCGATTGAATTCAGCTCGCAATTTGAAGCGCCGTTGTACCCTAATCAGGACTGCCCTTACAAAGTAATATAGGTACATAACTATAGTATGTCAATGCATGTGGCACCAAATACGGTGAATCTAACAGCGCTACTGACGCGCGTCTACCGCTCAAATACTTACTTTAAAAATTGTTTAAAATTTGATGACCGGCTAAAGTTAGACGCTCCAAGAAGTTTATCATTTACAAATAATTTTATTAACTTTAGAGAAACAGTTTCTTTGACATTATTGAAGAGAAAGACATCAGCCTTAGTCCAAGAGTCAAACAAATTAATATGTAATGACGTTCTTGTACCTAGTTGCAAATGTTGGAAAGCCATTTGTACCTGCAAAGGCAAATTCAATTAAATCTGAACGTTGCAGTTTGAACATGCTTCAAGATGGCTTCAAGTACAGTGTCATAACAAGTTAATAACCATCGAGTTCAGTGTCAGTAAGTGTCAAGCATCACAGCAGCCTGTACAACCAACGTGAGGTTAGCAGCGTCATCTGTTGTGTGATTTAGATAAGAATCAGCCCAACTAAGCCGTAGGTAGCGGCAGGTAAGTTTAGCGCTGAGCGAAATGTGGAGGGGATAGCTGCGCATGGGTACAGTCGCGAACATAATACAATTATAACTTTAATTAATATAACCAAAATAATTTTAAGAACATATTTAAATAAATAGTAAGTCTATCACTGAGCGAAATGTGGAGGATATTAGGTACTGTCGCGCGCGCAAACATTAATAAATAGTTAATGTTAAAATTTTGCATAGCTTGTAACAGGATATTTTACTATTCAAGATTTACCTCTTTTTTAATTTAAATCAGTAAATGAAAAAAAAACGAGTCCATACAAAGTTAATCATGTGACAGAGTGATTAAGTTTTTAAAGGGTAGAAAAAAGTATAGTCGAATTTGACAATTTTTAATTTAAATTACACTAATAGAAAAACCAACAATAACAAACGAACTCAAACTTAACAATAAACAATAACAATGAACGACAATAACAATACACTTTAGAGCGCGACTGTATAGACAGAAGTCCGCGGGCGTCGTATCGAGGCGGGGGACGGAATACGACTGGCTAGTAGTGGCTAGCCAACCGGCGCTACGCACGCGCACCCTTCGTCCCTCTAGCCCCCCTGTGATAGGTACCTAATTTTTGACTTCTGCGTAATAACGGTCAGCGCTAGAGTTACATGCCGGTACTTATAAAAGTGTAATTTTTTCATGGTGGGTTTTATTAAGAATTTATTTTTGTTCATCTAGGCATAGCAGCAGGTTGTCCAGTATGTCGGTGCGGTGCCGGTTCAATCTCCCCCATCTGCGAGCCCGTGTCAGGCGAATGCGCATGCGCGGCGGGCGCTGCGCCGCCATCTTGCGACACCTGTCTCGAACAACACTACGGCATCGATATCACCGGGTGCAAAGGTAAGTGTGCAGTTAGTTTCAGGTTGAGGAGTTAGATGGCGTTGTTTTTAATATGGATATTCACGATTTTTTTGAGACATTCTTTTCAGGAAGTATAAGTACTAGTAATAAGTACTGAAGTGTTATCAACACAAAAAATCCTATTTGTGAGATGCCTTATTATTAGTTAGATGTCTTATTTCTGATTATTATTTATTTAGATGATTACCTAAGTCCAAGGCAAAAATGAAATTTTATTTCTTTACCTGTAACTTATTTATAAGTACCTACTTTAAAGTCCACTTAGGTAACCTATACATCAAAAACAAACTGCTAAGACGGGTAATCTATAAACCTCTAAAAGTACTTCCACTTACTTACTTTATACGTTGAAACAATAAGCCATTACGAACTTTTCCGCAAACATCGCAGGCTGAAAATGTATGCAGACATTTTGAGTGGCTCAATCACCGGTCGATGTATGCGTTATTATTAGGTATAGCTACAGGCTACGCGCGGTGGGTCGAATAGGGTTGGTAAGTAAGTTTATTCTATTGTATATTTGAAATAGAACGTATATATATAATTTAATAGATTTTAACCCTTTATAATCAGACTGCCTGAAAAGCAAGATGCCTAAAAAGCAAGATGCCTAAAAAGCAAATTGCCTAAAAACGTTGCATAACTTGCTAATTGCCTATGGTCTAAAAATTAGTAAGTCTTAAAAGCATTGTGCCTAAAAATGAAAAAACCTTAAAAGCATTATGCCTAAAATAAAAAATCTTTAAAAGCTTAACGTCTAGCAAAAAAAAACCATTAAAAGCGTAAAGTCTGATAAACATAAATAACAACTTCAATAGTTATCCTACTAGTATTATAATAATACGTAGGTACCTAGGTAGTAAGGTAGATATTATACAAAAAACTGCTTCCAAAACCAGTATTATTGTCACAATAAACTCGCAAAAGCAGGTCTATTATTACTTCTATTACAGACCTCACAGTAGACATTTTTCGACTGTGCTTGTGTCATGGATGAACAGCTGCTATGTAAAAGTAAAAATGAATTAGCCCATCCAAAAAAAAACTATTGCAAGTATCTATCAATGTCTTTCGAAATTGCTGGGCATGTCTATCCTACTATCCTACTAATATTATAAATGCGAAAGTTTGTGTGTGTGTGAATGTTTGTTACCTTATATCTCCGTAAATACTGAACCAATTTTGATTAAATTTGGAATACAGATAGCTTTTACGCTGGATTAACATATAGGATTTTTAACCGCGGGTAACACCGCAGGGCGGAACTAGTATAATAATAAAAGGAAACATTTTAACTAAATAAATATTGTTACCTAGTCTGACAGATAATTCTATATTTTGTAGTAGGCACCTATTTTAGAGGACAACCCTAAGTGAGACGTTCATAAAGCAGTTTTGGAATTAAGGCCCATCATACATTACGCAAATTGTAGAGCTCGTGTAGACGATACGTGTTTGTATAGAGCGCGTAGCTAGAGCCTAAGGTAACAGAGCATGCACGAGCATTTCTCTACCATTGTATAAGTACACAATAACAGAATAAATAAAACTTATTACTATAGATTTGGGGGAAGCGTTCAGCAGTGGACATCTTCAGGATGATGATGATGATTACTAGAGATACGCTCGCAGAACTGACAACCGATGGGGAAGAAAGGTTCTCGAGTGGTGACCACGAACCGGAAGACGCAGCGTAGGCCGGCCCCCACTAGGTGGACAGACGATCTGGTGAAAACCGCGGGGAACCGATGGATGTAGTAATATTAAGTATAATGGTATCGATTCTGTCACGTTCTTTAAAACTAAACTAACTGCTCTCACCGGACCATGAACCAAGTCGTATGACTTCCACGACTCAACAATGTGTGCATGAGCTTTTTCACGGTGGTGAGAGGTGCGATGGTAGAAACGCGATGCTGGTATTAGATCGAATAGATCTTCAGAGCATTCCCCATTGTAGATTCGGTACTTATACAAAGAGACCTAGTATTTTGAGAGGCTCTAGATGTTTGGTGAGCTGGGAATGCCGACAGTTCTGACAGCTCAACGTTGTATCGAGTCAAGAGGCTGAACTTGATACTTGGGTGCTCCGTTCCAACGAATGCTCTGAAGAACTATTCGATCTAATACCGGCATCGCGTTTCTACCATCGCGCCTCTCGCCCCCGCGAAAAAGCTCATCCACGCATTGTTGAGTCGTGGAAGTCATACGACTTGGTTTATGCGCACTTTGTTACCGTACATCTGTAAAATGTGGAAGAAGCTTTCACCAGCGGTTTTTTTTCCGGAGCTACGACATGCAGCACGTTTTTGTACATCTTCGTGTTATTTGATTTCGATGATTTTTTCATAGTTATGTTGTCTACTTATACAATAATAAACTATGCTTTTATTTCTCGCAATATCATCGTAGTTATACCCACTTAGTTACTAATAAAACAAAAACCCCCGGTTTCTCGTACCTACGTCAAAAGAATCGATAAAAGAAAGCATGGATAAATAAATGAAAATAATTATAGTTATATCCTATCCCAACATTTTGCCTCTCCTTGTAATAAGCGGCTGTTTATTTTCCATCGATGGGTGCCAAATAGGCGCTTGTATAGTAACGCCGCGCCGCGCCGCCCGCGCCGGTGGGCGGGCGCACTTCAAAAGATTTATCGTGGTCCACCAGATGGCAGTAGTCAATCTACTGAGTGTCTGATCTCACGCAAGAGCGGGACATAGTAGTTCATCTACTGAGTATAAGTACCTACAGATAAATAAAATGTAGGTATATAGTAACCTAATTGAGTCTACTAGAGTAGATCTATACCTAAAATTATATGGGCAAATGAGACTTTATATATAAGACTTTACATTCTAATGATCCTGATGTTTCAGGAAGACGTGCGCACTGCACACACAGTGCAGTGTCAAGCGAAACTTTATCGTTGTTTTGTAGAGTGGTAGGTACTTGAACTGCTATGGGCAACTATGATGCTTAACATCAGGTGATCGACTAGCTTGTCACCACATTCATTTATATTTAAAAATACTGACTATCAGATATGTACCTACTTAATTATAAGCTCGAGAATAAGACGAGCAGAATTTATGTTATTTTTTGTATCCACTGTAGTTTGATCGCGCTCTGTCCATTTTGTTTTTAGTGTTCACTTCAGTCTTCCTTTTTTTACCTGTTTTCTCCTGGAAGGAAAACCTTATTTTATAAAATGAAAACGGGTGATAAAAACGTGAATAGGTACTGTCGTTCCTATTTCTTCCTGTATACCCATGTCAATTATTTTTAGCAACAATTTTAAACAAAATGTTAAGCGTATTTTGCATCTAGAAAAAATTTTTCGTACAGGCCTGTGGATATTACACACTGCACATTATCAAGTTGCAGTTTAAAGCCAAAGATCAGTATTCCGGCAGCAGCGCACCTTGCGCAAGCGCAGGCAGCAGGCCCAGATGCCTTTGATGATGCACCAGGTAAACAACGCGGTGTACGCTAGTTTATCATAAACGTATTGCTTGTTTTTTTAACGAACGTAGGTACCTAGTAAACCGAGATATTGAAACCTTGCAATAAAAAAATGAAAAAAATTGAAATAGATGAATGGCTCATTCCGATTTACTCCAAAATTTTATAAGTCATATGACTCCTAGATTCCTTCAAAAGCGATTGTTTTGACGTAAATTAGGTACACCCGTTTTCCTGCGGGAACTTATAATTTTCCGGGACAAAAAGTATCCTATTACCTATAATTTAGATAGTAAAATAATGAAGTATTAACCAACATAACAATATACGTAATTATATTATGTGCATTTCATCCATTTGGGATTCACCCATTTTGCCGTGAAAGCCACACGAACAAACAAGCAAACAAATCAACGGACAACTTTTCACTTTTATACTAGTGCGGATATACAATAAGGAGGGATTACCCTGCATCGATTCTATACGCCCCAGAACGCATAACAATATCAATTCTAAGCTATTCCTACCGCAACCGTAGTATTGTACTGCATACCTATAAAGTACCCATATCATAAGCTAGATAGCTACTCATTATCTCGCTTCGGAACATAATGTATTGTATGTACAATACGCAAAATGAGCACAACACTCAAAATGAACAATAGATACGCAAAATGAACAAACACTACGATGAGCACAACACGCAAAATGTACATGCAGGCCCACATTCACACACAAAAATTTTCAGCAGCATTTTCTAAATTATGATGATTGTTATACACGTCCAGTTTTTTTGCATATCTCTCTAAGGCTAATTTTCAATTGAATTTCACCTTTAAATGGCTAAGGATAAGGGTTGTAACTCTTTGCCAGCTTCTGCGTTTCCGAATAGCTATAGGTACTCAATCTGGATCTCTCATGCATTCAGCATCAGTTGTACAAAATAAGCCCAAAAAGATAGTAAACAAAGTACCTCTAAATACAAATATAGCGTTTGGCACCCGCGTCTGTCCGTCTGGGACGTCGGTCGTCGCGTCGGGCGGTCTATCACAACATCCACGACTCCCCACGGTCGCATGGCTCACATCTCCGGATCCGGATTGGATTGCGACCAGAATAATTGCAACAAGAACATGCAGTATATGAGTTACAATGAGACATTGAGAACCAAATTCAAATGTTTATCCCATTCCATAATGTAGCAAAAGATAGTAGAAGTTATGAAATAAGATTACCAGGGGAACTATTCTATTACCCCCTTACTAGTAAACATTGCGTAGCAGATGAATAGTTATTTAGTGTTTTGTCTTTCTCTGTTGAGTTTGAAATGGGCAAAGATAAAATAAGAGAATACACTGAGTAGCTATTTTTTTAATTTATTTGGGTAAACAAACCCAAATAAATTCCAAACATTGCAATAGTTTGATAACACACAGCTCTCGCATGCTAGATTCGACACGAGTCCTGAAGCGTTCAACGATATAACATATCGGTTTTAAATTTAAACAGCTTCCAAAGCTTGATTAAATTACAGTCGAACTCATTCCCCTAATACCCAATGATAAATGACCATCATTGATTGGAGTTCAGAGTCAGAGCAGGCAGTGCGTTGACTTCACAGATCGTGGTTCAAAAATAACCTGTTAAAAGAAATCCAGGGCAGTTAGCAACATTAAATCGGCATTGGAGGTAATGATTCGATCGCGAGCAGTAATTTGATGTACTACTGTGAAATTAACAGCATTCTTGAAACGAGGGCAGCGGTGGAGGCACTTAATTGGTAGTTATGACTACTGGTATACCAAATTCTAATTGGGGAGTCAAAATGTCGAAACGCCAATAACAATAATAATGTAAGAAAGACGGAATTTTTGTTTTGATCAACATAAACTTGCATAAGGTCAGTGAAGAACATAGCTTTCTGTGAGATAGGTTCTAACAGAAAGTAAAGAATATAAGTTTATTATAGGACGATATCAAATAATCCTTAATTCATCAAAACATTGAAGCTATTTTAGTACTATTAAAAGAATAATCAAAAACTGGTATCATCAACCTAACCTTAAGAGATTGAAGCAGGTGCGGTGCTACTTTGAATTCTGGCTTTTACAAAACAATCAATGTATATCAGACACTCGTCTTAACCTATTTGCATTGTTTCTAATTTATCAGCTAATCAATGTTTTCCAAGAACGGCAGTCGACGCTTTTATCTTCTGCTAACGAAAGCATTCATGTTGGACCGATGAAATCACGCCGTGCCTTCATCTATTAACTACTCTACATTTACGCAATTATACACTCTACTGATAGAACAGTAGAGTCTAAAATAATGCACGATGACGCAATCAATGCAAAGGATTAAACTCATACAGAATCTAAAATAAATGAAAAAGAGGTGAAAGCCAATTCAAATGGAACCAGATTAGAACAGCTGTGTAAAATAATTGCAGAACTAGAAAATCTATCTAACTTTCCTCGTATTAACATTATTTATTACGTGAAAGTTTAATGAAATGTTGGAAAACAAAATTTGATGTTTGTGTTTATTGTTTGATAAAGTGCCTTCACCTCGCAGCCTTTAGCCATTGATGAATTTTATGAAACAATCACGAGGATAATTGAAATAGTTATGTTCTATAACCAAGACCGTAAAGAATAGTGATATTGTGGGGTTTTTTTTTTCTATTCTTAACTGTGATAATATGAATAAAAGCTAAAACTTATTAGATCAATAATAAGCTTTATTATTGAATGCTATTAATATAATATTACGTCTAGCAGCAATAATAATAAGTTAGATCATACCCATGTTTGGCAATACAATTCCAAGAAGCCCTCGAGGCTGGTTCGCTCCCAAGTTTCATGACAACTGGTGTCACCTTCCTGCTCCATAAGTCCGGTAGTACCACGGAAGCGAAAAATTACAGACCCATCACGTGCTTGCCTACGCTATACAAGCTCCTTACATCCATTCTGAGAACAAAAATTAATTCGCACATTGTTGCGAACAATATTTTGGCTCCCGCTCAGAATGGATGTAGGGTTGGGTCCCGTGGTACTAAGGAGCTCCTCCTCATCGACACAGCCATCTGCCAACAGGTCCGGCGGAACAGAGGGGCTCTCTCTACTGCCTGGATTGACTATAAGAAGGCCTATGATTCGGTGCCTCATTCATGGCTGGAGAGGATCTTGGAGCTGTATAAAATAGATGCAACTCTAAGATCCTTCTTAAGCGCATGCATGAGGCAGTGGACCACAGTCCTTCGTCAACCAGGTGGAGGAGAGAGCGTCTCTGACCCGCAGGACTTCATAAGGATAGAGCGAGGCATATTCCAGGGTGACAGTCTGAGCCCCTTGTGGTTTTGTCTAGCGTTGAATCCTCTCAGCACTTTGCTAGGGGATTCAGGGCTGGGCTATCGGCTTCGGAGAGGGGGTGAGATCATATCTCATCTACTGTACATGGATGACCTCAAACTGTTCGCGCCGCAACGCCCACAATTGATAGAGTTGTTAAAAATCACTGAGAATTTTAGCAACTCTATCATCATGGAGTTCGGTGTGGATAAGTGTGCGGTTATGCATGTACATAGAGGGAAAGTTGTAAATTCCACGAATTTGCAACTTTCCGAGACTATGACTCTCAGGTCCCTCTCCGAGTCCGAAACCTACAGGTATCTTGGTATGTCAGAGTCGTTGGGTATTTCAGTAGGGGATGTTAAGCGGACGGTGAAGGAGCGCTTCTTCTGCCGTCTGACAAAAGTACTCAACAGTCTTTTGTCAGGTGGCAACAAGACGCGCGCCTTCAACGGCTGGGTGATGCCCCTACTGATGTACTCCTTTGGCATACTAAGATGGACTCAGACCGAGCTGGACGCCCTGGATAGAAAGGTCCGTCAACTGCTTACCTCGCATCGCATGTTGCACCCGCGCTCGTCTGTTATGAGACTGTACATTCCGCGGAAATGGGGGGGTCGAGGCTTTCTAAATGCCAAAACCCTCCATAACCGTGAAGTGTGCAGTCTCCGGGATTATTTCCTCAACAACGAGTGCGGGATGCATCGCGATGTGGTGGCAGTTGACAAGGGCCTCACGCCGCTCTCCTTGGCAAATGAGAACTGGCGTAAACCGGTGGTACTTAGCACCGAGGACCGCAGGGACGTATGGAAAGGCAAGGAGCTGCACGGGCGGTTCTATCGGGCCTTAACAGGGCCTGATGTGGACCTGCATGCGTCGGTGAACTGGCTGCGATTCGGTGACCTATTTGGGGAAACCGAGGGTTTTGTCTGTGCAATTGCGGACGAAGTTATCAAGACGAACAACTACCGGAAATATATCATGAAGGACGGTACGGTCGACATCTGTCGGGCATGCCGCCGTCCCGGAGAATCTCTCCGACATATCATTTCCGGTTGTTCTCATCTTGCTAACGGAGAGTACTTGCACAGACACAACCTAGTGGCCAGGATCATCCATCAGCAACTTGCCCTTCAATACGGCCTTGTGGAGTCTGAGGTGCCGTACTACAAGTACACACCGGGGCCGGTTCTCGAAAATGGCCGTGCATTGCTCTATTGGGATCGCTCTATCATCACGGACAGGACTATTGTAGCCAATAAGCCTGATATCGTGCTGGTAGACCGATCCCAACGCCGGGCAGTGCTCGTTGACATCACCATTCCACATGACGAGAACCTCGTGAAGGCTGAGAAGGACAAACTCAGCAAGTACCTTGACTTGGCTCACGAGGTAACCGCCATGTGGAATGTTGATTCAACGAGCATTGTCCCGATAGTCGTTTCGGCGAACGGCCTTATAGCGAAGAGCCTCGATCAACACCTCGAGAGGCTCTCGCTAGACGGTTGGATCAAGGGTCAGATTCAGAAGGCAGTACTCCTTGACACGGCACGTATTGTCAGGAGGTTCCTCACTCTGCAGCCCTAACCACCGGTAGCTTGGGCCCTGCCCCGCTGCCGGCGGCACTCTAGGTTTAGGATTTTTTGATAGTATTTTTGTAATGTATTTTTATAACAATATTGTAAAAAAAACCTAAACCTAAGAAAAATGAAAAGTTAGATCATAAAGTTAAAAATGGTTTTGGGTTTTATTTGTTTTATGGATCTATGTGTCATAAAATAGTATTCTTATTATTCATTTTTATTGTTACTAAACAACAGAACATAAAACCGCAGATTATTAATACTCAAAGTGCAGAATAACATAAAACTGACTCAAATAAAGAAGAAATAAAAATAAAGACTGCTGTTAAAGTGGATACAAGTGAAGATGAAATTATAATGGGAAACGTTGAGCATTAATATCATTGCAGTGGCAATATCGTAGGCATCTCATGGCGATAATTATATGGAAATGAAGACAAGGAAAGTGATTCCTGAGCCTCAAATAAATTTATGATCGCGTGCGTGTTATTGGCCCTGTTACTTGAGCTTTTGATTGAAATTTATTTATTTGGTGAGATTTCAAAGCGTTTGCTTTATTATACTGTCTTTACCATAGTATGTATTAATGCTGGTGGTCTTTCATTAGAACGGGTTTCACAGCTATCCCTCTAAAAGCAAATACGCCGACGCACAACAATTTGATATTGTAATCTTCTGCCGATAAAAATCAGTAATTGCAACAGCTGTAGGCAAAGTAACGATATGCAAATACAGACCCTGATGCTGCTCCCGCCAGCCTCGAGTGATGGATGTGACAGGTTCCTAGGAAGCTGGAGAGTGGATAGTGGATGTGGTGGGATAATAATGGATACAGATTGGGTAGTTGTCAATATAGGGCTAATTTGGCGTACCTATGCACCGTGTAGGTACTTTTGAGCAGTTATAATTTATGCTTTGGTAATAGTTATTTGATTTTCATTTGCATTCCTAATTCTACTTTGGCTATAACTGCTAGCTGATACCTTTTTAACATTGACTATAAATCCAGTTGACCAATGATACAACTTCCCCTCATACGAAAATTAGTAGTTGATTTCCACTACTAATTTCTAATAAATACTATGAATTTCTAATAAATCACGGGAACCTGTTGATGTCTTTTGTGTCTATCCTGCTCTTTACTTTGTAATTTCGTATGACTTTGTCTCGTTTTGTTACCTCGCCTCATGCCCGCGCGGGTGATGTTCGACAAGCCCATCTCTTGGGTTCCGTCTGCCAAATACCTGGGGGTTACCCTTGACACCAAGCTCAACTTCAGAGACCATATTAAGCGAGTGCGCGATAGGGCGGCCTTCGTCTTAGGCCGCCTCCACCCTCTCCTCTGCAAGGGTAGTAAAATGTCCCTTAGAAATAAGGTGACACTTTACAAAACTTGCGTTCGCCCGATTATGACCTACGCATCTGTCGCGTTTGCTCATACATCCTCAGTCCACCTGGATCGACTTCAGGTTATCCAGAACCGCTTTATTCGCAAGGTGGTCGGAGCTCGCTGGTACCAGCGTAACTCCGACCTCCATTGCGATCTCGAACTCCCATCCATCCGTCAGTTTATGAAGGATGCATCCCGCCGCTATTTTGACGCGGCGCCCCATCACCCCAACCCTCTCGTAGTCCAAGCATCAAGTTACTCTACAGACATGACAGACCCGCCACCCCGTCGTCGCCGCCCAAGACACGTCTTGAGCGATCCGGATGATCCTATAGCAGCCGTTGTGTCGGCTGCGCTAGGATCACCGGATCAGTCTAGCCCTTCTGGCTCAGGTACCGCTTTCGGCACCGGTATAGGATACCAGCGCAACACAATCAGACACCGACCCCGCCGGCGAGGTCGACGTACCCCCCGTAGGTTAGCTAGAACGGTCGCGACTTTCCATAGGGTCCACTCTTCCAGTGGACGTAGCCTTCTCGATCCTCTTATCCCGGCAACGGCCCAAGCCGAGGCTCGCACCCCAGGGGTGCCCTTGTGCTAGTTGCCTCCCACTTTTGACGGTTGGGCGCCTTAAGCGCCTGCCCTCCCGCCCGGTGACGCTGTAAAGGTCGGTAGAGACCAACAGCATTAGCCCGTTCAAAAAAAAAAAAAAAAAAAAAAAAAGCCCGCGCGGGTGAGTCGTTAACATTTTAGTTTCTGCCAACCAACATGTGCTGAAATTTCTAATTTCAGTTCAGTTTAATGAAAAGTCTTATTAATGGATCTAACATACCATATATGCAGATATTATGTGACAGTTAGAAGGTGGCGAAACTTGTAGAAACGAGGTAGTGGGAGGCGCGGAAGTGGATGCAGCCAGCGACCACCCGCGCGTTATCACGCGCTATCCGCTGCCATCTCCTAGCAGTGGCCTAATTAGTGACTCGCGTGCCACGGCTCGTCGGACAGGTAAGATGCTGCGAGACTCGATCGAGAATGTAAAGTACTCTGCTTTATTATAGGAGCTTTAGATAAGGAATACTCGTTTTGTGGTCTCGTAAAAATATTTCGTTTTGAACAAATTTTGTGAAATGGTCTTTTTTATGAGTTGGTGGTGGTTATGATTCAAGTTTAGTTGACTGAGTAGTAATCAATTTTTTTTGTAGTCTTTAAAGCTCTATCTAAAATTGTGCCCTTGAACCATCACTGGCAAGTTTAAAGTTAGACAAACCGGCTTCGCCAATAAAAATACTTGAAGTTGTTATTCAAAGCTTTTTCGATGGTTACGCTTATTATTCACCATGCATAATTAATAATTATGTACGATTTATTGTAAGTACTTACTTGAAAAGCGCCATCATGAAATCCAGGAGCGCGTGGTCCTACATTTACCACTTCACCACCTAGCGGACTAGGTTGGCCCGGCAGTTGCCGCGTCTGTTCCGGCGTGATCACACGCCTTTGCAATATCGCCTCCTCCCGCCTCTTTTTGCCTCCTTTCGTGATCTGTCGTAACTGAGATCTTCGTGAGGTGAACGCCTGATTGCTGATAGTGGATCTTGGATTGCTGTGCTATTCTGGACTACAGGATTGCGCATTAGTTATTATTGTTAGTTGGATTATTGTTTTGGTTCCGGTGATTTGCATTGCAATTGTTAATGGAACTCGGATTTTATGGTGAATTCAATTGTTTGAGTTGCTAAATCTGATGTATGAAATCCAATACTTAAGCAAAGTGTAGGTATAACATCAAAAGTTTGAACTGAAATGTTAGAAGATAAAATTCTAAAGTGAATATATGCGCCTATACTTGAACTTCCGTAAGATGCTACCACTCAAAACAGCAAGTAAAGTTGCTAGATGAATTTCTCATAATGAATTGGAGTGTGGTGGTTTGGCTGGCGGTGGTGACCACCGTAGCAGCCACTGCCACCAGCCCGCGTCGATGTGCTGGCCGCTTAGCACGGGAACGACTTAAAGCTGCCGAGAAGATCCGAGACAAGAGGTACTTCCTACTGTGCTGTGCTCCAGCTTGTGCCACTCCATCGCAACGCAGGCCCAGACCAACCACTACCAGCAAATACCAACCATTTCACAAAACCTGGTGGGGACTAAAATACGGTAAGATATCAAATATTACACTGAGAGAAATTTGGTTTTGATACTGCAAAATTGTTCCGAGAAACTTTCTAGTTACCATTCGACCACCTTACCACACTCGTCCACAAATTCATAACTGTTAAATCTTAAAATTACACCGCTTATCGAAAATTAGTATTTACCTCCTTTTCTCGTATCAACCGTCCATATACCTGCGCTTATTCCGCACCTTTACAAACAGGGTTTATTATTTTCAACAAGCAATTTTATGCAAATGTTAAGATCAGACCGCAAGCCCTATTGGGATCCAGATCGCGACCTTTATATTGGGGTCACCGCTTCCGGCCACTTCCCAGGCATTTAGTACCTTCATACCTTGGCTGGAGTGTCGGGTTACGTTGAGGTCGAGGTATTTATATTGGACAAAGCCAGAATCGCAAAAAAGCTTTGTAAAATTATACAAAGGATTGCCCTTGATGTCATTTAAAATGTTGCACAATTCCTTATTACATTACAATGATTTAGTTTTTTAGCTCATTGTTAGACCCTTCAAGTTCTAAGATGAATTATTTTGATGGAGTCTTGAGCAAAATAGATCGCATTAGAGGGATCTGAAAATGATTGATATCGGCTTTGTCACTAACGATTGCATGGATTAAGCTATGTAATTGTGTGTAGTGAGCTTTATAGGATAAGCAACCACGACTTCTTTATTAGCTATTTGCCAATTTGTTATGACCATGCTCTCGTACTCCAAAGTTTTATCAAACAACCATAAACTTCTCACAAAAAGGTGCCTATTGCCAAAAGTTTTTTATTCAATTAACGTCCGTTATCTGCGCAGTCGGTTCCCAGAATAATTTATTGCTTGTGATACGTCAGTAGATTACGAAAAATTCATTCACGGGTTTCAAGAGTCGCCTTGCCCCACAGGTTATCAGGCTAGGCGCGAATCGTCCGGTCGTCGAACCGATGGCTGTGTTGCCAAATCTCTGAAAGGCGTTTGATAACAGTATTATAGCTGGACTTCGTTTTTGGGTCAGCGGAACGGATTTATAGATAAGCTTTGGACGGTGATGCGTCAGATCACGTAGGTTTATGGGAGTGGGTCAGAGCGTGGTAATAGTGTTAGTGAATTTCAGTGTTGCGACTTTTAGAAAAGTGTTGCTCAAGGGTCAATTCTCAGCCCTCATATTTTTATCTATTTTCTCTCTAAGAGTCGTACTTTTATTACTTACAGAAATTACAGAGTGTGATTATTCAAAGCAAGAAATAAAACGCATTCTTTCGTTAAACGTGAAAGCAAAAACACAAAAAAATTACATGCAAAATTAGGTAATATTTGTACTCAGATTATAATAAATGCTTTGTTTACGTCGCTTTGATTTAAGTGGTTGTATTGTGTAGAGAATGGAGAGCATGTCCGCGTACTCGTTACTCCGAACCGAGTCAAGTCGAGTTACAGACGAGTCGATAACTCGATCTATCACTCGAATGCGGTCATCCATCTCGCTTGGACGATGCAAATCCATCGAACAATGAGACGTGTCTCCCATCATGTGGTGGAACGGGATTCAGAACAGTCAGTGACAAAAATTTCTGTTTCTGGACATAGAACTTTAATGTTTTCCTTTTACACTTCTAGTAAATTAAAAGTTGCATTTTCTTTATCAACTTTTTTATCAGCTGGCTGTATATTTCCTGAACGTTTTTCGTTCAAACGTACCTACTCTGAAAGTATTTCTGAACAATGAGATAGTTGTGATAGAATGTGAACTATGTAAGAAATCTTTTTCTACGGTAGCTATCATAAATTTGATCTTGAACATTAGTTTCCGAATCCAAAGGTTGCGTGCATTGTTCGTATAACTTTTGAAAAAGTATAGGCTATACGTCGGCTATGTTTGTCTACCTATTTATGCCTTGTTAACTTAAGCTGCAGTAAATCTCTGTACAACACTCCTCACAATTTTGCAAATGAAGCTTCTAGCGACAAAGTTGTTCAGCCCCGCATTAGCAAGAGTGTAAGAGTGTAATCAACCTCACAGGGCGCATGTTTTATTTCAATACCAAACGATAATCTAGCATCAGCATCACTAATGACGCGCGCTGCATAATATTGTCATCACGTTACCGCAACTCGATAACACCGTAATAACAGCTTTGGAATTAAAGTCTCAATCAACCGCACGCATTTATCAATCACTCCACCTATATTTACGAAGCCGTGCCGGTTCGAAACCGGTGCGGCCAGACCGGTGCAGTCGCCGCGCGACACGACTGAATTACTCAACGGGACCTATTATCGATGCACCACATCACTATTGATGCATTGTCTCAATCGGCGTTCTAGTGCGTCGATAAATCACGCGCGGGTGCGCCGATTCATTCATGTCGACGTGCATCAGCTCGGATGGTCAATAAAGCGGCAGCGGGCCGACACCGACCATTCATCATTGTTCTGTTACATTCGTTATACTAATTCAAATAGGATGGTTCTCGTTCTGCTTTATTTTGTTAAGATCGGACGTGTCATGGTCAAGCATTAGACACAGACCCGCGTTGTGCTGATAGCTCAATCAAACCGCGACTCGGTCTGAGACTGCGCAGTCTGAATCGGTCCGGTGAACCGCGACCCGCAGGTCATTCCTATCCACAGAATCATTCGGTAAAATTTCCTCGGTAATTACACAACAAAGCGTTCTGATCGTGAAGATAAGCGGAAAAAAATGAGGAGTGGATCCGTTTTGACAGGACCACCTCCTGCCGTGAGGTCAACGCTCGCAGGATCGGAGGCCTTGCTAGATGTAGCAGGTTCTGTGATGACGTAATTTCGTATAATCGAACATGGCTCGCCGGTGATTTGTATCGGCCAATTGAATTAAAATCAAATATTATGAAGTCATTAATTGAACTGCGTGTTTTTTGTCCATTGTCTTATTCGCACTACGAGTCGTGAACCATATATCCAGTCACGATTCTGTTGCTACAACGCCACGAGCAAAGAAAGGTACTTAAACTATGCTTAAACAGAGTGTTCTGAATCTCGCGTCTGATCCACGAAGGGCATAAAATGCTCTAGTAAACATCCAAATATAATTGTAAACAGAGTTCATAGCATAGTAAATTAACGATAATTATAAAATAAATCAAATAACCACCCGTAATTTGGCATGATAGTTACTTTGGAAATGGTGTCATTCAAATGCATTACAAACTGTCTTGTCTTCGCTAATTTTTTATCAAAAACTTTGGAACAAGAACTTTTGATGTCACCATTCCACTTCCTGATAGACTTAGCGGGTATCTGTTATTGCCATGTGGGTGTAGCATATTCAACAGTATTTTAAAATTAATATTGAAAAAGATGATAAAGTAGAATCGTTTATCGCTACAGAATAAACACCCTATACTCGGTCGGACACAAGGTGCAGAACATCCTGTATAATAAGACTGGTAAAGCCACAATGTAAACATTTCTTTTCTCCAAACGATACGGTACAATTGCCGCCTCTTCACTCATGAATAATTCCCGGGCCATCACAACCATCACACCATCTCCAGCAGTATCGATTTCTTTACTTGATTGATCGATTTATTATTCAATCGATTTCGGATATTCGCGGCGTGAATCACTAACTCCAGTTCGGAAAATAAATTTAAAAATCGATTTATTTATTGAACACTTTGTATTTCGATATGCATTTACCTACTTAATATTGCAAAATGTATTGGGATTTTCGCTTTTGGATATCGATTGCAGCTATTTGTTCTCGTAACAAACAGTTCCAATTTTAAGTAGTACCTCCCTAAGTAAACCATTTTCATAAAATATATTTCGTAACCTGCCAGACTTCTGCTTCAATGAATATCATAACTAACGATTAATTTACCACCATTTCATAAAGACGATGTAAATATAATAAGTAATTTAATAAAACAATACCAATCTAAGCCACTTAATATGATACTGTATCAAAAGATCGGCATTTTGACTTCACGCTCTGACATTTTCATATAAGATAACTGTGTAAAACAAGAGCATCTCCTATTTTTAGTCAGTAGGGAATTTGAAAAATTTACGCCACAAATCATCATTTATCTTCCCTAAGCAGACATCAGATACAGCACCTTTATCTCCAGGCGAAATTACGAAATAGCATACCAAATCTGTACCTCGTTTGTTACATGCTTAGTTGCTCAACAACTTGGCGCCTCATTGTTGCCCATACAAAGTCCCATTCCATACACATCCATACATAGCCCATACAATTGTAAGCCATTTGTTCTTTTCAATGGTCTTTCGCGGATCACAACATGCTTTTTAACATGAAAAGAATAGAGTTCAAAATCGGGTTGCTGCATGATAACTGTAGGTTTGAAGACAGCACGTGACAAAAGTCGCAAATAACGCAGTGGTGCTTTTCAACAAAGCTGCGGCAAAACAAAAACATGTGAGAAACAAATGCTATCTAGGGCTTTGCACTTTGAAGATAAATGTCCTATGTTCCACTTTTAAAAACTGCTTACAACATAGGTATTTTATTATCTTAGTAAACGAAGGTAGAGTCACAGACCACCAGTACCTAACCATCACTAGTCATAGGTACTCAACAGCAGAGCATAGCAGAGTCTTGTATCTTCTTAGTTTTGTTCTGAAAACTTAAAGCTGTGGTTAAATAATTATTTGTGCAATCTGTGCACCAAGAGAGCAAAGTTAATCTTTGCTTCGCTGTGTGGTTCTGAGTGATTCTGAGTGATTCTGTGTATGGTACTTACCAGCAAAATACTGGGTGGCGCAAAAGTAAAGACCCTATTTGGTTCAGCTATAACATTTTTTCTAAATTAGAAAACTAGATTTAGGTTTTTTTAAATGTATATTTGTGCCATTAAATTTCGTACCATTAGGATTTAAAGATGATGTCTTTTAAATGGTGACCTCCAGAGTTGATACACATTTGAGCCCTATTTATGACATTTTGCAAGATGATTTTCCTTCAAAATTGGTTATGAGTGACGAAGCGCATTTCCATCTCTCAGGGCATGTCAATAAGCAGAATACTCGGTTCTGGGGCACTGATAATCCGCGCATTATTCAAGAAACACCTCTACACCCACTAAAAGTTACTGTATGGTGTGGCATCTGTGTTGACAGAGTGATCGGACCCTATTTTTTCGAAGACGCTGGAGGCAATGCGATAACTGTCACTGGAGAAAGCTACAGAACCATGTTACGTGAGTTTTTGATACCCAGTTTGGACGAATTGGGGCTGGAGCACATCTGGTTTCAACAAGACGGCGCTACGGCACACACAGCGCGCGACACTATGGACTTAGTGAGGGACGCTTTTCCAAGCCGAGTTATCTCTCGTTTTGGCGATTTGCCTTGGCCTGCAAGATCACCCGATCTGACCAGTCCAGACTTCTTTCTTTGGGGTTTTTTGAAATCTCGGGTGTATGTGAACAAGCCACAGACTCTCGCAGCTCTAAAAGAAAACATTCGTCAAGAAATAACGAACATATCGCAGGAAGTGTTACGGCAAGTTATGCAAAATGTCATAAATAGGGCTCAAATGTGTATCAACTCTGGAGGTCACCATTTAAAAGACATCATCTTTAAATCCTAATGGTACGAAATTTAATGGCACAAATATACATTTAAAAAAACCTAAATCTAGTTTTCTAATTTAGAAAAAATGTTATAGCTGAACCAAATAGGGTCTTTACTTTTGCGCCACCCAGTATAAGCGATTTTGTTTATTGTTTTGAGCAGAATTACACTAAATATTTCTATATCATTTTTTATCTTCGCACATAACGATTTCATTTGCAAGTACAATAAGGGGGCTTTTACATTTTGGCGAGCTCAGTACCGCGCGCGCTGTATCGAGCTCGCAGCGTCCGTCGGTTTGACCAAATATATCTAGTTTCATTTATTGATATATAAATAAGAGCATTAATTTAAAATTATCAAATATTTTGTAGTAGTTTGGAAAAATGATGAACTTTATTATGGTAACAATATTTTGTCGATGTAATATAAAACTCTAGAACATTTGTTGAAGCCTTTTTGATTGAAAATCAAATTTAATTTAATATAATTTTAATTGCTTGAGAGGTAAAAATCAAAAATCTGTTCTGCCATTATGGAAGTACCTACGGGATGTTTTTAGTGGAGTATAATTTAGTTTGGAGACTTACGTTACGTCACACAGAATTTGCAAATTAGAGCTCTCAAATCGGGTCTATGTATGTTTTTACCAAAACGAACACCAGGAGAATGATGAACTAAATAAATAAGTAAATTACCTAAAATTAGCTTTGTCGTTATCAAAGATTTTTCATACTGGGTGGCGCAAAAGTAAAGACCCTATTTGGTTCAGCTATAACATTTTTTCTAAATTAGAAAACTAGATTTAGGTTTTTTTAAATGTATATTTGTGCCATTAAATTTCGTACCATTAGGATTTAAAGATGATGTCTTTTAAATGGTGACCTCCAGAGTTGATACACATTTGAGCCCTATTTATGACATTTTGCAAGATGATTTTCCTTCAAAATTGGTTATGAGTGACGAAGCGCATTTCCATCTCTCAGGGCATGTCAATAAGCAGAATACTCGGTTCTGGGGCACTGATAATCCGCGCATTATTCAAGAAACACCTCTACACCCACTAAAAGTTACTGTATGGTGTGGCATCTGTGTTGACAGAGTGATCGGACCCTATTTTTTCGAAGACGCTGGAGGCAATGCGATAACTGTCACTGGAGAACGCTACAGAACCATGTTACGTGAGTTTTTGATACCCAGTTTGGACGAATTGGGGCTGGAGCACATCTGGTTTCAACAAGACGGCGCTACGGCACACACAGCGCGCGACACTATGGACTTAGTGAGGGACGCTTTTCCAAGCCGAGTTATCTCTCGTTTTGGCGATTTGCCTTGGCCTGCAAGATCACCCGATCTGACCAGTCCAGACTTCTTTCTTTGGGGTTTTTTGAAATCTCGGGTGTATGTGAACAAGCCACAGACTCTCGCAGCTCTAAAAGAAAACATTCGTCAAGAAATAACGAACATATCGCAGGAAGTGTTACGGCAAGTTATGCAAAATGTCATAAATAGGGCTCAAATGTGTATCAACTCTGGAGGTCACCATTTAAAAGACATCATCTTTAAATCCTAATGGTACGAAATTTAATGGCACAAATATACATTTAAAAAAACCTAAATCTAGTTTTCTAATTTAGAAAAAATGTTATAGCTGAACCAAATAGGGTCTTTACTTTTGCGCCACCCAGTATAATGGCTAAGTTATTGACGACGAAAACCTTGCAACTACGCTTAACTTTGTAAAAGCACCCTTAACAAGGAAACCTATTTCCGTAAGCTTTATTGCTATTAGTGTATGAAACAGATCGCATATTCATTAGCCAGCAATGATTGCAGCCATCTCTGTACAGTTTATCATTAAAAGATACCATCGGCTGATTGGCAAACACATATACCAACTGGCTGGCATTAATAGCTATTGCAAACACAAGTTAATGTGAGAATTTCACAAGTTAACTGCTCGCTCATATCCGAACCGGTGATGAGCAAGGTGTATAAATAACATCATTGAGTATTTATGATTTTTATAGCAGTATCGCCAGCTTAGCGTGATCTACAGATTAATTTGTAAATGAAAAAAGTGTATCACGAAAAAGATTTGAATCCGCATCCAACCGTCCCTTTAGCCGGGACATGCTTTATTTAAAATTCCACTCCATTATTGATTTTACTTTTAATTTTTATTTTTTCCTTTTAGTACAGACGGTATCCCTAAAATTCCGCATTGCAATGTATAAACACATTCATGTGCCAAATAGAGGCAAGCCCAATAACCCAGACCATTTGACAAATTGCAATGCGTTGACATCATTAGAGTCCGTTGTAGTGTTTCCCAAGATCTGCCACTACGTGATGCCATTCAGTGGTATATCTTTAAGGTATCTCGCAATTAAGTCTTTCAGTCTCGCTACATTTTCGAGTCCCGGGAAAAAATATCGAGACTCAGGCCGGTCTCGAAATTCCCGGGAAAAACGAGACTTTCGAGACTACATCAAAAATAGGTTTCATACCTTGAACTAGGTGTTTAGGCAGCAAATATAAGCTAATCATACTGTTAACAATTCAAATACAAGCAAAATTAACAACTATATGCCAAGTTTTTAAAATTTTTATTCATATTTTTTTCATCTGCTAACGAACACATCGCAGCCATTAATTTCCCACTTAATGGCTGCGCTGTGGTAAGTGAAGAAGTTTTCTAAGGTGGAGCACGTTTGCCCATAAGATGCCCGTTCACTCTTTACTTGAAAAGTCCCAGGAAGAAATACTATTGCTGGAAGAGCATTCCATTCCTTGGTCGTTCGGACTATGAATGACTCAGCAAAACGCTTAGTGCGAACTGGTGCTACACTTATGGCGTAAGGATGTAAAGGATCACCAAGTCTTATAGTTCTAAGCCAAACGACGTTCACTGCTGAACATAAGGCTCCCCCATAAAACACTACTTTGGATGCTTATCATATGAAAGGATTTGTCATAACACATAACATACACTTGGCAGGTGGCTTGGTAATCGCAGAAGATTTTAATGTTCCAAGGAGAATTTGTGGACCCTCTCTAGGGGGAAAATATTAAATAGGTCTTTTAAAAATTAAATGAAAGTATGGTTTCCTACATAATTATATTGTCAGATATACCGCTTGCGAGGTTATGTGCCACCAAATCAGCTTGCAGCTGGTAGCTTGCTTCTTCTGTGTTGAAAGCCATGGTTAGGAGCCTAGTGAAAACCTTTTCAAAATTATTATTTTTAAGCAGCCGCTTAAAGTGGCACTCTATGGGGCCTATGTTCAGCAGTGGACGTCTTCAGGCTGATAATGATGATCAGACCTTAGATTATTATGTCTGATCACAGACAGTCTGAAGGTCTTAATCATAAGACCTTCAGACTCACCCTAAGACTCTTTGAATATTGTATCAGTATCAAAGCTCAGACTAAAAACCATGCTAGAAACCTATATTGTCAAGACCTATGCTATTTTTCAAAAGGGCTAGTTGCAATCTCTGCAGTTATCCAGTTAAAAATAAAAAATACTGGTAGTTTAGTACATTTTTGAATAATTTGACTTAAGTCTCGAAAGTCTCGTTATTCCCGGGACTAGAGGTAGCAGTCTCGAGTCTCGAAAATACAAAAAAATCGTCGAGAATCTCGATATTTTCGAGACCAAGACTCCCGGGATGA
This sequence comes from Ennomos quercinarius, assembly GCA_910589525.2. Taxonomy (NCBI): domain Eukaryota; kingdom Metazoa; phylum Arthropoda; class Insecta; order Lepidoptera; family Geometridae; genus Ennomos; species Ennomos quercinarius. The sequence goes on from OU342491.1 coordinate 1,237,630, forward strand.
AAGCCCTACTCGCAATACAAAAGATAAAAAAAATTTAAGATAAAGCTCTCATACCGAAGCACGACTAGCTGTTTCTAACCGATCGGCAAAGTTAAGCAACGTTCGCTGCGATCACTACTTTGATGGGTGACCGCTACAGTAAAAAGTGGTATTTACAACTCAGTGCTACCGTGCTTCGGAGAGCACGTTAAGCCGTTGGTCCCGGCTGTTGTCTTAAGAAAATAGTCGTTAAGCCAAGTCAAAAGCCTTTGGGCGGCCTAGAAATTCTGACACCAGGGCTGACCTACACGAGAAGAAGAAGAATAAGAAAAACATAAACAATCAACAACTGGACACGTTCTGCAGTTTCACAAATAGTTTGTCATGTAGTTTAAGTAAAAAGTAATATCAATGATAATTCAATCAGTGAATCGGTTAATAATATACTAAATAGTAAAGACTTCGTGTAGTTGGAAAGATCTCCGCAAACACTATTCGAGGAAAAGCATTGTATAATTTGCGGCTCCTCCATATGAAGCTATCTGAGTTTTAGGTACCAGTATACGTAAATATATGTTTCACTTTGAAGGGCAACGTAATCAGTAAATTAGAGGAAGTCTTAAGCAATATCTTAGGGTAAAGCAGTCTCAGGTATGCTAATCAATTTCCTGCTAGGCAATGAACACATTCTCGTCGAAAAAGTTCATGTGATCCCAATAAGCCAGCATATGTAATATAGGGCGAATTCTGTGTAAGCAAGATAAAAATTTAACTAGAAAACCCAGACGATTCCTCTCCGACCAAATGCCAAGAGCAATGTTTCCTGAAACAAACGGGTCCCATCTGGCGGGATCTACCTTATCTTCATTATTTACATTGTATTCTGCTTTACATCAAACTTTTGACCCAATTTCGTGAATACTTCGAATACTGAACGTTGCTTTGATGTGTGATCAAGGGTTTCATTGTGCTCATTCGCTTTGTTTGTGTTCTCATTGAACGCGCTTTATTTATAAATGCAAGTACTTGTTCATATAGCGGCTAATTATTCTAGACTCTGAAATTCTATAAATAATCTCATCACTTTAACATAATCATCTTTCTAACATAGTGATATCATTTAAAATTAAGGTAGGTAGGTGAACAAAAGAGAATTATTAATTTTAAATGTCATTATTTTTAAATACTTAATGACATGGGTTTCTGCAATGTAACACTGGAATCCATCTTGAATACATCAAATACCTTTTCATAGTCAAAGCGAGCTGTAGACGTCGTTCGTTCGCCTGATGTCAAAAATACGTGATTTGTCATTCGATATCTTAATTCGATTAAAACATTTTATACAAGACAAATCAGGCGTGAATTTCGTCATAATATTTACCATCAATGCTGTCACCATCACTCAACCCATCAAATAGTGGGAGTGGCAGCCCACGCTAATGAGTGAAGGGAGACTGTGCCCCAATAAATAGAAAACCAGGGCCTCCAGTAAGTGCAAACACCATAATACAGACCCGTTAGACCGTGGGCAGACCCTGTAGGCACTAATTCTCTGACCCTAAGGTCATTTAAGACCTTCACTTAAAGATCCGCCGATGCCATTTAATTTGTGATTCTTTTTCGAAAATTGAAAGGATGGTGATAAAACTAAGTGGTAGTTGTGACCCGTGGCCTTTTTAAACCGTGGCAAACTGACGATAGGGTAAAATTAATAATTACGGTAATGTTAAAGCGAGACTTATTACGGTGTAGGTCCAACATACAATTTTAACAATTTATGTAAATGGACCCAACCTAAATTGTTAAAAATGTATCGTGAAAATGTGTGATCAAATGTAGATAATTACATGTTTAAAAATGTTCCTGGTGGATAAAAATAAAATAGCACAGCTAGAGTACTTATACTAGAATAGACTATATTAGAGTGTCTATAGGATGGTATGAGACGGCGTGAGATAGGATGGAATAGAAGAATACTTTATTGCCCACCAAAATACATATAAAGATACATAACAATAGAAACAATGACTATAAAGTAATACAATAAGATATTTGCTGTAAAAAAGATACAGTTTTTATCCTGAGAAAATTGGCAGTAAGCATAAAAGGCCACATGGAGGCCAGGGTGCAATTGCTTCCATAAACATGAAAGTGACTTATAAAACAACGAAAAACGATTGTAAATAGTCCCCTAAATAAAGATGATAACATGACATTACACTCGACACCAACTCTATAATTTAAATATATTTAAATAACTTTAAATAAATTAGCATCCAAATTTTAATGCAAATGTCCAACTATGTTACATCGCTTACACGTTTTCATAAACAACAAAAAGTTATTTAACTGTCACGTATAAGTGAGTGAACTGTCTCATAAATCAAAATAAACACCAGTAACTTAACTACCTAGCTATTAAAGACGTGTTTAAATAAAAACTGGCAGTTTAAAACGCAAATTGAAACTTTTAAACCACTGGATGAAATCAGGTCGATTTAGTCGCTCGATTTGTTTCCAACCATTTCTGTATCAAGTTTCAGTAGGCTGTACACTTTCTCCCGGACAGTGAAAAGATTCTGTTAAATATCACGATAAATCTATTAACCAACAATTATATAGAATATGTTTACAATTGTGCTACATTAATGTGTATTTATTTATTGCTTGGGTCGCATATCCATTTCAGATTAAAATACTACTCCGTAACTATTATTTAGCCGTATATCGTGAAAGAAACGTTCAAGAGAATGAGTTTAAAATTGGAGAAACTACGCAACCCAAAATAAACTAAACTAAATAAGCTGTGTTTTTTAGCTAGCAAGTGCCTAGTCTCTAAAAAGTACTACAGTCAATACTTACTATCCATTATGCAACTAGCAAGTAAACTTACCAATACGATAAAATCTGTCAAATTATGTAAGTCAAGGAAAATTTTGAATCACCAGCAGGATTTCATCTTAGCAGAAAACTAAGCGAGCTGCTGTGAATCATAAATCTTTTCGTTTTATAACTGACAGACACACCCGCTAATCTTAAGTTGACCCACCTCGCCAACACCCGTTTCCTATAAAACGTGGGCAGTCAAATATCTAAAACATTTAATTGGTCGATTAAAACGTATTGATAATGTGCCCTAAATAGTTTCTTTATAGAATGACTTTACGAATGTGAATATACTATTAACTGTAGCTTCCGCAAGATTATCCCCATAAATATGGTTAAAGCTGGTTTATTCTGAGCCGAATTTGACGTGAATTGAGATATCATCAACGTAATCATCTACAGATATTATTTTGAAATCTAGCTTGCTATTTGAGGAAAAAGTTAAACAGACAAAATATAAGAAATAGACATGCATAATTGCACAGGTCATACTGATAGGTCATTAATAATCATTTTTATTTGGTTTTTAACCTTCTTCGGTCTGAAATGGATGTGTCCAATATTTACTTTAAGACTCTATGCGCGTTGACACTGTCAAATAGTTCTTTAGAGTCTCGGACCTGATAATAACGACCTGACAAATTTTTCATTCATAATCTATAAGTCCATAACAATTATTAAGACTACCTATAAAATAATATAATTATGATCTATTCTAACAACAAATAGCTATACGCCTAATAATAGCTTAACAACGTTGTAGACATCATTATGTAAATTATGCCCGTTATAAATCTAAGAATGAAATGCTCAGTGGATATACTGACGAGTTTGTATAGAAACGGTGGTTTTATGAATGAATTCGACTGGTTTTATGATGGTTAAAGATTCTACTAAGATTTTGTCATGATAAAAAATTGTTATAGCTCTCGAAAGTAGCATTAAAGTTGTAGTTGCATTTCTACCGGTTGTTTTGTCTATGATGGCACGGATTAAATTGAGAGATAAAATTCTTCTTAGTATACTTAATTGGTGGAGTCGTTATATTTTGGAGCGCGTTCTCGACCTTTATCAATATACTTATGTATAGCCCTGCAAATTCAATTTTAGCCGTTTAGACTCAGAATCAGCATGATATATTTATTTAGCTTTTCACTCTTCATATTTTCATGCCTTTTTGGTGGAAGTAGGTTTTATTTAAAAATACCTTCTTACTCCGTTCTGAAACTGTAAATTTTGGATCACAGTCCACAAAGTCCACGTGTTGATCAAGCATGGTACATCCAAGAAAAATTATAAACTTCTTGGCGGTGCCATTTGTTTTGAACAAAAATTGTACCTCTTTAGTTACGGTATCTAACTTTGCCGGAAAATCAGATTATATTATTTATAATAACTTCTGACCACGTGATCACGTGGTTATTCTAACAATATTGTATGTGTAAAGTTATTTATTGACTTATCTTAACCCACACTTACATACCGGAACCAACTTGTCAATATGTAATTCAACGTCAATTTATAATCCATTTAATTACTTACTAATCGCAATTAGATGCCTCCACTAATTACAAACCAACATGGAATTACCAATTTCACGGTCGTATTTCAAAGTTAATAAGGTAGAGTATTGGTCAAAATAAAAATGGTAGTTAAGTTACTTAGACGTAGTGAAGGGCTTGTGTTGTGCCGTAAATGGCGAAGTGCGCAATCGAGTCGAGTCGTCGTGGGTTCGATTGGTCTCGCATGTCTCGATACATTGATATGACACTGATGATGTAATTGGCGATTAGTTGTGATTGCTGTAACTGTTGCTTTATTATTTTTATTGCCTATGAGAATAAAATATTCCTTATTATCTTTTTACGAATAACTTCAAGGTAGACTAGAGTCATTTATACTCCCTTTTAATTGGTCCGCAGACGAGAAAAATGCCGTTAACTAGGTACCTTCTTAAAAACAAAGAATTCATTACCTACTACATAAATATGGTTGTGCCTGCACAACCATATACCTAGGACAGTTCAAATGTTCCTCCAACCCACTTGTTCATTTTATTGTTAAGCAAACATGGCAACATTTCAATATCGGATATTTCCTACAACTTTATCTTACAACTATAAAGATTTTTTTTAAAAAAACTTCCCAATATTAAGAATAATTAAAACGACTATGCAATAAAAATATATCATGTTAAATATCCCAGAGTAAATCAAAAGTAATCACAACCAGGACGGATGATTCAGCTGCGTGGACGCACGGTTGCGTGTATACATAAATAAAAATAATTTGGCCCGTCTGATTGCTACATCAATCAGGACAGAACGCTTGAGAATCAACAGCAATGGTATAAATAAAAAATGGTAGAATGGTATAAATAAAAAAGCTATACATTCCGTTTCGGTAGAAATGTTGATCAAATTAGTTTTTTTATTCGGTATCTAATTGTACTAGTTTATTTTGATTGTAGCTTCTTCGATGGGGCTTGAAATGCCGCAGCAAAAAACGGTCTGATGAGCCGTCATCATTACCCACAGCCTAGAAACGTTAGAACATTTTTTTATTGGAAACGAACTGAGCTAAATGAGACAGTTAGTAAAAGCTTGTACACTGTGTAACGTAATCAAAGCTTATTATTGCTTTAATTCACAACTGAAGTGTCTCGCGGTCTGTGATCGTTTCTGAAACTTATAGCTTATCTCACAATTTTGTCAAAGTAAAACGGTCGCAAGGTATCATAACCACAGTTAACGACCAAAACAATACATTTACAGGTACAAAATAGCGTGCACTGTCCAAGTGTCCACAATAAACGTGTCGGGTAAACAATAGGGTATAGGTGCCGGTCGGGTAAACTGTCTCGGGTAATCTATAGAGTAATAGAAACAAGTCGCTCTCGTAACTTGCGATTAAATCTCAGCTGCGAGATTAGCGAGATAAAATGCTGCTAGAGATAAAGTTTTATTGAATTGTGTGATTATTCGTGTTTTAAATTGATTAAATTCAAATCAATAGATCGATACAATTGTTCAACATTGGTTGTACTGCTTATTGAAACCAGCATCGGCAGTTGAATCACCCCGTCGTCGCCGCCCAAGACACGTGTTGAGCGACCCGGATGATCCTATAGCAGCCATTGTGTCGGCTGCGCTAGGATCACCGGATCAGTCTAGCCCTTCTGGCTCAGGTACCGCTTTCGGCACCGGTATAGGATACCAGCGTAACACAATCAGACACCGACCCCGCCGGCGAGGTCGACGTACCCCCCGTAGGATAGCTAGAACGGTCGCGACTTTCCATAGGGTCCACTCTTCCAGTGGACGTAGCCTTCTCGATCCTCTTATTCCGGCAACGGCCCAAGCCGAGGCTCGCACCCCAGGGGTGCCCTTGTGCTAGTTGCCTCCCACTTTTGACGGTTGGGCGCCTTAAGCGCCTGCCCTCCCGCCCGGCGACGCTGTAAAGGTCGGTAGAGACCAAAAGCATTAGCCCGTTCAAAAAAAAATCGGCAGTTGAATATATTTTTAGTCTCATTAAGTACTACCATATTTTTCATTAATTTTCCTATGTAAGTAAAAGAAACATTTAAAAATTTGCTCCACACTTTACCTAATGTTTAAGCAGTAGAGGTGATTTTCAGAAAGTGTTTCTGGTTAGTTTTAATAAATCATGTATTATCTTGACTTGAAAAAGACCTAGTCGACCAAAACGCAGGGCAAAACAGTGCGTTTCGTAACCAGTAGTTGGTATAAGCGTCACTTCTACTCATAATTTTATTTATTTTTTGTTTTTATTTTACATGGAAAACTAACAGCTGCAAGCTAATATATTGTGATTATAAACATTTGAAAGCTTTAGGTAAATAGTTTCTATAATTATTTATAGCATAGCATATAATAGCGCATTCATATACCTACGCTATCCCAACAACACAACTGGAGCAAAAGCGCAACTTTACCACCTCAACAGTTATGATAAGTCATGATCTCCGAATAGCGTCACCATCAGATTGTTATCAATAACGGTGCTGTCTCGATGGTCACCACCTGTCTCTGATATCAACGAACGTGACAGCAAAAAAAAAAACACTAACTCTAAAAAGCTTACAATATTTGAGCCGTACGTACGACTACATAATTATTAAATTACTGATTACCGCAGATTTTTTTTCATGATAATGTGATTTGTAATGCTGTATTCACTGAAATTGATTTATGGTCTGTGGAGTCTGTAAGTAACTAGGTACTTACACTACACTACACTTTTAATATTGTGATGGAAGTGAGAAAACACATTCTGTTTTTTCCTTACAGTTTTACCTATTATTATGTACTAGCTTTTGCCCGCGGCTTCGCACGCTTGTATTGTGTTATTTCTACGTTTAGGTACTAATAATAGCTCATACATTTTCATGCATTTTCTATATAACAAACAACAAATCCACTAAATCTTTTCGGAGCTGAGCACGTATTAGCACACGTGTAAATTGCATTTACCTATACGATGCGTACATAATTAATTTTGTTAATACTAATTAGAAATTATAAATACTGACTTAGTACGCCACTGTAAAAGGAGTCGACATTTATATGTCCACTATTTTCCACGTTGTCTCATTTCACTGCGCTTTCAACATAGTGGTGGGAGTGAGGAAATAACATGTGTACAAAGCTCAAATCAGAATCGCTTATGCAAAGAATGTTTCATTTTTAGGGTTCCGTAACAGTTTTGAAATAAGCCAAGCAATGGGATCGGTATCGTTTTTGGTATTTACAAAATTAGCGTTGTTGTAAACCGTTCGGTTTGAGAATTTCGTCAATAATGCCACTTTTACCATTTTTACTCGCTACTCAAAACGAACACAAAATAACCAAATGCGGTTTCTTATCTCAAATGTCAAAAACAAATTGGCGGAGTTTTACATAACACACGTAAACTTACGTCTGTCGTCTTTCTTCTCACTTCTCCGTGCTATATCATTACGATAACTACAATTCTCACAATGAAAATCAGTAATTTTACATAACCGCGCCAATAATTCTACGTCATACTCTAATGTCAGAAAAAGATCACCTTTAACCACAGCTTTTAACCCACCTCCGCAGGTGGGTCCAAATTGGCAGTTCACGATGGCATTTTTGACTGTTTTTGAGCTATCCGAACGGTGAACGAAAACAGTTAAAACGCAACTTTTGCTCACACATACCCAAAACGAACGGTGCATGTGATCGTTTTTGTCGTTTTTAACTGTTAATTTTGCCACCAGTGGGCTATCCGAACGCAGGTTAAGAAGATTTAAGCACGGATGTACAGAATATATGTACCTACTCCGTGGAAGTATAGTAATCCTCATTGCATCATTTTTGCTCTAAGCTGTGGTTCTTCCAAAGAGAATATCACCACTTAGTTTGTTCATTGAAAAGCCCATAGACCTTAAATATTTTACCTTAAAAAACTCATTTACATGAAAGAAGAAGAAGAAATCCAAAACGCGGCCATGTTGTTAATTCGAGTATCTTACCATAATGTATATACTTACCTATTTCTAGGTACCCTTTTAAATTATTTTTCATAAAATATTTCGTATCATTCATCATCAACAACCGGAAACGTCCACTGCTGAACACAGGCCTCCCTAAAACGACAGTTTAGACGTTTATCATAGGGGGGAAATTTTCCATAACCACCACGCTTGGTGGGCGGCTTGGTGATCGCAGAATGTTCTAATGTACCAAGGAGAATGCTGCTGCCCATTCTCTGGATATTTCTTCAGCCGCACCCACGGGAGGAGATGGGGTGGTCCTACTCGCAAACCGGGACCATACGGTGAATCATCAATGGTTCTTATCATTGGCTAAATACAAATGTCGTCTAATGCCAAAATAAAAAACATCTACTTGTTGCTTTTTTTTTTTTTTTTTTATCTATTTGTTGCTTTTTGTCTAACTTCTAAAATGCTAAACAACCTGTAAAACATAAATAGGAAACCAAGAAATAGTTTTGATTCTCATAATGGTGATTTTTCAATGGCTGGATAACGGCTATTCGGGGCTAATAAATTATAAACCAGCTAAAACAAAAACATTTCAATTATCAGTATTCCGCTTAAAAAAATCGCTTTTTATTTTTACAGTGTTTTGTTTTACCTAATGAACAACTTTTATCTGATGATTGAAAAATCACGCGTTAGAGTACCGGTATCTACTAATAATACTCTTTGGTCGTATACATTCTTCACAGAGACTTTTTTCTTTAATCTGTGCCTCCAGATAAACATGTGGCACAGAGTGTAGTTATCCAAAACATTAGTAATCTCCCCCCTTTTTATGAGTGACTATACCTTCATGGTTAGTGGCAAAAATGTGCCGCATTTGGCGGAAACAGTAGCCAATATAAAAAAAGTAGTCGATTGTCTTTTTCTCTAATCTGTGACATGTCGTAACTTATATACCGTAAGTAGCCAAAAACAACACCAATCGGCCATGTTGTTTAAAACTCCGATTCGTTCCGTAATGAAATCTTAATAATTGTCATCAAATTTTTTTAACGATATTTCAATTTTAATATATCCTATGTTAAGCGCCGGTTATTTCTAAGCATATTAGTAAAAACCGCATGAAAATCCATTCAGTATTTTAGGAGTTCAGTCATAACAAACAAACAAACAAACAAACAAACAAATAAACAAACAAACAAACAGACAAAATGTTTAAAAAGTGGCTTAACGTGATCAGCGGCTAATTTTAAGCCAACCTGTGTAATTTTTTTGTTGATATCTTGCAATTACAGACTTTTTTATCTCTACAGTTTTATTATATGTATAGATTACCACAAAATCGCGTTTTTAGGATATTGTTTTCATTTTACGATATTTAATGCTAAATACGATATTTTATGCTTCCAGGTGGTAGGACTTTTCTGCAATGTTCGTCTAGGTAGGTACCACTGCTTTGCCAGTTATTCTGCCGCCAAGCAGTAGTGTGCAAGCACTACTGTGTTCCGGTTTGAAGGGCACTGTAGCTAGTGAGATTACTGGGCAAATGAGACAGAACTGATCTCACGTCAAAATCAAAATCAAAATGCTTTTTTTTAATTGCAAATAGGCTATTTTTAGCACTTTTAATAACGTGATGTGACACACGTCACGTCACGTTATTCGTTTACATAAAGAATAAGATATTTAATGGGAAAAGATTAAAATGTATAAATGCAGGAACGTAGTGCAATTAAATTGTTAAATAGTAATAACGTTTACTTATTTCTATGGCCAGTTTTTCATATGTTATAATATGTGTGTCACAGCTTTAATTTTCTAGCTACTGCATTTATAATTTAAGCTTTTTGTCTTTTGTGTTTTGGCTTGTGTTGCAGATAAAGATGACTTTAGTTTAATATCTGAAAAGTGTAATGTGTCTGCTGTGACATAAGTTAGCTCCCAAACAGAAGAACCGATATTTCATAGGCTTCCCACAGAGAGCGCCACTTTGAGCGGCTGCTCGCCTCCTGCATCCATCGGCTCCCTGCGGCTTTCACCAGATCGTCAGTCCACCTAGTGGGGGCCTACGCTGCGTCTTCCGGTTCGTGATCGCCACTCGAGAACCTTTCTTCCCCATCGGTTGTCAGTTCTGCGAGCGATGTGGCCTGCCCATTGCCATTTCAACTTGCTGATAGAGCTATATCGGTCTCATTAGTTCTCCTGAGGATCTCCTAATTGCGGATCTTGAAAGAAGTTTGAAAGATGCTTGATCGAAAATGTTGTTATAAAGAAAATCTGTTCAACTGTTAAAACATCGTAAGCTCTTTTCTGGTTGATAACGAGAAAATCAGGGGTGCCTTTTTCTAATTTTTTTATAATAGATACCACTTCTAACACTCATTTTTTTTTCAACATCCTTGATTTGAAAGTGAATTGGTTAACGAAAACTGTCAGCGATTTCAAATATTTAAGAGGACCAGCCCATTCTGGTGTTAGAAAATGTTGCTGTCGTCGCTTTGCTATTTGCCGTGTGTGAATTTACCTGCATTTTAGCGTTTTGAGGGAAAATGGTTTTCAGCTGCTGAACCTTAATAAAACCTTTTGATTTAGATGTCAATCGGTTGGGTAGATAATGATCTACGCCTGTACGTTTTGTTTTTTATGAAAATATGTTTTGTTTTTTAATTACTACTACTTATCTTTGTCATTATTTTGAAGCAATAAATTCGTCAGTTTAGGTGGCTTTATCTAAAAAGATATTGAGAAAACTCAAAAAAAGAAGATGCACGAACCTATATAGTTATTCATTGAGTACCTAGACAACATACCTATAAAAAAACTTCAAATTGGGTAACATTAAGTGGTTACTCTTTTCTTACGACGACGGGTAGGGCCAGATAAGCAGGTCAAAATCCGTTCAAGGAAACATCGATCTTAGCGTCGTAGTCTTAAATATCAATTCAGTCTGCACTTCAGCGTGGCGCTTGCGCCAAAGACAACGCACGAAATAACTGATTATGACGGGTTTTATTTTGTTTTTGGTTTTTTCTATGTTTATATAGTATTTTTCAGAGTTATGAAGTCATCACAACATCTGAATGTTTGTTGGGAATACACAAATATTTTTTTTGTAACAATATATTCGATAGAAACTCAGTAAAATTGGAACATTAAATACTTTTGAAGGAGGTTACCAATTTTTTTCAATTAAACTATAGTTATTAATCTTGTATTTGCGGACATCACTTAATGAAATGAATTACACGATATATTCAATTCAAAGCTCCACATGCTCTAATTACGCCAGGAAACGTGCCAAAACACACCTTGTTTGCCCTACCCGTCGCCTTTACATAAGTGTTTAACATACTATCTGCATTAATTGTGGTTTCCTCTCAATGAAATATGTTCCATTCAACACCTGCACTTAGAGGGAACTTCCTACTCGTTCGGCCACGCGTGGGCGGCGACCCACGCAGGCTGTCGGCGGTCTAGCCTACCTTAGCTTGTCATAACTCTAGATTACAATATAATAGACTAGATACGTATTCAACGTCATGTTGGAGTCAGATCTGCTCATAACATGGGCAGGCTACTAATAATATAAATTCGATTTATGCATTTTGCTAGTGCGGTTAAAAATATGTTCAACTACTATTATATACCTCAATAGGTAATAGGTATGAATAATAGCGCATCTTATTGCTGCTGTACATCTTGAACTTTGTGATTTTTTTCGCATTACTTACAACCTTTTTTACAACAAATACAAATTATTTTTTGATAGCCCCAAAGTTACGTGTCATATAAAGCCCGCAATTAAAATTTAACAGTCCATTCTGGCAATTTGTAATTTTCCTCTAAACCGTAAAAGGCGTGCTCTAATAGAAACGTTTTTAAACGGCCCCTGAAGGAGCCGGTGGAAGGTGCGTCTAGTATTTTTTTGGTAATCTATAACAGCCTGTATTCCTCCTTGCGATATACCACCTCCTTAACATCTTCAGAGATAGAACTACGATTTCTCTTCGGCGCTTTTATGAAAAAAATATATCGACGATAGAAATATCTTCGAAAACTATTATCGCCGACGGACGGTCGGCGATAATAGTTTTTTTGACCACTTAACGTTAAAGTTTAAAGATGACTAAGGAAAGTGCCATCTCACCTATAGTGTCTTTTTCAGAATAGTTTTAGGTCTCCAGAAATTATTCTAAAACTGTCCTTGTTCGTTATAACCTGCAAGAATGATTATAATCCTAACCATAAATATTGTGTTGGTCCACTGCTAGATAAGCCGAGAGTGCCAAATATGCCCCAACCCCCATGAGACCAGCCTACGGCTATACTGCTATTTCATCCACTGGACGTCAATGCAAATCTGCGATTTTCTTGTATGCCAATTTTTTCCTTCATAGACGGTATTCAGCAAATTCATGCGTAAACTTGACTGCGTACTCGACTGCAAGCTGTCTCAAACCGGAGAGCGTGGGCAGTCATCCCACGCCTGTACGTAACGCCTGAACGGTCTAGGTCACCTATAGAATAATTGACTGATCAAAATCGAGTAAACCCGACGAAATCACATTGGGTTTTACTGACATCACAATCTTGGTGGCATATACTAACGAAATGTTACACGAAGTTGTTAGCTGAAAAGCATTAAATTTTCTTTCTAAGCATTCAATACATTTTCTAATGTAAAATACCTGTGCTATTCAACACCTTTAGGTACCTACACCTACATAGACTATACATGTATACGTTTTCCCTACCTACTAAGTATACATTGTGTAGTAGTGAAGGAATAGTTATTCATGTGTTTTTTCTCTTTATATTGAGTTTGAAATGAGCAAAAATTCAATGATTTCTTTCTCTCTCATCATTATTACCAGCCTGAAGACATCCACTGCTAAACATTAGACCTTCCCCAGAGAGCGCCACTGTGAGCGGCTGCCCGCCTCCTGCATCCATCGGCTCCCCGCGGTTTTCACCAGGTCGTCAGTCCACCTAGTGGAGGGCCGGCCTACGCTGCGTCTTCTGGTTCGTGGTCGCCACTCGAGAACCTTTCTTCCCCATTGGTTGTCAGTTCTACGAGCGATGTGGCCTGCCCATTGCCATATCAACTTGCTAATTCTAAGAGCTTCTAAGAGCTTGTTTCTCTCTATTGAGTTTGAAATGAGTAGAATAAAACAAGAGAAAGTACTGAGTAGGTATTCCACTGTTATGCAGCGTTTGTTAGGCGGTTAGTATATACTATATAGGTACAAAGACTGCTGTCCGTTTGCCTGGAGGGCGGTTGAATCAGCCATCACGCGTGGGCGGACGTTCCACGCAGGCTGTAGACTGCAAGTCTGCACGGTCTAGGTTAGCTAGCTCGCATTACTACAGAGTACAGGCTAAACACTTGAAACCCATTCAGAGATTTCATTCACTGTGTAATTCTTGTGAAGTTCCTCTTCCTCCGTGGTACCTAAATTAAAATCTTTTGCGATCACCAAACCGCCTGCCAAGCGTGGGGATTATGGCAAACCCCCCTATGATAATCGACCAAAGTGGCGTTTTATGAGGGAGGCATGTGTCTTCCGGCTGTTGATGAGAATTTAAAATCATATACGTAGCGTAAATGGATATGCAATGCCAATAAAATAGCAAGCAAAAAAACATGACCTGAGATTAAGTTAGATTCTAAGGAAAAAGAAAGCAAGGGTAGGAGTCGTGGACCCACCAGTGGACCAAATTCCACTCTAGAGTTCACTGTGATCCACTATTGGTCGGGGTGGATCCTGTCCTGCGTCACTTCAGCTCCATTAAAATCTGCATACCGTATGGCTCCACCTGGTGGACTGTGTCTGGTTACCTACATACGAGCAAAGAGCGAACTTGGTGTAAAGACTTTGAGACATGACACTATGAACTCTGGCGTAAAACACGATCAATTTTTACAAATCCTCTGGCAGCTGCCCTAGCTGCTGCCAGTGCTCGCGGTTGCTAGATCCTAATCTAGCAACTTATTAAAGAAAAAAAAACATATTATTCAGAAGCTAAAATAATTATAGATATAAATCTACCACAACTCGTTTACTGTTCATACTACTGGCAACACCGACGTTTCTTTTATCCGTCTAGCCACTTGATCCATTCAAAAACCACTTCAAAGTAACCACCGTCCAGCTACTTGTATACTGAGAGCTTGGTATCAAGTAGACGTAGAGTAGGTACTTCAGTTTAATTTAGAATTATAGGAACTAGGTACCTATATTATGTTTGTAAACGCTTGACGTGTGAGCTGGTATTATGTTTTTCGCTTTTGTTTCTATAGCGCTCATAGCAAAGACAGACTAGCCGTTCCTAACCGATCGCAACGCAACGATCACTGTGGTCACTACTTCGATGGTAGATATGTATAACTGAGCATTACAGTGCTTCGTAGGGCAGACGTTAAGCCGTTGGTCTCGGGCCAAGTCAGAAGCTTTCGGACAACATAAAGATTCTGACACCAGGGGGCGTACCGTGAGCTTTTAGCGCGATTCAAAACAGAGCCTAAACTGCATCGCTTGTCAAAATCCCCATACAAAACAAACAAAGCGATCCAATATAGGCTCAGTTTTGAATCGCGCTCTCAGGGCTAATTTAAAATAGGTACCTACTTGCCTGCATATAAAAAAGAAAGGCCTGTTTGCAAAAATACGATGATTGATAATAAAATGTGGAATGAACTGCCATCATCGGCATTTCCTCAGGGTTGCAGCATAGAGTCCTTCAAAAGGGTGTAGGTACAGTCCATTCACGTTCTTTATACAATGATGTTTCAATCTTCATTAGCATTCCACTTAGCAGCTAGGTCGCCCCCCTATCTTGGTGCACCGACGACCTGGGGGGCTAGCAAAGACCCCTTTCCATTATCGTTAACGCCAAACGATAACTCAAAATGTATGGGAATGACATTACCTGCAAAAATCGCTTTTCCGCAGGTAATGTCATTCCCATACATTTGGAGCTATCGTTTGGCGTTAACGCTAATGGAAAGGTAAATTTGTTAGACCCCCAGGTCAAAACTGCGGGAAGCCGATGGATGCAAGAGACAAGCAGCCGTTCAAAGTGGCGCTCTATGGGGAGGCTTATGTTCAGCAGTGGATGCCTTCAGGCTGATGATGACTACACATACTCCATAAATGGAAGATATTCTCCGGGCCTATCAGTTTGGGCAACGTACCGTTGTCTGTCAGGGCATGGTCTGTAATTTTTATCAAACGATAAGTAGGTATGTAATTTTTGCTATCCAAATAAATCTAGTAGGTAATATAATATAGCATTTCAATATATCATTTACCGTTACCCGAGATTTCTCATTCCATCGCCATTTAAGGCATTGTAGACTCTCCTAACCATTACACGGTTTGAGTGGTTGACATCATCTTGCTAAGCCTTAACTATTTTTTCGCAAAGTTTTTGTGGAATCAGAGGCCATTGGGCATCATTAGCTACATTATTTGTGACGAGGTCAAAGGCAGCGGAAATCTTGCGTGTTATTACATGTAAGCTAAAAAAATTGAGATTAGAATACAAAAACTCTTTAGAAGAGTACAATCATACCTGCACGCCTCGGTACTACCCGTGCAGGTAGGTTATAATGCAAGATGGGTCAAAACAGTTACTATGATTTCCTCATTATAGAGGACTTGCAACAAAATTCCCATGAAGTTGGAACTCCAAAAAACAATTTCGAAAATCAACTGCGCTGCCGGAGTCAATGAGACTAATTCTCATCGGCCCCGGTGTCCAAGATGAAGTACTCGATCCGGTATATTCCCAGTTGCCCCCACATGTTCGCCCCCGGGTAGCAACTGGGAATAAAAATTCCCAGTTGCCACCCGGTGGAGACTGGGAAGCTATCGCCCCCACTTCATGTAGGGGGGGCGCAAGTAAGAGCGCAAGTGCAGCGAGGTGGCAGCAAGTGCAGGGGTAGGCGGATTATCCCCCCGCACTTTCCCCGCCTCCTCCGCACTTGCCCCCACCTCCCCCCTCACTTAGTCCGCCCCCTGCACATCCCTCCGCACTTTGCCCGCCTCCCCCCTCCCCCCTCACTTAGTCCGCCCCCTGCACATCCCCCCGCACTTTCCCCGCCTCCCCCACATTTCCACTTGCTGCCACCTCGCCCCTCCCTTAGTCCGCAACCCCCGCATTTGCCCCGCCTCCCCCGCACTTGCCCTCACCTCCCCCCACACTTGCCCTCACCTCCCCCTCACTTAGTCCGCCTCCCCCCGCACTTTCCCCGCCTGCCCGCACTTGCCCCGCTCCCCCGCACTTACCCTCCTCCTCTCACACTTGCCCCCACCTCCCCCCGCACTTAGTCCGCCCCCCGCGCACTTGCTCCACCTCCCCCTGCACTTGCCGCCACCTCCCCCCTCACTTAGTCTGCCCCCCCTACACTTGCCTCCACGTCCCCCTCACTTAATCCGCCTCCCCCTGCACTTGCCCTCCTCCCCCCAAGAACAATGTGTAGATTACGTTTGGACACTAATGAAAGGGTTGGCGATCTACGCACCAATGTACGGCGAATGAAGTGGGGGCAATAGCTTCCCAGTCTCCACTCCAGTGGGAATTTTTTATTCCCAGTTGCCACCCGGGGGCGAAGCATGTGGGGGCAACTGGGAATATACCCTCGACCCGACTATAACGAGACCGATGACACTTTTTCCGTGCCATAGGCCCCGGTTAGCGCTGTTATTGAGGCTACCGGGGCTGATGACACTTTCTTTCCAAACGGCCCTAGCGATGGTGGCGGGGCACATAGGGCTAAGCCGATCACACTGCTCCACAAGAAACTAAACAACTTGCCAAAAGTTGTCTGAGATAAAAAGTGTCCGAACTTTACTCAAAACTGTTGGCGTACATCAGAACACGTCTTTAATATCTTAACATCTTTATTCGTCTACTTCATTCATTAATTTAATAGATTCTTCCACGGTTTCTTTAACTTCTATCTTCTGTTCACCAGTAGTATTAATAGTTTTATACTCCCGACAATATTAATCCTTTTTCTCTTCCGTCGTTGCTTCCGAAGAGTATACAACGCCGGTTCCTTCCTTCCTCTTGTTTTTTTCGTTTTTCATCGTAGTGTGTTCGCCATAGACTGTCAATGTCTTGCTCCGTCCACCTTATCTTGCAGCGCCCTCTGTGCCTTCCGTGCACGAACCACCATAACGCTAACAGTCTGCCATCCTGAAATCATCTCTGTCCCAGAGATTAGGAAGCTTTAAGTCTGCAACAAGGAAACAACCTACGTCAGAAGTAATATGCTCACAGTTCAGAACATAAAATTTTAAAATTGTCACATAATTATCATTATATACTCCCCAGATTTATGTTCTTCTTTAAAACTTCGATTACGACTTTGACTACTTCCAACTGAATTTCTTTAATTGCAACTGACAACTGAATTTCTTTAATTCCAACTGACAACAGTACCATATTTTCATCAACTGTTACTTTTATTAACTTTTCCAACTGACAACATTACCATATTTTCATCAACTGCTACTTTTATTAACTTTTCCAACTGACTGCTTACTACTTCATACCGGCCTTGCCGATATGCCAACAATTTCATAATTGTTTCAACTGACAACTTATCAAATTTTTCAAAAAAAACTTCATCTTCTTTGCACCAGGTGATATTGTTCGGCCATCCTGTATATTGGAATGTCCCCATTCAATATAGCCTCGCCCGTTTTGATACTGTATCTCGAACACAGCAACGGCTCCATCCATCTGATGACTTATTCGTTTGCATGGTCTGCACCTTAAACACAAAAGGGTTTCCGGCAGTTAAATGTTCAATACCATACTATCTAAAACAGACTTTTCCATAACTTGTTTCAGTCATGAAGTAAATAAAGGATTAGGTATTCAATCAGTCAACCAGCTTAGACAACTAACGTATCAACGTTGGTAATCACAATGCTCATTATTTACGTCTACTTAGTCAGTTACAATAATATAGGATACCTAGTTGATTATGTATTTCAAGCAAAGCCGTTACTATTCAGTTTGGTAACTACTTTAATTTAAGGGCTGCCCAGAAGAAGAAGCGGTCTCCATGTATCTGACCATTCTGTCATACAAACTATTATTTATTATGTGGTTATACTTGTAAATTGCTAAGTATTTATATTTGTCATTTCACCCTTGGCATTCCTAGTTTTTACTAAACACACTGACAATCTTAACCCCTGTTTATGTCGCAAGATGCCAGCACAACAGTTCAGCCAAGCCGTAGATCTTTGAGTCTTTATTAATTCTAAGGCAGGCTTATTGCCCGCATAAACACGGAGAAGAACCTCCGTGGCATACGCAATCCGTTTTCCATAAATGGTTTAAGGGGTTAGACTTAAGCATCTGTGAACCCTTGTGATATCGACTAAATGTCTATATCTTTCCAATCTATTATTTATCACAACATAATAAGACAGAATGAGCTCATAAATTTGCAAGTTAACGCGTTTAGAAAAGAACATCGATCACTGACTTCTAATCAATCCCACCTGCTCTTCAGTGTGAAGGTACGCCAAAAGGTTATGTTGGTTTATAGTATGTAGGTAGTAGGTAGGTACTATATCACTCTGAAGAGACATGGTCAAAATACAGTCTACTAAGTCCCGAGATATTTTGCCCATTAAATTATTTTCCAAGGTTAGTTTTGCTACCATTGTACTTTTTTGAGAAAACATTAAAACATTCCAAATATTACAAAAGACTTAATTCATGTTCCTTCAGACGCATTTTATAATAAGACAAGAATATGGTGAAGTCATACCGAAGTACCTCCATCCTCACCACCATTATCATCAATCATTAACACCATCGGCCACAACTACGAGTAGCCCACAAGAGGAGGTAAATAAATATAGAGGTATTAGGTATTTTTATACTCAAGAAGACAACACTATATTCTATCCGCGCCCCTTCAGTAGTTTAAAACTCAACAATTGATCCGTTTTATTAAGGACATAACATCTACTGTAGTCTTCGATCAGGTATACCCACTGTAGTGGTACAATTATTGTAATGTCATTTTTCATTTTAGGTAGGTATTCATATGTTTTTCTTCTCAGCATTGAATTGTAGGTCCAATAATATAAATATGCCTAAGGTCCAATGTTTAACATAAACACCACAGACGAAAATAGCTTAGTTTAGTTTAATATGCCTTCCTAGTATGAAGTACATTACCCATTTTTTTGTTTAATTATGCCGTAATATTGCAATGCAATATATTATAACAACGGAACACCTTATTGCAATTGACTGAAATTAAGTTTTCCATTATTCCGTATCATTGTCATTTCATTATGATTTATTTTTGTCACTGTGATTTTACCAGTGATTTTTAGCAGAGTATGTGACAAAAGTAGCAGGTGTGACTTCATAAAATCATATGATTTTTCCACATGCTCCTTGTGAAATGATCCATGCTTAGTGCGATGGCACCGCCCACGTAGGTACTTACCCTACCCTATCATACGCAAATATACAAGCGTTGTCACCAAATAAGAAATAGATCACATATATTTTTTTTTTTAGGTTTGTGTGGTTGGACAGGTTACCCAATTATTGGGTGTGAATATGGATTATTCTCTTTTAAATCACTACATTGATTATAATACTCTATGAAAATCATTAGCACAATTAATTTCGCCTCATAGTTTGAATATAATTTCATACAAATGAATACTTTTGAATGCTCACTCAAACTGAATACAAGTTCGTTTCATGCAGAGTTGGATTAAATACCTAAACAAATTAATTTGTTTGCATCGTGCTATTTAACAATCTACGTAGGATTCAGTAGAAGAAATTGATAAATATTTCAAACGCGAACCTTTCATCCCTTCGCGGTCAGTACCACAAACTCAGTATTTGTGGTATGTGGTGTACAGTGCCCGTCGATGCTCTGCGCAAGTTTATGATTTTCAAAACTGCGACAACACTGTTGCTCCGCGTCGTTGAACAGAGCTTGAAAAACTAAAGCCCAAAATCACTTTGGTCACATACCACTGTTATGGTAATCATTCTGAACTAGGGCTCTTTTATCTTTGCCTATTCTCAATTTAAGGACTGTTTTGCTCACCCATTTTGAGCGTTTATATAAAATCTAGGATTTATATATGATCGAAACGATAGTTTTGTGTTAATGAATCACATGATGAGTCAGTTGTTCACCAAATGCTAAGCATCACCGCTGCCCATAACGGTTGCAGTGCCACTCGGAACTATAAGTAGTTTTATAAAGTTTTGCGCAACACAGTACAGCGCACTTTATACTGAGACACACAGTCTACCATTAAGATAAATAGACTGTGACATCAGGTCACGAAGCCTCACTTACCCAATAGTTTAGTGAGCTACAGCACCTCGGTATAGTAAGCCAGAACACAGTAGTGCTCAGTAGTGTTCAAAACTGATTTATGTCAAAAGCGCGCAACAAACTTTATGTTTTTTTCCTTCTTAAACTACGCCTTTTCCTTTGCGTGCTTAAGTTATAATGAAGCAGGCAGACGAGTGCACTTTAGGCGCGCAAGTCTTGGAAATCGTGATGCGTCCGACAGCAATCGCTACCACGAGATGAACGAATGCTGCCCGGCCTCTGCCGAAAACATAGGTAATTAGCTATGCTTTTGCTACTCGCGCGCTGTTCCTTACGCAACGCGTGCGATACATCACGCTCTAGGTAGGTATATGCGCGCAGTATATAAAGCGTCAAACTAAGTGAGAGCCGCGTATGCGCGCGTTATGCGTTGTGTATAAAAAGCGTGCCCGCTTAGAGCGCTTAGCGCTTTTTAACCACCACTGTAATTGCACACTAGGTACTGTTTGGCCGCAGAATAACTGGCAAAACAGAGGTAGGTACCTACCCCTGGATGAATTTTGCAGAAGAATCCAATGGTACCTATAATATGTGGCAACGGCATGTAGGTACCTATATATACTTTAGATGTAGACCAATAAATAACAAGTGTACATAAAGAAATCTAAGCATTATAATCTTGTAAGGTAAATGGCCCAGTATCAATCACATTTTGAACTTCGCTGACTTTGCAGGTGTACTATACTAAAACGTATTCCTATCCGCAGCATCAGAGCTATAGCTTACTATAGCTATAGGTTCAGTAGTTTTAACAGAACCATGAATTTTTCTTATTATTCTTCAACATCGCAGTTTCAATACCATTACACTTTTGGTCCGAATTGCCAATGTAAATTGTTTAAAATTTAACCAATAATTTGTTGCCATTAACAAACTTTGATATGATACTGATAAAAATGCAAAAAAAAACACAAAAGCTGACCACCTACCGATTTTATCCATTATTTCTAGCATGTACCTTTATTTAATTTTTTTTAAATTTAATTTCTAGGTGTATACCTAGGTCTACCAATATTATGATGAGGCAAACTTTTATACCTATACCTACTTAAGAAGTTTAGGTATGGAAGTTATTCTGCTTAAAATAGGTTCCATTAGGTAACTAGTACTTATCCACTTAACAGCTTGTCATGTGATAGGTAAGCTACTAGGTTAAATATTACCTACTATTTATAATAATATAATTATTACATATATTATGATTATTTCATTTAGTAATCCGGATTAAGTATTATTGATATTGTTTTGATCTTGCATGCAACTTGTTATTTTTGGTAATAACATAGTTATTAATTATACGCCCATGTTATTAATGTACGATATAAGTGAACCCAAATAAATTTATTATTATTATTATTATTATTATTTCAATGGATACTGTTTATTACCTATTAGTTTTCAAGTTCAAGACCTTTGATTGTTAGGACAATCTTCTTGTCTGTTGTAGTTGGTAGGTACATAAATGTATTATTATCTATGCAATAGATATCTGGCTTTATTACATGCTAATGGAAGGCTTCAGTTTAGTTGTTGGGGATAGAAAGAATTAATAAATAAGAAAGACCACCCATTCGAACACTACATAGTTTACAATTATTACATACTGCTTGTATTGTTTAATTTTGTAAAACAATAAAGTCTCGTACCTATTTCTGCAACTAATTCTGTCAATACAATGAAATTCCATCCATACTGACAGTCTGTCAGCTCTACTTCCAAATACCTAACTTAAATCATAAAATATACCTATTAAATAGATAGATAGAGGTTGATTGTATTAGTACACTTTCTGATGGTACATAGCAATACATATATTTATTGGTTCAAATGACTAACCAAATCATAGTAGGTATCCATTATAGCGAAGAGCCACATTGAACTTGCCAGCGTTTTGAACCACACCTTCTTTATTTCTATTAATATCACTATTGTGTGAAAGTACCTAGCAGTTAATACCTATATCTATATCAATATGTAATGTGAATTAATATTATGTAATAGGCAATGATATTTTCAACTCACTGATGACAGGCACCCATCCGTATAGTTTATAAAAACTTTAGTTTTGCAAATCTTTTAAACTTATGAAAATATAGGTAATAACAGAGATAACAAACCCCCTCAAACACTATTTGCTTTAGAGCCAGTCTACCATCACACACAGACCCTGCTATCAGCAGTGTTGTCTCACTAATGGCAATGATGTATTTTTCTCAGTGCTAGTGTATGCTAAAGTTACCTGAGAAAGACAACATTACTTATTTCTCCGCACTATGCATACCTGTGAATTACCTGCAACTATTTATCTTAACCTACTCTTTCAGACACATTGGTTAAACTAATGAAATGTTAGATAAATGGAT
Organism: Ennomos quercinarius; assembly: GCA_910589525.2. Taxonomy (NCBI): domain Eukaryota; kingdom Metazoa; phylum Arthropoda; class Insecta; order Lepidoptera; family Geometridae; genus Ennomos; species Ennomos quercinarius. The sequence goes on from OU342491.1 coordinate 1,260,761, forward strand.
GCCAGAGCAACTTTTAATTGTTAATAGTTCAAATATTCAAATTCAAATGTTTATTTGGGAATAGGTTACTATGCAAATGTTGCAATATGTTATTCAAGTGGTTTAACACTACTTTGGTTGGATATCTACCTACATTTACCTATTAGGTAGGTATAGAACTTCGCTCTTCCAACCCCAATGTTATGTTCAAGCTTAGTCCACTGATCAAAAAAAAATTAAAATGAGGCTTGGAATCAAACACCTAGGTATTAGATTTTATGTGTGAAGTGTGTGCAGTATTCATTCATAAAAATATACATTGTCATGCAGGAAGACATGTTCCACTGGAACAACCAAACTTAATGCTAAAAGACTTCTAAAATCAAAATACCTATGACATCTAATATATTTTGATCATTGACATTTTAATTTTATATCAACGTAACCCAACCAATTAAATATCATTATGTAGACACAGGTACCTAACTTTGCATGCCAGATTTGGTGATGTGCTGAGCAGCCTTATTTATGAGTATGTATCCACCTTGTATAACCACATCTAGCAAATAAATATATTTCATTTAGCTCCCAGCATAAAAGGCACCATCACCTACTTATTCAATACTTATTAACTACTTATACTTTTAGCCTAGGTATTAATCTCAATGTTCGTGTTGAGAATTAAAACAACAACTTGTCTAAGATACTATAAGTTAGCAAAAGGAAACAGAAAAAGAAAGGCTGCATCTTGCACTACTGGAAGATGCAGCTTACTGTAATTTCCTTGCTCTCCTGGCAAATTGAGTGTTACACCCGTTAGTGGGCCACTTTCGAGAAATGGTTTATTTTCTTTCATTCATTTACATCTATCTATTCAAAGCTCATCCTTGCCTCAACTGTTTCTCACGGAGAATGCTCCATGTACCTACTTTTGTCGTAATTTCTAGAAGAACTCACCAGATTAAGGGCGTCGATTCCTTTCCAGTTCTGAAATGTTGGCGTACATCAGAACACGTCTTTAATATCTTAACATCTTTATTCGTCTACTTCATTCATTAATTTAATAGATTCTTCCACGGTTTCTTTAACTTCTATCTTCTGTTCACCAGTAGTATTGATAGTTTTTATACTCCCAACAATATTAATCCTTTTTCTCTTCCGTCGTTGCTTCCGAAGAGTATACAACGCCGGTTCCTTCCTTCCTCTTGTTTTTTTCGTTTTTCATCGTAGTGTGTTCGCCATAGACTGTCAATGTCTTGCTCCGTCCACCTTATCTTGCAGCGCCCTCTGTGCCTTCCGTGCACGAACCACCATAACGCTAACAAAACTATAAAGCAAAATCAAAAAAAAAATTTAAAAAAAACCAAAAATCGTTTAAATGGTCTGACTACTTATATAAATATTTATCATTTTTGTAATTCTACCATACGTTGGTTGAACTTGCAAAATAAGGTGGGTACTTATTATGATATATGAAGTAGGTAGTGAAACAGTACAGCATCATAACAAAGTGGTCCATTCACATCGCCGGCATGAGAATGCAGCGATACCATCTGCGCATGCGTCGGACGGGTTACTATAGCAACATCTCTATGCGACTGATGTATTTTGGGTTCAGTAGGTTCGTGATGAAAACGGTATTTTTAACTAGGTCAAGTTAGGATAAGTTATAAGAATGTAGATCCAGAAAACAAGTGAAAGATAGTAATCATTTCACCAAACATGCAAATTTTTTAAAACATGCTTAACATTATTTCACCGTTCATCGTTTATTTGTTTGTAAAATAATACTTGTGTTTATTTTATGCTGTACCCTAATTATAAAATTGCTTAGATTTTTCTGAAATTATAACTGCCATCAAACTTAATGGCACACGACTTTTAATTTCGGTTTGTTTGAGATATCGTGATTTGGTTGGATAGTAAGTGGTATAATCATGAAACCTTTTGTTTTCGTACCATAAGGGTACCCTTATGTCTTTGTAATAAAATTGTTTTGTATAAAGCATCAGAATCAAACCGCTGACGTTTCTGGACGTTACTTAATTAATATTCTAAGCAAATAAAATAATGAAATTCAAAACAAAAACACATGAAAACACAACAAAACACAAACACACAACACAAAACAAACAACACATGAACAACAAACAAACAACAAACACAAACAAAAAACAACAAACAAAACACAAAACAACACAACACACAACAAACACAAACAAAACAACGTTGAAACACGTTGTACGTTTGTTTTGAAACTTTTTTTTTTTTTTTTTTTTTCAATTAGTACTTTGTCTCAAAATAATAGAACACCACAATTTCCCAACTTTACAAAGCCTATCACAATGAGTATGAAAAACGGCGGGGTAATTACGTAAAATTTGCAACAGCAATGCGACAGCAGTAGCAAAGCAACAGCAGTACTGAAACATACATGCTCGACACTACTAATGATGTATGACAGCAATCATCGCGCAATTTACGCCTAGCCTGTTGCAAACCTGTTGCGAGTTAGGTAATACGCCCGCGGATGTGCCTTTTTCTATATATTTTGTACAAAGTCATTCGGCACAATACAGAATGACAACGCTGTATTTAGCAAATTACCACTAGGTTAGCAATAAAATTAAATAACGCCCAACGATCACATGGACCCTAACTAGGATTCCCTGAATTTAGGGACCCAGGAACTACGAAGACCATGGTCCCACAACACCCAGACACAGAACAAGAATTTGCGCTTTTTTTCTGAGCACAAATACTTGTTCTGTCGCGGGAATCGAACCCGCCGCCTCCGGATTATAAGCCGCCCTGCTCAACCACCACACCACAGAGGCTGTCAAGTTAGCGATAGGTAGGTATTAGTTTCAGTAAACCACATCAGCTATCATAAAGCTTTGGCTAAACTGTGAAATAAACTAAAAGAGAGTTTGCCCCAAAAAGTTCACTCTGTAACCCGGATGATAATTCTAGCCATATCAGTATCACCAACTTGTCGATCTCCAGCTAAAATGGTCGGAATATAACCAAGTCGTGACTCGCCAGCGGAAGTACACTCGCGCACTATTTACCCTGCACTGTGCACTGTAGCCTAGGCACTGTACTGATTGTTTGGATTTGCATTGCACGGTTACACTTGAGTTATGGCCGCAATTTCAAGTGCTTTCGAGAGGTGATATTCTGTGAAGCTTTGATAGGAGTAGTGAGAATTCTGTTGCCTCTCGCATGTTATAGGTATCGTTATTACGTGAAATAAAATCTATTGACTTACAGACCTATGAGTTGAAATCAAGCAAAGTAACGCACCTGTACCTAATAATAGAAGTTTTCATGCAAAAATTTCACAACAAGTAGGTACGAGTAAGAAAAGCTCATGTCAATAAAGCTTAAATTGAAAAGTATTTTTGATGACGAAACTCAAAATGGAAAACGGTCTGTTGTTTTGCTCCACAACCAGGCTGGGAATAACTGAACACACTGTGTCAGAATAAATAATTAAAACGAGTCGCTTTGTCTGCGTTCAGTCCAGAAACATACTCAACTTTGCAATCACTCCCAAAATATTTATCATCATTCATCTTCTGTCGATCACTAAAAACGATAATTTTTAATTAAAGCTTAAAAATGTCCTGTCAAATCGTTATAGTGAAATGTCACGAGCGAAAACGAGACAGAGACAGTCATCATCAACAGCCTGGAGACGTCCAGCTCGTTAAGCTGTCGACGTTAGGTATCGGTATTGTAGCCATACGTTATCATCATCATCATCATCATTAACAGCCTGAAGACGTCCACTGCTGAACATAGGCCTCCCCAGAGAGCGCCACCTTGATCGGCCGCTCGCCTCCTGCATCCATCGGCTCCTCGCGGCTTTCACCAGATCGTCGGTCCTGCGCTGCATCTTCCGGTTCGTGGTCGCCACTTGAGAACCTTTCTTCCCCATCGGTTGTCAGTTCTACGAGCGATGTGCCCTGCCCATTGCCATTTCAACTTGCTAATTCTAAAAGCTATATCGGACAGAGACAGCATAAGCACTGAATTTTAAGAACCGTTTATAAGTAAATCTGTGTAAATTAATCCCTAATCCGGAAACGTTCTAGTCATATCATATTGATTATCATTAGAATTATGCTCTTTAGTATCACAATCTTAAACCCTCACAAAATCTTTGCCGATCACTAATAGATTTCTATGCAATGCAATATTATGTTAAATCGTTATATCCACCGCATCAATAACAAACTCTCTCTGAGTATCAGTGTGTCGGATATTCTGTATTGAAATCACACCTGGTGCTATTTATCTCTTTAATACGACAGAAGCCGACTCGACAGAGAACTAATGCAGCTTTTATGTGCCTATGTTGCTATTTTGAAAATGTCTTGGACTTGATGCTGAGACCGATATAAATTATGAATTATGAGTATTATGACATAGCCTGTTTAAACAGCAACATAGTTGCAGCAGGCACACGTAGATTCGTTCAATCGTTAAAGAGTTCTTAATTAATTTTAGTCGAAAGCAAACAGAGCAAGCTAAATAAAACCGTTGAACTACGAAGCTCTGTTCATTATGGTGTTAGTTACTTTTGCTTGAGAGAATAAACAACTATTAGACATGTACGTAAGTCCTGTTATATAAATAGGTAAGTAACTATTGACTGCTAGGTCCCATAACGTTCGCTGGTTTCAAAAGGTCTACACTATCTTCATGAAAGGTTTCCAATTTTTATAACACCAATTGTTGATGCAAACAACCATTATGATTCTAGAACTCATTTCCCTGTATGTTTCCTTCAAGACCTATAATCAACCATAATATTATAATTCAATGAATAAACCCTTCGATAACCAACAAAAGTAGCTCAATGCAAGTTAATACCGCGGAACCGGGCCGGCTGACGCTGATCCCCGGATGGAATCAGTGTTTGTATTGGCACGCCCACTGCTCGCTGGGAAGCCGTGTCAATACAACCTGAGTGGTGTAATCCGTAAGAACCTTTTCACATTGTACCTACCTACTTATCTGGATTTAGCTATCTACTTAAATTGTATTCTTCTAACAATTCTTGCTTGTCAGAGGTCGTAGTTAAAACCATTGTGACCTCCTTCAAGCTACTACTAAAGAGTTGCTGTTGCTGCTCTGGTGATATATCTACTTTTGGTCGTCTCATAGTCTGTGCGCTGATCCAATAAAGTCAGTTTAAGACTTTATACACCTATATAGATTCTCATGTGGATTTCCGTGAAGAATCTTAAATAATATTTTTATCTACTGCGTCTCCAAGTCGTAATTATTCAGTACCTAACATTTCTTAATGAATATTCTACATAACAGTCAGTTAACTAATAAAAGTTTGTCTGGAAGAAGGTACACAGATTCCAGACCAAACTCATTGGAGTAAATAAAATAACTTACTAAATCCCAATGGTGACAACAGATATAATTATGTAAAATATTGGATACCTGCAATACCTACCAATGCAAATAAAACAATGTAATTTGTCTTTTGAAATAAACTTTGTGAGTACCTACTTGAATTTTCAAAAACCGAGTAACCAAAAATTTTCTCTCATTTTAAGTCACAATGTAAACGTGCCTTATAAAATTATCTTTATTAGACTACCAGCACTAAGTAAAAGCAAGCTCGAAGGCGTGTCGCGTGGTGACTCCGCGTTACCTACGCTACTTAGCAGATTACGTTGCAGAGAAATCTGTGCAAAATGCTCTAACACTTTTAATCCTTTGGTAAGTAGACAGCTTATTATGTCCCTCTTGAGTGGGACTCCACTTAATAATCATTCGGCTTGATAATTTCTTCAGATTAATAGTGAAAGTTTAATTGCATTTCTAATGAGTTGAACACTTTGCCCTTTTCCATCGCCATATATATATACCTAAGAGCTAATACTTTTACTTCTTCAGAGAAACTTCTTACAGATGCTCGTAGTTGCATACGATTACTTGTCAGGGACTGTTAAGTTTTCTTGATGTTAGGGCTGATCAGTGGTTACAATTATTTATTTGTATCTAAAACGAATCTGTACTGGAGAAGTTTCAAATCAAATCCGAACTTTTGTGCCCATTTCAATGTTATTGGCTACTTCCCAAAATAAAAATGTTACTGTGCTCATTAGCCGCAAACGCAACAGTCAGAGCGTAAATTCATATACCCCTATAAACTTAGCCGATTAAGATAAATATGATCGTAGCATTTCAATTCTATTAGCTCGTAACAACATTCAATTCGCGAAAGGTAACTCCACGTTTATCGGCATTTAACCACATTCCCCCTTAAGCCTCGTTTAGTGGAGCAGCTACTAAATAAACAACGTCAGCTTCAGATTTACTTTACTTTACTTTAGATTTACTGCGGATGAATAGAGTTGCTCTAGCAAAGGGCAGATTGTATCATTATGACCCGTTTAGAAGTGCATTTTCTCACTGTCTGAAGCGGAGTGAGAATGGCTGTGTGAACAAATCTCTATGCCCATTTCTGTGGGTTGCTATCGTTCTATGTTAGGGGTGATATTAGTCTGATTATCCAACATTCGTTGAATTTTTGCCACGCCCTGGGAGGTACTCCGTTACCAATGTATAGGCAGTTAATTTAGCTATATTTCCATCCATAACTAGCATCTAAAAAATTGTATAGGTGCTCTTGGGAATGAGTTTGAATGTTCTTTTTTATTCCCTAAAGAGCGCCATCTTTTGTTCCGTGCTCTTTTGGTAATAAGTAGGTATATTATTGTAGTTTAGATGGTCTTGTTCAAAATCGGTGTGCTTTACGGAATTACCTCGTACAAACTGCCAGTGCACAGCGCAATGTTAAGCAAGCACTATTACTTATTTTGTAGCAGTTCTAAAATTTTGAATAGATTTTAAACGACATAATTATGAGTTTACTGAAATCGTAGGTCCTACCTATACAAGTATACACCACACCAATAGTTCAAATCCCAACTGCATGGGTTAGCACGAACGTTGGCACGTTTTATGTCACTTTCTTCATACTACTTGCTTACTTGTCAAGTGGAGCGGAACAGAGAAAAGACTATTTTATCTACCGTCCGTGCTAACTGCTAACCCAGTGGTCCTACTCCGACATAACTATCCTACCCGTACCCGGTGATTTTATAAAGGTTTCTTCAACGTCTTTAATAATTCGTTCAAAAACGAGCCCTACAACTATAACTTTCTAAGCTATATGAAGAATGAGATCGCGATGGGAATGGCATCGGCACGCGACTACAATAATTATGACCGATCATTTATCTGGTTTGCTCCAACATCTATGGTTAGACATCCGTCAGGGCAGCGTTTAGTCTTTCAGGCGTTTACGTATCTCGTAGATTAGTGTTGTATCGTGCGCGTGCGCCAGCCGGCGATACGGCTAAGTGGCTAAGCCGGTTTGTCCCCGCCCTATCGCTTGATATGGATTATTCAGAGATTTCAATTTAGCGCGTAACTATTGCCAGTCGTATTTTTTATTAATATTACTATTGTGACTGTTTCCAACTTCCCACATGAAGGTTTCTACCTAATCTTTGACGATAAGATCAGAGAATCGTGAAGCATTTCATCATCATCATCACCATTATCAGTCCGAAATACGTCCACTGCTGAACATAGGCCTCCCCCATAAAACGCCGCTTTGGACCCTTATCGTAGGAAGGATTTACTTGGTTTAGTATTAACTAGCTGCTGCCCGCGGCGTTGCCACGCGTTGGATTACATAAACACCGATGACTGTCGCACGCTGCCGCTACTGCTGCGAAAGTATGGCCTCCTTTAACTATACTCTTTGAGTATGGCGGTGGCGCACGACAGCCACCGGTGGCTGTGGTATGTGGCCCGTTTGCGCCGAGCCAATATACGTCCAAGTTCCTTGCGCCAAATAAGCCTTTGCTCACCTGTGCTAAAAAAAATAAGCGTCATATTTGCAATTTTGTAATGCTCTGTTGTATTCGGTATGTCGTCATACTTGCAGGACATAATATATAATTATGTTGCCAGTAAAAAGTATTAAGTAGCTGTAATTTGAACAGTTATGATGTCAATGACAAAAGAAGCACAAAAATATCGTTTTGAGGCCAATCTATTTAACCTACATCTTATTTATTTATTTACATCTAAGGTTTGAGGTGTTTTGTTGAATTTTTGCAGAGCCAGCCAGCCAGCAGATATCACTTGTGTCACATCCTAAAAAGATGCCTGTACCACAGAATTCGCCCTAATTACTTCTAAGTCTATGGCCTATCAGAAAATGTTAAAACTGTCGAATATTCACAGCATTAAGGATCGCACTGCCTTTGTTTTTTCATAAACTCTGGTCTTTGTTCTGCATGCATGGTATATTTCCTATATTGCATAAGAGTTCAGAAATTGCTTTATTTTTAAAAACTGATTTTGATGAAACCTCATCTTAGAACTTGACTCCGTTTGGTAAACGCCGCAAAAGGTTTTCTATCAGCCACACACAGTTTTGCTGCTTGTAAAATCACACCCAGGAAGTAAATCCAAAGGCCAGACCCAGAACCCTTTAAATTGAAAAACTGAATAAAAATTTGAATTATGTAAGCTTTAATATTTTTTGGTATGTAAGTAGTAAGTGCCCATATAATTCACTCCGAAAACGCCAAACAACCTGTAAAGACTTAAATAGAAAAACTATTAATTGTTTTGATAGTTTCAATACGCTGTTTATTGCATATTTACTACGGAAATTGATTATAATGAGCTTTCGACTGTTGTATTACTATCAAAGTTACGTTATGGATAGGTAGCAAAGAATGTTAACTCATAGAGTAGCGGTTCTATTATCTCTTTGGTCATATCCTTGCACAAAGTTTTTTTTTTTAAATCTGTGCCTATAAAGTTACCGTCAGTAGTCAAAAAAAACTCACCATGAAGCGGCCATGTTGTTTAAAATTCCGTTTTTTCGTAAAGATAAATTAATACTTTCGAGCAAAAAAATTAATGATATTTTATCCTATTTGAAGCGCCGGGTATTTCTAAGCATATTAGTGAAACCTGCATGAAAATCAGTTCAGTATTTTAGGAGTTCAGTCGTAACAAACAAACAACGACACATCATTGTCGCTAGATGGCGCTGATACAAATAAAATTAGATAATGTATGGAAAAAGGGCAAAAGCCGCGGGGCCTGCATCGCGCAAGCGATATTTTTTACCAATAGAGCCTATGGGATAAATTACATTTGATATAATTATGTGTATGTTCCGTAGTGCACCAAAGTTACACATTTATTATACGTAGGGAAGGGATAGGGATACATTTATTAAGTAGAGTGAGTGTAATGTTACCATGTGACTGATACATTTTCGTTGTAACTTGATGGAAATGTAAAAATAAGTATAATTGAGTACATAGTACATACGTAAAAGATTAAAGAAGTTTTTTTAAAGAATAGTAATTATTCCCTTAAGAGTAATGAAGTAATTGTGTCATAGTCATGGTGGTCCTGGGGGTCTAGCAAAGATGCCTTTCCATTAGCGTTAACGCCAAACGATAGCTCAAAATGTATGGAATTGACAATGCCCGTAGAAAAGTTTTCCGCATGTAATGTCATTCCCATACATTTTGAGTTATTGTTTGGCGTTAACGCTAGTGGAAATGTATCTTTGCTAGACCCCCTGAACCCTAAATAGTATTTTAAGCCTTAATTATTATAAGGCCTATACTTTTACTTAAAAGTATAGGCCTTATAATAATTAAGGCGTTTTAAACAGAATAATTACCGAAACCAAAGTTGTAGCGTTTATGGAAATTGCTCATCAAAATATACGTATAGCTACAATACCGATGTTTAAGGTCGACAGCTTAGATGAACTCCCTCGTACCTAGTAGGTACTTATTCTAATGTCGACAGCTATTATAAAAGTGACAATGCGCAATAAAAGTCACAGGTGCGTGGTTGGATCATATACTTGGCTATAACCTCATTAACAAGTAGTATTCATAGTTTATCATCGATTATTCTGTAGTCTTCCGCATCAAGCAAAATTACGAGCCTATTTTCATGCCTAAGAACCTGCGTCTAGATTTAACATAGTGCAGCTGAAGAATGCCCGCTGCGCGATAATGACCGGGGAATGCGCGTGCGCAGCTGTTTGATAAAAGCTTGCTGACGCTGAATCAAAGTGCCTGGGTTTTTGTTACGGGGCACGTTCCTTGCAATAATTGTTTAAAAATTTGATAGTTGTTTAAATACCTAGTAAATGGATCTAAATATTCTAGACGCAGGAACCTAATTGTACTAACGTAGGTATATAGTTACGGTCTGTAATTGTTGTTATTTAGCCTTCCGAAAAAAACTTACGCACTTTTCTGTCGTTTGACTGTACTGTGTATGTCCCAAGGCTCTTTTTTCGTAGATAAGAGTATCACGAAACAACCTCTACCACAGGTCACCTTCGCTACTCGGTCGCGGGTCGCTTGCGCTTGCGAACAGAGCAAACTCGAAACTTATATGGGAAGTAATTCTCATACAATTTGTATGAAATGAGTTTGTCGAGTAGTTTTATACTCTTCTACCACTCTCTCTGCACTCTATATGGATTTTTATACCTGGCCGGCGTAATTCCCAGAGATCCATAGCCTATTTTTCTTGAAAACTGTACTTTCATACATTAGTTCCTCCTAGATCCATGAACAAGTTTTAAATACAGCTAGCAAGATAAACCTTAAATAAAGGTTCTTACTTTTTTAGGGTTCCGTACCCAAAGGGTAAAACAAACCCTATTACTAAGGCTCCACTGTCTGTCTGTCTGTCCGTCTGCCACCAGGCTGGTATCTCATGAACCGTGATAGTTAGACAGTTGAAATTTTCACAGATGATGTATTTCTGTTGCCGCTATGACAACAAATACTAAAAAGCAGTATAAAATAAATATATAAAGGGGCTCCCATACAACAAACGTGTTTTTTTGCTCGTTTACCAGATGCTGCTTTAAATAGTACTGCTACTAAACACTACATGGCAGGGATAGATAATGATACGAAACCCTTCGTGCGCGAGTCCGACTCGCACTTGGCCGGTCATTACTACTTATTATGCATGAAATGTTTTGATCTCTCCATAAAGGAAAAAAGCGTATGTGTACTACTACTAACGAACCACACAAGTACCAATACCTGATGGATAATTCAAAGATCCACGTGATTTTACTGCAAATTGAGCAATTTTCTCTCTTTCCCAGTAAGTACCTATGCACTATGCATTATGCACTAGGTTTCGTAGTCAACAGCGGTGGCGGCGGCGCGCTTTATGATTTAGAACGAGTTAAGCGGCAACCTGAGCTTTTAGCTAGGCTTTGTTAATTAATCTAACACTAGGTTCATTTGTGCTTGTTGGTTTGCTTTCTATTTTAAAAACTAATAGGGATATAGAAGAAAGGTTTCGAGTGGCGATCACGAACTGGAAGACGCAGTGTAGGCCAGCCCCCCACTCGGTGGACTGACGATCTGGTGAAAGCCGCGGGGAGCCGGTGGATGCAGGAGGCGAGCAGCTGCTTAAAGTGGCGCTTTCTAGGGGAGGCCTATGTTCAGCAGTGGACGACTTCAGGCTCAGGACTTCAGGGTTCTTGATATATAAGACACTAAGTAGATGTAAGTTCTTTTTATAACAAATACCATAAAAGCTCTAACTGTTTTATATCGTTTTGAATCAACTGTACACTCCCATTAGAATGGAAAACCATCAATAAACATTTTACGATTATTTTACGAGTTGTAAAAATTGTTCAATCAAAGCAAACGGAGAGATAGGTGAATGTATACTTCGCTCGTTTAACAAATTATAATTTTGTATTTTATAGTTATTGTGTTACGAAATGGTTGTGGTGTCCAGTTTGTAGATGTTGAACACTCAATATTACTGTGGCCGTTATCTAGTATCAATGCTATGTTAAAATGGGTATTAAATATAGACGCGGTTTTTCAATAATCCGCTAGTCGTTCATATCATAGGATTAAACGAAATACTGTGATTTTTTTTTGAAGGGCTTTGTCGCTTAGCGACCACATCGCCCTGTGAGAAAATTCAAAACATTAATACATACACTTTTACTCCTTATCTAGGCCCAACGATAACAATTTAAACAGAATTTTCGCATGGGCTGACGCAGGCTCCACCAAAATACTATTGCATTTACCGACATCCATATCTCTTGCAGCACCAAACTGCGTACGTCTAAACGCTGCGTTCCGGGCACACTCCAAAAGAACATGTTGTACATCTTCTATAACACCACAGTCATCACAATTAGGAGATTTTTTCATCAAGAATGCGAACTTGTTAGATGGGATGTGTCCAGATCGCAGCCTTAAGGCTGATACTAACGTTTTTATATTCAATGCAACTGTATCTATCCATGGAAGTGAGAAATCTGTGGTTGAGGAGTCAATTTTGTAAGCAGCATACGTAAGTACTGTAATAATCGTGTCATTTTATTTTAGCCGTTTCATAATTTATCAATCGGATAACTTTTAACAAATCGTTGGATAGTCGGTCCTGAATATATAGAGATTTTATCACTTGGTCACACATACCTACCTGTTTAATTTTATGTTATGCATAAGAGTCCATAAGTAATAATATCAACTATTACATTAATTATTATTATCTACTTAATAGAGCATTCGCGAAGCGTTAAATTCTCTTTGGTAGAACAAGAGTCGAGAAATATTTTTTTGCAATTGGCTCTTCGCTATTTGCGTCTTCATTTGGCAGTGTCTTTAATAAATAAAATATATTATAGTTTAATAGAAAATAATAAAGAATTGTCTAAGTACTTAATTATGTTAATTTGGTAATTTGTTAGAATTATTAATCGTTGATTAAACTAATTTTAACGACGGATCAAAACAACCAATCACAACACAACAAGCAACCGTAAGTCACGTCCGTTGCGTTCAACTCTATTTTCTAGCTAAAAGTCATGCTCCAGTACAGTGGTGGATACCTAACTATTATAAAAAAACCCAAGTAAATCAGCAAAACTGCAACAATAAAACTAGATATTCTATAAAACTAAACTAAAATAATTAACAATATAATATAAAACTAATCTAACAAACCACTACCTATAAAGGTAGTAATAGTAACTTTTCTAAATGCATTTAGCTTATACTGGGTGGCGCAAAAGTAAAGACCCTATTTGGTTCAGCTATAACATTTTTTCTAAATTAGAAAACTAGATTTAGGTTTTTTTAAATGTATATTTGTGCCATTAAATTTCGTACCATTAGGATTTAAAGATGATGTCTTTTAAATGGTGACCTCCAGAGTTGATACACATTTGAGCCCTATTTATGACATTTTGCATAACTTGCCGTAACACTTCCTGCGATATGTTCGTTATTTCTTGACGAATGTTTTCTTTTAGAGCTGCGAGAGTCTGTGGCTTGTTCACATACACCCGAGATTTCAAAAAACCCCAAAGAAAGAAGTCTGGACTGGTCAGATCGGGTGATCTTGCAGGCCAAGGCAAATCGCCAAAACGAGAGATAACTCGGCTTGGAAAAGCGTCCCTCACTAAGTCCATAGTGTCGCGCGCTGTGTGTGCCGTAGCGCCGTCTTGTTGAAACCAGATGTGCTCCAGCCCCAATTCGTCCAAACTGGGTATCAAAAACTCACGTAACATGGTTCTGTAGCGTTCTCCAGTGACAGTTATCGCATTGCCTCCAGCGTCTTCGAAAAAATAGGGTCCGATCACTCTGTCAACACAGATGCCACACCATACAGTAACTTTTAGTGGGTGTAGAGGTGTTTCTTGAATAATGCGCGGATTATCAGTGCCCCAGAACCGAGTATTCTGCTTATTGACATGCCCTGAGAGATGGAAATGCGCTTCGTCACTCATAACCAATTTTGAAGGAAAATCATCTTGCAAAATGTAATAAATAGGGCTCAAATGTGTATCAACTCTGGAGGTCACCATTTAAAAGACATCATCTTTAAATCCTAATGGTACGAAATTTAATGGCACAAATATACATTTAAAAAAACCTAAATCTAGTTTTCTAATTTAGAAAAAATGTTATAGCTGAACCAAATAGGGTCTTTACTTTTGCGCCACCCAGTATATACAGGTGCCTACGACCTACGTAGATACCATAAGTCAAACTGTATGCCTGTGGGTATTAGCTACCCTTTCTAATAAATACAGTGACTAAGCTTTTGCCATTTACTGTCTATACTCCCAACGACGAGATCGTTTGTATTTCATTGCGGACATACAGCGACAGACACAATAATCGGGTGCACTTACACTGTGACACTCCACTCTGTGTGTGTAGAGAGACTGACTTACAGTAGAGAAACTGACGGCTGGCAGGCGCGGCGTGACCTGGTTAACTGGTAGGCTGGTATACTGTGGTTATACTTTCTGTGTGAGACGTGAGTCAGTAGAATTTCACATTTTTACATTATTTTATTAACTCCATAGATTCCCGAAATAGTTTTTAAACTGTATTTCTATTGGTTATGAAAATTAATCATTAAGGGTAGGGTTTATAAAAGTCCGTAACTAAAATGTCGTACCAATTTTCAGTAAATATAAAAGTAAACTTGATCTACATATAGTATTTTTAAAGCAGTATTTAAGTAAATAAGTTTTTTTTTCTACTCTATAAATTCAAATGTATGTGATCGTTGGGCGTTATTATTATAAATACCGTATGTATTTTGTTATTCAATCCAGAGACCTACCTATGTTTAACTCCCACCATTGTTTTACTGGACACCGTTGTGCTTAGAGTTACATTTCTGCCAAGCTGTAATTTAAGTAGTTGCTTGTTTTTGATATTATGGTATTGAACTTGTATTGTAAGTATATTTATGGGTAGGAAACCATTTCTGTTTAAAGGTACACCAATAGGTTGATTATTATATTTAAGTTCTTGTATTAAGTACCCCTACATAACTTTCTATTCTCCTACTCATACCTAAAGTGCCCCCAAGTTCCTCTATATAGATCTCTATAGGTACCCATGTACAGACCGCTCACCGTAAGATGTACCCTGATGTACTTATATTATTTAAAAATATGCAAGTTAAATATATTAATCTGTGGTGGGTACATACAAGTTTAGATAATGCTTACATATTACTTTACATTTACGATAATACTTGCATATTTTTAAATAATATGAGTACATCAGGGGACATCTTACGGTGAACGGTCTGGTACCTAATGTTTGACATACAATGTGTTAAATACTTCGTATCCATGTACCTATGTGCTTTATTGATTAAAACTTTCAGCACAACTACAGATTTGAAATACGTATTTATCTGGAGAGCTTGCATCAGATTTCGATGTGTCCACTTAGCGTAATCATCGTAGGCAATTATTTTATCTGTGCGCATAATTTGCACGTTGCTTAAACGGTCGGTTAGTCAGTTAACTAGGCTTATTGCTTGTTCTGGCTATAAACTGAAGATAAACACTTGTTAACATAGCTCAATTTAGATTTGAAAGATCTTAGTAATTGTGTAGACTAAAATCACTAAATCAGATATTGCTTCAACCTAATTGCAAATGTAATTTAGCCGTATTGCTTTCATCTCTAGTTTTAGAAGACAAGTGATATTACGTACCCACGTAATTGAATCATTTATAAATGTGATTGTGGATACGATAGTGTGGATCCAAGATGCCTGCTGAGTCGCTTCGGTAAAACGCTTGTCTTGAGCAAATCGTGTCTCTATTAAGGCAAGAGACCACGGTTCTCGCCAATGTCGATGGCAAAAGAAATGTTTTAGGAAAATATGGATTTCATTTGGTGTCAATAATTAAAAAAAAACCTTTTTTCTATGAAGATTTTTAACTTTAACTTGAAGCAATTTATAAATTCGTATTTCACCCAGAAGTTTCTGTCGATCCTAAAGCCGACACATGACTCTAAAAGAGTTTCATAGTACCTATACAGGGTGCAATTGAATTCAGTAGCACAAATTGAGTACGTGATAGTACATGGTAGCATTTAATTGATTGTTAAAGAGCAAAGAGTGCAAATGAAAATATTTTTCATTGAAAATTGCCTAACGTAGTTAGCACGAATGATTTTCATACTTTTAACAGTTTTTGGTATTTACCATAATGAAAATCAGTACCTACTTAATTTTTTTAAATTTTGTACTGCAGCAGTTGTTACGTAAGTTAGGTACCTATCCTTTTTTTTTGGAGTTATTATCTATACCCAATCGATGCGTTACATTTCATAAAATTTGGTCCACACGTGACACCGCGGTGTCAGGAGTCAGGAGTAGGTACCTAGTTTCAAACGATGGTAATGAATTCAATTACACCCATTACGTATAACTTATTTCTAAATAATACGCAAAGCTTTTAATAATAGGTGTTTAAAACACGGAAACATGAAAGCTTTAATAATTAGTTTAGCAATTAGCTCGGGAGGCACGTAATGAACGTGCAGGCGCAGGCGCAGGGTTTTATTAGCTTCTGCACTTAGCGTACAATGTTTTGGTTTAGCTTATTAATGTGCGAAGTGGCTGCCATTGTTTATGGAAAACTAGATGGCAGACAATCCTGAAGTTGTATAGGCCCATACTTGTTACAGAACAATGCTCACGCTCAGCCGTTTATCTTTTTTTTTTTAATTCTTTATAGGCAAAGCATTTGACCACTGTCTGATGGAAAGTGATGACGTAATCTACGATGGTGCATGCTTGCCTAGTAGATACCTGTTCACTCTCGACTTGAAGACTCCCAGATCATAGTTAGCTGGAAACAAGGATGACAGCAAGGTGTTCCACTCATTGCCGGTTCGCACTATAAAGCATAGCAAAGCGCTTAGTGCGGGTTGATGGAATTTCAACCATAATATGGGTGCCGTGTTATCTAGAGCATCCTATTCAAATCATATCATAAATGATAATTTTATCAATGAAATCTCAACTTGATCACCGATTCACAACTGTAATACGATTGTGTAGCTTGGACATGTACTTTTTTAATTTTCTACTAAATTTTCCTTTTGAAAAATAAAAGCATTATTTTATGAATACGCGTAAGTAATTGTGTAAACATTATAGATTAAAGATTCATAAAGTACAGCAAAGATTTGTTTGAGACATTATCGTTTCGCCCTCTGCCACACAATAGGTGCCTTCTAGTCAATGCCCTCTGCTTAGTAATGTAAAAAATACACAAACCGTGGGCTCGTAGAGCTGACTGTACATTTAAACGAGTAAGAAAAAAAGTGTGACCGATCGGAATATGAAAAAACAAAACAAATGTATTTATTTTGAAAGTGTAACCGATTGGGACTCATTGTATGGGTTTGCAAAACTGTGACCGAACGGCACTAACTTTGATTCTGTTTTTATGTAGGTACCTATGTTTTTTTCTTATACGCACTGCACGTGGGGGCTACTGCCACTTTATTTTGGTTCACTGTCGAAACTCATAAAATCGTTTGTCATAATTTTGTTACAAATAAAAATGTTACTTATAATCATCATTTCACATAATGTGATTTATTATACTTTCACTACATCTAATTTTCTTTATTATAAATCAAAATTAATAATAATCCAAATTTATAAAAATGAAACTCATAAGGCGTATATAACATAACAGTACAAATTTATAATGTTCTTTTACCATAACTAACTTTAAGCATAAAACAAAATATCAATAATACTGTAAATTAATGTGACTGGAACTGTTGATTGTTATATATATCCTAATCAGTTATAAAAACGTAGTACTGCAAGCCAATTTGCTCTTCAATCTACGCGGGCGCTTCATCCAATCAAAACAAACAAAATTAACGTGTGGACTGTGGGTAATTGTAAAATAACTTATATTTTCTCATGTTATGTTGATTTTGGTATTGTTGGTGAACTTTGTGCATTATTTTAATAAATAACTTGAAATGTCTAATAAAAACACGTGTAAAATATTTAAATCAAATACAGGTAATCTGAAACTTAATATAGATGGTGTCTGTAATTTTTTAATATAAGCATAAGTGACTTCTGGCACTTCGCCGGCCGCTGCCGCGGCACGCTCGCTACGCTTCGCTTTGCTCGCTCGGCTCGTGCGTCGTGTGGTCACAGTTAACCTAACGCTCCTCCTCGCTTCGCTCGTCGTCGCACCTATTTATGACTTTGCCTTAGACTAGTATCTTAGTATCTTTAGGGTATACATGCATATGTATATAATGATTTAACTACCTCAAAATTATTATTATGTTAACTAAAAAATATGAAAAAGTCATTATGAACAATACAATTATGAATGCTGATTATTATGAAATTATAAGTAATGAAATTTATAATAAAAAAAAATATGACAAAAAATTTCTTAACATTAACATTATAACATAAAATTTTATAAATTTAAACATTATTTGAATAAATTGTATAAGAAAAGATCAACATAAAAAGTAACTATTATGAACAAAGTTATTTATAAATAACCACCATTATAAATTTCATCATTATTAAAAATGAGGTATGTGAAATAAAATTATGAATAATGAAATTATTAGTACAGACGGTATCCCCTTTATTTTATTTGTTCATAAGAGGTTGAAGTCCCCCACTAGGTGTACAAACACCGACGACCTGTCAGAATCGCGAGGAGCCGATGGATGCGGGACGCAAGCGCTCAAAGTGGCGCTCTATAGAGGAGGCTTATGTTCAGCAGTGGACGTCTTCAAGCTGATGATGATGAAGAGTTTGAATATTAAACATAGAGTATAGGGTACTTGTGTCCTCCAGAACCTTCACCGCCTGCTCCATTGTTCCAGGGTGCAACTGCTCCAAAGTAGGTTCGGAGAGCAACGTGTGCGACATCCGCTCGGGGCAGTGCCGCTGCAGGCTGCATGTCAACGGGCGAGCTTGCGATACTTGCGAGGTAATCAGTTAAATACTCACGCGGCCCTGGGGGCTAGCAAAGATACCTTTCCATCAGAGTTAAGGGCTAGGCCAAGCCAAAGCCACAGAATAGATATAAATAGTACTAGGCCAAAGCGGGGATGAGTCGGGGGGCCGAGTGGCAGGGGCGGTCTAAGTTGGAATGGTTCTAACGCGCAATAATTTACACTGAATATAATGGATATCTTAAAAATCCACTATACATAATCCCTCCATTATATTTAGTTCAACTACTACACAATGTTTCATGACCTTATTTAAAGTATTCGTTGAATAATCGCGGTTTATTTGTACGGTTTGGAGGTAACTTTGTAATTTTTTTCTATCGAGAAAAGCTTTTTAATTCGTGTTTTCACTATACATAGGCATTAGTCCTAAGCTCACCTTAACCATATATTAATTTTAAAGTCATAATTGCAATATTGTTGACAGGACTCGGCCTCATGCTTAGGCTATGGCGTTGTATAGGCTCTTAACGCCAAACGATAACTGAAAATGTATGGGAATTACATTATCTGCGGAAAACTTTTCAGCAGATAATGTCATAGCTAATGTCATTTTCATACATTTTGAGTTATCGTTTTAGCGTTAACGTGAATGGAAAAATTTTTTGCTAGAGCCCCTGTAACGGCTGTCTCAGCCGCCGTGGTTTGTCGTGGTTTATTTGATTTTAGTTTGAATTTTTATTTTTTTCTTAATTAACTGTACTAGGTAATTTTAATCTTTTCATTAACTATGACGGGGTTTTCATGTACTAATATTTCTGTGTAAGTAGGTAAGTACCTGTGTGTTATTTATCTTGATAAAACTTAATAGTACCGCGCCAGTCTGAATCAACCAAAAACCGCGTTAATTTGGTATTTGAGAAATACTATGTAGCTCCCAACGGTTACCACAAAGCGGATCCCATTTTACAAAAAATCACAATGGATTTCAAAAATCAATCTTCACAGTCCTCTTACCAAGTTTATTGATTGTACCATCATTGACATAAGTGCCGAGTTGCTGACTAAACTTACAAAAAGCAAAAGCACCTACCTAGACCAAGTTCGAGTTCTATCTATTTATTGGGATTTCTTCTGTGAAAAGCTGGGTACTACTAGGTATATGGTCGATGTTATAAGTCTCTATTGAAGGACTGTTGCGACGCCCCTACACTCACTTTTGTATCAATAACAATAACAGATAGTTGTAGATATACCGTAAGTAAAACGGACCTAATTAGGTACCTAGGTACTTGTGGAGACAGAGAGTAACTTTCACTATGTTGGACAGATTAGAAGTGGCCTAAAGTATAGCGAGTGCACTCACTATTTTTGGACAAAGTAAATATTATTCGAAACTTGCTCTAATCCCATTCGCAACATTTTAAATACAACAATGTGCCGGCCGCGTTACCTGAAACCGTTTAGCAATGCGTCGTAACCAAGGAAGTTTTAAAGTATATCTATAGAACTACCTTAGTCGTAACAAAGTAGTGTTTACATTCGCCTGTTCCAATAACATTCGTAGAAATGTCTCTTTGGCATTTCCATGCAATAAACTCGGAACTGGAGTAACGGTGCGGGGAGCCGGCCGGAATTTATATCGTGCTGTGGGGGCAGAGAGGGAGCTAGGTAAGGGGGAACAGTGAATGTTCAATGAAGCTATTAAGTTTACTGCTCGATGGATGTAAGACAGTAGCTGAGTAGCTCTACTCTAGGAAAAAATATTCCACTAATCGTTGCAAAGACTTTGGTTATTAAGTGTGTTTTAACCAAGGTACGTAGGTATCTAGTACCTATTTTATATTCGGTTTTACCATGAGCAATTGATGCATAATTCTGGCAATCAAAAGAATATCAAAGGTGAACCAAACCAGTAGGCACTGTCGCTTGACATTTCCTGAAAAGTAGCACTGATTTATTCCGAACAGCCCCTTTTTCCTTCCTTAATTCAACCTACATATCTATAATAACACCAATAATAATTGGCCGTGGTACGATGCCGCGTTTATTCAATTAAATGTCATTCGGCCATTTGCAAATTTAGGTCGCAGTTGTCGGCATATCGGGGAGTAACGAGACCAATCACTGCTGGCTGATAGGCGGGGTGTAGACGGCGCTGCGGCAACGCCCGTTCAACCAAACATTTTTAACGACCAAAGAAATGCTTCAAAAGAAGAAATGGTGCTTCTTGCTTGCAAGAAATGCTTGTTTCAAAAAATTAATTTACTCGTGCCTCGCAAAAGCAGCCGTCTTCAAAACAGCAGAATGTTCGGGCTTCCCTCTTGTTGCACTAACTACGGTCAACACTCGCCGATGTATCGTATGTGGTCTTCATACAACAATATTTGCCATGATCTCGACATATTCAACACATCGACGACCTCAATTAGAGAGTTCTTATTTAAAAATTGTCAAAATTGTTAATTATTTAATTTTTATTTATTTTGTCACTTCTTGTTTAACATTATTTAATTTACCCGTAGTGTACTAACATATAATATGACTATTCTATATTGCATGCAGTGTTCACTTCCAGAAGGGTGTACACAAACTCTAAGAAACTAACGCAGATTATATTTACATAAACGTTTCCTTGTGTAACGCCTAGTTTAGTGAACCAATAATTTAAAAAAATGCTTTTTTTTCTATAGATAAGCAAACAAGCATACAGCCCTCCTGATAAAGTCACCGTAGTAGCTTATGGATCACCATAAACAGCCTGAAGATGTCCACTGCTGAACATACTTTTTTTTATGTGAACAAATGACGCGACGAGGAGTCGTTTGCCTGATGTTAAGCGTCACGACTGCCCATAACAGATTGCAGTGTCACTCGGAACTCTAAAGCATAAAGTTTTGCGTGACACTGCACTGCGCACGTCATCCTGAGACATCGCACAGTCCAGTAATATGATTACTAGACCGTGAGATCAGATCGTAAGGTCTCATTTGCCCAGTAATTTCACAGTGCCCTTCAAACCGGAACACAGTAGTGTTTGCACACTACTGCTTGGCGGCAGAATAACTGGCAAAGCGGTGATACCTACCTAGACGAACTTTGCAGAAAAGTCCTACCACCTAGTAAAAACTATGGGCGACCCACACAGAGCGCCACTTTGAGCGGCCTCCGCTTATTGATATCTGTGCGATAATACTCTTGTGACCCTCCGTTTAAAATGCTGCACGTTGCAGATCTGATGGGAAAAGACCGCTGGTATTGAACAATAATTATCACCAATGGAAAAAATCGTATCGTGTATACCATGCCTAATTCTCTTACTACGAATTCATCACACAATCTTGTTCCCCTCGATGGGTTATTAAGATACGACCCTGTTAAACAGCTTCTATTAGATCTACGTTGTTAAATGCCGATCCATTATGGCGGTGTAAAGCGAGTAGGCTTGGACGTAGGGGCTTATAACACTTTCTAAGAACTTTTGATTAAGGTGGAGCGTTTTACTCAGTGCAGCAAATTCAAATTTTCTTGGGTTTTTTGCCAATTATAGCTTAATTACTCAATGTGATTACGTGAAAACTGATTTTGCGCAAATAAATAGAATGTATCAATAAATTACGATTAAAAGTATCACCTAGATATCCAAGGCGAAATTGCTTTATTGCCATTTGTTGCTAAACCATAAAACCCACCCGTAAATCGTAATTTGTTGATACATTCTGTTTATTTGACCAAAATAGTTGTCATGTAACACGTGAAGTAATTAAGCTATGATTGACAAAAAACCCAAGAAAATTTGAATGTGCCGTGCTGAGTGAAACGTCCCACCTTAACCCATGTGTCCATCGCTGACGAGTAGAGACATTACGAAAGAAAATTTAATTATAATCTTGTGTTGATTAAAAAATGTTATTATTGGTCCTGTGTGTAATTAGAGTTGTTATAAAGTTTACCCTTAGCTATACTAGTTTTGCAAATTGACTCTTAGGTAGGTAGTCGTTAAATGCTAGATGGGATGGGTATAAATTACGTCTAAATTTTTTTTATGATTAAATATTGTTTTACGCTGAAAACATAGAATAAGGCTTATTTTCTTACTATCTGACCCGCAATGGCATCACTCGGGTTACTTAATTAGTTTTACGCCCACCCTAACCCTGTAAAGGAAAGAGGGAAGGGAGATGGTAAAGGATGAATGGATGAAACGGTGATGGAAGTAGGCTGGTGGTCATCTGTCTTCTTTCGGGATTTGAACCCCCCATCCGTCCCTTTAGCCGGGACAGCTATCGAGACAATTACCTCGCATCTATATTGATTACGTACCATTAAAATTCGAAATCATTTAAAACCGATAGGAAGGCTACTGGGGGCTGGAACGTGGAGGATGCAAGAAATGCGAGTGCGGTGCGGGGGCGGCGGCGTGCGACCCTGTGACCGGCGCGTGCGCGTGCGCAGCCGGGGTCGGTGGCGCGCAGTGCGACCGCTGTCTACACGGGTTCTACGGTTTTGGACCCAACGGGTGTTTGCGTAAGTCCAGGTCTACACTCATCTAGTCTTATATTATAAAGGAGTTATGTAAATGAGTTGTTTGTTTCATTGGTTCGTATTATTTAGGTATTTGTAGGGGTAATCTCCGGACTTATTACTGCACTAAAAACCTTTGCTGACTGAAAACAACAATAGCCTACCTACATGCGGCTCTTCTGAGGAAAGGGATCTAGCCTATATGGTCGTAGCATCTGTAACACTAGACGTGCTGAACTAATGCGTTGCTAACCCTGTGTGTTAATACTCTTTTGACCCTCCTATTTAAATGCTGCATATTGTAGCTCTGGGGAAAGGTAGCTGCTGGAAGCTCATGCCAATTTTAATCATTAAACCATGAAGCACAGAGTTTAATTTGAAGTTGTTCACTTCAACGCGTGGTTTTCTGTATTCTTCACATATACACACTGACAGAGTCCTCTCATCCCTCAGCATGTCCAACCTGCTCGGATGGCAAGGTATGCTCACCGTACAGTGGACGGTGCGTGTGTCCGGGCGGGTCGCTGGGCGCGGGGTGTCGACAGTGCGCACGGGGTTACCGGGTGAACGGCGCCGCTGGCTGCGTGCCTTGTGCTTGCGGAGATGGCGCTGTTTCTGGTCAGTATCTCGAGGTAGAATCAGCAAACTGAAGTGGCAGTGGGCTGGTTACATTAGCCGCAAAACTGGTGATTGCTGGGCTGGAGTAGACGTGTTCTGGAGTGGAGACCGCGACTTGGCAAACGTAGTGTAGGGCGCCCTGCAACTAGGTGGAGCGACGATACTATATATAACCAGAGTGGCTGGCGGCAGCTGGTTGAGATTAGCCAAAGTTTGGGCTAAGTGGAGTGCATTAGAAGAGGCCTGTGGCCAGCAGTGGACTAATATAGGCTGATATTTATGATGATGATCTATAGGTGTTTCTAAAGTTTCTTGTACCCAATATCCAATTGTCAAACCTACTTTTACGGCAAGTCGGGTCACATCCAGTGAAATGTACTAGGTCCGACTGACTTCAATTTACCAAGAGTTAGAGACTAAAACCATACCACTCCTCAAGCACAGTGTTGCTAGTTCAGAAAGGTACGGGTTCATGAAGTATAAAAGCTATGCCAAGAAGTTTTTTACTGAAGTTTACTTTCACATAACCTCTTTTCTAGACCTTGTCCTTAACTTCTAGATGTATGCGACGCACACACCGGACAATGCAAGTGTCGACTCGGATGGACGGGTGTAAACTGTGATACCTGCGCTCCAGGACATTACGGCTCTCGCTGCAAACCCTGCCACTGCGACCAAGCTGGGACTAAGAACTGCAATAGTACTTTTTGTGGCTGTGATCAATGGGGGCGGTGTCCTTGCAAGGTATGGGTTTGATATTTGTGCAAGTACAAATTCAATACTTTTTGTATGATTCTCATTAATGTGACCTTTGCAACCTTATCAGATTTTTTTTATTCGATTGAATGACGTGACGAGCTAGTCTTTTACCTGATGTTAAGCGACACGGCCGCCCATAACAGTTGCAGTGACACTCGAAACTTTAAAACAATAAA
Source organism: Ennomos quercinarius (assembly GCA_910589525.2). Classification (NCBI taxonomy): domain Eukaryota; kingdom Metazoa; phylum Arthropoda; class Insecta; order Lepidoptera; family Geometridae; genus Ennomos; species Ennomos quercinarius. The sequence continues at coordinate 1,285,695 of OU342491.1, forward strand.
GTTTCACGTGACACTGCACTGCGCACGTCATCCTGAGACATCACACAGTCTAATTCACAAAACAATCATCATTATCAGCTGGAAGACGCCCACTGCTGAACATAGGCCTCTCCGATAGATCGCCACTTTGACTGGCTATTTGCTTCTTGCTTGTATGCAACGTCTCCCCGCGGTTCACCAACAGCCTGCTCCGAATGTTATTGGCTCTTCGAATCTAGCTAGATTACCTAGTACCTGTAACCCCCCCCCCCCCCCCCCCCCCCCCTATCTATATAAATATAAATAAATATAATAAATATAAATTGTCTTAAATTAAATGGATGCTTACACTAACTACTACCTACCCCTATCTATACCTATAATTACCTACTAATCCTAATTTACCTAATTAGTAACGATGTGCTTTTGTTTTGTTTTGGCCAAATGATCGTCTAGTGGATAAACCTTCCGCTGTGATCGTATTATACCCAAGTAGCGAATAAGTATAAGCATAATAAAGAACCTATAAATCTATTCCCTACGTGATAGATTGAATAAAAGACTAATTATCAATACCTATATTTTAATGTCGTAATTAAAGATATTTTCGCTTGTATTTTTAAATGGTAATTAAATTATGTTTTTCCGATTAAATAATTAATAGTATGAATTTCATGTAAACAATTATAGTACAACCTTTAACGATATTTCACTTTGAATTTAGATATAAATATGTATTAAAGTTCTACCTTGAGACTAGTACAAATAAAATTATGCCTAAAATAATTCAGTAAGGAAGTAAATCCAAGAGCTACGAATTGTCTACGAGTTTCGTAACCCTAGCTACGCCCTATTTAAAACATTCCCTTTACACAATCACTATACGTAAAATTGCGATATAATCGACCTATAAGTTGAACATCGAAATAAGTTAGTTCTTAACCTATAATACCTAGACTGAAGATGACCTAAAGGCCTACATTTTCTACCAAATAGAAAATATCGTAATTTATTCTGGAAAACATAGAGAATGTATAATAAACAATGTAGCATCCTTATTTCCTGTATTTATTGTAAAAATACATTGCTGGATTACACAAAAGGTTTTAGGGGTTTCCCCCAATGGTCTCCAAACCTCCCCTCATAACCATTCCGTACCACCCTTCAACTTCCATGTTAGAAGGCTGGATTCCTCAACTGTCCCATATTAGAAGGGTGGGTACCTCCACTGTCCCAAGTTTGAAGGCTGGGTGCCTAGACTCTATTAATCCAGAAACACAATATCTCTACAATTCAATACAGATAAATAAACATGAACTCTTCTAAAATAGAATGAGCAAAAACGGTCTATATTAAATCTCATAACTTATACAAGTATATAACTCAATAAATAGCAGTCAGGGAACACTCCCTCTTTTGACTGCTTGGAATACTTACCAAACTAGATTATTCACATATAAGTTGATTTAGTTCAACACATAGTTATAATGATGTAAAATGTAGACTCTCGCTACTTCATTAATCTGTCTATCCCAGACTGATCACTGATTTCTATCAGATGAAGAAGAAAACAACTATTAATCCTTAAGCTGTATAAGAAAGAACTCGCATTCCCCTTGGAATTTAAGTATACTTTCGGAGTCTCTCGCTCCTAATATTAACCGTCGATCCAGCCATTAACTCTCAAGCTGCATTTGAAAGATCCCGCATTCCCCTTGGAATTTAGGTATACTTTCGGAGACTCCCGCTCCAAATATCAACTGAAAGCTATTAGCCAAACAATAACTGTTGTCCCAGTTAGATATTCCAACCATGGAATAAGTTTAATTCATTACAAATGATCAGTCTTAGGTTATCCAAACCAATAAGTAGCTCTATTAAAAATAGATGATTACTCTAAGTCAATCTTATATTATTGCATAACAATTTAACAATATATCAATAGCTACCACTATTAGCAATATTCAGACATCTTTATATCTCTTGAATACAACAACGTACATTACAGATTCTTAAATCTCTATTAGCAAGTGATTATTCAGTTAAAACACTAGAATCTAATTGCTCTATTCAACTCAAACCGTTTTGATAAAATTTCAATCAAAGAAATATATGAACTTTCTTAATATGAGCAAAACCTTTGAACATATTTAGTAAATGCAGCTTTCCTAGCTAAAATCTCATTAATTACTAAAATGTCTACTTTACTCACAAATAATATCCAAATCCTTAATCACTGCAATCCAATACACTGCAATCCAATGGCACTACCGAAACCGTAAAGGGAACTACTATCCCAAACCGAACCACTAAAGACAATTTCTTTAGTTAATTACTTAAAACAATTAAAAGAATTTCCTTGGTTAATTACTCCAAGAAAGCGCGACCGAGACTATCCCGATTTCCCGCCTACATCTGCTTTTTAAACTCTGGAACTCTCCTTCATCAGCTCCCAGCAACCAATCACAGCTCTTCGTCACATCTCAACATCGTCATTCTCCTTCGTGATTGGTCAAGAACCTCCGTAGTCCACGTGGACCTACATTTCTCATACATCTCATGACCATCTAGATTTGCTATTCTGCTCTCTGATTCGTCGAACTAGTTCCTACTACTAAGTACTGAGATCACACTCCACGTGGACCACTCCACGTGGACTCCGACTTCAGCTGAAAATATGATTTTAGAATAAACAATTGACGATCAGTTTGTTTAAACCATTCCTCTAATCCTGCTAATAGACTGTAGCTTAGCTTTATTAGAAATAATAATGATGTTTCTATAACTATTTTCACATTTTTCCTAATAATTAAAGAATAGTGGTGTATTAATCATACTATTTGAATAGTTTTCTTCAGTAACGATTAGCTACAGTACGTAAGTTATTTATAATATTAGTTACTGTTAAAGGAACCCATTTTATAAATGTAAACGGGACCCCGTACCGTTACATACCGATACCTGGGGGATGACCATGTCATTTTGATAGCAATTTAACAGGTGAAATTAATTTAAACTGCGACTGTCAAATCAATGCAAATTACTGTCAATTGGTTTCTATTAAGCTATAATATAATATACGTAATCGCCTAGCTGATATCGACGCAAACATTGCAGATATCCATCATAGGGTACGGTGACCACTTCCCATCAGGTGGTCCGTCTGCTCGTTTGCATCCTTCTTCAAAAAAGTTTTCTAGGGGTCATTAGGCCACTAATTACCCCATCCGATATCATCAGAAACACGAAAACGGAAAATGTTTACAGGAGAACGTGGTAGGCGACAAATGTTCGAAGTGCCTCGAGGGAACCTTTGGCCTATCAGCCGCCAACCCGTCCGGATGCACGGCGTGCTTCTGCTTCGGTCGCGTGTCGCGGTGCACGCAGGCCTCGCTCACACGTGCCGCGCTACACGCTGCTGCGCCCGCGCATATCACGCTACGGCCTCCGCATGGAAGGGACGGTATTAGTAATGTAAGTGGATTGTCACAAGGCTGATGTCAGGTCGGCATGGGACGGGGCTTGACGGGGGCCCTTTTCAACATAGGGGAATAGGTTGCCAATGCCAATGTAAGTGGGAGCGGGAGCCTGGGGTTTGTCACAGGAACTATAATTATGATCTGAACGGACGAAGTTTAGATCCATGTCCTTCTAACTGTTCGTCGTAGATGTTGTAATTATTAACTGAATGATAACTTAAAACATCGCTGGATATATTTCTCCTATTGAATAAGAGCCATGTCCTTTCGAAACATTTGATGAGGTTTGAACTAGTTTTCATCAATTCCAAAGTCTTTGATACAATTATATCTTACATCATGTCATCTGCTCTGGAGTTGTCAGCTCATAGGAAAGATATTGGAAAATCAGATAAATAGACATTTAATTTTGACGAAAAAAGTACATAGATGAAGTTTGGAATATTGTTTTCGTGATTTATGGAAATAGAACCAGCAATGTTGCAACAATTTAGCAGGTTGCATAAGCAGTATAGCAGGCTTTTCGCCACATATATAGCAATCTAGCAAAAAGACCTAATCCAAAACCCTATTTTTTCAGATGGACCAAGACTCCCTGCTAGCTATTCACACGCACTCGACCGACGCGACCATAACCCTCCCACGTCCCCCCGTACCCGTCTACATGGAGCTGGACCGCCGGTTCCTGGGGGACCGCGTGACGTCATACGGGGGATTGTTACGGTTCAGGGTGGAAGAGGAGGGGGGGAAGGAACTGGGGCCGGAGGTGCTTGCACGGTTCCCGCTCGTGAGGATCTATGGAAGCAATATTGTGCTAGATTATTATGAGGTAAACACAGATGATTGTTTTTCTTAGTTTGAAAATAAATATTGTTATGTATAGATATAACATCTAGTTATCTTTTTACGTTTAAGCCTCATTGACCTAGTAGTCTTCGCAGTTGTCATTAACCAATATCAAAAGGCTTCATCTGTAAAAATTCTGACGCCAAGGCGAACCATCCACGTAGCTATATCTAAAAGAACGAAACATAATTAGTATACCATAGATACCCAAACTGATGATAGAAATACAATAACATTATTAAACATTAAAAAGTGTTTTCAGTCATTAACTCAGAAAAATATGGCAATTAAAAAAAAATTAATTATAAAGCAATTTCTTGCCTTGTAATTTCCCATTCCATACGCAGACCTTAGACATGGGTAAGCGTTTATTTACTGTAGGTACCATGGTACTTTGCTTAATTTGGGGATTGACGATGCTGTCTAATAAAAAAGAAAATATTAATTTAAAAAATTGAGGACATTTCACGCAGCACCACTTAGCCGTCCGTTTAAATGATTTTTGTCTCACAAATATATATTTTTATTAATTTTTTTGAAATGAAATGAAAGGAATTTTTGTAACTAGGTGGTAGGACTTTTCTGCAAAGTTCGTCTAGGTAGGTACCACCGCTATGCCAGTTATTCTACCGCCAAACAGTAGTGTGCAAGCACTACTGTGTTCCGGTTTGAAGGGCATTGTAGCTAGTGAAATTACTGGGCAAATGAGACTTTACGAACTGATCTCACAGTCTAGAAAACTTTTTTAGACTGTGTGATGTCTCAGGATTTCGTGCGCAGTGCGCGGTGTCACGCGAAACTTTAGTTTGGAGTTCCGAGTGACATTGCAATCTGTTATGGGCGGCCGTGTCGCTTAACACCAGGTGAACGACTAGCTCGTCACGTCATTCGTTTACATAAAAAAATAAAAAAAAACAATGACTTTTCGTACTTTTTCGTATAGCACGTGCCAGCAGTAAACGGCACGCACTCTGTCCGGCTGCACGAGTCGCTGTGGAGGGTGCGCGGGCGGGGCGGGGGCGTGGCGCGCGGGGTGCTCATGCTGGCGCTGCGCCGGCTCGACCGCCTGCTGCTGCGGGCCACTACACGGGTGCCGCGGCCCGACGACAGCGTGCATGCACTGTAAGTCACCCGTACCAACTAACGGCACGCGCTCTGTCCGGCTGCACGAGTAGCGACTCGTGCAGCCGGACAGAGCCGGTGGAGGGTGTAATCACTTGCACACAATCATGAGACGAAAAAGAATTACCTGTTTCTGGGCCTTTGCCAATCTATGTTGAAGCTTTTATTAGTATTTGTACCAAAAGTTCTAATAGCATTTGGGTAATACACATTTAAAAGGTTTTTGATAGAAAATTAGCAAAATCAATGCCAGCCTCGTTATTTCTCAGTAGTTTGGTTTGAGACTCTCAATTTGTTGATCTAGGACAATTTCAACCAACGTTACACAAAAACCAATTTTTCCAGCCTCCTCAACGTCTCGCTTGACACAGCCATCCCCGGCCTCAGCAGATCTGAACCTGCACTAGGTGTGGAACTGTGCGACTGCCCCCGTGGCTACGCAGCCAGTTCATGCCAGGAACCAGCCGTAGGGTTCTGGTTCCCTAAACCCAAGTTCCAGATGACAACTGTGTCTGGGACCATAATAATACGTATGGAAGAAGAGGCTAAGCCGTGCAGGTGTAATAATAGAGCAGTGAATTGTGATCCAGATACTGGACATTGTTTGGTGAGTTATTTGGTATGTGTATAATAACTGAACGATATTTCAGAGTTCTTTAAGTTTCGATAAATAAACAACGATCACATACATATCACACCCTGGACGATATCTAGAATTTACTGTATGGAACCCAAGAGAAAACAAAAAAAATCATAAAACAAAAAAAAAAAAAAACCAAATTACTTAAAGAAAATAATAAAATACGATGATTAAACAGTTATTTGAATTTAGAATATGGCTATGTATTTGGTAATCGCACTTGAATAGTACCTATGCTACATATTACTGATCTGTGGTACCTATCGTGCTTTCATTTAAGTCTAATATACATATTTTAAAAGGCTATCATATCAAACTGAAAATCAATATAATCATATGTTTAAATCACAGTTGCACAAACTTGATCAATCTTAACTTGGCCATGATTATGACCCATATTAAAAAATCTTCTAAATTTTTCACATCATCGACAAAGTCTACGATTCATTAGGGTTTATCGGTTCTACGACTTATTTTATACGATAACATTTTGATAATGTAGAACTGTACGATGGGCACCGGCGGGGCGCGGTGCGAGGTGTGCGCGCCGGGGTACCACGGCAGGCCGGGGGGCGCGGGGGGCTGCCAGGCCTGCCCCTGCCCGTCGCGCGCCAGGAACTTCGCTTCAGCCTGCGCGCTCACCGCCACGGGAAGGCTGCAGTGCCTTTGTAAACCTGGTAAGAATTTTTTGATTAGAAGGCGATTACATTGTTTTTATATAACAAGTAAGTGACGAGACGAATTAATATTCTGTGATAAATTTGCTAGAGATCAGACCACAGATTAGAGAAAAAGCAATCGAGTAGATCGGACATAGTAATAACCTTTATAAACTTTGCTATAAAAATTCTCATTTGTGTGTGTTTTTGTTTTCTTTTTCTACAAAACTTTTAGACCAAAATAGGTATTTGGACACTATAATAGAAAATTTATTTTTTTCAGGTTACACGGGCCTGGAATGCGAATCTTGCGCTAACGGGTTCTACCGCTCTATCACTGGCGCTTGCATCTCTTGTGCTTGCGACGTCCGAGGATCAATATCTCCGAGATGTGACGCGAAAGGGCGGTGCCGGTGCAGGGAACATGCAGCAGGGGACAAGTGCGACATGTGTGTTGCAAGACGGACCTATCTGGATGGAGAAGGGTGCAAAAGTAAGTGCCAATTGGTGATAGGTTGGGTTTTGCTCCTGGCTACAATATTATAGTTTATCATTATCCTGAAGACGTCCACTGCTGAACATAGGGCACCTTGAGGGGCTGCTTGCCTCTTGCATTCATCGGTTCCACGTAATTCTAACCAGGTTGTCAGTCCACCTAGTGGGGGGCAGGCCTACGCTACGTCTATTAGCAGTTCGTGGTATTATACTCTCTTGTAACAAAATTAAAGTTTCCTGTTAAACTCAAAGTTACAAAGGTAACTTCTTTTTCAGCTTGTGACAACTGCACACTTACCTTACTTGACTCCGTAGAAAGCCTAACATCCCACCTACGATCTCGGGCAAACCCAGCCGAGCTCAGTCGAATACCGAAGCCGTTCCCAGCCGTTCGAGAATACGCACGCAACACTTCTATATTACGCGAACAACTGCACGAAGTTAGAAACCGCCTAGCACATTCCAGAAACATGGAGAATGCTATCAGAAATTTGGAAGCGAGTGAGCATAGAATATTCACAAATGCAAACAAATTGAAAGTTGATGCAGCGTTGAGAGATAAAGATGCTGGATACTTGAGTCTAGAAAGCATGAGCGCTTTGGAAGATGTGATAAAGCAGAGAAGGAAATTAGGAGAGCAGGTGGAAGTGTTAGATGAGTTCGCGAGGGGAGAGAAACATCTTAGTGCTCATCGGGCGTTGAAAGAAGCGAGGCATCTGTTGAAGCAGATCAAGGGTATGAGGGTGGATGATTACGTCACGGGTGTTCATGACGTGTTCGATACGGTAAGTTTGTTATAAAAAAAGCAGAGTTTATATAAGACATTTCTTGAGATTTGGAAATGTACTGATTTATCAAATTTCTAATGAGTATCTACCTCATAAGAAATAACAAACAATTTAGTTAATTCATCTGCCATCCATTTAAACTGTGCCATGGAAAATTTGCCTAAAAGCTGTTAGGCAACGTGCAGCATAATTGGACCAGTATCACAATTAGATGCTCAGAAATCTACAGAATTATTAAAGTAAAGATCTGATACTTAACTTAATAGTTAGAATTGTTGTCTTTTTCTCATTTAGTCCAAACCTGCCCATCTATCTTAGGCCAACATCCAGTCCACTGCCATCCAAGAGTACAACTACAGGATCGACGACACATCCCGTCGCCTCCACCAGCTGGTCACAACTCTGGACCGATGGGAACAGAAAGCGGCAGACTTGCCACAATTAGCGCAGGCAGTGTGGAGCGCTGATGACGCGGTCACAGGCCTTCAGGGGAGAGTCAAGCCGAGGCTGGCAGCCGTCAGGGATGTAGGGCTGCGTTGCAGACTTATACTCGAGGTAAATAGACAATAGATACCTAACTTTAATCGCTGGGTTCTTGCCTATTCGACCTACGTCCTATGTCCTTCAAATTCTGAAATTGTGGTAACTTTGAACTGATCTTTTTTTTCGGTATCTTGTATTGTATCAGAAGGGGAAGAATGCAGTTACTTACACATGTAAGGAACTGAAGAAATGGTAATAAATGCAAAGGGTTGCTGGCACATCCTGCTGGAGTGGATACTTGACATTGAATAGCGATACTTATAACATATCTATAAAATATAGGTGATTTTTATCATAGGATCCAAGTTTGAAGTTTCAAATTGCTTCTTGTGAGTTAGTGTTCTTTGCTGTAATGAAATGCTGAAATAGCCTTACTTTCCAGGACATATCATCCTTGTCATCTCACAACCTGACAGATGAGATCTCGGCGTCCATTCTTCGCGCACAGACTCTTTCCATCCAGTTCCCAACCCTGGCTGCGGAGCTGGAGGTGCTAACCCTGGCTGCTGAAGAGAAGGAAGGCATCCTCTATAACTTAACACCAGCTTACAAGGAGAAATATCTAGAGGCTGTTCAGAAACATACTGCAGAGTTGGCTGAAAAGGCTAAGGAATATAAAAGGTGAGATGACTGTAGGTATCTAAATAAAGAAACAAATGTACCTACTCAAATTATTTAGAAATATCTGTCTTTTCACTTTTATCATTTTAGTGGTTCGATGAATATCTACAGAATAATTTCCGTGTACCTACTACTTAAACTTTAATATCAAAAATAATCTTTCACTCTTTTCTTTTTTGCATCTTTTGTATCTTGAAAAGCAGTGACAATTTTAATAATTTGCAACGTTGGCACTTTTTTACATGTAGGTAAACAGATGTATTTACTATTCAAAGTTATTGGTAGTATTTATATGAATAGGCCGCCTTCGCTTAGGTACCTACCTACCATCAAGTAAATGACTTCCTAAACTTGTCACTACATCATGGTGTAAATCATATTTTCTTCCAATACCCTTCGTCTAACTTAAATAAAAAATCATTGGACCGGGTTACATACAAACCTAACCCCTCCTACTTCTAACTCAAAAGTAGGTATAAGATGTACAATTCCGCAGCCTGTTCGCTGGTACACGAGCAGCCGCATCCCTCGGCGTGGCCGCCGCCCAGGCGTGGGCCCACGTGGCGGCCGGGGTGCGGGAGGCGCAGGCGCGGGCCGACAGCGCAGCGCGGGCCGCTGCTGCTGCAGCTGCTCTAGCGCGGGGACCCTCGCCCATGGCTGGAATAGCTGATAGGGGCATGAAGGCTTCCGAGCTGCTGAGGAAGAGGGGGGCTGAGGTGCTGGCTAAAGCTGACGGTATGCTCGATCATTTGGTAAAAACGATTGTTGAATCCGGATTCCACTGTGTAGTTTTTGCAATTATAAGGCCAGTTGATGATCCACCACGAACCATTTTGACGAACCATCTTCATCAATAAATCTAATCATTGCGCAACAATTCTTTCAAATAATGGAGATAGTAGGTATAATATATGATTCAACTGCGTATAATTAAGTAACCTCTATTTATCTTGGTTAGGCTAACATTTGACCGCATCTGATAGTACCTAAGTGACGACGCTGTCGACGATGGAATATACTTGTCTAGGAGATGCTGGTTCTGTCTAGCCTTTAAAAATGTTAAAGCCTACATAAAAAGCAGAAAAAATTACCCGTTATGTACCTATAGGTTTTAATGAGGCAGGCCTCTGTCAATTCTCGATCTCGGTCAATTTCTTCCATTAAACAATTAACAGCTTAACTAGTACCACCAGCATCAAAAAACCAATAGATGTCATTATCTAGTCTTTCTAAGTAAAACGAGTGAAGTTTTCCAACTGCATCCACTTTCACAGAACTGCGAACCCAGCTAGAACATCTCCGTCACGGCGCTGATCTCGTGAGCGTAGTGTTGAGAGGTGTGGGGTGGCAAGAGAGGGAACTAGGGGCGCGGCCCAAGGCACGGGTAGCGGAGGCTCTAGGGGCGGCCGATGAGAGGGCACACCGAGTGTATGCCACTACTAGGGCGCTGTACGACGAAGCCAGTGAGCTGAGGAGACGAGTCAGGTATTGAATAACCGAATAACTACCTGTCTGTCTACATCCAACTATTTGTCTCGTTCTGTTTGTACATACACGAAAAAAAAGAAAAGAAGTAGTTAAAACTACTTCTTTCGACTACTCTTTTCGTCTTCTGTCCTAAATATTCTTGGACCTTAGAGAATATATCTTTAGGGCTTCACAGTTACGTAGTGATTACTGTGATGACACTTAAAATAGCCAGCATTTTATGACATCCTTAAATTGTTCAGGTATAACTTGCGGAGACAGCTTGCTGAGTTACAACGACATGGAGACACTGCTCTAGGAGCAGCTCAAGAACATGGTAAGAAAACATATCTTTGAACTATTTTTTAAGTCCCCTCAGTCAATAATTATAATAGCCAGGCATGAAGATAGGAGACCTCAGGCAGCTTGCATCTAAAATATACTAGCCTGAACTGCTTTACAATTTTGTCCAAATCTAAGAATAAAACCGTTCTCAAGCTTCTCAAGGCAGCTTCCACGTGTTTCCAGAAGGTACTGCATTTTTCGTCATCGTTTTTCAGAGATAGTAGATGACATTAGCAACTAGCCTGGATGGAACCATTACCAATAACCCAATAAATGCCATCACACCACCTCCTGACTATCAAAGTTTACAGATGCCCACACCCAGACACATACACACCATCAGACCATTATATTTTTTTTGATTGGACATTTTACACAGCGCCATCTAGCCCCAAACTAAGCAAAGCTACTACGTGAACCACTACTATGGGAACCAGAACCGATAGAATACTTAGATACTTTTTTTGTTTGTAAATACATACATAGAATACAATATAACACCCAGACACAGAACAAACATCGATGTTCATCACACAAATGTTTGTCCCGGATGGGAATCGAACCCACAACTTATAGTTCAGAAAGCAGAGCTACTACCAAATGAGCTGACAACCCAGTAAATTATGGCAAAATGTAGGTCAGTGTGTGAAAGACGTCTTCTTGTGATTCTTGGACATACAGGTTTCCTTACAATATTTTACTTCCCCATTGTAAGAGCGAGTGTGAATACCACACACAACTTGGAAAGCCAGTGCGGAGCCGAGCAAGATTCAAAGTCTTTCGCCGCTGAGCCGATCCCTCCCATACCAAAATGCTCATTATGACAACTGTTTACTTACAAATTTCAAGTGCCCCCAGTAAGCCCAATGTTTACAAATGACCACACCCGTCAGTGTCCCAGATCCGCGGGAACACTGTGCGCGGTGCTGAGACGGCTGAAGCTCTCGCCATGGCGGCTGCTGCGAGAGTGAGACAACAACAGGCTGCTGCTTCCACTCTCAGTCCAGCGCTGCAAGCGCTGAGGGAGAAGGTGCAGAGGGCTAAGCATGCTGCTGATTCCGTGAGTTTATTATATAGTCCCGTGTCTAGTTATGTTTAGAGATTAGAGAAGATGAAGTAATGTCCACTCCATCATCAATTATTACTATCCTTCTACTGAATGGTTTTAAATACAAAAAAAATTACCTACCCATTCCTTATAATAATAATGGAACCTATTTTCATTCATTTTTTTCTCTAGATATCGGTATCCCTAACATCAGTGGAGGGTGCCCCGGCCGGCTGTTCCCGGTCATACTCAGTATCCAGTGCATCCGGAGCGGTCACTCGGCTGGCACTCGCCGTTTCCTTCGAGAACTCTGTACGGGACGGACCTCTACTGTACCTGCTTGATGATACTCAGGTAAGTGGAATAAAGTGTCGAGCAGAACAGCTAGCAGAAATAAAAACGGGAATAGATTAGAAATGCATCCATAACTGCTCCTGAAACTTCCATGTAATCAGATTTTTCTTATAGATGTATATATTTATATACTACATCCACCTTTTATCCATGATGATGATGAATTTCATTGACCTTTGAACTTCAAATCTCTACTCATACTTAATTTAAAAACCAGTTATATTTATCCAAGGAAAGCAAGTGGATCAACTAATTTCACCAATATGTCACTCTCAGGAGAAAGAACACTATATGAGAGTGTCAGTAGAGAGGCAGCGACTCCGGATGTCCTGGGACCTGGGAGCTGGTGTAGGCGACATCCTCCACCCCGAGGTGTTGCTGCCTACCCATGATGACGCTGACCACACTTCTTACAGGATCGAAATTGAAAGGTATCGAATTTGGTTCAGCCTTTGACTTTTCAGTCTATTGTGTGCATGCCCACAATTAAAGCCTTAAATTTCTTTAAACTTTTCTATAGCAGATAAAAACATTTTCGATAAAAGAACCTAGGTACTTTTGATTTTTAGTCTCCCTGGGGACCTATATTCTCTCCACGGTAATCTAAAGTAAAAATGAATTTTCCTCCCTTTTGCGTGTAAATATTGTGAGGCTACCCGAAGGCTTGTGACATAATTACAACTACCGATGATAGGACCCTACTGATAGAAATCATCCAGGTATTTTGTGTTTGCCTTGAGATGTGTTTTCCAAAAATTGACATTTCTTTGTTGAGTACCTAGTTCAAACCAAATCAGACTTATAATCCCGTGACCTCGGTTCTCAGGATATGGAACACGGTTCACTTGAAGGTGGAGCGAGCTGGTGGCAGCCCCGTCACAGCCTCCAACAGCACCGCTCCGTCTGGAGTCATCCTCCTCAGCACACAACTGTGGCTCGGGTCTCCACACAGTAGCGTTGGGCTGCCCGGCTGTGTCCACGCCTTGTATAGCGATGATCTTACCGTTGGACTGTGGAACTTCCATCACCAGCCAAAAGAGGCTAAATGTACTGGTTGCACGCAAAGGTAAACAAAACTACAAATAAATATCCACCACCTCACGTCCCATCAGGTGAGATGTTGTCAAAATTTTCTTTATATAAGAGTTTTTTTTGTTATTCTACATGCCTAGCTCTATCTTTCAGCCAGCCCCCATCACCCCTGCCCTCTTCTCTTATGTTACGGCACTTGTTCCTTATACCCGACTTGTATTCCCGAAATGTACCACCACGGGCTTGAGCCAGCAAATTACGGCAACGGCTGTTTTTCACACTCAACCATTGAGGCAATGTCCTTAATGCACTCAACTTAGTTATTTTACACCGCAGGAATAAAAACTTGCAACCACCATCCACTTATATTTTTTGTCTCCCTCTCGCATCCATCGTTCACTACCTTTTATCGTTTTTATGCGTTCATGTTTAGTAGGTTTGCTATTTTCAATCCTACATACCTGTTCTTTATTTCCCTTGGATACAGCGTACCGCGTTGATATGAATGGGTTTGTATCCCCAGATGGTACGGTGTGTCCCGCGGCCTGGGCGCGGGCGAGAGCTCCACGGTGTGGTTCAACGGTCGCGGGTACGCGGCGCTGCGGCGCTCGCGCCTGCGCCCCGCCGACCGGAGGCAGTTCAGCTTAGCCTTCACCTTCCGGACCAGGGACCAGGATGCCTTGCTCTTCTCCGCTGTTGATGCTGCTAACGTGAGTTGCTTTAGCACCTTGGTGGCAACATCATCATTCATATTTTCATCGTCCTCATCACCAACATAACCTTCCCAATTCAGCGGCATAAAGAACGGTTGCTAGCTGAACCATCACGATCATCAGTCGCTACTATAAATGCGAATCCTAATTTATTTATTTATTTATTTATCCGGTCAGGCGCGGCGCGGGGGGCGTAGGTGGGTCCTAAAGCGATCTAAATAAATAAGAATTTACTAACCTCAAATAGCGCGGTATGGTTTTACATATATACGGCTTATTATACGAAAAAACTAAGCAGTGTATTAAAATTTTAAAACTAGTTTTGAAAAGCAGGATTACTTTGCTTTATATACAAATGCATTGTTACCTAAAAATATCATGTGTATAATATTTGTAAACCTTTAAAAAAAATTTTTGAAGTTTTTGTTTTCACTTCTTGTAAACTATATAATATCTCCGAAAAGACAAATCAAATTTAATAGGTTGCTTATAGTTTTAGACCTTCATTAATCTACATCATTAAATAATTATTTAAAATACTGATGATTCATATAGAAAACTAAAGAAATCTTTTCTTAAATATAGGCTTTCAAACTGAAACCTATGTTTGACCTTGATTCTATCAACTGCGTCAGTTCAAAATAAACCTTAATACCAGTGAAATAGAGATGAATTTAGAAAATCACAGACGAGCTTAGACGCCCACGAACTAAATAGAAATATTATCGTGCTTACGTTATTAAACCGTTATTAAACTATGTAGCCTGTGTGTTGTACTATAAAAACACTCATTCACAGTCACACACACACACACACACACACACACACACACACACACACACACACACACACACACACACACACACACACACACACACACACACACACACACACACACACACACACACACACACACACACACACACAATAATTGACGCTCTGCCGCGTCCTTAGTAAACAAACTAAATAACTTGTACACGACGGCGCACGCTGTGCTCGGCGCGAGTTGCAATTTAGACTGAGGCATTTTTTTCCTCCTGAACCATAGAGACTTCTATATTATTCGATAGTGGTGATGTTCAACTAGTTATAACGAGTGACACCTGTAAAAATAGAATAGTCGATGATTTGCCATCCCTAGTAGCACAATCAGCTGGGAGCCACAACTGTGACATGGATCGGTTCAGGTTGCGCGAAGCGAGTCACAACTGTGACAGATTCGCTCCACCTGTTATGCACAAAACAAATTACAATCGTAAAAAAAGTCATTTAGATCTGGATTAAAATTCGAAATTATGTGCAAACAGCTAAACAAGTAAAATCTATCATAACAAGCGAACAATGCTCAAGGTTAAACAAATTAAATAAAACTCAAGTGGCGTACAGCTCTCCTCCACCCAACACTGAAGTTGGTGGATGCGTGCGCCATAGAGTACTAATGATATAATTAACGTGATTGGGAAGGATTATTTGAACGCAGCACGGCCGCTTTACCCGAACAATGCATTAGCATTGTAGTGTAGTATATTAATACTAGAAGTGCTGAAGCTGTTAACGTAAAATTAAAAGTATGCTTCGCTTACCCCACTGGACCTTGCAGGGATGTTTGCTGTGCAAGTTCAGATTAACACACTACAACAGTACACTAGCATCAAAGCCAAAGCATATAAAGCTACCCCTCGCTTGCAGAACCGCTCAGTATCAGTAATCCTGCGGTCGTGCCGCGTGGAGTTCATAGTGGAGTACGGCGGGGCGCGGCTCCGCATCGCGGCGGGGGGCGCGCACTGCGACGGCCGCCCCGCGCATGTGCAGGCCATCCGGGTGTTCGCTACCAACCGCCTGGAGAAAGGTAATGTAGTGCGGGGGTAGGACGGGGGACTTGAACATTATAGAACAGGAAGACGCAGCGTAGGCCGGCCCCCCACTAGATGGACAGACGTTCTGGTCATACCGCAGGGAGCCGATAGATGCAGGAGGCAAGCAGAATCAGATAGAACAGGTATTCGCTACCAACCTGTAGCCCGGGGGTAGGACGGGGGACTCGGAGATTATAAAAAGGTAAAAAATGAACTGATGGGCCGATGATCTGGTCAAACCGCAGGGAGCCGATGGATGCACGAGGCAAGCAAAATCAGATAGAACAGGTGTTCGCTACAGGAAGGCGAAATCAAAATAACTGATATAAATATTTGTCATCCAAGTAAGAAATTAAGGCGATCGAAGTCGGTATAACCCCTTAAAAAAAATTATTCTGATGTCTTATAATTATGGTCTTGTGGTCTTTATGAGGAAGCCATGGGTTCAGCAGTGGACGTCATCATGTTGATGTTATGACGTGTGCATGTCCCCCCCCCCCCCTACACGTATCCCCTAAGTGCGGCCTGTCCCCAGGCAGCCTGCGCGTGAACGGCGAGGAGACGCTCGGGTCCCCGTCCCCCCCGGTGCAGACCGCGGCCGCGCTCCCCGACCTGGCCGGCGCGCTCTACAGCGTGGGGGGGACTCCCCCCGGCGCGGCCGTCCGCGCGCCCGCCCTGCTCGGGTGTCTGGGGGCACTCACTGTGGACCGCGAGGGGTACGACTTGCTGGATACTCCCACTCGGCATGGGATCGAACCTAGGTGTGGGGGCAGGGTGAGTGAAAAGATCAGGGGGTGATCATGGAACTTTGATTGCAATGCAACAAGAGAAACATTTGAAAATTTCCTTAGTAAGTACTACGCACATAAACTACGTTGAAACTGTGACTGCTTCTATTGGTTGCAATCAAGTTCCATGATCGCCTGGCTGAAAACGTACAATTTAATTGCTGTCTTTCGTCCAGAAAAATTTGGAAATTCTGAAATCAGTTATCTGTATCTGTAGCCATCGTTACAACAATGGAATCAATTAAAAAAAGGAGTACTTAAGAGTTGACAAAACATCCGCAGCGCCCCTGTGTTTAATTTTGTTGTGGTCCTTCTGCTCGAATAGACTATCCAGAATTAGCCAAGGGAAATGTTTTTGAAGGTCCCTAAAATTGAACTGCATGGTTGATAATGCGTTAGGTACCAACCTATATAAAAATTCAGATCTTCCTCTTTATCTTCTTCATTTTGAGATGACTCCAAAAGTGATTAAAAAAAATTTCATCTTCGGCATATCATTACTTATACCTACTAAGTGTAGGTAAGATGTGATCGTGGTCAAAATATTCCTTATACCTAAAAGAAAGACCAACATGTTTTAAACAACAATAACATTTTTGCAATTTCACGGCAGACCTTCCGCTCAGCCATCCTGGAAGGCGCAGGCTACATAGAGCTCCCATCCCCCATCTACCGTCGCAAGGCAGCCCTAGGGCTCTCGTTCCGGACTCGGGCGCCGGATGGCCTGCTGCTGTACCGGACACCTTCTATCATCAGCGATAACGAAGTGGATGATGAAGATGGAGACGATAAGCACTACCTGGCCTTGGTGTTGAAAGCTGGTAAGTAGATCTGGAGATCTGGATCGTAAAATATTATGAATGTTTCTATTTAATGATGATTACTTTTTAGGGTTCCGTACCCAAAGGGTAAAACGGATCCTATTACTAAGGATCCGCTGTCTGTCTGTCTGTCTGTCTGTCCGTCTGTCACCAGGCTGTATCTCATGAACCGTGATATTAGACAGTTGAAATGTTTACAGATGATGTATTTCTGTTGCCGCTATAACAATAAATACTAAAAAACAGAATAAAATAAATATTTAAAGGGCTCCCATACAACAAAAGTGATTTTTTTGCTCTTTTTTATAGATAATGGTACGGAACCCTTCGTGCGCGAGTCCGACTCGCACTTGTTTTGTTTGTATGGCTTATACTACATTGGCGTTCTCATACCATCATTTCACAATATAGAAGGTCTTCCATCTTTATTTTTCACAGGGGAACTGGAGCTCATAGCAGCGGCTGGTAAAACCGAGCTTCGGTTACGGACGAACGGAACGAGACTTGATGATGAACATCTGCATACAATCAGACTTGTGCGAGCTCATAAACAGGTGAAATAAACTGCCAAGAAGACCACTTTTCCACATTTTGAAGCCATTATTCATCTTCGCCATCAGCAGCCTGAACGCGTTACGTCCACTACACACACCACACACCACACACCACACACCGACACCGTCCACATAGACCTCTTCCATAGAGTGCCACTTTGAGCGGCTGCTTGCCTTTTGCATTACTCAATGCTATGATATGATAAAGGGGTTCAAATTTTTTTTTTTATATTTTATATTATTTATTATATTTTTAAAAAAAAAATGTTAGTTTTTGTCATTCTGTAATACTTAACTCCAGCTGTTCCATTAGGCTATGTAAGATGATCTAATACTGAATTAATGAAATCTGTTCCAGCTAGAACTATGGGTGGATGAGGAGCAAGTGATCACTGGTATCCTCCCAGGAAATGCGTACCCTCAACGACAAGGGGGGTTGTTTCTTGGAGGGGTGAACGAAGGCGCGCGGGAGGCTGCCAAGCAGAGGAATATACCTTTAGTTGGGTTTTCTGGAACTGTTGCTGATCTGATCGTGGATTCGCAGTAAGTTGTAGAGAAACTGATCTTACTATTCTCTCTTTTTTATGTACGAATAAGGCAACGTTTGACAACTCACCTGTCAAGCGATGATGCAGTCCAAGGTGTAGCACGTTGACATGTGAGGAGTCTATTCACAGTCTTAAAGAGACCCAATTTATATTTGTCAGGAAACAAGGAAGCCGTGAGAGAGTTCCATTTCCTAGCTGCAGTTTGCATGATGCTATAAGGATAAACGACTCCCCCGAACCTTCTTGCTTGTGTGTGCAGCTCTTTTGCGTGTATGCAACCGAAAAATTGGACAAGCTACCTTTCGTCTGTGATGGATACTATACAGATTCTTCTCAACCTCTCTCTTCTTCTGTTTAGACTACATGAATCATCATCACTTTCCATTACCTATATATCTACCCTATGTATCTTTATACAGGCTTATCGGACTAGAAACTGCAGTTAAATGGGACAAGGCCCAACTAGGGAGGGGAGAGCTAACACCTCCCGCTCCCCATCGAACCGAGCCAAGAGCGTTACAGGCGCAAGCCGACACTTCAGGGTGTACAAAGGTAAGGCAGGACTACTGAGGGTAGATCAGCGAAACATTACACAACACACAAGTGAGAGAATTACGGAAAAACGTCACGTCGTTCAATCGCATAAAAAAAGGTAGTTTACAGCTTCAATTCTAGCACACATCAAAAGAACTTCAGTCCCTTCGGGGGTCCTGGGCCAGGGGATTCAACTGGAAGTAGCGTTGTCTTATGTAAAACAGTGAGATTGGGTTCAAAATTCGAACAGAATTCTTCTTGTAGTTTTGACAATTATAGCACCCTTAATTGGAACATCTTAACTTTTAAAAAAGTACAATGCTATACCAGGCTGGCATCTTGTTGCAAAGCTATGCAAAGTTGTATAGTTTTGCGACAAGACGCCAGTCTGTTGCTGATGGTATTCAAAATCTGTAACCCCGAGTGTTTCTTTGCAGACGTCGTCCTACACGGTCGAAGCTGGTGCAGTAAAGTTTGGAGACACCCCCTGGAGTCACACCATGCTGAAGTTAGCCAAACGAAGCAAAGACCTTTCCGTTACCATGCAAATCCGGACGTATGCTGCTGATGGACTATTACTGCTTGTGCCGGTAAGAGGGACTGGTACATTTTCAGATATTATTCACGTAGAAACTGGAGAGAAGAAGTTCAGAGACTCCTGTGGGACTCGCAACGTGCTGAAGTTAGCCAAGTGGAGTCAAGACTGCTCTACAGATCCATGAAAAATCCATGTGCGGGCGAAAGGAACCGGTACTTACACTTTAGATAACTTTCTCCACGGTATAGAGGCCGAAGCGTTAAGCTGACTCATGCTAGTAAACGACTCATTACTTTCAGACTTTTTTACATAAAGCGTAGGTAATAAAATTTTTGTGTTTTAATGAAAACATTCTTGATCTGATCCAGGACGTTTTCTTTAGGTTTTAGGTTGTTGGACCTATGCTGCCGTTGGACTATTATTACTTGCAGGTACTGAGAGGAATTGCTACACTCCACTTTTCAACTCGTAACAATCCGAAAAAGTAATGGAAATATTAACAGTTGCTTCATCTCGTTCTTATAAAAGGCTTCTGTTTTAGGGTTCAAAGAACAAACCGAAACACTACACAGCGTTACTGGTGCGTGAAGGACGGCTGCGGCTAGTGGTGCGCGGGAGAAAGAGAAAGGAACTGGCGCTCGCTGTCAACGTCACTGATGGGGTGTGGAGATCGGTGAGTAGGTGAGGGGAAAGTAGAATGAGAAATGGGAGATTTGTGATGGTAAAGAGTGGAGTGAAGTCGTGGTTAAGGAGAAGAGTGAGATTGGAATTGGGGAAAAATAATATGAACACATTCATAAATTCGCGACACCACTATACCATATAGGTCTTGAAACCATGACCGACCTACAAAAAGTATAAGAAGTCGTCATCCTAACAATTATAAGTATTATAATTACTACTGTTTTAAACTTTCACGGTTGTTCACTAGGTACATTTTTAATAGCACTTACGGGATCTTTACCGTGATTAGAAGATCACGTAAGTACCTACTATTAAAAATGTAACAATTGTGTGCTCCAAATTTGAACAGCCCCTGTTTATTTCTCCAGGTATCGATCCGCGTGGGCCGCAGCCGGCTCGTGCTGTCTAGCGGCGGCGCGGCCAACAGCACGCGCGCGCCGCCCGTCGCGCGCGCGCAGCGGCTCTACGTGGGGGGCATCCCCTCCCCGCCGACCTTACCTAACGTACCCAACTCGGTAAGCAGGGGTTCGTGGTGGAGGTGGGAGGGTAAGGTGATTGTGGTAGGCCGGTGTTTCCCTGCAAGATAAGATCCGCAATGGGGAGATCCCCAGGGAAACTACCTACCACCGATAACGATATAGCTCTTTATATGTAGAATTAGCAAGTTCAATGGCAATGATAGGCAGGCCACATCGCTCGCGGAACCGACAATCGATCGGGAAGAAAGGTTCTCGAGTCGCGATCACGAACCGGAAGACGGTGAAGAGATGCTCGCGCAGCTGCCTATTCGTCGTTTCATCCATTCATCCCTTTCCCCAACCTTTTCTCTGCTCCCTTCTTTCTTCCTGACAGGGTTAGGGCATAAAACTAGCTAAATCCCATACAAAGCCAAACAAATTTTATTCGTCATTAGCTGACCAGCTAGTGACGAATAAATTTGTTTGGTGAGGCGCACATTAATGAAGTGCATGCCCGACGGGGGCATAATGCGACCGACCGCCCGTGGCGAGTCATGCACCGATGTGCTGTCCCCGCAGATAGTCCGCGTGGGCGGGTACCGGGGCTGCGTGCGGCGCGTGGCGGTGGGCGGGCGGGCGGAGGACCTGGTGCGCGCGCCCCACGCCGTGGGACAGTGCTTCCCCAGCGTCGAGCCCGGGGCTTACTTCGGAGGTCAGTACACCGACACCGGCCTGTCGCAAATTAGGTAATTAGGGGGCCGGTCTCTTCGCGCACAGAAATTTATCAAAAAACAATTTTTGAATAACCTCGACGTTTCGACCAAGTTACATCGGCCGTGGTCACGAGGGGACTGGAGTAGAAAGTGTCATCATCGTGCAGGGCGCTGTTTCCAACTACCCGCATTTGGTCTTGTAAAACTTCATTATCACACTATAGATCACGCTCACAGATGTTTCACTACGCGAAGTCATTTAAATAAATAGCGACTCTTGCCAACCCAATATATAGCCAAATGTATAGCTCAGGTCGTACAGCACTAAAGCCTACCCTAAACAGATGCCTCTCGTTTTATCGCTATAGTGCTGCATTGCATTGTATCTACCTATTCGTAATTTCGTACCTAAAGCGCAGAGTGAGCCAGGCCTGCTAACGCACGAGTCAGCCCACCCCGCTGGTTACCGTACAGCATAGCTTGTAACGTAGAACATGGTTGTGTGGCAGGAGACGGGCACGCGACGTGGGCCAGCAGCTGGTGGAGCGTGGAGCCGGTGGAGGTGTCCCTGAGGTTCCGCACCACCGCGCCGGCCGGCGTGCTGCTGGCCGCTGCGGCACTCGTGCTCGAAGTTAAGGATGGGGCGGTGAGTTACTACATCTTATGGTCTACATACCTTTTAGGGTCCACTGCTGGACATAGGCCTCCCCAGGATGGGTGGTCAGTTACTACATCTTATACAGACCTTTTAGGGTCCACTGCTGAACACCCAGGTAGCAAAATGTCCTCAATGACGAAAAAAAGACGTAATTTTAAGGTCTTTTTAGGGTCGGTACGGAATTGGGCATATGTGTACGTCATAATGTCGTCATTTTAAGGTCATTTAGGGATAAGTGCAAAACGTCGCATGCATACATCGCAATGTCGTCATTTAAGATCATTTAAGTTTGTTATAAAATATGCCATCTAATTTCAAGTGATGGAATTATCCACAAACCAACTAGATGGCGCCAGCATGCAAGTTAGTAACGCAAGTGTGAGATGAGAGATGCGGCGGTCCTACTCTTACGCCAGGACAAATGGCCCAGTCAACGAAAACAAAGCTTGTGGAAATAATTCGTGTAAAATCGAATTTTGGCACAGTTGTAAAGGAAGGTATCCTGAACAACATACTAAAAGTACTGGGGGTGGGGGTGCCGCTAAAGGGAAGGGGGATATATTGGTAAAGTACCTACACAAACTTATATAACTTACATAATGTGAACAACCAAACACCTTTTTCCGCCCCCAGTTGGTACTAACCCGGCCATCGAGCACGGCGGGCGGGCGGGCGCGCGTGTCCTCCCGCGGCGCGGGCGGCGTGTGCGCAGGCGCGTGGCACCGCGTGCGAGCGCGAGTGCATGCCGCCTCGCTCTCGCTGCAGCTGGACGACGGACCAGTGTTGAAGGACCTGCCGACTAACACGCTGGTGGAAGATGCCACGGATGCACCCGTGTCGCGGAGTCCACTTTATATTGGTGGGATACCAGGTAATACCTAACTCTAGTATCTTTCCATTAACGTTAACACCAAACGATAACTCAAAATGTATGGGAACGACATTACCTGCGGAAATCTCTTTTCCATAGGTTATGTCATTCCCATCCCATCCTAAATGGAAAGGGATTTATGCTAGACCCCCTGCCCAGTTAGCACGGACTGTAGACAAACTTGTCTTTCCCCTGTTTTACTCCACTTGACAAGTCAAGTCAACAGTATGAAGAAAGTGACATAAAACAGGGAAAGACAATTTTGTCTACCGTCCGTGCTAGCCGGGCTGATGTGGTAAGGCCTCAGCTATCTTTAGAGCCGAATGATAGACCAGTGTGAAAGGACCTGCCGACTAACATACTGAAAAATGCCACGGATGCACCCGTGCCGCATAGTCCACTTTATATTGGTGGGATACCAGGAGAGAGACCCTAGCATAATGCACCAGTTACTAACAGCTTAGATACTCTACGGTGTATAGAGGGTGCCACAGATGCGCCTTTGTTGCATAGTTCGCGCTGCCATTTATTGGTGAGATTCCACTGGATATTAACTAGTTAACCAGTTAATATCTCATCATCGTCATCAACAGCCTGAAGACGTCCACTGCTGAACATAGGCCTCCCCCAGAGAGCACCGCTTTGAGCGGCTACTCGCCTCCTGTATCCATCGGCTCCCCGCGGGTTTCACCAGATCGTCGGTCCACCGAGTGGGGGGCCGACCTACGCTGCGTCTTCCGTTTCGTGTTCGCCACGCGAGAACCTTTCTTCTCTATCGGTTTTCAGTTCTACAAGCGATGTGGCCTGCCCATTGCCATTTCAACTTGCTAATTCTAAGAGCTATATCTGTCACTTTAGATCTCCTGCGGAGATAATCACTATACTTACTTACTTTTTGGATTTTGACCACATCCACCAGTTTAAACACTCATAAATACGGTGATTGCGGTATCCATAGAGAAGGGAAAAAATATACTCGCGCGAGAGAAACTGCTCTGTGGTGGAATCTGTCGAAATTCTGTCATCACGAAAATTAGGCAAAGTTTCGATGTATGACGAAACCAAATCTGGTAGTCCAACTCAAATTAATCACCCCAAAAAGGCAAAAAATAAAAACAAATCTAAGAAAGCCTACAAATTTCCAGAGGGCATCATAGACACGACAGACGGCGGCAAGCCGTACTTCAAGGGCTGCATCAGTGACGTCATCATCGGCGGAGTCTCCAAGGACTGGACTCGCATGGAGTCTCTCCACAATGTGCTACTCGACTCGTGTCCTGTGCAATAGTGAACCTTACATACTAGTGTTATAGAGCTACAAATCGTGAGGAAAATTATGATACGTAAAGAACAATTTTCAATGAACTTAATTTGGATCTTTGTAAAGAGTGGGTGTAGAGGACGCAAACGAATTAACGTGACTAAAAAGCACGATCTGTAGTAGTGTTTTCTCTCTCCCACCCAAAGATTTATATGGGGGTAGGAGTGAGAAAACAATAGAACGGATCATGGTTTTCGATTGTTTAATGGCTTTGCAAAACTAGGCTTGCAAACATTTTGTTCGACACTTGTGTTCTATAGCATTTCAGAATGACAATCAAATAGGTACCTACCTGTAGTTTTAGGATACCTAGGCCTAGTTATTAGTGTTGAATAAGAAAATATAGTCTGCGAAGTGCCTTAGTAACTGATAAGATTACCAAGACAGTGCCATCAGAAAAAGTCATTTTATAAACTCAAGAAATAGTTATAAAGTACTAACACAAGTCTCCGCCATTGTGGCAGCGATTCTGACGAAAGCTAGAAATATTGTTTTCTCACTCTCACCACTATGTCGAAAATATAGTGAAAGTGAGACAGCAACAGAAATGTTTCCAGATCGTGTTGTTTAAATGGCGCGTGTACTAGGCTGACCCCACATTGGACGGTAGCGATCCTCGAACGACCTACGGCGAGTACTATATAATAATCTATTCTGTGCCGGTGATATCGACCACGCCGCACGCTGGTAAAATCACGCGGCGTTATCGCTGGTCGCTACCACCCAATGTGTGGTCAGCCTTACTCTACCTACAATCTTATCTTCGCTAACGCTACATTTGAAATATTTTATGCACCTACCCACATTATTCCATGCATATACTTGAATCTTGATTCTCTCATTCACAAACAAGTAGACAATAGATAGTTTATCTCTTTCTCTCTTAAAAAAGAAGCCCAATCAAAGCCTGCGTGTGACCTTTCACTCGCTCTTCTCACAAACGACTTGACAGAATGGATTTCAAACAAAAGAAACTATGTACAAAATAGTTTTCTCTACATAAGCCGGAGTGACACGATCAGTCTCCTCGGACCGAGTGGACTCGTAGCAGTAAGCTTCGTACGAGTGTAATAGGATATCGGTTGTCATAGTTCACTCGGATCGTTTCGTCCATACTTTTTATTGTTGCTCATACTCAAAGTCAGTCCAATTTTTCATTTTGCATTGAACTTTCACTACTCGTATACGAGCTAGCTCGTACAAGTACAGCGCGGTCCGAGTCTACACTGCTCGGATACAATCGTCCGAGTGCGCTCAGATTATCGGTTGCAACGATACGAGTCGCGTCCGAGTCCACTCGGTCCGAGCCGAGGAGACTGATCGTGTCACCGCAGCTTTACTCTAACTTTATCTGTTTTACAAAGAACCTACACGGAGTTTTGGCGGGAACGTGAAAAAGTTCACGTCGTTGCATTGTATTATTTCACAAAACTTATGCTTTTTCTGGTGTTAATGTTTAAAATTAGTGGCATTTTACGCATTAAGTGCTGAATTATGAGTATAAGTGTGGGCAAGTAATATAATGTAGTGAAACGTGGTTTTTCGTGTTGCTTCCAAAATTCCATAGAAGCCTCTAGTAAAGTTGCCACTACTTTACTAGGGCATGATTTAGACTGGATTATGACTACCTGACTTAGACTGGACTATGACTACCCTGACTGACTGTGACTAAGACTTGACTTTACATGAAATATTTCATAATACGACGAAAAACTACAATACTTGACACTGGCTAAATACACTACGTGTGGAGCCAAACTATAAGAAAAAAAAAAAAAAGAACCTACACATCTGCAATCTGCAACGCTTAATAATAAAGAGGCTATGTAAATAACTACTTAATAATACTTAATTCAAGTGAACTTCATCACATTATTTTAAATAGTAAATATAATTATGCTAATACTCATGTAAATAGATAGAGTACTTAACTATCACCAGTATTTCTTTATTAGCTTGTTGTATGTAAATAGTAGGCACTAGGAATTGTTTTTGTAACTGAATAATAATAATAACTTGGCAAACAAATGGCACGTTCAATAATGCATAATGAAAACGAAAGCGGTAGAAACGTAAGATCTCGAAATCAGCTGATTTTGAAACTATCTCCGGACCGATTTCGAAATCATAATAGGTATACAATACACATGTAAATAAGAGAGGCAACGGTGGGTTTTTGATCCGTGGTTAAGGTAACCAATGGTTAAAGTCTAAAAAATTCTAACCAATGGTCAAAATTCGTTTATATTTTTGACCATTGGTTACCTTAAGGCTGCTGTATACGCGGATCCACTATCTCACTCGCACATTGCGACATTTTTGAAGATATTAAATAACTGAACTTACTTACGTACGCATAATCTGGCTAAATATGATCACGAATAACATTACAAATGTTCAACAAAAATATCATATTAATACAAAAAAGTTTTCATACTTACATAAAAACGGTTACGAATGAAAAAAAAAAATATTTATGAAATCTTGTTTGGATTAATATGAAATTTTTGTAGAACAATTGTAATGTTATTCATGATAATATAGTTTAGCCAGATTTTGCGTAAGTAAATTCATTTATTTAATATCTTCAAAAATGTCGCAATGCGCGAGCGAGATAGTAGATCTGCGTATACAGCAGCCTTAATTACGGTTCAAAAAACCCACCCTAAGGGGCTGCTCGAAAGTGATCAGCATAAGTGCAACGCACGCATGAGCTTCCATCTCTTTCTCGCACGGCAAATTTTGATGCAGGGCCAGTTTTTGACTAAACTATTTGAGGCATGCCTCGTCTTTCCCTTAACTTCTTGAATCATAAATGCAACTATATTAATCTAATCCAGCACATATTTCAAATAAAAAGAACTGTACTTAAATCATGACAACTGCATTTACCTAAAATAGTCACTAGATTTACACTAGTATTTTAGGTTTCAAATGTTCATTACATAGATTAAGCACCGACATACGCACCACATATTCGGATTGTTTTACTATTTTCACCTCTAGAATGATGTAGGATGATTTTATAGAGCGCTGAAGCACCATTCGGTTCGTGATCAGTGGAAGTTCTGTGTTATTTTCACACATTTTTAAAGTATTGTACTAAACAAATTACGATCGCAATAAAATATAAAATTTAAGCTATATCATACCAAGAGAAATCTTGAACAGTATATTGAAGTATCCATCAAAGCGAGCAAGACGTATTCGTGCACAAGCGCTCTAATGTTATTTTTCAGACACATGAACGCTGTTTTGAATCGGTCAAGTTCATTTATAAATTGTACCCAATTCGAGTTTCTCCGAACGTACATTACTGTAAGTACTAGTAAAATGTTTTCTATGAATTCCTTAGTATAGTCGCCGGTAGGGGTGCTGCCATAGAATAACTAATAGTACTAGGATATAGCCTGGAAAAGCTAACACATTCATTTCTGCATTGGAATAAGTTGGTATCCCTAAAAACTTTTTTATATGGCAATCGGTTTTTTCATGTGACGAACGGGTAAGTGGATTAAAACGACTTGATATTTAAATTAAATTAAATATATGAATTACAGAATGATCATTTTACTTCACAGGGAAGTATTATTAAGTATGATATTATGTATTGTATGCATAGAAGCGGATTTGTTATGATTTTGAATTGAAACGAATGTTGACAGTTTTAATCAGTACCTATGCTATAAGAAATAAAATTACTAAACACTTCTCGGCAAGGAATGAAGTGCCAATCCCGAAAACGACGATTTTCCATTCATAATAAATAGCGAAGAAGATGAATCTATCATGTCGAACCAGAATTTGATGGCATAGAATACTAAGATCCAAAATGGACTTAAATTATGTTGTAAAATAAATCTTCATCACAATCATGAATCATAAAATTATTATGATAAAGATTTATTTTTGGTTTTTAGAATATATTAACAATTTTCCCCTAATAGCCATTGTTGTTTATTTATTTATTTTTGTTTCATGAACCTATATAATATTAGTTTTAGAAAGTATGAAATTAGATTCTCTCTGTACTTTTGTTCACCATGATTAATTTATTTCTTAGAATCAGCTTCTGTCGAAGAGACTCAATTTTTTTTGCATTGTTATATTTTTAATTTTTTATTTTAATCATAACTTAGCAAGTTTTTGCCGAGTATCAAGTATTTTTTTGGCAGCAGTAGGTATGCACTGGTGCTACCATATACAAGATGTTAAAATACGCCAATTTTAACGCACTGCAGAGTTAGCTTTGCTAGACTATAGCCTAGAATCCCGCTTTGCTCGATATCAATACCCGATATCGTGCAATCGAATAAACTCGTCCGTTTTACGAATGAAATCTCGATTTGAAATTCACCACTGAGCGTCGTAAAAAAATACAGGACGAGTAAATTTTGAACATTGAAAGTTCTTGCATAAAATTATTTATCGTGTTGTAAATAAATAAACCTAGGTTTTCAGCTTTAATAGTTAGCAGCATTTGATACTGTCACAAAGTAATTTATTATTTAAACTCGTGTTCAGTAGATTACGTGTACAATTTTTTTTTGTGTAGCTGTAAATAATAATGTACGTATTTATTTTAATTGACTTTTTGTAAAGAATAAAACGATATTATGGCAATAAAAAACATTTATTTTTATTACTTCTCTTACGTCACACCTCTGTTATTGAAAATGTGATACTGACAATCGCTTAACGAAACATACACAGATTTACTTAAAAACTTTAACTAAACTTAACCAATTCTTAAATTGACTTGTCACGTTCTCGACGACGAACGTGAAATGTCACGAGTGGAAATGAAACGAATTTTAATCATTGCTTAAATTTAACTAACTTTTACAAGGCTCAAAATCGATACTCATAACGGATTGAAATTAATCAATATCACATTTTCCCATTCCACTAATAAAGGAACACTTCTTGTTTGCCCGTTGTCCAACCAACTGAACATTCAATAATAAAAAAGAAAGTACGTTATAAAATTAAAAGACAGCCTAACATGTACCACCGGTCAATAATGTATATCGAGCTAAAAAGAGACGATCGACTAGTCGAGCGCCTTCTCTGTCACTCAATACATGTGACGTTTTGTCGCTGTGCTTCGTGAGACAGAGACAACGCTCTATAAAGCTGAAACTAGCAGATTATCTCCCTCTAGCTCGATGTACGTTATTAATTTACCGCCGGTAATGATCACTTTTCCTAATGTCATTTTAGTATAATTTATCTCTCGCTAGATGGCGTTGGCGCGAATTTTGAAAATAGAAGTGTGGTATGACCAAAGATGATTTTGAAATATTTACGTTGGCTGAACGTAGTTTTCCACTGCCGAAAATCCTAAAATATACGCGAGCGCCATCTCTTGGACAATGAGAGAACTAAAGTGACAATTCCTAAAAGAAAACTCCTCATTGTACTTCAACATTGATACCCGAAGTGCTGTCATCTTCTCGCTGACGTGAAATGTTACGAGCGGAAACGAGACAGGGCATTACCAGCATTATTAAAAAACATTCAGCCGAGTCACACAACGGACTCTATCTAAATTCCAAATTGAAAAACTTACCATCGTTTCTGTTAGTCATGATTTTCACAGTTGTTATTTTTATTTAGAACCTTCGCCCTGATTCCTCGGCGTGACAAGCTAATAAACTGCGAGAACCATGACAACACTGGCCAACTCATTGCCAGTTTTTTTAACCATTATTTATTCTGGCAACTTTACTAATAATAAATTGCCTGACTACGTGACGATAATTATGTTCGATGAGATTAAAACCGATAATGAATGTATTTGACAATTATAATCTATTTGTTTTCAATAAATGTAAATGAAAGCAATGAAATTGTCCAGTGTACGTACAACTTTTATACTTACGATAGTTTTATTTCCATAATATTAAAGACAATGCATTGTATAACAGCTAACTATAAATCCTAGAGGCGTATTTTACATTCAAACATTCACGGTTATAAAAAGATATGGAATAAAATTTAATATCCAACTATACACACGTATAGCAGACATTTTTCAAATAACGCAGAATAATATCTTTGGACAAAACGAATCACAAAAAAAGTTATATATTGCGACATTAATAAAATATAGCAAAATACTAACCACGCAATAATCTTGGACTATTAATTTGTCACATTTCTATTTTAGTATATAACATTAATAACTTTTGCTATGAAGGAAACACCACACACCCTTTCAAACATATTATTACAGCCAAAAATAAAAATTGCTAAAACACATTCTATTTTGTTTATGATTTACCATCAGGGTTACAATTTTAAGGGAGAAAAATATTTACGACTGGCAATTTTCCTATGTTCAATTGACGCCCGCCAACCCTTCGCAAAAACTTCAATGGAAACACAAAAGATTCAGTACGTCACGGTGATACCAGCGTTCAAAATCGTTGAGCAATTTGTTTACCTATCTACCCGACGAAAGCCAATTTCCCAGAAAAACGATAACAACTAAGGTAATGATTGATTAACTTCACAATGCTCACGTTAATTTTAACCTACAGTTAATCTAACATGGCCTATGGACAGACCAAACTAGGTGTAATGGTGAACGCAACGAAGGATTGTAATATTATTTTGACTACCGGCTCTGTAGACTCGATACCTGAAAGAGAGAAGGTGCTTTGAAAAAATATTATTTTTGACGTCACAAAATTTCATTTGATGTATCATTCCTCAAATATTGTTTATTAACGGGATATTTACCGTTAACAAACAATATTTGAGTAATGAGTGACCATTGACGTGTCATGCCTACACGGTGTTACAACATGTCCACATGATACTGAAACCTTTTTACATGGTGTTTTTTCAAATCAGATCTGATGTCTTTTTTACTAGGTGGTAGGACTTTTCTGCAAAATTCCCCTAGGTACCACCGCTTTGCCAGTTATTCTGCCGCCAAGCAGTGGTGTGCAAGCACTACTGTGTTCCGGTTTGAAGGGCATTGTAGCTAGTGAAATTACTGGGCAAATGAGACTCACGAACTGATCTCAGTCTAGAAATCTTTTTTCTATAATTACATGGCAGTTCTTCAGCGATTCAATTTTTAGAAATTTTTCATTGAAAGTGAAAGTGTTTTTAAGTTTTAAGCTATGCAAAGACAATACTCCTGAGGTCTACAGCTAATAAAGCCACTAGTGTAACTGTACCGTAACTACACAGTGGGATTACTACCTGTCTACATGGTCTCATAACCAGTCTACGCAATGTTAGTATTACCCATCGACTATAAATCCAGTCGACCAATGATACAACTTCCCCTCATACGAAAATTAGTGGTGTATTTCAACTACTAATTTGTAATAAATACTATGAATTTCTAATAAATCACGGGAACCCGTTGATGTCTTTTGTTCCATCTTGCTCTGCTCTTTGTAATTTCATATGACTTTGTCTCGTTTCGTTACCTCGTCCCCTGCCCGCGCGAGCGAGTCAGGATAATTTCTCGTACAAACGTACGAGAAATGATGTTCACGAGCTATCAACGGGCTTTATAATCTTTGATATTACCTGTCTACATGGAGAGATAGCCGCGCGCGGCGCTGCGCCTGCGCCCGACGAGGTAAGCGACGAGGACCACCACGACCAGCCCGCCCAGCGCGCATCCCACCGCGATCGGGACCGCGTCCGGGACGTCGCCGCTGCCGCAATCGCGAGCTGGAAACGACAACACGACTTCAATTAAACGAAAAACTATTATTACGAGCGGATTTGAACCATCCCTCTGCCTCTTTAAAGCCGAGACAGACTGCAAATTGCAACTGCGCTAAAACTGGATCCGAACTGCAATTTTGCAGCTGGCGTGCGGGGCCCCGAGCCTACTGAATTGCGATTGAATTGTTCTACAATCATTGTTACCTTTTGATGGATATTCCATAAAAAATCTGTCAAAAAAAAGCAATGCAATCGCAATTTTGTTAGTAAACCTTGGGGCCGAATTCAAATGCAGTGCAAGTGCATGTGTCGGCTCTTGGTAGGGACATGCTTTTCTTAATTATCGTTACAAGTAATTTTATGTTTGATACAACACAGTTCGGATACTAATGTTGAATCTTTCAACGTCAGTAAAATCCAACCTTAGTATCGTACTTACTCTATTACATGTATATTCAAACGTATACTAACACTTGTTCTGTGTCTGGGCACAGATTATATAATACGGGTGTTGTGCGAGCATGGTACTCGTAGTTCTTGGGTCCCTAGGTACAGGGAATCCTAGTTAGGTTCCAGGATCTATGTATGTGATCGTTGGGCGTTACGTATTTGTTTACTAGCACAGTGGTCCTTTTAGAATCTAGACAAACGACAATATTAAAAAGTTGCCTCAAAACATATCAAAAGTGCGTTATATTTAGATAAAACAAATAATACGACGGCAGCATACGAATGAATTATCAATAAACGTTATCACGCTTTTACAGGCACAGCAGAGTAAATATTATGATATTATACATAAGTAGGTATAAACTGAAAATACAAACATAGCTGCAGAGTTTATGTACGTGTGGGGTACCCACTTCACTCGCAAAACTAACCACCGATGCGGAAGAACGGTTCTCAGTTCCCTGGCCTATGCCTATGTTCAGCAGTGGACGTCTTCAGGCTGTTGATGATGATGATGATCTGCCTAATACGTCCCCACTGCTAAGACACGGGCCTTGTCTCTCAGGGAGAATGTGTGGACTAAATCCACCACGGTTGACAAGTGCGGGTTAGTGGATGACGTAATTATGTTCTCGAATTATGTGATTCTTGAACAGGCTAGTTTCCTCACGACGGTTTCCTTCAACAATTATGGGTAAATGTGACTAACCCCCTGTTTCTCTACGATTGTTAAGGTTAAACTCATGTCAACTTAAAAACACTGAACGCTCATCGGTTGAAGGCAGCCGATGATCAACATGCAACCAATGAGCGTTCAGTATTATTAAGCTGACATGAGTTAACTTTAATAAACGTACGAGAAACCGGGTATAATGTGAAGTAAATCGTTTAAATAAAAATAATTGCTCTGTTATTAACAGTTGTATTTGGATTTATCAAAATACAACTGTTTGCAA
The DNA here is from genome assembly GCA_910589525.2 of Ennomos quercinarius. Classification (NCBI taxonomy): domain Eukaryota; kingdom Metazoa; phylum Arthropoda; class Insecta; order Lepidoptera; family Geometridae; genus Ennomos; species Ennomos quercinarius. The sequence goes on from OU342491.1 coordinate 1,319,274, forward strand.
ACCACCGCGTTACCGGTTTCACCAAAATAAACAGTAAATTAGAATTGATAATTAAACTACATCGGTTACGATCACAATAAAACTGTGGTGGTGCGCGCCGGTTGACAGTAATTTAATCAATAAATTACCATTTTCATGTGTTATTTCTTATTTTTGTTTGTTGTATAGATATCTACTAATTAATACTTCTTGTCTGAACTAGTTTATTCATTTCTTTGTTTATTTTCCATCTGTGAACATAATTTGAGACGATTCTAAATTAATTGTCTCAGTTATACCTACTAAGTATTAAACAAGTAGTCTCAGAACTGCATAACAATGAATAATATGCATACAATACAATGGTAGTTGTTGAATAATAATTCATATTGGTAATGTCTACCTAAAATGCTTTCTATTTATATGTCCTTAACGACTTCCCATCTATACTTATAATAAAACTGTAACAGGTCCAATTCTGTACATTGAAGATATTTTGAATTTTTTTTTTGGAGTTTTCCCTATTTTCATTTTTGTCTGTCTGTCTACCTGTCTGTCTGTATCTTGGCTGAGCATCACGCCGAAACTACTGAATGGGTTCAAATGAAACGGTATGATTTGAGTTCATATTACGAGGTAGGCTATAGGATACTTTTAATCCCAAAATTCAGCACGGTTCCCGCGGGAGAGGGGATGAAAGTAAAAATATGTAGGTACTTATTTGTAATTCATTAACGCGTGGTCCGATTCCATTCATTTTTTTTTGTAAGAAAGGAGGTGCTTTATGTATAGTCCCGTAAATATTTCACGATCATCGGTTTTGTGGTTCAGAAATTACAGACATCCAACCTTCAGTATTAGGTCCAAAGCCACTCCCATCCTGTACTATGGGAAAGAGAGAAGGGAGGGGGGAAAAGATAAGGGAAAAGGATGAATGGATGAAGGTGAAAGGACTCCATTCAACATTTCATCCGTTCATCCTTTTCCCTTATCTTTTCCCTCTTCCTTCTCTCTTCCTTTAGACTGAAATAAGGCGTAAAACTAATTAACCCGTGCGAAGCCGGGCGGGTCAGCTAGTTTGAAATAAGACTAATACATAATAGTAAGTAAAAATATCAAAAAACTACACACCGTAACACGTATTAACCTATTAATGATCATACAAAATAAGCATAAAAACACGTTTCCCCGATAACAAATTAATCGAGCTGTTATCAGAGTCCAACGCAAGCCGAGAGATACGAACGTGCCATATCCACACATCCATTCTGTACGAATGTCACTGTTGCCGCATTGTAAACGTATTTGCAATAATGTACACAGCTGCGGTCATGCTGTTTGTGAGCGCTCATATTTGCATCCTGTAGTTATAATGTTAGCTTGGGGCAGTTTCTTCGTTCTCGCTCAAGAACCAGACAATGAAAAAAAATCAAAACAAAAAACAAAAAAATATGTATTCAAATTCTAATGAGCGTGATTCATTTTAAATAAAACAGGGTTATTCAAGGTAAAATCAATAGTTGTCAATTAATTTTATGGAAATTTTAAAGAACGACTTTAAGTTTAGTTCGTATACGAATTTCCACCTGCTTCCTTTGTGATAATTTTTTTTTTCAGTTTCTATGATTATAAGTTCCTAGTTGTTATGCATTGTTGGAAAGCTAATAAAAGGGTTATGTTTTTAAAAAAATCTGCAAAAAAAAAAATCTGCTTCATAAGGTTTTTATTTGTTTTTAAGGCATTTTAGTGGAAAAACATCTCAAACAAATATTGAAATAATCTCGTTTTTCGTCTCGCATTTTTAAATTTGAACCGATAATTGTTGTTTTAATATTGACAAATAACCAGTGTTTAATCGTTTTTATAAATCAGAAAAAAATTGATTTTAATTAATACTTTTTTATAAATAAATTATTCAAGTTGCATTTTTGACATATTTTGAAATAAGCTAAAAAACATGATAACTCAAAAATGCTTCACTTTTGCATAATACATATGAAGGTTAAAATTATCGCGAATAGTCACCCCTATCACCTCCTAACGATAATACGTCGAATTACCAATAACCCTGTATATCCGAATCTAAATCAACACACTATTCGTAAGAGTCGGATATACTTCTAATTTTTTTAAATGTGTCATTTTGATTTTTTTATATTATCTCCAAAACGGTAATACGAGAGTACACATAAAGTATCTAGTATTATATATTCTGTGACACAAGCCTCAAACTTTGTATAGTAACAAAAACAAGTACCAAACCAGCCAAGTGCGAATAGGACTGGCAATAATAGTTTTAACAAATTTAAGAGCTATTTTATTTAGTCTTTGGTCTATCACAAGTACATGACTGTGTACGGAACCTTCGGTGCGCAAGTCCGACTCGCACTTGGCCGGTATTTTCAAGTAATACCAAAACGTATGAGGAAAATGCAACAGCCATTAGTTTTTGTGCACTTTTTAGATTGGGAACCAGATTGTACCAAGTTTTTGTTGATTGTTTGGCGTAGGTAGAAATAACTTTGTATGATATCATCCGCCAATATACATAGTACATACATGCGCAGGCCTTCTCGCGCAGAGGCTGAATGAAACAAATTTCACCGTTAAGAGCGAAAGCAACTTTACAATTGAGCGGCGTGCCAAGAAGCTTATCAAGGAGGAGAGACAAGCTAAAGGGAGAATCCAAAGTTTTGAACACAGACGCAAGGTCGCCGGTCTGTCGGTCTTCTATCGGTTACATTTTGGAGTGTGCGCATCCCCTTTCCATCATAGAACTACAAGGCTTGGTGATTCTTCACATCCTTACGTCGTAAGTATACCACAAGTCCGCACTAAGCGTTTTGCTGAGTCATTCATAGTCCGAACGGCCAAGGAATGGAATGCTCTTCCAGCAACAGTGTTTCCTCCTGGGTATATATAACCTGGGTCTTTACAAGTCAGGAGTGAACGGGCATCTCATGGGCAAACGTGCTCCACCTTAGACAACTTCGTCACTTACCATCAGGTGAGTTGTTTTCAAACTTATGCCCATTTTAGCATAAAAATAAATAAACTAATAAGACGCTAACAACACCCAATGCGAGCACGTTAATTACAGCAGTCGAACATAGAACGTACACTGTATTACATAGGGTCTCTTTCTGCGTAGCAAAAATATGGCGATTACGTTGCTATACGCGTCGACTTTATGATTTTGCGGTACAAATCATTAATTATAAAAGAAATATTATAATTACATAAAAATAAGCTTACAGTTGGCTGCAGTGAAACATAACTTATCACTATGATTTATTTCAATGGGATGTCCTATTATAATGTAACATTTTTTTTGCATTTGAATAATTTTTTAGAGGTCACTTTATGATTTTTTTCTATAGAGAAAACTTTTCGTAAACGTGTTTCCATTTCTACAGATGGAAAGAAGATATTTATGACCAGTATTAACATGCGTTTTTTTAATCCTGTAAATGATAATACATTTTCAGAAAATTACAATCAAGTTAGTCGATTTGCGAGCCTTAAACCTCGTATTTGTGATAATAAGTAGCTTACCCGCACTGAACGCTGTACCATTGATGTTCCTAAACGCTTCTTCCTGCAGTTTGGACAAGGTTAGAGTAGCGACGGCACCGCTAGCGAAGTCACCCATCATGTTGAGTTTAGTGGGCGCGGCGCAGCGGTACGACGCCGCGAGCGGAACCTGCCATTCCGCGCCATGGCTCAACTCTAGCGGCCCTTTGGATGCTGGAAACGAAATAGGGAAATCTTCAGCAACTTATATATTAGCTAGTTTTACAGCTTCACGGTGGCATGGAGATGATGAGGATAACCCGCTAGCTGCTGGGCTTCGTTTATCGTGATCCCCAGGGTTCAAACTACCTCCATACCAGCAAGATTACATCACATCACCAGCCTTTTTGTGTACACTGCTGAACATAGGCCTCGCCTATTAGTGGTTACCATAATCACCACGTTTGGCATGCGTCTTGGTGATCGCAGTAGATTACAATGAACACCAAGGAAAATGCTGCTGCTCATTCATCAGATCAACCATTCAGTCGTGAAAAAGATCATCATCATCATTCATCATTAACAGCCTGAAGACGTCCACTGCTGAACATAGGCCTCCCCCAGAGCACGCCACCTTGAGCGGCTGCTCGCCTCCTGCATCCATCGGCTCCCCGCGGCTTTCACCAGGTCGTCGGTCCACCGAGTGGGGGGCCGGCCCACGCTGCGTCTTCCGGTTCGTGGTCGCCACTCGAGAACCTTTCTTCCCCATCGGTTGTCAGTTCTACGAGCGATGTGGCCTGCCCATTGCCACTTCAACTTACTAACTCTAAGAGCTATATCGGTCACTTTAGTTCTCCTGCGGATCTCCTCGTTCCGGAGCTTATCTCGCAGGGAAACACCGAGCATAGCTCGCTCCATAGCTCGCTGCGCGACTTTGAGCTTACTAATGAGGCCAACAGTAAGAGACCATGTCTCAGTTCCATAAGTCATCACTGGCAACACACACTGATTGAAAACTTTCGTTTTCAGGCTCTGCGGTATTTTGGACGAAAAGATAGGACGAAGCTTCCCGAACGCTGCCCAGCCGAGTTGGATTCTTCGCGCCACCTCTTTGTCGAAGTTGGACCTACCTAATTGGACAATCTGTCCTAGGTAGACATACTTGTCGACAACTTCGAGAGTATCGTTCCCAACAATTACCGGTATAGGTGGAACATGAGCATTAGACATGATCTTTGTCTTGTCCATATTCATCTTAAGACCAACCTGCTGGGAGACTCTACTGAGGTCGTTGAGCATGGTGCTAAGGTCCTCGAGCGATTCCGCCATTATGACTATATCATCGGCAAAACGAAGGTTAGTGATGTACTCGCCATTTATGTTGATGCCAGATCTTTTCCACTCCAAGAGCTTGAAAACATCCTCCAATGCGTTTGTGAACAGTTTCGGAGAAATAACGTCTCCCTGTCTCACGCCTCTTTGCAATGGAATTTGTTCCGTACTCTGGTCCTGTAGTCGGACTGACATAGTGGCCTTACTGTACAAACACTTCAAAACTTCGATATACCTATAGTCAATTTGGCATCGCTGCAAGGACTGCAGCACCGCCCAAGTCTCGATTGAATCGAAGGCTTTCTCATAGTCCACAAACGCTAGGCATAACGGCCGATTATACTCTTCGGTCTTCTGTATAATCTGGCGCAGCGTATGGATGTGGTCTATGGTGCTAAAGCCTTTTCGGAAACCGGCTTGTTCGGGAGGCTGGAATTCATCAAACCTGCGTGCGAGACGATTCGTAATGACTCTCGAAAACAGCTTATACACATGACTCAAGAGCGAGATGGGCCTATAGTTCTTCAATAAGGTGTTATCGCCTTTTTTGAAGAAGAGCACCACCACGCTCTTGTGCCATGCCTCTGGCGTTATACCTTCAAGGATGACAGAATTAAATAACTTCTGGAGGACTAAAAGTACCGGTCTACCACCCGCTCTCAGAAGTTCGGTCGTAATTCCATCTTCACCTGGTGCCTTGTTGTTTTTAAGCTGTTTGAGGGCCATTCTAATCTCGTACAGGCTGACGTCCGGGATATCTTCGGTATAGTGTCGGACTAACTTGGCTCTGATGTCCTGAGCTGTGTTAGTAGCGGGCTTACGTGTCGAGGTGTATAACTGTCCATAGAAGTTCTCGATCTCTCTCAGAATCTCAGGCTTGGATGAAATGACGCTACCATTTTCGGTCTTCAGTTTTGTCATTTGGTGTTGCCCAATAGACGAATCCTTTGCGAACACTTTAGAGCCTTGGTTCCGCTCAATTGCGGCCTCAATACGTGAAGTACTAAGAGCACGCAAGTCGTGTCGCAAGGAACTCCAGATTCGTCTATTGAGTTCACCGTAGGCTGACATATCAACTGAAGACTGCAGCTTCATTTCGCTCCGGTCGGCCATTAGCTCAAGAGTTTTTTCTGAGAGCTTTTGAGTCTTCTTTCGGCGTTGGGTCTTAAAGAATTTCGATCCAACAGCTTGGACAGTTTCCACCAACCCGTCGTTTAGCTCGTCCACTGTGTTACAGTCGGCTAGGCACTGGAAGCGATTTTGGAGTTCCAGCTGAAAGCCTTCGGGGTTTTGGATTTGGACAGGATTTGGACGGAGCGTAGACTTCACCAGACGTGACCTTTCGAGCTTAACATTGATATTCAATGTGCCTCTAACAATACGGTGATCGCTACCGGTTTTCACCTTGCTGATCACAGAGACATCATCGAATATGTGCTTCTTGGTCGTCATGATGAAGTCTATCTCATTTTTAGTGGAACCGTCGGGACTTATCCACGTCCACTTCCTGGATGGCCGCTTCTCGTAGAAGGAGTTCATCATAAAGAGTCCCTCCTTCTCCATGAAGTCAGCCAGCCTCTGTCCTCGAGGGTTCCGCTGCCCGTATCCAAATGTCCCCACTCTCAGCTCATCGCTATTCCTTGTGCCCAACTTCGCATTGAAGTCTCCCATCACAACGGTGAAGTATGTTTCGGAAGTATGCATGGCTTCGGATATGTCCTCATACATAGCTTCTACTTCATCGTCTGAGTGTGCCGATGTCGGCGCGTATACCTGTATAACCTTCAACGAATACCGTTTGGTTATTCGGAGTACCAGGTACGCTACCCTGGCCGACACACTGTCGACTTTGACCACGTTGTTGACGAGAGACTTGCGGACGAGAAACCCGACACCCCCTTGGGAGAGTTGGTCTCCCTCCCGGTAGAAGAATAAGTTACCGGAATTTAGGATTATCGTGTCCTGTCCCTGTCTTCGGACTTCTGACAATCCCATTACATCCCAGCGTAACTTACCCATCTCCGCCTCTAGCTCGACCATCCTTTCGTCAGCCTTCAGTGTGCGCACGTTATGTGTTGCCAGGGCCAGGGGTCGTCGTTGGGGTTGGTAGCCGGGCGTCTGCCGGGGATTCTTCGCACCCCTTGCCCTGCCGTTACCGTGGCCGCTACCGTAGCCACGGGATAGCAGAGCTGCCGGGGACTGGGGGCCGTTTTTATTTGTGCTTGTCATTAGGGGGGGGGGGGTTTGCCATAATCACCACGCTTGGCAGGCGGCTTGGTGATCGCAGTAGGTGAAGATTGATTGCCACCAAGACCGAGAGGAACGCTGCGACCCATTCCCTGGATATTCCCTTAGCCGCCTTCTACGGCACCCACGGGAAGAGATGGGGTGGTCCTATTCGTAACCGGGACCACACGGGAAAAAGATAACAAGTATCAATAGGAAGATTTTTAAAAATGGAGCCAAAGATTTTATCGATAAGTGGGAAACTGCGAAAGTAAAAGAAGTAGCTAATTTTAAACAACGCTATATATAACTTTTAAGTCGTCTTTGTAGTGATATTTAGAGGGCGTAAAACCATTTCTGTTTTACCATTATACCATTGTTAAAGACTAATTCTTAATTTGAGGGTAGTTAGTTACTACACCAAATACCGATTAAATATCCGACCGGTGGCGGTGCCATCAAAGATAACACCCTAGAGCTGGCGTCAGACAGGCGTCCGGCCAAAATACACGCAAACCTACCAGCAGCACAGAAGACATTCATCACCGACTCCAATATAAGAATTGACAACGATGATATCCTTATTCCAAAACAAAATTAGCCGAAATTCAAGTCTTGCAAAACAAAATTGTGAAGATGCTTTTTAAGGTGGAACGTTTCACTAGTGCGGCAAATTCAAATTTTCTTGCGTTCTTTTGCCAATAATAGCTTAATTACTCAACGTGATTACATGAAAACTAATTTTGCGCAAACAAATAGAATGTATCAATAAATTACAATTAAAAGTATCACCTATATAACATTGGTTTAGCGACATGGCAATAGACTGAAAAACTAAGACGAAATTTGTTTATTGCCATTTGTCGCTAAACCAATGATATGTAGGTGATACTTTTAATTGTAATTTATTGATACATTCTATTTGTTTGCGCAAAATTAGTTTTCATGTAATCACGTTGAGTAATTAAGCTATTATTGGCAAAAGAATGCAAGAAAATTTGAATTTGCCGCACTAGTGAAACGTTGAAACCTTAAAAAAAAGTAACCTTTCTCCCACTCGCGCGTGTATCGGTTGCTGCGTATAAAAGCGCACTGCCTTAGTAAGTAAAGTGTTAACTTATGCGTAATTGCACAAAGTATTGTACTTCGTACAGTTAGTCTTATTCGAGTATAAATCTCTTTAAACGTAAACCTATTCGTACTCACAGATGTTAACAAAGAGGTCCCGCGAGAGGGAGACGTTCAAGCTCTTGAGCCCGTAGCTATTGGCGGTGCCGTTCTTGTGGTAGGTCAGAGTCATGTTGTTGCTGTAATCAGAGCTGACCACCGGCCAGGATATTGTGATCTGTTGCACATCGTCGTCGCAGTAGCCGTCCACAGAGGTACCGTTCACAGGCACATTGATGATCACGTTGGTGAGGGTAGTCCCTGCAACAATAAATCAGAGTAAATAACCGGCCAAGTACGAGTCCGACGCTGGCACGAAGGGTTCCGTGTTGTATGGGAGCCGACTGACAACCTGGTCCGCGGGAAGCCATTGGATGGAAGAGTAGCAGATCAAAATGGTGATCTATGGCGAGGCCTATGTTCAGCAGTGGACGTCTTCCAACTCATGATAATGATCATATCAATCATTTCAGAGAACTATCCACTCATAAGTTTAGTATTGTGTGGTATTGTGATGTGGTTACAGTATTCAGGCACCATTTGGCTTATTTCCCGGATTTCCATTTCCGTTGATCTAATATCACTGTAGCTATAAGAGAACTATCATTGACACATATGAAGTCTTCTGTAGTATTTATGTCTGCCTTGTTCAGTATTATCTCAAAAATGATAGACATCGTGTGGGTGTTGTGGGACCATGGTCCTCGTAGTTCCTGGGTCCCTTGATATAGGGAATCCTTTAGGGTCTAGGATCATGTATGTGATCGTTGGGCGTAATTTATTTATCGTAATGATAAAGGTTAATTAATGTGTAATTTATGTTATCCTAACTCCAAGTTAAGTCAGTGAACGTGCGTTACCTGAAATTAAAATTGGCCCTATATGGCCGCATGCCGCTCAACCCTTTACTTACCAATATACGTAATACATAGTTACCAGTAAAAATATATTACTCGGAAAATATGACTACCGATTTCGTGTGTCACTCACAAAACTAAGTAAGCATAGCTAGTATAAAAGACGAGGCCGTGATTGTGTCACGCTAAGGTCGCCGCTCGACACACTTTCCAATAGTTTTACTTATTATACTTGATAGCTTAACTAACTATATCACTGGTTTAAAATGATGATAATGGGGTTCGATAACGATTATTTTGATTATAAATTGAACATTATTTTTTATGTAAATAAATGACGGGACGCGCTTCACGAATACATATATTTATGTACCTCCGGTGACTCACCAGACTTTGCGGCAGACTGCTGCCAATATTCATTGCATTGAACCATATTGAACTGAGTATTATAGACGCATTTTCTTATCTATGTTTAAAGGGTCATCCATAATCACGTGAGGTTTGTTTAAATATTTTTAACCCTGTCAGCCTTGGTGATGTTTATATTACCCCCTATCTCAAAACGCGTATTTTTTGGTACAAAGTATTTGTAGTAATTTCAGAATATTATCTTTTAAATGCGAGATAAGCTCCGGAATGAGGAGATCCGCAGGAGAACTAAAGTGACCGATATAGCTCTTAGAATTAGCAAGTTGAAATAGCAATGGGCAGGGGCCACATCGCTTGTAGAACTGACAACCGATGGGGAAGAAAGGTTCTCGAGTGGCGACCACGAACCGGAAGACGCATCGTAGACCGAAACGGAAGACCGACGATCTGGTGAAAGCCGCGGGGAGCCGATGGATGCAGGAGGCGAGCAGCCGCTCAAGGTGGCGCGCTCTCGGGGAGGCCTATGTTCAGCAGTGGACGTCTTCAGAGGATAATAAACTTTTAAATACAAGTAGAATCTAATTTAATTCCGGAAAATTAAGGCGGGGGATATCGGTGGCAGCTCCTCTAGCGTGCGCACTGCGTGAAAACTTATCGCTGTTAGAGTGAGACACACGTAGGTGAGACACTACATGGGCGCTAGTCTTGTCACGGTCTCGGAAAAAAGTCGTCTAATACGTTTTCTGTTAAAATAACAAGAAGCCGGTTTTGTTGGCTTTGTTTTCGGCTAAGGTGTCATATGAAGGGTATTGACACATTAAACTTGTTATTTTGATCTAAATATAGGATAAATCTGTTTATTTTTTCGTTTTATTAAAGCAAGTCAAGATGGTTTAATTTGAAACTGAGTTTAATTTCATGATATGAAATGGAATGATATATAACTCTACATTTAGAGTAAGTATAATAAAGTTATGTGGTATAATGCTAATTTCACAGGATGACATGCGCAGTGCAGTGTCAAGCAAAACTATAGTTAAAAAGTTTCGATTGACTGTTATACTTATTATCTGCGCCGGAGGCGAGGCGAATATATTATGAATCATAAATATCATAATGTTCATAATATACCTAGCTATTGTCCGTGAAGGCACATACCACATTATACCACAGAATTAATAGTAGTACCTACTACATAGTTTTTTTTTATATTTTGGCTCCACACATAGTGTATTTAACCAGTGCCAAGTAATGTTTCATCTTGTTATAGAATACTAGCGGCTCGCCCCGGCTTCGCACGTGTAGTGGTGTAGGCTATGTTACTCAGGGTGAATGTAGCTTTCCAATGGTGAAAGAATTTTTGAAATCGGCACAGTAGTTTTTGAGTTTATTCATTACAAACATACAAAAATACAAAGCTTTCCTCTTTATAATAGTTGTTCACGTAAAGTCAAGTCTTAGTCACAGTCAAGGTCACAGGTAGTCATAGTCCCGTCTAAGTCATGCGCTAGTAAAGTGGTGGCAATTTTACTAGAAGCTTCTATGGAATTTTGTTAGCCTATTTGCAATAAATGTTTTTTGTTCGATTTGCATTGTTTTCCACAGGTACACGTCCAGTACTATATAAGTTTGTATGTTAATATAATAATGTTTAACTTTTTAAATTGATGCTACTTAATTACTTATAATAAGTGTCACGTTAAACTGCGTACCTACATTACATCAAAGTTAATATTTTTTTGTAGACATGCTCTATCATATTAGTTGTGTAAGTACTAAGTAGGTAAGTATTAGGGAAAATACACGGTTTTTATTTTTAATCGGAAATGTTGAAATAGGTACCTTCATGAGTCACATATTATTCAATAAACCCTTGCGTTAAGTTACAATGCTAACGGATATAACATATATACTTCATTCATGCAGTAAATACTTTCATATCTGGCTACCTATACCTACTAACATCATCCACGTAACTTCATTATCTTCGCTTTGCTAAAACTATCAACACCTTACATTTTACTAGCTGGTAGGACTTTTCTGCAAATTTCGTCTAAGTACCACCGCTTTGCCAGTTATTCTGCCGCCAAGCAGTAGCGTGCAAGCACTACTGTTCCGGTTTGAAGGGCATTGTATCTAGTGAAATTACTGGGCAAATGAGACTTTATGAACTGATCTAGTAATCTTATTACTAGACTGTGTGACTGTGTCTACTAGACTGTGTGAAGTCTCAAGATGACGTGCGTAGTGCAGTGTCACGCAAAACTATATTAATTTTGAGTTCCGAGTGATACTGCAATCTGTTATGGGCAGCCGTGACGCTTAACATCAGGCGAACGACTAGTTCGTTACGTCATTCATTTACATTTAAAAAACTTTTTAACACAGGGGTTTTGCAGTGAAGACTTGATATAAGTAGGTAAATGATTGATACAGGTAATGTTCGCAGACGAATCCGAGGGATGATTGACTATGACTACCACTGCTGGTTGGACCACATTTTACACCGTAATGTTTTTTTACCTATGCAGATATTCACCTTTCTTCCGTGTCAACTATTTTGTCTTGAACCTGAAACCTCGGCACACCGGTTCTACCAGTTTTAAAGGCTACAGTTCAAAAGCTGTTATTATAAGAACTTCCTTATCATTGACGCTTTTGGATTGATTCGATGAACAAAAACTCTTACAAACTCCGACTATCATCTCCTGCGTCTCGTTTCTACAGGGGCTTCAACATCCAACTTCAGAAAGGCGGGGCCGTATACTGAAGCATATTTCATAGCGGAAAGTCACGTAGGTACCTATATGCTTTGGAATTGGCTATGGGGATTTCGTCGCGATGTTATCCTTGAGCGATGGTAAATCCGCAATATGAGTTTCCTCATCCAGTGATTGCAACTTATCGCAAGGAAATATGATGCGATAGTAAGCTTACTCGAGATCAAAATTACCACGTTATTCGATTGTAGCTCACAGAGTACGTAACGCTAGTAGCTCACTTGAAACTGTCCGCCACTGACAAGACAATGGCCTTGGCGAAACGCTCATCTATTGTAATATTTGGTATGTTACGTTTGCATATCAAATCAACTAGGGAAAAATAAAAAATAAATATCCTCGGAATCAGGCTCTCGTAATCGAAGCTCAGAAAGTGGGACTATTGTGATTCATCTTCCAAAAACCACTTCCTGTTTTTAATCAATTCGTACAATTGCTAAAACGGGTTTGTTTTTCTCTGCGTAGATATATAGTGCTAATAGGTACATATATAACACATAGACGGTGTTGTTCAACATTGTACGACACATTTGAAATACATTAGGCCCGATTTAGAAGGCTTTAGTTGACAGTCCTTAAAATACTAAAAATATATCCGTCTCTTACATTGCCGTCTATTTGACAAGGACAGCAACAGTTTTAGAAGTTTTAGATCTGTAACTAAAGCCTTTAAAATTGGCCCCAATATACACATATACAGTAAGTAGGAATAGCAAATACATTTCCAGTTGATAAAAGAGATTCAACGAAATGAAACTTTTTGGATCAGTAGAAACTAAAAAAGGCAGTAGTCTATCTTTGCAGATAATACACATTAATAGGCCATAGGCATTGATAAAAAGATGTCATGAACTCTGCGAAACGAATCTTACGAAAGTAACTGTACAAGTGTACATAATAGCTTCCCAGTCACACAGATTAGAGGAAAAACAATTGACCCCAGTCGCCACCGGGTGGCAACTGGGAATTTTATTCCCGATTGCCACCTGGGGCAGTCCATGTGGAGGCAACTGGGAGTATACCCATAATTATAACGTGTGAGGATTTGACTGATCCTATAGTCATAATTTACAAGTTTTTTGGAACAAAGGTAAAATAAACAATACCTATATTGCGTAAGTAGAATATAAAGAAATATTTGTAGGTCATCTTCTATGTACAATAACTACATTTTAAATGCTGGTCGTTGGTAAGCGCGTTACATTTTTTTTAATGCCCATTATACCTACCTTAATCCGAATTAGGTTTTATAGAAAGAAAAAATGGGAATGGGGGAGGGTCATGGCAAGGAAGGCCACGCCTGCTTCTACGTCAACGAAGTCAGGTGCAATAGCTAGTACTTAAATAAATTATTATTGCAAGTAGAAAAACCTGTTCGTCAACATGACATATTTAAATTATATTGTAAAGTAGTCATACATTTTATAATATTACATTTTCTATACTGATCCAGGGGATTCCCCGTTATGTTTCGTCGAAATCAAATTACTTATAGAACTGCTCATAAAATAGCTAGAATTCTTTATAGTAGGTAATTTAGGAATAAATGTGTGATTTACCTAGATAGCGCTATGAAATGTCCAGAAATATTTACTACTTACCTATTTATTTATTATCCTAGTATCAAAGACAAGTAAATTGTCTTTGCTGGGTACTTAGTGCTTATTTTCCAACATTAACTAAGGTACCTACATATTAACGGTTAACTTTGCTTATATAGAATGTACCCAGACCAGAGATCCTATAAAAAAGTACTTTATACCTAATCTAGATATTTTTAATAGTACCTACCGATTGCTTTTAGAATTGGTACCTACCTACTTTTATTTATGGAAACGAATGATGTGATGAGCTAGTCGTTCGCCTGGTGTTAAGCGTCACGGCCGCCAATAACAGATTGCAGTATCACTCGGAACTCTAAATTAAAGTTTCGCGTGACACGGCGCACTGCGCTGCGCACGTCATCCTGCGACATCACACAGTCAAAAAAGATTTCTAGACTCAGTTCATAAGTCTCATTTGCCCAGTAATTTCACTAGCTACAATGCCCTTCAAACCGGCGGGGTAATTACGTAAAATTTGCAACAGCAATGCGACAGCAGTAGCAATGCGACAGCAGTAGCGAAGCATACATTCTCGACACCACTTATTATGTATGACAGCAATCACCGCGAGATTTACGCCTGTCGCAAACCTGTTGCGAGTTAGGTAATTAGGGATGGCCAAACACAGTAGTGCTTGCACGTAGTGTGCAGAATAACTGGCAAAGCGGTGGTACCTACCTAGACGAATTTTGCAGAAAAGTCCTATCACCTACTTGAACTATATATATTGTACATGTATGCATACTCAAAACCTAAATATTATTCTGTGACTGCGAGATCACAATACGTGATCAAATGGGCGTTTTATTTCATGTCTGCGCAGATAGATAAGAAGTTTCTATGTGACTTGCTCTGTGTCGTGCAATCATCAATACTATTATTTAGAAAGATTAGGTAGGTTATAGGTACCTATTGGGGCCAATTTTAAAGGCTTTAGTTGACAGATCTAAAACTTCTAAAACTATTGCTGTCCTTGTCAAATAGACGGCAATGTAAGAGACGGATATATTTTTAGTATTTTAAGGACTGTCAACTAAAGCCTTCTAAATCGAGCCTATTACCTATACTTACATGTATACAAAATTAGAGATCACGAAAAGTAAAGACAATTTAATTAAATTAGGTAGTTACTTTAGAAAAAGTGTTCCTCTAGTATAAAAGAGGGTTGATTGAGCTACCTCGTTTATTTTTCTTTTGAGTGTCAGTTTTAGGCTGGCCGTATGTTTTTCAAAAATTCCAAAAATCCCATTACTTTTTTAAAAATACTTAAGAACCTTCTAACTGCAAAGGAGAAGGATCTACTTTTATTGTCATATAGCATTTGAAATATACTTAAACTTAAACATTCCACTGATTCCAACAACAAAAAAAAGATTGACCAAAATAGGTTTCAGTTTTATAAATATCATCAAAAAGTATTGCAAAACTTTGCTTCCAAATGGATTAAAGATTTTCCAAGACTTTTTTAGTCTATGCAGGACTAGTTTTAAGATACCCAATTATTTGAAAAACCGAAACTAAAACCAACTCAATATAAATAACATCTCGAGTCTTGGGCATTGTTATTTCATTTCAGAATCTACAGTCATTTCATGGCCGTGAGTATTTTTTTTGCATTGTTTCTTAAAACTGAAGTAATCTTGGGTCAATTTCAAAGGTTGGGAAGGTCAAAGCAGATAACGGTTAACTCTAAACTCTTTACAGTCACTGTTAACTACAAAAAGTATTCTATTAATCTTCAAAATGTAATTCAAATAATTCATTGGCAATTTTTTTAACGGGCTTTACGTGGCTTTATCTTTAAACTAACTACTACAATAATAAAAAAAATAAAAACTATACTATGTACTAAAAGCTACTAGCTACACTACCTACTACAAAAATGATTAGGACCACTAGCCGTGATGGCCTACATAATATCTTACTTATACAGGTAGGCTAATTTAGCACATATTACGTTGAAAATAGGAATTCAAAAACACTTTCAATGAACAGACTGAGCAAAAAAAAAGAAAAAAAAAACAAAATAAATAGTGGACAAACGATCTGGTGAAAACCGCGGGGAGCCGAGCAGCCGCTCAAAGTGGCGCTGTCTGGGGGAGGCTTATGTTCAGCAGTGGATGTCTTCAGGCTGTTGATGATAAGGAACCTATTATGATGCGCAACAATAATGTGACCAATCGATTTCTAGTTACTACCTACAGTGTAGTATTATATTATCTGTACTACCTACGTTAGCTTTTTAACTCCCAATACATTTACATGGTGATTCATCAAGTCAACTACTCAGAGGGGCGTTTTGTTATTATTGATAATACATTATGCATAGGTACAGTGTTAACTTTTAGACTTGTATGTATAATAGTTCCCCTCATATTTTTTATGTTATGTTAACAAACAAGCATATTGATGGAAAGCGGTAACTGTAGCCTATGGACATCTGCAACAATAGGAGTGTTGTTGATGCATTGCCAGCTCAGTAAAGCTTTATTTGATACATAAGAAGAATTTTCAAGGCTGTTGACCTACACACTGAGTGGCTTTTTAATTCCTGCTTATTCCAAATTACTAAGTATTTAGTAAAGTACCTACTACATTTCAACAGTTATTAAAAGGTTTATTTCATTCAACAGCCTGAAGTCGTCCACTGCTGAACATAGGCCTCCCCCAGAGAGCGCCACTTAGAGCGGCTACTCGCCTCCTGCATCCATCGGCTCCCTGCGGCCTTCACCAGATCTTCGGTGCAGAGGCTTCCGGTTTTATTATTAGTGGTTAAGTATTTGTCATAGTTTTTCTAGCACATTCTTTTCAAACTGCAAAACAATACTTTTGTCATGGTACCGGAACAAATAGATAATTAATTGTACAGTTAATAATATGTAGTCTGATGAAAACCTGCCTGCCTGCTTTGCCTGTGTGGCAAATATTAACCGGTTGGGAGGTGTGCAAGTGCCAAATTAAGAGCTAAGTGCAAACGAGAACTCCTCGAAGTCAGTTCAATGAATAGCAACTCTTGTTGCAATACAATAAAGTGCAGTTTAGCTAGCACACTGCAAAAATCCTACTTAAAAAAAACTGTCTCTTACTATCGCACTAGCTCTGCTCTACTGATGTGTTACATGTAACAAAGAACAAAACTTCTGATTTGGCCTAACAACTTCATGCCCTCCAAAGCACTCTTACTACACATATTATTATGTTAAATCCATAATTTATATCTTTCATGTCCACCTGCTGATGATGATGATAATGATGATGATGATGATGATGAAGATATAAAGATAATAAAAAGAGACTCACCATTGATCACTGCTTTAGGGTATGTTACATTGAGTTGTGCAGCAAACTCAACCACAATACAAGTTTGATTGTTGGTTGTGTTAGTGTAGGACCAGGTGTGTTGTTCTGGAGGAGGCAGAGGCCCTGGCGCGGGGGTGGGAATAGGGGCAGGAGTGTTAGACGTAGTAGTGGGATTGGTAGTGGGAGGGGTAGTGGGAGGGGTAGTGGGAGGGGTAGTGGGAGGGGTAGTGGGAGGGGTAGTGGGAGGGGTAGTGGGATTGGTAGTGGGAGGGGTAGTGGGGGGAGTAGTGGGATAGGTAGTAGGAGAAGTAGTAGAAGGGGTAGGAGGGGTGGTGGGATGGATAGATGAGGGATTAGGGACTGGACTAGAATCAGGAATAGCTGTTGGTATTGTCACGGGCTCTGATGGTGAAGCTTTGAGATCGATAATTATGGTCTTCTGTGTTGTTGGATTTTCACTTGTACCTGGACAGGAAAGAATTTCAATAATTATTTGTGTTTGGGTAAGTATAAGGGTGAGGGTTGTTTGCTGCAACACTGACATAAATTAAAATAAGTAGGTAGTTATATTTGAGTAACATCTCAGGCAGTATAACACACCCCAGAGAAAAAAGCTTCTTTTTTTAATAACGAAATAGAGAAAATGACAATGAAAGTAAATAAGTAGGTATTACATAGGTATTACCTATTCAGTTTAGGGGCAGCTTATTTATATCATTCAAACATGATTGTCAATATTCTGTTTAGGTTTACCTACTCATCTACTTATAAATAATAACTGCATGCTATGCACATTTCTATATCGCCGTAAAGCGGGTAGACAACTTTATATCTTACTGGACGCTTCTTACATTACAATTACTTACGACAGATGCCATTATTACTATGGAAAAATCTGTTTTTGCAGTGTGTAAACGTTGATTGTACAATAACGACAAAAGAACGCCTGGCCGAGTTCCCCGCTCCTACATAGCGTGATAAACCTAACAAAGGGACAGATATCGACATGATGAGCTACAAAGCCTAGTTACACATAAACGCTACTTACCCAGAGCAAAGCAAGCGCACAGCGCCGCTAAAAGCAAACAAAATCTGAACTGAACCATCATTAACACTATGGCGACGCGATTTAAACAGCTTGAGTCGCGAATAATCTCACAAAATTAATATTTAAAATTATGGAGAACGAATGGAGCGCACCGATCCGGCTGCAGAACAGAAAAATCAGAAAACTGTCGACGGTGAAACGTCAAAAAACTGTGAGTGACAGTCAGTGTCAGACTGTCAGACGGAGACGACCGACACTCCTGTGACCACAGCCTGTGACAGTCCCATGACAGTCTTGACTTTGACACCGACCCGACAGCTGAGTGGGGTTGCTAGATTATACAACAATATTCTACTAAAATATTTTTTATATATTATCTCTTATAATTATATATAATGTATTTTAGGTTTAAGCAGTTATAAAATTATTAAGAAGGACTAATACGTGACTTAATACTACATAGGGGCTGTGCCTCTTTCTAAAAGGGTGATGGGTGGTGGAATTAGATAATTGTCAATTTTTTTTACCTGTGAAAGGATATTCCACAATCTTGATACCACGTTTTCTTACACCAACTCTCTACACAAGACTGGGCCATTTTAGTGAAAAACATTGCAGGTACATAAAACAATAAATTAACAAAACAAAATATCTCAGTAGGTATTATAAAACCAGTTAACAGTTATTAGTCAGTGCCAATCGGAAGGACATAAATAATTCCGCCATGTAGTTTTTTTTTTGCAATGAACTGGTTGTAAAGTGATGGCAATACCTATGAGTTGCCAGTATATTGCCATCACAACCATTCTAAGGTTGAAATCACTTTTGTACTTTGTGAAAAATGAAAGCTTGTTGATTTAGTGCCGCCGTAGAAAATTATGATTATGGCAATTTAGCGAAATTAAGTAAATTCCAAGGTTCCTGTCGTTTCTACCATGGCAACTTTAATTTTATGCTAGCAACTGTGTGATAGGAACTAGAGAGCCACAGATTCCCTCACAAAACGTAGTATCCCTGAGTAGTCTGTGCTCACAAACGCTAACATGCACGCACACGCACAGTGCACACCAAATGCACTTGCACAAGTCGCACACCTTAGGCCCGATTTCACCAAACTAGAATGAATTTTATTCCAGGTATAACTTTCCGAGAACAACCGAGTTCGCGAATATAGCCCTTATACCATCAATTTTGTGAAGGATTAAGACTTATTCCTTGGATACAATCAAAATGGCGTCTTTTTTGTGTAATCTCATTTGTCAATTAGCTGTACCCAAGAGTAAAGAATAGCCGTATACTTGGAATAAACTTTGGTGAAATCGAGCCTTAATCCAATAGTCTGAGCTTTATTTGACACATAAAATCAAACACTTTTATAAATGTTACTTTTAAATTTATTTTGTTTAAAATTTACAACATGATTATAGTTATACTTACTTATAAGAACATAAATGTATAAATTAAAGAATAAGTACCTATAGGTAGGTACAGTAGGATCAAAGCTTTGATTAAGAACACCAAGGCTTTTTAATTAATGAAATACAAAATCTATGAACACGTTAAGTAGTTACTAAATTTATATATTATTGGATACGAAGCCAGGCAATTAATGAACACTATTTTATATACATAATTATACGGAATACGGGAATAAGCATAAGTTTTCTTTTTTTCTTTTTTATTTAGAGTTTGGTTAGTGTTGGTTAGGGTTATCCCCGAGGCCCCCATCCCGGACGACCCCGAACACGATCATCATCATCATCATCATCATCATTGACAGCCTGACGTCCACTGCTGAACATAGGCCTCCCCCAGAGCACGCCACCTTGAGCGGCTGCTCGCCTCCTGCATCCATCAGCTCCCCGCGGCTTTCACCAGGCCGTCGGTCCACCGAGTGGGGGGCCGGCCTACGCTGCGTCTTCCGGTTCGTGGTCGCCACTCGAGAACCGTTCTTCCCCATTGGTTGTCAGTTCTACGAGCGATGTGGCCTGCCCATTGCCACTTCAACTTACTAGCTCTAAGAGCTATATCGGTCACTTTAGTTCTCCTGCGGATCTCCTCGTTCCGGAGCTTATCTCGCAGGGAAACACCGAGCATAGCTCGCTCCATAGCTCGCTGCGCGACTTTGAGCTTACTAATGAGGCCAACAGTAAGAGACCATGTCTCAGTTCCATAAGTCATCACTGGCAACACACACTGATTGAAAACTTTCGTTTTCAGGCTCTTTAGGCGGGTTTATTTTGGACGAAAAGATAGGACGAAGCTTCCCGAACGCTGCCTAGCCGAGTTGGATTCGTGCCACCACTTTGTCGAAGTTGGACCTACCTTATTGGACAATCTGTCCTAGGTAGACATACTTGTCGACAACTTCGAGAGTATCGTTCCCAACAATTACCGGTATAGGTGAAACATGAGCATTAGACATGATCTTTGTCATGTCCATATTCATCTTAAGACCAACCTGCTGGGAGACTCTACTGAGGTCTTTGAGCATGGTGCTAAGGTCCTCGAGCGATTCCGCCATTATGACTATATCATCGGCAAAACGAAGGTTAGTGATGTACTCGCCATTTATGTTGATGCCAGATCTTTTCCACTCCAAGAGCTTGAAAACATCCTCCAATGCGTCTGTGAACAGTTTCGGAGAAATAACGTCTCCCTCTCTCACACCTCTTTGCAATGGAATTTGTTCCGTACTCTGGTCCTGTAGTCGGACTGACATAGTGGCCTTACTGTACAAAAACTTCAAAACTTCGATATACCTATAGTCAATTTGGCATCGCTGCAAGGGCTGCAGCACCGCCCAAGTCTCGATTGAATCGAAGGCTTTCTCATAGTCCACAAACGCTAGACATAACGGCCGATTATACTCTTCGGTCTTCTGTATAATCTGGCGCAGCGTATGGATGTGGTCTATGGTGCTAAAGCCTTTTCGAAAACCGGCTTGTTCGGGAGGCTGGAATTCATCAAACCTGCGTGCGAGACGATTCGTAATGACTCTCGAAAACAGCTTATACACATGACTCAAGAGCGAGATGGGCCTATAGTTCCTCAATAAGGTGTTATCGCCTTTTTTGAAGAAGAGCACCACCACGCTCTTTTGCCATGCCTCTGGCGTTGTACCTTCAAGGATGACAGAATTAAATAACTTCTGGAGGACTAAAAGTACCGGTCTACCACCCGCTCTCAGAAGTTCGGTCGTAATTCCATCTTCACCTGGTGCCTTGTTGTTTTTAAGCTGTTTGAGAGCCATTCTAATCTCGTACAGGCTGACGTCCGGGATATCTTCGGTATAGTGTCGGACTAACTTGGCTCTGATGTCCTGAGCTGTGTTAGTAGCGGGCTTACGTGTCGAGGTGTATAACTGTCCATAGAAGTTCTCGATCTCTCTCAGAATCTCAGGCTTGGATGAAATGACGCTACCATTTTCGGTCTTCAGTTTTGTCATTTGGTGTTGCCCAATAGACGAATCCTTTGCGAACACTTTAGAGCCTTGGTTCCGCTCAATTGCGGCCTCAATACGTGAACTACTAAGAGCACGCAAGTCGTGTCGCAAGGAACTCCAGATTCGTCTATTGAGTTCACCGTAGGCTGACATATCAACTGAAGACTGTAGCTTCATTTCGCTTCTGAGAGCTTTTGAGTCTTCTTTCGGCGTTGGGTCTTAAAGAATTTCGATCAAACAGCTTGGACAGTTTCCACCAACCCGTCGTTTAGCTCGTCCACTGTGTTACAGTCGGCTAGGCACTGGAAGCGATTTTGGAGTTCCAGCTGAAAGCCTTCGGGGTTTTGGATTTCGACAGGATTTGGACGGAGCGTAGACTTCACCAGACGTGACCTTTCGAGCTTAACATTGATATTCAATGTGCCTCTAACAATACGGTGACCACCTTGCTGATCACAGAGACATCATCGAATATGTGCTTCTTGGTCGTCATGATGAAGTCTATCTCATTTTTAGTGGAACCGTCGGGGCTTATCCACGTCCACTTCCTGGATGGCCGCTTCTCGTAGAAGGAGTTCATCATAAAGAGTTCCTCCTTCTCCATGAAGTCAGCCAGCCTCTGTCCTCGAGGGTTCCGCTGCCCGTATCCAAATGGCCCTACTCTCAGCTCATCGCTATTCCTTGTGCCCAACTTCACATTGAAGTCTCCCATCACAACGGTGAAGTATGGCAAACACGATCAACTTGATTAAATTTTTTTCTTATTCTATTGAGCTAACGGAGTTTATAACGAGGGATCGAATGAGAGAATACAGTTATAACTTAGACAATTGATATACAGCTACAAAGAATGATCAATACCTACCGTCCTAATATAATATGTACCTACCTACCTATAGGTACTTACGTAGGTACCTATCTATTATTTCGAAAGGGGCCACTGAAGCCGTGACTAGAAGAAGACATTTGAAGGAAGCATTATTGTTATAAGAAATTGGCATGTTACATACCTAAATAATTAACTGGCATGACGATATAATCCGGTTTGTCACGTTTACCTATTAAGTAGGTACCTATATATACCTAGTTAAACTCAACCAGTTTGAGAAGTGTTGCGGGAAGCCAAAATCTTTCCGCAACACTACTTGAAACACTTAATCGGTAATACCTATATTTAATAGCCTAATTTATTTACTTACAGTAACATAGGTACTTAATTTTATGCAATAATTTATTACTTAACATAATTATTCGGATTCGGTTTTTTGACATCATTGCAGTCACACTCGCTTTTTATTAAGGTTTATTTAAAAAAAATCAAGTCCCCCCTTGAAAGTTATTTCTGATTATGCAACCAAACTCCAGAAGCGAAAAGAAGGAAACAAGCATTATATGGGTTAGTTGCTCGATGATTCTATTCGACGAGCACTTCGAAACGCGCGCGGCCGACGCGGCTCGAGCGGTCGTAGTACAAGTCCCGGGTCCACACGCGACACTCCACGCTGATCACCACACCACCTGCATGAGAAACATGATCATTTATGATTCGACTGGCCTGTTAGCTCTGTTGGTAGTAGCTCTGCCTTCTGATCTATAGGTTGTGGGTTAGATTCCCACCCAGGACAAACATTTGTGTGATGAACATAGGTGTTTGTTCTGTGTCTGGGTGTTATATTGTATTCTATGTATGTGTTTACAGACAAGAAAGTATGTAAGTATTGATCAGTTATCTGGTTCCCATAGTTCAAGCTATGCTTAGTTTAGGGCTAGATGGCGCTGTGTGAAATGTCCCCACATATTATTTATTTATTTATGAGGGAGCTATTGGAGAGGGCATCCCTTCTATGGTCTGAGAGAAATACATAACTCTGGTTCTCTTTTTATTTGTAGGAACACAACAGTTATATCTTGCTGAAAGGTACCTAATGGAAATAATTTGAACCCTGCCAGGGTCACCTGGGGAAGATCCAACACTTTGCAACTAAGCTTATCTGAGAGCATGAATCTAGAAAATCTGAGAAGTCTATCATCAGAGCAATTTTAAACCATTTAGGTACTTGCGTTATAAGATAATCCTATCCAGGTAACCAGGCTAGACCACAGGTCTAGACTCAAAAAGGATGGCACACTTACATTTAGGAAGTAAATAAACCAAAAAGAAATCATATCTTAGGAGCATAGGTGCCTAAAAAGATATGAAGAATAACCTTCTACCTAAAACAACATCATAATTTTGATACCATAACATAAGTATGGATCTATATATTTCAATCAAGAACGATCAAATTATAGAAAGACTTATGCAATATAATGCAGCTGCAATCTGGCTTGACTTGGAAGGTTTTTGGAATTTGCGGCGTCATACGTAGCCTACACAAATACGTTCCACCTAACGTTTTTAATTGTTATGACATCATAATCAGCTAGTTTGCCGTTTGGTCCCGGTTACAAATAGGACCACCCCATCTCTTCCCGTGGGTGCCGTAGAAGGTGGCTAAGGGAATATCCAGGGAATGGGTCGCAACGTTCCCCTCGGTCTTGGTGATAATCAATCCTCACCTACTGATCACCAAGCCGCCTGCCAAGCGTGGTGATTATGGCAAACCCCCCCCCCCCCCCTAATGACAAGCACAAATAAAAACGGCCCCCAGTCCCCGGCAGCTCTGCTATCCCGTAGCTACGGTAGCGGCCACGGTAACGGCAGGGCAAGGGGTGCGAAGAATCCCCGGCAGACGCCCAGCTACCAACCCCAACAACGACCTCGGCCCTGGCAACACATAACGTGCGCACACTGAGGGCTGACGAAAGGATGGTCGAGTTAGAGGAGGAGATGGGTAAGTTACGCTGGGATGTAATGGGATTGTCAGAAGTCCGAAGACAGGGACAGGACACGATAATCCTAAATTCCGGTAACTTATTCTTCTACCGGGAGGGAGACCAACTCTCCCAAGGGGGTGTCAGGTTTCTCGTCCGCAAGTCTCTCGTCAACAACGTGGTCAAAGTCGACAGTGTGTCGGCCAGGGTAGCGTACCCAAATAACCAAACGGTATTCGTTGAACGTCATACAGGTATACGCGCCGACGTCGGCACACTCAGACGATGAAGTAGAAGCTATGTATGAGGACATATCCGAAGCCATGCATACTTCCGAAGCATACTTCACCGTTGTGATGGGAGACTTCAATGCGAAGTTGGGCACAAGGAAAAGCGATGAGCTGAGAGTGGGGCCATTCGGATACGGGCAGCGGAACCCTCGAGGACAGAGGCTGGCTGACTTCATGGAGAAGGAGGAACTCTTTATGATGAACTCCTTCTACGAGAAGCGGCCATCCAGGAAGTGGACGTGGATAAGCCCCGACGGTTCCACTAAAAATGAGATAGACTTCATCATGACGACCAAGAAGCACATATTCGATGATGTCTCTGTGATCAGCAAGGTGAAAACCGGTAGTGGTCACCGTATTGTTAGAGGCACATTGAATATCAATGTTAAGCTCGAAAGGTCACGTCTGGTGAAGTCTACGCTCCGTCCAAATCCTGTCCAAATCCAAAACCCCGAAGGCTTTCAGCTGGAACTCCAAAATCGCTTCCAGTGCCTAGCCGACTGTAACACAGTGGACGAGCTAAACGACGGGTTGGTGGAAACTGTCCAAGCTGTTTGATCGAAATTCTTTAAGACCCAACGCCGAAAGAAGACTCAAAAGCTCTCAGAAAAAACTCTTGAACTAATGGCAGACCGGAGCGAAATGAAGCTACAGTCTTCAGTTGATATGTCAGCCTACGGTGAACTCAATAGACGAATCTGGAGTTCCTTGCGACACGACTTGCGTGCTCTTAGTAGTTCACGTATTGAGGCCGCAATTGAGCGGAACCAAGGCTCTAAAGTGTTCGCAAAGGATTTGTCTATTGGGCAACACCAAATGACAAAACTGAAGACCGAAAATGGTAGCGTCATTTCATCCAAGCCTGAGATTCTGAGAGAGATCGAGAACTTCTATGGACAGTTATACACCTCGACACGTAAGCCCGCTACTAACACAGCTCAGGACATCAGAGCCAAGTTAGTCCGACACTATACCGAAGATATCCGGGACGTCAGCCTGTACGAGATTAGAATGGCTCTCAAACAGCTTAAAAACAACAAGGCACCAGGTGAAGATGGAATTACGACCGAACTTCTGAGAGCGGGTGGTAGACCGGTACTTTTAGTCCTCCAGAAGTTATTTAGTTCTGTCATCCTTGAAGGTACAACGCCAGAGGCATGGCAAAAGAGCGTGGTGGTGCTCTTCTTCAAAAAAGGCGATAACACCTTATTGAGGAGCTATAGGCCCATCTCGCTCTTGAGTGATGTGTATAAGCTGTTTTTTGCGAGAGTCATTACGAATCGTCTCGCACGCAGGTTTGATGAATTCCAGCCTTCCGAACAAGCCAGTTTCCGAAAAGGCTTTAGCACCATAGACCACATCCATACGCTGCGCCAGATTATACTGAAGACCGTAGAGTATAATCGGCCTTTATGTCTAGCGTTTGTGGACTATGAGAAAGCCTTCGATTCAATCGAGACTTGGGCGGTGCTGCAGCCCTTGCAGCGATGCCAAATTGACTATAGGTATATCGAAGTTTTGAAGTTTTTGTACAGTAAGGCCACTATGTCAGTCTGACTACAGGACCAGAATACGGAACAAATTCCATTGCAAAGAGGTGTGAGAGAGGGAGACGTTATTTCTCCGAAACTGTTCACAAACGCATTGGATGATGTTTTCAAGCTCTTGGAGTGGAAAAGATCTGGCATCAACATAAATGGCGAGTACATCACTAACCTTCGTTTTGCCGATGATATAGTCATAATGGCGGAATCGCTCGAGGACCTTAGCACCATGCTCAACGACCTCAGTAGAGTCTCCCAGCAGGTTGGTCTTAAGATGAATATGGACATGACAAAGATCATGTCTAATGCTCATGTTCCACCTATACCGGTAATTGTTGGGAACGATACTCTCGAAGTTGTCGACAAGTATGTCTACCTAGGACAGACTGTCCAATTAGGTAGGTCCAACTTCGACAAAGAGGTGGCACGAAGAATCTAACTCGGCTGGGCAGCGTTCGGGAAGCTTCGTCAAATCTTTTCGTCCAAAATACCGCAGAGCCTGAAAACGAAAGTTTTCAATCAGTGTGTGTTGCCAGTGATGACTTATGGAACTGAGACATGGTCTCTTACTGTTGGCCTCATTAGTAAGCTCAAAGTCGCGCAGCGAGCTATGGAGCGAGCTATGCTCGGTGTTTCCCTGCGAGATAAGCTCCGGAACGAGGAGATCCGCAGGAGAACTAAAGTGACCGATATAGCTCTTAAAGTTAGTAAGTTGAAGTGGCAATGGGCAGGCCACATCGCTCGTAGAACTGACAACCGATGGTTCTCGAGTGGCAACCACGAACCGGAAGACGCAGCGTAGGCCGGCCCCCCACTCGGTGGACTGACGACCTGGTGAAAGCCGCGGGGAGCCGATGGATGCAGGAGGCGAGCAGCTGCTCAAGGTGGCGTGCTCTGGGGGAGGCCTATGTTCAGCAGTGGGCGTCTTCAGGCTGTTAATGATGATGATGAATCAGCTAGTTACACTTACGGCGAGGGTTCTCGAGGTAGACAGCCAAGAGGGGCTGTGGGGTCTGATCTGGCTGGTCCCGGCTGGAGTAGGGGATGCGGTTGGCGGTGTGCAGCCGCGACGTGGGGAACCCCGGGGGGAACCCGGCCGGTATGTACTGGATCGGACCGATGTTCTCCTGGTCAGAGTTGAACTCTCCCTGGCAGGACACCCACACGTAGTCGCCGTACTGGTAAGCTGGTTTTTGGATCTGGTGAGGAAATAGAATTTTTTTGTTTTTTTTTTATAACTAAATAGGCTCGCATTTGACCGCAGTCTCACCTGATGGAAAGTGACGACATGGTCTACGATGATA
The DNA here is from genome assembly GCA_910589525.2 of Ennomos quercinarius. Classification (NCBI taxonomy): domain Eukaryota; kingdom Metazoa; phylum Arthropoda; class Insecta; order Lepidoptera; family Geometridae; genus Ennomos; species Ennomos quercinarius. The sequence goes on from OU342491.1 coordinate 1,346,846, forward strand.
CATGCTTGCCTAGATGATACCTATTCACTCGCGACTTGTAGAGCTCAAGACTGTACTTATCGGAAAACAATAAAGACGCTGGTAAAGTGTTCCATTCCTTCGCTGCTCGGATTATAAATGTCGAGTTAAATGTTGTTAATTTGTCATTATCCATGCAAAACTGTGAGAAAAAGGAGTGGTGTAGCTGTATGTCTGTTGGGTTATCATTATATCTATATGCTGGATATATGGATATTCATCTTTGCTACTTATAAACGGCCTTCCCAGAAGACCTCTATGATCTATTGGTAGTTTGCATCTACCATTCTTAATGGAATCTACCAAGGTGACCTGACATGGGATAAAATTGCTAATCCTTATCCTTGTCGCTGAAGGGCAACCCAGTCTTCTAGTCAATCGAAGTCTCACTCTGACACCGTTATTAATATTATATCTGCTTACCATGAATTGTTTGATATGGTTTGGCATATCTGGTGGTATCGGTAGCGATGAAGTGGTGTTATACGGCTCCGGGACCCAGTAGTGGACCTGTGTAAGAAAGATGCCTTATAAAGAATGTAACTTAATATTACAATTTTAAGTAAGGTATACACCACGCTATGGTCTACCTGATAACTAACTACCTTTATTTTTAGGTCACATAATCAAACATAAACTATCTTCGATAACTATTAGATAGGTATTTCATCAACAGCCTGAAGACGTCCACTGCTGAACATAGCCTCCCACAGAAAGCGCCAGTTTGAGCGGCTGCTCGCCTCATGCATCCATCGGCTCCCCGCGGCTTTCACCAGATCGTCGGTCCACCAAATGGAGGGCCGACCTACGCTGCGTCTTCCGGTTCGTGGTCGCCACTCGAGAACCTTTCTTCCCCATGGGTTGTCAGTTCTACGAGTGATGTGGCCTGTCCTTCCCATTGCCGTTTCAACTTGCTAATAGGTATTTACTTATATCGCATTCGATCTAGATGACATAGACCTATAATGAGAACACATAAATTCATTAAAAAGTGAACTTTTTGTTTCTGTTGTGCGACAACTGAATTGGCCCGCATTTGACCGCAATCTCACCTGATGGAAAGTGACGACGCGGTCTACGATGGTACATGCTTGCCTAGAAGATACCTATTCACTCGTGACTTGAAGAGCTCCAGATTGTACTTATCGGGAAACAAATACTCTGGTAAAGTGTACCATTCCTTCGCTGCTCAGATTATAAATGTTGAGCCGAACCGCTTTTGTACGAATCGAAGCAATATCAACCATAAATGGATGGCGTGTACTTGCATAGTGCATGATACCTGCGGGAAATAATGCCCTGCATTTTTATGGAATATTGATCTCTACCGACCTTTACTTGACCTTTTATTGCAATGTTGCGTTTATGCACGTAAACAACATTGAGTCACCAGAACAGATGGGTGCGGCAATGAGCTCAAGGACACCCTTATGGCGTGCGCTACGAACCTCGGTGGGAAAAGCGGATAAGTCAGTATTCGTATTTAGCATACTTACATGGTTCAACCTGAGGAAGATACACGGCGCGCCCCTATCGTAGCCGTAGAAGTAGTCAGCTGTGCAAGGAGCCCACATCCTCATGGCAATGTCGCAGATGTCAGAGCGGACCTGCTGTTCGCCCCGGTTGTGCGTCGAGCACGGCGCGCGAGGGGGATCCTCTGGCACTGACGTCTCATACGCTACAAGTAACATATTGGTTTGGTAGTATAGTAGTGCCTTTACTTGCCGTTGAAAAATATTACCAAGGTTATTGTCGCAGCGTAGGCCGGCCCCCCACTAGGTGGACCAACGATCTGGTGAAAATCGCTGGGAGCCGATGGATGCCCGAGGCGAGCAGCCGCTCAAGGTGGCGCTCTCTGGGGGAGGCCTATGTTCAGCAGTAGACGTCTTCAGGCTGTTGATGATGAAGGTCATTGTAGAAATGGTAACTACCTATCTTTTAAGGACAAGCCTGTAGGTAGATACTTATTTAGGTAGGTATATCATGAGAAGTATACCTAACTCTAGTTCTAGACGACTTTCAGGGGAGATCAACTTTAATGTAATTTACACACAGTTTAAAAAGAATCGATCAGTTTTGAGAGCAGGCACTTCCTAGAGAAGTGAGGTACATAGCGTAGTTTGTAGCGTAGATTTGCCACGATTAAGTTACGTAGCGTAGCTTGTAGCTACGTAGATTTTGCCTCGATTATGTTACGTAGCGTAGCTTGTAGGTACGTAAATTCACTATGAAGTCCATGGGAGGCGTTTTTGTTATAATTGTGCCGTTTATTACCTAGGCGCTACCAGAGAACACTCAAATGAAGTTACGTAGCGTAGCTTGTAGTTACGTAGATTTGCCACGATTAAGTTACGTAGCGTAGCTTGTAGCTACGTAGATTTGCCACGATTATGTTACGTAGCGTAGCTTGTAGGTACATAGATTCACTATGAAGTTCATGGGAGACGTTTTTATTATAATTGTGTCGTTTATTACCTAGTACCTACCAGACAACACTCAAATGAAGTTACGTAGCGTAGCTTGTAGTTACGTAGATTTGCCACGATTAAGTTACGTAGCGTAGCTTGTAGCTACGTAGATTTGCCACGATTATGTTACGTAGCGTAGCTTGTAGTTACGTAGATTTGCCACGATTAAGTTACGTAGCGTAGCTTGTAGCTACGTAGATTTGCCACGATTATGTTACGTAGCGTTGATTGTAGCTACGTAGATTTGCCACGATTAAGTTACATAGCGTAGCTTGTAGCTACGTAGAGTCACTATGAAGTCCATGGGAATGGGAGGCCTTTTTTGTTATAACTATGTCGTTTATTACCTAGTAACTACGAGACAACACTCAAATGAAGTTACGTAGCGTAGCTTATACCTACATCTGCCATGTTTGCTACGCAGTTCGCGGGGGGGACTAATGTCGTTTATTAGACACACGTTTACGAGACAATACTCAAACTAAGTTTAGAAACAGAGATGGATAAGCCGCAGGCGAGCAACTAGATTTGAGCCATTCGAATGATGATGATGATGATGAATGAATGAAACTTTCAGAGTTTGATTGTTCCGCGAGACAGATATAGTGTAGATAGGTACCTAGACATTATGAATGAATGAGTGAATGAATGCATGAAATATTAATTTGCTTGAATATATAATAAGTTACATCTAGATGGTTGCAAATTTCACGTTTCTCTATAGGTACTCAACTTTTCAGTTGTGCAAATATTTGATTCGAGTTAGTATATCTACTTAATTACAATTATATTTGTCAAAATTTTTACATAACCTAATGCTTTCATATATTGAACACATTTTAATTTATTTTATAATTAAATAAAAAAATAATTAAATGTGTCATTATGTTCTGTTCAGTTACCTTTGAGGAAATCATTCACGCGCTGGTACCATACGTGCCAGCTGCCAGGGTTACGTGGGTTGAACTGGATCAGGGGCTGCTCCCAGTTGTACTCCCCGGAGCGAGGCCACACTTCCAGCTCTATCATAACAATACTATTTTAATATAAAAGGCTATATAAAAGGCTCATCAAAGTGTTAACTCACGCTATAAAGGCGAAGTTAAGCAGCTGTAGAAATCTTTGGGACTGTCTTGGTCATAATTATTTACAAAGACTTGGGTAGGTAGTAATAGTTACATACTGAATAGATACATATTGGTAATTACATAGTAAGTAAGTAATAATAATACCTGACTTCAGCTTAGCTGAGTGGATCCCATAGGATTCAAACCTAGTTGAATGAACAAAATTTAATGATCCTAGTTAGATATAGATAGATAGTTCTTTATTGAAAACACCATATAAGTAAGTATACAATATAAATACAAGCTCATTATTTGTTTAGGTAATGAATTAATTTGTAAATTAAGGAGAGCAATGGTGGCCGAGCGGTAGCATGTGCGCTTCGCAATCTTGCGGCACCGGGTTCGATCCTCGGCCCTGCACCAATGACTTATACTTATCTAGTAAGTTATGTGCAGTTTTCGATGCCATTGCTCCGTGCCTCGGAGAGCACGTTAAGCCGTCGACCCCGGTTGTCATAAGAACATCTATGGCAATCGTTACGGGTAGTCAGTCGCCTGATAGAATCTGACACCTGATCTAACCATCCTGTTACTGGTTCCTTATGGGTTGCGAGGTCAGATGGCAGTTGCTCGTATAATTCTGGTAGCTCGCCGCTACAGGTTAGATTAGGAGCCGGCCCCAATAACAAATGGGAAAAGGCAAAGAGGATGATGATTTGTAAATTAACTAACACAACTTACCAACATATCGATACGGCAGCAACAGAGCCAGTACAATCCCGATGATGGCACCTGCAAACGGAAACACTCGTGCAGGCATAACAATTCCACTTGTTAATAGTTACGTCAAGTAGGGATGATGTGGGATGATGAACGGAATTAAGAATTTTCCTTTATCAAATCTACTAATAGTGATTGATTTTATCAATGATTGTTTTACTTTTTTTTGCGTCCGGCTGGCTGCCGATACACCTCAACATCAACAACAGCTTGAAGACGTTCACTGCTGAACATAGGCCTCCCCCAAAGCGCACCACCTTGAGTGGATGCTCGCCTCGTGCATGCATCCATCGGCTCCCCGCGGCTTTCACCAGATCGTTGGCCCACCGAGTGGAAGTCGGCCTGCGCTGCATCTTCCGGTTTGTGGTCGCCACTCGAGAACCTTTCTTTCCCATCGATTATCAATTCTACGATGCTCCTAGATGTCTACATAATAATAGAAATATCACCTATAGGTGCTGGAACAATACTGTGGTGGGTGCATTGTCCTACACTAAGTCTTCCTTTGCATGTGAAATGCAAAGCTAAGCCTCACAGCTAGGAAACCTTACAAAGTAGGAGTATGATTCTCAACTATGGCAACATCAAGCCTTACAATTTGATAATAAAACGCTCATAATATTAATTATATCATTAGGATAAGGCACACTTTAAAAAGGGGGTAAAAAAAGATGCCCAAGGAAAAGGCATATTTTTTTAAAGCTAAGATTTGATATTTTGGCGTCGTTGTTAAAATAACAATTGATTTCTTTATTATTTACTAAATCAACTTGGTATTTTAGTTGAAAAAAAACCTGAGATAAATCTTTTCTAATATTTCAAACGATACCTGCCTACTCGGGGCATTTTCACACAATGATTTTCTATTTGTATGATATACAGTTGTGGTTATATAATTAAGAACGATTTGAAATTCCAGAAACCCTTTATCTAAATCATGTCATGTGTAGTTATGTGTTCCTTTTTAGAAGTAACTAGTTATGTTATGAAATAGCCACATGAATATAGAAAACGGGATTAGGAATATATAATAAAATCGCTACTAATTTTTTTTACAGTTTTTATTTAGTCTTTATTGTAATACATTCAAATAGTAATGAAGCTGGACAAATAATTAAGAACGATTTATTAACCTGCTCGAGAGGTGGTTTATATGAAACATAGATTAAATAAATCACATTAATGTGAAGTGCGTAAAGAAAAAAAGCAGGTTAATACAATTCAAACTTAAGTTAATAGTTAGTAGCATGTCCACGGTTTTTAATAACTGCTTTACACCGGGGAGGCATTGACTCTATCAACTTATGACATTTCGCAAGAGAGATAGAGTTTCATTCTTCTAAGAAAACGTCGTAAAGCTCTCTTAAATTGCCACACAGTCGATTTGAAACCTTTTTCTTAACTTCGCACCAAAGATGTTCTATTGGGTTTAGATCAGGGATGTTAGCTGGCCGATCTAAGACAGAAACTGATTTGCGATGTGAGAAATTCCTTAACGGTGCGTGCTTTGGATCATTGTCATGCTGGAATGTCCAAATAACCGGAAGCACGTCTTCAGCATAAGGTAATATTGTTTCTTCTAGTATATTTTTGTATTGGAATTGATCTATGTGTCCTACTATCAGCTTAACAGGTCTAACACCATGTCCAGAAAAGCACCCACAAATTTTCACATTTCCCCCACCATGCTTTAGTGTCACTTTTGTGTACTTAGGGTCGAATGCTTTATTCGGATGGCGTCGTACATACCGTTTTCCATCAGAACATACCCTGTTTATTTTTGTTTCGTCAGAAAAAAGAACATTTTTCCACTGTCTACCTGTCCAGTTTCCATACCTTCTTGCAAATGCAAGCCGTGCTTGCCTATGGCACCGTTTCAACATGGGCACCTTCCTTGCTATTCTTCCGTGCAACTTACTTTCTACCAAACGCCTTCGAATAGTGCGTGCCGAGATGGCTGAAGGGTTGTTTTCTCTAAAATATTCTTTTCTCAACTCATTAGACCCTTTAAAAGGATTTTGTTTTGCCAAATGAACGATATTTCGATCATCTCCACGAGATGACTTTCTCTTTTTAGTTGCACGCGGAACATTTGCAGTAGTTTGATACGTGGCAAAATGCTTTACAGCGTGGAAAACCATCGTTTTTGAGCATTGCAGATGGTCGGCTATCTTTTTATACGACCAATTCTTCTCACGAAGTTTTATTATTATGTCCCTTGTAGATTTATCACAACTTTTATTTTTCCCCATTATTTTCTTAGGAAACAATTACCTTTAAGATTTTAACAGCACTAAATGGCGCCAAAACTTTACGAATAGGGAACCACAGAGCCACAGTGTCCTCTATTTAAATTTGAATAAAAAATAAACTATTCAGCGTTCTTAATAATGTGACCAGCCAGTAAGTAGTATTACTAGGTTCAGATCTAATGTATAGAGTTTATCTATTTATTTTATAGTTTTAGTTCAGTAGTAGTTTAAATTTATAGAACAGTTTAGTTTTTAGGTTTAGTTTAGTATAATTATTATTTTATGTTTTCTAAAGGTAATGTTTGAAAAAAATTCAGTATATCCAATTAAAAATACCTTCAAGAATAAACAATCAAAGAAAAATACCTATTGAGCAATTATCTAGACTAGAAATGGATAATATGGTAGCACAGTTGGTTATGACTAGGTATACGCTTGGGAATCGTATGTCGTGGGTTTGAAACCTGTGAGCTTTTTGTGGAGGAAAACATTGTGTAGAGCTATAGTTAGAAATTTCCTAGTGCTCGTCCTGCTCAAACAACCAAGATACGCGTAGCCGTCGCATATCGCCAACATTGGTCATAATTGTTGTCATTTAATTAACTTATTTATGAGTAAAAGGTTACCACTTGTAACTGACAGAAAACAATGTACCTACAGCTCAAACCGCTGTACGTAGAGACTTATATTTTTTTAAATGTAAATTAATGACGTGACGATCTAGTCGTTCGCCTGATGTTAAGCGTCACGGCTGCCAATAACAGATTGTAGACTTGAGACCCGAGTGAGACTCACAGTCTAGTAGTAATAGTAGATTACTAGACTGTGTGATCAGATGTAACCAATGGTTAAAAATGCTAACAAATTCTAACCAATGGTCAAAATTTGTTAGCGTTTTTAACCATTGGTTACCTTAACTACAGATCAAAACACCCACCCGTGAAATTGTTTCGATAATACAACCCCTAAGGGGTCAAATGGAGCGTTAAATATTATAATGGAATGTCGCAAGTACGGGCTACTTCTAATTAGTTCTAGTTTTGTATACTATTACCATTGTATACTCTTTACCTAACACCTTATGTTGTGCAGTTGTCCACACACTGTATTTTTCAAAATATTATAAATACTTAATAATAACTGCGCTCTAAACTTTAAAACTGACAACTAATTAAAAATTTATTCTCACCTATAACAAGCACGATGGCACCGACTATCACCACAATTTTAATCGTCTTCTTTTCCATGCCCATGTTTATGTTTTTTTTTTAGTTATTATTATTCGCGACACGGGATCACGGCCGATCCTCCTATACAGCCAAGAGCCAAGCACTGAATAAAGTTCTGTGTACATGCACAGACACGGGAAGGGATGGGATGAGTTCGTTTGGACGACGTCCATTGCTTGCTCTAATTTTTATTTATATTTAGCTTTCATATCATAGCGCTCATAGCGAAGCACGACTAGCCGTTTCTAACCGATCGCTAAAGTTAAGCAACGTTCGCTGCGGTCACTACTCTGATGGGTGACCGCTATAGCAAAAAGTGGTATTTACAACTGAGCGCTACCGTGCTTCGGAGGGTACGTTAAGCCGTCGGTCCCGCCAAGCACTGGGGCGGCCTAAAAATTCTGACTCCAGGGCTGACCACTTGCCTACACGAGAAGAAGAAGAAGACTTATGCGCGTATCATTGGGTTCATGTTTTATTGTAGAGATAAAAAAAAAGGGCACGCTTAATTATCTGAATTGTTGTGTAGCTGAGATTAGGTAACAACCTAATGTTACCGACTTTGAACTTTAACGGTTTAATCGCTATCAGTATAAGAAATGCGTTATTATTAGCTTTATAATTATGTACAATTTACGCATAATATTATATTATGCCACCGTGATTAAGCTTAGATATTACAGCATTGTGGGTTTGTAAATACAAGTCTTTTTTATGTAAATGAATGACGGGTAGAGCTAGTCGTTCACCTGATGTTAAGCAACACAGCTGCCCATAACAGATTTCAGTATCACTCAAAACTCTAAATTAATATAGTTTTGCGTGACACTGCGCACGTCATCCAGATTACTAGACTGTGTGGGGTGAATGGGAAAAGGCAAAGAGGATGATGATAGGTAATTGTGACATACTTAGGTTATCAGGGAAGAAATTTGAGTACTGTTTTACTTGGCAACCTATAATAAAAATATGATATTTCATCGACACTGCAGAACGGAAAAGATTTTTCAAAAACTCAGAAACACAAGCTAATATAAATATAAAGACTTGAGTACTAAGCCCGTAGAGGACAAGTTTCATTAATAACCGAAAGTACTAGACAATAAGACGCCAGCCCATTCCAGACTAGTCTTCTAGCCAGCAATGTAAAGCTCCGTGGTCCTCCCCCATTACGCGCAGACGGCGACGTTTCGCCTGGCGCCCGCTTCGGCGCCCCACTGTCGGCAAGTCCTCACTACCACCGACACTAGGGCACTAGTATGTCAATATGGCACTATTACTTAATCTACGACAATTTTATGAATGTCCCGTAATCTTGGCTTTGCAGGTTTAATCTGAGAGGTAATACGGCTAGAGTGAACCAGTGCCTTCTAGGACTTTTTTTATAGCATCTATGCTTCTAGGCAAGCACGCTCCTTCATCGACCGCGTCGTCACTTGCCATCAGGTGAGACCGTGGTCAAATAGATAGATAGATAACTCTTTATTGGCCCACCAATTAAATTTGAAAGTACAAAGGAAACTTATGAACTAATGTTACAATGGGCGGTTTCTTGATTTGGTTACCTTAACCATGTTTCAAAACCCCCCCCCCCCCCCCCCTCCCCCTCCCCCCCTAAGATAAAAAATATTGACACTATTTTGGATAAATATCAAAGGCTGCGTAGATTGTGTGATTAGCTCTACCTATAATACAGACGTTACCTAACCTCTGGCAAATGCAGTGCAGGTTGTTTTGCCTACTCAAGTCTAACCTAAAGAAGTATAATTATTATCATAATAATATTATAAAGGAATGTTTGTATATGTGTGTACCTATGTGTGTATGTTTGTTACGCCTTTACGCTCAAACGGCTGGACAGATTTGGATGAAATTTAGAATAGAGATAGCTTATATACTGGATTAACACATAGGCTACTTTTTATCCGCGGGTAAAACCGTGGGGCACAGCTAGTTAGTTATAAAGAAACAGTTAAATTTACGGTTTTTTAACTCTACGACTCTCGTACGACTTTCTTAACATTGTGATCTACTTACCTAAAGTCTTGGACATATCACCCACATAGTCTGCGGTGTTTCCACAGTCAGGTAGATGATGTCATAGAGCGTGACACCCTCATCGGGTAGATACCCACATGTACACATATTACTTATATGTGATTAAAGTAGGTAACTCTAAGTAAGGGTTGTCTGTCTACGACGTAATAAAATACACTGTTCTGTAACCTGATTGTGGTAACCTTGGAATAGATATTTTTGGGGCACTTCCTTTATATCATACATTACCCACATAGTAGGTACCTGAAAGGCAATGCAAGGAAATTATAGAATTCTTCTTCTATCTTCTTTTTAAACTAGAAAATATGAAAAAATATACCTACCGCGTCCGTATCCTAAAATTATTGTACAAGGTAAAACAAGTTTTGTGATTTTATATGATTCTAATTTACATGTTTTGTTCTCCCACATAAGATTTAATTCATGTGCAAATATTCACTTATTTCAGGAAACTAATACAAGAAGTTCATTAGAAACTAACAGAAAAAAAATACTAGGAAAACAACGCGTGTCTACGCATTTACAATACGTAGCTGTGTCTACGCAACGTAGCGAAAAGCTACGAGCAACAAGTACCTAGTATCACAAAATACCTTTTCTATTTCGTGCTAGTATGGTACCCTTAAGGGGCCCCAAGATGATCAAACGGTTTGATTCAGACTTTATGTGTTTGATGAAACCGTTTGATATCGGTTTGAACGGCTGTCAAACGGAACTCCGCAGTTTGGTTCGGTACGCCGCCGTAATCGGACTTTTTATTGTGACATTGATTGTCTTGTGACACAGACAAATTGTGAGATGCCCTCGAACAAAGATCGCGATTTCCTACAAAATCCAATTCTTTCAAACGCATCGGAACACGATCAAACGGCGCGTTAAATACAACAAAAATATGAAATTTCATCAAACAAGCTCCAAACCCGTTAATGTTTGACAAACCGTTCAAACTAGCTTCGTAAATGATCAAAATGGTTTGAGTCAAACCTAAATTTACGTGTTTGAATCAAACCGTTTGATCGACTCTTTTATCGATTTTATGTGTCTACGCTAAGTAGCTATAGTATCGCGTAGAGCCGTAAATAATAATGATAAATAATGACTCATAATAAATCAATCTCAAAGTCGCGCAGCGAGCTATGGAGAGAGCTATGCTCGGTATTACCCTGCGAGATAAGCTCCGGAACGAGGAGATCCGCAGGAGAACTTAAGTGACCGATACAGCTCTTAGAATTAGCATGTTGAAATGGCAATGGGCAGGCCACATCGCTCGTAGAACTGACAACCGATGAGGAAGAAAGGTTCTCGAGTGGCTACCACGAACCAGAAGAGCAGGGTATTAGGCCTGCCCTCCACTAGGTGGACCAACGACCTGGTGAAAACCGCGGAAAGCCCATGGATGCTGGAGGCAAGCAGGTGCTCAAAGTGGCGCTCTGTGGGGGAGGCCTATGTTCGGCAGTGGACGTCTTCAGGCTGTTGATGATGAATAAATCATTAATCATTCATTACTTATCACAATGATCATCACAAAAATGCATTAAACTGTATGACAGCTCTTAAGCGCCTTCAGCACCTCTTTATTTAGATGGTACAATCTGGAGCTCTTCAAGTCGTGAGTCAATAGATATGTTCTAGGCAAGCATGTACCATCGTAGACCGCGTCGTCACTTTCCATCAGGTGAGATTGTGGTCAAATGCGGGCCTATTCAGTTATAAAAAAATTATATAACGTTTCTGGTTGCTTCTTCTTTACATGTGTAATCGAAGCTACCGGTTCGGAGTTGTTTATGGTTCTGCATTACGCCGGATTGCTTGCACCTGTAGTAGAAAAGAGAACATTTTTTTCAAACTCACATTATTGTAATAGGCTTGCTATATATAAATAATATTTGACATTGCGAACTTTGTTATTTTACATGCTCAGTATTTACAATAATTTATCAGTATTTTAAGCACCTAATCTCATTTGACTTGTAGGTAAAAGTGCAATGAATAGCCTATTTGCAATATAAGCCACTTTGATTTGATTTGGTGGTCGGAAAAGTAATTAATATGTATTTTTTTACAACTAAATAGGCTCGCATTTGACCGCAATCTCACCTGACGAGAAGTGACGATGCGGTCTACAATAGTACATGCTTGCCTAGAAGATACCTATTCACTCGTGACTTGAAAAGCTCCAGATTGTACTTATCAGGAAACAAAGACGCTGGTAAAGTATTTCATTCTTTCGCTGCTCGGATTATAAATGTCGAGTCAAACCCCTTTAATACATCCGCCACCGATTAATTTAATCTTATATGCTTATAATTTTTAATGAATATTATTTATTTATCTAGACTTTAGACTATCGTTATAGTACCAGCATTAGTATGTCCAAGCTTCACCAGACTGGGACAAAGAACTTGAACTAGGTCAGCAGCGGGTGAGGGAGACGCGAGCGCCACGCTGGCGCCAGGGGTGGCTTGCGAAATACCAACCCTTCGCGAAATTACCTCACGCTGGGATAAAAACAGGGGATATTTGTGTGCTGTATAAATCGATCTTTGAGATTTGATTTTGTAGCTGCTTTTATGGTTTCTTTTTCACCGTTTTACGTATAGGGTCTTTTAATGCTTATATATATAAAATATTACACTTTCATGGTTACTAAACATTCCTACAAGATCTTTCAATATTTGTATTCTCTTATTCATGGATCCACCATTCATCAACAGCTTGAAGACGTCCACTGCTGAACATAGGCCTCCACATAGGCCCACAGAGCGCCACTTTGAGCGGCTGCTTGACTCCTGCATCCATCGGCTCTCCGGGGTTTTCACCAGATCGTCGGTCCACCTAGTGGAGGCACAATTTGGGGTTTTTAGGTTTTTTGCCTGAAATAAAGACATTTTATGTTATTTTTATTATTTATTTAAAGAATGATAAAATAAATAATAATAATTTTATACAACATATGGGCAATACTGCGTCATGGATTATAACTCTTAGTGCCCAACGCCCAGTGATTTGATATAGGTACCCACTTTTGAAAAAGAATAGTCATTACTTTGGATGGGTGCACGTAAGTTATCTACATGCAAGTTAATTAAAGTGTCTACTGACAATTCGATACCGCGATTCAGAAACTCATTCGTGGCATACCAACGCCATCTAGGTTCATTCAAGCGTAGCTACATAATTACTAATTACTATTGTATAATAATAAACGATTGATTATGATTATGATTAAAAATTTGTAAAATACCATTTAATATACAATAAAATCAAACAACGAAAATAAAATGGAATAGAACCATTAAAATGAAATGGGACAGTTGAAATAGAATAGGTTAAACACAACGAACAAAAGGTAGGTCCCAACGGATCCCACGAAACGGATCCCACCTATTATTTTTTGCAACTGTACCACAAAATATTATTTTGAGCTCCCATCTGATCCCAATCAAAAAATTGGACGTAAAACAAACGATAAACGCTGTCAGAACACGTTTCTTTGAGGTTGAAAAGTAATCGGATTGAAAAATAGGATTAACTTTAAATAACTAATTTAAAACATCCAAAATTAAAATACTTAGTAATAATAATTTTCTGTGTACAACGTTAGACTATTGATGTCAGCCAGAATGATGTCGGGAGAGGTATATCCACAACTGTTTTTTTTTCTAATCTGTGGGTACCTATATCGGACAGTTGGCGATGTGGGTGACCTGTGGAAGCTTGTCCGCGGCGGCACAACGGTAAGATGACGGGAAGTGGAAGGTCAGTAGGTAGTGCTGCAATGGTCAGCTAGTCGAGTGGCCTCGGTGGCCGTCTGGCTGGCTGTGTTTAGTTGCGGTCCACCATCAATCCGAAGTGGACTGACCCACGCCGCTCGTAGTGGTCGTAGATGATGTTCTTCGCCCACGCTATGCACTCGATGTTGATCAGGACACCCGCTAAAAGTTGAGAAAATATCTAATTAGATTTGGCAAACATGAAAGTTATTATTAGTATTGGTAAGAGTCTTCTGATTTGAAAAACTACATCGGTCTACTGGTTAAAACTAAGACTAATTTCCTCCAAAACTTTCATAGCTTTTTTCATAAGTAGGTGGTACCTACTTTCCATCATCCAGAACTGCAACAGGTATAATATAAGTATATTATTATTAGGTATGTATACCTACCTATTTTGTTTTTTTATGCTGCAATGGGCAATAAGTGAAGAAGTTGTCTAAGGTGGACCACGTTTGCCCATGAGATGCCCATTCACTCTTTTTTTTATAACGGGCAAATTGCCTTTATTACTCAAGCTAACTACTACAATAATAAAAACTAAACTGAACTAAACTAAACTAAGCTAAACTAAACTAAACTAGCTACACTACCTACTACAAAGAACACTTATGGACTGTATAATAGCCGCGATGGCCTATAGACAGTCCAAGTGCTCCAGCCCACTACCGGTAGGTAGCGTACCCAACATGCTGGCCGCATTGCGGTCCCCACGGACCCAGGGTCTCAACACCAAACGGCTCAAATATGTAACCGCTACCGAGATTACTATATTTGCGCCGTTTTAGCTGCTCAGCAGAATTAGCCATTCACTCTTGACTTGAAAAGACCCAGGTTATACCCAGGACGAAATACTGTTGCTGGAAGAGCATTCCATTCCTTGGCCGTTCGGACTATGAATGACTCAGCAAAACGCTTAGTGCGAACTGGTGGTACACTTACGATGCAAGGATGCAAAGAATCACCAAGCCTTGTAGTTCTATGGTGGAAAGGGGATGGCGGAATGAGCTAATGGAGGGCATGCGCACACTCTGGAAAATGTAACCGATAGAAGATCGACAGACTGGCGACCTTGCGCCTGTGTTCAAGACTGAATTCTCCCTTTAACTATTCTCTCATCGTTGATAAGCTTCTTGGCACGCCACTCAATCGTGTGCAAAGCCGCAAGTTGGTACCGGGCGGAGCCATCCCACAGGTGGCTACAGTACTCCATGCAGGCCCTGACTTGAACCTGGTAAAGGTTAAGCAGCTGGTTAGACGAGAAAAACTGCCTAACCTTAGATGACACACACCAAGCTTTTTTTGCAGCTGTTTTGGCTCTGAACTTAAATCCAAACAGCCAAAGAGTGGACCCCTTTGCCTTTTGAACAAACTATAATCTTGGAGTCCTCAAAACAAGAGTGAACAGGTATCTTCTAAGCAAGCGCGTTACATCTTAGACTGCATCGTCACTTACCATAAGGTGAGATAGTGGTCAAGCGCAAGCCTAATCAGTCAATAAAAAGAAACTAAATATATTATCATCATCATCATCATGATCAACAGCCTGAAGATGTTCACTGCTGAACATAGGCCTCCCCCAGAGAGTGCCACTTTGAGCAGCTGATCGCCTCCTGCATCCATCAGCTCCCCGCGGCTTTCACCAGATGGTGGGAAAATATATTATACACCACGCGAAAAGGAATTAGTTAGAAGAGTGGAACGCTTCCTACGGTACGGGTAGCACCACTTCTTCACCCTATTAAATAGTACCAATTTGCCTACATTATTCTGAGTATTATGATTCCAGCCTAGGGTATCACTCGTAGAACTGAAAAGCGATGGGAATGAAAGAAAGAAGAAAGGTTCTCGAGTGGCGACCACGAACCGGAAGACGCAGCGTGGCCCAGCCCCCCCACACCATGTGGACCAGAGATCTGGTGAAAACCGCGGGGAGCTGATGGATGCAGGAGGCGAGCAGCCGCTCAAGGTGGCGCTCTCTGGGGGAAGCCTATGTTCAGCAGTGGACATCTTCAGGCTGTTGATATGATGATGATGATGATGAGCCAAGACTTAAATAACCAAGGATGTCAACGTCTTTGATGGAGCCCTCACACGCAGTACATAGAACACAAAAGAACTTACTTCTGGGTTTCTCAAAGAAAACAGCAACCAGAGGGCTGAGGTAGCCCTCCTTATTGGTGAAGGGGTAGTAGTAGGCGGGGAAGCCTCGCCAAGGGATGTACTGGACGGGACCGATGTTCTCTATGTCAGCAGGGTTCTCACCCTTGCAAGACACCCACACCATATTCGCTCCAGGTTTCCCAGACTAACATAAAAACAACAAAACTTCACTATTAGATTGTCTAATAATTGTCTAAATAGGTAAGTATAGGCATATATATATCATTTTAAGTTTCACGTAAGCTTACAAAGTAAAAAAACCAGAACTTGTTGTCAATGCTACCAATGCAGTAGTTTTGCAATTAATGATTCTATAGATACACATCAAAAGCTCTGGATACTTCTCGTAAAAACTATAATAGGCAGTATCACCTATGTAAAAAGTAAGTAGTATAAATATTTAGTAAATATATACATGTATTTATGTAGTGTACGTTGTAGTAGGTAGGTAGGATACCTGAACCACAGATAATATAATACTATACATACTTCTCTGCTTGATTTCAAAATCATGCTTATCGAACACAACTTGTATACATACCTATTTACTTGATTTTAACGTGTACTAAAATTAATACAGTTTTTTTATTATTCTATTAGGTACATAACTTATCATAAAACCCTGCGAAGAAATATAAGGTTTTATAATATAGCGTATTTGATTGAATATAATACCATTAAGTATCTAGAATTTGACTATTTCGTTAGCAGGTCGTTGGTGATGGTGAGTTTATATACGCTTGTAAATAGGGGAGAGTTTACATGTTATCGCAGCTGAATGATCTTAGTTAGATATACTTACAACCATCTTGATGTGCTGTTTCAGATCCTCTGGCATCATCTCGGGCAAGTCCTTGGTGTTATTGTACGGCTCTGGTTTCCATTCGAAAATCTGGAATTGGATAATTTATCACGTATTACATAAAGTTTTACCGCCATACCCTCAATAAGCTAGTTGCCTGCTATTAAAAATTAACAACTAAGTACATATTATTTTCATAAATTAGGTTAAAAATGAAGAAAAATTAAGTAAAATCTGTAAATAAATCACGGAGTAATAAGCCTGTCTGTCGCCTGTTCATTTCTCGCGAAACAGAGATCGTGTGGTACCCCACAGTTACTATGAAAACACACGTAGTGACTTCACATGCCACAGAGATTGTATGTCAAGCTACCACAGCTTAGTAATTAGATGTTATGAAGGAGCAAGAACTGACGTCACTGCATGTTTGAACTGTATTTTAAAATGCTTGTAACTTTGTCATTTTTTGAGATATTCATTTTTTGTTTTCACGACTGCAGTGCACAGCAACACACCTACCACAGGCAACTAACCTATTATCATCGAAACGCTATTAAGGGAAAGACTTAGGGTGGGTTTTTGTTGCGTAGTTAAGATAACCAATGATTAAAAATGTTAACAAACTCTAACCAATGGTCAAAACTTGTTAGAAGTTTTGACTATTGGTTACTACCTTAACTTTTTTTTATGTAAACGAATGATGTGACGAGCTAGTCGTTCACCTGGTGTTAAGCGTCACGGCCGCCCATTACAGATTGCAGTGTCACTCGGAAGTCTAAATTAAAGTTTCGCGCGACACTGCGCCCTGCGCACGTCATCCTGAGACATCACACAGTCTAAAAAAGATTTCTAGACTATGAGATCAGTTCTTAAGTCTCATTTGCCCAGTAATTTCACTAGCTACAATGCCCTTCAAACCGGAACACAGTAGTGCTTGCACACTACTGCTTGGCGGTAGAATAACTGGCAAAGCGATGGTACCTACCTAGACGAACTTTGCAGAAAAGTCCTACCACCTAGTAAAACCTACGGATCAAATTACCCACCCTTGGAGGAATTACGCTTAACCTTACGTATATTCCTAAGGGGGAAGATTTGTCTATCGTCCATGCTAGGGGAACTGGTAGAATGATTGTCATTAGGTACCTTGTTTAGCTTTAGGTACAGACAAAGCCCGTCCTGCGCGCCGTACTGGTTCATATGTACACATGGATAGAATTCGTCAACTGGCACGTCGCAGACATGCGCCCCCAGTGGCCCATTTGAGAAGGAGCAAGCTACGCGGTTCTCGGCGCCAGGGTTCTCTTCACTGCCCTTTTGACGATATTCTGAAAGAGGAAACACAGGTATGGGTACACGTCTTTGTAGTTGGTGTTTTGTTTAATTTTTAAGCATTTTTATATTTCCGTAGTAGAACTATTAGCTAATTCACTACTGTTAGCCTCATTAGTAAGCTCAAAATCGCGCAGCAAAATATGGAGAGAGCTATGCTCGGAGTTTCCTTGAGAGATAAAGATCTGAAGTGAGGAGATCCGCAGGAGAGCTAAAGTGAGCGATATAGCTCTTAAAATTAGCAAGTTGAAGAAGCAGTGTCCTTAAACCCCTCCCTATGATAAGCGTTCAAAGTGGCGTTTTATGGGGAGTCCTATGTTCAGCAGTGGACGTCTTCCCGCTGATGTAGTACTAGTAGAAGTGGCAATGGGAAGGCCACATCGCTAGTAGAACTGACAACCGAAGCGAAAGAAAGGTTTTCTAGTGGCAACTACATGCATACAAGTTTGCACAGAGAGTTAAAATACATAAATAATCTCTATTTTCATTAACAAGGTAGCTCCCGCTACATCTACAGTAGGTACCTACTAAGTCAGCGTCTGAGGTCGGAAGCAAATGTATTAGGTACAACCTTTACCTTTGAGGAAGTCATTGACGCGCTGGTTCCAGGTATCAGAGTCTCTGTACTTGACATGGATCAGAGGCTGGTTTCCGTTGTACTCCTCGGTTCGTGGCCAAACTTCCAGCTCTATGACAAAACGTATAGTTTTCACCCTATTCATATTATAGTACCCACAAGATAGGCGAAGTTAAACGGCTAGAAAAAAAGGGCTTTGAAAATCTTTGAGATCGGTCCTAATGATTTACAAATTATTTTGGTGATAGAGTAGTAAAGTACTAAACAGATAAATACAGAGCCATATATATACTGAGACCTATGTAAGTATAGGATGAATTCTGTGTACCTACATAACGCTCAAGGAGCACATACAATACATTCTGGTCCCTATAACAGGATTCCTTGTGTCGATAAGGACCCAGGAACTACAAGTACGATGGTCCCACAACACCCAGACACAGAACAACTACAGTGTCGCTTATTTTCTATGCACAAGTACTTGTGCTGTCGTGGGAATCGAACCCGCAACTTTCGAGTTATGCGCCGACCTACTCAATCACTACGCCACAGAGGCTGTGAGGCCGTGTGTGTCTGAATGTATACATAATAATAATTACGTAGTAAAAAGCCCAGCTGAGCGGACCCCAATAATAACAATAGAAGTGGATTCTTTCAAATATACTCTTAGTTGAACAAAACTTTGATTTACTTCTTTGACTTCGTTTTGACCTGGCCTGACATGGCATGGTTGGTAGTAACTCTGCCTTCTGAACTGTACGTTGTGGGTTCGATTCCCACCCGGGACAACCCGGGTGTGATGAACTGGGTGTTTTTTTTTTTATTGGTTCACTAAACTAGGCGTTACACAAGGAAACGTTTAAGTAAATATAATCTGCGTTAGTTTCTTAGAGTTTGTGTACACCCTTCTGGAAGTGAACACTGCATGCAACATAGAATAATCAATTATTATATGTTAGTACACTACGGGTAAATTAAACAATGTTAAACAAGAAGTGAAAAAAATAAATAAAAAATTAAACATTAAGTAATTAACAATTTTGACAATTTTTAAATAAAAACTCTCTAATTGAGGCCGTCGATGTGTTGAATATGTCGAGATCATGGCAAATATTGTTGTATGAAGACCACATACGATACATCGGCGAGTGTTGGCCGTTAGTTAGTGCGACAAGAGGGAAGCCCGAACGTTCTTCTGTTTTGAAGACGGCTGCTTTTGCGAGGCACGAGTAAATACATTTTTTGAAGCAGGTTAGGACTATCAATATTTCCGTTGATTAATTTGTGTAAAAACACGATGTCAGCGGTATTCCGTCTTTGCTCAAGTGTAATCATTTTAAAGTGCGCGAGCCTAGAGTCATAGGACTTTAGTTCACGGCAAAGGTTGTTGGCAAACGATAGGTGGTAGAGAAACTGTTTCTGAAGTCTTTCCAGTCTTTGAATATGTACTGCATAAGACGGGCTCCAAATAGAACTGCAATATTCCAGGAGGGATCTAACGTAGCAGTTAAATAGGATTATAGGTAATTTGAAATCTTTGAAAAATTTGGTTTGCCGTAACACAAAACCGGCCAGGCGTGCTCCTTTCTTAATAATGACATCGATATGATCGCGGAAGTCCATTCTGGAGTCAACTGTAACACCAAGGTCACGCATACTGCATACTTCGCTTACTGCAATGTTGTTTATATAGTATTTTTTTTTTTTTTTTTTTTTTTTTTATGTAATTAAATGACGTGACGAGCTAGTCGTTCACCTGATGTTAAGTGACACGGCCGCCCATAACAGTTGCAGTGTCACCCGGAACTTTAAAACAATAAAGTTTCGCGTGACACTGCACTGCGCACATCATCCTGAGACATCACCCAGTCCAGTAATCAGATTACAAGACTGAGTGATCAGATCATAAAGTCTCATTTGCCCAGTAATTTCACTAGCTACAATGCCCTTCAAACCGGAACACAGTAGTGCTTGCACACTACTGCTTGGCGGCAGAATAACTGGCAAAGCGGTGGTACCTACCTAGACGAACTTTGCAGAAAAGTCCTACCACCTAGTAAGTGGCAGGCATAGAATTTACTTTTCTTGTGAATTTTATAAGAGAGCATTTAGAAGCATTTAGTACCATTTTGTTTTTTAAGCACCATACGTGAACTGCATCGATATCTTTTTCTAAGGACAGTACGTCATCCGTATTGCTGATAATTTTATAAAGTTTAAGATCATCTGCAAACATTTCATATTTAGATGTTAGATTAGAGCACAGATCGTTAACAAAAACTAAAAAGAATAGGGGCCCTAGGTGAGAACCCTGTGGCACTCCGGATGGTACTGTCATAGCGGTAGATTTAAAACCCCGAATCATAACTAACTGAGATCTATTGCGAAGGTAAGATTCACACCATCTGAGTAGAGAGCCACATATGCCAGCGTGCCCCAGCTTCTCAACTAGTAGGCAATGGTCAACAATATCAAACGCCTTTGAAAAATCGGTATATATTGCATGCACTTCACATTTTTCATCCATCGCTTCTAGTATGTCACTTACTCCAAGAAGGTTTGATGCGGTAGACCTTCCAGGCAAAAACCCATGTTGATGAGGATCAAGTAAAGGTTTTAAATGGTAATGGATCCTTTTTTGTACCATTGATTCGAACAATTTTTCCCACAGAGAATAGAATTGAAATGGGCCTATAGTTTGCTATGTCACTTTGATCTCCTTTTTTATGTATCGGGGTTATGTAAGCCTTCTTCCATATTGCGGGAAAAATTCCACATGATAGGGACTTGTTGAATATAAAGCGGAGCGGTGCTACAAGCATAGAAGAACAAGTTTTGAGAAAAATTGGAGGAATGGAGTCTGGCCCGGGTCCTTTATTGGTATCTATTTGTTGCAATGACCGTAAAATATCCGATTCCGAAAAGTGGATTGATCCTAGTGAACAATGATAATTTTTTGGCTCTTGTCGAGATGTGGAAGTTGATGCTTGTCCGTGTGGGTAGATTGAGTTGAAGTATTTTAAAAAAAGTTCGCTGATTTCTTGTCCACCCTGAACGTTTTTAGTTTCTAAAAACATTTCATGTTATATTGTATTCTATGTAAGTATTTCAAACAAAAAGTTATATATTCTATCAGTTATCTGGTTTCTATAGTACATGCTTTGCTTAGTTTTGGGACTCGATGACGTTGTGTGGAATATTCACACATATTTTTGTATTATTATGTTGGTACCTGAATATTGAAACAATAAATATTATAAAACAACTTACCAACATACCGTTGCCGCAGCAACAGACCCAGCACAGTTCCGATGATGGCACCTGCAACACAACGCAGACAGACAGTCAGGCCAGGGATTCAAAATAATCTATTCCACTTGTACCATACTACCTTTTGTTTGTTTTCTGAAATCTGTGACCTGACATACCAATGTCCTCCTCCCCCCTCCTAGTGGAGAGGAACCCTATTGGATTGTACGAGAAGACAACGACTCCAAGCCACCGGGATCGTCTATGCACTGGGTGGAAACAGGAAAATGACGGTCGAGGTGTTGGATTCACCCTGGTACTGCTCAGTGGTACATCTGGATCGGAGACAAAAGCCAGTACTAGTTTTACCATTAGGTACAGGTACAAGTGGGACAATTCGGCCCCAATTGTACCATCATTGATACTGCTCAATGGTACATCTGGTCCGGAGAAAAAATGCCAGTACCAGTTGTACCATCAATGGTGCTAGTAGGACAATTCGGTCCCAATTGTAACATCAATGGTACTTGTCAATGGTACATCTGGGATGGCGGCCCAATCACCCGACGTGAGCCCCATTGAAAACGTTCGGGCGTTAATAAAGCTCAAACTTCGCGGGACAAAAATAGAATCAGCTGCTGAGCTTACTCGAAAGTAAAGAACATAATTATGAAGGTCATTATCCCCTTAGAGTATAGACTAAAGCATAGAGAGAACTTAATTATCTGTCAAGCGTACCACTTTTTTTGACACTTTTTATATGATGTAGACACTTTGATGTGAATGAGTCTGACAGATTTCTATAGAAAAATAGTTAACTCCAGTCGAAAAAAATGGTACGTACGGTGCATAACGCAAGCGTAGCTAATTACTATACTTTTGTTTCTTTCCTTCGCCACTGACGTAGCGATATGTGTGAGCAGTACAAATATAATATCGTTTTGATGATCTCTTGCTTTAGTCTATACTCTAAGATTATATCTACTACTATCGATAACTTAACCGGGAGTACCTACGCCTCGCAGATGTCAGGTCATTTAACAGTGTATACTGGACATTATTTTAATAATAAGGCTTTTATGTATACTCATAATACTTTAAATGGGGAATGTTTTACTCAGCGCGGCAAATTCAAATTTTCTTGCGTTTTTTTTACTCTACGTGATTACATGAAAACTAATTTTGCGCAAATAAATAAAATGTATCAATAAATTACAGTTAGAAGTATCACCTAGGTATCATTTGTATAGCGACATATGGCATAGACTGAAAAGCCAACACGAAATTTGTTTATTGCCATTTGTTGCTAAAGCAATGATGTCTAGGTAATATTTTTAATTGTAATTTGGACATTCTATTTATTTACGTTAAATCAGTTTTCATGTAATCACGTTAAGTAACTAAGCTATGATTGGCAATAAAACCTAAAAACAATTGAATTTGCCGCGCTGATTAAAACGTTCCACCGTCAGACCCCTGTATGTGTGGTGTGTGTGTTGAGGAGGAGGAGGGTGGCTACTCGTGATCACGGCCAATGCAACTTGGTTGAAACGTCGAGGTAAATAAACAATGTTTTAGCGCGATTAAGGCTGCTGTATACGCAGATCCACTATCTCGCTCGCGCATTGCGGCATTTTTGAAGATATAAAATAACTGAATTTATTAAATTAAATTAAATCTGGCTAAACTCTGGCTAATATTCTCATAAATAACATTAGAAATGTTCTACAAAAATATCATATTAATCCAAACAAGTTTTCATACATAAAAACGGTTACGAATGAAAAAAAAACTTTGATACCGTTGTATTTATGAAATCTTCTTTGGATTAATGTGATATTTTTGTTAAATATATGTAATGTTATTCATGATAACATAGTTTAGCCAGAATTTCGTAAGTAAATTCAATTATTTTATACCTTCAGTTATGTAGCAATGCGCAAGCGAAATAGTGGCTCCGCGTATATAGCAGCCTTAAACAAAATCTGTGTGTTTAAATCGCGAGATTTAAGGGATAACTACACATAATACCGCCAGTACCCATACAACTAGTAGTAACACTGGCAAAAAACAATTACACTGAGTACAATCCATATTTGGCTAGATATTTTAGACTACCTACTGGCTTAGCTACTTAATATGCGAATCATAATAACTGCGTACTAAACCTTTCAATATGAAACCTAATTAAAACAATAACGTTAAAATAATAAAGTTCTCACCTATAACAAGCACGACGGCACCGATTATCACCACAATTCTAATCGTCTTCTTTTCCATGCCTTTGTTTACGCTTTCAATTAAATATGATCTTATTATTACAATATCTGTTGCTTAATATTCGCGACACGAGTCCACTGTCGGTCCTCTTATACAGCCAACTGAATAAAGGATAGTTTGTATCATTGAATATTGTTGTAGAGATAAAATAAACAGCGAGCTATCAGCTCAATTATTGTTGGGAACAGAGATTACGTAATACTGACTTTAATAAGGCGACTTTTGATTAAGATCCGGAATGAGGAGATCTGCAGGAGAACTAAAGTGACCATTATAGCTCTTAGAATACCTAAGCAAGTTATAACGGCAATGGGCGGGCCACATCGCTCGTAGAACTGACAACCGATGGGGAAGAAAGGTTCTCGAGTAGCGACCACGGACCGGAAGACGCACCGTATTAGGCCGGCCCCCTACAAGGACGATCTTGTGAAAGCTGTGGGAAGCTGACGGATGCAGGAAGTGAGCAGCCGCTCAAAGTGGCGCTCTCCGGGGAGGCCAGTGTTTAGCAGTGGACGCCTTCAGGCTGTTGATGATGATGACTGACTTTTATCTCACTGTTTTAATCACTACTTATCAGTTTAAAAACCTTTTCAATCAATTTTCAGGTTTATCTAACCCACTCCGGCTTCGCTGTGTTGACTGTTGAGTGTATGTGCTGCTCTATTCCTAGTAACTATATCAAGAAATAACTTTTGCTTTTCCCGTGTGAGTCTTTTTGTTCCGCCAAAACACACTTCCATCGATGTTGAAGGTTTAAGGCTTCATGCTGCTTTCACCAATTCCTCCCGTTTAACACGTTGTAAGAAGCAAACAACAATCGGACGATGTCGTGCCTTGATTGTAACAGTATACTATTATACACTGCAGTCGTTATCGTTGGCTTTTAGTACTTCATGAGGCTCGATCGTTCTGCTCATCCTTGATATTGTCACGAACATTTTTGGCCGCCACATGAACAATTGAACATGGTGATGATGTAAGTTTTCGTTACGGTTATTTTTAGGAGCCTGATAATTTCAATATGGTTGCGAAGAGATACTTTGAGCTTTAAAGATCGATTTTGCTTAGGAGTTATGCTGTGCAGCTGTTTTACAACTGCTTTCGACATAGTCAAGACAAAGCTTTAGTTTAGTTCTATCAATGATTCAATGGCTGCTATTTTGACAAAATAAATGTGATTACTTTGGGATAGGTGACGCCGTAAACCACACCTACATGCAAATAAATCAAAGTGCCTTAGAAGTGCCTCAGTGAATCTGAATCTGAAATTCGTTCGTGGCATACTAACGCCATCTAGTCTCTTTCAAGTGTACCTACCTAAGTTACTAGTTACCTACAGTTACAGACCTAGAATTTTTTCGTTACTCTCAAAAGATTCACGAAGCGTGGGAGCGAGAGGTACAAATCAAGTACACACTGCCCGAGAGGAAAAGCGATAGTGAATGAAACAATGACGGATGTGTCAATATTTTAGGCTATTATTAGCACATAATTATCACCACAATATGTTTCACGATGAAAAGCATTTTGTGAGGATGTAGGTACCAGAATCCCGATAACAAAGTGCAAAACACTATTTTTGCAGCTTTTACATTATATTTCGTGAGTGAATGTGACGACAAAACATACTAACCCGAACAAATACACGTGCCACAGCAAACCTTCACAAATTTTATGGCATTGTTAATAATCATTATTTATTGCTCATTTTGGAGCGGTATCTGGCTGAAAACACTATTTATTTTGTAGATCGGAAACGCGCCTTCATTATGCGGCATTATGTTGTTATTATTGAGCAATTTTACTCCAACACTTTGAAGGATCTCAGTAAATTAAACGCCTATTATTTTATTTTAAAAAACTATAGGGGCCTATACTTAGGTTCAATATCTAGTATAAACTATAGTTAGCTTGTCGCAAATACTGAAGATCATAATTATAACAACAGTTTTTCACACACACAATTTCATAAATTTCTTTTCAAACTGTCATTGTTGGCCATGTACATCCTAATGTATGGTTACAGCTACTAATGTAGACTTGAGAGTAGCAAAACCATTCTAGGTCTGTGATTCACGTTGTTTTCTATAACATACTTGTTTTCATCCAAATAAATAAAACAATTAAAATCTTAAGTGCCTTACAGGGTACTATAGCACCTTTTTGGGGGGAAGAAAATGCCACGCATTTCCCTGCCAACACGGGGGTGGAGGCAGGGGGTATGTGGGACCCGAACCCACTAAACCCTCCCGTGAGCAGTCCACCGCCGTGGTGGAGCGAGGTGGGGTCGCATTTGCAGTCGATCTATCCTGCTCCGAGATTGTAATACACCTACTTTATAATAGCCAAGGCAATAAAGCAGAGGATAAAAAAAATAATGGGGTTATATGACAAATAAAACACAACATATCCTAAAGTTGAACCAACTATTGCGTGTTTATTGACACCCGTCCGAAAAACATGACATAATTTCAATACAATAAATATCAATAACTTAATTTTTTAACTTCGAAGCATGAACTTAAACTTACGCCCTCGGGCTTATTCTAAAACGAATACAAATAAATACGCCGACTATGTGGCTATTGCTAAATGCGTGGCTGGCAGCCGGCTGGTGCCTCGGCTGGCGACCTCAGTGACCTTGACGAACAATTGGTGACCTGCGACCTGCGACTCACACCTCATCACCTGGCGACTAGCTGACAACCTCCAGAAAACAGTTAACATTCTACCTACCTGTAACGTCATTTACTCTTTATACACTTTATTATCAGAAAAATGGATTAAAATTACTCATTCACACTCGATTTCACTCTATATACGACTCACTCAGACAAGCGGGAGAAGTATGACGCCCTCAACCGGTGACCACCAATCAACATGTAGTGATTAGATCAACTAACAACTATTTGGCAGTAAGTTGATGACGCTATCGGCCAATTGAAGGTCAATTGCGACCTGGGCGACCTGTGACAGCTGGACCGCGGCGGCAACTAACGGTCAGATGACGGTGAGTGGATGGCTAGCTGGTGCCGCGGTGGCCAGCTGGTGGAGCGGCCTCGGTGGCCGACTGGCTGGCTGTGTTTAGTTGCGGTCCACCATCAACTCGAAGTGGACTGAGCCACGCCGCTCGTAGCGGTCGTAGAAGATGTTCTTCGCCCACGCTTTGCACTCGATGTTGATCAGGACACCCGCTGGAAGTTGTGAAGTTGTCTCATTAGTATTTGACTGGCAAGCACTACTACATTTAGGTATACACATGTAATTATAGATGAGAAAACACCTCGTCCCACTGATAGTAGCACTCATTCCCTTGGCAACGTTCATACATTATTTCATACGTTTTTATAGTCATCAGTAATAGTGGAACACTTCCGCAGGCAGTAGTCTCAGTACGGTAGCTGCAATTCTTCACCCTTTAAGGTTTGTTCCAGTTTGCCTCCCTCAGGAGCCATCACACACAAGTAGAACACAAAAAAGAGCTTACTCCTGGGCTTCTCAAAGAGTACAGCAACCAGAGGGCTGAGATAGCCCTCCTTGTTGGTGAAGGGGTAATAGTAGGCGGGGAAGCCTCGCCGAGGGATGTACTGGACTGGACCGATGTTCTCCACGTCAGCAGGGTTCTCACCCTCACAAGACACCCACACCGTATTCGCATCAGGTTTCCCAGACTAAAACATACATGAGAAAGTTTCATTAGACTGCATAAGGGTGGGCTTTATGATCCGTAGTTAAGGTAACCGATGATTATAAATGCTAACAAATGACCATTGTAAACTTTCGAAAAAGGTTTGCGTAAGAACGCTGCAGTACCTGAACGCTGTCTGATTTTCAAATCATGTTTTACTAAATTGCGAACTTGCTTTTATTGCTTATTTTTTTTTTATAATGTAACGCCTCACTATTGGAGTACCAGCGCTTGCCCTATGTTCAGCCAAGCCCAGCCCAGCTTAGCCAATGCCAAAGGCAATGCCAAAGGCAATGCCAAAGGCAATGCCAAAGACAATGCCATTGCTAAAGCCAAAGCCCAAGCCTAAGCCTCAACACAGCTAAATCCCGCCAGCTCTACCTGCCTTCCTTTATACGCCAATCCTGTGTAGGGACACACGTTGTTTACGTTATTGCCGACGCCTCGCGCCCCTTTATATAGGTCGGCGCTGGCATCGGCAATAACGTAAACAACGTGTGTCCCTACACCTGCATGCCGGCTCTATCTGCCATGCCAGCACGAACCATTCCATATACATGACAACTAGTCTATGGTGCCGATGGTGTGTTATCTGTGGTCTATGGTAATGGATATACGGGGGAATATACTGTGGTATCGCCAAAAGAACGGATTGGAATTTGTATGGTCGATTTTATCTTTGTGAAGTTGAAATAAATAATTGTTGTCCTGCAATACATCGGCGTTTATATATTCCCTGCCGTTTTTTTAATAACTAAATTTGCCCGCAATCTCACCTGATGGAAAGTGACGATAAAATTAATTCAGAACTGCAGTTATTGACATGCAGCCAACATTGTAACTTGTAAGTATGACTAGGTATACTTACAACCATCTTGATGTGCTGCTTCAGGTCCTCCGGCATCAGCCCAGGTAGCTCCTCGGTGTTATTGTACGGTTGTGGTTTCCAGTTGAAAATCTGAAATCGGGCAATGTTAGTATTTATAACGTGTTATAGAATCAACCATACTCTTACATCTAGCTAAAACCTAGTACTACAACTAGTTAGTTTCACTAATACTCGCTAACATTTTAACACCGGATGTCAGTCACTTTGCTACTATTATCATACTAGGTGTTAATTTGCGAACCCGCAAAATTTACAGAGGTTCCTGAGGGATCTACTGCACTTATAGAACAAGAATCAATGAAATTAAAAACCTAAAAATTAACTTTATAAAAAAACCATTGTCTAAAATAAAACCGTATGTGTGTATGTGAACTCATTTAATTCAAAAGTTAATTTTTGTGATAATTGCAAAATCATCTTGTCTGAGGCGTTCTTTTCCGCGCCACACACACCCACCCAAAGGCTTCCTACAGGGCTACTTGTGTTTCGTTATAAAAATGATTCATTTAATATTCGGCTACAATTACATTATAAGGTGATTCAGTGTACGTATTACATTGAACCCTACAACTATTAAAAGGATGCAAAACAACATCTTGTACTTAAATCAGGCGTCATATTAACAATCTAACCATTTAGGTGACTCAGAATAGAATAAACTAACCCTAGCACCGGTAGTAGGGAAAATTGTCTCTTCCAAACTGTGTTTTACTCCAATAACTTGTAGTACTTATAGCGAGTAAAACAAGGAGTAGATCATTACAGGGGAAAGACAATTTTGTCTACCGCTCGTGCCCAGTGGTAGAATCTTTGTCAATACCTTGTTGAGCTTGAGGAACACGCAAGGGCCGGCCTCCTCGTAATTGTACTGGTTGGCAGGTGTACAGGGATGGAACTCGTCTACTGGTACGTCACAGACTTGCTTTTCTCCTAGTGGTGCGGTTGAAGGGGAGCAAGGTACGCGGTTCTCCGCGCCAGGGTTCTCTCCGCTGCCGCTTCCCTTTTTACGGTATTCTGAAGGAGGAAACGCAGTATGGGTAAGACATATTTTATATAGTTAGTACTTGTGATGAATTTATTTTGAAAATCACAACCTAACTTTTTAAAGTTTGTTTGTTTAGATCAGTGATTTCATGTAGGGATTTCAGGAGCATACCAAAACAGTCAAAGCTTTTCTTCAAGGTACTATAAGTTCAAGTTTAACTTATAACTTCAAGGTTCAAAAGATACTTACGGTCCAAGAATTCGTCAATGATGCTAGCCCACTTGAGCACGGATCCCTTGTCATTAGCCCTGTAGTAGATCAGGGTACTCTCCACCTTGTCAACGTCAGGCATAGGTCGGAATCCCAGACCTGGAAATCAATCGGTTTAGATTGTTAAGTGGCTTGATCTACAAGTTAACGTTAACGATAAATTATTTCATCAAAATATTTTATGAGGAGTTTTTAGGTATAACTGACCAGGGTTGCTTCCAATGATCGACGCGTCCAGCTGCCACTTGGGCATCTTATTGTCCAACGTCTGGTAGAAAATGGCCAGCATGGCCGCAAAGAAACCCACGAGCACGGCATAGAAAATCACGTAGAACAGGAGGATTTTGGCTGTGGACAAGACAAATAAATAAACATCAATAAATATAAAAATAGCTAAGAAACTATTCTGCTCAGTTAGGGACATTTTATGAAATTCCGTTATTTGTTAATTCTGTAAATTGTCTTCTGGAACTCAGCGCATTTTTAGAAACTTTATAATAAGAATAAGAAATTTTCCAGAATAAGCTACCTACTCTATTTGCTCGGTGCTTCAAAAGCACATTATTATAGGACATTATGCCAATATCAGTTTCAAGCGAAATTGATCGCTAATTGTCCACAAGTGGCAACAATGGGAGCTTCCTTCAAACTTGCAGAACACTGACCTTAATGCGCTACTAAACACTTCTTACCTATACCTACTTATTTCATAACTAATAGCTTTTGGCTTTTGATTTCAATTTCTCGATTCCTGAAATATATTTTATGAGACATACATACCCAGAAGGTTACATATTCAAGATGTGACTATGTCTGCCTGTACATAAATGTCAAGAACATTTAGTACACTATAGGGTATGTTCTATGGCCTAGATGCACCAAGTAAGTACACCTACTACTTATAATTATGATCTAAACACTAGTGTGGACATCTTAAGAATGTCACGTAACAATTGGCGCGACAATTAGTGCAGCGGCGAGAATTGAGACACTTATCGTTATGGTGTTTTGCTTCAGATTCAGGCCACGACCTTGTACGGTAGCGCCTGAACTCTAAGCTTATTGTCCGATATCACCTTCATCATCATTAGCTGGAAGACGCCCGCTAATGAACCTGTGCCTGCCTCATAAAGCGCTACTTTTTGACCGGCTACTGCCTCTTCCATCTCACGGCTCCCCGTGGTTCTGACCAAATTGCTAAAAGCCAGACGTGACGGAAATTTACACGACATTCCCAGGCAACTTTTTTATTTAAATGAAGGACGTGACGCGTTAGTCGTTCACCTGATGTTGAGTGTCATGGCCGCCCATCGCAGTTGCAGTGCCACTCGAAACTTAAAAGCTTCCCGTGCTACTTGCACTGCGCATGTCATCCTGATCCAGTGCGATCAGTCTTATGTACTCATTAATTTTACTAGATACAGTGCCTTTCCAACCTAAACACAGCAGTGCTTGCACACTACTGCTTGGCAGCAGAATAACTGGCATTGGTGGTGCTGGTTGGTTAGTAGCCTACGTAGAGGAACTCTGAAGACGCTGATTCAAAAATTGCATCGTCAAAAGCTTGCTATTAAAACGCAGCTATAACTGAAAACTGAGCATCAGTGGTGGCTCGGGGTTTCCTTGCGAGATAAGATCCAAAATGAGGAGATCCACAAGAGAACTAAAGTCACCAATATAGCTTTGAGAATTAGCAAGTTGAAGTGGCAGTGAGCGGGCCACATCGCTCGTAGAACTGGCAACCGATGGGGAGAAAGGTTCTCGAGAGGCGACTACGAACCGGAAGACGCAGCGTAGACCAGTCCCCCACTAGGTGGACGGACGACCTGGTCGGAACCGCGGGGAGCCAATGGATGCAGGAGGCAAGCAGCTGCTCAAAGTGGCGCTCTTTGGGGGAGGCCTATGTTCAGCAGTGGACGTCTTCAGGCTGATGATGATGAGCACCAGTTACGCCTCGAATGAAGCCATTATAAACCCCATAACGTCATTATGGATCATTCACCCTGCATATACCCGGAATTTTAGACCAATTTATCGGAACCCGTATTACACATTGATGTACCTAAAAACCTTCCTTGTCAATACCACCGGCGCCATGTTGGTGCATGCAGTATTGCATAATTGAACGCCCTAGGTGCCCTAGGTCATGGAGACTGCGCGGTGGTGTCTACGCAACGCATGCGTTGTGACGGAAGCAACGACCTTTGATACTACAGTACTAGGTCTTTAGCTGAATACTGGTTAGATAACCAAGGTAACCTTAGTAGTAGGTAGTGATTCATAAGTATGTTAGTATAATTATACTTACTAATGGTGATTTTTTGATATTTGACTCGATTATACATCCCATCCCATCACCATCTGTTCCCATGGGTGCCGTAAGAGCTGGCTAAGAGAGTATTGAGGGAATGGGCAGCAGCATTCAGTAGTAAACGTTTTCCGACTCATGCAGTGATACATTTACTTGCATACTTAGGTTCTTAAGAGCAAATGGCTATGGAAAACATATATCCTCCGATAGACCTTGAGGCAGGGCACCAGAGGGGCTTATTGGTTTCTCTTAGGGTGGGTTTTTTTGATCTGCATTTAAAGTAAGTAATGGTTAAAATCTTACAAATTTTGCCTTAGACTTAAAATCTCTTACAAATATTGGTTAGAATTTTTTGGAGTTTTTAACGATTGGTTACCTTAACTATTGGTGAAAAAACCCACCCTAAGTCCGGCTGTTGTAAAGAACTGGTTTGAATATTTCTTCTTGGTAAAAAGGTACTACATACATAATGTAGTTCTTCGATCAATAGAATGTAAGTAATAAATAGGTAGCCAATAGTTTCTAGCTCTAATGTAGACTCATTCTGCTTTATTGAAATCACGGCGACTGATGAAACCAATTAACCAACACAATGCAATGCAAAGAAGACTTGGGAAAGGTGTAAAAAAAACTTTACATAAAAACCTCAGAGTAATTACTGTACAGAAAAAGACTGAAAAGATAATAAGAGATAGGTGCCTAAGTACATTCTTGTAATTTTTAGCTTTAAATGTGGTCATATGGTATACCGAGCAGTCGGTGGTGTCGGTATAGCGAGCTATGTAGAGAGCTGTGCTCCTTGGAACTAAGATCCTAAATGAGGAGATCCGCAAGAGAACTAAATTCACCGATATAGCTTTGAGAATTACCATCAGGTGGGCAGTCAGCTAGTTTGTCCGTGTTATAAAAAAAAATTGCCTACTTTGCTATAAACTCTCAAAGATAGGTACTACATGTTAATACTTCAGTCTATTTATTTATAGACCAGTACTTAAACTTTATTTCGGTGCCATTGTTTCACACCAGTCTTACCATTAGGCTTCATAATTAATATTGACAGACATGTCGTCATGTTGTGATGTAGCGTTATTAATTTGGCAACACAGTCTCGTAGTATGTCTATAGGTGTATGCTTCAAACTGGAAAATACTTTATCTATATAATATCATGGAACAAGGAGGAGAGGAATGCCAATACACCAAGAAAACAGCGTAGATCAGAAATATGCCTAAAACTAGATGGCGTTGTAAAATTAGCGGGTTATAAGTTGAGCGCAGATCAGATATATGACAAAAAACCGTTTTAAACCTAGCCCGCCGTAGCCAAGGAAGTATAAAAACCACTGAGGGTTAATCTTCAAATTACCACCTAGGACATAATAATACTTCTGATGATTATGTCTTCCACGTAAATCCTTGACGTGTTCCAAATAGGATTTGGAAGCATCTTCGGGTATTTCCGTAAACTGTCGGCCGTCCTTGGATCGATCGACCGAAGGACGCGGCGCGCGCAGCCACTGGCGCGCGAAACCGCCTTCCATTTTTAAATTTTATATTAAAATACCGTCATATTTCCATATTTTATAAATATTGCTTCTAAATCAGAATCTATGAAAGTTAGCATTCTAGAAGTATTCCGGAGCCACCTAAAAGAGATATCCTGAACGTATCTGCTATTACATTACTTCATGACGTTTGACCCATTTGAACATTGAAATAAATAATTTCACCCAAAAAAAGCATTGGTGCTAAAACTAATATATAACGGATAATAACGAATGACGGGATAAATGTTTCGCTGTATATAGATATAATATACCTACACTGTTGATAATTAATTGAGTTCAGTTAATTTGATAATGGCACGTTGATGGACTGTTCAAGTGTTCATAACTATAATGATCCACATAAAATAATTATGTATCATTGAAGAATTAGAGATAAGAGTCTATTATAGTAGTTCAGTGACTTAAAATAAACCCTTTAATATATTCAGTCCTGAAGTTACGTAACGTGTTGCATTGCAGGAACGCTAATGTTTCCCTGAACATATTTTAAGGAGAATCAACAAAACACCAAAACGAAATTTATCCCACCGGAAGTAGGAAAATCCAAATCGATTTTTCCCTCCAAAAGAGGCTTAGCCTTTGTTCTGCGGAAATTAAGCAAATGTACTTACCCCAACTGCCCCCTGTGCGACCCAGGAACTGGCCGGTCTCGGAGTTCCATAGGAAGATCCTGAAGGACTCCCATGCCCCTAGATCCGGTGGTGGGGCGTAGTACTGCTCAGCAACCTTGTTCTTGTCCGCCATTGTCGAGCGCCGAACCGGACTGCGGCTGAGAATCGATTGTCGGCGCGTTCGCCCCGATTATACCCCGCACTCCACCGCCTGCTACACCCCTGCAACCCCTATTCCTTACGTAACGATTACGCAACGCGGCGCGCGCACGTTTCAAACCTACTGTCCATCGACTAAAATTTCAAGACCCCAGCTCTTGCACGGAAAACCCTTCAAGGCGAGCTTTTTGCATTGCTGTAGCAAGGCAGGGTATCTCTATATAAAACGGCCGGAAAATAGGGTTGCAAAAATACTCATTGCTAAGCTAAACGCAGTCATATTTTCGCTACGTAAGGTGTTACATTTCTTCGGAGTTTGCTCAAGTGTAGAAGTACCTAGTTTTTAAGCGGGTTGTTGGACTACTGGCTATGAAAATTGATTTCATGTCCTTGTCTGCGCAATCTAGACTTGCGTAGAAATTAATTGCCTATAATATGTCGTTTATTACTAGATATTTGTTTTTATTTACGCATCATCAATGGATAATAACCGTACTAAAAATATGTTATTTTAGTATTAAAATTCTCAGGAGTGTGTTTCATTTCATTGACACACTATTCGTGAGTAACAGTCGGATACATATTTATTTAAAAATATGTTTTAGATTTGAGTTTTTTGGTAGACTCAAATCTAGAAACGTTTTTTCGGTACTAAGTAATTTTACTTAGGTGTAGATAAGTCTATTATAGCTATAGTCCGTGTTGCTATGCCAGTATTATCGCAGTATTGATTGTAGGTACTTAGGTACCCAAATAGCCATAGGTACAGGTAGGTATAAATCCACCTCTGCGGTGTAGTGACTGAGCAGGTCGGCTCATAACCCAGAGGCGGTGAGAAAAAGCGCAAATACTTGTTTTGGGTCTGAGTATTGTGTTCTGGGAACATGGTCCTCGTAGTTTCTGGGTCCCTTGATACAGGGAATCCTAGTTAGGGTCCATGATGTATGTGATCGTTGGGCGTTATTTATTTTACTTTAACTTGTTCCAGCAGCATTTTAGTTACGTCAGAGTAGGTACATTAATTCCTTGATTACTACCTCATGTCGGTCCATCAGAATACGTCGAAAAAATTATTGGCAAATATGAATGTTTATTTTATTTCAAATTTTTCAATGCCGTGTTATAGACAATTCCGAATTGTGGAGCAAGAAAATGTCAAATAGAAAATGTCTCATGAAATAATTATATCAAGAAGAAAACGTCGAATTTAAAATATGAGGATAAAAAAAGCGGCAATGATTTTTTTTTTAATTGAAAGTTTACAAAACTGGGAATATGCTACTTATGGTACTTAAAAAACTAACCTTAACTACTAAAATCATGCGGTGAACATATTCCCTTCTAGATGTAAACCTAACTTGCGTTTATAGCTAAGAAATGACGCTATCTCTAGCTGCTAGAGTGCTAAACACGACTAATAAAATTAATTTCTAACATACAAACACTATATATATATATAACTTAAGTAATGACAAGTATAAAGTATAAATTGTGACAAATGCAATTAAATTAATAACCGAGATGGAGGACTTGTGGTAATACCAATTATTACAAGTTACATGATAGTATCTCAGTAATACGTCGTCTAACTGATGTTAGCGAACTATCATCAAAAATGTCAAAATTATACTTTACTCTATCATATGAGTCACACATTCGGTAAAGTGAAGAGTGCTTTAACATATTAGTTTTGCAAATGGGAAGAGCAAATACGTGCTTATTAGACAAGAGGCGATTACCTGGACGAGGTACTCGGAATGATGTTGAAAGGAAAAGTTAACCTTCTGCAAGTCAACATTTTGTTTTTTACTGAGCATACAAACATACAAACTATTGCCTAAACTGCTTTGGGATCGCAACCCACGCCAAACGTTTTCCACCGACTTACACTTGGCTGGTTTTATTTTAATAATGTCTCTAAAGCTATTTACATGATTATTACGAATTTTGTGTCAATTTCTAAGGTCTAACTTGTTACATTGTGCAGTACCAGTGTATGGGCTTGTATTTCAGGAGTTTATTTTGTATTGTATAAAGTCATAATATTTTCTTACACACTTTAATAAAAAATAAAAAAAACCATTTGATAGGTATATGTTTATTAATAATATTAGAATAAATAGGAAAACTAACTTGAACTAAGTACTTAAAATAAACACAATAGATTTAAAAGAGATCGTAATAAGGACTGACGCCTGACAAAATTGTTCACGCAAATTGCGGTACGTTAATTGCTATGATAAAATGTCAGGCTCTCAAACTCCGTTGCTATTAATTACGCTGCAGGCTTTTTGGCATCTGCCTTTTTTCAATTTTGTCGGGCTTCGCTGGTACATCACTCAGGACCTGTGTTTCTGTCGGCTTTGTCCACGCTTGGCATATGCAGGTTGGGCCAGGACTACCAGATTGATGGCTGCTGGACCCTTGTAATCCTCCAGATTGTAATCCACCAAAGCTCCCAGCTTGTGACTCACTACTACCATGACTTTGACCTGTTTGGCTGCCTGACTGCTGACTGCTACCCTGATAATACCCTGACTGCTGGTTCTGGCCTAAAGACTGAGACGAGAACTGGCCGCTTTGCTGGTTGTATTGGCCGTTTAGATTTCCTTGAAATTGTCCTGTCTGAGCATTTTGGTAGTTGCCATTGTTGCCAATAACTTGGCTATTTTGGTTCTGAAAATTCCCATTGTTGCCACTAACTTGACTGTTTTGGTTTTGATAGCTGCCAGTGTTGCCACTAAGTTGGCCGTTTTGGTTTTGATAACTACCAGTGTTGCCACCTCCAGCTTGTCCCATGTTTTGACCTTGATATAGACCACCATTAGACTGTCCCACATTTTGGTTTTGATAGCTTCCACCACTAGACTGTCCGTACTGTCCTGTTCCTTGATAGCTACCAGATCCATACTGCCCTGATTGGTACTGACCGTTTTGGTTTAGCCCTTGAGACTGACTCTGTCCCGGGAAGTTGCCTTGTTGGTTTTGATTTTGGAACTGTCCGTTGTTTTGGTAGTTTTGATACTGACCCTGATTTTGCGATGGGCTCAAGCCTTGCTGTGGTTGGTAGGGTCCAGGGTTTATAGGGTATGACCCTCCGGATGTCATGAGTGCTGAACCTGAGTTTATCGGAAAAGGGGGAGCAATTGGAGTTGTTTGATAGTTTCCTCCGGACCCATATTGACCCTGAACTTGGAACTGTGCCTGACTTTGAAAACCTGGACCCTGGTTAGCAGGGCCCGTCCATGGCTGCTGAGGCTGGTTCCCTTGTAAATTTCCCTGTGGGTTTCCCTGCTGGCTGAAAGTTGTCTGCGTGTGCAGACTCTGCTGGAAGGAAGCCTGCTGTGATGGCTTGTTCTTGTGACTCTGCACGATGTCGATGACGCCTCCGATGATCTTTTCCGGTATGTGGAACACCTTGTGAGTGTCGAGCGCATTGAGAGAAAGCGCTTGAAGTAAGATTGCCGCGATGAACAACTGAAAGTAAAATTGTTTGATAAGTTTTACATTCACAACTACTTTGATAAAGTTTATCAAATATATTATACTCGTAATTCGTATCCCCTTTCTCTTGAAGTTTTTTTCTTGACAAACGTAGGTGAAATTACATTAATTGTGTTTCAAATATCTATTAGAATTCACAATTCTTTGTGTATTGCCTGTAACAAATTTATTACAAAAAAATAGGAAATAGAGTAAATCATTTCTGGTTTTAATAAATAAGGACTCACAAATACGGAGGATCTCCGGAGTCCTTCCATGGTTCCCTGGCGAAGCTCCACGAATGATGCCCGATTGGATTCAAGGACACATTTATATACCGCGTCGAAACAGACCACACTGCTGCCGATTTGGCACCTGTTTAGGGTTGTCAAAGCAAAACTAGGGATTTAAAAAAAAAAATGTTTATTTTGCATTTCTTCACTTAGGTATACAATATAATATCATTGCAACATCTGATATGAATTGGCTTACTTAAACATATTATTCATGCATATTATTTTTATCTTTATTAATTCATTTTATGATACCAATTTACAACCACGCGTAAACGCGTTGACTCGTTTTAAATAGCAATATGTCATTATGACGTCAATTTATAACGGGCTGTCATCCTTTAGGAATAAATAATATCCTTTAGAAAAGGAGTTAAACCAACTTTTATCGCCTTCATTTTATACTAAGATACACTTGGATATCATTTTTATGTTATTTTGATATGATAACCAAACTAGTAAAACTAAATCGTTTTATAAACTATGAAGATTACCATAAAAAAAACAGCCAAATTGAAAAACTCCGTCATTTTTGAAGTCAGTTCCAACTAGCTGACAGGATAAGAGGTTACCGCTGTCCAGAGGTGATCTGAAAGTCTACTGAACCTCCTTAGAATATTCCGCAACTACACTAGAACTATATTAGAAGTTGTTTTAATACGTACTTTGACCAGAAGCATAATAATCATATTGTTATGTAACATAATCGATAAGGCTACAAATAGGCCAAGTTCCAGACAGAACCATTAAGGTAATCTACAAGACATACCTACTACTGTCTTTGGTCGGTTATAACAGGAATTTTATATCGTGCAGTCACGAACCGGTTGAACTAACGAAAGTAGTGACGTAGAGGTACACACAAAACTGAATTACTACTTCTAATAGCTTCACAAGCTTATAAATATGTACTATGTAACAAGATTGAAAAAAAAAACTTTTATTAAATACATTTTCAGTAGTTTTTTTACATTATCTTATTTTGAATTATGAACATGATGACAGTCTAATATCTCCGGAGTTTTATATTACATCGACAGAATATTGTTACCAAAATAAAGTTCATCATTTTTCTAAATTACTTACTACAAATTATTTCATAATTTATATTAATTCTCATATTTATATATCAATAAATAAATCTAGATATATTTACACATAATTACGTAATTGAATTTAAAACAATTTTTTTTGATGGATTTTCTAAAAAGTTGTGACCCTGTAACCACGCATCATCAATCGCAAGTAACCGAAGACGCAGTGCGTGAATTTATCTCACCCCTTGTTGAAGTACCGCTATAATATTGATGGTAGAGTTGCGACGACTCGATGCAAATGTCGATACTAACCAATTACATTTAAACTGTGTTGAAATTATGTTATTTAAGATGTACAAACATTTTGTGCGCAATTTTTAGTTATATCATTTAACTCTATGCTTTTATAAGTAGCTAACAGTATCGAAAGACGAATACAATATCTATTTATCCTTTTTTTTCAAAGTTATCATTATTTTATTGAAAATTACGGTATGGGTTTTCATTTTTAATTAAGTTGATATTCTTTTTTTATTATGCTAACATACATGTAATTATTAGGATTATGAGATTTTTGAGTATTATCCATGTGCCATTAATCGTTTCAAATGAAGAACTCTACCTACCACTTCTATGGAAAATAAAATAAAGGATATATGGGATATATGCTCTACATTACTTATAATATACAAAAGGATTACAATATTTCTGAAAAAATATATCTATATCGACAGCGGAAAATACAGTCCATCTCTAACCGTCTGATCAATATGATTGACGCTGCGCCCGCGCACGTTTTTTTGTCGATTTCTGACAAATTATCAACCGGCCATCGGTCAACGAGGCAAATCACTGCCGAAAAATGGCGATCCACGATTTATAATGTTGACCCCTTTTGATGCGCCTTCCGAGTATTATGACTGAACATAATTTGTGTGTTAATAAGGAAGTTGCAATTCAAAGGAGTACTTCATCTTCATACAGGTACCTACATGTTATGACGGGAAGGACCTGAAATAAGTAATAATGTAATCTGTATTAAATAAATAGTTGAAAAAAAAAAAGTATTAAGTATTGTAATAGTTGAAATAGTTGAATGAATATTTCTCAACTAGAGGTTGAGGTTGATGAGTTTACTTGGGTTTACCTGCCATTTTCCTGTTTTCCTGCAGGAACTGTTAATTTTCCAGGATACAAACTAGGTACCCTATGTTAATCTTGGTATATAAAGAATCTGTGCCAAACATCGATATCAGCTGTTTTAGCCGGGAAAGCCAAAAAAAACAAATACAACAATAACAGTACAGACAATCAGACAGTTTTTGATTAGGAATTTCTAAATAAGTCCTCTAGGTATATCCAAGATTAGAGAAAAAAACAATGTTTAATGACTGTGATAATTATAGGTCCAAACTTATTTATTTATCCAATACCTACAGGGCATGTTAGGCAAAAATTCATTAGAATCGTGTAGATTAAACGACCAGGGGGCGTACCGTGAGCTCTTAGCGCGATTCAAAACTGAGCCTATATTGGATCGCTTTTGTTTTTTTTGTATGGGGATTTCGACAAGCGATCCTGTATAGGCTCAGTTTTGAATCGCGCTAAGAGCTCACGGTACGCCCCCAGCTAGGGATAATATTCCGAGTCATACATGGGATATTGGACAGGCCATCTTTGGTCGCAGAAGCAACTCGCCTCTGCGTCCCTGAGCAGCGAGCAAGATTCCGCATAGGACGCGTTCCACTTTTTTCACCAACTCCAGCACGAACTGTGGCGCGCCAAGAGTCCCCCATTTACCGCGCACTATGGTAACTCTGTATCCAGGGTGGACATATTTACAGACACCCTTGGTAAATTATCAAAGTTCAGCATGCTCTACTCTGAGCAATACACTTATAATGTTTACATCTTTTTTTCTCTTTTTATATTGTTGTATTATATTGTGTTTTTATTCATAGTTTTTAGCTCATAAGAATGCAACGATTTGTTATGTTTCATTTTTTATAAATAAATTGAGTTTGAATTTATTTAGAATATTATCTTGAATTGTTATATCTTTTTATTAAGAGTCGTTTCTTTCGGGAAACGTGTTACAGTTAC
The DNA here is from genome assembly GCA_910589525.2 of Ennomos quercinarius. Classification (NCBI taxonomy): domain Eukaryota; kingdom Metazoa; phylum Arthropoda; class Insecta; order Lepidoptera; family Geometridae; genus Ennomos; species Ennomos quercinarius. Next base: position 1,388,290 of record OU342491.1, read on the forward strand.
TCTTTTTTTCAGCGCTCTATCGTCCTTTTCATGGTAAAAATCACCACAAAACCGTTATAGAAACTCCAAAACTATCATATTTACGCCCCTTGGGCGATTCTGAGCCTAAAATATTTTTTGAAATAAGAAAGTATGAAAAAAACTGGGGAAAAAGCAGCAAAACCCATTTTCTCAAACATGCTTGGAAATGTCAGTATTATTTTGACAACCTTCTTCGGCATAAAACGAAATTGCTGTACTCGCGAGCAGCGGCCGGCAAAAGTTGTATGAAAATCCAAATCTGTCGTGGTTTAGCAACCAAATAAATAACATACAAAACTCATATCTGTCGTGTAATTTAAAAATGGAACGATCTTTTACTCCGAAACATGGGAACCAAGGAGGTAACTTATCAAAGGTTTTATTTTGTCGAACTGGCTTGCAAATAGAAAGCTGTTTATAGGAAAAAATGTAACACTTTACGGTGGGAAAAATTATTTTCAACTAAAACATTCTTTGTGTTAATTTCCGCGCATTATCTGAGAAAAGTACTATACAAGCCTTGGCCACAACTAGGCATTGATGGACTTACGTATGAGTGCCTCGGCTTCGCCTCGGCCCATATTTACAGGTACGTCCATCAATTCCTCTGTTGCTGGCCGCTGCAGTAATGTACTAGTAACTCCGGGCTCGAGAGAGTGCTCGTTATTTCTACTGGTAGGTAGATCATTGGCAATGACGCCGGGACTGGTATCGTCATTTTTCACAGCATAAGTAGCCTAATGTAGCAGATTTTAAGGTTCCGTAGCCTAAATAAAACCGGCCAAGTGCGAGTCTGACTTGCGCTCCGTCATTATCTATCCCTGCCATCTAGTGTTGCTATAGCAGCACTATTTAAAGCAGTGCCATCTATGACTCAAGTGGTAAACATTTAAATATTTATTTTACCATCCCTGCCATCTAGTGTTGAGTAGCAGTAGGTACTATTTAAAGCAGCGCCATCTATAAAAAGTCACGTTTGTTGTATGGGAGCCCCATTAAATATTTATTTTATTCTGTTTTTTTAGTATTTGTTATTATAGCGGCAAAAGAAATAGGTCTGTGAAAATTTCACTGTCTAACTTTCACGGTTCATGAGATATAGCCAGGTGACAGACAGACAGACAGCGGAGCCTTAGTAGTAGGGTCCGTTTTACCCTTTGGGTACGGAACCCTAAAAAGTAGCCCAAATGCGTGTAAAGGTAATTTTGAATATGTTTTATAAAGATATCTGGAGAACGTTTTTATATTTGCATTTTAATATAAAATACAAGTTCTCCAAACCGTAGAGTGAAACGTAATGGCCGCTGTGAAGTCGGCGCGAAGCGCTGCGCAGTAACAAAAATGAGACGTGCGTGGGCAAAGGTAAGCGGTGCGCGCAGCGTGCAGCACACTTCACAGCCGCCATTACATTTAAATCGCACTCTACGGCCTAAATTTAGTAAACATTGGCCGTCCGTGAAATCTCAATAGTTTAAAACAAGAATGCATATTGATGCATTCTTGTTTTAAACTGTTGAGATTTCCACTCAAATTATTTTTGGTATAGCTTTAGTCAACTACTTATATATATAGAAAAAATAGTGAAGTGAAATATAGCTAAGTCATCACCATCATCAGCATCAGCCTGAGGACGTCCATAGCTGAACATAGGTCTCCCCAAAGAGCGCTACTTTGAGCGGCTGCTTGCTTCGTGCATCCATCGGCTCCCCGCGGTTCTGACCAGGTTCGGTCGGTTCGGTCCACCTAGTGGGGAGCCGGCCTACGCTGCGTCTTCCGGTTCGTGGTCGCCACTCGAGAACTTTTATTTCCCATCGGTTGTCAGTTCTACGAGCGATGTGGCGTGTTGAAATAACTTGTAGTAGTTTAGAAAAATAACGAACTTTATTTTGGTAACAATATTTTGTCGATGTAATATAAAACTCCCGAGATATTAGATCTTTTGTCGAAGCCCTTTTTAATAAAAATCAAATTTTATTTAATATATTTTTTAATTACTTGAAAGGTAAAAATCAAAAGTCTGTTCTGTCATTATGGAAGTGCGGGGTGTAATTAGTGTAGTATGATTTAGTTTGGAGACTTACGTTACACAGAATTTCCAAATTATAGCTCTGAAATCGGATCTCTGTGTGTTTATGCCAAAACGAACACCAGGAGAATGATGATTACTAATTAAATAGGGTAAATTGCCTAAAATTCGCTCTGTCATTAGTCATTATCGAAAAAGATAAAATGAAGGGTATTCTTCTATCTTCTATTATATAAAAGGCTTTGTCCTGACTGACTGACAGACAACGCACAGCCCAAACTGCTGGACGTATAGACTTGAAATTTGGAAGGTAGCTTTCTTTTATAACGTGAGCGCGTGCTAAGAAAGGATTTTTGAAAATTCAACCCCTAAGTGGGCGAAAGGGGTAAAAAACGTTTGTATGAAAAACCTACATTTCATGACGTATCGTTTTGAAACTTAACACATACAAATACAAACAAGTATAAAAATAAAAGAAATGGTACTTTTTAGTTTTTCGAAATTCAACACTTAAAAAGGTTAAAAAATTATTGAAGTTTGTATGAAAATTTAAAAAAAATAACCATATCATACTGAAATTTGGAATGTGTAAAGAACATACAAAATAAATAGATACGGGTCTCGGGAACTTTTGAATTTCATCCCTTAAGAGGGTAAAAATACACGAAAAGGTCCCGTCGTAAGACGTTCGCACAGGTAAAACTGCTAATGCTATAATCTTCAAATTCGAAGATACATTGATTCTATGACGTAGGGTTGTATTACGAAAGAGTTTTTGAAAATACAACCCCAAATGGGATGAACGGGTTAAATGTATTTGTATGATAAACTTACGTTTCGTACGCTTCGAAACTTGGCATATAGGTAGGTACAAACAAGTATAAAATAAATGAAATGCTATTTTATAGTTTTTTTTTAATTAAAGCTTTAAAGGGGTTAAATAAGTAGTTAAAGTTTGTGTGTTAAATAAATAAAAAATATGATAGTAAGTATTCCATCGGGAAAGATGGCGGAAGATTTTAGTTCAAAGTTCTTTATATGAGGTTCGGGGTATGAAGATTTTTAAACGGCTCCCAAAATAGGAAGCTTTAGTTAATTTTATCCTGAAAAAATAAACGGTTTCTGAGGAATAGTCCACGCGGGCGAAGCCGCGGGCAGAAGCTAGTTTTTCATAAATGGCTAAGTAAAGACATTAAAGCTATGCATCAAATATTGACGACGAAAACCTTGCAACTACGCATAGTTTTGTAAAAGCAGCCTTAATCTGCCAATTGGTAAACAAGTAATGTTAGGAGTTTTGGCGGGAACGCGGAAAAGTCCACGTCGGTGCATTGTATTATTTTACAAAAGTTATGCTTTTTCCAGTGTTAATGTTTAAAATTGGTGGTGTTATACGCATTAAGTGCTGAATTACGAGCATGAGTGTGGGCAAGTGATATAATGTAGTGAAACGTGGTTTTTCGTGTTGCTTCCAAAATTCCATAGAAGCCTCTAGTAAAGTTGCCACCACTTTACTAGGGCATGCCTTAGACTGGATTATGACTTAGACTAGACTATGACTACACTGACTGTGACTATGACTTGACTTTAAGTGAAAATTTTCATAATACGATGAAAAATTACAAAACTTGACACTGGCTAAATACACTATGTGTGGAGCCAAAATAAAAGAAAAAAATAAGTAATCTTCTATACATATAATAAAACTGTAGAGATAAAAAAATCTGTAATTGCAAGATATCAAGAAAAAAATGACACAGGTTGGCTTAAAATTAGCCGCTGATCACGTTAAGCCACTTTTTATACACTTTGTCTGTTTGTTTGTTTGTTTGTTTGTTTGTTTGTTATGACTGAACTCCTAAAATACTGAATGGATTTTCATGCGGTTTTCACTAATATGCTTAGAAATAACCGGCGCTTAACATAGGATATATTAAAATTGATATATCGTTAAAAAAAATTGATGACAATTATTGAGATTTCATTACGAAATGAATCGGAGTTTTAAACAACATGGCCGATTGATTTTTTTAATTGTTTTCAAACTGTAAGGCACCTGTAAAGCTTATGTAATGTCATCTGTCACATGTCAAAAAACAATTTTAGTGATGTGTAGGCCAATATTCGGTTCGATAATTAACGATTATTTTAGATACATAATACCGATTAACGATTATTTTTAGACACATATCATATAATCATGACATCTACCTTAGGTAGACCTACCTACCTTAGAGTGCGTGGTAAATAATATATTATTCCCATTGTTGAAATTAGAGGAAACACAAGTACACGTGGGTGGGGTATAAAACGTAGGTGTCGATTTAGATGATAAGAATTTATTGAGGAAATCAAACCCTTGACGTATTGTCATCAGAATTGTGTATCAAGTATCGTCAAGATTCGCTGAAAACTATGACCTGTACGCGAGTCGTACATCCAATTCCGGACAGACGAAAGCAAAAGTTGCGAGTTGAAACCAGACTAGCAATGGATGAGTGCTTATTTGTGGAAATTCGATCTCACGGTATCTTTTTTTATTTCAAACTATCGATTTTTCTTTTAAAAACCGATTTTTCAGGTAATTTTTGCCGAATATTTTTATTACGGTTGGCAACACCGTATTTTGTGCCCACGCTATTTAGCAATAAAAGTAATCCAAACGATTTATCATTTTGTTTTCGATTATTCTTCGATTGTAGTTATCGTTGATGTCCCGCCCCTATGGTCAAGTGTCATTATTCAACAGTAGAACGTAATTTTGCAAGCAACGAATTTAATATTTTATTTATATCTTTTTTATTGAAAAGTGAGTTAAAAGCGAATTAATTGCCTTCATTCCATTTCTTGTATATTTGACTGCTTAGTTATTCAGTTAAATTTTAACTTGTCTGTGGAACATTGTCCCTTACAAATACGGTGTGGTTTATAATATCAAAGAGTTCATTGACTATTTTGCAATATGGCCACGGAACTCGTAACCTTGCTCGTGGCCTTGGATAATAACGATCTTGAGGCGATGTTTGAAGCGTTGATGCCTGCAAGTGATGCGGAATGGAAGAATTGTAACGCGATTCGAGAAGCCGTGCGCTATCCTAAATTTGATGCGAAGCAAATAATTGCACAATTCTTTAAGAAGACGCAGGAGAATCCCATTAGTAAGGGGGATAAACCAATCATATCGTATGAAGGAGTGATGCTCTACGAGAAGAACGATGCGAAGACTGACTTGTGGTTCTTTCTGAATGTGTTTTTGGAGAGGGGCAATAATATCTCTAAGGCCATTCTCAGGTGTGATGCAAGAACTGGATCAGTACTGAGAAGAAAGGCTAGTGCATATGGCATGAAGACTGGGAAGAATAAATCTATCCTTGGGCCTCGTGATTTGACCCTGGCTAGACTAGCTCAAGCGTTCTCGGTCTTCACTGCAACCATCATCGTCAGGAAGAAGATGCCTGGAAAGTTGGTCTCAAAGCTTTTTGGACCGCTGAGAATTCTAATACTGCAGCACACCGTGCTCCCTGGACTAATTCCAGCTTCTGCGAATTACACTGAGGACCTGAGACTAGTGGCGGTGATATTGAACATGGAAATGTCCATTCTCTTGGCGGATCAAAAAAAGCAACTCAAAATGGCCGTCAAGACCATATATGAGTTGATTGAGTCATCTGGACAGTTTGTGGATGCCATGAAAGACAATATGGTGTCCGATGCTTTGAAGACCAGGATCTTGGTGGAGGCTGGAGTTGCCACCATGTCAAGTGGAACCATTGTGCTGTCAGATGAAATGAAGCCCCTGGTGTTAATGGCCAATCTGATATCTTCATGGGGAAGTCAGAGCTATCAAGCAGTGGTGAAGGCTATGGCTCAACACAGGGCTGATGCAGAGAAGAGGGATGTTACTGCAGAAGGGAAGACTGCCCCGAACATCTAAGAGAAGGGAAGAAAGTCAAGGCGGCACTCTTTCCTCCTCCTCTCCTAAGAGGTCCCCGTCGCCACTGCCTCGACCCTCCTAAAATCTCAATCACATCCTCGTCGCCACGTGTAAAGTATGCGAGCCTACGGGGTGCGAGGAGAAGACCGTTAAACCAGCTGGCTCGATGCGCATTGGTTTATTGAACTAGCAACAAGTGCAAGCGCAGGCGCAGCCGCGCGTATACATATACTATAGACACCTATATTTATATTATACAAATATGCATACATAACCTTTTAACCCTTGTATTTTGTTTCTGCTGCACCTATCAATTCTTGTAATACCATGTCTTGTTCTTGCACCTAAGGTTTGTATTACTATGTGATATTGTGTCTCTGAAATAAATTAATTTCATTCCATATTATTTTCTTTTTCATTTTCATTTTGTCTGTCGATATGTCTGTCTGTCTGTTTGTATCTTGGCTGAGCATCAAGCCAAAACTAATAGATGGATTCAAATGAAACTTGCCATGATTTGAGTTCATATTACGAGTTTGGCATTATAACACTTTTAATCCTGAAATCCAGCATGGTTCCCTCGAGAGAGAGGATGAAAGTAAAAATCATGTAACTACTTAGTTGTAATTTATTAAGGCGTAATCCGAATTCATTCATTCTTTTTTTGTTAGAAAGGAAATACTTTAAATATTGTCCCGTAAATATTTCAAGGTCATCAGTTTTATAGTTCAGAAATTACAGACATTCAACCAACTAGGTCAAAAGCCACTCCTATCCTTTACTATGGGAAAAAGAGAGGGAAGAAAGGAAAAGATAAGGAAAAAGGATGAATGGATAAAGGTGAAAGGGGGCAGCTGCAGGTGGTTTCACTTTCCATAGGGTCCACTCTTCCAGTACGTAGCCTTCTCGATCCTCTTATCCCGGCAACGGCCCAAGCCGAGGCTCGCACCCCAGGGGTGCCCTTGTGCTAGTTGCTCCCACTTTTGACGGTTGGGCGCCTTAAGCGCCTGCCCTCCCGCCCGGTGACGCTGTAAAGATCGGTAAAGACCAACAGAATTAGCCTGTTCAAAAAAAAAAAGTGCAGGTGGTTTCCTTTAGACTGAGATAAGGCATAAAACTAATAAACCCGTGCGAAGCCGGGGCGGGTCAGCTAGTCATCACTATAGTAAAACGACACCTTCTATAAAATATATCATTAATAAATACATCAACTATTTATTTACGTCTTGCATTATCCGAGATTGAAAGCAAGGTATAGTCAAAATAGGTATAATCTACCATAGGTACTTTTATTGTTGGCTGCACTAACGTGTGGGGGCGATTGGTTGGTGTAATGCAATACATTACCAACAACAAAAGGTAATCAGTTGTAGTGTCAGCGGCAGCAGACACAATTTAAGTGTGATGGAAAAATGTCAGTAACCCCAATAATAGGCTAGTGTCCTGATATTTTTTATTGCATAAATTAATAATATTTCTCAAAAAATAAACAGTCGTGAAAACAAAAATTAAATGTCTTAAAAAATGACAAAGTTACAAGCATTTTAAAATACAGGAATAGAAGGAGACAGCCAAACACTCGTCACTCTTGCTCCTTCATAGTACCTCATTACTAAGCTGTGGTAGCTTTACATACAGTCTCTTTGGCATGTGACTTCGTGTGTTTTAATAGTAACTGTGGGGAATCTCCTATTTTGCGGGAAAGGGACAGGCGATGCCGCCAGAAGAAACATTAAAAGCTTATTACTCCTTGATTTATTCACTGATTTTACTTATTTTTTTCAATTATAGCATTCATTTTGCACCTACTTTATGAAAATAATATTTACTTGTTGATTTTTAATAGCATGCAACTAGCCTATTGTAAGTAGGTATAGATGATTGGAAATCCTTATACTTAAGTTCAATTAGTACATAATATTTAATTATTTACTAGGTGGCAAGAATTTTTCCTTTTTTATTATTGACTGTTTGCGTTTTTTATGGTAAAACTGGTAGTAAACAGTAGAATGATAAAGTTAATGGCGTCGATCCTATTAGAAACAACGTTTTAATTGTTACTATGAACACTGAAATCATTGATGTCATTTCTCAGTCAATGTCAAATAATTTATTTTCTAGATAGTTGCCTATTATAATATTCTCATTCAGGCAGGATTGTCACACTGAACTGACTGACTGAAATGAAAGCATTTTGGGCAGTTCTATCTTAGCTAAAGTTAATTCTCCAGTTAAAATATTTTTTCATTTAAATAACTAGGCTTGTCTCACTACAGCATGCGTCCGTCCCATTATCCTGTGATAGATGCCGCCTGCGCTGGCGCATTCACGCAGTCGATCCCGTGCTCCTGGCTCGCTCTTATTAGGACTGAAACTGGTGCGTACCTAGATGTTATAAGTGAGAGTAGATATTTTTTAGATTCACTTTCCATGTTTTTAATTTTCTTGGCCGTTACAGATTTTTTATGTATCATTGCCTCAATCAATTTTTTTTTATATAACCGTAGTGCTCTTCTATGCTTTTTAGCCTAGTTGAATTTCGGGCTAATACGAGCTTTGATCCCTGATTAAACAAATGCATCATGAAACAGGAATATCTAGTGTGACTACGCTAAAAAATATCAATAATCACATTACCCTATGCGTTATGTAACATATAGATAGAAACAATAATATTTTTTCAACACATTTGCTCAAAAAATGCATTTACGAAGCCTGTATACATTGTTCGAAAGTTAAACATTACGCAACATGCAACGGAGCGTGCGGTAAAATAGGTACTCTCACCTAAGTACCTATTTTACCGCATCGTTCCTTGTATAGCGCCGTGCGTAACCTTTACTGTTTTTTTTTAATTTCAATAAAACATATAAGAATTTCACCAAGAGTTTCACAGTACGAGAATAAATAAGCTGAATGATCGAAACTGCTTGGAAGCGTTTTTGCTCAATACGTTTGTCTCACTTTAATACTAAAGAGAAAATGAAACTAAAGATGTAGTTCTAATTTTCACCACACGCACGTGGCGCCATTTGCATTTTAAAAATGCGCGCCATTTTAGCCCTTTTCATATTAGATTAAGAACATCAAAGATTGTTTGTTGTGACTTTTCCACCAATAAACAAAAGCTTCGTTACCTATTGTACTGTTTTCTCGCAAATGTGTTGAAAAACGTTGTATGATACACGTGCGGAAATTGGTTTCTACAAACTCGTGACTATGGTAAGCCCTCGACTTCGTCTCGGGCTTACATTTGTCTACTCGTTTGTAAAAACCAACTTACCGCCCTAATATCATAAATAACTATTGTTGCAAAAAATCTGTTTGTCTAGTCCGACCGTACAGCCAGGGAATGAGCTGCAGCATTCTCCTCAAGAAGTCTGCCAAACGTGCCCCTATGATAAGCGTCCAAAGTAGCGTTTTATGAGGGACGCCTAATTTTAAGCAATGGACGTTTTGTGGCTGATTATGATTGTGTGATATGTGTGTGTATCTGACTAGTTAACGGAATCACACAATTCTTATTTCATTGTCAGAAGTTCATGGTTCAAGTTCACACACTCACGCATACATGACCTTGCGTGACTTATCACGCCTGAGTCAACCGATTGTCCTGATATAACATATCTTGGGCAACTGTACCCAAAGCATCGCAATATATATAGCCATGTAATCATAGAAAACTAATTGCTCGTTTACATGCGCGAATGGATCTTACCTAAATAAAAAAAAAAAAAAAAAAAAAAAAAACCTACGTTGCAAAATGATGTAGGTACTTATGTAAACTTATACAAATTAAGATGAAACTTATTTTCTTCAACAGTAGATTGAACTTAAGATGACGGTGAAGAAACGACCATCAGACCTGACGAGCTTGGAGCGGTTCAACCTGTACTACAAAAATAAGGAACCAGAATTGACCAGCGGGCAGAAGGTCAAACGATTCATATGGAACCCAAAGACTAGGCAGTTTTGTGGCAGGACAGCTTCCAGTTGGTGTGAGTATTGAAGAACTGTGATCGAAGATGAAGGCAAACCTTTATCTCATCATCATCATCATCATCATCATCATCAACAGCCTGAAGACTTCCACTGCTGAACATAGGCCTCCCCCAAAGAGCGCCACTTTGAGCGGCTGCTTGCCTCCTGCATCCATCGGCTCCCCGCGGTTCTGACCAGGTCGTCGGCCCACCTAGTGGGGGGCCGGCCTACGCTGCGTCTTCCCGATCGTGGTCGCCACTCGAGAACCTTTCTTCCCCATCGGTTATCAGTTCTATGAGCGATGTGGCCCGCCCACTGCCACTTCAACTTGCTAATTCTCAAAGCCCGAACCTAATTCTCAAAACCTTTACCTATCAAGGATATATACAACATGAAGGGACCTCCTCTCCTCACTTAGAGAAGATTAGGTTTCCTGTATGTCAGTGTTTTATTTGAAAGGTTAACTGAATAATTTCTTGGAGATTATGAAAAAAGCTAACTTAGTTGTGATGATGAGATGTAAAGCATTGCTAACCCCAATTGGTCCGCCCGGTGACGCTGTGAAGATCGGTAGAGCAACAATATTAGCTTGTTCAAAATAAGCTCCTCAGTGGAATGTGGACCAATGATGATGACGATTTATTACACACAAAATTATTTTGCATAAACTTAAAAACACCCAAGTTTAAATGACAAGTATATTTCACGTGACGGATGACATTCATCTTGGATAACTTAACATTAGATAGCTAGGTATATGTAGACCACTCCCTGCCCTGGCTCCCTGGCTTTTTTGAAGGGGCTAATGCTAGTTCTCTACCGACCAGCAACCAGCTTCACCTCATCGCAACAGCGCAACCGTGTAGGCTCGTACTGCTACCATAAAAGCTAAAACAGAGATTCACAAAAATCCAGTTAACTTCAAAACATTTTCCCCAATTTCCATACATCTCTCGTACCTCAACCTTCACCACAATCAGACAAGGCGAGCAATCATGAGCGGAAGTCGCGACGGCCGCAATTGCCGCAATGAGATCATGGGCGACATCCTGCGCGCGCGACGGTACGCCGGCGGCCGCTCGATCTAACTGGACAAGACAATGTCTAGAGTTAATGCAATCACTGGACTCGTGGGATTTTGGACGCTAAATTAATTGCAGGGCTTGGCTCAATTAGAGAAACCGCGGCGACTCTAGTTATAATTGAATTTGCTATTAAACTGTTTCGCGCTACAGGTCACTTGGGTACCTACCTAAAAATCACATAATAGTGTAAATTGCCAGATATGTATAAGGTTATTATACATCACTATCAAATGGTGAATTACCTAAATTCACCTAAATTTTTGTCCATTAAAGGAACGTCCAGTAGCGAGGTTTTGGCGCAGTATACTGCCCTGGCCACGGCTCCAGCGCGTCTACACCATCATCTTTTTTTTATTTCACACAATATTCACGTATAGGCGCATATACATACCTACTAAATCTTCTGCGAAACTATTGAGTAGTTGGTCGGCAGGCATGAACTCTCATTTTAACAATAATTTAGTAATTCACATTCAATAAATACTACTTTATTTCTTTCAGCCAAAATCTGTTTATTCTACTTCCTGTTCTATCTTGCACTGGCCATCCTCGTGGCAATCTGCATGTGGACCTTCCTCCAGCTACTGGATGCACGGGAGCCCAAGTGGCAGCTCAGCAGCAGCATCATCGGCACCAACCCTGGCCTCGGCTTCCGGCCCATGCCACCGGAAGTTGCCAGCAGTGTCATTTGGTACAAGGGCAACGATCCTGGTAGCTACAACCTCTGGGTGAAGGAGGTGTCTACGTTTTTAAAAAGTGAGCTCATCGGTCTATGCTATTTTCACTGGTCTATACACGCACGAATTTTTGCATGCTGAGTTGGGACCTATTTTATGAATCCTGTAGACACACAGGTAAATTTGAAAAGTTCTTTTTCGATGAGGTTACTATCAGTAAAGAAAGTGGTAGGTATCCGATGGGACTGATTGGGAGATACCCTTTATGATAGGTACCTTACTATATTAGGTACTTCCACATTTCAAAAATTGACGTTGGAGAAATTGTAAGGAACCTTTGAATTAACGATTTTATTCCTTTATTTCAAAAAGTTATTATCACGTCTTGGTCAAATTAATATTAAAAAAGTACTTTTTATTAAGGTCTATTAATTATGATAAGATTCTGGGATCCGTAGTTTAGAAATAGGAGTAGGAGGGGGAGAAACTATGAAAGTAATTTCGCGTTTGGCAGCCAAAATTGGTGGAATATGATACCTTATCTTCAAAGATGTAGGTAAACACCACACGTGGTATCAAAGCAAAAAAAAATACCCCCACTTTACATGTGTCATTTAGGTACTGTCTATTCCGGTTTGAGCCCCTGGAACGATCCCTTGAGGGATCAAAAATGTTTAATATTTAATCATTATTTGATCCACCAGTAAGGGATCTTTACAGAATGGTAATATTTTATGATTTTACTATTCCGGTTGGACCCCCTCAAAGTTTTTGACACTTTTTAGTACTACTTGTCTAAAAATTCAAATTATTTGATTTGATAGAAATGAGGCGATAGCTAGTAGAGATACATACTAGAGGTAGTAGAGATAGAGAGGTACATTTTATTATTCGTCTTATTGTATCTCTTTTCATAACCAGAGTACAAACGTGACGGCAAAAAAGCTGGTGCTGGCCAGAACATCCACAACTGCGATTTCAAGCTCCCCCCTCCCGCCGGCAAGGTCTGTGACGTGGACATCAGCGCCTGGGGCCCCTGCGTTGAGGAAAATCACTTCGCCTACCACAAGTCTACGCCTTGCATCTTCCTCAAGCTCAACAAGATCTTCGGATGGAAGCCCAGCTTCTATAACAGCTCGGACCACCTGCCAAAAGCCATGCCTGATGACTTGAAGGAGCATATCAGGAATATCACAGCTTATGATAAGAATTATGTAAGTACCAGCACGTTAGACCTATATACTAATTTCAATTTATATTGGGTATATAAATTAGTGGTATATAAATTGCCATTGCATTTTCCATGTTCCTAAATAAAAAACTGGACATCTCTTTTTTGGAAAAAAGGAGAAATGGTACTAACCAGGGGCCGTACTGTGAACTCTGAGCGCGATTCAAAAGAGACCCTATACTGGATCGCTTGGCAAAATCCTTGCGGAAAAAACAAAGCGATCCAATATAGGCTCGGTTTTGAATCGCGCTAAGAGCTCACAGTACGCCCCCTGTTCTCTTTTCTTTCTTCTAAACCTTGATACATTTTTCATGTATTTACTTCTAACGTTATGAACTTTCTTTTTCCAGTTAAACATGGTCTTCGTGTCCTGTCAGGGCGAGAACCCGGCTGACGCTGAGAACATAGGACCGATCACTTACCTGCCTTACCGAGGGTTCCCTGGGTACTACTTCCCGTACACCAACCAGGAAGGCTACCTGAGTCCCCTGGTGGCCGTCCATCTGCAGAGGCCAAAGAGTAAGTGGATATGTGTTCAGTACTTAGAACATTTGTTATAATCAGGACTGTCGAATTCGAAAATTAAAATGAACTTCGGAAGCATTTCAAATGAATTTATAATCTGTGGCAGTCTCATTCTACTTAAATATGTTTGAGGGACACTTTTACAAGCGATGGTGGCCGAGCGGTAGCATGTGCGCTTCGCAAACGTAAGCAAGCTACAGGTTAGATTGGGAGCCGACCCCAATAACAAATGGGAAAAGGCAAAGAGGGTGATGAACACTTTTACAATTAAACTATCTGAACAGATCTCACCCTGCCTAATAACATAACTGCCAGAAATCATTGTAGAACTGGGGTTATCCATTGCTAACGATTTGTGGAATGCGACATATCTACCGCCAAAAACTTACGTAGGTGTTCCTTAGGGCGGGTTTTTGATCCGTGGTTAAGGTAACCAATGGTTAAAAATACTAAAAAATTCTAACTAGGGGTCGAAATTTGTTAGAGATTAACCATTGGTTATTTTAACTACTCAAAATAAAACTCAAAATTTTTATTGCAAATAGGCTATTATTAGTATTTTTACAAGTCAAAGCTAGATAATTTATTTAAAAATAATAAAATTAAATTATAGTACCATACTAAGCAAGCATAATTAAGCAAAATTACATAGTGCTTAATGTCGGTAAAACAGACCTAAAACCCCACCCTTACTTAGCCTCACTTTCGTTTCGTTTTTGCGAGAGTCAGTTTCCAATCTGCCGCTGAAACTTTTGCCGAAAATATAATATCGTCACTCAAATCAGGTAGCTGTAGTCGAAAGCACTGAAAAAAAGAAGTGTTTGAGTTAGGTCGAATGCATCAATTCATACATGTCGAGAATGGTCAACTGTGAATATCTACCACTTTGACTTTTCACCCAAACGCAAATGTTTTAGCAAGTTGAAATGGCAATGGGCAGGCCACATCACTCGTAGAACTGACAACCGATGGGGGAAAAAAGTTTTCGAGTGGCGACCATGAACCGGAAGACGCAGCGTAGGCCAGTCCCCCACTCGGTACAAAGACGATCTGGTGAAAGCCACGGGGAGCCGATGGATGCAGGAAGTGACCCGCCGCTCAAAGTGGCGCTCTCTGGGGGAGGCCTATGTTCAGCAGTGAACGTCTTCAGGCTGGTGGTGATGATGATGATGATTGAAGTAGGTATGTCATAAAGTGATAAGAGCGGACTTAGGATCTGTCCAACTTTAGTACAGACGGGCATTCGTTACATATGACTGCATGTCGTGAATGGCCAGATCCCAAAGTAGTATGTGATAACTTTCTTCGTGTTCCAGCCGGAATGCTGATCAACATAGAGTGTCGTGCATGGGCGAACAACATCATATACGACCGACACGAGGGCATGGGCAGCGTCCACATAGAAATCATGATCGAGTAGACCGACTATTTCAATGTTGTTACCTGTTATCTTAGAGAAAAGTTACAAGATACCAAAGCTAGAACAAAACTGGTTCAGTTTTGCCAAACAAGTCATAAAAGACATCTTAAAATACTAACTAATTATAAATTAAAATAACATGATATAGTACGTTCAACAGTTTGTGCCTACGTTGTTTGTTTGTCAGTCATAAATTATTATATATTATAGTAAATGTAAAGTGTAAATGTGACAAAATGGTCAACGCAATGCTTGATAAAGGCTCATACCTATGCGATGTAGAGTCTACATTTCCACTACTTTTTTTTCAAACAGCTACTGCTCTGCTGTGTTTACATTTTACGTGGAATTAACTGTACCTACTATTATGTAATATACAGGACTTTGTAATATTTCTTCAATATTATCACTTTATCAGTGACAAATTGTGAATATGTCGTGAATCACAATTACGCCTTGTGCAAAAAAACTAGCTGGAAATGTGATTTGCAACATTATAAGTTGATATTATTTTGTGTAGTAATTAGTTTCTACGGTTGATGTCTGTGCTGAGTGAGACTATTTTAATTTATTACAATAAATGTAGATTTCCAAAGCTTTAACGTTGTTTTTAATTATTACTGAGATAAATATGAAGTTGTTTTTGAATTCTTCACACGCCACGTCATACCAAAAACATTTATAGTAAGTACCTATTTATGTTCTTCATCTACGTAACTATATAAGTACCTAAATTTATTTTTTTTGATAAAGAAATAAGGTTTAATACCATTTCATTATATCCCTAAAATATGGTAGATTAGTGCTATTGATTCTACTAGGAATACCACAGCAGCACGCATCGAATAAAAATATAGGTAAAAGTAATTAATGATGACTATGAAAGACATATTTAAATTAAAAAAAAAAAAAAATCACTTACCTACCTAGTAATACTAAACTACTAATAAACTAAAACTAAAAAATTAACAATAAAGAATACAAAATTAATCTAACAAACCACTGCCCAGGATCCTGGCAGCAGTGCCACGATGAATAGCAATGCTCAACCTTTGGGTCAAGTATTAGAGGCCAGTTTTCGTCACGTGTTGCTTCGACCAGACGTTTGGCGAGATCTTTAAAAATTTGGTGTGCACTCACCCAGCGTCTCAACCCTAAAAGGGGCAAATATAAAACAGATATATCTAGGTAACTATAATATATTTGCACCCTTTCAGTTTCTCTGCAGAATCCGCCGGCGTGCCAGCTTTGTTATGTGTTCCGGGAAGATGTGACGGTGCAAAGCAGATGTCTACACACGATGACTAGATATTATTTGGCGATAGAAGCCAATTTCGTATATATATATAGTGGAAGACATGTTAAGGGATACTTTTCAATGGCTAAACTTTTATGTATTTATTGTAAAACCATGCCTTGGTAGAATAAAGCACCTATATCGTGGTAAGCTTATAAAAAGAAACAGCCAAGTCTATCCACTCCAGTTTCAAAATTAAAGATTAATGAAAACATTAAGAATGTTTTTAATTAACTATAAGTACCCATTTACAAAAATACATCAATACCAAAAAATATAGTTAACATCCATCCGTGACTAGGTGTATAGTAAAGACTTTATTAAGTACATCTTGAGACTCAAAATCACACAACACTAACTTAACCTTATATTAATAATCTAAACATACAAAATCGAGGGCTAACATCAATCAATCCTTATTATAATCTATGAGTAATTTACTTTATCCCCCCATGACTCCTGAAAATTATAAAATAGTGTTAAAAAATATCAGAATAAATTCGTATTTTTTAAACATTAATTTTATTAAGTAGCAAAGAGGTATATGTACTACGTACTAGAGAAGCTATTCGAAGCACAAATAGTTGCCATTTTTTGTATAGTTAAACTAAAATCCACTACAGCGCTTTACAAGATTAAATCGTCTAACCAACGATCCCAACACGCAGCGCTAGTGCAATGGCATATTCGGATCATAATTTTTACTGCTATTCACTGCTGATGTGTGTGTATTTCAGGAAATAGGTAAGGGAGGTGTAGTTTTGGTCCCGCGTTCAGTCGATCATGATCTCGAGATGGGTGGAGCCGAGCCGCTCCTTGAGGCTCTCGGTGTAGATGACGTTGCGTGCCCACGCGCGGCAACGAATGTTAATTATTTGGTGCACTGGAACAGATTATTTTGAAATGATAAATATTGTGCAAACTTAATCAGTCTTCAAAAAATTTTGACGCTTCTATTAAGTTTATCTGAAAATTTCATATCGTTGCCTAGTGAGCGTGAACCGCTAGCGAAGCGTCTCCGTCAGCTACGGCAAAAATGTCCGTATCCAATCCGACTATCCGGCGGATGTCCGGTTCTCCTCTAATGCATGTCGCATTTCTCAACCAATCCTCGTGTTTGTGAGCAGGTTCGATCGCTCAAAAATTGTTTTTAGTTTTAAACTATAGTATGTTTCAAATCCCCAGTGAAACACGTGTATTGCTCCCCCGGTATTATGTTAGCCCCGAAAAAAGCGACAGTACCTATTGCTTCACTGTCGTTTACGCATATACCGCGTTTCGTGTTACAAGGAAGTGTGCGAGACAGGTCAATCAGCGGCGCTAAACCTGTTTTGACATGTAGGAGTTTTTCAAGGAATTTGTACATATAAAGCGACCCAAAAAATAGGTTGACAGTCACTGCAGTCCGCTCAAATGTACGAGTTTCTCAGGTGATTTCGAAACACACTATATGCAAAGACAGACTTGCGAGGTCTACAGCTCACAGGGCCACTAGCATACTTACATTTAGGTTTAACAAGTTGTACCGCGACTAGAGGGCTCAAGTACCCCGGAGTGTTGTCGTAGGGGAAGAAGGTGTCCTTCAGTCCAGGGTAGGGGTAGTACATCAGCGGGCCGAGAGCCTCCGTGTCGGCCGGCCGCTCGCCCATACACGACACCCACACTTTGCGTCGCTGATAAGTGGAAGAGAAACTTTTCATGAATGGATTCTTTTTAAAGTGATTCTGAATTTTGTGAACTAAATTGTTGTTGTTTAATTGAAAAGAAAATTTAGGTTTAGAAAATTAAATGAAAAGATGTTATTTATTCTAACGCTTCAAAAAAAAAAGATCTGTTCCTAATGCTATCTTACTCCCACTGCACAAATACATGAAAGAACATGAAAAAGAAAGCAATGAAAATGTAGAAATCGGAAACCAATACTTTATTGCTTATGTCGAAATAGTTTTTAAAATATCATTGGTTGGGTTCCGTTACGGTATTTCGTCATGAAAAGAGGTGATACGGCTAGCTATAAAAGTCCGAGGGTATAGTATGATGAGATGACCCATGGATATTTGTGTAAAATTCTTGGCATAGTATATTTTGAGAGACCTAGGATTTAATGGGTATAATACCTTTCAACCTTGCTAAGTATTTCATACCTGACTTTTTAATAGCTGGCTGTATTTTATTTATGGTTCATTTCCCTATGCATCCTTGGTACTCACTTCTTGTTGTGTTTTTGTCGTATTTATGTAGTTTAATATGTCAGGTGGCATATTGTGAGGTAAGTCACCGGGATCGTCGTAGAACTCAGGATTCCAGTCATACAACTAAAACAAAAACAAAATGCACATTCTGAGACATTCTTCTTCTTGTTTTTTTTTCGTGGAGACGAGATGGTGAGCCTTGATGTCTGAAACTTTAGGCCGCCCCGAAGGTTTCTGACCACTATATTATTGTCTTCCTTCCAACAACAACCGACCGGGACTGGCGGTTTAACATGCCCTCCAAAGCACGGTGTAAATATAAAACCGTATACTACTTTTTGTAGCGGTCACCCATCAAAGTAGTGACTGCAGTGGAACGGCTACTCGAACAGCTTCTCTATGAGCGCCATGTTATCCCGGTCAATTGCAATGCTGATTTATTGTGCTAAGTAGTTCTGTCCATTCAAAGGTTGTCTGGAAGAGATCGCTCGAAGCGACAAGACCACCCATCGTCAATGTTTTTACCTTAGGTACTTATGTAATATCTTCTGTGTGTATTTTGGTGTGCAATAAGGTATTCTATTCTATCTACCTACCTATAAATATTCGCTCGTCATCATCATCATCATCATCAACAGCCTGAAGACGTCCACTGTTGAACATAGGCCTCCCCCACAGAGCACCTCTTTGAGCGGCTGCTTGCCTCCTGCATCCATCGGTTTTCACCAGATCGTTGGTCCACCTATAGTGGGAGGCCGACCTACGCTACGTCTTCTGGTTCATGGTCGACACCCGAGAACCTTTCTTCCCCATCGGTTGTCGGTTCATCCTCGGATTCGCTCGTCTTGGTACTTACCCTATTTAGCTTGATGATGAGACAAGGCGTCTTGTTGGCGTACCCGTACTGGTTCTCCCGCGAGCATGGCCCGAACTGGCTGGTGTTGAAGGCGCACACCTCGTTCCTCGGCGGCTTCACGTCTCCGCACTCGAGCTGGTTCTCGCCGCCGGTCACTAGCAGGGACTTGTTGTTGTATGCTGAAACGATGTACAATCACTTATTTAGTGAAATTCAGCAGTTTTTATCAGGACTTGAATTGAACTTGAAGGTAAAAAGAGTGTATTTTCTAAATATAAGTATTTAGTAAATGTTTTAGTGCGCATCACACTAATCACACTATCACACTATAATATTATAAAGGCGAAAGTTTGTGTGTGTGTGTGTGTGTGTGTATGTTTGTTCCCTCTTCTCGTCGTAACGGCTGGACGGATTTGGATGAAATTTGGAATAGAGATAGCTTATATACTGGATTAACACATAGGATACTTTTTATCCCGGAAGATTAACCCGTTCCCGCAGGAAAGCTTTACAAACTTAACGTCGTCAATGAGTTTTCATTATACCTTTATATTAATTTAAAAAATTTCAATAATTATGTCTGTAGCTGACGGTCAACATTTATCATCCCGGACACTTAAATAGATCCCGTGGGATAGCATAATCACTGAACTTCGACATTACGCAACTAAAATGGACGAAAATCACAGTATATATAATATTATAAAAGTGAAAGTTTCTGTGCGGGGGGGGGGGGGGGAATAACCTGTTCCTGTAGGAAAGCATGGTTAACTCAAATTCGAAAATTTTGTTAATTAAAGGCTATACAAGGTGACCTTGAATTGATATGTTATCCCGAAAGGGGGAAATCTACACCCCAAGGTAGACAATGTTTCTTCTACGACTTTACTAAATTAATAGTTTTTTTTCGTTTTGAAGAAATGCCATGTAAAGTTGCGTTCAAAATAGCCTTAGCGCAGCTGGGTGGTTAAACTTCGTCCTTGACCGAGTGCACATAAATGGGTTAAACGACCTGTGTTTAGAAATGAATTTGTAGTATCTTACAAACTCTCGCAGCGATCTCACGTGTAATTTTTCGAGTGGATTTATGTTTTACCATGGAAGTTTGGAAGCACCCAGTTTCAAGTAAGGTTCTCACAACTGGTAGGGTATCATGGTCCCAGTCCCCCCATTTCGGGATAACATACTAATTCAAGGTCACCTTGTATACCATACACTGATGGACAAAAATTTTACATCCCAGAAATCCCGGATGTACGAATAGATTCTGTGGGATTGAAAACTACCTACTAAGCCTTAAAACACGCATGCGTTTCATTCAACAAAAATAACTAGATGTTAATAATTGCAATAACTAAATAAATAAATAAAAAATAACAAATAAATCATAAAAAATAAAAAGAAATAATTATAATAATTATTAATATTAATAAAAAAAAAAAAAAAAAAAAAAAAAAAAAAAAAAAAAAAAAAACCGCTGTCATACAAACTTCTTTGATTTTTCTCTTATTTTATAAAAATATTTACACTGCATAAACCTATTAAAATAGCACACGATATACATTAAATCATCTCCAGCAAACATCATTACATCATGGAAAACGAAAACCTACATGGAAATCTTGTAAATATACTTTTCACAACAAAAATAGTTGAGCTGTCAAACTGGACAGCTACAAGGAACAATAAAATATCATAATTGCTACGGAATGAAATAGAATAGCATGATAACAAGATCGAGGACGAAACAAGCGGAACAAAGCGCACGCCTGCCACCACCGCCCGTCCCGTCATCTTCGAGTTCGTCGTCGGGGGACGAGTATGGCACTCCCCCCGACACCACCGCGTCGAGTGACGAGGACGGGCCACCGTCGCCTCCGCCGCCGCCACCACCTGCGCGACGTGGGCGACCACCGCTGCCGGCACGCTTGGGGCCTGCGGGGCAACCTGCTCCGCGCCCGGCCCCCGCTACCGGTGGTATAGTGCGCCGCATGCGATGGACTCAGGCCATGAACGAGAACTGCATGCGGGCCTATTATGGGGCTACAGAGGGGGGAAGCAGCCTGACTGCGTACCGTGATCGGATGCTGTCACTGTTTCAGAACCTTGAGCCAGCCGTCGCCGTATCCGCACAACGACTGTCGGATCAGGTGCGGGCTATCCAACGTTGTAAGATGTTGGACCAGTCTACGCTTGATCGGTTGCGCCTGGAGGCGCTGCCTACTCGCGCTACTTCTCCGTCACCGCGGGTCTTGCCTGCCGCGCTACCGGACCCGGGACCAATTACGGGCCCGCCACCGGTGACGCCGCGGGGTGATCCCGCGATCGGTGGGGAGGAAAGTGTGAGTGACAGCGTAAGTACCCAGGCGAATGAGCAATTGAGGAGCGCTTTGGAAGACGCGATTTTGCGGTATCGATCCACACCTACCTCTAGGCCGCGATTACCACGTTTGCCTACGAATAGACGAAACCTAGTGCTAATGGGAGCCCTGAACACTTTGCTAGCTCCGTACTTACGGACTAGCGAAGACTTAGTTGATACGCACTCGATCTTGTACTGTGGGGCCATCGCGGCGTGTCGCGTGGCTCGTGTCAAGTTTCCGGACACTGACCGAGCACCGCGACCCGCCGATGGTGCCCCCGCGTGGCAGGTACGGATCGAGAAGCGTATCACTACATTCAGGACTCTCATAGCGAAGCTGGTCTGCTTCAGCCGGGGCAATCGTCGCCCCCGAGTCATGCGTTTTGTGACCCAGGCCTTTACTGGGACCGGTATCAGGCCCCAGGATTACATGGCCTGTGTCACGGAGCGCATTGACTTCCTGAAGCAGAAAGTCTATGCGTGGGCAAGTCGTATTCGCCGCTACAGAGAACGTGTGGATAGGTACCAGCAAAATCGCCTTTTCCAAAGCGACCAAAGGAAGGTGTACCGGAACTGGGAGAGAACCGGTCAACGTGTGGTCGACGGCCAGCTACCGGATGCAAACGCCATGAGCGAGTTTTGGCGTAGCATCTGGTCGGTGCCCGTCGAGCACACGGAGGGTGATTGGATGCGTGTTGTCGAACGTGCGTGTGAGCCAATCGAGTCCATGGGGTCTATTACGATAGACCCCGAAGACATAAGTTGTGCAATCCGGACGGCCCAGAACTGGAAAAGTCCTGGACCGGATGGATTGCACAACTTTTGGATTAAATGGATTCGGTGCTCATACCCATGTTTGGCGATACAATTCCAAGAAGCCCTCGAGGCTGGTTCACTCCCAAGTTTCATGACAACTGGTGTCACCTTTCTGCTCCATAAGTCCGGTAGTACCACGGAAGCAAAAAATTACAGACCCATCACGTGCTTGCCTACGCTGTACAAGCTCCTTACATCCATTCTGAGAACAAAAATTAATTCGCACATTGTTGCGAACAATGTTTTGGCCCCCGCTCAGAATGGATGTAGGGTTGGGTCCCGTGGTACTAAGGAGCTCCTCCTCATTGACACGGCCATCTGCCAACAGATCCAGCGGAACAGAGGGGCTCTCTCTACTGCCTGGATTGACTATAAGAAGGCCTATGATTCGGTGCCTCATTCATGGCTAGAGAGGATCTTGGAGCTGTATAAAATAGATGCAACTCTAAGATCCTTTTTAAGTACATGCATGAGGCAGTGGACCACAGTCCTTCATCAACCAGGTCGAGGAGAGAGCGTCTCTGACCCGCAGGACCTCATAAGGATAGAGCGAGGCATATTCCAGGGTGACAGTCTGAGCCCCTTGTGGTTTTGTCTAGCGTTGAATCCTCTCAGTACTTTGCTGAAGGATTCAGGGCTGGGCTATCGGCTTCGGAGAGGGGGTGAGACCATATCTCATCTACTGTACATGGATGACCTCAAGCTGTTCACACCGCAACGCCCACAATTGATAGAGTTGTTAAAAATCACTGAGAATTTTAGCAACTCTATCAAGATGGAGTTCGGTGTGGATAAGTGTGCGGTTATGCATGTACATGGAGGGAAAGTTGTAAATTCCACGAATTTGCAACTTTCCGAGACTATGACTCTCAGGTCCCTCTCCGAGTCCGAAACCTACAGGTATCTTGGTATGTCAGAGTCGTTGGGTATTTCAGTAGGGGATGTTAAGCGGACGGTGAAGGAGCGCTTCTTCTGCCGTCTGACAAAAGTACTCAACAGTCTTTTGTCAGGTGGCAACAAGGTGCGCGCCTTCAACGGCTGGGTGATGCCCTTACTGATATATTCCTTTGGCATACTAAGATGGACTCAGACCGAGCTGGACGCCCTGGATAGAAAGGTCCGTCAACTGCTTACCTCGCATCGCATGCTGCATCCGCGCTCGTCTGGTATGAGACTGTACATTCCGCGGAAATGGGGGGGTCGAGGCTTTTTAAATGCCAAAACCCTCCATAACCGTGAAGTGTGCAGTCTCCGGGAGTATTTCCTCAACAACGAGTGCGGGATGCATCGCGATATGGTGGCAGTTGACAAAGGCCTCACGCCGCTCTCCTTGGCAAATGAGAACTGGCGTAAACCGGTGGTACTTAGCACCGAGGACCGCAGGGACGTATGGAAAGGCAAGGAGCTGCACGGGCGGTTCTATCGGGCCTTGACAGGGCCCGATGTGGACCTGCATGCGTCGGTGAACTGGCTGCGATTCGGCGACCTCTTTGGGGAAACCGAGGGTTTTGTCTGTGCAATTGCGGACGAAGTTATCAAGACGAACAACTACCGGAAATATATCATGAAGGACGGTACGGTCGACATCTGTCGGGCATGCCGCCGTCCCGGAGAATCTCTCCGACATATCATTTCCGGTTGTTCTCATCTTGCTAACGGAGAGTACTTGCACAGACACAACCTAGTGGCCAGAATCATCCATCAGCAACTTGCCCTTCAATACGGCCTTGTCGAATCTGAGGTGCCGTACTACAAGTACACACCGGGGCCGGTTCTCGAAAATGGCCGTGCATTGCTCTATTGGGATCGCTCTATCATCACGGACAGGACTATTGTAGCCAATAAGCCTGATATCGTGCTGGTAGACCGACCCCAACGCCGGGCAGTGCTCGTTGACATCACCATTCCGCATGACGAGAACCTCGTGAAGGCTGAGAAGGACAAACTCAGCAAGTACCTTGACTTGGCTCACGAGGTAACCGCCATGTGGAATGTTGACTCAACGAGCATTGTCCCGATAGTCGTTTCGGCAAACGGCCTTATAGCGAAGAGCCTCGACCAACACCTCGAGAGGCTCTCGCTAGATGGTTGGATCAAGGGTCAGATACAGAAGGCAGTACTCCTTGACGCGGCACGTATTGTCAGGAGGTTCCTCACTCTGCAGCCCTAACCACCGGTAGCTTGGGCCCTGCCCCGCTGCCGGCGGCACTCTAGGTTTAGGATTTTTTGATAGTATTTTTGTAATGTATTTTTATAACAATATTGTAAAAAAAACCTAAACCTAAGAAAAATGAATAATGATTGTTAATAATTATTTTTATTGTAATTGTAATTGTTTTGTTAATTGTTTTGATTTTTTTTTTGATGGCAAGTGGTGACGCGTCTACATACCTATCCTGTAGAGTTTTTAAATTCTTTGGAGCTGTCGGGGGTGCCATCCCACAAATTGGACCTGAAGGTTGGTGTACCTGTTATATTGATGCGTAACTTGGATGCACCTAGATTGTGTAATGGTACCAGGTTACGCATCATAGAGCTGAGAAGGTACATCGTGCAAGCTACCATTGTTACTGGCGGAGCCAAAGGAGAGACGGTATTGATACCTAGAATCCCTATCATTCCGACTAATTTGCCCTTTCAGTTTCAGCGCTTGCAATTTCCCCTCAAGGTGGCCTTCTCTATTACGATTAATAAAAGCCAGGGACAAACTCTGAAGGTAGCAGGCTTACACCTGAGCTCTCCCTGCTTTTCCCACGGGCAGCTCTACGTAGGCTGCTCGCGAGTATGGAGAGACAGAAATCTCTTTGTTTACGCAGAAGACAACAAGTCCCGAAATATAGTCTACAGGGACGTACTACAACAAAAATATATATGGCTTTAATCGACTTCCAGAAACCACAAATCGACCACTCCACCGCCTCCACTCATCAAAGTTCGCTTTCGCTCGATAATTTTGCACTGCTGCAATAAAACTCTGCCTTTGAAAATTCAAAGTTATCCTGCGCTATCTCTACAATGATAATCCCTAATACAAACCGGTTTTTGCTATTACTTTACCGAAACCCAAATACCCAAACCTACCACCCAAATATTGTTCTCCACATGCAAAAAATCAGTTTCCACGCGGGCGAAGCCGCGGGGCGCAGCTAGTGATCTAATAAAAGTATAAAGTACCTATAATAATATATTGTTCTTCTTCTTCTTCTGTCTCAAATACCCTATCTGTGTAAAAAAAATACTTAAAGTCGTGAAACTGTACCTAATTTTGGCCACATTTGCATTTTTTTATCCTTACAATTCAAAAACTAACCGCGGTAGATACAACCCGAACAGAAAATAATTGGGGGAACAGAAAACTATCAAACTGGATATATGAATAGCAGTGGATCATTTTGGGGTATCAAACGGAATTTACCATAATTACGGAAAACAGAAAGGGTATAAGGTTATTCGATAATGTGTACATGGGGCCTAGAGATACCATTTCATCAGCCTTAACGCCAAACGATTACTGAAAATGTATGGGAATGACATTAGCTATGGCATTAGGTACCTGCGGAAAAGTTTTTCGCAGGTTGGTAATGCCAGCCTCATACATTTTGAGTTATCGTTTGGCGTTAACGCTAATGGAAAGGGATCTTTGCTAGACCCCCAGGATATAACGACTGAGCCATGATTGTTTGTCAAAAATCAGACTTTTCTGAAATTAAGATATTTGAAATATGAACAAAAGGAATGGAATTGGATATGTCCGAGAACATATGAAATTCTACAAACCTCATCTCTAGCTATGAAAACACGTCCCAGTTCGTTGATAAAAATGTAGTGATGAGTACACTTACGAGCGAGGAACTGGTCGATATTGTCAACGTATTTCTTGACCTGAGTAGCGTTGTCAGCGTGGTACCAGATGAGGGCTCCTTCCTCGAAGAGCAGGGGTCGGTGGCCCATGCCGGGGTTGTTCCCTGAAACATAGATATATAAACTCTTTATTGTACACACCAATTTATACAATGAATATAATGTGATTAGAATGTGAAAAAAATATGTAAGTACCTATGGTTTGTACATGACTGGAGGAGATCTTTCAGCGATAAGACTCGCTCATTGTAACAATTTTCCCGAAAACTTGAGACTTCCCACGGAAAAGCGGAAATGTCGTGGATGTAACTACGGAGCACCTCAAGTTTTATAACAAAGTAGACAGACTAATGCCCGCCTGTACCTACTAAAATTGACAGCTTCTTATGTCTCTATAGGACGCGAATGCGTTGCAGTAGGTACCTTTGTCATAGACGGATAAGTGCCAACATAGGAGCTGTTTAGTCGTTCTGCGTTTTAGTTTTGCTGCATTTTAGTCACTCTGCATTTTAGACTTTCTTCTTTTTAGTCAATCTGCCCTCGTAGTCTTTTTGCTTTGTAGCCAGTGTGATCATAAAGGCATTATAATTAATATAATAAATATATAATAATTAAATACTTGGTAAGAAGATTTATGGTTTAGGTAAGAAAGTTAAGGAAATGTCTGAAAACATAAACTTGGTATACCTATAATGTTTTCAGAGTGAGTGCCATTTCCGTTATTTCAGTAACTGAGCGAGGTGACGCAAATAAAACCAATTTAGCTAGAGGTTAAGCTCCCGCCGTTGTCGTAAAGTTGAAGAGCGTGGATAACGGCTTCCAGAATGAGCTATAAGTGCATAATATAGATTTCAGTGATACCTGGAGCATGAGCTTTTACAAAACTGAGACAGGTCCAAGCAGTTCAGTTATGTCAGAAACATTTTATGGTACGAAATGTGGAGTAGTTCCAGTGTGAGACCTGAAACCCACATAATCACATCAACAGCCGCAAGACATCCTCTGCTGAACACAATACAGGTCTCTCCCAAAAACGCCACTTTAAATGCTTATTATGGGGGGGGAGGGGGGGGTTTTGCTACAATCAGCATGCTTGGCAGGCGGCTTGGAGATCGCAGAATTTAAATGTTCGAGGAGAATGCTGCTGCTCATATCCTAGATATTCTCTCGGCCGGCTCTTAAGATACTTACGGGATGAGATGGGATGGTTCTATTCGCAAAATGGACCACACGGCAGTGGCTGTATATTCTTCTTATTTCTATAGAAATGAACAGCCGTTTTTAGCTCGCTTACCAATGATGGAGTCAGCGAGTGTAAAGTAAGGTATCCTGTCGTCCATAGTGGCCAGCAGTCCACACATGCAGATCGAGAAGAAGATGATGATGCAGATGTACATCACCAGGTAGATCAGCCCGATCACACCTGGAACCAGAAGAGAAGTTTATATTGGAGTGCGAAAGAAATGGAAAATTTAATTACCTACCTATACGCTTGTGATTTGTGTTTTTAGGGTTCCGTATATACCCAAAGGGTAAAACGGACCCTATTACTAAGGCTCCACTGTCTGTCTGTCCATCTGTCACAAGGCTGTATCTCATGAACCGTGATAGTTAGACAGTTGAAATTTTCAGAGATGATGTATTTCTATTGCCGCCATAACATTAAATATTAAACAACAGAATAAAATAAATTTTTAAGGGGGCTCCCATACAACAAACGTTATTTTATCCGCGGAAGAAACCGCGGGGAACAACTTATACCTATTGATGTAATTTTGATATTATTTATATTTCTATAGTTACCTAATACGTATCTACCTGTTAGTACCTACGTCATCTATGTTGTTAGCAACCATCTACAGTCATTCAATATCCATAATTGTACCTACCTTAAAGTAAGTAACTCAACCAAAGAGCCGGTGCTCTATTTGCCTATCACTTACCGATCTATTCACCGTTCATTTTCGTCTACACACTAAACAAAGTCACAATCAGTCTAATAACACTTCATTACTTATTAGCACTTTGAACACGACATAATAATGTCGGTGCTAATTCCATTCTAACGAAATCTTTGTTGCCTACAATATCTAGTACATTGTCTCGGCACAATTTAACCACACTGAAAAGTTGTTTATGTTATTTACTAACTGTCTACTCTATCTAAATAATTGACTGAGCGAAAAAAGTCTCTACTTCTATACTCGCGAAATTTTCTTTCATCTGATGGATTACCAAAAGCATGCAAAAAGTCATCAACATAGACTTCACCATCACGTGAATGTTCAGGCGATCCAGCTCCTCGACCACACGAATCTAGTGAGAAGCCTAAAAAGAACAAAACCGTTTGAGTTAGTTTAGTTAGTGTAGTGTTAAGTCTAATGTGGTGCAGTGTAAATGCTACTTAAAAAGAACTCAAGAACAATGTGTCTTCACCTTAATAAAGACAATAAGAAACGTGTTATTGGACACATTCTTAGACAATTATTATATTAGAAGTTTAGGTTAAATTAAAATTACTCATTAGCCAAATAGATGTAAGATTGTAATATAATTAGAATGCTTAATTTTAATTGGGCACTCTATAGCAATAGTAAAAAAAAATACTGGATTACCCATTCTGAGGTCTGTGGGACTACCAGAGTACCTAACCTACCTTTATTTATTTATTTATTTATTTATATAATACCACCAAAGATTAAATCAAATTATTTTAAGTAAATTAATTGTGTCAAGTCTCTTGTGTACGTTGGTACTTTAGTATTCGAATACTATACGTTTATCATTAGATTTAAAAGAATACCACTTCTGAGGTCGAGACTAGATAGAAACTTGATTTACCTACAACATAAAAAGTAACTAGGTGGACCGACGACCTGCCGCAGGCCGCCGATGGATGCAGGAGGCAAGTGGCTGATCAAAGTGGCGCTCTTTGGAGGAGGCCTATGTTCAGCAGTGGTCGTTTTCGGGCTGATGATGATGAACGATATTTTACATTGTAATGATGAGTGTGTTACGACAAGGAAGGTCGTGAAGTCGCAGCAACAGTATAAAATAAATAACATTTATAATTTCAGCTAAAAATAGAAATTTTCCACGAATCATGTCTTTAAAATAAACAAACACAAAAACAGGCGCACTACTGATTTATACATTTTACGATTCATTCACGTCGTGCGCTGAAAGAGATATCGCGTAATGCAAAAAGAGCAAACGGTTGTAATCTAAAATACTAGTGGAGGTAGAGTTGATAAAGGAAATAAAAGATTAAGACCAAAAACAAAACAAATTGTAACAAAAAATCTCACAGATAGGAATGGAGAGGAAATTCATTTATCTACGACATTTAGATAGGATTTTTAACACACTGTCAAGCTTTTTCCCTCGTAATGTAGACTTATAGACTACTTAGTATAACTATTATTTTAGTAGTTTTGTTTTAAAATTTTCGTTGCCATATTTTTTATAATACTCGCACTATTTAGGTAAAGCACTACTGATTCGACGGAGCCTTGGTCCGCAATGACTGCACTGCTGGCCACGCTATGAATGGCCTCGAGATAAGCTTAGCTCCGCCCCCGGCCTTCAAGCTTGGTCAGCATTGCAGCCCTTGCTGTCCACGCTATAAAGGCTTTTATTCCAGCTTGTCCAAGGGCTGCAATGCTGACCGCGCTGTGATGACCTGGAACTGCGCTACGCTGCGCTTTCGCCCATCATTTATCGCGGCCAGCAAAGCAGTCATTACAGACCGCGGCAGTAATGTATGTAATAGCCTAACTTCTACTTACACCATTTTATTGATTTCAGTCTCAATTTTATCAATGTCTATGCTCTATACGCAACAATCAACCGCTAATTGAGCGACTGTCATTTGTTTGTTTTCTGCAAATGTTATTATCCTTGTAATAAATAAATGACTATCACTATAAGCCGGTAGCGAGTGTTGCTCATTCATTAGTGTTGCTTATTTGTTGGCGTGCAACTTTCAAAAAGGATGCACCCTGGTTTGAATTCCGCTTGACCCTGCAGCCAATGACCAATGACTTTTCAAGTTACTTGCGGAATCTGCACTGTCTCTTACAGCGGTGAAGGAAGACATGAGGAAACCGGCATGTTCAAGAATCACTAAACTCGAGGACATGGTGTCATCCACCAACCCACCCTTGGCTAGCGTGCTAGATTTGTGCCAACACTCTCTCCCATTAAGAGAAGGCCCGTATCCCAGCCGTGGGAACGTTGGGGGATGACTGATGACGGTATCGGTAGAGATAATATTGTTTAAATTTTTTTTTATGGGAATGAATGACGTGACGAGCTACTCGACGTAGTTCACTTGATGCGGCCGCCCATAACAGTTGCAGTGTCAATCGGAACTTTAAAATAATAGAGTTTCGCGTGACACTGCACTGCGCACGTCGTCTTGAGACATCACACAGTACTAGACTGTGAAATGAGGTCACAAAGTATCATTTGCCCAGTAATTTCACTAGCTACAACGCCCTTCAAACCAGAACACAGTAATGCTTGCACACTACTGCTTGGCGGGAGAATAACTGGCAATGCTGGTGGTACCTACCTAGACGAACTTTGTAGAAAAGTCCTACCACCTAGTACTATTAGTATTATTAGTAGTATTGTCTCTAAGTACATATCCTCTGCTTTCTACATAGCATTTTTTATATAAACTTTCTTTCTTTTTTGCTTCAGAAAGTGAAAAATTGGGAGCCATGCGGCATGTGGCGCCATCACCATCCTAATATTCATACCTACCGCAAAAATGATTGCATTTCATACGTCACGCAGTAAAGTTTACGCGTTTCACAAATAGAAGCAAGGCCTCGGCAACAGTAATACCTACATTGTACATACTATAATGTTATAGATATGTTTATATTATGACCTCCTTAGATGTTCAGCGTTCAGTGCTGGTTTATTGACTACAGAAGTACTCAACTCATCATCATCTTCTTGCCTCAGTCCCATTAATTATTTAGGGGTTTCCCTATACCATCCGTCAACGTACCTACACATTTCACGTTCACTATCTTGGTTGCGTTTCATTCATCCCAAGTACCTGCTTAAAGTGGAACGTTTCATTTTCGTGCTTTTTTTGCCAATCATAGCTTAATTAAATTTGAATTTGCCGCGCTGAGTGCAACGTTCCACCTTAACTACCCATCAAGATTGTCTATCACTTTAAAGTTAGTCAAAACTTATTCCATACAGCCTTTTTAAATTGCATTTTAGATCTTAAATTATAAAAGTATACTATAGTATAGGGGCTAGATTTACCTTCATGAAAAAAGATGCCTCGTGATTTGGGCTTTATCGTCATGCCAAAGAGTCGATTTCGCAAAAAGTGTTAGTTATCTAATTTCCCCTCTACGCCCTCGATATGTTCCATTCTAGGGCTATCTATCTATATGTACCTATACCATCTTCAACCGTATCGTCACTTATCAACTAACCTAGTAATAAACTCACATAGTTACAGAAAAGTTTTCTAATTTACATTATAACTTACATAACAGTAGAACACCCTACTCGTGCGAAGGCCAGGGCACGTCACCTAGTACCAGCTATACCCACCCCAAGGGGGATGAGGCAACCTACCCTGCCATTGTATCGCAGATATAGACGTAGGCTTCATGACAATCAATTAACACTGTTGTCAACTGCTCTATATACGTAGGCTCGGTCGGTTTTATATTACCGTAAAACGTTTTACTTGTTGCAATATATACTTCCGTTTCTGAAGGTCCTAAATTAGTTTTTATGTACTAATGGAAGTCGCAAAATGAAAGTAAATTCAACTCGTTTGTTGTTATAAAACACGACATCAGCGAAATTGTGGTGAAATTGCCGCAGAAACCACTAACTAAGATTAAATTCAGTGAAAAGTGTGGCAGCGGATGGAAAAAATTGTTTGGGTCAACTTTCATGGGAAGGTAGTTTGAGACACTTTGTCCCATTTTTTTTAATGTTTCGTAATTTTAGATTTACATGGTAGGTAAAGAGAGTTTTTATGGGATTGCTTAGTTTTCGCCTACCTTTATAAAATTATAACATGATAGTTGTTATGTTATCTCAAGAAGCCAGCAAAGAAGCAAGATAGCTAGGTAATCAATTTCCCAAGATTTTCCATTCACCATAGACATGCACCCACACCACTTTCTATTATGGTTAGTGGTAAGTACGTATAAGTGACGTCATAGCAGAATAAACAGTCCCTGACCGGTTTGTGAACAGAGCCGTGCTATTTCAGACTTGGCCAAACTGGAAGGAATCGATTTGCGAAGTACTGTATCAATAGCTACTGCCACAAGAAATCGGTGGAATATACGGGAGTAAATAGCTCTGCATGAAAAAAATTATGAAAAATACATTCATTTTGATAAGGCATATAGGTAGGTAACATTTATATGTAGTTAGAAAACCTGGACCGACACTAGGCTCAGGGCCCTGAGGTCCAGGCCTCTTTCGCCGGAAACAATATAGACAATGCCTAAGCTAGGTTACAAAAGTTATACAACTTAAATTAAATTAAATATAATCATGTATTAATAATGATTACATTATAACAAAAATAACTCTGTTCTAGATTAATATTCGCACGCTAGAATATTAATCTAACGGTTTCAGCGATTGTAAAAATATGCATGTAGACAATTTGAGAATTTTTTGATGACGGCACGCCGTTGGTAGTCTACTAAAAGAATGCCAACAGACAGACAGTCATGGTGACTAATGTGTATCTCCTATAAGTTCTTTTAAAGGCTTTAATTACTTTAAGGTGTGTCACCGATATAGCTTTGGGAATCTCAAAGCTATATCAGTGACACACCTTAAAATTGATAGCAAGTTGAAGTGGCAGTGGGCAGGCCACATTGCTCGTAGAACTGACAACCGATGAAAAAGAAAGGTTCTCGAGTGGCGACCACGAACCGCAAGACGCAGCGTAGGCCGGCCCCTCACTAGGTGGACTGACGACCTGGTCAGAACCGCGGGGAGCCGATGGATACAGGAGGCAAGCAGCCGCTCACAGTGGTGCTCTTTGGGGGATAGCATTTTTCAGGGCATAGACTTGTACTGTAGTTATAAATATCACGAACGCGTTTTATGCCAGAATGCATGTTTGGACGATTTGTCCAAGATTCAAAGCCGATAAAAATAATAGTATTGGCTCTTCATTCTAACAAGTTAATAAAGCCATTGTTTACGTAGCAGATACTTTATTTTATAGATTTTATTCTGTTTTATTTTATTTATTTTTATTTTATTAATCACAAAGCAGATTACAAACACTTATCACAACAATAGTTTCTGTTACAATTAGCCCAGACTTTTTCCGCTCTATAATATATTTATATACCTACAAACCGTGGCACTGAATGATATTATATTGTGTTGGACCGCTGATGGAGGCATTACGGTTTACGGCCGATTACAGAGCCGCTTATTTCCCGAAATTACACCGACACTGTTATAGTGATGTGGGTTCTAGGAAACCTAGACGTTGACTAGTCATGAGTTAGTGTACCTACCTACAGGCCCGAAAGGGCCTACCGTCGGGGCGGGATAGTGAATGCTATCGCGACCCTATCTCGCCCCATCCCGGCGGCGGACGGATCACGGGGGGGTTTTAGTGGGTTCGAGTCCCACATACCCCCTGCCACCACCCCCGTGGTGGCAGGGAAGTGCGAGGGCATTTCCTCCCCTCAAAAAAAAAAAAAAAAAAAAAGTGTACCTACCTACCGGGTGGTAGAAGTTCCAGGAAAAGAAGTTTAGTTTACTTTCATCAGGTTCTTAAGGCATGATGCTTTGAATTTTGAATGGCGAAATGAAAACGGCCGTCGCCGTTTAGTCCCAGAGCAAGAATAGGACCACCCCAGCCCTTGCCATGGGTGCCGTAACAATCGGCTAAGGAAATATCCAGGGAATGAGCAGCAGCATTCTCCTTGGTACATTAAAATCTTCTGTGATCACCAGGCCGGCTGCCAATCGTGGTGATCATGGCAAACCCGTACTAGTAGGTATCTACATTATTTTGATTATCCTATAGTACCTACCTGCTTCATTTATCTTATGCAAACGAATGGCGTATACGAGCTAGTAATTCCCTTGATGTTAAGCGTCACAACCGCCCATAACAGTAACAGTAGTCGGCATAATAACGCCCAACGATCACATACATAGATCCTGGACACTAACTAGTATACCCTGTATCTAGGGACCCAGGAACTACGAGGACCATGGTCTCACAACACCCACAGAACAAGTATTTGCGCTTTTTTTCCTGTTAACAAATACTAGTCCTGTCGCGGGAATCAAACCTGCTGCCTCCGGGACATGAGCCGAACCAGACAACCACCACACCACAGAGGCTGTATATTTTGTAATATTTCAGAACCATCCAAGTAATTCCAGTCATGCAGCGTCGGTTCCGGGAATACCAAACCGTTATGATTGACCGCGGTTTAAATATACCACGATATTGAAGCCATGATTCATTGCAATCACTCTCGGGTACGACTTCATGGCGCTATGGGTATACAGCTATGGGTAGCTATGGGTAGGTACGTTAAGAAAACGCAATAAAGTCGTGTGAAGGGCAGGAGCTATATTGAGAAAGTTATGGACAAAAACACATTGAAACATCGTGAACTTTGATACACGCGTGCGATGATGGGTTTGAATGTTTGGATTGCCTCTGATACTAGTACCTACTCTTTTTACCTTTATTTAAACACCATATTACAGTAACATTCAACAATCACAATCTTAAAAACTAAGAGTGGGTTTTTAAGTTAAGGTAACCAATGGTTAAAAACTCTAACAAATTTAGACCATTGGTTAGAATTTGTTAGAGTTTTTAACCATTGGTTACTTTAAATATCGGTGAAGAAACCCACCCTATTTTATCGCTTAAGACGATCTCTTACCTACTAAACCTATAGGTGCCAAGGTAAAAAATTTCAAAGATACTGTGATATTTTAAATAGCTTTGGGCTTATTTTATTTTATTATTTGATTTAAAAAAACAATGTAGCGTTTGAAAAAATATTTTAAGTATCTTTAAATGAGGTAGCGCAGCGTCACAGAAATATAGCACAAGACTACCATTTGATTAGACATTTATAATAACTAGGGATGCGCCGAATATTCGGTAATTATTCGTATTCGGCATGTTTTTCCAAGTTCGTTATTCGGCCGAAAATTCGATTAAAGTGCCGAATAATTTATTAAATCATTTTCTTTAAGGTCTTTCTTCCAAAATTATCTTTTGTGGGAACTCACTCTAATATAGTCAGAGTAGGTAGGTACCTTCTCAGCACTTTTAAATCATTTTTCTAAATAATAAAATAATCCACTCTAGCTAGGCGCTTGATCACAAAAACACTGTATGGTATTTTTTGTTAAACAGGCGCTACCATAGAGCGTCATTATATTCGACTTCTCCGATATCTAATATCTTGAATTATAATTTTAGGTAATTGTATTCAGAATACAAAAATGCGCAAATACAACGTTTCACTTGTTTCTAAAATTGCTGTTAATTTAATATTGATTTACATCAACTTATCGTGGATATTAGCAATTTGACATTTGATTTTGCAAAATTAACCGAATAGTTCTGCCGAATATTCGGTCCGGTAAGCGTTCAACCGATTAAAGTTCGTTATTCGGTTTGGTTCAAAACCCCCTTCCTAATAATAACTATGATTGTTGAAGTCTTTGATCAAAGTTCTTTGGAGTTTAAAGTATTCTGACCTGAGTAAGTTATCTTTCATTAACTAGGTATAGATACCTATTAGGTATACTAACTTATGTACCGAACTATAGGTATTTATAAGGTGGTATTCTTTTTCTGAATAACCTTAATAATAATCATATTTTATTGGTATTTCAGACATGCGCGTACAGAATTTACGTAAGTAAACTTTTAGTAACGTGCAGACAATGTTTATAATGTAGTTAGATGTTGAAATATTTGCTTTGATTCGCGCCGAACGCGGCTGGAGAACTAACATAATCTTCAACTACAGTCCAGTTCATGTTTACACTGTAGAATATTTAGTTTAAGGCAACGGGTAGGCCCAGATAAGCAGGTCAAAATCCGTTCAAAGATACGTCGTATAGTCTTAAATATCACTTCAGCGCGGCGCTTACGAGAAAGACAACGCACGAAATGACTGATTTTGACGGTTTTTAATTAATATCTATGTTTTTATAGTATTTTTCAAAATTATGAAGCCATTACAAAATATGAATGTTTGTTAGGAATACTACTTATGTTTTGTAAAAATATATTCGATAGACACAGTAAAATTGGAACATTCAAATTATTTGAGGGAGGTTTGCGATTTTTTTCTATAGAGCTAAATTTATTAATCTTGTATTTGTGGACATAACAAACGACTTACATGATATACTAAATTCAAAGCTCTAAATGCTCTAATTACGCCAGGAAACGTGCCCAAAAAACACCTTGTTTGCCCTACCCTTCGCCTTAACTTACTGTAAACCTTTTACACTGTTTCAGACTACTACCTACGTCGATAAGGACTTTAATAAACTTTGGTAGGTACCTATATGTTAGTACCTAACCTATAGACATAGGTACTCTGATAGGCTGTTTGCAGTTGTAATTATGACATTGCATGTATTAATTAAAATAAGGTAAGTAAGTATATCTTTTACTTCAAAATGTGTTGTTTAAGTAACTTCAGTATGAATTTAGATTAAGATAGTTTATCACCATCTTCTAAATTTACACTGAAATTATTATAGTAAGGTATAAGATATTATAATGCTGTTTAGCATAATATTTAACTGATTAATTTCTATTTTCTTTTCAGTTTTTTTAATTACTGGTGCTGTTTTAGATCCCGTTAGAAATTAAAGTTTTCCTTGAATAAAAAAAAATTGATGAGAATATAAGCCTGATGAAAAACAATGACATAAAAAATTAAAAAAAAGATTGGTAGGTACAGCGAATATTAGTATTCGGCTACCTGTTGAATCAACGTATTCTCAAATTCATATTGTAAGTATCAATTGCAATTAAATTTAAAAAAAAAACATAAAATTTAAGTGCACATAATTTATGTCAAGTCAAGTCACATAATTTACAAACAATCTACATAATTTAAGTTCTATAAGGTTTAAAATTTATATGGAAAAAAATGTCTTACCCCATCTGTGTGGAGTCCTTCCAAGGAACTTCTTCTCCTCTGGGTCCCAGATCATATACTGGACCCGCTGAAGAAAAGGCCTCTGCGGCGGCCTCCGGTTGAAGTTGACCACTCCATTCGCTTTGTCCGCACCCATTCCTTACCACCATAGACTACAGACTGGGGGAAAATAACCAAGTATAGACTGGTTTCTATTGGTGGTTTGGAGCAGTGTCCGCCGTGCCTTCCTTTGGCCGACTAGCTTGAGAAGTGATGGTGGTATGGTCGTGCTGAAGTGAGTTGTAGATGCGTTACTTTGTAACGTTACTTTATGCCTAAAATGTTAGTGCCTCTGTGATGCATGCGCAAGCAAACCGCGCGAATAAAAGCAGACTGTGGTGCTAATATTTTTACACATTAATTTAATAGTAAAAGAACAATTGTACTTTTTGTTTTTTTTTCTACTTCATCTAATACTGTCCATCCAAAGGTTGCCAGGAAGAGATGCTTTTAGGGATAAGGCCGCCCATTATAATACCTACTATAGATATGTAACATTAATTAAGTACTTATGTGGTACTTATACAATAAAGTTTTTTTTTGTATTTGTATTGTACTTTCCCCTCTAGAGAAAGGGAAAAAATATTTTATAGTACAAATAATATTTTGAATGTGAACCTAGAATCCTTCGCTTGCTCAGGTTTCAATTCAAGTACTCGCGCCAAAAACCAACTTTGCAGCCTTGCATAACAAATAACTATTAAAGGTAGAACAAATCTCCCAAGGTGTTTAGCGAAGTTTATTCTACCATCTCTACACTATTATAATCTTTGCCGCCCTACAGCCGCCCGCCGAATGTGCCCGTAACCGCTCGCCGCCGCCCGCCCAG
Organism: Ennomos quercinarius; assembly: GCA_910589525.2. Taxonomy (NCBI): domain Eukaryota; kingdom Metazoa; phylum Arthropoda; class Insecta; order Lepidoptera; family Geometridae; genus Ennomos; species Ennomos quercinarius. Next base: position 1,426,637 of record OU342491.1, read on the forward strand.
CGGCGACTTTTACTTTGCGCTCTCAAGCTGAAGTGTTTTATTAACTATCGTTAGTTTTTGCAACATTATAATATGAAAAATGCCGTATTTGATGAGGCGCTCCCAATAGTTGTAAAGTCTTTATATACAAAATGTCGAATCGCAAGACTATATAATAATAAATATAATATGTGTGGACATGTCACACAGCGCCATCTAGCCCCAAACTAAGCATAGCTTGTACTATGGGAACCAGATAACTGATACAATACTAAGACCCGATTTCACCAAACTAGAATAAATTTTATTCTAAGTATAACTTTCCGAGAACAACCGAGTTACGCGAATATAGCCCTTATATCACCAATTTTGTGAAGGAATAAGACTTATTCCTTGGATACAATCAAAATGGCGTCTTTTTGTGTAATTTCATTTGTCAATTAGCTGTATCCAGGAGTAAGAAATAGCCGTATACTTGGAATAAACGTTGGTGAAATCGGGCCTTTTTGTTTGTAAATACATACATAGAATACAATATAACACCAAGACACAGAACAAACATCGATGTTCATCACACAAATGTTTCTCCTGGGTAGGAATCGAACCCACAACCTATAGTTCAGAAGGCAGAGCTACTACCAACTGAGCTACCAGGCCAGTTAAACTGTGTATTATGTCAAAACTATTAATGCAATCTAGTTGATTTTTGAGTAAAGTGTAGGCCCGGCACCCTCCACGCACCAGTCAAACTGTCATGGCGGTATGAGCAACTCGTGATTAGTTACGTGAAAAGATAATAATTGTGTATTGCAGATCTAAGGTAGGACTGACTTAAAGGCTTCGTAACTTTTATTATATCTAAGTTTATGAAACGATTGTGATATCTTTGGTTTTGTTACATCCTTAATTTTGTATCTAAATATATCATGGTAAACAAAATTGACTAAGACGTTACTTTTTAGAACTTTAAATGAAAATATTGGGTTTGGGGCAAGATGATCCCCATGCTCGTGTACAAGATGATCCCTAGGGATCATCTTACACTAGCATGTTTTTATAGTACCTACCATGTATTAAAATTTAAATAAAATATTTAAGTACTTGACATTATTATTATTACTACTACTAATTATAAACAATAATTCTGGAATAGAATGTGTCCTGCCTATTGTAATAGTTGTGATTTTTTTTTATTACCATTTTTTATTTTGACTTTCTTATATAAGTAATGAGCATTAAATGTATTTTATATGTTGATAAAAGTTGATTCAACCATTGTATAAAACTAAAACTACAATAATTCTTTTGAAAGGTAGCTTAAATACCTAAGTAAGAATCGCTAATCCCATAGTAAGGATCATTTTTACTTTTGCTGTATGCTGTGTAATGGCTGATTTTGTTTTAGATATTAAAAAATTAAATAATTAGTTCGTTAACAATCTATAATAATAAATAATAGCAAAATTATGAATTTAGTATGATTTGACATCAATGGAGGCAAGATAATTTCCGGGGATCATCTTGCCCCTACCCATTGGATCATCTTGGACACCCGGGTGTCCAAGATGATCCTTTGGTAGGGTTTCAAAAATAATGTAATATAGTACTGAAAGATAATTATTATTACCATTTTGAGTATGAAAACAGGTAGAGAGATAAATATGCTATTATATAATGGTTTTACATCTGCAATAAGTTGCATGCTGATTAAACTATATCTTGTTCCTGAATCTTAGATATTTTATGTAAACAAAGGGGATAACAGTGCAAAAAATATCTTTTATAAAGGTAGGTTACTATGTTTGACCAAAAAAATATTAAATATTATTTGTCTAGTCATAATCTGCTTAATTATAAAATAAAAATCGTTTTGTACTATCTATTTTAACGTTATATCTGATATATAAAATTTTATGATAAAGAAATCGATTTTTGGTAGAAAATATTTTAATAGACTGGTAAGACTGTAGAGGATCTAAACATTTTTTCGTTTTCGTTCTGGGATTTATATGATGGTATCATACCATTATATGCCATATTTTCTTCAAAGACACATGGTGCTACTTTCGTGCACTTTTCGAGATATGATGAAAAGTATGTAAAATATAAAAAAAACAGGTCAAACTAAATATCTTTTGATCAAATATGAATAAATCTCTCGATTTAAAATTACAGAATGATTGTCAGAATAATTTATAAGGTTTCTGGTTGGTTAAAAAACATAAGTAATGGATGATAATGTTTTATTTACGTCTTCCTAAAATTTTACCTTTAGAACTTTGGGATTGCAAAATCCTACTTCATATCCTACTAATATTGTGTATGCAAAGTTATGCTTGTTAATCAGTAAGATTGATACTCTTTAAATCCATTTAATAAAAATATTTTTCAGAAGTAAAAAAATGTTTTGAGCAACTGGCATGTCACTTTGACAGTGACTTTTCGTGACATTACTTTGTTTACATAAAAAATCTAAGATTCAGGAATGGAATATACGCACATTCTCCCTTAAGGGGATCATCTCGTACCACCTTCCCCTACCACAAAATTTGCCCTATTTACATTGACCACATAATACATTGTTTTAGCATGGAACAAGGAGCCAATACATCAAGAAAACAGCGTAGATCAGAAATATGCCAAAAACCGTTTTAAACCTAGATGGTGCTGCAAAATGAGCGGGCAATATTTTAGCGTCGATCAGAAATATGCTAAAAAATCGTTTTAAACCTAGCCCGCCGTATAGCCCGCTCATTTTGCAGTGCCATGTAAGTAGGTTTATAACGGTTTTTGCCATATTTCTGATCTACGCTGTTTTCTTGGTGTATTGGCATTCTTCTCCTCCTTGTTCCATGGTTTTAGCGAACGGCTAGTTCTTATCATTGGGTATAGACGTAGGACCTCTAAAATTAGAATATAAAAAAAACGATCTTTTTATTCACTATTCAATATTTTATTAAAACTCAACGCACATACAGGAATCAATTTCAAACATGGAATAATTATTTAATACTAATAGGTACGTAATAGGTAACCTAAGACTTAAATTAGTTTAATATAATCTAAAACCAAGGAAGTGATGTTTAGCACTTTTACGACATTTTTAACACATTATTAATACTTTTTTGTAAGGAGAACAATAATTCTGACCTAGATACATGCTTAAAATTGAAAAAGTTACTCTCGCGGCCTTTTACATGTTTTACACTGCTTTTTTTAACAAATGGCGTGATGAGCTTGCCGTTCACCTGAAATCAAGCGTCACTGCGACTCATAACCCTTGCAATGCCAATCAGAACTCTAAATTATAAAGTTTCGCGTGCCACTGCACTGTACAGTCTAGTCTAGTTTTATAATAATTGATTACCCAGAGCATAATAAAAAGATCAGTACTACCAACGATAAATTCAGGATTATAATATCATAACAATAATATGAACTAGTAATAATATTTTTATATGAATATTATAGAAAAACTTAAATCTAAGAAAAATTAATAAATGAGTGAATAATATGAACCAGAAACATATACATACTTTACATTACCTATATATTTTAACTAATTAAGAGCGATGGTGGCCGAGCGGTAGAATATGCGCTTCTTACGGCACCGGGTTCGATCCTAGCCCTGCACCAATGACTTATCTAGTAAGTTATGTACAGTTTTCGATGCCATCGCTCCGGGCCTCGGAAAGCACGCTAAGCCGTCGGTCCCGGTTGTCATAAGAACATCTATGGCAATTGTTACGGGTAGTCAGACGCCTGATAGAATCTGATACCTTACCATCCCTGTTACTGGTCCCTTATAGGTTGCGAGGTCAGATGGCAGTCGCTCGTGTATTTCTGGTAGCTCGCCGCTACAGGTTAGATTGGGAGCCGACCCCAATAACAAATGGGAAAAGGCCAAGAGGATGATGATGATGATATTTTAACTAATTAAATCCTTAACTTGAAATGATTAAAAAATATTATTTAACTTACACACCTAATCAGATTAGGTCTCATACCTATTTTTGAACTTACTTCAGGTAAAAATAGTTTATTCCACCGTTAGGTAAGTTACTAAAATTACATTTGGTCGTTTTAAATAAATTTGTATGATAACATAGTCGGTACGTATTTACTTTTTCTAAAACTGCGAATATTCTCTGTGTGGATCCATTTTATACCATGACACAGATACACCATGACAAAACTAAAAGCAGAATATTCTCTGTGTGGATCCATTTTATACCATGACACAGATACACCATGACAAAACTAAAAGCAGAATATTCATTCCACAGTAATCCAAATATTAAATTAATTAGTACCAACTTACTTACTATGTATAAAGTATTCAGGCACGTAAAATTTTATCGAAATTATGACTCACCCAATTAAAACAAACAAACATAATTTAACATTAAAACACAACATAAACGTCTTAGATTATCTACCTGTTGTTAATAATCAAAGACGACCTTTTCACGAGACCAGTCTATTTATTATATTATCAAATTCACATATGTAAAAAAGCTTAATTTCTTTGGATTATTTCAAAAATGTAGAACATCGAACCTATCGACCTACTTCACGATTTTCTAAAAGCTATTTCAAAAATGCAAAATTAAACATGCTGAATCTAATTCAAAATTACGAACTTTACAACACATTTCATTTTTGAGATTATGGGCCCAGTTTTATTATATACTTTTTGGGTTAGTAATTTAGTATGGACTCGCGTGACACTGCACTCACTTGTGCGCATAATCCTGAAACATAAGATCACAAAGTCTCATAATATAACCAGAAATTTCACTAAGCTACAGTGCCCTTCAAACCGGAATACAAATAATGCTGGCCCTAACTGCTTAGTGGCAAAATATTTGACAAAGTCATACTATCTACCTACTTATAATAGGCGATATCTTGCAGAAAAGTTTTACCATATATTTTCACGTAGAAACCTTTTAACAGTGCATTTTGAGGTTATGGCCCAATTTTCATCACTTCACACACCAAATTTGCATATTCAATACTTCAATAGTAAGGTTTTAAGGTTATGGGCCCATTTTCTTTAATTTACATGCCCAGCTCGTCGCCTTCGACCACGTCAGTGCTGTTATCATTCTCTAGGTATAGCTGGATTCGCGCGTACCCCGAGGCTTCCTTTATACTCTTGTTGTAGATTATGTTCTTGGCCCACGCGCGGCACCGGACCACGACTATGTCTTGAACTGGGAATATTAACATACCAGTTAATAAATTACCTAATCTTGACCCATCATCATCAACAGCGGGACGTGCAGGACTTATCACCCCCATATAGAATAAGAACAAAAATAGGCCTCCTTTATAGAATGCCAATTTGAGCAGATACTTTTTTTTTAAATGTACGAAATGGTCACCCTTTGACTGTACCTCGCCTAGTGTTAAACGGCGATTCAGTCAATCGTGTATCATCACCTATGAGGAGCCTATTCACTCGTAAGTCTAGAGACCCAAATTAGATCTGTTGGGAAAGAAGGAAGCCGGGAGCGAGTTCCATTCCCGATCAAAGTGGTGCTCCATGGGGGTGGCTATGGATAACAGTTTATTAGCACATAACGCCACGGAAATACACTTCACATAGCAATAATTGTTCCTTGCGCCCACGTGGTCCGTTTCGGCTGCGCCTGTGTAGCTTCCAGGCTAGCAGATCTTCGTACAGCACGTGTAGATAGTTATGCATGGGCAGCAGCAGCCACCGCAGCATCCACCGCAGCTGGATGTATGGGGGCTATGTTTAGCAGTGGATTCCTGATAAAGAATGAATAAATAACGCTGCTCGCATACCTGAAGGCGTAATTTTGACAGCAACCAGTGGACTCCGGTACCCTTCCCCGTTGGTGTAGGGGAAGGATGTGTGGGGGACCCCCCGGCCCCACGGGTACTGCACGCGGGTGTCGGCGCTGCCCTCCTTGTGCTCCTCCCAACACGACACCCACACTTGCTTCTGCTGGCGTGGGGAACCAAGTAATACGTCATTAAGGTACCTACATATTATAACTGCGTAAATATTGATAATGGAAAAAATATCAAACAATAAAGCTTATAAGTATATTAGTTTTTTCACTGTGTAGATAACCAATAGAAAATATGGAAAGCGGGATAAGTTTGGGGTAAGGGTAGAAAAACGTAAAAAATATAATTATGATCCTAATTAACTTTTGGGTTAACCCAAGAAGGGAAATTTTGTGAGTAGTTTCGGTAATTATATGGAATTTCCTGGGAGTCTTCAAGTCAAGAATGAACAGGTATCTTCTAGGCAAGCATGCACCACCATAGGCCGCTTCACCACTTACCATCAGGTGAGAAAGTGGTCAAATGCTATGCATATAAATTATTTTAAAAAAATTATCGTGTAGTACTTATTTAGAAATTTTTCAAAATGGTGGCGGGTTGAAAACGAAAAGAAATATGGTTTTTCAGTTTTAAGCTAGTGCAAAGACAGACGCGCGAAGTGTACAGCTCACAAAGCTACTGATTGTTTATTTAGATAGATACCTCCTCTGCAGGCAATGCTTGGATGTACTCTTTCAGGTCTTCAGACATGTCAGCTGGCAGGTCCGATGCTTCGTATAGAACAGGAGCCCACCCGTAAATCTGGAATGTTATTAAAGTTTCTTTTATTCACAGCCAAGGTTTTGAGTTCATTCTGTCTACCTTTCATCATCATTCATATTTAATCTGTTAGAATTTTTTATTAATTATTAATTTGCATGACGTGCTAGTCGTTAACCTGATGTTAAGCGACACGGCCGCCCATAACTACATTTCATTTAAAATGGTACTCTACACTATTTATTTTTGGAATTTCAGCAGATGGCAGCACTGCTTTGTTTTTTTGCGAAGAAGAGTCTCGAGTACTTTAGAGTGATGGTGGTGGAGGTGAGCATACCTACACAAAGTGTCCCGCGGTTTCTCTCGTTTACCCATTTTCCTGCAATGAACTGTTTTTGCCTCTAGGAACTCTCAATTTTACGGAATAAAAAGTATTCTTTATTAATTCCGGTAATTAAGCACTTTGTGTGCAAAATTTCATTAAAAATACAATTTCATTCAGCCTTTATGGCGTCAAAACTAAGAAATGAACACAGAAACAAACAAACAGACAAATACCCTACAGTACCGACCTTATTTATTTTGATGAAAAAACACGGAGATTCTGGATACCCGAATTGGTCATCTTCAGAGCAACCTTCCTTGGTCGCTAGCCACTGCTCATCTTTGTAAGCTGAAACCAAAAAGAGTAAGACTTTTAACTCAGTCCGTGGCATTTTCTTGGAATAAATATACGTTGTTATTGACATAATCTGGCTGCACGTCTTTTACAAGGAACATGTAGGTAAGTATTTTTTAATGACTTGACGAAAAAGTCGTGCCACTCATGCCAGTCTTCACTAACGATTGATAGTTTTTAAGTTCATACTTATATCTCTAGGACGTACCCAAATGTGCTGCAGTAGGTACATAATTAGAAACTGAAACTTTAGTGCAGGCATCAGAACTCTAAATTACAAAGTCTTTCATGGCACCGCACTGCGCGCGCACGTCATCCTGAGCCATCAGAACAGTCACTAGAGTGATAGCTGACGTGCCCAGTGCAACATTTATAGGACTTTGTGAAATCGGTAAGTACCACCGCTTTGGCAGATATTCTTTACCGCCAAGCAGTAGTCTACTAGTAGACGAACATTTGTAGAAAAGTCCTAACACCCAGTGAAATCTACTTATTATCTAACATGGTCCATCATGAAGTACTGAATGGCGTGAGCTGTTCCCAACATCACAATCGTAGAACTTGTTCTATAAGCTTGTTAACAAGCTACATCACAACCTCGAAGCGTCCTAATCACACACCTGTAACGATCCAATAACCTCTATCAAGTTAATTCATCAGCGGTGACGTATTCAGCCGCTCCCTGTATTAGTGAGCCGGGCGTGGTACTCAGGGTAATAGCTCAGCGGGTGGTATTCACTTCTGCAGCCGGATAACGACCTATTGTGATCGATGGGAAGTACTGAGTTTATGAAGGTACCCACTTACCTATTACTTCCATCAATAGCATTAATAGTATACTCGTATATATGGTACCAAGGCTGGTCGACACCTACTTTACTTCCGCAGGTAGTCGTAAAAAAAAGATACGGTACTCAGGTACTAGATGTTTTGTCATTGCCGCGTTGTTGCTCGATTCCAAAAATTGCGAAATGTAAGGGCCTTTGTGGCACGTACCTGCTAATAATGCAAAGGCTACCTGTTTAGACTTAAATACGCTATAACAAAAAGAAACGCTAAGAACCCAGCATAATACTCACTGCTAATAAAATCCTGCAGATCTAGGATGTAAGGATTGTATTCTGAGAAGTTGCTGACGTGGTAGTGAAGGACGAACCCGAAACCAGCGTCTGGGATCGGCCGGTAGGATATCCCAGGGTTGTCTCCTGAAACACAAATTGGAAGTCATCAATCTTTGATTCATTTAACTTGCGTGAAGGTTCTCCTTTAGTTAGAAATACAAAAGAGACCTAACAACTAAAAATATAATAGTTTTTAGTTCTGCATTTGACCACTGTCTCATCTGATGGTAAGTGACGACGCGGTCGACGATGAAACATGCTTCCCTAAAGATACCAGTCCGGTTCAGTCTTGCCTTGAAAACTCCAAGATTCTACTCGTTTCTGCCTTTTCAATAACAGCAAACTTTAGAAGCAATTTGCCGAAAAACTTCTAAATTCATCCTCCTGGTCGTTTCCATTCAGCGGTACTACATTAACACATCGAGTTTCAAGGCCAAGAGCTCATGTTACAAAACATATCGAATTTTGATGAGTCCGTAGACTGTCAAGGAATGTTTTTAACAAGCATTGTCGTGCGTGGTCGTGGTTAATTATGTTGATTGATCTTCAAAGTCGTTACCTAAACTGTTGAAATGAAAGGCCATTGTTTATACCTACTACTAAACTACTAGGTACAATATGATGTAATGAGGAGGCAGATGTGTAGATGAAAGTATCATTATATTTTGCATATGAAGTTTCCAGGATGTATAGTACTGAGCACACCTTTCATCCAAATACGTTCTACCGTTTCAGCGTCAGCTGAGTGGGAACAAATAGGTAATAATTATACATATTATATAATAATTATACATATATTATCACATCTACAGCAGAAAGACGTCCACTGCTGAACACAGGCCTCCCCCATAAAACGTTACTTTGGACGCTTATCATCGTGAGGGATTTGCCATAATCACCACCCACGCTTGGCAGGCGGCTTGGTGATCGCAAAAGATTTTAATGTAGGTACCGAGGAGAATGCTGCTGCCCATTCCCTGGATATTCCCTTAGCCGGCTCTTACGGCATTCGCGGGAAGTCCCGGCTGCGAATAGGACCACCCCATCTCTTCCCGTGGGTGCCGTAAGAGTCGGCTAAGGGAATATCCAAGGAATGGGCAGCAGCATTCTCTTCGGTACATTAAAATCTTCTGCGATCACCAAGCCACCTGCCAAGCGTGGTGATTATGGCAAATCCACCCTATGATAAGCGTCCTAAGTGGCGTTTTATGAGGGAGGCCTATGTTCAGCAGTGAACGTATTTCGGGCTGATGTCTGATGATGATGATGATAATATCTAGCTATATTCTCCCCTATCACTAAAATAATAAAAACGTTTACCTAGGTCATCTAGCTAATAAAACTGACCTGGAGCTAGAGACATTACGTATACAATCATGTACCAATTTATAATATGACATTATCGTGTTACAGTGTTACGTTATACATTGGTGTGGTCGTGTTATATTGTGTCAGGACAGAACTATCCTATAATTGTTTATTTCCGCTATAATTCCACTCAGAACTTTTCATGAATCGCTAATAATATCATATCTAACGTAAAACTTTACGACACCGTCTGACAATCGAAATGGTTTTCTATTTCGGTTGTGTTTTCGTCACAAATAAAAAATTCTGTGATCAGCTGACGACACTATCTGTTAGAACTCTGTCTGGAATTATTCCAGGCTCCAGCATTATAATGCTTGAGACAGAATTCAAGAGAATAACTGGTTCACTGGTTGGTTCCTCAATGCTGACATGAATAACCAAGTGTGTTATTACTTATTTGTGTGTTTTCTCGATCTATTATGACTGTTTTTTATTGATGCCTACAATCTGTGGGAAGGTCATTTGGTTTTGGTAGTCACTTGGTATTATACTTATTGTGCCTATTGTCAGGAGTATATATTTTCTATCATATTCCTATTCTACTACCATCCATTACATACATTATTGACCATCCTCCTTTATTTTTCACTGACACAACAACAACCTGCCTACACGTGAATATTTAAATATAAACACGACGAGCCATCTCATCATGCTCATCCCCTACACTTTCACGTAGATAACTATGTAGGTACCTCGTTGTATTGTACACGACTGTTAGCAAACGTAGGGATGCCCTTCCTTTCGTTTGACTATCCCCAACAGATATTTAATAGAGATCTATGCTATACCCCGGTTTCTGGTACGTTTTGTTAAAGTTAAATTCGTGTCAACTTAAAAATACTGAACGCTCATTGGTTGAAGGCAGCCGATAATCAACAGGCAACCAATAAGCGTTCCGTATTTTGAATTTGACATGAGTTTATCTTTGACAAACGCATCGGAAACCGCGGGGGCTAGTCAAGCAACGAATTCCACTGAGTGGCTGGCAGCAGTTGGATGGGAAGTCCGAAGACCCAACCCAGTGGCCCTTGGGCCTATTTTCAGCAATACAGTAACATAGATAAATCATGATTATGTAACTGCCTTCGTACTTTACAATAATACAAATCCACCCTGACCCACCGCTAAATACTGTAACAAGTAACTGAATTATAAATCTAGGTACTACTAGCCTCTAGGTACTACTAGCCAGCAATGCCGGGTGCCGGGCACGCTACCTACTGATAGCGGACTGGAGCATTAAATTTGGAATGTTTAATAAGTTTTTTTTGGACGGATTAATGCTGTCGGTCTCTTCCGACCTATACAGCGTCACCAGGTAGGCAAGCGCTTAAGGCGCCCAGCCGTGAAAAGTGGGAGGCAACTAGCTCAAGGGCACCCCTAGGGTGCGAGCTTCGGCTTGGGCCGTTGCCAGGATAAAAGGATCGAGAAGCCTACGTCCACTGGAAGAGTGGCCCCTATGGAAAGTCACGACCGTTCTACCTAACCTACGAGGGGTACGTCGAGCTCGCTGGCGGTGGGGTTGGTGTCTGATTGTGTTACGCTGGTATCCTATACCGGTGCCGAAAGCAGTACCTGAGCCAGAAGGGCTGGACTGATCCGGTGATTCTAGCGCAGCCGAAACAATGGCTGCTATAGGATCAGCCGGATCGATCAAAACGTGTCTTGGGCGGCGACGATGGGATATGATATGTTATGTTTGAATCTTACCAATCAGGGAGCTGGCAAGGGTGAACGTCGGCTGCTTCTTGTCCAGCGTATATAGAAGTGCTGTCATACACACCGCGAACATTGCTGCCAGCACTGCGTAGAAGATCGCGTAGAAGGTTAGCACAATTCCTGGAATAATAAAGGAGATGGGCTAAGAACCTAAGGTGAATAGCCCAGCAAGGAATCTTTCAGTTGAGTTAGTTTCTCACTCTATTACTAGATGTGCTATGAACTATAGGGAGAGCAGTGCTTGGAGTTTCCTTGCGAGATAAGATCCGAAATGAAGAGTTCCGCAGGTAACTACCGAGGGGAGCGAGAATGTATTGGGTGGATGACGAACGAACGAATAACAGCTGAAGACGATTTTGTATGTACCTAAGTAGGTAGGTATACTTTGGTTCTTGAATTACAGCATCTGCCCTACTTACTTGTAATGTAACTTTGTTGTAGATGAACATATGAGTAGGTAGATAAGCAAAAAGTATACCTATACAAGACTAATGTATACCATAGGTGGGTAAGGGTATATACATTAGTCATTTGGTTATTGTTTACCTAATCGCTGCAAGTAGAAGTATAATTCATATACTTACATCTATAATATGTTATGTATTATAAACACTGCGGTTTGTGGTAGTACCACAGTTCGCTACAGCTTTCCTATTGACCTAAATTACTTTCACGCCAATTGAAACCTTAAAACCTGTCTAAATAAGGTTTAACTCAATCGATTCATGTTTAATGGTAACAACCGCCCGTACGTTCTATATCCGTAAGCAGGCGCAGATTAGTGAAGAGTTAGTATGTGCCTGAAATAACACCGGACGCATTACTGCGCCTCTGAAAATGATTTTTTTTTATTGTCAACAGAGAGTTGTCGCCGTCTGGAGAAGTGGCCAGTGGTCCGGTGAGTGTGGGCGGTTACTCGGAATGTTTATATTATGGCAGAGTGACTTATGACTTTTTAATTTACATCATTTTTCTAATTATTTTAATGCACTCCGTAATTAAATGTTATGTAATTAAATTAATTTTTTTCTTACATTATCATCATCAGCTTTCTACTGCTGAATATAGGGAGTAAGTTTGCCAGAACCACCGCGTTTGGCGGCGTCTTGGTGATCGGAGTAGATTATAGTGCAGCCTGGGTGGGTTTTTTGATCCGTAGTTAAGGTAACCAATGGTTAAAACTTCATACAAATTTTGACCATTGGTTAGAGTTTTTAACCATTGGTTATCTTCACTACGCATCAAAAAACTCATCCTTAGGAGAATACATAAATATTCTACTGTGCTGCCCAGTTGCCCATTATCTGGATTCCGGTTATTCCGTTAGCCGGTGGCTCTAACGGTGCCTGCGGGAAGAGATGGGGTGGAGGGGTGGTCCTAATTCTTATGCCGCCTGCCAGAACCACGTGGCTGCTATATGCGGGAACCACACAGCCGATTATCAATTTTCCTTACCAATTATAACAAATTGCCAATTATTTTGAATTACTTTTTTTTTTTTTTTTAATGAATGACGTGACGAGCAAGTCGTTCACCTGATGTTAAGTGACACGGCCGCCCATAACAGTTGCAGTGTCACCCGGAACTTTAAAACAATAAAGTTTCGCGTGACACTGCACTGCGCACGTCATCCTGAGACATCACCCAGTCTAGTAATCAGATTACTAGACTGAGTGATCAGATCATAAAGTCTCATTTGCCCAGTAATTTCACTAGCTACAATGCCCTTCAAACCGGAACACAGTAGTGCTTGCACACTACTGCTTGGCGGCAGAATAACTGGCAAAGCGGTGGTACCTACCTAGACGAACTTTGCAGAAAAGTCCTACCACCTACTTAGCAAATTCTACATTTTCTTCGGAAATCTTCTCCGGCCAATATTAAAAATAGATCAAAAAAATTTATTGTAGGTAGGTACCTAGTTTTTTTTTTAATTGCCTGCCTGGCAGAAGGCATAGCGTAGTGAATTTAGAAAAAACATGTAAGATTGAATGATTCTGATATAAATGAGATGCTGCTTTAAAAAGTTAGCTTAGCAGCAGGCCTTTGTCACTTTGTTCGCTGCTCTGGTTACTTGTAATATATATATATATATACTTGTACTATATGTAATACTTGTAATATATGTAATATATATATACATACCTATGTATACTTACTATTAAATGCCTAATGGCTATAAGTATGTATTGTACGGTGTACATTATACTAAAGAGGCACCATTGACTCTTCGGAATTGCACAATGTTCTGTGTAGGCTTTTTGTCCCTGATAACTACATCCAGGTGAGGTCATGTCGTAGGCACAGGCTCTTTTCTGTTCCTAGTTCCCGTACAGTGGCTAGAGCCGAAACTCTTTTATGCCGTTGTATAAGCGGTCTCAATGCATTCTTGAGCGCCAATCCTGAGTGTGACATTTTTTGTGATAAATGGCAGGGTATTCTTAAGTTATTATTATCACTTTGTGAAAGTTTATAATCTGTTTTTTTCTTATTTTACTGTTATGATGACTTTTTATTTATTTTTTTATTTACACAATTGACTATTTTCTATTGAATTCTTTTTTAATGTATTATTCATTGATTGATTATGCATTAATTTGTTAGACTAAATGGTATAATTTCATTTTAATTATTTAAATTATTTATTTATTTTTAACGTTTTTATGCATGCCTGACTAAAATGAATGTAATAATAAGTGTAATTGGCATATTGCCGTTCTTATTGTAATAAATAAATACAAATACATTATCGCTACGTTTAAGATCGATAATTTTCTTCTGATTCCGAGATATACCTACCTCTACCTCTTTGTCTTTCCATGCGAAAAGTACTGCGTTAAGAAGACGGAAGGCACTCTCTCAGAGGGCGACTGAATCAAGTGACAACTGGGGCTATATGATTGATTAATCGTTAATGAATTGAACGGAGCCACGTCTCGGAAGACGGTGACGTCTCAGAACCACTGGACTCGTAGATCAATGTCAGAAGTGCTGACATCCGCAAGGGCAAGGGGGGCACAGGAACTGCGGACAGGTACCATGATACTTCCTGGCCCGGCTGGGGACTCTTATAATGGCTTTGATAATAGCTTGGCAACGTCTGATTCATCAGTCTACAGCTATTCTTTTCTAGACCAAAACAGCAATGGCGTCTATGATAGGAAGGAAGAGAACGCGTTGCCACATGACGCTAACATATCGATTAAATACAAACTATACTAGTGATAAATGCGACGCGTGGCCAAAATGCTGGCACTTATTTGGCTCAACGAATCAGCATTGCAATTCAACGAGGCAATGCTGCCAGCATGTTGGGTACGCTACCTACCGGTAGTGGGCTGGAGCATTTGGACTGTCTAATAGGCCATCGCGGCTAGTATACAGTCCAAATGTTCTTTGTAGATGTAGTGTAGCTAGTTTACTAGTTTTTATTATTGTATTAGTTAGTTTAATGAATAAAAGCACATTGCCCGTTAAAAAAACGCACTACTAAACGGTACTATAGCTATACTATACCCTAGTACAAAACAGTACATTTGGACTATATATGTAACTAGCCACCATTTGGTCTCCAGTCCAGTTGGTAGCGTACCCAACATGCTGGCAGCGTACCCAACATGCGAATCAGTATTGCAGTTCAACGGGACATGCTGGCAGCGTTGCCCCGTTGAACTGCAATACTGATTCGTTGTGCAAAATAAGTGTCTGCAAGGTATATTATTTTTCATCTCTATGATATCGTTTGAAACATGGTATAGACTTCTATTATTTTAAGTGGTCCTTCAATGAAGATGCTTGTCTTGGGGCAATCTCAGCCGGCTATCAAACCCGGAACCCGACTAAATAAGGCTCATCCGTTCGCCATAAACTTGTGTATGATTCCTTTGCTATTCCTACCTCGTAGACTGTTCCTGTAATTTATTTTTTGCCCATATATTTTTATATCTCTCATTTTTAAGTTCAGGGCTTAGGGGAATTTTGCCCTAACTGTAGTTTTTCTTGGCTCTAGGGTATCTACATCTAGGGTCGTTGTAATCATAGGTCATTATACCTACCCAACGTTATTTCTTGGGTCAAACCTACACATAATAATTATATCCTATGTTTTCACAGGTGATGCACCGCAGCGCATGGGTCTTTTTTATAGGTAAGGAGAGACTAGCTCCGTCGCCATAGCCATTTGATGAACGACACGTTTCCTCGTTCCTCTGCAGGGCGCTCTAGTATCGTTACACCGATTACACCTGCGAAGCCAGGCCAACTATAAGGCTATCGTATAGCATACTGCAACGAAGAAGTTAGTTTCGTTAATATAGTAATCATAATCATAAGCAGTAGGTAAGTACGCACCTATAGACGTAAAATGGAATTATAATATTCGTGTAGAATCGGTCCAATTTTTTCTGTAGAAATAAAACATTTGATACTTGATAGAGCAAGGCAACCGCGTCGAAGATAAATTAGTTCAGTACTATATTTGTAAACTAAACACCCTCCCACGTCCATCGACACTCAGTCCGACGTCGAATATAAATAGGAAAGGTAAAGGAAACTCTTATAACTGGCGTCATACCTTGCGGTTATGGGTTAATGTCACTTGCCAATCGGTGTTATCGCACTTCGTATCGAATGGAGAATGCGAAGAACTTTATTGCAAGTGAAACTCCCATATTTCCTGATATGGCCACGACAATCGTACACTTTTAATAAAATTGTTCATCTACTGTTATGCTAATAATTGACATCCGACGGAAGCCAATAATATAATGCCCAACGATCACATACATAGGTCCTGGACCCTAACTAGGATTCCTTTTATCTAGGGACCCAGGAACTACGAGGACCATGCTCCCACAACACCCAGACACAGAACAAGTATTTGCACCTTTTTTTCATGTGCACAAATACTTGTCCTGTCGCGGGAATCGAACCCGCCGCCTCCGGGGTATGAGCCGACCTGCTTTACCACCACAGAGGCTGTCAAACTATCAGTTTGTTACCTTTCAATAATCAAATGATGCTTACCCAATTTATAATCAAAATTGGTCCTAATATTCCTTTGAGCATAAGTTACTACCTTATTTTTATTTACTATTTACCTACGTTTCCTATAGTACCTACAGATAGTTACCCCGTAACCCTAGGTGATACTAGGTGGTAGGACTTTTCTGCAAAGTTCGTCTAGGTAGGTACCACCGCTTTGTCAGTCTGCCGCCAAGCAGTAGTGTGCAGGCACTACTGTGTTCCGGTTGGAAGGGCACTGTAGCTAGTGAAATTACTGGGCAAATCAGACTTTACGAACTGATCTCAGTCTAGAAAACTTTTTTAAATTGTGTGATGACTCAGGATGACGTGCGGCAGTGCGTAGTGTCACGCGAAACTTTAATTTAGAGTTCCGAATGACACTGCAATCTGCTATGGGCGGCCGTGTTGCTTAACACCAGGCGAACGACTAGCTTGTCACGTCATTCGTTTACATAAAAAACCTATATAATTTCGACTTTAAGTATTCCGAATTTACACTAAGTTCATCCCCCTTTAAGCAGGTCCGTTTTACGCAAACAAGACAGAAAAACAGACCAAAGTTCTCTGACACCAAGACCAGCTGCGACCTCTTTAAACCTTCACGCTCTATTGAGTCTTTTTTAATGTAAATCGACATGACCCTAACATTATTACTACCTACTGCTGCCAGCCTGCCCTTGGCACCACAAAAGCGCGACTTCAAAAGATTTGTATATGGGAACGCGACCGTTTGTAAAGGACCTATTCAATCAATTTACGATACGATGCTGAATAATGTACGGGCTTGCGAGGTATATTCCCAATGTAAACTGGTTTTTATTCTAACTAGGGGTGCCCTGTGGTTTAATTTCGCCGATTTGTCAAGAAATTTGTTGTTGTGGATAAAAAGTTGGTGATGCAAAGCCGGTTTTTTTGAACGGGCTAATGCTGTTGGTCTCTATCGACCTTTACAGCGTCACCGGGCGGGAGGGCAGGTGCCGTCAAAATGCATAGCCGTTTCACCCGACCTAAGTAAGAATATAACCTAATGTTATGTCCAATGCGTGCCACTCTTTGAGATATTTTGCCACCTTGTTTTGAACGACACGATGTTTGTTCTGTGTCTGGGTGTTATATTGTATCCTATGTATGTATTTACAAACAAAAAGTATCTAAGTATTATATCAGTTATCTGGTTTCCATAGTACAAGCTATGCTTAGTTTGGGGCTAGATGGCGCTGCGTGACATGTCCACACATATTTATTATTATTATTATTATTATTAATTAAAATTACACGAAAACATCCCGAGACAAACCGCCTCAACTCCCATTATTCAAATTTTAAAAATGGAATAAATTCAATGTCAGCCGCGTGTGACGTACTCGCGCGCATTTGTTATGCTGTTCAAAATGGAATTGTTTACATTTCGGTTTAATTTTAACCGTGTTCTCTATTTAAACTCCGTTTTATTACAATCAAACGTCATTCAACTCAGTATATTATTATGGTTTGATTATTTTATTTGCTACAGCTATAGCCACATCCATAGTTAACTTTAAACCACGGCGTAATCTGCAGTTAATAAAACTCTAGTTAAGTGATGTCATTCATAATTATTAAGTATTTATAACGGTATAAGTAGGTACGCGAGATTGGCTGTTTAAACTTAGGGTTATTTTTCTTATTTTTAGCTTAAGGAAAAAATTAGATTAAGCTGTCAGACTTGAAGATAGGTAATATGAAGCCTTTAACTATTGTTACCTACCTATCCATAAGTTATATCTACATTTTTTATTATTAAATTTGGTCTGAGGGTAGGTTTTTTTATCCGTAGTTAAGGTTCACGATGTGAAGCGACGACCTGGTGAAAACCGCGGGGAGCCGATTGTAGTATATTTACGAGGGTACTTAAGGTACCCTCAATATTTATATATGAAATAAAGCAGTGTTCAGCCAACTTGCGTGTGTTTCACTACATGGTGGCAGCTGCGGGATTCTTTTGTCGTTTTTAATGCTAAAAGTGCTCGAACCCTTAAAAAGTTTATGTGCAATAGTTTTGTGTTGCTCGTAATTAACTAATTATGGAACACGCGCGTCCTCCGGCGGAATTATCACTCGATGGCGGTCCGGCCGCGCGATCCGAGTCGTGGCGCAAATGGCGGAAGCTATTCGAGGTGTTTGTGAAGGCGTCTGGAGTGAGCAGAGAGCCTAAAGAGGTACAGGCTAGTCTGTTGGTGAACCTCATTGGATCAGCGGGATACGAGGTTTTTACGACTTTCACTTTTGATACGAATGAAAATGAAGATGACGTCAACTGCCTTTTGAAGAAGTTCGATTCTTATTTCGGTGCGAAACCGAATATCACAGTGCGGCGTTATAAGTTCTTCACACGTAGCCAGGAGCAAGGAGAAAATATCGATCAATATGTGACAGCTCTGCGGGTGTTAAGTCAACAGTGTGAATTCGGCGAATTGAACGAGAGCTTACTACGAGATAAGATTGTTTGCGGAGTTAGCAACAATACTGTGAGAGATCGATTGCTTCGTACGGATGAGTTAACTTTATTGAAAGCTATACAGATCTGTCAGGCGGCGGAGATGTCCAAGGAGGAAAGTCAGTGTATAAGCAGTGCATCAGAAACCGTACAGGTGCACGCGGTGCAAAGCGGGAGCGGCACGCGAGGATCGCGGCGTGCAGGCGGAAGGCGCGGCGGCGCCGGAGCCCAGCGCGGGCCCGGGCGCGGTGCGGACGGCGCGGGCGGCGCCGGCCCCGGCTCGGGCCTGGTGCGCGCGCCCTGTCGCACCTGTGGCAACGGCCGCTGCGCCGGCGGCGAGCGGTGTCCGGCACGTAACGCGTTGTGTTTTCTTTGTGATCAAAGAGGCCATTTTTCGCGAGTGTGTGAACAAAAGAAAGCAATCCGTAAAGTGTTAAATTTGAGCGTTGACTCTGCGGTTAGTGGAAACGAAGAGGATTGCGGAGAAATGTTCTACGTCGATGTTATCAGGGAGGACAAAGAACTGAGTAAGTCATGTAAGGAATGGACTGAAAGAATATCTTGTAACGGAAAGAATGTAGTGCTAAAAATTGATACTGGATCCATGTTAAACGTAATTTCTAAGTTTCAGTATTTAAGTTTGGGCTTATCTATTGAGAACCTTAAGCCGTTTACAAAGCGAGTACTTTCTTTTACAGGGAACCGGTTGCCGGTAATAGGCACTGATAACATTTCATTCATTTTCAATAACAAACATTGTGTGTTACCATTTGTTGTCGCGGATTTAAACTGTCAGAACGTACTCGGTTTGGAAGGTTCCACTTCATTAGGTTTGATTAGTTGTGTAGGTACAATTAACATACGCGAGTACGATGAATTGTTTGAAGGTTTAGGGGCATTACCAGGAGAATATCATATCGTTGTGGATAAAAACGTACAGCCGGTTGTGTGCCCTACCAGAAAAATTTCTTTTGGACTTAAAGGCAAATTGATTAATGAATTACATAGGATGGAAGCTTTAGGTGTAGTAAGGAAGGTCACGCATCCGACTGATTGGGTTAACGCAATAGTGTTAGTCGCGAAGAAGGATGGCAGCATTCGTGTTTGTTTAGACCCTCGTCCTCTGAACCGCGCGGTGCGGCGCGCGCAGTACTCGCTGCCAACCGTGCCGGAGCTGGCGGCGCGGCTGCGCGGGGCCACGGTGTTTAGTGTACTCGATGCGCGCTGTGGTTTTTGGATGTTAAAAATTGATGATGCAAGCGCAGACCTTTGCACGTTCAGTACACCGTTTGGGCGATACCAATTCTTGCGCCTGCCTTATGGTATCAATTGTGCGCCTGAAGTTTTTCATGCGAAACTTAGGCAGCACCTAGAGGACTTAGAAGGCGTCGAGTCTTTTATCGATGACGTCATCGTTTGGGGACGTAATCAGGACGAACACGACGAAAGGCTGCGACGTTTACTGCAACGGGCGCGGGATATAGGTATAAAGTTTAACCGCGGAAAATGTAGGTTCGGTGTGTCGGAAATCACATATCTCGGTCACAAGTTTGATGCGACTGGAATGCGAGCGGATGACACAAAGGTAAAGGCCATTATGGAAATGCCATACCCAAACGATAAAAAATCACTCGAGAGGTTTTTGGGTATGGTAAACTACTTGTCAAAATTCATACAAAGTTATTCAGGGTGTGTGAATATTCTACGGTCGCTATTGAAAAAAGACTCTGAGTGGGTGTGGGACCAGCAGCACTCCGCGGCGGTGGACGAGCTGAAGCGCAAGTTGTCTCGCGCGCCGGTGCTGGCGCTGTACTGCGAGCGCACGCCGATCGTGGTGTCGGTGGACGCGTCGAGCGTGGCTCTGGGCGCCGTGCTGCTGCAGGGCGGCCGCCCGGTCGAGTTCGCCTCGCTCACGCTCACCGACACTCAGACAAGGTATGCACAGATCGAAAAAGAGATGCTGGCTATTGTGTTCGCGGTCGAGCGATTCAGGCAGTACATTTACGGCAGATGTGACGTCACCGTGCAGACGGATCACAAGCCGTTGGAAGCGTTGTTTACTAAACCATTAGTTTCTGTGCCGGCCCGGCTGCAACGGATGATGATGAGAGTGCAGGGATTCGACTTAAAAGTAATTTATACGCCGGGTAAGTACATGTATATAGCAGACACGTTGTCACGGGCACCACTGAAGGATTTTATGCATGAGCGAGTGACCGATGAGGTGAACGTGCAAACATGTTTCATGTTAGAAAATGTACCTTTTAGTGACCAAAAATTGGAGGTGATCAGAAAGGAAACTGAGATTGATAGCGACTGTAGATCTTTAATTAAGTATATAACGGGTGGTTGGCCTAAAAATAGGCGCGACGTAAACATAAATGTCAACGTATTTTGGCCATATCGCGAACAGCTACATTACGTTGACGGTGTCATTTTCAAAGGTGAGTGTGTATTCATTCCACGGGCTTTAAGGGATAATATGGTAGGGCGAGTTCACGAGGGCCACCTGGGAATAGAGAGATGCAAGCGGCGCGCGCGTGAAGTAATGTTCTGGCCGGGCCTGAGCGAGGAAGTGGAGCGCGCGGTGCGGGGGTGCGCGGCGTGCGCACTACACGCGCCCCGCGCGCGCCGCCTGCCGCTGCTGCAGCACACAGTGCCCGCGCTGCCCTGGCATAAGCTCGCCTCTGATATATTCGAGTACAGGAAGAAAAGGTACGTTATCATAGTTGACTACTTCTCTAATTATGTTGAGGTTGGAGAACTGTCGAGTATGAGCGCTAAACAGGTGATTAACTTCATGCGAGAACAGTTCGCACGACATGGTATCCCATCGGAACTCGTAACCGATAACGGCCCTGCTTATGGCTCACTCGAGTTTAAAAAGTTTATGCGTGATTGGGAAGTACGGCACGTGACGTCATCTCCACTGTACCCACAATCGAACGGGAAGAGTGAAAGGACTGTCCAGACGGTTAAAAATTTACTAAAAAAGTGCGTAGACTCAGGACAGGATTTCTATATGGGGCTGCTGAATTACAGGGCAACGCCACGATATGGGTTAGATTCACCGGCTCAAATATTAATGGGTAGACGATTGAATACAAAATTGCCAGTTAATTCAAGGTTATTGAGTGAGAAAGTAGACAATGAGCGAAATTATCGGGCATTGATCGCTAATAGGGAAAAGATAAAGTGTCATTATGACAGGTCAGCCAGATCATTAGACCGATTGTCTCCGGGAGATAAGGCGACATTAATATGCCACGGCTCTAGAAAACCGGTTTCTGTAGTTGCTCGTGCGCCGGAACCGCGTTCGTACGTGGTGGAAGATGAGCATGGAGGCCAGTACAGACGCAGTCGCAGCCAGTTGGTTTCGCGCTCAACAACGCCGTCTTTAGAGAACGCGGCGCAGGATGTGCGCCCGACCACGGTGGCTGTGGGACGAAGCGGTAACGGTAGTTCGATCTTGATGGCAGGTGTACGTAGACGCAGATCAAAAACTGTGACGGAACCGCAGCTGGTGATGACTGGGTCACAGTCACAGGTGCTGGACGAATCTGAGCATGCGAGCTCACCACAGCAGTGTGTACACGCAGAGCATCAACCGGAAGCCACAGAGCGCGATGACGGTTACGTATACGAAAGTGTTTCAGATGATTCTATTCCATCTTCACCAACTGTTCCAATAACGAGGTCAAGAGAACGAACAGCACGAATGTTGTCTTTATTTTTTGGGCCTAGTAAAGAAGAGTAGGTAGTTAGTAGTTATACCGAGTCTTTCGTATATAGGTACTACCTCATACCTATAGTACTAAATATGAACAATGTTATTTCTCTCTCTAACTTATAAGCAGGATTCACTGGAAAATATATACCTCAGTTATATTATTAGGATATAATATTATTCGGTGCAGAAAGTTTTGGTTTATTGTGTACATAATATTAAGAAAATATTCTGTAACTAAGTATACACCATAATACTACATCCGGAATAAGTTATAAATATATTATTTGATATAAGTACTTAACTTTAAAAAATTAGCATAGGTAAGTCAATAATTGCCTAGTAATTCTGTTTACATTATACATTTATTTTGTATCTGTTTTGTTTAGATAAGGAAAGAGATGTAGTATATTTACGAGGGTACTTAAGGTACCCTCAATATTTATATATGAAATAAAGCAGTGTTCAGCCAACTTGCGTGTGTTTCACTACACCGATGGATGCAGGAGGCAAGTAGCCGCTCAAAGTGGCGCTCCGTAGGGGAGGCCTATGTTCAGCAGTGGACGTCTTCAGGCTGTTGATGATGATGATGAAGGTACGTACATGATAACCAATATTAGAATAAATATGTACTGGATTTTACGAATAAAATTATTTTTCTGTATCATTAACTAAGAGCGTGTTTTTGGAAACTTAGGGTAACCATAGGTTAAAAACTAACAAATTCTAACCAATGGTAAATATTTGTTGGAGTTTTTAACCATCGGTTACCCTAACTTTCAAAAAACACGCTCTTAGTTAATGATACAGAAAAATAATTTTATTCGTAAAATCCATTACATATTTTTTCTAATATTGGTTATCATGTACGTACCTTGATCGGCTTCAGAGAAAATCATATTGGCAGACAATAACACAAAGTCCCTACTGAAGGTACCTAAGTATTGGGGTAGCTGTGCGTACGAGTACCTACATAACCAGCCTAGGACTGAAGTCCCTTTTTGTGAACATCCAAACAAGGTCACCTAATTATTGAGACGTGCCCTAAAAATGATTTTCCGATAAATTATCATTACCATCAGAATAACTGGATGTCACTAAGTCCCTATATTCACTTTATTGTAAGTAGAGCTGTCAACGTGTGTTTTTTTTTTCTTATAGTTTGGCTCCACACATAGTGTATTTAGCCAGTGTCAAGTATTGTAGTTTTTCATCGTATTATGAAATATTTCATATAAAGTCAAGTCTTAGTCACAGTCAGTCAGGGTAGTCATAGTCCAGTCTAAGTCAGGTAGTCATAATCCAGTCTAAGTCATGCCCTAGTAAAGTAGTGGCAACTTTACTAGAGGCTTCTATGGAATTTTGGAAGCAACACGAAAAACCACGTTTCACTACATTATATCACTTGCCCACGCTTATACTCGTAATTCAGCACTCAATGCGTAAAATGCCACTAATTTTAAACATTAACACTAGAAAAAGCATAAGTTTTGTGAAATAATACAATGCAACGACGTGAACTTTTTCACGTTCCCGCCAAAACTCCAACGTGTGTTTATAATTAGGTGACAATTGATATAATTAGGCTGATGCAAAGTGAATTCGTTGTATGTGCAACACTAGATGGCAGGGATAGATAATGGTACGGAACCCTTCGTGGGCGAGTCCGACTCGCTCTTGGCTGGTTATTTTGTTATCCCAGCCACCAACCCACACTTGTCCAGCGTGGTGAATGCAGGCCTATTCTCTGCCTGTGAAGTATAAGCATTGACTATAAATCCAGTTGACCAATGATACAACTTGATGAGGGGTCATACGAAAATTAGTAGTGTATTTCAACCACAAAACTCTAATAAATACTATGAATTTCTAATAAATCTCTGAAAACCCATTGATTGATGTCTTTTGTTCCATACTGCTCTGTTTTTTGTAATTTCGTATGACTTTGTCTCGTTTTGTTACCTCGCCCCCTGCCCGCGCAGGTGAGTCGTGTTTGTACAAGAAATTATGTTCACGAGCTATCAACGGGCTTTATAATCTTTGAAAGTAAGAGACCAGTGTCCCAGCAGGAAGATATGGCCAGTATTTTATTCTGATTAATTTATTTTGGTATTTTCTATTACGCTCCGAAAATAGATCGGGTCAATGTTCAACTGCAGCTGGCTTCCAGTTGTAAATCTACAACTCGTCATATAATCAGTTTTCTTTTGTAAGTACTGGCTAATGCATGCATGCCAAACTGAAAGTCATTGATGGACCGCATGTTTATGTACCTACCTATAGGTACAGTGGGCCACAAACCCCAAAAAAATGTTTTTCTTGTTGTAATTTTAATTTCTTTGACTTCTACTTATCTGTAAGCGAGTGGGAATTCAATCGATGTCGATAGTGAAAAGACCCGTAAACAACGAAAAATTATTTCATATTCTGCCTGAAGTTTCTCATTTTATCGGTATACTTTATAATACTTACTTGTTATTTGAAGTATATATACTTCAAATAACAAGTAAGTATATAAACACTTAGTTTTCCTGAAGGGAGGCTGTTCTGAAAAGTAGATCGGCGGGGTAATTACGTAAAATTTCCAACAGCAATGCGACAGCAGTAGCAATGCGACAGCAGTAGCGAAGCATACATTCTCGACACCACTAATGATGTATGACAGCAGTCACCGCGAGATTTACGCCTGTCGCAAACCTGTTGCAAGTTAGGTAATTAGGGGGCGGGCCGCAAACAAATGCGTTGAGGGTCGCACGCATCGCATGCGGCCCGCGGGCCGCAAGTTTGACATGCCTGGCCTAATGTATTATGCAATAAGTACCTTCCTTCTTATTAGGGCTATTAGGTTTACACATGATAACAAAAACAGATTTGGATGAAACTGATTTAAATAGGTACCTAACTGAATCCTCATCTCTCTCGTACCAATGCGATATGAAAAACTTACGAGAAAAATCTGGCCGCTAGCTAAAGCTCTCAAAATATTAAATATTCAACAAAAATATAGAACTTATTAACCACAGACCTAGAATTTTTCGTATAACCCAAATAAGTTTTGATACATAAAAAAAGAATTAAAAAATATATACATAGGTACCGGGATCAACTTTACATGAAATCGTGAGTGCAAGTAAAGTGCCCCAGCTTGTTAGTTTAACCAAGTTATTATAATGCTAGTTGGGCCCGCGGTGTTACCCGCAGATAAAAAAGTATTCTACATGTTAATCCAGTGTATAAGCTATCTGCATTCCAAGCTTCATCGAAATCGGTTCAGGTATAGTTACGGATATATTAATATAAGGTAACAAACATTCACACACACAAACTTTCGCATTTATAATATTAGTAGGAAGGATAGGATAGGATCTACAATTTTGTCCGTTGGGTGGTCTCATCAATAAGGTCCTTGAATTCTGGAATCGCGTGGGCCATGATGGCCACAAATTGAGGTAAATGAACTAAATTGAGAATCACTGAAATTGGTTATCGCGATGGACATGCTTCCTCTATTTTCGAATTTGGGGTAATTGATTGTTTGTAGTGACATCGAGTGGAGATGCATTCAAAGTCAAATTTTTGCTATGCAGATAATGTATTTATGTGTGCTTGAATGGATTCGAATTTCGGTACACTCAAGTATCTCTTCCCATGAGTGCCTTAAGATCCGGCTAAGGGAATATCCAAGGAATCGGCAGCAGCCTCCTCCTATTAAAATCTTCTGCGATCACCAAGCCGCCTGCCAAGCGTGGTAATAATGGCAAATCCCTCTATGATAAGCGTCCAAAGTGAACCTATATTCGGCGTTTTATGGGGAGGCCTATGTTCAGCAGTGGACGTCTTTTACCTATTATCTCGATGATTAGAATGGTGTTATCAGCCTCAGCCTGGCAAATAAATTTCAATCTCCTTTGGTAAACTTCTCAACGTATATCCTTAAAAAATTTAGTCAGTGAGTAAATATAGGTAACCTACTATATTTACAGTAGGTAAGGACAAACAATAGTAAGTGATAAAATGAAAAAAAATCAAAACTGAACTAGTTTTCTTAATATTTGTGATTTTATAGCAGTATCGCCTGCCAACCCCGTAAGCTGGTTGTATTGTAGGTAAATAAAAAAAATAGGTGGATAAATTCGGACACGAGATCACTTGTCACGTAAAGCATGTCCCGGTTAAAGGGACGGATGGATGCGGGTTCAAATCCCGTTCGTGATACAAATTTTACCTTTACAAATTAATCACCAGATTTCTTTTTTTAGTAGGTAAGTAGCTATACCGCCGGGGAGGCGATGAATGCAGGAGGCGAGCAACTGCTCAAAGTGTCGCTCTCTGGGGGAGGCCTATGTTCAGCAGTGGACGTCTTCAGGCTGTTGATGATGATGAAGTACCTATACAACTTTTACGAGAACTATGCGCTGCTCCGTACCTACCTGCTGTCTACCTTCTAATAACGTCGTATAAAGGTTAGTAGCCAGTAATCGCTTATTATATTTGTATACTGTATTATTGTATAGTATCACACACTTCTGTTGTGTGTGAGAAGTGAATTGATACCCCTCTGATCTGACGACACCAAAGGCACCGCAACGCAAACGCAGCCATCAGCAGACAGTTGGCATACCGTCTACATAATATAGGTGTACCTACTACCTAATAGCGGTTTACCACAGCAGACCTTTACCACCAACAACAATCTATTCGCCACAGGTAGGCCAATATTATTCTATAGGTATAAGGAACGTGAATATGTCGACTTACCCCATCTCCTAGGAGTTCTTCCAAAGCAGCTGTTCTCCTCAGGATTGTAGAAGACGTTGCCGCATCGTTTCCAAAACGAACCAACTTTCAGTGGAGCTCTAGCCCAGTCCGTTTCCATATTGTTTGCCCCGTTCGATTTACCCACCATTATTTATCCGCAAAATCGAACTGATTATATGAATTGCGACTTTCTTATTGGAAATTTCAACTGTAGGATCGAAGTTTCCGTGTGGTTTTAATGAGTAGCGACCGCCACGAGTCGCGGTTTGTTTGTGACTGCGCGGGCGCAGGCGCACCGGTGCCGGTGTCGCAAATGTGTTCTCAAACCGGCCCCCTAATTACCTAACTCGCAACAGGTTTGCGACAGGCGTAAATCTCGCGGTGATTGCTGTCATACATCATTAGTGGTGTCGAGAATGTATGCTTCGCTACTGCTGTCGCATTGCTACTGCTGTCGCATTGCTGTTGCAAATTTTACGTAATTACCCCGCGGATTTGGACGCTTCAGTCCAACTTCAGTCAAAATCAAAACCTTGTATAGTCCTTTTGATTAGTGTTTTGATAGTTGGAATCATTGTATCTAGACTGATCAGACTAATATTATTTACATTGCGACATTGTAAATGCACATGTGTGCTCGCGCATTGCGACATTTTTGAAGATATTAAATAACTGAATTTACTTACGCAAAATCTGGCTAAACTATATTATCATGAATAACATTACAATTGTTCGACAAAAATATCACATTAATCCAAACAAGAGTTCATAAATACAACGGTAACAAAGTTTTTTTTCATCCGTAACCGCTTTTATGTATAAAAACTTATTTGGATTAATATGATATTTTTGTTGAACAGTTGTAATGTTATTCATGATAATATAGTTTAGCCAGATTCTGAGTAAGTAAATTCAGTTATTTAATATCTTCAAAAATGTCGCAATGCGTGAGCGAGATGTGGATCTGCGTATACAGCAGCCTTAACTATTTGGTAGGTACTATTCAAAATTTCATTCAAATTCGTCCAGCCGTTGCGGCGTGAATAGAGAACAAACAAACTTTCGCATTTGTAATATTTATTGTGAAGTGTGATTTAGACTGGCTCTTCTTCTGTAGTTGAAGCAGAGACAATGATCTAGATGCGCCCACAAACGCCTAGGTAAATAATTCTGCGCTGTTCCTAAAAAAGTGTTTAGGCAGTGAATAATATGACACTAGATTACAAAATACATGTCACCATATAATTCTAAATAATTACTTATGCGTTTGAAATAATGTTCTTGCCAATTTATAGCGGGTTCCACTTGAACTAAATTATCGTTATTTTCGTTTTTTTCGTTCACATTGACTGGAACGATCATAATGTGATATGGCCTTGTCTGGGGAAAAAGTGGCATAATTTCGTAGCGTTCTTGGCGTTTTTAGCAGCTACTGGAACCCACACTAAATGACTGCCACACAATAAACAACGATAACACACCGATACGTCCTAGCTGCTGCCCGCCCTCTAATTACCTAACTCGCAACAGGTTTGCGACAGGCGTAAATCTCGCGGTGATTGCTGTCATACATCATTAGTGGTGTCGAGAATGTATGCTTCGCTACTGCTGTCGCATTGCTACTGCTGTCGCATTGCTGTTGCAAATTTTACGTAATTACGCCGCGGAGCTTTATAATCTTTGCTGCTAAATTACTTTTACCTGATGAATTGATGATGGTAGGTATATACACACGTGCGTGGCGAGGGACACGTGTGTTAAAAATCAGAGACGAATGAATAGCCGATTTGAGACATAAGCTACCATAAGCTACTCAGTTCTATTATGTATTCTGTGGCTCTAAATATATCTAACTCACGGAATAATGCGTAGTTAGTATAGTAACTCATGAAAATTTGTTACTTTACTAAACAAAGTTTTAGCCTCCAATTCACAAACTACAAAACTATAAACAGACGGAAAAGACAGATGAAAGATGTGCAATGTGCATAGCTTAGGTCACTACGCTATTATTTCAAATTATTATTCATGATACCTAGATTATTTTGGTTTAACTATTCTATTGCTGTTACAAATAATTGAAATAATCACAATAAATACTTACATTTGTAAATTATTTTGAACTGTGTAAATTGACCTGAAGATGAACGCACACTTATCAAAGTCAAACGCTACGGTTTTCTTTAAAATACTACTGTCACAAGATGGTCACAAGGTAAACCAATGTGCCACGATCACATACAATACGTGGACCAGTGTGCGAGTTATTTTATGTCATACTACCTACAAATGTTAATTTTGCGTAAACCCGTCTAAGTTCACTGTAATTACTTTGTCTATGTCCTTTAGGTTTTACATTTTAGTTTTAAAGTTTCTAGGTCTAGTTTAGTTTAGTATATACATGTTATTTAAGTTTTTACATCCAATAAATTATTTAATGACCTTAAAAACAAAATACATGTCTATGTCCGAAATAAAAATACTAAATTAATTAAAAACTTTATTTATCAAAAGCACACATAGAATTAAATTTATAAAAAATACACACATCTTTTTTAGGCAATACATTGATTATTGCTCATTTAAAATAATGCTGCCTAAAGATTTCTACATTATAAGTATTTTGGACGGATACAGTGTCTGTTAGGTAGTCAAGTCTTTGATTAATATAACTATGTAAAACAAAAATATATAATAATATAAAACATCAAAATAGAGGAAGTTGTATAAGGTATAAATAGTGTTTTATTTATTTAATCTGTAGCAGTGTACAAAACAAAAGGTTCCAAGTCTAAAAAAATATAAAGGGCATTTATTTACGAGTACCCTCACATAAGAGGAATTGATATTCTAACCTCCGCATGTCGGCCATAAATGTCATCCACTGCGTGCGCCAATTGCTTTCCAATATGAAATGACCATTACAAAGGGGGCAAATAGACCGGCACGCCGCGTGACACCTTGCCTTTGCTCGGCCAACATGGGGGTTTAAAATTACAAACCCACATAATTATTCTATTATTATACACGATAAAAAAACATAATAATATCATAATTCATATTCGAAATGGTTTAGTTACATTACATTCATGTCAGTCTTACAAACTAAATCTATTTAGAAAATATAAAAATCAGATAATAGAGATTCTAATTTAAAAAAATGTCCTATGGTATAAAGTACCTACAAATATAAATTGCGAATCAAAAAACAAGTTAATAAAAAAACCTTGCAAAAATTAAATTTTAATAAAATATTTATATTTAATGTGTATTTCATATTTCATTACAAATTCCGACTACGGTGGGTTATTATAATTATAAAATAATGTATAATTCAGTATAATAATATTGTAGATTAAATATGAATTATTTACATTCAGGCACTATAATATAACATAATTATTATAATTATGTATTTACATGGACGGCTTTAATACGAGATCCCACAGGCTGCCTTTTTGTATAAGAACTCTTAAACTTGAAAAATATTTAAAAGTACCTTATTTAGGCCCGATTTCACCAACGTTTATTCCAAGTATACGGCTATTCCTTACTCCTGGATACAGCTAATTGACAAATGAAATTACACAAAAAAGACGCCATTTTGATTGTATCCAAGGAATAAGTCTTATTCCTTCACAAAATTGGTGATATAATTGCTATATTCGCGTAACTCGGTTGTTCTCGGAAAGTTATACCTGGAATAAAATTTATTCTAGTTTGGTGAAATCGGGCCTTATGTATTGTATTTTGTTGTATAACTGGACTTGTGACATGTTTATATAAAAAAAAATAACAACATATTTAAAATGTAGCTTTGAATATTATTTCACTTACATTGTTTTTTTTTATTTTTTTTTACATTAACCTCAAAACAAGATATTTCTTTACAAATATATCCAATACCAGAATTTAATAGTTTTATAGGGTTTCTGTTATAATAACTAATATCTTCGGAATGTTTTTTTTTTTCTAATAATAATAGAGTAATCTTATAACTAATAATATTAAGACTGAATAAAATCTTCCAAGATCATAATATGGAGATTCTATGGAGATTACAATTTAAAATCTCAGGCAAAACGAGAGTTAAAAATTTACTACTATAAATGCATGTCATTTAAATGCTCTCCGTAAAGTCAGATTCGCCCGAAAATTAGCGGCGAAAACATTAAAAAGTATATTTATGTTAAGTAATAAATCGCTCTATAGCTGCCTTGTACTATTTTGCTGAGCCATAAAGGTGAACGCGCACTAGTCAACATGTGACGTAAGAACTATACCAGAGCCATATTCAACATGCAGTATTTACTAACATTGCACTGACAGTTGAACCCCCGGTTTTTTAGGGTTGTCGCCACGACATGGTTAAGCGATATCAGAATTACGATGATTTTACCTATAAATTCTATTTTTTTTTTATGTAAATGAATGACGTGACGAGCTAGTCGTTCGCCTGGTGTTAAGCGCCACGTCTACCCATAACAGATTGCAGTGTCACTCGGAACTACAAATTCAAATTTCGCGCGACACCGCGCACTGCGCACGTCATCCTGAGACATCGCACAGTCTAAAAAAGATTTCTAGACTGCGAGATCAGTTCTTAAGTCTCATTTATTAGCCCAGTAATTTCACTAGCTACAATGCCCTTCAAACCGGAACACAGTAGTGCTTGCACATTACTGCTTGGCGGCAGAATAACTGGCAAAGCGGTGGTACCTACCTAGACAAACTTTGCAGAAAAGTCCTACCACCTAGTAAAATTCTATCAGATTTGTCACAATTTTCAATAGTTACGTCAATGCTATGAAAAATCTAACTACTTGAATTCGACGAAGATTAAAATCACCAGAAATTTATCAGTGTTAACCATAATGAATCATAGTTTTGACATCCTGGGTAGGAAATAATTGGTTTCTTTTTGACTATGATCTGTCGCCCCTAATATCCAAGAGGTTCTCTATGAAGCTGGTGTGAAAACTGTTTCATGTGCGAGTACGCCACAGCCAAAAATGTTTGTAATCCCTGCTATCAGCTGATTCTACTGTCAGTGCAATGTTAGTAAATATTGCATCTTGAGTTTGGGTGATATATAGGAAAATTTTTCAAACTCATTTACAAGTTAATGTGTGAAACTCTATGCGATTTACACATTCAAATTTTTACGAAATATGTTTGTATATCGAATATGTCGCACAAATATATAGAATTTTCACCACGACGCGACATTTTCCTATATAAATA
The DNA here is from genome assembly GCA_910589525.2 of Ennomos quercinarius. Lineage (NCBI taxonomy): Eukaryota > Metazoa > Arthropoda > Insecta > Lepidoptera > Geometridae > Ennomos > Ennomos quercinarius. The sequence continues at coordinate 1,459,324 of OU342491.1, forward strand.
TAATAAAACCCGCGAATATCAGTATTTTAGTTTAATGTAATGTGAACTCTGACTAGTGCACGTTCATTTTAAGAGTTACCTTATACATAAAAGTTTGTTGCAACTTAAATTTCAAGTAATTAACAACAGTATTTGGGTTTCGATTACACTTAATTGGCCACAACTAGCCGCATCTTACCACTATAAGTGACTTGTCGTGTCGCAACTTACCACAGCTAGTGGCTTGCTGCAAATAACCATAGATTGCCGCAGCTTACCATAACTAGTGGCTTATTGCAACTAACCATAGCTTGCCGCAACTTACCACAACTAGTGTCTTGCTGCAACTAACCATAGCTTGCCGCAACTTACCACAACTATAAGTGGCTTGCTGCAGCTAACTATAGCTGGCCGCAACTTACCACAACTATAAGTGGCTTGCTGCAGCTAACTATAGCTGGCTGCAACTTACCACAACTAGTGTGTTGCTGCAGCTAACCATAGCTTGCCGCAACTTACCACAATTAGTGGCTCACTGCAACTAACCATGGCCTTCCGCAACTTACCACAACAAGTGGCTTGCCGCAACTAGCCGCAGAGTGCCGCATACGTCTGCGTTACTCGATCATAATCTCGAAATGCACCACCCCGAGCCGTTCTCTACGATCGTACTTTATGTTCTTAGCCCAGGCGCGGCATTCTATGTTGATCACAATACCAGCTGAAACAATACACATACACATCTTAGGAACTATATCATGGTAATCAGCTATTTAACAATGCTGATAACGTAAATAATTTTTTTTTTTTTTTTAATGTGATTGAATGACGTGACGAGCTAGTCGTTCACCTGATGTTAAGCGACACGGCCGCCCATAACAGTTGCAGTGTCACCCGGAACTTTAAAACAATAGTTTCGCGCGACACTGCACTGCGCACGTCATCCTGAGACATCACCCAGTCTAATAATCAGATTACTAGACTGAGTGATCAGATCATAAAGTCTCATTTGCCCAGTAATTTCACTAGCTACAATGCCCTTCAAAGCGGAACACAGTAGTGCTTGCACACTACTGCTTGGCGGCAGAATAACTGGCAAAGCGGTGGTACCTACCTAGACGAACTTTGCAGAAAAGTCCTACCACCTAATAAATAACGCCCAACGATCACATACATAGAACCTGGACCCTAATCAGGATTCCCTGTATCAAGGGACCCAGGAACTACGAGGACCATGCTCCCACAACACTCACACACAAGTATTTGCACTTTTTTGTCCACAAAACTTGTCCTGTCGCGGGAATCGAACCCCGGGTTACAAGCCGACCTGCTCAACCACCACACGTTTTATTATTAAGGGTACTTACTCCGAGGCTTCTCCAGATGTATAGCGACAAGGGGGCTCAGGTACCCCTCAGCATTCTCGTAGGGGTAGAAGTACCCCGGGAAGCCCGGGCGCGGCAGGTACGCGACGGGCCCGATGTTCTCCTTGTCGGCTGGCGTCTCACCGTAGCACGATATCCACACCATGTTCGCCTGGAGGTCACAAGATAACGTATGGTACTGCGCCCCAATACTTATACGTGGGGCGCGAGGTAGTAAAAATTACGGCTGTAGTATCATCATCATCAACAGCTTGAATAAGTCCACTGATTAACATAGGCCTCGCCCAGAGAGCGCCACTTTGAGCGGCTGCTCGCCTCCTGCATCCATCGACTCCTCGCGGTTTTCACCAGATCGTCGGTCCACTTAGTAGAGGGCCTACGCTGCGTCTTCCGGTTCGTGGTCGCCACTCGAGAACCTTTCTTCCCCATCGGTTGTCAGTTCTACGAGCGATGTGGCCTGCCTATTGCCATTTCAACTTGCCAATTCTAAGAGCTATCGCTGTCGGCTGTAGTATTATTATTACTATTTGTCAACGAGTGGAAGCAGGCGGTAATCGGGAACCCAACCTGCGGTCCCAACCCAAAAGACGCAAAATTTTTCGTTGAGTCCCATGGTGACGAAGACTTGGGGCCCAACGGGAACCGCGGGTAGCCGACGGATGCAGGAGGCAAGCAGCCGCTCAAAGTGGCACTCTGTGGGGGAGGCCCATGTTTAGCAGTGGACGTCTTCAGGCTGTTGATGATAATGATGATAATTATTATTCTGTAGTTTTTGTAACTTTAATAGCTTACAAGGTTCTGGTTGGTAGCAGTAAGTTCCCTGATGTGCGACTGGAGATCTAGAGGCATGTCTGGCGGCAGGTTTTCCGTTTCGTTGTAGAACTCCGGCCGCCACCCGTATATCCTGGAACACAACGGTTTTTGTAGTAACACAAAAGTTTTGGAGGAGCACAAAGGTTTTTGTTAGAAACACAAATGTTTTGGAGGAGCAATAAAGGTTTTTGTTAGGAACCTAATGGTTTTAACGGGAAATCAACGGCTTTTGTGGAAAAACATCGTACGATAAACCGTGAAAGTTATTTGGCGACTCGGGCCTAACGCAGTTCCATTCATTTTCTTCGCAATAATTGTAAAGTATGAACCAAATTGTAAAAATATTAGTTTTAAAAAGCATACATCATCTTCCATATTCAAATGTAATATATTATCTAAAACAGATGCCCTGCGTACTATAAATAAACGTTAATCCGAAATCAGGGACGGCCCTTCAGAGGTTTCTATGAGTGTCTAAAGAGCTTCGTTATTAACGCAGTAGGCCTACATAATGGAGCACGTCTGCCACACGTGTAGTATTAATAGGTATACATATTCTCTGACTCAGGGGAGCGAGTGTGGCACAGCAACAGCCCGTGTGACATTCTAACCGACGCACACAGATTCCAACCCCGCTCACCCAATGACTATTCAAGTTATATGTGACCTCTGTGGTGGTGGTTGAGCCGTTCGGCTCATACCCCGGAGGCGGCGGGTTCGATTCCCGCGACAGGACAAGTATTTGTGCACATAAAAAAAAGTGCAAATACTTGTTCTGTGTCTGGGTGTTGTGGGACCATGGTTCTCGTAGTTCCTGGGCCTCCTGCATCCATCGGCTCCGGTTTTTACCAGATCGTCGATCCACCTAGTGAGTGGCCTACGCTGCACCTTCCGGTTCGTGGTCGCCACTCGAGAACCTTTCTTCCCCATCGGTTGTCAGTTCTACGAGCGATGTGGCCTGCCCGTTGCCATTTCAACTTGATAATAGCATATTGGTCACTTTAGTTCTCCTGCGGATCTTCTCATTTCGGATCTTATCTCACAGGGAAACACCGAGCATAGTGTAACGAGCTATGGCGAGCCATAGCTCGTTGCGAGACTTGGAGCTTCAAAGCAATCTCTTCCAGACAATTCAGTATTTAAATAATAAAATAAAACACACATTCACGCATTCTAAAAGTGACGAACATCACAATCATATGTCTATGCTAAATTGTGCCGGATTGCTTGCACGGTGCACCTGATGTGGGAAAGAGAACTTCTTTTTTCGCAAACTCGTATTGTAATAGGCTTGTTATAATTATAATATTTTGACATTTTTGACATTAAGCACTATGTAATTTTGCTTAAAAATGCTTAAATACAAAAAAAAAGTATATCTAATGTAATTCCGCTAAAAAACGGAACAAAACCGCGCTCCGCGCACCACGTTCGTTTTTTAGCGGAATTACACTACATATATTTTTTTAAATTATCTTAGTTATGCTTGCTTAGTATGTACAATAACTTAATTATATTATTTTTAAGTACATTAACTAGTTCTGACTAGTTAAAGTGCTAAAAATAGTCTATTAATTAATAAAAATTTTGAGTTTTGAGTTGAGTTTTGAGTATGTACCTACTTTAAAAAATGTAAAACTGTATTTAGACTGAAGATTTATGTAAAAGATATTTGGTTCTGTGTTTTTTGATTAATAAATAATAAATAAGATAAGATAAGATAAATTTTTATTGAACACCATACAGTATATAAATAGGTACAAAACACTCAATCAAAAACATAGGTACATACCAGAAAATTATTAAATGATGATGATGATGAAATAAAATAAATAAACAGGGTAATCAATCACGCCATACCTGTTCAGCTTGAGGAAGATGCAAGGTGAGGACTTGTGGAAAGAGAAGTGGTTCTCTTCGATGCACGGGTCCAAGTCTCGGATATCCACGTCGCAGACCTTGCCGGGCGGCGGCGGGGGCTTGCCGAACCCGCAATTGTAGATGTTCTGGCCGGCGCCCGCTGTCTGACCCTTGCGTTTGTACACTGGGTGGTGGAAATTGTATATTATGTTTTATGTTACACTAAAAGTACCATGTGATCACGTAATAAATTTATTCTACGAAATCGGTATATAGATACAGGGAATCCTAGTTATATGTGATCATTGGGCGTTATTATTATTATAACCTTTGTCTTTCATTATCATCATCAACAGCCTGTGAAGAGGACCACTGCCGAACATAAGCCACAGAGCGCCACTTTGAGTAGCTGCTCGCCTCCTGCATCCATCGGCTCCCCGGCGCACCTCTTTCTTTAGTTGTAAAGATTTTTTTCGACTTTCAAAAGGAGTATTTTTTGATATTGTAAGTTATGCCTGATTATTTTTATTTGTTTGGGTCAGCCCGGAGGTGATTCAATCTAATCTAATTTAACTATTAATCCGTTTATAAGTATAATAGTTGTTATTAAAATGGTAATAACGCCTAGCTGACCACTGATCTGAAAAAGTATTTTCCCCCCCTTAGGTGGACCGACGAACTGGTCAGAACTGCGGGGAGCCGATAGATGCAAGAGGCAAGCAGCCGCTCAAAGTGGCGCGCTCTTTAAGGGAGGTCTATATTCAGCAGAAGACATCTTTAGGCTGATGATGATGATGATGATTTTGCATGGTGGTAGGGCATTTTCCCATCAAGCTAACTGCCATCCTCAAGCAATATTATACTATTCTGTATCTTAAGTTACAATTTGCTGCTGAATCCAGCCCGGCTAGCATGCGCTCCGCAACAAAATTTTCTCGACATTTTATCTCAACAGCAAATGAGTGGAATTCCTTGCCGGCGTCCTTGTTTCCAGCTGACTATATGCAAGCATGCACCATCGTAGGCCGCGTCATCACTTACCATCAGGTGAGACAGTGGTCAAATGCTATGCCTATAAATTGTAAAAAAAAAAAAAAAAAAATTTGTGAGATCGTGACTAGAATATGGTAGCGCCTAAGGCTGACATTCACAAACGAGTTTGAGTTTGATCTCAAACTTCGTTATGTCAGAATTTGAGTCTAGACTCAAACTCCGATCGTATCGGCATTCACAGTCGAGCTTAGCATAATGGAGTACGAGTATAAGCTCAGCTAAGAATGAGACGGGCTGAGCCTCGAAATCGGTGACTCGAGCCGTGCTCAGACACCGCCATCTTTGCTATCACGCCTGTTATTTAAAAACAAAGCTGATTAGAATTAATTTTTAAGATGGTTATTGTAAAGAAATGTATTTTGTTTTCAAACAAAATGAATAAATTACGAACTAAAATTGAGTAGGTAATAATTTTATTTATAATCAAAATAACAATGAAACACCCTAAAATAAATATACCAGTTACTCATTGTTGGCAGATAAGTTACTGTGTGTTTTCATTGTTTTAGATTTTCATTGGCATAATTATATTTACTTCGTAGTTTTATTATATACCACTGCTGTATATACGTTTAATTTAACTTGTTTCTTTAATATTTAGGTACATAACATCGCAATTTAGAATAATTTTAACTTTGAAAAACAAACAAAGAGAACGGCGCGCTTTCCTGAATACGTACGTACAGAATAATAATCTAAATGGCGCGCTTTTTAAAGTCTCCTCCAAAGAGTATATCACCACTTTTGGTCTCCTGTTTCAGTTTTTCATACAACATTTGCTGTTGTTTCTCTCTTTTTAGCATAATACTGCCAGATAAAAAAGAAAATGTAAATAAAGCATTGCTCACTAATGTCAAAGTACGCTTGTCTATGGCTGGAGTCGAACTTCACGGAGTTATCGTTTGATCTCGTCTCTGAATTTAACGATGCGGAGTATACTCACCGAGTCCGGAGTTCGATCTCACGTGAGACCGATGGGAGTAAACTCGATGCATTGACTCTGAATGTCAGCCTAAGTGTGTCTCACTCTAACAGCAACGGCAAGTTTTCTCGCGGTATGCATACTGGGCCATCAGGTGTAGCATAGCAACTTTATGTTTATAGATTATTTGGATTAAATGAACTCACCTGAGAGGAAATCAATAAGCTGATCCTCCCAATACTTGTAGCTTTCATATCCTGTACCCTTATACCAAATCAGGGTGCTCCTGACATCTGGCGGTAGTGGTCGGAACCCAAGCCCCGGGCTTGTGCCAATAACACTGTAGTCTTGCTGCAAACGCGGCACTCGAGGGTTGATGAACTGCTGGAGGAATGTCACCATGCAGATGGCGAATAGAGATATAAGAGCTGCATAGAAGATTGAGTAGAAGACAAGGATTTTTCCTGTGGAGAGAAAAATGTCAAGTTTTTACTTGTAATATATACTCCAGGCAGGCTGACCCAAAAAGAGCAATCAGTGGCATAAACCTATGTAGTTCCATGGAACAAGGAGGAGAGGGATGCCAATACACCAAGAAAACAGCTTAGACACTTTCATTAATTCCAAGATGATCATTAAGATGGCGTTAGGAGTATTGAAACATAGTTTAGATGAACAAAAACACAGAATAAGATAACAGTTACTACAGTGGAATTTTAGTGACAACTTGCTCAGTTTGCAGCGCCATCTAGGTTTAAAACGGTTTTTTGGCATATTTCTGATCTGCACTCAACTTATAGCCCATTCATTTTGCAGCGCCATCTTGGTTTAAACGGTTTTATGCCATATTTGTGATGTACACTGTTTTCTTGGTGTATTTGCATTCCTCTTCTCCTTGTTCCATGGTAGTTCCAAAAGTCTGCTCACACATTTTGCAACGACATCTAGTTTTAGGCATATTTCTGATCTACGCTGTTTTCTTGGTGTATTGGCATTCCTCTCCTACTTGTTCCATGATGCAATACATGTTTTGGTATTTTTCAGTCATGATGTTTTGTCTGAATGGGCATACAAAATACGAATAGTCGTTTGAAACTGCTGTCTCATAATAACAGTTATTTTATTAGTGTTATAAAATACAGTATTGGTAAAGCATCCCATATCATACTACCACTCTTTTAGTTAGGTTAGTCTCTATGCCAATTACTTTTACTAAAACTTTCTTACTGATAATTCCAAATATTTATGACATTATTTTTTAACACTAGCAGTAAGATAACGCACGATTATATTATTAAGATATGTTTGTTTACAACCTGTACAGAATTTGTAAGCCACACCCTCACTTTGTACACACTTTTTTCTTCGTTCTAATGATATCACAAAGACAACAACAAAAAGCCATTGTTACACATATCATTTTAACAATGTGAAAGATATAGAAAAAGGTACTGGTGTACATTATTTGACTCACCCCAACTTTCAGGCGTCCGCCCCAATATTGCCCCACTCTCATCATTGTATAGAAAATCGTAAAAAGTTTGCTTGGAAGTTTTTTTAGGGGGTCTTGTTTCTATCTCAAATTCTTCAAGCCGAGGATTGCGCATCATTCTGAAACTTTCCAATTAATTTCTTTGATTTTGTTCAATGGTTTTTTAAACAAACCGCACACGGCACACGCACACCACAGACCACAGAGTACACAAACCACAGATATCTATACTATACTATGACTTCAACTTCTTCTTGTTATGGCTTCTGCGGGGTTGCCGCAATTTCGCCAATGTCGCGTGGATAGAGTAGAAAACACACGATGGAGATTGATCGGTGGGTGTAGAACTTTGGCCGGTTATTCGAATCTGAGTATTAACTGGAATAAATGCGACAACACAAGACATACAAAATACTATACTATGACGCAAACTACTAAGGGATACTACCAGTGTTGCCAATAAAAATTTCTCAATTCCCCGCGTCAGTGTTGTCAATTCCCCGAAATTCCCCTTGAATAATTTCCCACAAATACGAACATTTTTGGAATAAAAACATGGTTTTATACAAAATTTGTTTAACCTACATACATATAACCGTAACTGGGCTGAACCTATACAATGAATATTGTTTTGAAAATTTGGTTGCATTATCTTTCTTTATTGATATACAAGTAGGAACATTTTTTTTTGTTTTTGTCGGGCTGTCTGTCTGTCTGTCCTTTTCAACACGTATCACGCTGGAACCACTAAACGGATTTCGCTCAAAGTACGGTTACTAACAGCGAATTTTTTTAGAATAACATTTAGAATACTTTTTTTCCAAAACGACCAAGTGTGGGTTGCACGAAGCAATAAGGCAAGAGTTTTTTTGTTTATTTATTATTTAAAAGACAGTATAACACAATTAAAGATGGTAAAACATTTATTCCAATATCTGGCCAATATCGAAGTTTTTTTATCCATCCGCTGTGCGATAAAACATAGGTGACAACGAAGATGAAGCCACTATACTCATCCGGCAATAGAAGGGAGGCAGGCGAAGCTAACCGAAAAAGGTTGGTCTGGACTCTGGATTCCCCGAAATTCCCTGATTTCTGTCATTCCCCGCGCTCTCCCCGCACTAACCCTCAATTCCCCGAAAATCGGGGATTTTCCCCGCAAATCGGGGATTTTCCCCGCGATTGGCAACACTGAATACTACGTATAGATCTAAGAGATCGGTACCTACTCATTACTACTACGTCATTTGTTTTTTTCTCTAATCTGTGATATAAGTACAGTATAGTGTATACTTGTATAGTACTCAAATCATGATTCGATACTACTCATATGAATACCTTAAAAGTATGGATACCTACTTATATCGATACATTTTTTATTATTTATCAAAACCAAAAAATGTATGCAAATACCTTATTGCAGCAAAGTTTTGTTGTTTCTTTAACTGAACCACATTTTTTTAATTTCTGCGCCAAAAATCAGACATTCGAATGATGAGTGGAAAAAAAACACTAAGGATGAGTTTAGGATATTTTATTTGACAATATCCGATATAAGTACTTTCTTTCCGATACAAGTATGTTATTTTTTCCGATACAAGTACTTTATTTTTAATGCCGAGTAGGTATCGCGAGAATGATTCGTTCGTATTTTATATAATTATTTTTATCAAGTATAACATCTATCTTAACACTGTACTGTGTGTTTGTGCATATTAACTGTATCCAACGCTTTGAATGAAATGTACATTCGATGTAATCCTGCTTATATTAAAAATGGGGTTTTTTAGCCCTAAGTATATATTGAAAAAAGGCCATACTATGCTTCTATATATTATGGCAAAAAAAAGCTGCTTGGAATTGAATTTTTGGCGATTCTATCCTGTTTTGACTTAGCAGTATTGATTTGATTCGATACTTTCTTTCCGATACCAAGTAAGTATCGAACGAATGATTCGATGCTAAAAAGTAGTTGGTATCGAAAGAAAAGTATCGAACGAATCACGAGTGCTTAGTGCTTACTCGCATTTACTAAGTATCGAACGAACATTTTTAGTTTCAGATACTAATATAATGTGGTGGAATGGCAACACCATAGAGGCCACTAGCCAAGAGTTGAAGTTGAAGTTGAAGAGTTGAATTGAAGTTACTAATATAATTAAATTAGTATTATTATCATTCCTTTACCTTGTTGCGAATGCGATTAAAAAGCAATGGCCCCCTCAATTCATAAAATTACCGTAATTGTGGGATTTATATCTCTATTCCATTCAGCATTTTCAGCTGCCCAACGTAAGTAGATGTTTGTAGGTAGTTTTTCTGAATTCATAATCAAATCATTTTATCCAAATTAGTCTCAAAAGCATTCATGAAACATTAATTGTATTATTTACTAGCCCTTAATATGTCCTAAATGTCACAAACGGTAACTGAACCTATTTCTTTTGCAGATCGCTCATACCTAAGAATTACTTCACAAGAATTCAGCACTCTGCCCTTAGATGTAAGTAATAACGATCTTGGTGCCCGACCAGTCTGGCTAGCATGCGCACGGCGACAAAATTTTCTCGACGCTTTTTCGTGGGAGACCATGACAAGACTATGTTACTGTATAAGACTGGGGCCATGGATAGCCCCCTATGCAGAGGGTGCCTGAAAGAAAACGAGACTGTAGAAAATGTGCTGAGATACTGCACAGCTACAGAAACTGCCAGATACACACCAGGAATGCTAACACGAGAAGACTCACAGCATTCTACCCAAGAAATGTTGAATGCCCCATCATCATCACCCAACATCAGTGCCACTGAAGCAGCTGTGCCAGCAGCCTAGAGCCACACTCCATTATTTTAAGGAGTTGGGGTGGCTTGGGTAGATACTGGCAAGAGGAAACGCACAATACACCCCAAGCGGGACATCAGTGCAGGTCTTATCACCCCCATGTAGAATAAGAAGACTATGGTAGCACCTAAGTGTGTCTCACTCTAACAACGATGTCAAGTTTTCTCGTGGTGCACATGCTAGGCCATCTAGTCCTCAATGCCTGGTAGACAAGAAATTGATATAATTTTATGTTTCCAGATTGTAGTACAAGCTGTAGCAAGCTTGTTTGCTGTAATGTGGGGTGTCTTGAATGTAGCTGGAAACCTCCGTGAGATACCAGCTGCTGCAGAGCTTAACCTGACAAAATGGGAAACACAGTGCAACCTCCCTTCATTCTACATATTCAACCATAGAGGGAGAGCACTAGCATACAATTACATTCCAACATCAGGGAAATCAGATCTAGAAAATTTGGAATGAAGATTACCAGAATAATAACTAGTTAAGGTTAAAATGTATTTAGGTATGATAGGAAGTGTATTTTGTACATAATTATCACTTATGGTTAACACAAGAAGAAAATCTATTGTTATAATTGCTACTCTGCAATAAAATAATAATATAACTTATCGCTTAGCCAATTTTATTTATAGATTAATTTGTAAAGGAAACATTTGAATCACAAATGGGATTTCAACCTGCAACTATGTGATTAAAATTTTTCCTTTACAAATAAATCTTTAGATAACACTAAGCAGACAATACTGTAGTACTATTATATCTATTCAATTTCACATGAGAAATGAAATGAAATGTTTAGATGTACATTACCTACCTTTGACATTTCTTTTTAACTTTAAGATAGTAATTTGACATAGCTATATATTATTATTATTTATGTTGTTTCCGTTCTAATTCTTGACATTGTTTTAATTCTTATAATTAATTGTAATAATTGTATGGTGATCTATTATTGTGTAATATGTATAATTGGTAGGTATGCCATTCATGTTACAATAAACATAATTTGAATTCGATGAGCAAGTATCAAGTGGGTTTTCGCATGGATGAAGTTTAATATCTGTAACATTTACATTTTATTATGTAAGGCTGTATAACGGTTTCTTCCACTGTACACAGGTTTGAGAAAAACACGGATAAAACGTAACTATTTTTATTTACCTTAATTAATTACACAATATATTCTTAACATCTACATCTGGAAATAGAATGAATAGCTTGTTACATTTTGTTATACCTACAATACATAGTGGTAGCTTAATGTAAGTCACAATCATACTGATATTATCAACATGAACTCCTTTCATTACTTATTGTAGGTATTATATTATCTGTGCTTAGGCACAGTAAGAGCCTAGAGCAAGTTCATATAATTAAATATAGTCTCACACACTGGGTTGTGAAACAGAGGTTACCGTCGACCACCTCTGAATCCACCACCCCGACCACCACCACCGCGGCCGAAACCGCCACCACCTCGGTTGAAGCCACCACCCCCTCCTCTACCGAAACCACCTCCACCGCCTCTGTTGAAGCCTCCGCCGCGTCCACCTCCTCCTCTATTGAACCCGCCGCCGCCACGTCCACCGCCCCCTCGTCCTCCTCTTCCCCCGCGGCCACCGCCACGAGCTCCAGGCGGCTGTGGCAAAAATCGCTTCAGGGGCAACAACTTTGCCGGATCAATGAAAAATTGCTGCCCATCTTTAAAACTCTTTGCTTTTATGTTGTCACCCAGCTTTACCGAAACGTAGTAATCGCGCAGGTTGCCGAATATTTCATCCACTTTACCGATTTGCTCTTTATTTTCGAGGAAAAGAGGAGCGTTAAAGTACGGTACGTCTTCTATGTCCACTTTGCAGACAAGGTCGTCTTGCACTACCCAGCCGTAGTGGCCGAAAGGTACGACGGCTTCGGGCGGGCCTAGGTCTTGCTGCCGGAACCCACCGCCGCCGCCACCACCGCGGCCGCGACCGCCTCCAAACCCGCCACGACCGCGCCCGCCTCCGCCACCACGGCCGCCGAATCCACCACGACCACCGCCGCCACCGCCACCTCCTCTACCGCGGAATGACATTTTAAAATACAACGAAATAACAATAAGTGCAGTTTAAACTTAAAATATAACCTCAAAACGCGCTAGTTTTCCCACAACACCACGCTTTTTTGGTATTTTTTTGTTTTGATTGACTCTGGATCTAATCTGACATCTGACATTTCTGAAAAGAAAAGAAACGGATTAGCTGAAAAACCACAATCAAATTCAAAGAGTATGTAAATCAAATTGAAGATCCACAGACTATTGTAGAAGATTATAAAGCATCCTATTCACGTTTCTTGGCCAATTTTACGCGTATTAATATGGTATCATCCTAGGTTGGCACTCTGGGGAATGAACAAATCTAGTCAGTCTGTGTAAAATTTTGACAGGATACTGCGTGAAAATAACGCTTGCCATTTTTTTGTTTTGATTGACTCTGATCTAATCTGACATCTGACATTTATTTTGACTTGATTTGAAATTCGGGCTTCACCTACGTTCGGATAGCCTACTGGGGGCAAAATAACAGTTAAAAATGATCACATGCATCGTTTGTTTTAGGTATGTGTGAGCAAAAGTTGCGTTTTAACTGCTTTCGTTCACTGTTTGGATAGCTCAAAAACAGTTAACCCAAATACTTAACCTGTACCAAGCTCAAGGCAGGGCTTGCATGGAGTACTGCAGTCATTTGTGGGACGGGTCTGCAAAGTACCAATTGGCAGCTTTGGACACAATCGAGCGTCGTGCCATGAGGCTTATTGCAGACAAGGCGCTTGTTGGGAAGAGGACGCAAAGCCTCGAGCACAGGCGTAGAGTTGCTAGTCTGTCCATTTTCTATCGGCTGCATTTTGGGGAATGTGCGCAGGATCTCCATCAACTAATCCCATCATCCCCTTTTAACCATCGAACTTCAAGACGTGGCGAGTCGTTGCATCCTTTTGTTGTGAACGTCCCTCGAACCCGTAGGTACTAAGCGTTTTGCTAGTTCTTTTATTATTCGCATGGCTGAGGAGTGGAATGCACTTCCTGCTTCTTTGTTTCCTACAAATTACAATCTGGGTCTCTTCAAATCAAGAGTGAATAGGCATCTCATGGGCAAACGTGCTCCAACATAGACCGCAACATCGCTTTTCATCAGGTGAGATGTTGTCAAACGTGAGCCCATTCTTGCATAAAAAAAAAGTTAAAGAAACCATCGCGAACTGCCAGTTTTGACCCACCTGCGGAGGTGATTAAAAGTGATCGTTTTCTGACAGTAGAGATTACACGTAGAATTTTTGGCGCGGTTGTGTAAAAATTACTGATTTTTATTGTGAAAATGGTAGTTATTGTTATCGTAATGATATAGCACGGAGAAGCGAGAAGGAAGACGTAAGTTTACGTGTGTAATGTAAAATCCCGCCAATTTGTTTTTTGACAAATATTCTTATATCTCTAAGAATGATTCTTTTTTTTTTGTTCGCCCTTTTGCAACACAGACCAGCTGTAGTCTTTTACCTGTGACGTGAGTCGTGACCGCAGATCTGTTGTTTTTAGTAGATAGGTAAGTAGTGATGTTCTATTGAGGAAGGGTGTTGGAAAAGGCAATGTAACATCACTAATAGTGGAAACTCGCTAGTTTGTGGTTGGTGTGGAGGTAGTCTGTGAACGTGTAGGAAAATGGTCGAGATGAAAGTTCAGTTGGGTTTTTCGTGGGAACGCGGAAAAGTTCACGTCGTCGTTGTTTTATATTATTTTTCAAAACTTGTGCTTTTTCTAGTGTTAATGTTTAAAATTGGTGGCGTTTTACGCCATTAAGTGCTGAATTACGAGCATGAGTGTGGGCAAGTGATATAATGTAGTGAAACGTGGTTTTTCGTATTGCTTCCAAAATTCCACAGAAGCTTCTAGTAAAGTTGCCGCCGCTTTGCTGGGGTATGACTTGGACTGGACTATGACTACCTGACTTATACTCGACTATGACTGTGACTAAGAGTTGACATTTCGTGAAATATTCTATAGCACGATGAAAATAACAATACTTGACACTAGCTAAATACACTATGTGTGGAGCTACCTACCTATATGCCTTGTCCAAATAAATGTATTTTTCATTTTTCATTTTTGTTACCAATCCCAATCCGAACGCAATATAAGTCTATGGTTTTGTTTGACTACTCTGTGGCTGTGGTTATTACGTAATCCCTGTGTTAAAAATTGCTTAGTGTTAAAAGCGTGGTACAAACTTTGTGCTTTTTTTTAAAAGCACGCTTTTTTAAGTGCTTAAGTTATAACAAGGAGAACTTAAGTCACCGGTAAAAGTTCCATATTGGATAATCTCTATCAAAAACATGTTTTTTTTTTCATTAAATGTTTACTTTATTCACCCTTAAACTATGGTAGGTCCACTTATTCATAAATCACACAACCACATAATTATTGTATTAAAAATTATATTAAATATTCATTTATTTCAGACATATTGTGGGATACATATAAATTAATAAACATTATTGCGTGTCCTATCACAGATTCTAATCAAAAGCACAACAAAAAACAAAGCGTACCAAAGTAAGCGTAGGTGTATATTACGTGAGCTGGACCCCTATTCTCACGAATCGAGAAGAAATCTCGTCTGGGAATAAATCTCGAGACTCGAGTTTTCGGTATTCTCATGCAATATCTCGATTGCTAGCGCACGAGATGACTCGAGTGATGGAAGCATTAGCGTATAGTAGTCTGTGGATCGGAGGCAGTCGAGAGATCAGAACGAGATAACGCTATATGTAAGACAGCGACCACAAAGTCTATGCTCAGAATCAAGAACTTGAAAATTGACACTGGAACATGAATCAAACTATAGAATATAATAGTAAGTTGAGTTGAGGTCATGGACCTACTAAAAAAAGAAGGACAGAGTCCCAATTGATCCCGAACCGAGGTACCCATAGGAAGTCGGGACGCTAATAAGTACGAGCGGACACGCACACACTCACATCATAGGAAGTCTATCGCCTGCCATTACTACTCCGAACCTCGCCCAAGACGCATAGAAAAAAATATTAAAAAATGCCGTCTTGCGTTGTGAAAAGTTGTCGGAATCATAGTGGTTTGATAAAAAAAAGTCAGGGGATCACTTTTCACAAATAAGCTTGTTAATATTTCGCTAATTTCTTGCTTTTTCGATAAAACTATTGAGATGCAATCAATACACAAAACCAGCTAGTGTTACCAACAATCAAACTTGCAAATTACCCGGAAGTGTGGGAGAATAACCAAATTATGTTCGAATACAACTTATTCACCTACATTGATCATAATTAGAGATCTGACTATATGCAAATGCATATTTCCATTATGCATATGCATGTGCTGGACTTTGCAGGTTAAAATAAATATTGTACCGGTAATGGACCTACTAATCGTACATATTTGTGCAGGTTTTCTATAATGTAGAAAAAGTAAAGTAACGTAGAAAAATACGATTTATGTGTTCATAAAACATTTTAAGCAACACCCTGGCTATAAATCTTTGTGCCAAGTTTTATTAACTGACTGGCTGACCCGACCCTGTCCAAAGGAAGAAAGAACTGGGAACTTCTCTCTTCGCTATAGCGTACAGGGTATATTCCCAGTTGCCCCCACATGCTTCGCCCCCGGGTGGCAACTGGGAACAAAATTCCCAGTTGCCACCCGGTGGACACTGGGAAGCTATTGCTCCCATTTCATTCGCCGTACATTGCTGCGTAGATTGCCAACCCCTTAATTACTGTCCAAATGTAATCTATACATGGTTCTTGGGGGGAGGGGGGCAAGTGCGGGGGGAGGCGGGCAAGTAGGGGGGGTGGACTAAGTGAGGGGGAGGTGGTGGCAAGTGCAGGGGGTGGCGAGGAAAGTGAGGGGGAGGTGGGGCAAGTGTGGGGGAGGAGGGTAAGTACGGAGTAGGCGAGGAAAGTGCGGGGGGGGCGGACTAAGTGAGGGGGCAAGTGTGGGGGAGGGGAGATTGCAGATTCCTTTATTGTGCGTGCGGCTATGGAATGGACTCACTCCCGGCGTCGGTATTTCCATTCACTTACAACTTAAGTGTCTTCAAATCAAAAGTAAATAGGTTTATTCTAGGTAGGCGTCCTCCACCTTCGACCTCATCATCACTTACCATCAGGTGAGATGTAGTCAAACGCTAACCTATCGAAAGTAAAAAAAAAAATAAGCCATTCAATTTTGACTACTCTGTTATAAGCTCGCGTAGCTTTTTGGTCATACGAAAAGTCACACCAACAACAGATTTTTTTTTGTCGGATTCGAGTAATTTTCTTCACATGGCAATCCTTTAATCAGTCACACATGTTTATGCGGCCTCCATTGCTGTACGTCAGTTCGATGTCAATCAAGATTCCATCCTGCTTTTTTTATAATTCTATGGTTGAGGTTATATTATTGTGATTTTCTTGTGTTCGTTATGGAAAACGGTAAAACTGTGCAAAATGCTATAATGGTGCATCCGAAGATGTGAACGTGCGATTCCACAGGTTTTCTCTGCCTGGCAAACATGGATCTTTGAAGTAAGTAAGCCTAATAACCTACGCAAAATCCAAAAAGGTATAATGTACTACGTACATACATAAAAGAGAATACTTTCTCAAAATCACGCTGCTTACACCCGTATCTCGCTCTATAGATTCAATGTTTATTATTTAATTTTTTCAGGGCGTGATTATGGGCTGAATAATGGTATCCAGCTGGGAGCTAGACTTCTGAGGAATCACTGAAACAACTACACCAACAGCGTATAGGTATGCTATATGCAGAAGGCACCTGATTTATGGAAACAAATTTTATAATCCCAACCCCGATTGGAGCAGTAGATGTATTGTTGAAGTGCCGCCAAGAAAAATGTGCAACTTGTAACTTCACCTATGAATGTGTCAGGCTCAAACCTTCAAGTAAATTAATTTCAATTACCTGAATAAAAGTTTTCCCAGGCCGTGAGGCTATGGACCGAAGTTGATGGAAGTATTATGTTAAATCAGATAGATCCTGTGACCATGATCCTCAGTAATGAGGAACCAACCAGAGAGAGAGAGAAATAAAAGTATGTAAAAATCCAGTTCATACCAATGATATTGACACAGTTGCCTGTTGGATTTATTTTATACCAAAGGATAGGGGAATATGAGGGTTTTTCCCGTTTCTTGAGTGGGAAGCGAACCAACAACCTACAGCACAGTTGATGGAGCTGGCCTTAAGGCTATCTAAATAATATTTTCTTTTTTGCTTCAGGTACTCAATGAAGGCTTCTAGGCTGGTGTTACTATTGCTACTGCAATAACTACATCTTACTTACTGTAAAGCTTCCGGAACAATTTTCTGAAAATGCTGTGAATGTGTGCTGTGATAATATAAAGTCACAGAAGAATCTTAAATCGCCACTGTATTAGACAGTGAGTGACTGTCTATATTACCATCTTCGTCATCATCATTTCCATATGTGCCACTGTAACTATTACACCAGTGGCCCTGAGGCTGATTTCGTTGGTTTAAAATTATTGATGTAAAAAGTAAAAATAAAGTTAAAATAGCCATCTTTGCTTTACGGCATTGTTTTACAACACTTTTAATGATGGCAGGATTGTATTTTGAGACTGCATGTTTCTTCATTTTATGTATTTGATTATAATAACTTTAGAACTAAACTAGGCCCAAAGTTGTTACCTACTCATATAAATATGTATAATATAATGCGATTATATATGAGTTATGTGGCTTTTATTTATTATGGTACCTTTATAAGGGTGGGTTTTTTCACCCGTTGTTAAAGTAACCAATCAAAAATGCTAACAAATTCTAACTAATAGTCAAGATTTGTTAGAGGTTTTAACCATTGGTTACCTTGAAGTAGTGTTCTGTGGTTTATTCCATCTGTGATAAGGATAATCACAGATTAGAGAAAAAAACAAAAGGATAATAGCACAGGATAATATAATAGTGTTCTGTGCACCACAGAGTATTTTTATAGCTGTGCATACCATAGAGTAGTATAAGTTGGTGCCACACACAGAATTCCCACTAGCCACAGATTGTTTTTTTCTCTAATCTATGGTTGGTGCACTATACAATGCAAAACACCATATTATTTTTTCTTATTTGTGAAAACACTATTGGCATACAATGAGCAACTTCGTTTGATTTGATAGGCACGGAGCAAAGAGTATATAACACTTAGGGATGTTCCGATACTAGTGAATACGAGTATGTACTTGATACTTTTCTTTCAATACCAAGTACTTTTTTACCATCGAATCATTCTTTCGATACTTACTTGGTATCGGAAAGAAAGTACTAATAGCGAATCGAATCAATGCTGCTAAGTCAAAACAGGATAGAACCACAGGATAAAAATTCAATGCCAAGCAGCTTTATTTCGATATAATATTTTTTTCCTTAAAGAAACATAGTATGGCCTAACTTTAAGTCAAGTAGAATAAAAATGTGATATTTTAATGTATACTTAGGGTTAAAACAACCCTATTTTTAATTTAAGTAGGATTCAATGTAGTAGAAAATTAGTGTAAAGGTAAAAATACATGTAAAGGTAGAATGTGAGTAGGATTTAACTTAATTTAATTGTAATTCAAAGCGTTGAATACAGTTAATACACAAATAGTACAGTTAAGGTAGTTGTTATACTTAATTAAAATAATAAAATAAAATAAAAACAAACCATTCTTGCGATACCTATTTGGTATCGGAAAGAAAGAATTTGTATCGGAAAGAGTACTTTTATCAAATATCGTCAAATAACATATCCTTAGTGTTCAAATGTCCGATTCTTCGCGCCAAAACACTTGAAAATGTAGATCAGTCATAGAAACAACAAAACTTTGCTGCAATAAGGTAAAATTTGTTTATTTTTTCCGTATTGATAAATAACAAAAAAATGTATCGATATGAGTGGGTATCGATACTTTTAGGGTATTCATATGAGTAGTACCTATCGAATCATGATTTGAGTACCAAAGTATCGATACCTATGAGTTACTACTCATATGAGTAGGTATCGATACTTTGGTGGTATCGGAACATCCCTAATAACGCTTGGCATGGCAAAAAGTATAACTATAACTTCTGTCGCCCAGACAAACTAACCAACGAAGAAAAAGTAAAGAAAAGAAGAAAAAAGTAAGAAGACAAGAAAAGACAAGAAGAAAAAGAAAAGAAAGAAAAAACGAAAAGAAGAAGAAAAGTTGCCATGCCATTAGCTTCAATGTCAATAAAATGGCAACAAATGAGCCTAAAAGTAAAGGCAAAAGCGCGTCTCATGGTGGTCTCGACTGCCTCCGACCACACGAGACATCTCGTGCGCTAGCAATCGAGAATATCACAAATTTGAAGCTTGAGTCTCGAATTTCGAGATTTATTGTGAGATGACATTGCGTCTCGATTCCCTACGAGCCATCTCGTGCGCTAGTCAATCGAGAATATCATGAATTTTAAGCTTGGGAGTAGAGACAACTCGAGTCTCGAGATTTATTATGAGATGACATTGCATCTCGAGTCGTGAGAATAGGGGTCCTGGCCTAAGTTCACGTTTTTGCGCGGGAGTCGTAGAAAGCGTGCCGCGTCCAAAAGCGATGCAAGCGATGACTGGCTGCCGACCGCTGCCGCGATAACTCGGTAAGCACAAGCAGCTCCGCTTTAGTAAACGCGGCGCTTTTACCTACTACTCACTCCTCGCACTCGCGCCGCGTAGTTCCGTACGTAGCGCGTGCGATGTACAACGCTCTAAGTCTAGGCGCTGCGCGATATAAAAAGCGCCAAGTGAGAGCCACGAAAGCGGGCGTTATACGTTGTGGGCCAAAAGCGGACCCGCCCCCTAACTACCTAATTTGCGACAGGCGTAAATCTCGCGGTGATTGCTGTCACACATCATTAGTGGTGTAGCGTAGCATACATGCTCGACACCACTAATGATGTATGACAGCAATCACCGCGAGATTTACGCCTGTCGCAAATTAGGTAATTAGGGGGCCGCTTTAGATGCTTTGTGCTTTTTTAACCACCACATTCCCTTAGTAGTCTATGGTTATTACGATGCTCCTAGATATCTGATCTAGTAGATATCTGTGACCGTATTACTGATATGTGATATGTGTCTGTGACGATGATAAATGAATACAGCTAACCATACTCGTGTGTTTTTTGTGAAGTTAGTTCTTTGTATATAATCTCCCCTTCGCTTCGATTAAACTTTCGTCTAACTATTGCGTATGTGTTGTGCGTCAAAATATTCCATTGATTTGTAAAAGTAGGGCGTGGCATTGTTGCAAGTTGCATTGTTTTCTTTCACTTGTTTGTGGACATTACGGCCCTCGGCCTCCGCCAGTGCTGTGCCCTCGGCTGACGTTTGTTTTTGAATTTTTTGTAGACAAACGCAACAGGGATGGATAATCTTGAGAAGGAACTCAAAGATTTGAAGGAGACAAATAATGAACTCGCTCAAAAGGCACAATACTGGAAGATGACAGCAGCGCAGCGGGAGAACGAGAAGCTGGACCTTAAAAAAGAAGTCAACGAGTTGAGACTAAAACTGAGTGTATGTATCAAAGTATTCGCGCATTTCGGAAGTATTTTTACCGATTAATATTTTTCCTTTGCAAATTAATCTGTAGATTACGCTGAGCAGGCGATACTGCTATAAAAATCATAAATATTTTAGTATTTTTACCATTGTTTTTATGTAACAAGGCTTAATGTTTTGCAACCTGTGTCTTCGGCAACTTATGTACATGGTGTGTAATTTAAAATTTTTGCGTGATGTAAATTGGTTTGCTGTTTTGGGGTGAAGGCTACACAAATAAACAAATAGATCATGTTTCATCTACAAAATTCTTATTTTATGAGAGTATGCAAAAATTTTAACTATAACTATTCTAAGTTTGTTGATTTTGTTTACATCGAGACCAAATTTATTTAAAAATTATGTTACAACAGCATTTTTGATGACTACCCTCTAAGTTGACTTTTTTCAAGTTCTATAGGTTGATATGGTTTCCCCCCTTTTTGCCCTTTTCCCTTTCCTTTTATTTTTCTTATCGTACAATGTTGTTAAAGGTAGTATATAATTAATGTTTACTCAATTATTGTATTGTAATCACACTATTTACTCGTTCCATATTTCATTAGTAAGTACCTACTTAATTAATTTAATCCAATTTAACTGGAATGTAAGGATTGTTCTACCTGTGAAAACTGTGAAGGCTAGTTTTTAACTTGTTGATATGTTTAAGTTTTTAAGCTGTTTGTTTTCCAAGCAATAAATAAATAAATAATAATATTATGAATAATTATACTTGCAGAGAAGTGATAAAGATTTATATTCCATCCTTATTTCCAAGTTAGTCATTATCAATGATTTTTCAGAGGATCAGAAACAATGGCAATGTTCAAGCTAACAACCTGGATGCAGCTCTGCAATCGGCCAGTCAAAAGGCTCTATCACATCTCGTTACAGCATCTAGTGAAATTGCAAGAACCATGGAACTTGCTAAGGCTTACTTGAGCAACAGGGAGGAGCTAGATGCTGAGTCACCCCGCTGGAGCTCCATTGGTGGTACTCCAACATCTGTGAAAAAGGATAGAGTACACAGAGTGCCACCGCTGATGATGGGTGGACAGTCAATACAGCCAGTGGTCGCTCTGACCATGCTGAACACAAGCAATCCAAGTGAGTTTTGGTGATATATGGATAAAATGAACTGGGGGTCTAGCAAAGATACCTTTGCATTAGCATTAACGCCAAATGATAACTCAAAATGTATGGGAATGACATCACCTGCTGAAAACTTTTCTGCAGCTAATGCCATACCTAATGTCATTCCCATACATTTTGAGTTATCATTTAGAGTTAACACTAATGGAAAGGTATCTTTGCTAGACCCCCTGGTGTTGTTAATTACACTTGGTTGATGTTTTGGTTTAATTTGCACTAGTTACGGAGGCTGCAGGTGGAGGATGCAGAAGAGAAACCAATATGGATTCTATAACTAATTTAATCTATAATTTGAACATAAAATAATACATGATGTAGTATTCTAATATTCCTACAATCTAAGGTGGTGCTTCCGGCTCCAAGGTCGGAACCGGAGTACTTCTATAAAGCAAATACACGTAAAAATGATATAGGAGTCTATGTGCTGCGTCGGCGCGTTGTCTGGTCGGCACCAGTCGCGGTGTACTGTGGATGACGTCACACGGCAACGTAACACCTCCCTCCCAAAGATTGGCAACTGATGGCAGGCCGTGGCTGTCAGAGTTGTCGATGAAAAAGAAATCATACTAGTATAATGGTGTTGAGGGGATTATTCTTCAGTCGTCCGTGATCTTTGTATCTTATTTTTGGCGTTCATATGTTAGATCATTTTAAGCTTTTCTTATTGAAGTGTCTTACTCGCAGGTAACGGCATAAAAATATACTGCGAGTGCATTTGCACCGATTACAATCCTAGTCTGGAGACTGCAGGCTGCTTATTACGTGATATTCGTCTAGATTCGGCTTCAGGATTTGGAGATTCAAAGAAATTATTGATCTTCGTATGACGTCATGAAATTTTTGCAGGTGGTTTTTCAAATTTATGAATTTTG
Organism: Ennomos quercinarius; assembly: GCA_910589525.2. Classification (NCBI taxonomy): domain Eukaryota; kingdom Metazoa; phylum Arthropoda; class Insecta; order Lepidoptera; family Geometridae; genus Ennomos; species Ennomos quercinarius. The sequence goes on from OU342491.1 coordinate 1,482,330, forward strand.
AGGATGTATCATCTTCGGAAGTTGGTCTTGAATAGACTGAAGAGGCGGTGGTTTCGTAATTCTGTTCTTATCGTTGTTCATGTTTCTGAAATGCTTGAAGAAGTTGCTGCGCAGGAAAACCCTTGATACGAAAAGTTCTTTGATGTCAGCTGTTCGAAAGCGGGTTGCAAGTCATTGTGTAAGATGAGTCGAGCTGCTGTTTTGTCATTAGATAGTGGTAGGTACACGGTTTCTGGACTGGATGGTGAAGAGCTGATGAATGACGTGGCTAGAACTTTTATATATAGGTAGCACCAGCAACAGGGGCCGGTCTTCGGACATTCTGTCTCTATGTACATAGAATTCGTACTATTGGTTGCACATGCTACTTATGGATGGATAGGTAAGTATATCAGGATTAAGGTGACTCATAGGAAAAATGAAATTATATAATAGAAGTAGTAAATTAAGGAGAGGCAATCGAGATTATTAATGCTAACCATTGTGTAAAATAGAAGTAACCTAAATTAACCTAAATTCTAAACTCGGAGGTACTACGTCTAATAGCTTCATGTATGAGGAGTGCTCGATGCACAAGAATAAAAAGCTATTTAAAGCTGAATTATTTCCCTTCGTAAGCTTTATATAGTTAACATAAACTAATGACATAATTTTTATATTATGCCAAATGGTTATACCTCAATCTCAATATACCTATTCTTAATATAAAGTAATCAGTGAATTAATGTTGTATACTGCACTATCAATTTAGCCAAAATTTGAACAAAGAAATCAATCATTTAAATTAGAATAAATATATATAGTAAGAAATCTATGATGTCAGAATATACAATAATGTTGTATCCTTTTATACTTGAACATGACTTTCATCTTGTACTCACTCAAAAGCACAGCATGATGAGTGAGCAACTGAAGCAGAGCCTGAAATGCAAAATGCTGTTTCCTCTTGGCAAATATGCTCTAGCATATTTGGTGACAGCACAGACTAAGTCCTTTTTTGCAGAATTGGTTTGAACTGCTCAACAGTCCTAATAAATTATTGGAATCTTAGATCACACAAATATCATACAAAAAAAGGGCCAATTCAACTACTTATAATTTCTTTCAAGGTTTTAATTTTAAAGTTACAATAATTTATAAGTCATCTTCATTCCGGTTACTATTTTATTCATTTTCTGCTTCAGTCATTGCTAACACACAGTTCATGGATACACTTCTGAATTTGTACAGTATCTATTAATGAAGTACCTATTTAATTAAAATTTTGGGAAAGGAACTAAAGCTGGTTTCATTCCTAGTCCAGTCACTCATTTTAAAATTAAACCTACTATTATATCGCGGCCAACACCGAGAACATATCGACAATTCTCATGAATAATGCAACCCGATATCATTTGTTCTGATATGAGTACCTACAAATTGCACTTCCATGCTAAGTTCCGTAATTAATTAATTTAATGGATTCAATGGAATAATCTATAGGTATATTCCTGAAGATTGCAATTCACTGAGTTATGCAATTGAACTGCATTGCTGTGTCTTAAGTTACCTATACCAACTTGAAATTTGATATCGCTGCTTGAACATGAAGTTGAATGAAGTTATATGAATCGTCCAAGAAAGTATGATTATGATGCATAATTATTACCTACCTAGTAGCTATAGTGAGCAATGAAAATCATGGTACCTTCTTCACGGATTTGACGAAAGGTCGATTAAATAATTATTAACATGACGTCGCGTCGTTTAAGTAGATATCTAAACTGGTAAAAAGTTGGTGAAATGCATAAGCAGGTACCGAAATCTTGATGGTGAATTGTTAGAATAAAATATATTTCAGATGTTTTAGGCCTTATCATACTTTGCCTGATAAGAATGGAATTACCCAAATAAATTTAATTTTAATGGGTTTCAGACATACCTACTTAATAAAACTTATTTTATTATGGATAGGGTAGGTATTATCAGGTTGAATCTATTATTTTTTTCATTTGATGTTCTTTCCTCAATTCTTTAGGAATTGATCTAGGATGGAGCATCTCACAAAAATTACTTTTAACCACTTTAAAGGTCTGGCTGCACCTTAAGTACGAATAAAAATCTGATCATAAAAATCTTAAGATCTTATTCATACTACCATCGCAACAGCGACCTATGTATACCTACAGATAACTAGAATTTATTCATAATTGATCTAAAATGGTTGGAATGTGGTGGTGAGTTTCCTAGTCATAATATCATAATTATAATGGAATGTATAATGGATTGGTATTGCTGATAATAAATAATTATGGTCTTATTATATAAAATCAGGACATTTCAGATAGAATGATTCGATACTAGATGATATAGAATTAGATTTGCCAGCTTTCATAAAGCTTCTTTAGTGACCCTGAACCTGCCGAAAAAGTAAAAAACGCCAATAGGCAAGACTTTTCAAAAATTATGGATCACCAAGGAATTCAAATTCTAGGATCCGTAAATCACATTGCCTGTCCACATATTTTGGGATTCCCATCAAAACCAAAGTTCAATAAATCTAAAGGTCATTATAGCCAGTTGAACTACTCCAAGTAATCACAGAATTTAATGAAATGTGTCAGGATAACTGCTCTTCTATTAAAGGCAAACAGATAAGTAACTATCTGTATAAAATGTATTACTTATAAGTAAGTATTGTTAACCATTCTTCTTATATCTGAATGATAATATATTCTATATCTAAAAGGTTATGCATATATTAAATCTACCTATCAGCTATCTAAAAATCTAGGGATCCGCGATTGCCTTGATAGGAAAATCTTGGGGAATTTAACACTTGGTTAAAATGATAATTATAAAATAAGAAGAGCAACCATAGCATGAATCTATAGTACTCACATAGTATATTGGTTCCTTCGCCGCGGTATCGATGTCTGGATACTCCTCCTGTCCTGTAGCACTCGTAGGTTCTTGATATCCGAATGGCCTATCATGGTAAGCCTATATTCAGATATCCTACCGACTGCGCCAGTTACGGAGGCTGCAGGTGGAGGATGCAGAAGAGAAACCAATATGGATTCTATAACTAATTTAATCTATAATTTGAACATAAAATAATACATGATGTAGTATTCTAATATTCCTACAATCTAAGGTGGTGCTTCCGGCTCCAAGGTCGGAACCGGAGTACTTCTATAAAGCAAATACACGTAAAAATGATATAGGAGTCTATGTGCTGCGTCGGCGCGTTGTCTGGTCGGCACCAGTCGCGGTGTACTGTGGATGACGTCACACGGCAACGTAACACACTTAATACCTAAGGGCTGTTGCTTCATTATTATTATTATTCAATAAACAATACATGTTGTAGTCAAATAAAGTTCACTACTTTTCAATGATTAATAAAAATGTAATTTCAGGATCAACTAACAGAAGTCCAAATCCTAACAGGAATGTTACACAAAGGGCTGTGCCCATGCACATGTTACAAGGTACTATAAAAACACTTCAAGCAGCACCCGTTTGTATGAGCTAAATAGAAATTCAATTTTTTTAATGCTTAAATCGGTCACCTTTTATTGTTGTCAATTACAAGATGAGGTGAGATGTTCTCACTTGATGGAAAGCGAAAATGTTACCTATGTTGGAGCATGTTTGCCCATGAGATGCCTATTCACTCTTGATTTGAAGAGTCAAGAGACCCAGATTTTAATGCACATATAAAGACTTGTCAATCAGAAAATTCTCTGCTACAATGTTAGAGAAAGAACTTGGTCTAAGATCCAGTTACGAAATATGTACTCTCATTTCTGTTATTTAATGATAATAAAGTTAATCAAAAAATGTTAACTAAAAATTGTATGTTTAACATTATCTGCATGTGATTTATCTAGGCAACCTATTTGTGATGTATCAATTTATACATTATCTATCTATCTATCTATTATTATTCTTAATTATCACTTAATTACAGATGGGGGTATATATTTCTTAACCAGATCTTGCACTAACTATACTACTATGTCCTTTTTATAAAGCTAATTTGACATGAAATTGTTTCAGATGTATATATACCGTTAACAAGGATAGATGCAAGAGATATGCAGGTGCGGAATATGGAGACAGAACCCGAAGCGAATAGTCCCAACAACAGTACAGAAGATCTTGGACTAGATGGTAAATAATCATTGTGTTTTATTTATTATAGACTTAATTATCACAGAAATCTTTGAACTGTGGACCAGGTATGCGCTACATATCTACTCTACAGTTCCATCAAAGATTATAAGACTATTTGCTACATATGATGTAGCAAAAAAAAGGAATGTATTTAGGTTGGCTCATCTTAATTTTGGCAGATCGTGAGGAAAGAGTGATAGAGGAATCACTACAAATGTCGGAGGATGAAGATTTTGAGACCGCGTGAGTACTGCATACTTCATTTAATCATTCCATCTGTTTCTGTGGTGTGTCGACGCCCTTAATAACCATCTAATTTAATCTAGCATTTTTCGTTTCTGATATTATGCGCCTATTCACAGTCCAAAGAAATCGAAAACCGAATCGAAGAGATCTTGATTTGAAATGTAGACTGTCTTGTTCATCCAAACCATTGTAACATATACGCAATAATTTAGGTAATTTATTATTACACAGAATATAATGAGTATTTTAAAAATCCACTATACATAAGCCCTCCATTATATTTAGTTCAACTACTACACAAAGTTTCATGACCTTATTTAAAGTATTCATTGAATAATCGCGGTTTATTTGTATGGTTTGGAGGTAACTTTGTAATTTTTTTCTATCGAGAAAAGTTTATTAATTCGTGTTTTCACTATACACAAGCCTTAGCATTAGTCCTGAACTTTACCATATATTAATTTCAAAGTCATTGTTGCAATATTGTTGACGGGGAACGGGATGATGCTAAGCCTTTTTGAGCATTTGGGCTCTTAACTATCACGCAGAACACGGCATAATTTTTTGCGCTTTCATTGTTCAAATGCTGTCTCAAGAGAAGAGATATTTTAACATAAAAAAAAATAATAATAAAAATAAAATGTCTTTATTTCAGCCAAAAAAACCCATATTGTGCTAAAATGCAAAATAAAATGCTAAAAACAAAATATTAAAAATATAACACTATTAAAAATTTAAATTTAAGTAAATTTTTATAGCTCTTTCTAGCCCTGCGAGATATTATGCCTTACATTTTATGTTGAACCGTCATAAATTCAATAATTTATGGTATAAATCAATACCTCAAATTTTAATGTGTAGTTTTTTCAGTCCAAGACTGCACACTGTCACGGAGAATTTAGAACCCGAGGATGTGGAACTGACCCCACCAAGGTAACAAAATATCTACTCTATTACCAACTTTACCATATTGTGGAAATTGTGTTTTAGCAGATATATATTTGATTTGATTTGAAAGCTGGTTTAAAAATGTCTTTTCAAAATGTGTATATCAGCAAGTTGAAAAGTTTAGCTCACGCCTTACAGTCAAGTTCCACGACTAGGCTGGACTGGTGTCGAGTTCCGATAGCTTTCACAGCGAGATGTATAAAGTCGTAAGACAAACATTAATTTTGTCAATTATACAAATGATTACAAATAGTTAATTAGTAAATTAGTTATTACTTTTTACTATTTGGCTTGAATAATAATTGTCTTATTGTAATGTGACGAAGTTTAATTTAATTCGGTGTAATGTGCTTTTAATAAAATGAAATAAAAAATAAATAGATCAGTAAATAAATCACGGAGTAACAAATAAGCTTTTAAAGTTTCTGTAGGAGGCATCACCTGTCCGCTTCTCGCATAACAGATATCGTGGGGAGCGTCCCCACAGTTACTATGAAAACACACATTGTGACGTCACATGCCAAAGAGGTTGTATATAAACAAAGAACTACGAACTGACGTCACTGCATGTTTGAGCTATCCCTTTCTATTACTGTATTTTAAAATGCATGTAACTGTCATTTTTTGAGATATTTAATTTTTGTTTTCACGACTGTTTATTTTTTGAGGAATATTACTAATATATGCAATAAAAAAAATAGCAGGACAAGCCTTGTTTGCTAATTACATTAGTAGTACAATTTATTTATTCCAAACTAATCTCAGTTTGACATTGTATGAAAGCATAGAAATAAATAATTCAATAATTGTGGTTTATTCTCCTTTACAGATGTAGAGTAGATAATCCCCTGGAAGGGCCCAGTTGGATGCTGGATGCCAGCGCTAATAATCAGGTAAAACAAACTCCTAAAAGCTTGTGCTAACTCAGAATGACATTTACAGCATTTCATCATCATCATCATCATCAACAGCCTGAAGACGTCCACTGCTGAACATAGGCCTCCCCCAGAGAGCGCCACTTTGAGATGCTGCTCGAATCCTGCATCCATCGGCTCCCCGCGGTTTTCACCAGATCGTCGATCCACCTAGTGAGAGGCCTACGCTGCGTCTTCCGGTTCGTGGTCGCCACGCGAGAATTATTCCTTTGGACAGCCTCTGTGGTGTAGTGGTTGAGCTGGTCGGCTCATACCCCGGAGGCGGCGGGTTCGATTCCCGCGACAGGACAAGTATTTGTGCACATGAAAAAAAAATGCAAATACTTGTTCTGTGTTTGGGTGTTGTGGGAGCATGGCCCCCGTAATTCCTGGGTTCCTAGATACAGGGAATCCTAGTTAGGGTCCAGGATCTATGTATGTGATCGTTGGGCGTTATTTATTTATATCATCCCCATCGGTTGTCAGTTCTACAAGCGATGTGGCCTGCCCATTGCCTTTTCAACTTGCTAATTGTAAGACCTATATCTGTTACTTTAGTTCTGGTCACCAACCCCGAAAGTTGGTTCTTAAAGGCGAAGAATTTGGATATGACCGCACTTGTCATGGTAGCTTAAGTAAAGCATGTTCCGGCTTTAGGGACGGATGCATGCGGGTTTACATCCCATTCGTGATTCAAATTTTTCCTCTACATTAAACATTTTTAGTATTTTGTTTGTGAAGTAGGGAAAAAAATACGCTTTTGCCCAGATAGAGGCGCCTTGTTAAACACTTTGGCGCGTCACGTTTTAAAACCTCTATTATTTACCTGCCTAGATGACAATTACAATAACTATAGTACATTACTGCAGTGCCAGTAACATAGGCATTGATGGACGAACGTGTAAATGTGGGCACACACATACGTAAGTCCATCAATGCCTAGTTGTTGCCAAGGCTTGTTTAGTATTTTTCTCAAATGCGCGGAAATTATAACTAAGTATAATAGTACCTATATAGGCAGAACTATTTATTAGAAAATGTTTGTTGGAAGGCTCTCTATAATCGATAAAGACTATAATTTTTTTCATTTGTAATGATAGTTGTAATTTGTATAAATAAATAAATTTTTGTCTGCCTGTCTGTCCATCTGTCTGTCTGTCTGTCTGTCTGTCTGTCTGTCTGTCTGTCTGTCTGTCTGTCTGTCTGTATCTTGGCTGAGCATCACGCCGAAACTACTGAATGGATTCAAATGAAACTTGGCATGATTTGAGTTCATATTACGAGGTTGGCTATAGGAGGCTCCCGCGGGAGAGAGGATGAAAGTAAAAATATGTACTCATTTGTAATTCATTAACGCATGGTTCGATTTCATGCATTCTTTTTTTGTTGAAAAGGGGGTGTTTTATATATTGTCTCGTAAATATTTCAATGTCGTCGGTTTTGTGGTTCAAAAATTACAGACATTCAACCTTCAGTATTAGGTCCAAAGCCACTCCTATCCTGTACTACGGGAAAGAGAGAAGGGAGGGGGGGAAAGATAAGAGAAAAGGATGAATGGATGAAGGTGTCACCTTTTCCTTTCCCCTTATCTTTGTCCCTCTTCCTTTAGACTGAGATAAGGCGTAAAACTAATTAACCCGTGCGAAGTCGGGGCGGGTCAGCTAGTAAATAAATATGTGTGGACATTTTACACAGCGCCATCTAGTCCCAAACTAAGCACAGCTTGTACTATGGGAACCAGATAACTGATCTTATACAATGTGTTGTCTCAATCCTTACGGGACGCGCGAGTTGTTTTTTTGCTGCTCTGTGGTTTGTGAAAATACCAGGTAAGACCGTAAAATGTTTCCAGGCGAGTGCCACAAAGACCCGCACAAATCTGGAGCCGGATTCCACCACGGAAGTAGAGGAAACACGCGCGGCCCCGCCAAGTCTAGTAGTCGACAATACTGACAATCAAAGAACTATCATCAATAATGAAGTAAGTAATTTGCGGTTTTCGGGCGCGGTTTGTTATATTATCTGTGATTTATCTTAATAATATGTTCATGTTCGTAATTGTTCTCTTTGGTGATTGGAAATTTTACTAATATCCACATTCTAAATTCAATTCACTTTTAGTCCCTAGGGCTTAAAGAGCTATTTTAATCCCTGCTTACGGAGAACAAATATACCTCTTTTCGAATAGAATATGTGATAAAATAATAGGTCACAAAGGGACCTAAGTAATGTCTTTAGGGCGAGCGTGATTGTTAGAATTCAGAGCGAAGCGAACGATTCTAGAGTAGGATCCTAAGCGTATTAGAGAGGGATTCAAAGTACGTCGCTCGAGGTTAAATAATTTTGGTACCGTGTGGCACACTGCTTTTCATCTCCATCCATGAGAAAAAAATAATTGTCATTATTTAGCTGTACACCTCGCGAGTCTATCTTGGCATACCGTAAAACTTAAAAACTATTTTTCATCCCATTCGAAAAAAGGCGAAGGATTCCTCGATATGCGCGCCTAAAATGAGTCATTTAGGTGCACTTAATAACAGTGACAAAATGACTTTTCTCATAGAGGGGGATGGAAAGAGAGACTGTACTAGGCATGTGTACCTACAGCCCACGACTCCCGAGCCCCCGGTAAGCGTAATGTTGTGGTCCCCAGCGGTCCCCGGGCGCGTTCTCCCCGACGGTGCGGCGCCACCGCAAGCGGCCCGCCTCCCCCCCCGCGTCCCCCGCGCGGCGCTGGGCCGCCTCCCCGCTCGCCACGTCCGCCCGCCGGCACTCGCACTTGTCGCCGCGGGACGCTAGCAACAGGCGGACTAGGTCTGTATGTCTGGTCTAGCTGTTTGTTTGGTGTATCTGTGTCAGTCTGGTGTGTTTGGTATGTCTGGTGTGTCCGTCTATTTGATGTGTCAATCTTTCTGGTGTCTGTCTATTTTAGTTCTTTATCGTAATAAATATGACATAAAATAAGTTGCGTACAAAACACTCCACTTGGAACGACTTGACTCCACGCTTGGCTTGTATTTTTGATCATTTTGTTCCCCATGTATTTTGTTACTTACACAATTTGTTACGTTTTAACACTTGGACGTTTCGACGCTTACACATTTTTACCATGATACGATCAATAATTTGGTCAATTTGTCTTGTGAATCGATTGGATCCCATCTGGGTCATTCAGGCCTCGCTTAGACCGACTTGACCCCGCAACTGGATCTCACTTGGGCCAACTTGACTCCACATCTGGGTCACTTAGATCCTACTTGAACTGACATGAGTCCACGCCTGGGTCCTCTACTCGCTTTCCAGGTCCTCTAGCCCCGCCCCTATAGGGTGATCACGGAACATTGATTGCAACGCAACGGGAAAAATTACATTCTTAGTTTGGGCATTATATAATAACCCTGCACATGAACTACGTATTGAAAGTTCCGTGATCGCTGAGCTGGTTCTAATTGGCCTGACTCGCCTCCAAAACCAACTTGTATATTTATATGTTGCAGTACGAGCGGCCGCGTGCTGAAGGTGCTGGTGGCCAAGATGCGGCTGGAAGGCTCGCCCCCCGCCGGCGCCGCCGCCGCGCCGCGCGAGCAGTTCGACGCGCCCAGTCCTAACGGGGCCACTGTCGCTGGTGTCATCGTGTCGTACGTAGCTATTGTTATCACTTGTTTGTCTAATAAATACATGAAACCTGGACCCTAGCTTGGATTTATAATTTTTGTTGCAGTATCGCCTGCTTAACATAATCAGCTGATTAATTTTAATGTATAAGAAAACGATTCGGTAATCGTTTCACCGGAAGACGCATAGGTGGACCGACGATTTGGTTAAGACCGCGGGGAGCCGATGGATGCAAGAGGCGAGCGGCCGCTCAAGGTGGCTTTCTGTGGGGGAGCACTATGCTCAGCAGTGGACGTCTTCAGTCTGATGATGATAAACGGGACTTGGACCCACATCTTCGACCTTATCTCCAGAGAGACAAGGCAGAGTTTGTTGGATGAGAACGCATCAGGCGAGCCGGCGCCGGTGCAGGGGAGAGCGGACGCGGCGCCGGCGGCCGAGTGTGGGCCCAGCCGCTGCCGGCCCACCAGTCGGCGTGACGATAGCAGGTGTGGACAAGGTCAAATAACTCTACATTAAGTCATTAAATCTAATTAATATAACCTAAGGCTCTGTGGTCCCACAACATCCAGATACAGTACAAGTACAATCTGGAGATCTTCAAGTCGCGAGTGAATAGGTATCTTCTAGGCAAGCATGTACCATCGTAGACCGCATCGTCACTTCTCGTCAGGTGAGGTTGCGGTCAATCGCGGGCCTAATTAGTTGTAAAAAGTAAAAAAATCAAATTAAATAAGTATTTGCGCTTTTTTCCTGTCATACTTGTCCTATCGCGGGAATCGAACCCGCCGTCTCGAATACAGTTTTAGTATTCGACCGTATAATATTTGCATGACACCCCCGAGCTATTATTTATATATAGACTAGACAATACACAGAAACACTGGAAATAAAACCATTTCAGGCAAACTAGTTCGGCCACGAGATACAATCCAGCAGAGCTAGCATGAGCTACAAAATTTGACATATGCTTTCTCTAGAGATAGCGTTTTTTTTTTTTTTTTTTTTTACGCTTATGGATTACAGTTTATTAGCACATAACGCCACGGAAATACACTTCACATAGCAATAATTGTGACTGTGTTTGTCCGATAAAAATGCAAGAATTGTTTATGACGCGACCCGCGTGACAGTTCATTCGTCAAACGCCTTCTCAAGAGAATATAGAGTATAAATAGCCGTCTTTTATAGCTCATGCTAGCTCTGAGCAATGCTTTATCTTTAATAATAATAAATATGTGTGGACATTTCACACAGCGCCATTTAGCGCCAAACTAAGCACAGCTTGTACTATACGTACCAGATAACTGACAATACTTAGATACGTTTTTGTTTGTAAATAACGGGTGGCGCAAAAGTACTGGCACTAAAGAAAATACTTTTATTTTTTTTATATGACATTTTCTGTCATTCTGTTGTTGAAAATTGTGTAGTGAACAAATGTAAAATACACTGAAAATAAACATGGACCGTTTTACTCCCCAAGAACGTGGAATAATTGTGTCAATGTTCTTACGGAATAATTCATCAGTGATAAGAACACAACGTGAATTTCGTCGACGATTTCCCCACCGTCCGGCACCGATTGGTCGCACAATTCGACGCTTTGCCACACGCCTTGAAGCAACTGGCTCAACATTGGATAGACCTAAGTCTGGGAGACCAAGAACAGGCCGTTCAGCTGAAAATATCGATGCTGTGCGCGAAGATGTGGAAGAGTGTCCAGAAACATCAACGAGGCGACGTGCCACGCAATTGGGCATTTCCAGACGGACCCTGCAGCGTATTTTGGTGAAAGACTTAAAGATGTTCCCGTATAAAACTCAAATGACTCATCAACTGCTGCCTGCTGACCACCGAGCTCGTCTAGATTACTGCCAGCGCGTCATAAACCTCAACCTTGAAGAGGATGATTTTCCTTCAAAATTGGTTATGAGTGACGAAGCGCATTTCCATCTCTCAGGGCATGTCAATAAGCAGAATACTCGGTTCTGGGGCACTGATAATCCGCGCATTATTCAAGAAACACCTCTACACCCACTAAAAGTTACTGTATGGTGTGGCATCTGTGTTGACAGAGTGATCGGACCCTATTTTTTCGAAGACGCTGGAGGCAATGCGATAACTGTCACTGGAGAACGCTACAGAACCATGTTACGTGAGTTTTTGATACCCAGTTTGGACGAATTGGGGCTGGAGCACATCTGGTTTCAACAAGACGGCGCTACGGCACACACAGCGCGCGACACTATGGACTTAGTGAGGGACGCTTTTCCAAGCCGAGTTATCTCTCGTTTTGGCGATTTGCCTTGGCCTGCAAGATCACCCGATCTGACCAGTCCAGACTTCTTTCTTTGGGGTTTTTTGAAATCTCGGGTGTATGTGAACAAGACACAGACTCTCGCAGCTCTAAAAGAAAACATTCGTCAAGAAATAACGAACATATCGCAGGAAGTGTTACGGCAAGTTATGCAAAATGTCATAAATAGGGCTCAAATGTGTATCAACTCTGGAGGTCACCATTTAAAAGACATCATCTTTAAATCCTAATGGTACGAAATTTAATGGCACAAATATACATTTAAAAAAACCTAAATCTAGTTTTCTAATTTAGAAAAAATGTTATAGCTGAACCAAATAGGGTCTTTACTTTTGCGCCACCCAGTACATACATATAATACAATATAACACCCAGACATGGAACAAACACCTATGTTCATTACACAAAATATGTTTATCCTGGATGGGAATCGAACCCACAACCTATAGTTCAGAAGGCAGAGCTACTGCCAACTGAGCTAACAGGCCAGTCAATCTACACAATACTCTTTTTTTATAATCTACAAAATTACTCGTTTTACTCGGTCAAATCTTAACCCCCTTTCTAATAAACGTTGAATAACAGTAGAATAGCTACTCACTGTTTTATCTTTTCCCATTTCAAACGTGATAGAGAGAAACAAAAATCAAAATAACTATCTTTCCTCTACACGATGTTTATTAGTAAGATCAAGATGGTAAATACTGTAATATTTATTGTACAGCAGTAGGGTGAGATCCCGCCGAGCGAGCGAGACGGAGAGCGACTCGAGCGGTGAGGCGGGAGAGGGACGCACGCGCCGCGCTAGGAAGGTTGTTACATATAAGGAGAAGCCGCTCAACAGGTACACACTACCAGCGGGGTGATCATGTAACTTTGATAGCAATGCAACAAAAGAAATTTCAATCCAAATTTGAAAATTTCCATAGTAACTCTGTACATAAGCTGCGTACTGCAACTGTCAAATCCATACATTTTTGTGTTTCTATCGATTGCCAACAAGTTACATGATCGCCTAGCTGGTGACACATCACTCCACAGCCTCTTTAACACATCCATATCTTATGCCACATCACTCCATCAGCCTTATGACACATCCCTACTTTGTGACACATCACTCCATCAGCCTATTTAACACATCCCTACCTTGTGACACATCACTCCATCAACCTATTTAACACATCCATATCTTATGCCACACCACTCCATCAGCCTTGTGACACATCCCTATCTTATGCCACATCACTCCATCAGCCTTATGACACATCCCTACTTTGTGACACATCACTCCATCAACCTATTTAACACATCCATATCTTATGCCACATCACTCCATCAGCCTTATGACACATCCCTACTTTGTGACACATCACTCCATCAGCCTATTTAACACATCCCTACCTTGTGACACATCACTCCATCAACCTATTTAACACATCCCTATCTTATGCCACACCACTCCATCAGCCTTGTGACACATCCCTATCTTATGCCACACCACTCCATCAGCCTTGTGACACATCACTCCATCAACCTATTTAACACATCCCTATCTTATGCCACACCACTCCATCAGCCTTTTCACACATCACTAACTTGTGCCTCATCACTCCATCAGCCCTTTCACATATCACTTTTGCCCACTATGTCCAACTTTCCAGGATGTGTCAGTACTGGTAACAGACCACCTTGAGTTGCTGGGTGTTATGCTAACATCCAGTCTCAACTTCGGCTCGTACATCGAGTCCAAGGCTAAATTAGCTGCGAAAAAGCTTGGAATCCTAGGGAAAGTGCGGCAGTATTTCACATCGGGACAGCTCCTAATCCTTTATGTAGCGCAAGTCCGATCCTGTATTGAATACTGTAGCCATCTCTGGGATGGTTCGGCTAAATACCAGCTCGAAGCCTTGGACTCCATTCAGAGACGAGCCAAAAGACTCATTGGTAATGATGCGTTGGTGGAAGCTAAGCTCCACAGTTTAGAGCACCGACGTAAAGTTGCCAGTTTATCGGTTTTTTACAGACTGCATTTTGGAGAGTGTGCGAAGGAATTACACGATCTTATTCCTCCATCTCCCTTCTTTCACCGGACATCAAGGCGCACAGAAACACGGCACCCATATATGGTTGAAATTCCATCAACCCGCACTAAGCGTTTTGCTATGCACCTTATAGTGTGAACAGCCAATGAGTGGAACACCTTGCCGGCGTCCTTGTTTCCAGCTAACTATGATCTAGGTGTCTTCAAGACGAGAGTGAACAGGTATCTTCTAGGCAAGCATGTACCATCGTAGATTACGTCATCACTTTCCACCAGGTGAGACAGTGGTCAAATGAACCTATAAACAATAAAAAAAAAAACAAAAAATACATACCTTTACCACATTTGGTCTTACGTGCCAGTTTTATACCTACATCTGTATTGATTTTTTGTTACAGGAAAATGCGGAGGTGATCATCGGTAATACTCAATATGTAGTTAATCTCGCTAGTTAAATAATAATAACGTGTTTAGCGATCGTTAATTACACTAGTATTATTTTGCGACTGTACCTGCCCTTTCAAGGCTGATTATGTTTGGTCCCGATTCGACTGAGAAGTATGGCTTTGTAAGATTTAATTTATTTTATAATGTTATAATAACGCTATTATTATTTAAACCCAAAAAGAGTTAGCGTTCACACCCACTTATGTATGAGACAAATATATATACATGCATATGTGTGAACGAGAGCGGGCATATTTCAAATGATTTTACGTAGATACATGCAATTTGTGAAGTTGGATTAGCGTCTAACTCTGAGAAAAAGACTAAATTTGTAAGAATGAGACAAGAATATATGGAACTTGCATGCGTGTGAGTGAGACGTTTATATATTTCGATGTTTATTTAATAACGACTAATCAATTTTGATATATCACATATTATATCTAATGGGAACTGACTATAAATGTATGAAGTTAGATAATGTACTTAAGTTATTGTAGTATTATTGTTAGTGTGTGCATGACTCGTTATAATAGAGTTGTTCAATGCCTTTAGAAACAGCTTTATCTACGTTTCAATATGAACTGACTAGTAGCAAAACGTCCCAAAAGCAAATAATATCTTTCGCAATAAAATAATGCTTTGTTGGCAAAATTACCTAAGCATTATTGTATTCTATGTATGTATATACAAACAAAAAGTATCTAAGTATTGTATCAGTGATCTGGTTTCCATAGTACAAGCTATGCTTAGTTTGGGGCTAGATGGCGCTGTGTGAAATGTCCACACATATTTATTAACTCGCTGTAAAAGTTATTGTTGCTTTGAAAGTTATGGTTTTTTATTATTCCTACCATGAATGTTTCATGTAGGTATGAAGAATAGATATAGTAACATACTCTGGAGCTGAGGCTTTACCGGGTAATTCTCGTGGATCTCTTGCTCGCACTCACGGAGTTGTAAATTGGCGCGTGCGGGATGGCAGACAAAAGCCATGTCCTAATGGCCTAGCATGCGCCCCGCGAGAAAACCTGTCGTCGTTGTTAGAGTGAGACACACTTAGACGCTACCATACCCTTGTCACGGTCTCTCACGAGATAGTGTCGAGAAAATTTTGTCGCGGTGCGCATGCTAGCCGGGCAGAACAGGGGTGCTCACTAGGGGTGATGTTAAGGTCCGGGATCCGCGTGAAAAAAAGCTTATCGTATTTTGAACATTCGCATTTTTATGGTGGTCGTTTTGCTACAAGACATTCTGATTTATCAACCTTTTTACTTTTAGGGCGTTATGCTGATAGGGTCTTTGGATTTTAGGTCATATCGAAAAAAATTTTCTAATCAATGTACGTGATTCAAATTTTTCTTTTACAAATTTATCTGTTAATGTGTTTATATTTTATTTAATAAACCTATAAAAGTAATTATCAATTATTATGAACGTGATCTCATTGCGTGAACATATTTCTGAGGAACTGTCCCCGTTTCGAATTTTGTTTGTCGCACAACGATCACATACATAGATCCTGGACTAAACCCTAAGATTCAAAGGACCCAGGAACTACGAGGACCACGGTCCCACGACACCCAGACACGGAACAAGTAACTGCTTTCTTTCTGTCGCGGGAATCGAACCAGCAGATTCCGGGTTATAAGCCGACCTGCAGGGTTACTCTTGACACTCGATTTCAATCGTAATTTGGGATTTGGAACGAAATCGTAGCATTTGGTACTCTTGAATCCGATACTAGCGCACGATTGGAATCTTTGTCCGTGGAATTTTACGGAACTAAATGGAATCGACTCATTTCTACACCATCCGCTTTTTCGGTACTCTTGACGCGATTTGACATTGGCAAATTGAGTTTGAAGTAGAGTTTGCGATAGAATTTTCAGACCTTTCAAAAGTTAACTTTTTTGCGTTCGAGTGTGTTGTGTTAAGTGGTTTCGGAAGCAATTCGGAAGTAAAATGGCACGTTTAGCTCTTATTTTTGATATTTTGGACAATGCACATAGAGAAGATCTAAGGCAACGTCGAAACCTAAGAAGAATGGCGCGACACACTGAGAAAGCTTTTGCCATGAACGACAACGAGTTTAAGAAATGTTACAGAGTGACGAAAGACCTTTTTGAGGTCATATGTGGCGATTTAGAGCCTCTGATGGCAAAGCCTACTCGTCGTAGTGACATGTCCTCGAGATACGAGGTTTGTAAATATAGGTGGTAGTTCTTTCATGCGTGGTGTTTTTACGAGAAGTCTCTCTCCTCCAACTTTTTGAACTTGTAGGCCTGTTTAAATAGTTGCCTTACATAGCATCACAGAATTGGTAATTTCTGTCGTCCCATTTCTTTTTTGTCTCGTATTTGCCATGGGCGGACCGCAACAGACCTTTTGCTATCCCTGGATTGTCCCCAAGGAAATCCGCTAGAGCCTCCAGCTGCTGGTAGATTGGCCTACTCATAATCTTTCCTGTTAGAACGGACGAATATCTCCAACCAAATACTTCAAATCTTGAAAACAAAACCGCTAAACAACAGCTGGAGCGGAGTTTTGGCGGGAACGCGGAAAAGTTCACGTCGGTGCATTGTATTATTTTACAAAACTTATGCTTTTTCCAGTGTTAATGTTTAAAATTGGTGGTGTTTTACGCATTAAGTGCTGAATTACGAGCATGAGTGTGGGCAAGTGATATAATGTAGTGAAACGTGGTTTTTCGTATTGCTTCCAAAATTCCATAGAAGCCTCTAGTAAAGTTGCCACCACTTTACTAGGGCATGCCTTAGACTGGATTATGACTTAGACTAGACTATGACTACTCTGACTGTGACTATGACTTGACTTTAAGTGAAAATTTCCATAATACGATGAAAAATTACAAAACTTGACACTGGCTAAATACACTATGTGTGGAGCCAAAATATAAAAAAAAAAACAGCTGGAGCACACAGAACATTGATACTAGTTTTTTTTTCTAGACAACCATGATGTCAATAATGACATTATTCATTCAGCCGTTCTTGATATTATTCGTCGGTAAATAACCGCTTTTATTTCTTTGAAAGTGACTAAATATCATCAAAAGTGAAGGTTTTATGGTAATATATTTTTTATCACTGTTATTAATAAGGTTTTTACATGTTTTCCACAAATTTTGGTATAATATTTTCTATTATGTGTGCATGGCAACACTTACATAGTGTTGTACTTTTATGGGTCACAATATTAAGTCGATTGCATTTCCGATTTCAATTTCGATCTCGATTTTGTTGAAGAGTACCAAATTGTTTAACATTGGAATTGAGATTGGTTCGGATTAGAATTAGAGTGAAGTTGGGATTGGATTCAAGAGTAACCCTGCTGTTCTACCACCACAAGAGGCTGTCAACTATATCTAAATTAAAATTTCAGTATTCGGCCGCAAAATATTTGTATGACACCCCCGAGCGAACAAAGTGAGCAAAAGTCTGCTTCAACTCACGTTTTTTACTTTCGTCTGTCCGGATGTACGTACTCACGTGCATTGCGCGCGTACGTACGTTTTCAACGAAACTTGCTATAGGTGCAGGTTCTACGAGTTCAGGGATTTTTTTAATCGGCGATTTTTGGTTGGTAGGGCAGTTTGCTGCGGCGCCATCTATTGACCAGTTTTAGAAAAATTGGGTACTCTATTGGGTATTCTAAATAAGTATATTTTAAATATAAGCAAATTCGGTCAAGAGGTTGTCGACATAAAGCCGTAAGGTCTGAGCTCGGGACATACTAAGTATATCTCTATTATAAAAATGAGGATATATTCCCAGTTGCCTCCACATGGATGGTCCCCGGGTGGCAACTGGGAAGCTATTGCCCCCACTTCAATCGCTGTACATTAATGCGTGAATCGCCAACCTTCATCATTACTATATCTTCAGCCTTAGTAGACACAACGCGAATTTGAACCATTTCTGGCAAACTAGTTTGGCCACGACGACGATCAATACAAAATGTGCTCTATCTACAATATCTTTTCTTCTCGGGCATATAATTTAATTATAGATCGATGTGTATTTTATATAAAGTTTAATGGAATAGTATTTGCGTGTGTGTATCTACAATATCTTTTCTTCTCGGGCATATAATTTAATTATTGATCGATGTGTATTTTATATAAAGTTTAATGGAATAGTATATGCGTGTTTGTATAACATTATAGCCGATTTTGTTTGTAGTTATATTTTAATATTGTTTTGTTCAATATTTCCTTACGTCTTGAGTTGTGAGGTGCTTGTAATAATGTTGAAATGTTAGCATTAAATTATTATTAAGTTTATTTATTGTAATTACATGCATTTCCTATCCCCTGAGATCATAATTATGCATGTTTAAATAAATACTATGAAAAGTATCTTTCTTTTATTTCGCGTTGTAAGGCTCGCAACGTTCAACTATGAAGGACCCCTATTTTTTTGCAAAAAATAAAAACAACAGAATGTAAAATTAAAGTTTTATTTCTAAATAATAACAACTAACATAGATCTTAAATAATCTAAATAATTGAACTATGCTAAGGGAACTCAGTTATATGGACGCACTATTTATATTCAAAAATATAATGTAATAGCTACATCTCGTTTCTAGTGAAACAGGCACATTTTTTAAATATATCTTCTGTAATAAACACCTACTTTATAAATACAACAACATCAGTTTGAATCAGACAGCTTGGGTCAAGAATGGCATTGTGCATTTTATGATTCACTGCCATGCTAAAGGAACCAAAATTATGAAAAAGGCTTCCATATAGTAAACTTTTAAATTATTTAACCTACATATAGATTGGGGAACCTAGCGCTTTATACTATACACACATAAGTGAAATGTATAATTTTTAATAAAGTATTGTAAGTACAATTTTATAATCTATATTGTAATACTTGCATAGTTCATATGAATTATCGAATGGAATAAATGTGGGACCAACCCGCAACCATTTGATTATCATCGACATCTTTTTCTGGAGTGGTGCTCACGGTAATTCCAATTTTCCCCACTATCCTTTTCCATTTTGTAAATCGTTTTTAGACAGCTTATTGAAAATAGTGGGGTAACTTTGTCCTAGCGTCATAAAAATAAAATCCATACAAATAAATTGAGATATTTAGCATTACCTCGAATGACGTAGCCTTGTAGGCTACGTCATTCGGAAAAAAAATTAGGGATGTGATGAGTTGAAAAAATGTAGTATCGATTGATCGTGAGTAGTGATCGGATAATCGAATGAATGTTTATTTTAACTTCCTTGGATTGCTATATATATAGCCCGAAAACATCGTATTTTTGGGGTCAATATCAGCAAGATGACTGCGTTTTCATTTTAATAAATTAAATGAATGAAATTTTAATAAAAAACGGCGAGTTACGTTATAAATATGACATTAATTATGAATTACTTTATAATGTACTTTTGTGAATTATTTAGTTACAATAAACAAAACAAGTCGGTACCTAAAATATTATTTTAAATTCGTGGTTTTTAGTAATCGATTTCGATTGTAACATAATATATATTTTAATATTTTCTTGCAATCACTAATTCAATCTGTCTAGAATACAATAACATAGTGGAAAGAGTGTAGTGGGGAGAAAGGAAAAAGATCATGCGTCTGTGGTGTGTGTGATACTGTGATACCATAGACAATGTAAGAGTTTATAGCGATGCGGTAAAACTGTCGAAGCCCATGCATTGCTACAAAAACTATATTTTTTCTTTTGATGTCAGACGGTTGCAGTAATTAGCTTAGCTAGCTGGCAGGGGTTTGTCCGGAGGCGCGGGCGCCGGCTCCGGAGGCTGCAGGGAGATCGTAGCCGTCGCCTCCGGGCCTTCGCTCTGCTGTAAACAATGGAATCATTGATTCAACACTTGTAAATTACCTATCCTTAGAAAAAAAAATGAAGTAAGTTTTAATTACTCCCCCTTTCACACCTTTCATCAAAATCCGTTGGTATAGGTTTTCTAGAATGCCTACCTGTCGTCGAAAAATAAAAGAACAAAGCTAAGCATATGCTTAGCTTTATTCTTACCCCATGTGTGTATATAGGTTCTTCTATTCCATAAGATACTTTTGATTCATTGTATTTATTTATTTTAGCTCTTAGAATTAGCAAGTTGAAATGGCAATGGGCCACATAGCTCGTAGAACTGACAACCGATGGGGAAGAAAGGTTCTCGAGTGGCGACCACGAACAGGAAGGTGCAGCGTACGCCCCCCACTCGGTGGACCGACGACTTGGTGATAACCGCGGGGAGCCGATAAATGCAGGAGGCGAGCAGCCGCTCAAGGTGGCACGCTCTGGGGGAGGCCTATGTTTAGCAGTGAACGTCTTCAGGCTGTTTGATTATTTATTCGTTCTGTTCTGGATTTATAAACTAAAATGTGAACACAACTATTGAAATTCTTGGGCAAATGAAACTATGATCAGCTCAGTGTCAGTTTTATTGCTAGACTGCTGATGTCTCACGACTTCCGAGTGGCACTGCAGCAGTCATGGGCGGTCGTGACGCTTAACATCAGGCGAACGAAAGGCTCGTCACGTCATTCGTTTACATAAATAAATAAAGGCTGCACAACGAAATCAATTAGAATTGTGAAATATTTTACATGGTTATCGATTTTTTATTCCGGGGTTCATGTGGGATAGATCCCACAAGAGCCGCGGCGCAGGCGCAGCTAAGCTAAGTGATTCATAGTCATAGGTATAGTTACATCTGTGTCACTGATGGTGGTGGTGTGGTCCCCACTCCGGTGTTGTCGTTTCTTCTCGACATGTCCGAAGCAGTGCTCGCACTCGTCGTCACTCGACTCCGACTCCGACTCGTCGAACTTGCGCGGCTTCTCGTAAATGCAGCAACCTGGGTGAATAAACAACTCTGTAACATTTTGTTTATTTTCTTTTTATGTAAACTAAAGACGTGACGAACTAGTCGTTAAAAATTCTACGGCTGCCTAAACAGTTTTTTTTTTGTTACTGAATGACGTGACGAGCTAGTCGTTCGCCTGATGTTAAGCGTCACGGCTGCCCATAACAGATTGCTGTATCACTCGGAACTCTAAATTAATATAGTTCCGCGTGACACTGCACTGCGCACGTCATCCTGAGACTTCACACAGTATAGCAATAAGATTACTAGACTGTGATCAGATCAAAAAGTCTCATTTTCCCAGTAATTTCACTAGCTACAATGCCCTTCAAACTGGAACACAGTAGTGCTTGCACACTACTGCTTGGCGGCAGAATAACTGTCAAAGCGGTACCTACCTAGACGAACTTTGCAGAAAAGTTCTACCACCTAGTACAGCCCAAGTTACACCCTAGTACAGCCTAGTTGTCTCAAAATTCTAAATTCGACACATGTGACTCGAAGCATAAAACAATATATTATGAGATATGTCGTACTCCCTGCATCTCTTTCTTTTCTATCAATGTGTGTATGTTGCGGTCTCTGTCCCACCTGTTTCGACTGTCGGGCTGGGCGCCACTAGCTTCGAGCGGTGGCTCTTCATATGCGATCATTTGTTTTTTATTTGAGCCAACCAGCGATTTAACTATGCTTCGAATTAGGTAAGCGCTTAGTTTATTGTGTTTTATACGTAGGTAGGTAAAACACGTTCATTATAATCTTGCAAGGTACAGCATAATTATGACCAAATGTAAGTCAAATACGGCTAAAAAAGGCATTTTAAATTACTTATTATTAAAAAAACAAAATAAAGAAAAAAAAAAAAAAAAAAATAAAGAAGTATGTATCTCTTCAATAAAGTTATTTTGGTAAATCCCAAAAAATTAATAGTATATTTAAATAATACTACAAATAGGTAATAATATACTACAAGTAGGTAATAACAAGCACTTATTTGGCCCAACGCATCAGCATTGCAATTCAACGAGGCAATGCTGCCAGCATGTTGGGTACGCTACCTACCGGTAGTGGGCTGGAGCACTTGGACTGTCTATAGGCCATCGCGGCTATTATACAGTCCATAAGTGTTCTTTGTAGTAGGTAGTGTAGCTAGTTTAGTTTAGCTTAGTTTAGTTTAGTTTTAATTATTGTAGTAGTTAGCTTGAGTAATAAAGGCAATTTGCCCGTTAAAAATAAAATAAAAAGCATCTTCAGCGCCAGTAATGTTGATATAATATGCGATAACAGTGAGCCAAGTCATTTTGTGAGTTGCTACTTTAGAGGTGATCATGCAATTTATTGTTTATCATGCTGTTGGTTTGTATCTGGTTGAAGGATGACACAAATTGAGAAATCATCTCTGATTTTTCGCATCGACGCGTCATGAATCATGATAAAATATTAATGCCGAGTTTTTTTTCTTTTCGAATGATTATTTAATTTGAATGGCTAAGTACCTTATCTTGGCGTTATCATATAATACAGCTGTGGCCCGGCCTGGGTGTTTGCGCGGTCGGTATCGGCCCTAAACACAATTAAATTCTTTGATATCAACGAAAAGGTTGTTCAGTAGATTAAATGCCTGGCGGTTACTCCTTTTCTCTATCGATTGTATATTTACAACTACCACAACTATTTACTTATTTTTTTGCTACTTTTTTTCTTTTTATTTGTTTTTTTGTTTTATTTTTTATTTATTTTTTTATTGATTTTGTTTTATTTTTGTTTGTGTTTGTATGAATCACACACATGAGAATTTGAATACTAAGATTGTATATTTCATCAAACTCAAACAAGTCATTGCAAATAGCATAATATTAGCACTTTTACAAGTCAAGAAAATCAGAAAATTTAAAATACCTTCTTTATAATATTGTTCTAAGCATATAAAATTACATCGAAGCCTTTCTTTTCTCCCCACCAATGTACCTATGTATTATTGGTATCACAGCCAGCAGGGCTCTGCTGGCCACGATTTTAGAGTATGCGACTATAGACACGATTTAATTCCTTCATCTCCATTCTTTCATAGAATAGCTTGTACACTGGATTACCCCATCGGATCTGTTTATCCACGGGAGAAACCGCAGGGCGCTGCTAGTAAAAAAATATGATAAAAACCTTCATACTAAGAGTGAACAGGAATCTCCTAGCTGGGCAAACAATCAAGCATGCACCATAATAGACCGCGTCATCACTTAACATTAGGTGAGACGCACAGGTGGTAAGACGAGACTTGTCATAAGATTCGGCTATTTTTTTAAAGTAAGTATACTGTAGCTGCTATAAAGTGGCAATGGGCAGGCCACATCGCTCGTAGAACTGACAACCGATGGGGAAGAAAGGTTCTCGAGTGGCGATCACGAACCGGAAGACGCAGCGTAGGCCGGCCCCCCACTCGGTGGACCGACGACCTGGTGAAAACCGCAAGGAGCCGATGGATGCAGGAGGCAAGCAGCCGCTCAAAGTGGCGCTGTGAGGGGAAGGCCTATGTTCAGCAGTGGACGTCTTCGGGCTGTTGATGACGAAGTATATTGAATGCTTACATTTCGATTTCTTCTTGTTCATATGTTCGTTGTCGACCGTGTCCTCGGTCCATACGACTTTCTTGCGCGTCTCGGCGCGTGTCGCCGTCGGCCGGAGAGTTATCACCGCTACCCGCTCCACTGCCTCCTGACAATGGATAAATCTAATCTAAATAACGGACTTTTTGATGCCGGGTCCACACGTTTGTCACTTGCCGAATATTCGACGTTTTCACTTGCTTGCTTGCAAAGGTTTCCGCATGTAAGCCAAGCCAAATATCCTATCGACACGTTTGAACTTGTAGATGCTTGATGAGGTTTGGCAAGTGTGGACTCGGCATGAAGTGGTGAAGATCGGATCAAACTATCTTTTCAAGATCCTACAGGGCTGTATTAATTCGAATCTAAAGAGCTATTGATATAAACGCAGACCTACCAAATAATATTTACCTCTTGACTCTATTATATAGATCATATGTAAATGAAGATGGGTTGTTCCTGTTGTCCCCCACATCTTCAGCCCCATGGGGGCCAAAAGGAATATAAATTTCTGTTAGCCCCTACTAATATAATAGTTGTATTACTATTATATTATAGTAATATCACACTTCACGCCGAGCTTCTCTTGTATAAAGTTAAACAGCCACTGAACTAGATAGATAGATAGAGATGTATGATTGACACAATTGATCTCAGCCGTCAGGCGTCGTGGGTAAGAACCAAGAAGATATGGAAGAAGCTTGAAACAGGCAATGTTTTAGGGTTTATATAATATTTATATTTTCAGTATCCCAAAGGTTTTATCATGATAAGATAAGGAATGAAAACAAAACAAACACTCAAAATTAATGGAAAAATTTACTTTGTACAGATCATACAAACTCATATAAACCTTTATCAGAACTATACAATTCATATTCCTTTCAAGATAACACAATATCAAAAACATCATCATTATTAAACAGAAGTATCTTATCTCAATAAACAGAAACATTCTGTAATATTAGCGCACAATTTTGTTAGCATACAACCCTTCTATTTTGCTGTCATGGTAGCCCAGGAAGTTTGATAAAATGTCTTTTGTATGTTGCCCGAGAGTAGGTGGCGAGTCCCTCGCTTCATTTCCACCTTGGCTGTACACTGTCGGAGGATTGATCACTTTAATCACCCCTGCGTCGGGATGTGGTAGCTCCTTGACTAACCCAATAGCCTTGACATGTTCATCTTCAAACACATCCTTCATTTTATTAATGGGTCCATTTGCAAATGAAGCATTCTTGAATATTGCCGTCCATTCCTTACTTGTTTTAGTTTTAATTACTTCACTGATAAAATTAATAATTTCATCACGATTCTGCACCCTAGCAGAGTTATTTACAAATCTTTCATCTTTTATCAACTCTTCTTTGTTTATTAACTTGCAGAAATCAGCAAATTGTGCATTTGATCCTGTTCCTATCACTATTTCACCATCTTTAGTTTTAAACGCTTGGTACGGAACAAGGTTTGCGTGAGCAGTACCCCATCTCTGTCCTTCAATGCCACAGTTTAAATAAATGTTTGCAATATTGATCATGCTTGATATCTGAGTAGACAGTAGATTGCAGTCAATTTTCTGGCCCTTGCCAGTCTTCTGTCGGTAGTATAGGGCAGTCATGATAGCTCCAAATGCATGGAGGCCAGTTGTGACATCAGTGATGGCAACACCTGGCTTGCAAGGGTTTCCGTCTTTTTCCCCTGTTGTGTTTAGCAAGCCACCCATTGCTGATGCTATGACATCATAGCTGGAACAATGAACAATAGAGCATGATGATAGATAAATTACAACACAGGACTTAGGCAAATCATCCTAAATCTTTAGAATGATGTTATTTCTCTTTCCTGTTTTCTTTAACTTACCCTGGTTTGTTAGCATAAGGCCCGGTGGGCCCAAACCCAGTAATAGCACAGTATATCAGCTTAGGATTGACTTTTCGTAGTCTGTCATATCCCACCTCAAGCTTATCCAGTTTTCCTGGCAAATAATTCTCGACCATAACATCACACTTCCTCGCCAAGTCATATATAACTTTCTTTCCTGGAATTATTAAATATATCATGAAATTCACTATATCATAATATATATTGTTATGCCAACTTACTGTATTTACAAAACTAATTGACAAGAAACAAGTGTGACGTTTTATGCTGTGTGAATTAACTTATGTTAGAAGTGTTAAGAGATGATGTCATATTGGACTCTTCAGTGAAGTTAAGTGTTTATTTGTAGCTAATAAAAATCTATTAGAACAACTAAAGATAACTTACCATCTTCTGTTTTAAAATCTACACAGATGCTTTTCTTGTTCCTGTTTATGGACAGAAAGTAATAGGAATCTTTATTGCCATTTATGAAAGGCGGGCCCCATTTGCGCGACTCATCACCATCTAAGCTTTCCACTTTAATCACATTAGCACCCAAGTCGCCCAGAGTCATAGTACAGAAAGGTCCTGCTACTACTCTAGTCAGATCTAACACGTTGATGTCGCTTAGAAGACCATGGTTAGTGGAATATTGCAATGATGAAATCTTGAACTGTGTTCGGAAAACACTAAGCCCTAATCTTTTCACGGTTTCCATCCTTTCACGAGTAACGTAACTTTAATAGTGCCGTTGTTGATAGGTATCGTTCGCGAGTAGGTACATAGTATTAACAGAACAAATGGAAAAGATAAGAAGATTCAAAACAATGATTAATTTACCTCCTGCTGTGGTTGGGGCACGGTCGAGACTGCGGTACTCGTGGTAGCCATGTCTTCTGGTAATACTGTTCTCTGGCGCTCTCCCATCAATAATCAGAGTAAACGCGAAATATTTTCACATGATAAATATTACGAAAAATCGTTTATTGATCGGAGACACACGAATTTTTTCGAATAAATAATAAAATTATAAAACTGACTGATGTGACACTGACACTACTGAGAGTTAGAACCTGACAGTGACACTATTTCAACACTACTGACGGTGACAACATCAACTGGCAGACAGTGATAGATGGATAGAACAAAAGTATAGTCAATTGTTTTTTTCTCTAATCTGTGAACAAAAGCCAAGCTCTAGATTCTATATATAGCGGGTTCCACTTGAATAAAATTGTCGTTATTTTCGTTCGTTTCGTTTATCATATGTGATATGGCCTTGTCTGGGTAAAAAGAGGCATAATTTCGTAGCGTTCTTCGCGTTTTTAGCAGCTACTGGAACCCACACATAGTCTGTACTGGTCAATATTACTGATCTGTGCCCCCAAAGTTTCCGTTACCGTTAACGCCAAACGATGAAGACTCAAAATGTACCTCTATCCTGCCTACTGTCCATAACCTTATTGAGAGATTCTTGAATATTTCCATGTCCATTATGTTAATTTCTGTCAGAATCCAACTTTACCCACACAGAACTTTCAAAGAAGCGGTGACAAACGGCAGCGGGTGGATAGATGAAGCTATATAGCATAGCGTAGGAGTAAATAGTTTAATTAAGTATGAAGCTATATATCTCTCACTCATCTTTACGACCCACTCTATGATTAACGATGTGGGTAATTACATTTCATTTATAAACAGGACGGCTATATACTTTTAATACCTGTGCTGTGGTACCTAACCGCAATCCTTGGACAACAGTAATGAAGCCTGGTTCCTTGTGGTTGTAGGTTCACGAGGATAAACATCCGGTCAATGCATCCGCCATTTACAAATTTCCAATGTGTAGATAGTGTCTTGAACTCGACGGAATTCTTTGGAATTATTCCAGCGCTGGCATCGCAGTGGGAATGACGATTGGGCACTAAAATAAAATAAAAATAATTGTGTAGGTTCCTTCTGTACAATGTACCTACATATAACACAGTATCAGTGATAGATACGTACCTACATTTTGTATGACGCATGGCGCATGATTGTTTACGATTTGGAACAGTGTATATTTAATCCGAATTTAATAGTGAGCGAACATTGTCAAGCTCATCTTTATTGGGCAAGCTTTTCGTGCGAACATGGTCTATTATGATAATTAATTATGTAATGATATTATTATATCCCAGAACTGACAACCGATGGGGATTGAAGAAAGGTTTTCGAGTGGCGACCAAACCGGAAGATGCAGCGTAGGCCGGCGGCCCCCCACTAGGTGGACCGACCGCGGGGAGCCGATGGATGCAGGAGGCGAGCAGCCGCTCAACGTGACGCTCAAGTGGCCGTTGATGATGCTGATGATGATTATTATACCTGTACAAACCCATCTGAAGAGAGGAAGAGCTATGACCAGCTCTTAGGGGGGCAGCTATCATTACAGATTGCACTATATATTGTAGTTTTGAACGCGACTTAACAAACCAACTTTATTTTAGTGTACTTACCTACTTATGTTTTTATTTATGTAGGGGTACGATTTTGATGAAAACTAAAACTGCAATTGGATTTTTGAAAAGTCAATAGACCTAACCAGGAATGAAAATCGTTGATTTTGAAAAAAAAAACCTGATACCATTCGATAGTGTCACTAACAAGGACTGAGTTCTGGGAAGTAATGACATAACGGCAAACCTACCTAAAATAACATTACGATAAAATATTCCCGCTAATCACATTTTAGCCAGAAATCATCTTTTTCCACCATGTAACAGTAAAATACACAAATCAAGCGGCTACTCGATGAAAAGTAAACATCAGCAGCAATAATTACGAGCGAATGAGTTCTATTCGTGGGTGTGCTGAGAATCTAGGTAGGTACATAGAGAAGTACAGTCAGGTCAACAACTTTACAAACACTGTGGATAGGTAGTCATGCGATCCGCGGGGTAATTACGTAAAATTTGCAACAGCAATGCGACAGCAGTAGCAAAGCATACATTCTCGACACCACTAATGATGTATGACAGCAATCACCGCGAGATTTACGCCTGTCGCAAACCTGTTGCGAGTTAGGTAATTAGGGGGCCGAGTCCCGTGCAGTAACTTTCTCTGTACGCGCTTAGTCAGCAGAGATAAGGAGTATTCGTAGAAGCTCGGACGATGTGCGAATGGCGTGGGCGATCGTCCCAACAGTATTGTCTTACGGAGACGGCAAGGGTGTGGGGTCCTCAAGCCAAACATAGGTTCCGCGTGTAGTTAGCACTCAGTGAGTGTATTCATATACTCAAACCCTAGAGCGCACTACTTAGCCATTGCCGAGAAAAAATCCTAGTTTCTCAAAAAATAATTTTTTTTTTGTATTAAAATTTAAGAAATCATTATAAGCAATTAAATTTCCAATTCGTGATTCAATAATGTATAAGATAAGATAAGATAAGATAAGATAAGAATTTATTTTATTTGCACAATACTGGAGTACACACATAATTATTATTAACTGAGTGTAATTACATTTACAATATATATGGCAAAAGTAAAGAGTAATGTATAAGAGTTCAAAAGAAATTGCTTATAATGATTTATTAAATTTTAATACAAAAAAAAATTTTTTTTAGGAAACTAGGATTTTATTTCTCGGCAATGGCTAAGTAGTGCGCTCTAGGGTTTGAGTATATGAATACACTCACTGAGTGCTAACTACACGCGGAACCTAAGTTTGGTTTGAGGACCCCACACCCTTGCCGTCTCCTTTTAGTAGAATTAAGTTAGTCTTAAGCGATCCGTCGAATAAACGACACTTCAATTCGGAATCTTTGCCTTTTTTAAAAAGTCGTCCTGCGGCCGTCCCAATCTGACTAGGTAGGAATTGTAATGGACCCCCTATTAATCTAATTATAATACATTACATTAATAATAAATTAATCCTCAAATCACCGAACATTCTAAACTAATCATATGTTAAAAAGTTGTCAAAGTTTGTTGAATATTTTGGACTACCTATTTTAATGTTTATGGCCTTGTGAATCGTCTCCTACAAATGGTAGAACCGTACGTTGTGATAATGTAGTAATCCAAATCCTTTTAAAGTAATGAGACAATACCTAACTAACACCTAACCTATTCAATAATATTAAATTAATTTAAAAAATCCATCTTCCTACAAATAATTGCTATTTAATCCCCTGATGAACACTATTGCTATACTCTGAGTAACCGAACTGAAATTTCCACATAAAATCATATTATGCATCAATCAATATATTTCCTACTATATTTTCAAAAGGTTTCAATTGTAGGAATGAATAATCTTTTCCTGCAAAAAATTGAACATTATAGTTCCTAGTCATAAACAAAACTGAAAGTAAATTAAAGCTTCATGACGAACGTATGTTGAAATTTACAAGACAAGAAAGTGAAACATAGGTAAAAGGTAAGTAAGTATATTGCTAACTGAGTTTGAGTTTGTTATATAGCAAAGTCATAGTAAGCTCTATTTGTTTATCATAACTCTGGCATAGGAGCCTCACCACCGCTCCAATGCTGTGGGTCTCGACTCCAGGCTGGGTAACCCTCCACTATTTAGTGCTTGAAATTTCCCACACGGAGGTACCGTGTGTGAAATTCCCCCACACTAAGAGAAATTTGATTTTACTAATTTTTGTTCTATTTATCCCAAGTCAGTACGTCAGGTACCCCACCTACCTATTCTTATCTCCTTATCTAGTTTGGACTCCAAAAGATGCAAGGGGCAAGAGGACATTATTTTTTCCAAATCCTAACAAAATAGACATCACCTTAGTTCATTGTGAGTCTATCTAATACGTACTACATTCGGTATATGACAGACTCTAAAATTAGCTCAATCTTTTAAACTCTCCTAACTTCCGTCTAAAGATTACTAATATTATCGTAGATTCTATATCGTCAGCATGCAGTGAAATAAACAGTAGTATTCATTTAACTATAAATATTTATTCGAATTCAATGATCTGTTTAGTGATATTCAGGTTGTCTCTATTTTCCAGAACTTGTATTGAAAAGTAATCTAAAACCCGTTTATATAATTTAGGCATTATATTTCACCATTATGAAATACGATAAGGACATGTTTCCTTCAAATAATATTATAGATTATTGATGCTATTTCCTAACAACAAGATATTCTCATTCGAATCTTTAAATTAGCTACCCCTATCCGTTTGGTAAGGAGATCACTAACAGGTACTGCTGTGCTTGACCCAAGACACGAAGGACAATTTCTTATCACTAGTACTTTAAATGTTTTTTATAGAATAAATAGTAAAATTCTTATTGAAAATTCAATCAAACAAAACCCAACTCTGAATTCCACTAAATTGATCTATGGTCATTTATTTGAAACAAACACGAACAATCCTAAACTATGAATAAATTCCCGGTAGTTTTTTTTAAATATTGTACAAGTATTACCTATTTCGTATTAAGAGTGAAACTCAATTACGATTTTATTTAAGTTACTCGCAAATGATTTTAAACAGAGAATAAATTCCCAATAGTTATGTAAGTATAAAGAATAAATTCCCAGTCGTTACTAATTCCCGGTAGTTACTTAACTTTCATTCAAGCATTACCTATTTTACAACTAGAATACAAAACGTTCGTTTCCTTGCAGGAATATGACCCTTCAACTCTCCTAAGCGGACTTAGAATCCGCTAAGAAAATACCTATCTATTTATGTTGAATTTGTACCTCAGATTTAAGCACAGAATAATATTTTCTCACTAGTGTCATAACTTGTTCATGCGAACTTTGTATCAGCATTTACTATCACCGTGTAGGAATAGAACCTTCCCATATCCTCCGTAGAACATCGCAAAACCAGCTAAAGAAATACCTTCATATACCACAGAATAGATAAATAGTACAACATACTTTTACCACAAAATAGATTTATAAATTTACGTATTGTTCTCTGTACATTAAAACCTTCTGTGATCACCCAGCTTTCCGTCAAAAGCAAGGTCCACGACAAACTAGCCCTACAATAAACACCCACAGCTTCAACCTTCGAGAAAACTTGAATTATATTTTTATAATTTTGATAATTTAAAAACTTTAATTGGCGATTTGATTCCGCATCCAAAAAATCTGCCAAAAGTTCTAACTTGAACTTACCAGAATCAAAATGTGCTGATGTATAATCTGCCCATCTACAGCGCAGAAGAGGAGTTAGCTTTCCTAAAATAGCATTCTGGACAGCTCCTGGGCGGCACCGTGTAAAGCGGCGCTGAGCCTGGCCAGGTTTTCTTCCGGGGTAAAGCCTGCCTCCGACCGTAAAAAGGCCTTCTTGAAGGAAAGCCAGCCAGATACGTGACCATCTAAGAAAAGGAAGGACACCGACCTGCTTTCTGCTCCTCAGGTCCGCGATGACTTTCGCCAGCTTAATAAAGAGTCTTGTGTCTCTACATTGTTTACTTTATTTGTGTTACATAATAACAATTAGGCGTAGGATTAATGTTGTGTGTGCCTAATCTGAATGAGTGTGCAGTGTTTCCTTGTGTGACGGGCTGTAGGCAGGGTTGTATGCAATAGTCACCGCCCGGCGACGAACATGCGCGACCCGGTGAAACGGCACCATGCTGGAGTGGGAGCTCCGCGACAGCTGCTGCAAGCTCCATCGAGGTTTCGTCCGTCGTTATTAATTCTGAAATCGAAAGTGCGATTATTATTTTGTTCTCCAAGATTGTTACCACAATCTACTAACCACTTTCGCGTCATAGAGCTCCTTTCGGACGCTGCGGTATCAATAGCAGCCAGCTCCACTTGCAGTTCTAGGTCAGCGGCCCTCTTCTCCGCTTGAAGAGCTAGGTCAGCGGTCTTCTTTTCTTGCTCTGCAACCTGACGAACATGCCTAGCCACAGCTGCAAGCTTGTGGGCCTTAGCGGATGCTTGTGATGAAGCAACCGAGTGCGTTTTTAATATAGGCGTTGGCGTTGGTGATGAGACGGGTAAAGGTAACAGCATAGTGTCCTGCAAGAGAGCCTCGTCGTTTTGATTAGCAGGCGTGTCGCCTGACGACGTTGCTGGTAGTATAGAAGCGCTTACCTCAATCCGTTTTGTTTTCCGCGTGATGGACCTGAGAGTTGGCATCGTGAACGCCGAAAGCTGCCACCAATGTTGAGGATGAGCAGGATCAGTAAATTAGCACCAAAAAAGGCCGAAATATAGAAAAAGCGCACATCAAATCTTCTTCTTCTTCTTCTTCTTCTTCTTCGTTTATGGCTTTCTATCGCTTTTTAGCGATAATTCTGCCAATGTCAAGTAAGTAAAAATTTGTACGGTTATGTCACGTCAAAGTCCTATTTTGTCAGTCAAAATGCCAACAGTAAGATGGTGGATATTTTACTGAAGGCTCTAAAAAGCCGTTGAAGAGAAAACGAAAATGCATGGTGATATAAACTTGGAACCATTTGCCAACACTCGTGCACGTTCACGAACACTTAACGAATAATAATCCACCCTTATTACACATTAAAATTCAAAAATACACAGGCTTTGGTAAAAAATTCAAAATTTACAACCGCCATTGTCGGATTTTCTTCAAAGACCCCAAGACATCAAATCTTGCAAGGTTACTCGAATCCGCCTGCCTGCCTTCTTGACAGATAACAAAATCCTATTATCTCTCAAAACCACTTTAAAAACAGAAAAGGTAAAAAAGTAAAACTAAATATAAAGAAGGTTTGATTTCTTTTACTGTTACCTTATTTTACCACGGATAACCACTTTTACACCTATCTCTACATTTTCTCTATCAGTTAATGCGATGCCAACGACTATTTCCTTTATTTTTGGACTATTCTTTGTGCATAAAGTGCTTCAATGAAATTATTTCAGTATTTTTATAATTTAGGTAAAATTTATAATATTTGTGACGTCACGAGACAGCCTGGATCGTTACAATCGCCCCTAAAATATTTGCGCAGGCGTTTTAAATTTAAAGCCGAAGTAAAATTTTATGCTTTAAAATACATTCACAAATATTAGCAAAACTATAATAAAAATAATTTAAATAATAATTATAACTCTACCACCTCACTTAAGCAATCATAATTTGTTAACGTTTGGCTCCAAACTTAAAATGTATTTATAGTTCTGTAGTGTTCCTAACCGTTAAATTTAATTTAAGAGAGCACCTAAAAATAATCAACCTGATAGCAAATAATTTGCGAAACAAAAATACACTTGTATTTTCAATTTGTCTAATATGCAGCATACTGCGTATTAATTTGTTATTCATTTGAAAAATATTAAATATTACTAATATTGAGTAATTTATGTTCGAAAGTTTAATGTTGTCAATGATAATATTTTTATTTTTAATATACTATTGAATCCATTCTTGAAAACAAACCGTAATTACCATTCTATTTTAAGCGCCCTCTTAAGCCGTAACAACAGTGAATTACTTTATGAGTCAATATCCAAAATTTTATCGCATCAATCATACCCAAAAGTCACTTATCCCAAGGCTAACCTAGCCACCAAAAGAAACCAGGTTGTGAGGCTGGTCAGTCCTAATAACTTTAAGTAAAAGGTACCCCTAAGAACCATGTTTTCGTTCCGAGCTGCCTCCCACAAAACCCTTCGATAACCAGGTCAACTTTAATAGTTCAAAGTATAGATTTGTCTATGACTTCAGCAATATTTCGCATATATTTCCCACTCCGTAATTCGCTATTATTTCGGATGTAGAGTGTAGCAGATCGGATGTTCCTACCTTGTAGAGTAAGGGGTTGTTATAACAGTTTTGTTTAAACTTAGGCTTTCTCTTTTAACCTAGCACCTAGCCTTAAATTATATCAACCCATTTGTTGAGTCGTGTAAATCCAAAGCCACCCGTCAACAAATCCCTTAAACCGTAGATCTTGCTAAGCCACTAAGATCCTCCTGCACTGTTAATACCTCTGACCATGTCCATACAAAGATACTTGCTTACATAAAAATGACTTTTTTTTAATTATCCAAAATCAAATCCCTTTCATAAGCAAAAACAACAAAATAATTCATTAGTCCACATTTGACCCCTGTCAACTAACTTATTCGCTATCTTAACGGCTAGCAATTCCCAATAGATTTAAGGCTTCTTTGAAGTTATTGCTTGATACGTATAATGATATTAAAATAAAATCTTCAATTTTATTTCAATTTCATTTCTACAACATAAGTAATTATATGATTTAATAAATTTCGTTTAAAATTTCATTTAATGTTAATGCTGAATCGTTTTATTTATTATAGATAAGTTACAATAACAATAATAAATAAATATTAATTGTCGCGAACTGAACTAACCTCTACTAAAAATAATTTATTTTGTTACATTTCAAATATAATATCGTTATTAAAGTTTGAATTTTATAGCGCAATATTTTATTTGAAAATTTAATCAATAAGTAAGTACTGGGTGGCGCAAAAGTACTGGCACTAAAGAAAATACTTTTATTTTTTTTATATGACATTTTCTGTCATTCTGTTGTTGAAAATTGTGTAGTGAACAAATGTAAAATACACTGAAAATAAACATGGACCGTTTTACTCCCCAAGAACGTGGAATAATTGTGTCAATGTTCTTACGGAATAATTCATCAGTGATAAGAACACAACGTGAATTTCGTCGACGATTTCCCCACCGTCCGGCACCGATTGGTCGCACAATTCGACGCTTTGCCACACGCCTTGAAGCAACTGGCTCAACATTGGATAGACCTAAGTCTGGGAGACCAAGAACAGGCCGTTCAGCTGAAAATATCGATGCTGTGCGCGAAGATGTGGAAGAGTGTCCAGAAACATCAACGAGGCGACGTGCCACGCAATTGGGCATTTCCAGACGGACCCTGCAGCGTATTTTGGTGAAAGACTTAAAGATGTTCCCGTATAAAACTCAAATGACTCATCAACTGCTGCCTGCTGACCACCGAGCTCGTCTAGATTACTGCCAGCGCGTCATAAACCTCAACCTTGAAGAGGATGATTTTCCTTCAAAATTGGTTATGAGTGACGAAGCGCATTTCCATCTCTCAGGGCATGTCAATAAGCAGAATACTCGGTTCTGGGGCACTGATAATCCGCGCATTATTCAAGAAACACCTCTACACCCACTAAAAGTTACTGTATGGTGTGGCATCTGTGTTGACAGAGTGATCGGACCCTATTTTTTCGAAGACGCTGGAGGCAATGCGATAACTGTCACTGGAGAACGCTACAGAACCATGTTACGTGAGTTTTTGATACCCAGTTTGGACGAATTGGGGCTGGAGCACATCTGGTTTCAACAAGACGGCGCTACGGCACACACAGCGCGCGACACTATGGACTTAGTGAGGGACGCTTTTCCAAGCCGAGTTATCTCTCGTTTTGGCGATTTGCCTTGGCCTGCAAGATCACCCGATCTGACCAGTCCAGACTTCTTTCTTTGGGGTTTTTTGAAATCTCGGGTGTATGTGAACAAGCCACAGACTCTCGCAGCTCTAAAAGAAAACATTCGTCAAGAAATAACGAACATATCGCAGGAAGTGTTACGGCAAGTTATGCAAAATGTCATAAATAGGGCTCAAATGTGTATCAACTCTGGAGGTCACCATTTAAAAGACATCATCTTTAAATCCTAATGGTACGAAATTTAATGGCACAAATATACATTTAAAAAAACCTAAATCTAGTTTTCTAATTTAGAAAAAATGTTATAGCTGAACCAAATAGGGTCTTTACTTTTGCGCCACCCAGTATATTCATTCTCAAAAATCCCGAACTTGAGGTAGGACTTCGCGCAAAACTACCAAACCGAAATGTTTTAAATACCACTATTTTGAAATATTAATAATTTATTTTAAATAATTTTATGTTGTTTAGATTATTGTGTATCGTACGTACAATAGCCATCGAATCGGAACTTAATCTATCCACCGTATCAACTACCACTAATAAAATTATTAAATATTTTGAACTGTAAAACGCCCCCTATAGTTTTATAATCTTAGCCAATTTCGAACCTTTCCTATTTCCAAACCCAGATAAGAAGTGTTAATTATTAACTCTAATATTTCCGAATTATTTATGAAAACTTACTATGTCGTTTTTCCTAAATTGAATGATGATAAATTTCCCACGTACGTCCTACATGAAAGCTCAACTTTATTATGTGCATCAATAAATTTTAAAATTAAAAAACAAATGAATAGTCACGATTAAAACTCTCAAAAAATTGAGTCCTTTTAGCTATGAGATAAATTATAACTAATTTTCATTTAATTGATTGAAATCTAAAACCGCCCCTACATAATTGTCTCAAAACCTTTCCTTTTCCACGGACAGCAAATTGTGCGATAGTAAATAAATACCATCGCTACTTAAAATAATATCAATCTAAAACAATCAACATCCTCATTCTAATCGAAAACTATTACTAATGTAAATTTCTAAAATAAATCAACCTGATAACGAAAGAAACGCACGTAAAACCTAGTCTACTAAGATCCTGATCATTTGAAGTCCTGGTCAATTGAAATTCTGGGCAATTAAGATACTGGTCGATTGAGATCCTGGTCATTTGAGATCCTAGTCAAATGTCAATCCTGGTCATGTAAAATTCTGGTCATTTGAGATCCTGGTCAATTGAGATCCTGGTCATTTGAGATCCTAGTCAAATGTCAATCCTGGTCACGGCACCAAATTGTAATGGACCCCCTATTAATCTAATTATAATACATTACATTAATAATAAATTAATCCTCAAATCACCGAACATTCTAAACTAATCATATGTTAAAAAGTTGTCAAAGTTTGTTGAATATTTTGGACTACCTATTTTAATGTTTATGGCCTTGTGAATCGTCTCCTACAAATGGTAGAACCGTACGTTGTGATAATGTAGTAATCCAAATCCTTTTAAAGTAATGAGACAATACCTAACTAACACCTAACCTATTCAATAATATTAAATTAATTTAAAAAATCCATCTTCCTACAAATAATTGCTATTTAATCCCCTGATGAACACTATTGCTATACTCTGAGTAACCGAACTGAAATTTCCACATAAAATCATATTATGCATCAATCAATATATTTCCTACTATATTTTCAAAAGGTTTCAATTGTAGGAATGAATAATCTTTTCCTGCAAAAAATTGAACATTATAGTTCCTAGTCATAAACAAAACTGAAAGTAAATTAAAGCTTCATGACGAACGTATGTTGAAATTTACAAGACAAGAAAGTGAAACATAGGTAAAAGGTAAGTAAGTATATTGCTAACTGAGTTTGAGTTTGTTATATAGCAAAGTCATAGTAAGCTCTATTTGTTTATCATAACTCTGGCATAGGAGCCCCACCACCGCTCCAATGCTGTGGGTCTCGACTCCAGGCTGGGTAACCCTCCACTATTTAGTGCTTGAAATTTCCCACACGGAGGTACCGTGTGTGAAATTCCCCCACACTAAGAGAAATTTGATTTTACTAATTTTTGTTCTATTTATCCCAAGTCAGTACGTCAGGTACCCCACCTACCTATTCTTATCTCCTTATCTAGTTTGGACTCCAAAAGATGCAAGGGGCAAGAGGACATTATTTTTTCCAAATCCTAACAAAATAGACATCACCTTAGTTCATTGTGAGTCTATCTAATACGTACTACATTCGGTATATGACAGACTCTAAAATTAGCTCAATCTTATAAACTCTCCTAACTTCCGTCTAAAGATTACTAATATTATCGTAGATTCTATATCGTCAGCATGCAGTGAAATAAACAGTAGTATTCATTTAACTATAAATATTTATTCGAATTCAATGATCTGTTTAGTGATATTCAGGTTGTCTCTATTTTCCAGAACTTGTATTGAAAAGTAATCTAAAACCCGTTTATATAATTTAGGCATTATATTTCACCATTATGAAATACGATAAGGACATGTTTCCTTCAAATAATATTATAGATTATTGATGCTATTTCCTAACAACAAGATATTCTCATTCGAATCTTTAAATTAGCTACCCCTATCCGTTTGGTAAGGAGATCACTAACAGGTACTGCTGTGCTTGACCCAAGACACGAAGGACAATTTCTTATCACTAGTACTTTAAATGTTTTTTATAAAGTAAAGTAAAGTAAAATATTTTATTTGCAAGAATGTAGGTTTACAAAAGTATGGTGATCAGATTATTAGGAGAGCCGTGTACATTCTACCATTACAAATGGTGTGCAAATCTCCATGCAGTCAATGAGCATGGTTCATCTAAATAACAACATTTCAATAATAATAATAATAAGTGTCACTTTCTAAATTACGGTCATATCTATTGGAATTTTATAAATTGAATTAAGCTATTATTATGATTAGAAATTGTTTCATATAGTCAATGGTTTCTATTATAATATCATTATTGTCAATTATTATCAATATTTAATTGCGAGATGTCATAAATTCTTTAATGTCATAAAAATTTTTTTCGGCCAGCCACTGTGTTAGTTTCCGTTTAAATATTGGTGAGGGTAAGTCCTTGAAAACATTTGGTAATTTATTATATACATTAATTGCATTAACAAACACATTTCTTTTATATAATTCAAGTTTGCATTGTGGAAAGTGAAGTTTAAATTTGTCCCTAGGGGCAGCCTTCCTTGAAACCACGTCAGCATGCTTTTTAAAATATTGTGGATGCCCATGCACAAATACACACAATTC
The DNA here is from genome assembly GCA_910589525.2 of Ennomos quercinarius. Classification (NCBI taxonomy): domain Eukaryota; kingdom Metazoa; phylum Arthropoda; class Insecta; order Lepidoptera; family Geometridae; genus Ennomos; species Ennomos quercinarius. Next base: position 1,522,099 of record OU342491.1, read on the forward strand.
TTTTATATACATGCAAGGCAACGGCAAAATTTTTAATTTTTTGAAGATTGGTTTACAACTTTCCAAAAACCAAGCCCCACAGATTGCACGTACACATTTTTTTTGTATTTTAAAAGCTTATAGAATAAATAGTAAAATTCTTATTGAAAATTCAATCAAACAAAACCCAACTCTGAATTCCACTAAATTGATCTATGGTCATTTATTTGAAACAAACACGAACAATCCTAAACTATGAATAAATTCCCGGTAGTTTTTTTTAAATATTGTACAAGTATTACCTATTTCGTATTAAGAGTGAAACTCAATTACGATTTTATTTAAGTTACTCGCAAATGATTTTAAACAGAGAATAAATTCCCAATAGTTATCTAAGTAAAAGGAATAATTCCCAGTCGTTACTAATTCCCGGTAGTTACTTAACTTTCATTCAAGCATTACCTATTTTACAACTAGAATACAAAACGTTCGTTTCCTTGCAGGAATATGACCCTTCAACTCTCCTAAGTAAAATTCCGCTTAGAATCCGCTAAGAAAATACCTATCTATTTATGTTGAATTTGTACCTCAGATTTAAGCACAGAATAATATTTTCTCACTAGTGTCAACTTGTTCATGCGAACTTTGTATCAGCATTTACTATCACCGTGTAGGAATAGAACCTTCCCATATCCTCCGTAGAACATCGCAAAACCAGCTAAAGAAATACCTTCATATACCACAGAATAGATAAATAGTACAACGTACTTTTACCACAAAATAGATTTATAAATTTACGTATTGTTCTCTGTACATTAAAACCTTCTGTGATCATCCAGCTTTCCGTCAAAAGCAAGGTCCACGACAAACTAGCCCTACAATAAACACCCACAGCTTCAACCTTCGAGAAAACTTGAATTATATTTTTATAATTTTGATAATTTAAAAACTTTAATTGGCGATTTGATTCCGCATCCAAAAAATCTGCCAAAAGTTCTAACTTGAACTTACCAGAATCAAAATGTGCTGATGTATAATCTGCCCATCTACAGCGCAGAAGAGGAGTTAGCTTTCCTAAAATAGCATTCTGGACAGCTCCTGGGCGGCACCGTGTAAAGCGGCGCTGAGCCTGGCCAGGTTTTCTTCCGGGGTAAAGCCTGCCTCCGACCGTAAAAAGGCCTTCTTGAAGGAAAGCCAGCCAGATACGTGACCATCTAAGAAAAGGAAGGACACCGACCTGCTTTCTGCTCCTCAGGTCCGCGATGACTTTCGCCAGCTTAATAAAGAGTCTTGTGTCTCTACATTGTTTACTTTATTTGTGTTACATAATAACAATTAGGCGTAGGATTAATGTTGTGTGTGCCTAATCTGAATGAGTGTGCAGTGTTTCCTTGTGTGACGGGCTGTAGGCAGGGTTGTATGCAATAGTCACCGCCCGGCGACGAACATGCGCGACCCGGTGAAACGGCACCATGCTGGAGTGGGAGCTCCGCGACAGCTGCTGCAAGCTCCATCGAGGTTTCGTCCGTCGTTATTAATTCTGAAATCGAAAGTGCGATTATTATTTTGTTCTCCAAGATTGTTACCACAATCTACTAACCACTTTCGCGTCATAGAGCTCCTTTCGGACGCTGCGGTATCAATAGCAGCCAGCTCCACTTGCAGTTCTAGGTCAGCGGCCCTCTTCTCCGCTTGAAGAGCTAGGTCAGCGGTCTTCTTTTCTTGCTCTGCAACCTGACGAACATGCCTAGCCACAGCTGCAAGCTTGTGGGCCTTAGCGGATGCTTGTGATGAAGCAACCGAGTGCGTTTTTAATATAGGCGTTGGCGTTGGTGATGAGACGGGTAAAGGTAACAGCATAGTGTCCTGCAAGAGAGCCTCGTCGTTTTGATTAGCAGGCGTGTCGCCTGACGACGTTGCTGGTAGTATAGAAGCGCTTACCTCAATCCGTTTTGTTTTCCGCGTGATGGACCTGAGAGTTGGCATCGTGAACGCCGAAAGCTGCCACCAATGTTGAGGATGAGCAGGATCAGTAAATTAGCACCAAAAAAGGCCGAAATATAGAAAAAGCGCACATCAAATCTTGCAAGGTTACTCGAATCCGCCTGCCTTCCTTCTTGACAGATAACAAAATCCTATTATCTCTCAAAACCACTTTAAAAACAGAAAAGGTAAAAAAGTAAAACTAAATATAAAGAAGGTTTGATTTCTTTTACTGTTACTTTATTTTACCACGGATAACCACTTTTACACCTATCTCTACATTTTCTCTATCAGTTAATGCGATGCCAACGACTATTTCCTTTATTTTTGGACTATTCTTTGTGCATAAAGTGCTTCAATGAAATTATTTCAGTATTTTTATAATTTAGGTAAAATTTATAATATTTGTGACGTCACGAGACAGCCTGGATCGTTACAGTACATATATTTTTATAGTTTTTTTATTTATTGAAATTTGTCACACATCAACATCCTGAAGACTTCTACTGCTGAACATAGGCCTCCCCGACAGAGCGCCACTTTGAGTGGCTGCTCGCCTCCTGCATCCATCGGCTCTCCGCGGTTTTCACTAGGTCGTCGGTCCACCGTGTGGGGGGCCAGCCTACGCTGCGTCTTCCGGTTCGTGGTCGCCACTCGAGAACCTTTCTTCCCCATTGGAGAAATGTGGTCAAACGCAAGTCTATCTATAGTATTAAAAAAAATTATGCGTGTCCAAATATGGAGGGCTGAGTAGGCTAGTGAGGGATACTTACCCTAAGGATGAGACATCCATCACCCAGTCTATTACATACCGAGCGAGGCACACTGACCGCGGACTCATTTATTAGTCTTCTTTGTACTGTATTGGGCTGAAACGGTTGCAGTAAAGGTCACGCTATGGCAGGCGCGGATACAGAAATTTCTTAAGGGGGCGGGCGCAATTAAGATATCTTGAGATATGCGTGTAATAACAAATTATTACCTACTAAGGGGAGCACAAGAGGGGAATGTGGGATTTACTCCAGCGCGTCAGATATGGTGGTAAAACACATAAGTGCTCTTTTCTTTAAATGATAATTCCATGCACCTATAATCTTCCTGGTAAATTGGCTAATTACCGCGCTGGGTGCAGGACTGCCTGCGCCAAGGCACGCGCCCCCTGCGCCCCCCAGCTACAGCTGCGCGCCCTGCGCGCCCTGCGCGCCTGCTATGTCCATGAAAATGTTAGCTCGCTGAGCCGTCTCTGTCCACTTGGCTCCCTTAACCTAACTCAGATTTGAATTGGACTTTTCTCTACACCAATCCTCTGGGGGATTAATAATATGAATAATAAGTAATAATCATCATCATCATCATTAACAGCCTGAAGACGTCCACTGCTGAACATAGGCCTCCCCCAGAGCACGCCACCTTGAGCGGCTGCTCGCCTCCTGCATCCATCGGCTCCCCGCGGCTTTCACCAGGTCGTCGGTCCACCGAGTGGGGGGCCGGCCTACGCTGCGTCTTCCGGTTCGTGGTCGCCACTCGAGAACCTTTCTTCCCCATCGGTTGTCAGTTCTACGAGCGATGTGGCCTGCCCATTGCCACTTCAACTTACTAACTCTAAGAGCTATATCGGTCACTTTAGTTCTCCTGCGGATCTCCTCGTTCCGGAGCTTATCTCGCAGGGAAACACCGAGCATAGCTCGCTCCATAGCTCGCTGCGCGACTTTGAGCTTACTAATGAGGCCAACAGTAAGAGACCATGTCTCAGTTCCATAAGTCATCACTGGCAACACACACTGATTGAAAACTTTCGTTTTCAGGCTCTGCGGTATTTTGGACGAAAAGATAGGACGAAACTTCCCGAACGCTGCCCAGCCGAGTTGGATTCTTCGCGCCACCTCTTTGTTCAAGTTGGACCTACCTAATTGGACAATCTGTCCTAGGTAGACATACTTGTCGACAACTTCGAGAGTATCGTTCCCAACAATTACCGGTATAGGTGGAACATGAGCATTAGACATGATCTTTGTCTTGTCCATATTCATCTTAAGACCAACCTGCTGGGAGACTCTACTGAGGTCGTTGAGCATGGTGCTAAGGTCCTCGAGCGATTCCGCCATTATGACTATATCATCGGCAAAACGAAGGTTAGTGATGTACTCGCCATTTATGTTGATGCCAGATCTTTTCCACTCCAAGAGCTTGAAAACATCCTCCAAAGCGTTTGTGAACAGTTTCGGAGAAATAACGTCTCCCTGTCTCACGCCTCTTTGCAATGGAATCTGTTCCGTACTCTGGTCCTGTAGTCGGACTGACATAGTGGCCTTATTGTACAAACACTTCAAAACTTCGATATACCTATAGTCAATTTGGCATCGCTGCAAGGACTGCAGCACCGCCCAAGTCTCGATTGAATCGAAGGCTTTCTCATAGTCCACAAACGCTAGGCATAACGGCCGATTATACTCTTCGGTCTTCTGTATAATCTGGCGCAGCGTATGGATGTGGTCTATGGTGCTAAAGCCTTTTCGGAAACCGGCTTGTTCGGGAGGCTGGAATTCATCAAACCTGCGTGCGAGACGATTCGTAATGACTCTCGAAAACAGCTTATACACATGACTCAAGAGCGAGATGGGCCTATAGTTCTTCAATAAGGTGTTATCACCTTTTTTGAAGAAGAGCACCACCACGCTCTTGTGCCATGCCTCTGGCGTTGTACCTTCAAGGATGACAGAATTAAATAACTTCTGGAGGACTAAAAGTACCGGTCTACCACCCGCTCTCAGAAGTTCGGTCGTAATTCCATCTTCACCTGGTGCCTTGTTGTTTTTAAGCTGTTTGAGGGCCATTCTAATCTCGTACAGGCTGACGTCCGGGATATCTTCGGTATAGTGTAATAAGTAATAATACAACACAACTACTATACAATATACATAACTCGATTACATAGGAACGCGGAACGCGCGAATGCGTGACCGCTCTGTGTCTGCAAGGTCCCTTAGATATTTTCTCACAAGATTTTGAGTTAGGTGAGGGACATGGACAGCCTCTGTGGTGTGGTGGTTGAGCAGGTCGGCTCATGACTCGGAGGCGGCGGGTTCGATTCCCGCGACAGGAAAAGTATTTGCGCACAGGAAAAAAATAAACACTTGTTTAAATACTTGTTCTGCTTGGGTGTTGTGGGAGCATGGTCCTCGTAGTTCCTGGGTCCCTAGATACAGGGAATACTAGTTAGGGTCCAGCTAGGCGATCATGTAACTTGTTGGCAACCGATAGAAACACAAAAATGTATGGATTTGACAGTTGCAGTACGCAGCTTATGTACAGAGTTACTATGGAAATTTTCAAATTTGGATTGAATTTTTTTTTGTTGGATTGCTATCAAAGTTACATGATCACCCCGCAGGATCTATGTATTTGATAGTTTGGCGTTATTTATTTAGGTAAGTACTTAGCTTGTAAAGTAAGTACCAATATGTTTTAACGTAAACAATAACTTAAATAAATATGAGGTTATAGACAGACAGGCGAACGATACCTCGTCCGTCATTCTTTACATAAAAAAAGATAATACCTTTCTTTTTCTAACTGTACATAATTATTAACTTTAACTAGACGGTCGTTAAATATTATGTTTCATCTTTGTTTTACGAGGCAGCCATTACCCGCTTCCGCTGTTCGAGTGTCGACAAGATGGCGTCCAGATATAGCGGACATCAAACATGGCTGACAGTGGTCATTCATCGATCGGTTGATCGCTTCCGGCGCATGCGGTATTATTAATCGTAAATAATGTTTGTTGACTGCGCTGTGGAATGCTGGATGTATGGCTAAATATAAAACGTGTAATACTTTTCTGATGGCGATCTGGTTAAAACTGCGGGGAGCCGTTTATTATATTTATTTATTGTGATAAAAATGACAAAATCAATTACAATTACCACAAAAAATATTTCATACAGAATAAACATGTCTTCTTCTTCTTCATTGCTTTCTATCGCTTGCTTTTTAGCAATAATTCTGCCAATTTCAAGTGAGTAAAAATTTGTACGGTTATGTCATGTCAAAGTCTATTTTGTCAGTCAAAATGCCATCAGTAAAATGGTGGATATTTTACTGAAGGCTCTAAAAAGCCACTTGGGACATGGACCTTCTCTCACAGGAAAAGACTGTAGACCATAATCCACCGCGCTGGCCAAGTGCGAGGCTGTGGATAACCTAACCTGCTACCATCGCCCTTATCTCTAGATAAATAGTAGTATAGTGCTACTACTAGAGACGCCTCATGGCTTTACCCATTTTCCCGCGGAAGTTCTTCAATTTCCGATATAAAAAGTATCCTATAGTAATCTCGGTATTATAAGCAATCGCGTGCAAAGTTCCGTTTGAATCGGTTTAGACATTTCGGCTAAACCAACAAATAAAATAGACGATACTACACTTTTTTTTTTTCTTTATATTTTGGCTCCACACATAGTGTATTTAGCCAGTGTGAAGTTTTGTAATTTTTCATCGTATTATGGAAATTTTCACTTAAAGTCAAGTCGTAGTCACAGTCAGAGTAGTCATAGTCTAGTCTAAGTCATAATCCAGTCTAAGGCATGCCCTAGTAAAGTGGTGGCAACTTTACTAGAGGCTTCTATGGAATTTTGGAAGCAATACGAAAAACCACGTTTCACTACATTATATCACTTGCCCACACTCATGCTCGTAATTCAGCACTTAATGCGTAAAACACCACCAATTTTAAACATTAACACTGGAAAAAGCATAACTTTTGTAAAATAATACAATGCACCGACGTGAACTTTTCCGCGTTCCCGCCAAAACTCGATACTACACTTTTATATACCTTGATGTAAAATACAGAATATAAAAAAACTAATTATGACAAGCTTTTAAGTGCTTAGATTATAGCATAGTTTTTTTTTTTTTTTATATATTTTGGCTCCACATGTAAAGTCAAGTCTTAGTCACAGTCAGTCAGGGTAGTCATAGTCCAGTCTAAGTCAGGTAGTCATAATCCAGTTTAAGTCATGTCCTAGTAAAGTAGTGGCAACTTTACTAGAGGCTTCTATGGAATTTTGGAAGCAACACGAAAAACCACGTTTCACTACATTATATCACTTGCCAACACTTATACTCGTAATTCAGCACTTAATGCGTAAAATGCCACTAATTTTAAACATTAACACTAGAAAAAGCATAAGTTTTGTGAAATAGTACAATGCAACTACGTGAACTTTTTCACGTTCCCGCCAAAACTCCTAGCATAGTTTATATTTTTATACTACCAAAAAAATAACGAGGCAAGGCTACGTTCAAGCTACGCTGATCCTGCTACGCCGTAGCGCTACGGTGGCCTTTCTACGTAGCTACGACTCTACGCGTCTACTCACCTACGACCTACAAGTAGATAGAGTGGCGATTTTTTGTAAAATAAAGTCATGAAAGTTGTTATTTCTATAATGATGCTCTTTTTGACAGTGAAAATTTCTATTTAGTTTTTATTAATTTGATCATAATTATTGTAATTTTCTCATTTATTAATTTTTCTTAAGTTTATGTTTTTTTACAATATTGTTATAAAAATACATTACAAAAATACTTTAAAAAAACCCTAAATCTAGAGTACCGCCGGCAGCGGGGCAGGGCCCAAGCTACCGGTGGTTAGGGCTGCAGAGTGAGGAACCTCCTGACAATACGTGCCGTGTGAAGGAGTACTGCCTTCTGAATCTGACCCTTGATCCAACCATCTAGCGAGAGCCTCTCGAGGTGTTGGTCGAGGCTCGTCGCTATAAGGCCGTTCGCCGAAACGACTATCGGGACAATGCTCGTTGAGTCAACATTCCACATGGCGGTTACCTCGTGAGCCAAGTCAAGGTTCTTGCTGAGTTTGTCCTTCTCAGCCTTCACGAGGTTCTAGTCATGCGGAATGGTGATGTCAACGAGCACTGTCCAGCGTCGGGATCGTTCTACCAGCACGATATCAGGCTTATTGGCTACAATAGTCCTGTCCGTGATGACAGAGCGATCCCAATAGAGCAAAGCACGGCCATTTTCGAGAACCGGCCCTGGTGTGTAATTTTTATTATTTGTGCCGTGGAATTGAATTCAATATTTTCCTGAAATGTATGTACTCAGTCCATGCTATAGAACACTATTACAGCGTAAAATTAAAAAATAAAAATAAAATATTTGCCCCAAAAAATAATTCGCCGTTAGCCGAAATGCCTATTTCACACTACTTGCAGCGGGCAAATGTTTCGTATGTAGCTTAAACACCTGCGCTGCCCTCCCGCTGTCCCGGAGTGCCAAATTATTACATGTCGTAGGTATTTTTTTCAGAATTTTAATTTTGACTAATTTTATAGTACCTAGTTTTACGTTTTACATTAAAGGTATTTTTGTGTTTGGCTTTAAATAAATATTCTAAAGCACGGACTTAGTAGGTACATACATATATTTCAGGAAAATATCGAATTCAATTCCACGACGCATAAGTAATTGAAATATCTAATTTAAGTATTTCATTGGTCGCGTTCTTTTTAGCGTTTTTTTAGTTTCTGAAAAATATATCACATAATCAGCGGAGAGATGGCCACAGCTGAACATAGGACTGTCTTCTTTTTATCGTGTACCAAAAAAACATCGTCATCATCATCATCATCATCACCAGCCTGAAGACGTGCACTGCTGAACATAGGCCTCCCCCAGAGCACGCCACCTTGAGCAGCTGCTCGCCTCCTGCATCCATCGGCTCCCCGCGGCTTTCACCAGGTCGTCGGTCCACCGAGTGGGGGGCCGGCCTACCATGCGTCTTCCGGTTCGTGGTCGCCACTCGAGAACCATTCTTCCCCATCGGTTGTCAGTTCTACGAGCGATGTGGCCTTCCCATTGCCACTTCAACTTACTAACTCTAAGAGCTATATCGGTCACTTTAGTTCTCCTGCGGATCTCCTCGTTCCGGAGCTTATCTCGCAGGGAAACACCGAGCATAGCTCGCACCATAACTCGCTGCGCGACTTTGAGCTTACTAATGAGGCCAACAGTAAGAGACCACGTCTCAGTTCCATAAGTCATCACTGGCAACACACACTGATTGAAAACTTTCGATTTCAGGCACTGCGGTATTTTAGACGAAAAGATAGGACGAAGCTTCCCGAACATCGCCAAGCCGAGTTGAATTCTTAAAAAAAATACATTCTGGTAATTCAACACAAAGTTACAGTCATATCAACAGGGTATTAAAGATTGTAAAAAACCTCGGGTGAAGCCTCAGGCAACTATGAGATTTCGGGGACAGACAGGAATTTTTATTCTTGTCTGTCCCCTCGAGTGGACAGCACGAGGGGATAGACAGGAACAACCCTAAAAATCGGAATTCCATAACATTACATATTGTGACGGCAAACGCATTATATAGTATACGCATCGCGACTTATATATATATCGGTATATCGGATATATCTGTTTAGAATAGAAAAGATATATAAAAATATCTAGTGTCTGTGTGTTTGTATCATACTTCCACGAATTCACGCTTCAGTCTATTGTAGCTATATATAGATTATACTGACACACAGTGTCCTATCGGTGTTCAATTGACCTGGGCCATAATTCTGTATGAAAGCACAGATTCCACACGATACAGAAACCACGTCGTTATCGTGTCTTGTTCAAATCGTGTCACTGCAAGGAGTCGTCAATTTTTGTATTCTGTATAATCTAGACAAATTATCTATGACAGGTTTTGGATCCCTCGAATGCGTTCCGAATTAGATCTGAAAATCACAATACTTGACACTGGCTAAATACACTATGTGTGGAGCCAACATACAATAAAAAAAAAACTAAAGGATATCATCCTAAAACCGGTAAAAATTCAAATAAAGGAATGGGGTATATTTATGTTGTGATATAACGAAGCCATGGGTAATTATTAAAATTTAAGAGAAAACCTTTAGAAATACCTTCACTTTACATTAAAATTAGTTTTATTTTGAATAATTAATATTGACATAAGTGGTGGCAACTTTTGACGGGTTGACGTTTCGGAACGCGCCTCAGTGGAACATATGATTTTTGACATTTCAAATCGCGCCAATCTCAGTTAATTCCACATTCATTTTGCGCGGTTTCGTTCTCATTTCATAGAGAATAGATTATTGCAGATTTCTTATGTAAGGCAAGGAATTCGCGTGGTTTCGAAGCAAGGAATCGTAAAGTGGTGATACAGAATTAGGGTCCTGGGCCATAATTCTGGATGAAAACACAGATTCCACACGATACAGAAACCACGTCGTTATCGTGTCTTGTTCAAATCGTGTCACAGCAAGGAATCGACAATTTTTGTATTCTGTATAATCTAAGACAAATTATCTATGACGGGTTTTGGATACCTCGAGTGCGTTCCGAATTAGAACTAAAGGATTTCTCATCCCAAAACCACTCAAAAAGTAAAATAAAGGAATGGCTTATATTTATGTGATATGACGAAGCCATGGGTAATTATTAAAAATTGACAGAAAAACTTTAGAAATACCTTCACTTTATAAAATTAGTTTTATTTTGAATAATTAATATTGGCATAAGTGGTGGTAACTTTTAACGGGTCGATGTTTCGGAACGCGCCTGAATGGAACATATGATTTTTGACAGTTCAAATCGCGCCAATCCCAGTTAATTCCACATTCATTTCGCGCGGTTTCGTTCATATAATATATTCACAGTAAATGTACTCGTCTGTCATTCTGGTCACGGGCTTTGTGGATACCTTTTTTATTTTATGCTAATGAAAGACGTGATGAGCTAGTCATTCGCCTGATGGTAAGCGTCACGGCCGCCCATAACAGTTGCAGTGTCACTCGCACCTCTAAATATAAAGTTTTGCGAGACACTGCACTGCGCACTTCAAGAGTGAATGGGCAACTCATGGGCAAACATGCTTCACCTTAGACGTTCACCTTAGGTGGTGTCAAACGTATGCACATTTTAGCATTAAAAAAAGTACTCATGTATTTTATCAACAGTAAGAGGATGCTTAGCATGTAATAAAATCCCAAAGTGGATGACATACAGTCTGAAAAGTGAGAAAGAATACTTAAACGAAAAGAATTATTCATACCAAAAAACAGGAGTTGCCACGCCAATCCAAATTAGAAAGTTAAAAGCCTCATTAACCTTTTATATAACTAAGCTGTATCCGCTGTATATTTCTTAACTTGTGTCGATTCAAATTGTATTAAATTGGGTACCTATAATTTTTTCTTGCGTGATGATTTGGCTGCTGCTTGCATGGTGTGCCTAGGTATATTATGTCAAAAACCTAGGTTTCATATTGTGCAAGCAGGCAGGAGTACACCAGATTTTAACAAATATTATCAGAACTCAAACTCTGGTGAGATTTTTTCGAGTGTTTTTATCCTTGCACGCTGGTGGCGGTGTATTGGATCGTAGCGCACTCACAGCCGGCGTCAATACAGTGCGGAAATAGCTCGGTGTATCCAGAACGTATATCATACTCCAGAAACGAGAATTACGCACAGGGACGGACTGAGGAAACTGCTGGAGAATTCCAGAAATATTATCATATTTTGCTGGAATTTTACGGTAATATTGATATATTTTTGTATCTAGCGATGCGTGCGACATGATGACAAGTTTACGACGCAAACGCCGTATTTAATAAACGTTAAAAACAAACCCAACCTCACTCGAGTAGAGGGCACGGCACGCGCCGTAAAATACGTGAATAACAACACAATAATTAAACCCTGATCTTTAGAATTTCTTAACTGACAACTAAATTAATCACCGTCCGTTCTTCGAAACGAAAAATAGAAATTTCTCGTCATTCTTAAACAAACAAATTATTTAACAAGCTGTTGCCACAATTTCTGTTCAGTCGCCAATAGTTCGCTTTCGTGAGAACATCTCAGAAAACAAGAAATTATCAAGAAATATCAAAATGACGGAGGGAATGAATCTAGTGGCTTCTTACTGCATCATGTTGATGTTGCTCATCGCACTGTGGCTTCTGTACTCATCAGCTTTCTAAAACCGTGAGTATTTTGCCCAATTTATTCAAAAGTGAGAATATTTCTACAGATCTGCTCTTATTTCCAGAGCGCAGCGCAGTATTGAAGTTCATATTTTTATTAATATCTTCATAATCCGCCCTCTCACCGGACATTTCGCCAGCCTATTTTCGAACTACATTTCTACGAACCTCCAGATGTTGTCAAATCATTTATTAATAAATATATTTAGTCCAAACACTGTGCTACCTACCTATGCTTATTTTGTTGTCTTTTAGATCCTATGTTTAGATAATCTATTTTCGTACGGATATAAATAAGATCTCTTAAATTAACTCAGATGTTGTCGCGACAGTTGGATATAAGACAAAAATAGATGTTTGTTTTGATACATCGTCGTATCGCGACATTTGCAGCTTTTTGTGGTCAATAGTCTTAAGGATTATATCAGGCATGGGACTTGCCTTAACTCCAGTTGTTATTCTGGCTGGACGTGAAAGTTTAACAACAGCTGTACATATGGTATTTATGCTGACTTTATCTTGGCCATACTTGCACTCGGCATTATTCTCTAAATATGGTTGTAGTAAATTCCATATGGGAAATCATCTAATTAGCAAAGACTTTTGTGTAAATCCTGGAGCATCCTAGTCTGTCTCTGGACGGTGACGCAGTACGCTAGGTACTGTGAAGCAAGTCGAGGATTCTCCAGCCGTCAGTCCAGCGTTACCGCGCCTGCAGCCATGCCGATCAACGCTGAGACAGTTAACCTCGCCGCAACATACATGATCCTCGTGATCCTGCTCTTCTTCCTATGGCTGCTCTACTCCGCAGTCTTCTAAATCTCAAACTACTCTGTAAGTCTGTCACCGATCGGTAGATTGCCTTTTGAATTACGCATGAAATGGAAGGACACCTGTCACAGCGTCGAGCATTATTGCTGGAGGTAATCATATTTATAAATGTGGATATTAAGAGGCGTGGCTGGCGTAGGCGACCGCCCGCCGGACGACAGTTAGCGTGTCCCGCCAGTTCCTAGAAGCCGCTTGTCCAGTGAAGGTGTCCTGTCTCCACCATGCCCAACCACGAGACCACCAGCCTCATCGCCACCTACCTCATCCTGGTGCTGCTGCTCGCCAGCCTATGGCTGCTCTACTCAGGAATGTTCTAAAGGTGCCTTTTGATATCCTTGCGCGTTTTTGTGGTTTTATTTGACGTGTTAATATCGTATCTTGTGAAATGTGGCTTTATAACTAATCGTTTGACAAGATGTTGATTTGCCAAGAATTTAGAATAGTGGTGATAGTTTAAATTAACGAGCGTTCTGGCGGTTGTTGTCACATGTATCAGTAAAGTGTTTAATTAAGAACTTTTGAATGGTTCAGTAACAAAACTATTGTCAACAGTTAAAACAGGCTTTTTGGGACTTCTATTATCTTTTAATTAAAAGACAATAAAGTTGTGGTGTATTCGGTAAATCAGTTAACTTCTTGGTCTCGTGTTCTCCAGTATTAGCCAAATAAAGTCAATAGAATAATCGATAGCAAATCTAACAGACCTCATTATCGGTTTACATTAAAATCAAGTATAGCAAATGGGTAATGAAGATAAAACACGTTCCAGATGTTAGATCATGGTAGAATGGTGTAGCTGCTGCGCCGGAGGCCTGAGAATCTAAAACCGTACGCGCCGGCGCCGGCCTGCAGAAATCATAACATTCCTCACGTCTAAAATTACATACATAATTGAGATTCTGAAAGATCGTCCGTTACAGTTCCATGACTGTCGAAATACTTTCATTTTTATTCACGTGAAAATTTGTACGTGTGCCAATTGAGCTTTTTAAGCAATTAACTGGAACGCTGGTTATAAACACGTCGGAGCAATGACGAGGACTCCCACACTGCAGTCAGTAAAACATCAAAGTCTAGATCTTTTGTTACACGAAGCACTAAGAATACTATGCTGATGATTGATGCTAACTATAAAGTGTTATGATGTGTGATGTTAAGATTTGTTTGAGTGCTATCAAAATAACTCCATCAACACCAGCTGTTATTCTTTCGCAAGAAAAATCGTCAATCAAATGAGCAACCACAGTTATTTTGAGAACGGTCACTAAAAGCCCGTTTGCTTAGTCTGTTCAATCCCTCAACCGTTTATTTATTTAAAATAATTTGATATTTTATAGATTTCAATAAATTAACTAGCATAATAGTTAAAACCTAATCACCGTTATGAAAATAAACATTTTTCTTCAGACTAAACATAAAACGTAGGTTATTGGCAAAACATCGATCAATATATCAAAGTGCGTAGGTACCAACACAAAATGCAGTGAATATTGGCAACGTTTTCAAAACAAAACAGATTTGGATGAACTGCACACTTCCCACACAATAGCGAAAGCAACACTCGTACGCTGGCGATGGCGCAGCAACAGCGAACAATTATTTCTGAACGTTGAACAGATAAATTAAAAAATAAGCTAGAACAGTGAATTAAATAAGCTTGTTGAAGATTAATAACGTAAGAACTAGATCTGATTTGATTTAAATCCAAAGAAAATAAATTTTTAAAAGCTAAGAATTTTAGCCTATAGCCGTAATGAAAAGTTAACCCAAATAGATGGAGATTTTATAGAACGTAAACAAAGAAACCAACAAAACATTTCCGTCGTTCTAAACAACATTTGAATTTCCAATGAATTCTAAAAGTAATAAATCTGAAGTTAGAACAGTGGAGACAAAAATGCTATCCATCAATACCCGATATTAATTAGGACGTAGTGACAAAGTAGAAAAATGTAGTGACAGTTCACATAATTAGGGGAATAAATCATCCGACGGACGTACTCGCAGCTTCGACACCTCGCATCTGGCCGAAATAGAACACACCAGTCTGCAGAGTCTATTGCTTTCAGTAGATTTACAAACCAGAAATAACTGTTTCAGTTCCGCTGACTTGGGTACATTTAGATGGCAAAAAAATAATGCTCATCAGAATAGTTATTTATGATATTAGGGCGGTAAGTTGGTTTTTACAAACGAGTAGACGAATGTAAGCCCGGGACGAAGTCGAGAGCTTACCATAGTCACGAGTTTGTAGAAACCAATTTCCGCACGTGTATCATACAACGTTTTTCAACACATTCGCGAGAAAACAGTACAATAGGTAATGAAACAAACTTTCGTTTATTAGTGGGAAAGTCGCAACAAACAACCTTTGACGTTCCTTATCTAACTAATATGAAAATGGCCTAAAATGGCGCGCATATACAATGCAAATGGCGCCACGTGCGTGTGGAGAAAATTAGAACTACATCTTTAGTTTCATTTTCTCTTTAGTATTAAGGTGAGACAAACGTATTGAGCAAAATCGCTTCCAAGGAATTTCGATCATTCAGCTTATTTATTCTCGTACTGTGAAACTCCTTGGTGAAATTCTTTTATATGTTTTATTGAAATTAAATAAAAAACCGTAAAGGTTACGCACGGCGCTATACAAGGAACGATGCGGTAAAATAGGTACTTAGTTGAGAGTACCTATTTTACCGCACGCTTCGTTGTATGGTGCGTAATGTTTAACTTTCGAAAAATGTATACAGGCTTTGTAAATGCATTTTTTGAGCAAATGTGTTGAAAAATTCATTTATGTAGCAGTAAAATGAAGAAAATGGTAACGCCATTTTAATTTTCAATTCTTCTAAATTGTTTATATTACGATATAACTTGATAAAAAGCTGTGTGAAACTATCTCTGTAACTTTTATAGACACTTTAGTGCATAATATTCTGAGAAAATGAAGTACAGTATCTTACGTCTGAACACTACTTGAACCCGTTTATCATCTTTATTATGACGGTTATATTAAAATTATATTAAAATTCTCACGAGTGTTATTCATTTCGTGAGTAACAGTCCCATATATATTTATTTAAAACGGTTATAGGTTTGTGAAGAGATGTGCACGATTAAACCTTTATGCGTAGACATCATATTATTCATTATCCATGGCCTATTTTGAAATTCTAGATTATAGAGCTATTGATTCTAGTTCTAGACAGAGATGTAGGTATCCGTATTTAAAATAAAACTTATCCAAAGCACACGCACTTGGTTCTAATTTAATTCCTGTCTCCAACGACCACAAACTATAAAATATTATAATCATCGAAAGATAATGCTCCTACCTCCTGCGGCCAACAAATTCTGAAAACACGTCATAATTTCATAACGTTTGGCAGATATTCTCATATAAATAGATGTGGCTGAGCTGGATTTAAAACATAAATAACTGATTATTGCGACGTTTTAACGATACTGTATTTTTTACTTCAGAAATGTTTTAGTTAACATTGAAATTAAATATTTTATTTATAAAGTGCGCATTGACGTCAAGGTGCTGATGTTTCTCAGATTTTTATTGTCAGTATGAATCTCAAAATAGACGCACAAAATATCTGCGGTGATCGTAAAGTTGATGACAGCCGAGACGGCGGACAGAATACTGCATTTTTATCTCCTGATTATACCTCAGTAACTCGGTTTTGTATTTGTTTCAGATGCTGTCGAGATGGAATACCTCAGGTTCGAGACCAATCAAGATGGCGGATAGGTGAAAATCAATAAAAAACATTAATTTAAGAAACCGTATCTTTAGTGATTAAGTTATACGTAAGATAAATAATATCGTTACACACCCAAGCATTTAAATATCGTACGAGGCGATGGAAGTGTTGAACATCTGCGATACAACAGATGAGATGTCCTAACGAGATGAAATGGGAACACCAAGACAAGAACTTATAACAATGCTGGGCATTCCAATTTAAATAAAGTCTAAAGTTAAAATGTTAAGTGAAAGACAACTACCTAACAACGCCGAGCTCAAGGAACACGCTGTAGGCTTGTTGCTTTATTTATTGTTGAAGTTCGGTGCAAAACATTTTGTTAAACAAATTATATTTTTGTTGTTGATAGCTGAGAGAGTTTTGTAATAAAAGCTTTATATAAGTTTAAATCTTTTATTTTAGAGTTGAAGCGTAAACATTCTAAAACAAAACAGATGGTGGATCTCGAAAGCATCCATTAGTAATTAGTAAATAATACAAAAATAAGTTCCGTGAAAATTTAAATATATCATATTTTGTTATATCCCGAAGCTGCTGAGAATAGGTAAAGCGCTGTCTAGATACACACCTAATGCTTGTAGGTACTGGACTTATTTTTATTTGGTACTTAGCCTATAAGTACCATATAACAGCAGGAACTAAATTTTCCTGGATAAAATGTATCCAAATGTACCTATATACTACATTGACCCTGGTAACATATGCAATCAGTGTGCAAAACTTCATCTAAGTCCGATGAAACTTTGCGGCAAACACAAAAAAGTAACTGTGGTACCACTGGTGGTAGAGGTGCCATCGGCCCCGGTGACCGCCATAGTGAAGCCATCGAGACCGAAGGAACTTTTTCCCATCGGCTCGGCTCGGTGGCGGGTCAGAGGCACTGGGGAGCAAGTCCAAATCGATGACAAAAAAATGCAGACAACTCACAATATTAATAGGGAATGGATAAAATCTGCGTGATATATTTTTGACGCCACGAGCCCGCGTATACCGAATATACATTGGAATGATTAGTCATGAATCTAGGACACTAGGTGCAGCCAAAGTCCAACGTCGTAATATAGAACTACTGCTATGAAGTACGGTTGAAATAGACGGTACCATAGAGATGTACCACCAATGGGGTCATGTCGTGTTCAGATATTGCCAATTCAGGTTAAATCTCAGTAGATCCAGAGGCCAGATGCACGATGGACCTAATAGAATTTTATTTTCTCATTGGATCTGTTTTCAAAGACAAGACATCATCATCATCATCATCATCATCAACATCATCATCATCATCAGGTGTCCACTGCTGAACACAGGCCACCCCCATCTCTATGGGGGACCACCACCACCTTGACCGGCTACTTGCCTCCTGCATCCAACGGTTGCCCACGACTTTAAAAAACAGTTATTCAGTGTCCTACCAGCGATGGCGCTGTGCCAAACGCTCGCCTCAGTAATTGGTATGAACGAGAGAGGATCGCACTGAGCCTAAACTGTATATTGATAGGCAGGTTGTGAACGAGTTCCTTGACTCTCAGACTCCCGATGATTATCTCTGTCTCACCAATGAAATATAGGTACAATATGCAGAAATGATATAAATCTAAGTGCTTGTGTAACAATGGGCGGTCTCTCATTGGCAACAGTCTCTTCCAGACAACCTTTGAGCTTGATTGTTATCCGAATCTCTACAACAGTGTAGGGATTTCAAGCATAGAAATAGATTCATTAACTTTATTCACGTACCTTTACCACAACACATTCTGTCGGCGCATGCCATGGACACTGGACAGTATTATCCATGATGCCGCGATATATTTTTAATTTTGTAGAGATTTATTGTCCTACAGCAGAGCTCTATTTAGCTCTAGATTTATTTAACTAGCTCTATTTAGGGTCTATTTGCGATTGCTTACTGGATAATATTTATGAAAATCTGAGACCTTGCGGCGGACCTAACAAAACAAAAAAAAAATTAAACTATCCTCATTTATTCGAGAAATATCACCATAAAGTAAATTAAAATTACCAACTATCATACCAGATACTCATTTATCAGGTTTACTTTTTTCTGAGGCAAATCAAGGGTTTTTTGCTAGTTATAGAGGTTCAGAGACATCTTTACTGTCTGGTTGTAGCGAGAGTATGCTTTTTATTGGAAATCACTTGCACCATCTTTCTTTCCTTCTTCTTCTTCTTCATATTGCACTCGAATACGCTTACGCTGGCTAGAAGAGGCCTCATCGTCGTCGTTTCGTACTGACGTGGTAGATGCCTTCATTTCTATATTATCGCTATCCTTATTGCTTTCATCGCCAAACCGCGCTACTTTTTCTACTTTGCCAAGTTTCTTAGGTTTTTTTGCACCAGGCATTTCCTGATTGGAAGTAGAAAATGGAAGCAAAACTGTATCTTCGTAGTCAACTGTTGCTATTGTATCTTCTTGTTTCATATTAGTTTGGGAACCAGTTATGTCAACTGTGACCATGTGCTCTTCAGTTTCCTCTTCGTTTTTTCCTTCTGCACTACCAACGCTATAACCGTCATTCACGTTGGATAAGAGCTCATTTAGCATTCCCTGTTCAGCTTGTCCACTTTGATTCTGATCCTTTTCTGCTCCATGAGCTCTATCTAAATCTTTCATGAGGGCAGAAGCAGCCGCTTTGACTTCCTGAAGCAGCAAATCATCTTTGCTCGATGCTTCTTCATCGTTTTCATTTTCATTTTCTGCAGTTACTCCCATCGTCGCAGATAATTGGCTAAAAGAAGATCGCTCTATCACTTTGCTCGGAACTTGTTTTACTTCATCATTCAATTTATCAGCGCTGCTTCTACTAAGCACACGCCTGGTAGTGGTAGGATAGAGACCGGGCTGCAGTGACACAGGTGCATCGTCGTCGTTCAACTGTTGAGGTCCCTCAGGTATAGTGAATTTTGTGGGGAGATGGGCTGGCACGCCACCGGAGTCATCTGGCGGAGGAGTCGGTGGGGAATCTTTGTCTAACACTTCGCTGATAAGTGGAGGCTTCGTTGCTTTCATTTGCCTTGATGGTTTCTGTGGTCTTGGCATTGACCAGCGGTCTTGGTGACCTCCATCTCTATAGTCGCCATCATCATCATATTGTATATGACGGCTTATAGCTTCTTTGCTCAGGGGATAATGTTTCAGCAAATAAAACCAATCATCGAGGCGTAAGGTCAATACTTGCGCCTTACTCAGAGTCCGATAAGAGTGCGTGTATGGCAAGTCATGTATTAGGCCCTGTGCCTGAAAATAAAAACATACTTGTTGATTTATCAAATTATTGAAATTAAACCTGTTCCAATAATTACAATTATCATTTCGTTAAGAAAGTATCTCTACGCGCTACGCACATTTTGCTTATACAAAAACATTCATCATCATCATCATCATCATCATCATCAGCCTGAACACGTCCACTGCTGAACATAGGCCTCCCCCGAAGCGCGCCACCTTGAGCGGCTGCTCGCCTCCTGCATCCATCGGCTCCCCGCGGCTTTCACCAGGTCGTCGGTCCACCGAGTGGGGGGCCGGCCTACGCTGCGTCTTCCGGTTCGTGGTTGCCACTCGGAACCTTTCTTCCGCATCGGTTGTCAGTTCTACAAGCGATGTGACCTCCCCGCTGCCATAGAAAAACATTGGTCACCAGTGATTATGTCAAGCTCCCAAACCTAAAAGTAGAATAGGTACTTACGACGCCAAAGTATGAACCAGCAGGGTAAATCCTTGGCACTTTATTGCTCACATCAGCTATTTCTTGAATCTTCCCCGTGTGGATAAGATACATGGCATCTGTTATCTCACTCGACTTCACCACATACATATCTGCAAAATGGTGGTGGTAAATAATTTTTGACTAGAAAATACTATACTCAGAGTGTACACTATTCTTCATGAAAAGATGCAGGTTATAAACAAGTGAATCATAGAGCTGACTTATATAATCAGAGTTGGCACTACTCTACTACATGAAAATATCTAAATAGCAAGCAACTTACTTATATACCTAGGGGCAGGCTATGCTTAGCAGTGGATGGACTCAGAACACCCACCCGGTGACGCTGTAAATGTCGGCAGAGACCAACAGCATAAACCCATTCAAAAAACTCCGCATATCCCATTACATTAATATCATTACTGTTCATTGGCCTTGAGAGTAAAGATTCACCATATTGGCCATGCGGCTAGTAGATGCGGGAAGAAAAATGTTAGTGATGGTATAAAGGAAAAATGACTTACCTTCGTTATATGTCATGAGTTGTAAGCAACCCACCAACTGTCGGAGGAAGGCAGATTCACAGTTTTCGAAGACGTGATGCTGGAATAAGAACAGATAAAAAAGTAAAAAGAATACCATACGCTAATGCGACTAAGGGAGGTGCGGTTTACTGCTTTGCAACAGCACTGCGATATGTCACTATGGTGCTACGTCACCCTGGTGCGACATCGTCCCTAGTACAACATTAGGTATGTGCATTGTGCAAAGCGAAATTGATATACATAGTTTACATGTTAGTTACAGTGCCCCCAACTTATCTATTCAGTTGGCCGTTTTACCGCCTGTGCATAATACTGCAGGAGATTGGCGTATTCATCACACTAATATTATAAAGCTGAAAGTTTGTATTTGTATGTGTGTATGTGTGTATGTTTGTTACTCTTTCACGCTCAAACCGCTGGACGGATTTGGATGAAACTTGGAATATAGATAGCTTATGTACTGGATTAACACATAGGCTACTTTTTATCCGCGGGTGAAACCGCGGGGCGCAACTAGTTGACTATAAATCAAGTTGACCAATGATACAACTTCCCCTCATAGGAAAATTAGTGATATATTTCAACCACTAATTTCTAATAAATACTATGAATTTCTTATAAATCGCGGGAACCCGCTGATGTCTATTGTTCCATCCTGCTCTGTTCTTTGTAATTTCGTATGATTTTGTCTCGTTTTGTTACTTCGGCCCCTGCCCGCGCAGGTGAGTCGTGTTTTTACGAGAAATTATGTTCATGAGCTATCAATGGTCGTATTAGAAAGAGTCGCTGGAGGATTCAACTGTAATAGTACACTGTCTAGGTGTGTCAAAAAACCAGTTTAGCAGCCCCAAGTAGATTTAAATTGTTTAAAGGTAGCCCCATGATGTGTATAAACGTCAGATGGGCTTTTACAAAAGGGAACACCGGAACATCCATTTAAAAGGAATGACATAATAGATAGTGTAAAATGAAGCATCATTTTCCGTGGTGTTCTTTCTCACGAGTCTAATTATAATATATATACTCGATGAAGTATCAACCCTATACAGTAATATATATGGTACATATTCAAGCTAGGAGGTACGAACCCTGGTGAGGTGATGCAGGTAAGCCGCCGACATGACCTGAAGCTTCAATGCTTGCGGCGCGGTGTGTAAAAAGTGAGGGGCCTGCATGCCTCGCGTCTCACGCCACAGATGCAGGGAGTACTGGTTCACAATGTGCATCAAGTTCTTGGATACTCGGTTGTTCTTCAAAAAATCCTGAAGAGTTACAAGCATAAGTAAGTAATAGCTTCTTATAAAACCGATTAAAATGAACCCTATACTTAAGTTGTTTTTAGAAAGCGCGTGCGCTATCTACTTTCTTCCATGGAGGAAAATTTTTGACACGTACCTAATTATACATACTAGCTAGGTACTTAGGTATATCTAAGGGCACGCAGGCACGGAATGTTTTCTTGTACATATTACTTTGCCCATGTTTGAATAGGCTCACGTTTGACAATATCTCATTGATGGAAAGTGATGATCTTGATCTATGTTGCTTATATTGAAGCGCGTTTGCGCAACAGAATTTTACCCTTGATTTGAAAGCTTATAGAAAACGAAGGCAGCAGGAAGTGTATATCTACTTCTTTGCCATTCAAATAATGAAATAAGCTAGCAAAACGCTTTCGCTATTGACATTTTTCATTTGTGTTAAATTTAACAAATTTAACACAAATGAAAAATGATTATTTGAATTAATTAATTTAACAAGTTTTAATTAATTAATTATGCCTATATGTATAAAAGATAATTACCTGTAGTTCCAAATACTGACTATAGAAGCTGAAGCACCTGAACGACCGATACTGGATTAAGTTAGAGAACTCTCCGATGTATATCAGGAATATCATAGTGGACAATATCTGCAGGATGCATACGAAGATGACCTGATGAAAAATAGAATCAACGATATTAAATGGACTCCTTACTGATTCTATTCGTCCATCATTTAGCCTAGTGAATCCCACAGCTGGGACAGAGGTCTTTTCTCACATGGAGAGAGTGTAGCCATAATCCACCGCGCTGGACAAGTGCGGGTTGGTGGATGACACATTAACTGAATTCTTTTTGTAATTCTCATTTTCAAGACGGTTTCCCCAACAGGTATTTTCTTCATCTTTGTAAAACTTCAGCAAATAACGTGAAAAGTCATTGGTGCAGGCCCGAGTGGGATTTGAACCGGAGTGTGTCGGTTCAAAAGTCATATCGTAAGGGCGACAGCTGCTTGCATGTTGTGTCTAGAGAATAAGAATTATGCAGAACAATAGACCATGCTACCTACTTCAATACTTCCGGAATGCAAATGTGCGTGATTTTTGTACCTACATGTCCATACATAAGTACTTACTTACTTTTTCCGTGTCATGGGAGCGAACCTAACACAACCCTTATATTATACGTGCAATTGCTATAGAACCTAGGTATTTAGAATGACGACAGCATCGCAAGAGGTATTTAGCGGTCACCTATGCGAAGTACCTATGAGGTAGTTACTAAGTACAGCGTTTGCACAAGTGCAGCAATCGCTGCACCGCTGCGCGTGTTAGATTGGTAAATGTTCATTTCCTCTTTACCGATCTAACACGCACCTGATGCTCAGAATACACAATATTACTTGTGTTATTGTGTATTCTGTGCATCAGGTGCGTACTTTATACTGTTTTTTAGAATACGTAAAACAACCTCGAACAGTATTTTGTTTCGGTTGAATTGGGTGATAAACAGATTTCACTAGACTTTAATAAAGCAGAGGTTTTGTCAAACTGCCAAATAACGCCATCAGATTTGAATTTGATTAATAGTGGTTTAGGAAATGTGATATAATGGATTCAAAAGCTATTAATCGCAGGTTACAGCCACTTATTTATTTATTCTGTAGCATTAGATAAATTCGCATTTTATTTATAAATAGTTTTACTATGTGCGTGAGTTTAAACATGAATCATCCTTTATTTGCGTCATCTATTCTCAAAATAGCTAACATATCAAAAAAAATATAGTCTTCAGTTCAGTGATAAACCTTAGTGTAGGTATTGATATACCTAATTTTATTAATTTAAAATGATTTTGAAATCTGAACCCATGAATGGTTAAGGATGTTGTTCGCGAGACACACGTTAGAGCCGGCGCCGCGGCTAATTCGGCTGAGCAGCTAAAATGGCGCAAATATAGTAATCTCGGTAGCGGTTACATATTTGAGCCGTTTGGTGTAGAGACCCTAGGTCCGTGGGGACGGGCGGGGTAATTACGTAAAATTTGCAACAGCAGTAGCAAAGCAACAGCAGTAGCGAAGCATACATGCTCGGCACCACTAATGATGTATGACAGCAATCACCGCGCAATTTACGCCTGTTGCAAACCTGTTACTAGTTAGGTAATACGCCCGCGGGAGCTCATCGCGAGCACCAAAGTTTATCAGAGTGCCTGGTTGATGCGACGCGTGACCGAAATGCTGGCACATATTTGGCTCAATGAATCAGCATTGCAATTCAACGAGGCAATCATGTTGGGTACGCTACCTACCAGTAGTGGGCTGGAGCATTTGGCCTGTCTATAGGCCATCGCGGCTAGTATACAGTCCAAATGTTTCTGTAGTAGGTAGTGTAGCTATATTTTACTAGTTTTATTATTGTAGTAGTTAGTTTAAAGAATAAAGGCACATTAAAAACGGCAGCCGCTCTAAGGGTGGGTTTTTTCACCGATAGTTAAGGTAACCAATGGTCAAAATTTGTTAGAGCTTTTAACCATTGGTTACCTTAATTATTGGTGAGAAAACCCACCGTAAGTGGCACTCTGTGGGGGAGCCTATGTTCACCAGTGGACATCTTCAGACTGTTGACGATGATGATTATGATGATGATGATGTTGATGATGAAGTGTCAACAAATTGTACAGCTTTAGGTCTTACGTGTCTATTAAGAAAAGTACCGTAGGTAAACCTTCATACCTCAGACTGCTTCTTCGGCATAATGTCTCCGACGCCGTTCTGAGTGAACGTGGTTAGCACAAAGTATAAGGAACAGATGTACAAGTTGTGACACCACGACGTTCCATCATCTGGAAATACCATCACGTGCATCAAGTGTACGGGCCAACTCGTAGCATAATTCCTTGTAAAACATCATAGCAATTCATATATCAATATCGAATCAGTGTCAATAAAGCATTCAACCGGAACGCACGTCTATCATTTGGCGCCACTGCACTCGGTTGCATTGATACTCTCTATCATATCAATTATATTATCAATCTATGTAGGGTTAAGCACTACCCCCTACATAGTGGTCCTTCGAGCCGGATCGAAGCCGAGTCGGGTTTCGTACACGTTACGTCACGTCCAGGTTCAACATAAGGTTAGATGCGTAGAAATATGTTTAGATGAATGTTTACATCCTCGTAATTAGTCCAATAGGTTCCCACAGCTGGGTCATGGGCCTCACATGGGGAGAGTGTAGGTTGGTGGATGAAACATGTTCTCGAATTTTGTGATTCTTGAACATGCTGGTTTCCTCACGATGTTTTCCTTTACCATTGTAAGAGCGGGTGTAAATTCCGCGTATTGCTTGAAAAGTCGTTGGTGCAGCCCGAGCGGTATTTGAATTTGGGCGCGTCGGTTAGAAAGTCGCATACATTTTCATACAGTTTTCACTAATAGACATGCAGACTGGTGTTAGGAAAAATTTCGAAAAATGTGATATAACGAAAAAAAAGTGTCGATTTTATTGGTGTTTATGTGGTATTGGTAGGTAGTAAATACTGGGTGTAATTGAATTCATTAGCATCCTTTGAAGCTAGGTACTTACTCCTGACACCGGTCACGTGTGGACCAACATTTTTGAAATGTAACGCACCGTTTTGGAATTGGTAATAACTCCTAAACATGGGATAACTTAATCATCTGCTACAGTATAAAATTAAATTAAAATAATTAAGTACAGTTTACAATTATTACAATCAAGGTAAAAAAAACTTTTAACAGCATCAAAATTATCATGGATTGATTTTTAAGTGTAAACCACACTTCAGGTCACTTCAGGTTCTTTATAGCATCAAAATTCTTATAACTACGTTAGGCGCCGCCGCAATCTTCATAATTTTCAATAAAAAAAAATCATTTACATTCTTTACCCTTTAATAATCATCAATAAATGATGTAGTATCATGCACTCAATTTATGCTAATTAGTTAAATAACATCCTTTATATGCATAGAAATCATCATCAACAGCCTGAAGACGTCCACTGCTGAACATAGGCCTCCCCCAGAGCACGCCACCTTGAGCGGCTGCTCGCCTCCTGCATCCATCGGCTCCCCGCGGCTTTCACCAGGTCGTCGGTCCACCGAGTGGGGGGCCGGCCTACGCTGCGTCTTCCGGTTCGTGGTCGCCACTCGAGAACCTTTCTTCCCCATCGGTTGTCAGTTCTACGAGCGATGTGGCCTGCCCATTGCCACTTCAACTTACTAACTCTAAGAGCTATATCGGTCACTTTAGTTCTCCTGCGGATCTCCTCGTTCCGGAGCTTATCTCGCAGGGAAACACCGAGCATAGCTCGCTCCATAGCTCGCTGCGCGACTTTGAGCTTACTAATGAGGCCAACAGTAAGAGACCATGTCTCAGTTCCATAAGTCATCACTGGCAACACACACTGATTGAAAACTTTCGTTTTCAGGCTCTGCGGTATTTTGGACGAAAAGATAGGACGAAGCTTCCCGAACGCTGCCCAGCCGAGTTGGATTCTTCGCGCCACCTCTTTGTCGAAGTTGGACCTACCTAATTGGACAATCTGTCCTAGGTAGACATACTATATACATAGTATATGCATAGAAATATTAGGGTGTAATATAATTTCGCTAATAGAAGGTTTAACTTTATTTCTGTATCATATTTGGTTATCAAAATTACCTTACCGTACCTAAGTATAGTATCATGTTATGTTATGTGACCGATTTATGTGACAACAGTTTTTTATTCTTCTTATATAGTTTTTATACCTACCAATATGTATGCCTACTTCTGTGCGTAATTGTTGTTGTTGCTAATTAATTAATTTCATTCCACTTCTTGAGTGGCCCTAATTAACAAATCCTAAAAACGTATGTTGGATAGATCATTTAGTTCCAACAATTTTGTGTGGGTGTCTTACCTTTATAAATCCAAGAGCTCTTCGGCGTCTTTTGGTCTTCTAAGGAGCCAATAAAAAACCACAGGCAGGAGGTAACGTGCACGAACAGTGCGAACCAGATCACGGCGGAGACGATAGTGGTCAGGGTCAGGTTTATAGTGATGCGCTCCTGGTGACGCTTCAGGCATTTGCTAACCGTCACCTGAACGATCACAGAATATACAACCATTCAGATATATTTGGCGTGTAGTACCAGTATAGGAATAGTAGACCTTATCTCTTCTCGCGGGTGCCAAGAGCTGCGGCTAAGGGAATATCCAGGGCGGAAATAGGTAGCATCATTTTTCGCGATACCTACAGTAAAATCTTCTGCGACCGCCGATACCAATAGTAATTTCTATCGATTGTCCGCACCTACATTTTTGGCAAATTAATAAATAGTGAGAAAACTTTCATCATCATCGACAGCCGGCCACGCCCACTGCTGACATTGACCTCCGCCATAGAACGCCACTTTGAACGGTTAACGCTTACCCAACCATGCACCGCAATTTTGACCAGTCGTCGGCACCATATAGTTAGAAGCAATGACATGGTTACAAATGTTGCAATAAGCTCGCTCTACAAAGCTAAAATAGAATATATTAGGGACTTACAAGTCTAAACATCCGATTGAGTCTCAAACAAGAGAAAACCCTCCACTTATCATCATCATCCAGCAAGCAAAATACTTCAAACGGGATGCACGACATCAAGTCATATCTAAACTCTCCTCTAAAATACCTGAAATTATTTAGAAATCTTATTTAGACATCCTAAGCTAAAAAATCGAATGGTTCGTATGTCGCCCAACTTTAACAATGATATAGGTAGTCATAAGAGTGCGTCCATTACGTGAGACAATTTTGGCGATTTACGTGATATTTGCCAAGATCGATCTCTCTCTCCCCCACGTGAGACTGGGTGATATTCAGTTCGACTCCTTCCTCCTTAAACGCCTCATGTAATTAATGGACACCCTTCAAGGTTCAGCAGTCATCATCAACAGCCTGAAGACGCCCACTGCTGAACATAGGCCTCCCCCAGAGAGCACCACCTTGAGCGGCTGCTCGCCTCCTGCATCCATCGGCTCCCCGCGGTTTTCACCAGATGGTCGGTCCACCTAGTGGGGGTGGGCGTCTGCTGCGTCTTCCGGTTTGTAGTCGCCACACCATTGTTCAGCAGTGGAGGTCTGATAATGATGATAATCATGCAAGTCTTACTCACGCTTTTCTAATAGGCAGCAGGATCTTCCTGATATTTACCACGTCCACGATCATCGGCAGAGTGTACTGATGCAATATCTTCAAATAGAAACAGATATCCAGTGTGTACAACACATTGATCATCTTGTTGCTATTGTCCTGGTAGCCTGCGTTGTAGGTGTCGGCGAACACGCACACTAAAGATATGACGATCAGGTAAAGTTGGATGTATTTGTCCTTGAAGTAGAGGTACTTGATGAGGCCTCTCCGGCTGGTGACGACGACTGGCCCGCTGCTGATGGCGCGCTGGTGCGCCATCTGGTAGTTGTCTGCGACGTTGCCCATTATGTAGCTCTTTTTCTAGCAAACGGAATATGTCGTTAACATTATTTTAAAGGTCTAACGCTCTTGGAATTCGGCTATCTTTACGGTGTTACAAGGCACCCAGCCCTTCATAAGAGCTAGATAGATAAACTTTTTATTGTACACACCAAATAATACAAAGATTTACAAAACGTGTTACAATGGGCGGCCTTATCGCTAAAAGCGATCTCTTGCAGGCAATCTTTTGGATGGAGAGGATTTGAGCAGAGAGTGTGACACTATCCTGGAGTATACGAACCTCGGGTTGGCAAATTGTCAGAAGAAAAATTACGTGAAGTACAAGCTGTAATTATTATGGAAATTAAGAATTCGTAGTCCTTTTATACTATTACACTTGCTGAGGTCTGTTCATGTCAAACCTAAGCGACATGCTGACTGTAGCTGGTAGTGGTTACTTACATCATTTTCGGGACGGAACTTCTCCATAAGCTCCTGCACGGCGGGGAAGTCCTTGATAATGTTATGGAAGACTAGAGAGTTGATCCTCAGCAGGTGCGCCTTGCTAGTCGCCGTGAACGTCACGGGGCAGCGCGCCGTCGCGGTCCCGTCCAGGTTACCAAACACACTGGAATGGAGAGAGCCATCAATATTATACTGTTGTCTTATGACAAGCAAGTATATAACACTCCTTACTTTTAGTACTTTTAGGCTTAGACACAGACTTAGAATATTATTGTTACTCTCAAAAGATTACGAAGCGTGGGAGCGAGAGGTACAAATCAAGTACACACTGCCCGAGAAGGAAAGAGATAGTGAGATAATGGCGGATGTCATTATTTTGGGCGAGCATCAGGACAAGACTAGCACATCACATATTATCACAATCTGTGTCACGACGAAGAGCATTTTGGGATTGTGTACCATAATTCCGTTATCAAAGTGCAAAATACTATTTTTGCGGCTTTTTGACATCTTACTCCTTGAGTGAATGTGACGTTACAAAACGTACTAACCTGAACAAATATACGAATCACAGCATATATTTATCACAAATTCTATTACATTATTACTAATCATATTTTGTTATTTATGGTATGGTATCTGGCTAAAAAACCTATCTATTTTCTAAATTGGCAATGCTCCTTTAGACATTTTATATAGCAATAATTCAGTGTTGAGTTTTGAAGGATTTCGGTATGTAAAATACCTGTTAATTTATTAAAAAAATTGTAGGGGCCTATAGGTAAGACCAATATTTAGTAAAAGCTATAGTTATCTTGTCGCAAACATTGATGATCATAATCATAACAACAGTTTTTCACACACAAAATTTCTTGTGATTTCTTGTCCCACCTTCAAACTGTCATTGTTGGTCTTGTACAATGTACATCCTAGGTCTATGGACTTAAAGGTACCTAATCTGGCGTTATGTCAGTTATAATAATCTACTGTGTTCATTTAGGTTTAAGGGATTTATAGTGAAAGCGTGTAGAATATTTTACCTTCCTCTGGGCAGCTTTATAAGCGTAACGATATCCGCAAGGACCTCCCTAGCATCTACCCCTCCATAGTCTACGAAGTACATGTCTGAGACGACATCATTACTCTCTATAATGTTCATTCCACGCAGGAAGTACGCACTGTGCACAGCTCGACCAACGATTCGCAGGAGAGATATGTCTTTGTACGTGATGATAGGACACTGAAAATGAAACAAATGAATCGAAGCGAATGAATGCGGGTCATGAATCATCATCATCATCATCATCAACAGCCTGAAGACGTCCACTGCTGAACATTATCCCTCAGAGAGCACCACCTTGAGCGACTGCTCACCTTCTGCTCCATCGGCTCCCCGCGGTTTTCACCAGGTCGTCGGTCCACCGAGTGGGGGGCCGGCCTACGCTGCGTCTTCCGGTTCGTGGTCGCCACTCGAGAACCTTTCTTCCCTATCGGTTGTTAGTTTTTCGAGCGATGTGGCCTGCCCATTGCCATTTCAACTTGCTAATTCTAAGAGCTATATCGGTCACCTTAGTTCTCCTGCGGATCTCCTCATTATGGATCTTATATCGCAGGGAAGCTGCTAAGGTATCATACATTTTTAAAATACTCACTTTGCCAAACGTTGGTCCGTATATTTGGAGGATGGCGTCAGTGCGCAGGTTGATCTGATCACAAAGTTTGAACATATTCCGGTAGTCCACGCCGCCCATCTTGTCCCAGGTGTATTCGTAGTAATCCAGCACCACTCTATACCAGACCAGAAGTAACAGATTAAAATAATAACGCAGAAGAAGTTATATTTATGTTACTGTCTCTATAATAGTATGTCAATACTTCCCAGAATTCGATCCTTAACCAGCGGTACATTCAAATGGTGTAATAATATAGACTTTTTTTCAATGTCTACGGGTTCCATTCCGGGCAAGGACTATTGATTTTCAACAATCCAATGATGCAGCTTTAGTTTTCATCAAAATCAGCCCCGTGACTCCTTTGAGTACTTTTCTATATTGCTCATACTTTCGGATTTGGCCTACCACACCCACTTGGAATATTCAACCTGTATACGTATAAGCACTACAGTTGAAATCTCATATTTATTAAGAAAAAATTTGAAAAGGATTAGGTACCTACCTACGGTAAAGAATTAAAATCGAAAAAGGTTTTAAAAGCTGCTCAAACACTTTTATAATACCACCTATTCTAAGGCCCATATATACTTACAGAACCACAAAACACTATAATGTACAGAACTACCTACACTCAGGGCCTTTTGTCCAAATGTTAGAGCTAAATTTAATCAATGCTTAAAACGCTCTGTTAACTTCACGCTGGTGAAGCAAGACTTACTTCTGCAAATCCTCCTTAAGATGTTCCCTTTTCATGAAGAGAACCATGTCTTTCATGTGTTCCTGAAACTCCGCCAAGTCCTTGTTCACGTTCGCTCGGATACTGATTATTCGTACGGAAAAGTAGGTTAGCATCATGGCACCTGTAACCCGTAACCATTTTTGATTCTCTACACTTGATAATAAAATAATGTATTTATATAACTTGCCATATCTTAAAGACCATATATAATTATTATGTGATATGAGTAGGTATATGCATGCCATGCAGATGCAAAGGAGATATAAGAATGGGTGATTTTTTTTAAATCTTTCACATTACACATCACATTAACAGCAGGTATTTTTTGGGGGAGGCCTATGTTCTCACTGCTGAACATAGGCCTCCTCCATAAAATGCCATTTAAGACCATAATCACCACCCACGCCGAACCTTTATTGCACTTCATTCACCTAGAAACAGACTAATCCAATAATTTATAATAAACTATGCTATATTTTAATGACTTGTCGATTTTGCCGCTAACTAGAACTGTCACGTGGGAAGGTTAGTCAAGCAATTTTACACAACAGTGAAGGTTACGAGGTTACGTGTCTTACAGAAACCAAACAATTTTGTGTAGAACAGTGTTACGAGCTTACCTATAAGCATTCCTATGAACAAGACGCGTATTTGGATGACATTGCTCGGCTTCAAGGTGTTGTACCCCGTGGTGGATGTTTCGTACACCATCCAGAAGTACGTGACCAGGTGCAGGTTGAGCGGACTCTCCGTCAGGTTGAAGCGGACTGGAACATTTATAAAGATTATGGTAGCCGCACAAAGCGTTTTGATTGACAACCTCTCTGGTGTGATGGTTGAGCAGGTCGGCTCATAACCCGGAGGCGATGCGAAAAAAAGCGCAAATACTTGTTCTGTGTGTGGGCGTTGTGGGAGCATGGTCCTAGTAGTTCCTGCGACCCTAGACCCAGGGAATCCTAGTTAGGGCCCAGGATCTATGTATTGATCGTTGGGCGTTATTATTATTATTATTATTCAACATTTATAATTGGGACAGTAATTGAATGGAACACCTTACTAGCGTCAGTTTCCTGACAACTTTATGAACATTACTTGCTTTTTCAACTAATTATTGAACTGGTATTTTCTAGGTAAACATGCATGCCCCATCGTCGCCTGCGTCGTTTGGACTGCTAGTCATACCCACTGACAGTAAGAATTGTGGTTTTCAGATTACCAGATACTTAATCAACAGATTTAAGAAAAATTCAAATGTTGTACTTACTTACTTACACTTAGAGTGAACAGGTATCTTCTAGGCAAGCACGTTACATCCTAGACCGCATCGACACTTAACATCAGGTGAGATAGTGGTCAAGCGCAAGCCTATCGAACAATAAAAAAAAAAAAAAGTCCAGTTTATGGATTTCTCTTATATAAGTACTTTTTTTTAAATGTAAATGAATGACGTGACGAGCTAGTCGTTCGCCTGATGTTAAGCGTGTAACGTTGTCTTTACGTTACATAAATATTTTTAAGATAATATTTTTTTTAATAAAAACGCCTAATATAAATAAAAAACTAAACACTAAATAAAACTAACTAAAACTATGTACAATTACTTAACTACTTATTAAATACAATATAATAATTTCATCAACACGTCTTTTTAAGTCGAGCTTCATTTTAGAACCCCTCTATCCACTACATTCTTTATTCCATGGTTCTTGCGCATGCGCAGGCGCGGGCTCGTAGCCGATCGGCCGCGCCGCCGCCCGCCGCCTTCACATTGCGAAATAAACGTTAGAGCGGATCGCACGTCATCGGTCGCGGTCTCTAATACGTTTCTATTGACTGTAATAGTTATGATAAACGTAACCGCGGCCTAATAATTGGCGTCACTACACGTTCCCTCGAAATCTAAATTGAGATTTTAAGTGATTTTAGGACCCCGCAATTGGGTAAGTGGTGCACAATAAAATCATTCCAATCTATGTTCAAATTTTAATGTAGCTTCTAGTGCTTGGGCTTTAAAAGGTGCTTATTATTATGACTATAATATCTGTGTATATTTAGTCTATCATTTCTCATTAATTCTTCCAAATTACATCAATTTTATCTCTATTTTCCATCACCTACCCTCGCATCTCTTTTATCATTTTATTCATTTTTAAATTTTATTTCCGCATAATTTGTAATCTCCGTATCTGATTGAACATCCACGGCATCACAACTACGTAGTGCTTTCCCTCTGCTGTCGCCGTGGGTGTTCACAGCTTGCTGGATCTGGCTTTAACGCCATATTCTTTATGCGCGTTCCAGGGTCCTACGTCTACCTCTTACGTCCACCAACAAATCACCAGCGGACAAAAACGTTGGTCGCTTCCCGGCGTCTCCCGGGCTGTAAGCGTCGACGCTCCAGCACTCACCAACAGCTGACTACCACCCCTGGACTGGACTAGCTTCGAGCGCCCACCTACACTGCGACTCGCACTCCAGGGCAGTACTTGCCAAGAAGAAAAGAAAGGAGTGTATAGGCCCTAACCCACGCTATTTGCCCCTACCGCTCTGTTCTAGCCAAGGCAAAAAAAATAAATTCAGTGTTCACAACCTGCTGTCTAATTTACCAAGCTCCATCAGGTAGGTAACTATAGTTAGGCAGTAGGCTTATCTCGTGACAAGCGTCACGGCTGCCCATAACAGATTGCAGTATCACTGGGAATTGCGTGCACTGCACTGCGACCGTCATCCCGATACTTACTTCACACAGTATAGTAATATGACAACCAGACTATGTGATCAGATCATAAAGTCTCATTTGCCCAGTAATTTCACTAGCTACAATGCCCTTCAACTAGAACACTGTAGTGCTTGCACACTACTGCTTGGCGGCAGAATAACTGGCAAAGCGGTGGTACCTACCTAGAAGAACTTGGCAGAAAAGTCCTACCACCTAGTACACTACCATTATTATCAACTCATTTATTACAATTTCTTAGGTTAACGTTTTTTTACATATTTTCCTATAAAAATAAATTACAAAAATACTATAAAAAAACCTGAACCTAGAGTGCCGCCGGCAGCGGGGCAAGGCCCAAGCTACCGGTGGTCAGGGCTGCAGAGTGAGGAACCTCCTGACAATACGTGCCATGTCAAGGAGTAGGTACTGCCTTCTGAATCTGACCCTTGATCCAACCATCTAGCGAGAGCCTCTCACTTACCATTATTGTTAGTGCTGGTACTTCTACATTAACAATAATTGCTAAACTTCGTCTTTTTTTGATAATGATTAGAGTTACGTAACTAACATTGATGTCTGAACAGTTCTACCCATGATCCCCCTTGGTCTTGGATAGGTGCGACATGCCATAATTCGGACTTGGGGTCGGTACAGATGGTCACGGAGAAGAGCATCATGAAGCACGTCAGCACGTTCATCAGCACCATGAACAGCGGGATAGCTCGTAACCTAAATCACAAACGACACCCCAACATTATTTAGCGGATGCGGAATGTGGGATTAAGTATAACAAGAACGTGTTATGCAGGTTGGAAAAATCAGGAGGTCTTACGAAGAATAAACATTATTCCAGGTTTTCAAATTAAATATACTACACAATGCACGTGCAAGCTTTGTATTGGCATCCTTGCATCATTGGCATTCGTCAAATATTTGATTGTTCTGCGTAATTTGTGCTTCATGATCTCATAGATGTAGTGTCATTTTGACAAGTGCTAAAAATAGTCTAAGTTGTATGGTACATGTAATTTAACGAATTCGCAGTCCTACTGGGATCTTATGCAGTTGGTCTACAGATCAGCATTTTCTTAGCCTCTGCCAGAAATTACGTCCCGTGGTGAGTTCTGACATCTGTGTAATAAGCTTAACCTTTGAACCATATTGATATTGATCCTAGAGAGTTTTCTAGTGTTAACTTGGCTAATCAGGGTACCAGCTTAAAGTTACGGATCTGTTGCCAATTCATTTGAGAGCGAATCCCAAATCACAATCCAGCCGAAGGGTAGTTTCATTTTCGACCTTATTGTCACATAGCATTAGGTGAAATGAAGCTGTCTGAGATGAAAAAAATATCTGTAATCTTAGAGGTTTATACTATTTTATATGCCTGTAACAAAGCAGATAAAAGTAACGAATAACGTTGAAAAACAACGTACACAAGAAGTATATCACGACGTTCGATGAAATTCCCGAGGATCGTCATAGCGCCCGGGACGCGGTACAGCTGGAGCAAGCGGTTCAGCATGAGGAACTGCTGCATTTCAGTCACGCAGTATCTGTTCAGCTCGCCTGAAATATGCAGGTGGAATGAAACCATTGCACTGTCATTAACATTAACAGCCCTAGTAGGTATGTGGGATTTTATCAATTTTCATCATAGAGTCTTAGCCAAATGTGTGCTCCCGGGCAAGTATAGGACCACCCCATCCCTTCCCGTGGGTGCCGTAAGAGCCGACTAACGGAGTATCCAGGGGATGGGCAGCAGCATTCTCGTCCTAGGTACATTAAAACCTTCTGCGATCACCAAGCCGCCTGCCAAGCGTATATAGTGGTTATGGCAAACCTCCCCTTATGATAAGCGTCCAAAAAAGCGTTTCAAGGGGAAGAACTATATATAACCTACAGTGGACGTCGTCCGGCAGATGATGATGATGATTGATGATGTATAGGTTTGACACGATGAGGTTTTCACTTCCTGTAAGCTAGGCTTATGGCCCAGCGTGGCTTCGAATCCTGCTTGTGTATCTTTTTGTAAAGTCATTATAGTTTTACATTTTGTTTAAACATTTATCTAAACTTTAGCTAAATGTTTGAAGGAAATGTGACTTTACTTAAGTCACAAGCTTCATGTTCCTTCCCGGGAGATCCCGATAATTCCCGCTAGCTCCTTAGGGGAGGACACTTACGAGAACACGACGATATGAAATAGCGGAGTATCAGGAACTTTAGGATCAAAATAAAACAAAGAGTATTACGGAAGGCTGTGTAGTTTATGTCGTACAATTCGGAACACGTTGGTACATGTAGTACTTTGATGTAATTTATTGGTATGAATAAAAACCGTAAAACTACTGTCTAAAATTTTAACAACGGTGTCCAAATGAAACATTTCATACACTGCTATAAAAATAATTATTCGATAATATTTTTGCTACGTCGAGGCTGTAGATGAATGCTTCTACGATAACGAGCAAAGAGTACCTATAACTAGGTTTAACGAGTGCAATCAGAAAATGAAATGAATGCAGTGAAGTACTAAAATTTAATTAGTACCTAGATTTACAAATAATAATGGCCAGTGTTTCATACGAAAGCAGCAGGGTGGAATGTTAATGATTTTCAAAGACGACAACATCGTCATAATTTATGTAGATAAGGGCTATTATTGTTCGGTATTTTACCTATTTCTACTTGAGCAGACTCCAAGTTCTCTAAGGGAATGCAGCCAAGCAGATCTGTGAAGAAAGCGCCCTTCAGGTAATACGCGGCGGTACTTGCCGGATGGTACACTAGTATACCACTTTCGTTGTAGTAGCCCACCAGCATACGTTGTAGCCTGAGAAATGACGTCGTAGTTGAGAATAGAATGTATTAGTGATGTGGTCGCTGAGAATATGCCTGCCAAGCGTGGTGATTATGGCAAATTCCTTCCTATGGTAAGCGTTCAAATAGCGTTTTATGGGTGAAGCCTATGTTCAGCAGTGGACGTATTTCGGGCCGATGATGATGATGATGATGATGAAGATGATGAATAAATACTTCTTCTTCTTCTCGTTTAGGCAAGTGGCCAGCCCTAGTGTCAGAATTTTAGGCCGCCCAAACGCTTCTGACTTAATGACTATTTTCTTACGACAACTTAGGTACTTGTCTTATGAAGAAATACTAAACTGAGGCATAAAAATATGAATGAGTTACATGTCGAAGTACGCCGACAAGTCCAACAGCATTGCGATATAGTAGAGCCACGGCCACTGGACAACCATGTAAGCGTAGCTTGGGAACACCATGGCCGCGGAGAATGCGCACACGCCTCGGAACCACTCGTACCGGACCAGGTACTGCCCGTCAGGCCGGATTGTGTAGCGGGGGAAAATGTATCTAATAGTGCAAAGGGAAATCTATGGTCAAACTCGTAATAATCCTGAATGTCTTCTCTTTCATTCTTCTTTCTTTAACTCTTAGAGTATAGAGTAAAGCATAGAGAGTCATCAAAACGATATTATATTTGTACTTATATTTGTTATAGTTGTCAGTGGCGAAGGAAAGAAACAAACATAATTTAACTACGCTTGCGTTAAGCACCGTACCATTTTTTTCAACCTTGAGTCAACCGTTTTTTCTTTACAAATCTGTCAGACTCATTCACATCAAAGTGTCCACATCATATATAAAGTGTCCAAAAAAGTGGTACGCTTGACACATAATCAAGTTCTCTCTATGCTTTAGTCTATACTCTAAGCTTTAACTTTCATTAACCAAGTTTAAATTTAATTGCTAGAAAAATTGAGAAACAGACAAGCCGAGAAGCACACATTTGGCGTTTTACATACGATACTGCGGTGCGCTCTTGCTATATGCCTGCAATACGAGTTGCTGGCTTCGAAATTTTATTTTATTTTATTTTATTTTCATCGGAAAACTAACAGCTAACTAGTAACAATAGGTACACTTGTAAAAATTAACTTATGGCTAATTATAAGTTTTCACATGTAGGTAACTAAGTAATTTTTTTTTTTCTTTTTCCAAAATTGCACAGGCGACAGACAAGATTAAAACTGAGAAGAAGTTAAATTACGATATATGGGTTATTGAATTTACATAAAAGAATGACCAAAACACTTTAAAACATTTAAAAACAAGACTAATTTTAAGAATTAAAAAAACGATTATTTAAACATTGCTTCAACTTGAATGCCGACATATTAAATAAATCAAAATCCATTTCCTTCGCCATTGCATTATAACACCTGCACGCTCTGATTAAATAGCTGTTTTGCCTGTAATTGCACTTTACTGTAGGGGTGAAAATAAGATTATGTTTTCTACATGAGGCCGCGGGGGTTCGGATTCCTATCTGTTCGAGTAGCTCAGGACAATACTTGGGTTGTCTCCATATTCACCCGACCTTGCCCCAGTGTTTATTACCAAGGTTGGTGGGAGGCTGGACAGGGCTCTCAAGTGATGAAGCAGTAGTCGCTGCAGTATTACAGGAATTTTTAGATGCTTAGGATCAAGAGTTATTAAGAAAGGAATTTTAAGGTTAGTAATAAGACATTTTAAGTGTACATGTATGCTAAAAGACGGCATTCTAGAAAATTAAAATAACATTTAGATAATAAAGTTACGCATTTTCGCTTTTTTTTTGAATGCCCGTCGTACATTTCAATAAATACGCGTAGTCAAACGTCATATAGGTACCTACCTCCAGTGGCAATAAGCCTGACATAAGCAAGACATGGCTGGGAAAGAATACGCACTGGAAGCAAGATATTTAATTTTTTTTTTTTTTTTTTATGCGATATAATGATGTGACGAGCTAGTCGTTCACCTGGTGTTAAGCAACACGGCCGCCCATAACAGTTGCAGTGTCACTCGGAACTTTAAAACAATAAAGTTTCGCGTGACACTGCACTGCACACGTCATCCTGAGACATCACACAGTCTAGTAATCAGATTACTAGACTGAATGATCAGATCATAAAGTCTCATTTGCCCAGTAATTTCACTAGCTACAATGCCCTTCAAACCCATCACCCTTCAATTTCTCAATGCACATTAGAAACTTTGCTTTACTTCGCTGTGAAGCTGTTTAAGTACATAGTATCGTCATTAGCCTATATAGAGAGGTACTTTCCCATAATTGGGTTGGGACACGGGTCTTCTCTTACCTTCATGAAGAGTTTAGGCCATAAAGTACTATATATCTATTCTGTACCATAGCCCACCACGCCAGCCACATTTTTTCCTCGCATTTTTTGGAAATGACTTTATCAAAATTTAGCTTTGGGAGTAAGACACAATGCGACCACCATGGATAGGTCATCTAATAATAATTAGGCTAGTGTTCTGCTATTAAAAATTAACACGTTAATATTATTTTTATATAGTAGGTTAAAAATGAATGCAATCGGTAAATAAATAAAGGAGTAATAAGCTTTTAAAGTTTCTAGAGGGGGCATCGCCTGTCCCTTTCTTGAAAAACAGAACTTCCTTACAGTTACTATGAAAACGCACGTTAGTGACGTCACATGCCAAAGAGATCGTATGTAAAACTACCACAGCTTAGTAATGAGGTACTATGAAGGCGCACGAACTGACGTCACTGCACGTTTGAACTATCTCTTTCTATTGCTGTTTTTTAAAATGCTTGTAACTTTGTTATTTTTCGAGATATTAAATTTTTGTTTTCACGACTGTTTACGTTTTGAGGAATATTATTAATTTGTGCAATAAAAAAATTGCAGGACACAAGCCTATTATTGTGTATGTAGGTACTTGTTAATAAAACAAACCGCAGTATCGAGAAGAATCCCAACTTGTAGAATGGGTTCAGGAACTCGGAGTCCGCCTCGTGCTTCCTCGGCAACGGGAACCTTTGCATATTCGGGATCGGGTCCGGGGGTTTGTACGAGATGAAAGACGCTCGACGCACGAGAAGACGCTTGTACTCCTTGGAATATATTTAATCAGTTTTTGAGTTAGCTAGAGTACAATTGAAATCTCTGAATGAGAAATCCTTGGGGTACAGGTAGCCGTACTGCGTCTGAATTATCCTTCCCAATCACGATAATTATTTATGTACCTACTTGTCTATTACTATTACTTATTTTATGGCGCATGTATCCACTGAGTTCAGTGTTGGGTGAAGGTGTGCACCTCTTGATGATATGTTCAGTTGACATCGCTTCCCAGAACGTGAGTCTTCCGAAGTTTACATGTTTTAACCTCGAGCTGGTCGCTTTTTATGTCTACAACTTGTTGAACTTGTTTCCATTTTATACATTTTGCCTACTTTTTCCACTTTCCTCTTGTAAACTTCCAGTTACAAGAGGAAAGTGGAAAAATCAGGCAAAATGTGTTTAAACAGGTATTTAAAAATACAGCTTTTATCCTATAACCATACGGTAACTTTACTCACCGCTGATTCCCTGCAGAACTCCAACGCATCTTGGATATGAGGATCATTGATAGCTTGCATTAGAATCTTTCTTGATATGGAAAACAGCTGTACGTTTGTCACGGCACGTATCGTGTAAAAGGATGGTAATCCTGGGACAAGATATTCAACATGCAACAAACTCCAAAAGCCAGCAAAGCCACGGAACTGTTAGGTTACTATTAATGATAGTGAAGTCAGTCGTTTAATGTACTGAGCGGCTGATTTGTAGATTTCCATGATATCAATTGTGTGAAAATCATAGCTAATGCCTATGTTACATCTACACTGGAAAACGTTGGGAACATGCATGCGGGAAAAGAATATTGAACACCAGGACTAACAAGAACGAAGCAAGGAATCAAAAAGGTACCTACTGTCAGTCCAGCTACTGTCAAAAAACCTTGAATAGATGGTAATATTTTGGCTGATTAGGCTTTCTTATATTACATAAGAAACATTCACAATATTTGATTCTTCATAACTGAATTCAATTTTTTCATATTAACCAAGGTGGTACTGAATAATTCCTGAGAAACTACTAAAATGTAGTGAAAATGCTAAGCAGTGTGTAGTGCAAAGATAATGATAAGATAACAGATGAAGAAGATGACATATCACCTACGCATCAGACACACCAGCACACCAAAATGAGACTTGACGCTCAACAATCCAATGACGCCCTGTGTTTCAGGGCTCAGTATCTCGCAGATACCTCTCTTGATGACATACATCTCGTTGCTAATATCGCCTGTGCTTAGCAGAACCTCGTTCGCAGACGCGTAGAACAGCCTCGCCCTTGATGATATATTTTTGAGTACTTCTTTTTTGACGTACTAAAAATAAATAGATTTTTATGCAAAAAGGAGTACTAAGGGTAAATACATGTATGACGGCATCTTACCTGAGGGTAAGGTACCTACACCATCGTTTACGTTAACAAAATATGTATGTATAAAAACCTTCATAAACGGAATACAAAGAATGTATTTGTTCCGTTGCGTAGCCACTATATCTTGATACACATGAGGAGGAAGATCGTAGAATATACTTCTCTTGTTAGTCATAGAATAAGCCTAAAACATGAATTGTTGATAAAAGTACTAGTCACAATAATGAAGTG
Organism: Ennomos quercinarius; assembly: GCA_910589525.2. Taxonomy (NCBI): domain Eukaryota; kingdom Metazoa; phylum Arthropoda; class Insecta; order Lepidoptera; family Geometridae; genus Ennomos; species Ennomos quercinarius. The sequence continues at coordinate 1,563,884 of OU342491.1, forward strand.
AGAATGATTCTATTTTCATTCGATCAACAGTTGTTAGATTCGAAGAAATACCTTGTCCGTGTACCAGCAAAGCTGCAAGTACGATATAAACCTATGTCGCAAAACTGGATCCACCTGGTTCCTGATCATAAAGTTCTTTACTACCAATATAGACGCGTCATAATCCTCTCTGAAAGAAAAAAAATGTCTAGGAATAATATTGTTCTGTCTCTCATCTCATCCCGTGGGTGCTGTGAGAGCCGGCTAAGGGAATATCCAGGGAATGGGCAGCAGAATTGTTTTCGGTGCATTAAAATAGACGAAAAGCCCAAAAGCGTACCTCAATGCTGTGGTGACTAGTATGGTGGCTGAGTAGACAGAATCTATGAATATCCGCAACACGATGCACACTTCTAACAAAGCAAGAGTGTAAATAACATCCCTCCAGTACTCCGTGCCCCATGTTTCCATATGTGCTAGAAGAGAACAATATTATATAGCAATAATAATCATCAAGATTTTGACAAACAAAATTAGTTAATAAGTACCTAGTAATAAAGAAAATAGTAATAATAATTTTTGCAGGTACACCTTACTACGAAGGGCAAGTTGAATTTGTAAAGATATAGGAACATGACATCTAGTGCATGACTAGCAAATCGACGCCGTGACAAAAGTCTATTTCAGACAACGAAATATCGGAATTTAGGAAATATCGGAAAGCAAAGATACTACTTATCTATGCCTTAAGTGTGGTTCAAACTTTAAAATATATTCCACGATATTGGAAGGCTAAGTATAAAAAGGCTTCAAAATATAAAATTTCGTCATCTATCTATCATGTAAATAATAATCACCGGCGAAAATAATCATGGACATAGCCCAGTAGAGAGCGAATGTAAGTCTGTTCTCAATGGTTTCCTCATCAAGCGGCTTCTTCTCCCAATACGGTGAGTGAGTCAAATTCGTAACCAGGCAGTGGTCAAATCTGAAAATTATGTAAGGAGCAATGTTCTGCCAGATAAAATTTTAGCATCTGGACGGGCGTATTTTTGAGTGAAATGATGACTTGGCAAATGAAGTCTACCCTTTGGCTATAGCAGCTATGGCAGCAGTTCGATGAGAAAAGACTCAGTGGCGTACTTTTTATGTAAGGTCATTCCAAGTGTTGTTAAAAATTGTATACTTACTGGAAACACATAAACCCTTGCTGCACGGCTGCAATTAGATAGCTGGCCATAAATAATAGCAGTGTGTACGAAAAGAACCTCAAGATATGGCCTTGGTACACACATTTGTCTTCCAGCTGTTTCAATACTCTGAATACCTGCAGATAAAGTATAAAAAAGAGAAAAGATAATGTAATGAATGAACAGCTTCAACTAAATCATAGAATGTGACTTTGTAACCGAATATAATAAAGCTTTACCTACTATAATGTACATGAACCGGAAGATGCAGCGTAGGCCGGCGCCCCGAGTGGGGACTCGGTGAACCAACGATCTGGTGAAAACCGCGGGGATCCGATGGATGCAGCCGCTCAAGGTGGCGCACTCTGGGGGAGGCCTATGTTCAGCAGTGGACGCCTTCAGGCTGTTGATGATGATGATACTATAATGTAATGGAGCCAACCCTGTTCTACGTTAATGACATTTTTGAAAAACTCGCTGCGATAACTTACTCCTGGTTTCTCGTACGTTTATCAAACTCATATTATCTTAACATACTAAATACTCTCATTGGTTGAAGACAGCCGATGATCAACAGGCAACCAATGAGCATTCAGTATTTCTAAGTTGACATGCGTTTAACTTTAACAAACGTACGAGAAACCCGGGGTAAGTACGTATAGGGAACACCCAATTGTTTTAATAATTGTTGTCTGTTAAGTTTATACCTATAATAGGCTTGGGAATGACTGCATGAATTTAAATGCGGTATTCATTTATTCAGTGTTCGCATATAAAAAGTGCAAAGGACATGCTAAAAATGCTACTGTAAAGGTCATCATCATCATCTACAGCCTTCAACCTTTAACCGTCCCTTTTACTATGCCATCCGTCATTAACTTTTAGGTACCTGCACTATACCAATATATTACTATAGAAATGTATGAGTACAACTACAAACGCAAGAGTCGTATCGCTTGGTACTTATAATAATTTTGATTCTGCTTGTACCTTTGGCATTCTTAGTATTTTGTTTATGCCAGCAAAATGTCCTTCCGAAATAAACTCGAAGATGGGCAATGTTCCCAACACATCTAGCACAAACCAATAGCTTCTCATCTGCTGCGAGGAGGTCTGCGTAAACGTTATCGGGACTCCTGGTGATAGAGAATGGAAGAAAGAAAGAAAATAGATTCATTTAGGACATTACACAACATGAATGAAACGATATACGTACTCAGACTAGGAAGAATAGGTGCGTGTTTAAAAAGTTATACATACAGGTTTCTTTTTATCAACGATAGGCTAATATTTGACCACGGTCTCACCTGGTGGTAAGTGATGACGCGGTCGACGATAGAGCATACTTGCCTAGAAGACATCGGTTCACTCTTATATCTGTCAGGAAGGAAACAATGACGCTGGTAAGGTGTTCCATTCCTTTGCTGTCCGAATTATAAACGAGGAATCAAAACATATTGTACTACCTAGGTATTTACCTAGTATAACTACTTATTTAAACTTTATTGTACATACACACCAAATAAAAAATGTTTATATCGATAATTATATTGTTTAAGAAACAAGACATTTATAAAATTACCTTCTTCTACATTGGCACCAGTAGAAAGATGAACAATCAAGTCCAAAATATAAATTCCAGAAACGAAATGATCAAAGAAACGAAATTCTAAAGGCACCACCTTTTTGAACACCAGGTAGTAAGGATGGATCTGAAAAAACAAATATTGGAAATTATAAACACTGTATTGGCGTGGCAGAAGAACCATTTTTCCAGCTAAGGCCCAGTTAACTCAATAAGCTGATAATTAAATGTGAGAAATTAAACAGTGCTAGAAAAAATAAGAAATCAGTAGAAACAAAATAAAATGAAAAGCAAACTAAGTCGATTAGTTGCGTTCCCAGATTGTATAATTATGACAACGACAAAAAGATTAGCTACATTATTCGAATTAAACTTACAAAACACACAGAACCAACGAGACAAGCCACAAACAAATTCCATGCCATTTGCAATGAGGAGTTTGGCTGCAATATGCAGGGAAACGTTGGCCGAAGGCAGATCGCGTCCGATTCATCCGTCAGTGTTGCATCTGACCGCTAATCATGGAAATTACGAAACTTTGATTACATACTAGTATATATTTTATGCATTTACAAAATACACAACCAAATAACTTGTATGCTGGTCCACCTATTGGATTAGGCGGCCTACGCAACCTATATTTTACAATATCGGTGACTAGTTCGCCTGCGGATCTCCTCATTTCGGGTCTGGTTTCGGTTTTATTATGTCTCGTATTGAGGCAGGAGGTCTGTGTTCAGCCCAAATGGCAGATGATGATGATGATGATGATGATTATGATGCAAAGATTACTAACATTCCTCATCACGTAATTTCCAGCGATCTCCAAGAATATATCAGTGCGGGCAAGCAGAAACGTCCCTTGGGCATCTTTAGCCTCTTTGAGAGCCATCAAGCAGCGCTTGAAATGTAAGATGCTGCTCTTGTGCCTGTGGAAACATGTTATTTTGACTTGGATCAGTGGAACACTCATTAATTTGCCATCGTAATACCTAAACAGGGATGAAAATCAGTACATAACAAGAGGCTGTACAATTTATCCATTAGAAAGTAATACTGCCTTACTTGACTTCTTCGACTCCTTTTGCTTTAAAGTGCGCCTTGACTCTTTCTAAGTGATCCTGAAATACAAACAGGTTTTATTTAAGTAATTGTGTCTACATTTATTCAAGTTTGATAAAATGCTTGACCTTGCACCAATGACCAAATTATTGCGGAATTCACGCTTCTTCCCAAATGGTAAATGCACAACTCGAAGAAACCAGCAGCAACAATTATATTTAAGAATCACAGCCTTTTGAGGCCTATATCATTCACCAGCACCACACTTGGTCAGCTAGGTGGAGTATTATGGTCTATGTATACTTACTTACCCAATGAGAAACGACCCACGTGTGAACAGTAAGAACGTAATGAGCTGGTGGTGACGATGACCCTTACATTATATGCACCCAGCATTAATTCACTCTCTTCATCGGTCGCGCCATGTCTAATAACCACTTTCCACAGCTCCTTTGCACTGAGAACGTGTGCTGTGCAGAAAGACGCAGCTCTGACTTCCAAGTGAGCGCGGCCGAAGCCTGCAGGCGCGCAGACTGCGCATGAAGATAGGGCTGTACCACGTGTCATGCGCAGAATTGCTGTGCTGTCGTCTTCAGCTGTCACCATCTACAATAGTTATTTATGATATTAGGGCGGTAAGTTAGTTTTTACAAACGAGTAGACAAATGTAAGCCCGAGACGAAGTCGAGGGCTTACCATAGTCACGAGTTTGTAGAAACCAATTGCCGCACGTGTATCATACAACGTTTTTCAACACATTCGCGAAAAAACAGTACAATAGGTAATGAAACAAACTTTTGATTATTAGTGGGAAAATCGCAACAAACAATCTTTGATGTTTCTAATCTAATATGAAACCATTTTCATTCTAAAATGGCGCGCATTTACAATGTAAATGGCGCCACGTGCGTGTGGTGAAAATTAGAACTACATCTTTAGTTTCGTTTTCTCTTTAGTATTAAAGTGAGACAAACATATTGAGTAAAAACGCTTCCAAGGAGTTTCGATCATTCAGCTTATAAATTCTCGTTATGTGAAACTCTTTGGTGGAATTCTTATATATTTTTTATGGAAATTAAAAAATAACCGTAAAGGTTACGCACGGCGCTATACAAGGAACGATGCGGTAAAATAGGTACTTAGGTGAGAGTACCTATTTTACCGCACGCTCCGTTGTATGATGAGTAATGTTTAACTTTCGAACAATGTATACAGGCTTTGTAAATGCATTTTTTGAGCAAATGTGTTGAAAAGGAATTTGGTATCTATGTAGTTTTAATTTTCGGTAATAAATAAGATCAGACTACATCTACACTATCATAAACATTTGTCTATCACATCCATCTATATCATATCCATATTAATATTAGGTGAAAATTCGAAAGCCGCTCTGCCTGTCTCTGTGTCTGGTTGTAAAAATATTATAATCAAATAACAAATAATAGTACCTACTCTCGTTCCATCAATTTTAATACTGTTTAAGAAACATAACAGCATATCCATACCTCGATGTCACCATAAGTAATGTAAATATACGAAGACTTCGTTGACAATCGCCTCATAATTGCATCTCCTGGGATGTAGTGAATGGTTTCCATTTTCTTTGATAGCTCCGACAGAAACTGGTATGATAAGTCACAAAGTACGCGAGACTGTAATATTAAGAGTTTAACATGCGCCAATGACCTTGAGCGTTGGACACAAAGTTATTAATAAGAGCCACCTGGGGCGCCACACTCGTAGGTTTGACAATGAGCTAGAGTTTGTCAAAGATAAACAACTCCAGATGAAACTCCGTGAAAAATATATCTACCTATTATAATAATATTATGGTGCCCGGTTTATTACTTATATAATATATCTATCTATATTACTTATAATAAAACTGTAACAGGTCCAAATCTGTACATTGAAGATAATATATAGAATTTTTTTTTGAGGGCTCCATTTTGATGGCCTTGATAGCTCATTTGGTAATGGCTCTGCCTTCTGAACTATAGGTTGTGGGTTCAATTCCCACCTGGGACAAACATTTGTGTGATGAACATCGATGTTTGTTCTGGTGCTGGGTGTTGTATTGTATTCTGCGTATGTATTTACAATCAAAAAAAGTGTCTAAGTATACATTTTTTAATTTTTGTCAGTCTGTCTGTCCGTCTGTCTGTCTGTATCTACTATTTGTATCTGGCTGGTTTTATCATTAAAAGTTTAAATTTTAAAGAAGATAATTCCATATTCAAATTAGGAAAATGTGTGATTTTTATTTGTTTTTCGTACTGTGAAGATGAGTGAATCTAATGAAGAAACTCGATACATTTTAAAATTTTACTACAAAAAACATGGACCTAATAAAAAAAGAAGGACGGAGTCCCAATTGATCCCGAACCGAGGTACCCTTAAGAAGTTGAAACGCTAATAAGTACAAGCGGACACGCACACACTCACATCATAGGAAGTCTATCGCCTGCCATTACTGCTCCGGACGTCGCCCAAGACGCTTAGAAAAAAAAAATGCCGTCTTGCGTTGTGAAAAGTTGTCGGAATCATAGCAGTATGATAAAAAAAACTCAGGGGATCACTTTTCACAAGTAAGCTTGTTATTATTCCACTAATTTTTTGCTTTTTCGATAAAATTATTGAGATGCAATCAATGCACAAAACCAGCTTAGTGTTGCCAACAATCAAACTTGCAAATTACCCGGAAGTGTGGGAGAATGACGAAATTGTGTTCGAATACAAGTTATTCACATATATTGATCATAATTAGAGAACTGACTATATGCAAATGCATATTTCCATTATGCATATTATGCATGTGTTGGCCTTTTTCAGGTTAATAAATATTTTACCTGTAATGGACCTACTAATCGTGCATATTTGGGCAGGTTTTCTTTAACGTAAAAAAAGTAAAGTGTCGTGAAATTTATTAATAGATACTTACTTTTAAAAATTAAGACGTGTTTTTGACTTTTTTGGTTGGCAAACTGTCAGAAGAGCCATGATTGGTTGATACTTGATAGGTTGGTAGTGTTGGTACCATCAGCCAATCATGGATTGTCCCGCTCAAAAAAAATTGAGTTTGCTGGGGAGTCCAACCATTACGAAAATGTCGAAAAAGCAGTTAATTCCCGTTGAGCAGCAGTGGCGTCAAGACATATGACACTTACTAGTATTGGAAGTTTGTATAAGAAATAACAAATATACATAATGGAAGATGCAAGTTTCATTTCAAAAGTAAAGTAGAAAAATACGATAGTGATGTGTTCATAAAACATTTTCAGCAAAAGCCTGGCTATAATTCTTTGTACGAAATAAACAGTTTTATTGACTGACTAGCAGACCCGACCCGGTTAGTTAGTTTTACGCCCTAGCCCTGTCCAAAGGAAGAAAGAAATGGGAGAGGAAAAGCCTGAATGGAGGCAGGTGCGCCTCTGTTTACCATCATACATTCATCCTTTTCCCCTATCTTTTTCGCTCTCCCTTCCTCTTCCCTATAGCATAAAGGATAATATGGAGTGGCGTCAACTTCGTTGCTGACGATGTTTTATCGTAGTGTATGGTTTACATCGCGCAGGTATAACTGTAACTACAAGGGCTGCACTGCCGAAGCTCACCGACCTATCGTACACCATGAAATTACCGCTAGGATTAAAAATTTAGTAATCTTTTGGCAACATCTGACTCTAAGCCTATACGATAAATAATGCACACCAGCTTTAGGTCATCGTAAAGTAGGTAGGTACCCTATAAGTTGCATCTAATATGGACAGACAGATACACAACAAACTAATCCTATATGGGTTCCATTTTCATACTGAAACGGAGCAAATATAGCATTAATAGCGTATAAAAGGATATATATATTTATGTCGTATTAGTTTTTTACAAATTCAGATAGGACTAACCCTGAGGGATGAAAAATAAAATGACATAAGTTATTAAATTTTGACTACCCTGTTACAAGATCGCGTAGCTTTTTGGTCATACAAAAAGTCACACCAACGTGAGATCTTTTTTTTGTCGGTTTCGGGTAATTTTCTTACATGGCAATTCTTTAATCCGTCACACATGTTTAGGTGTCCGCCATTGCTGTACGTCAGTTCGATGTCAATCAAAACTCATTCCTGTTTTTTTTAATTCTATGACAAAAACGGAAAAAATGCAAAGCAAGCCGCGAAAAAAAATTGCGATGTTTATGGACCTAGTGCAGTGTCTGTGAGAGTAGCACAAATTTGGTTTAAGCGTTTTCAATCCGGAAATTTTGATGTCAAAGATGCACCTCGCTCTGGTCGCCCTATTACGGATAAAATGGATGCAATTTTTTAAAAAAGTGGAGCAAGATCGGCATATCAGTAGTTACGACGTAGCTGAAGAACTGGGAATTGACCACAAAACAGTTTTACGCATTTGAAAAAAAATGGGTAGGTACACAAAAAAGCTCGATATTTGGGTCCCTCACGAGCTCACTGAAGGAAACCTAATGAACCGTGTACTCATCTGTGATTATTTATTACGACGTAATGAAACCGAACCATTTTTGAAGAAGCTGATAACTGGTGATGGTAACACGTTCAATTTTATAGATCAATAAAATTGACGAGACCACTTAAGTCAATGTTTTCTCCATACTGTAAACCGAAGAACATTGACCAATACTAACCCTAAACGATCAATAAAATTGATCAATCACAAAGATTGATCAATAAAATGTAACTTCCCCATACACGTTACCCGTACCCGTTACACGGTACCCCTAACGCTAATTTAGTTCGACTGGAACCCTACCCTGCAAAGAGTTTAAAATACCTATACTGACCTTCTGTGCTAACGATCTATTATTGTTCCAAATACTTTTACTGACATTAAAGTCACTAAGAACTAATCAAATGGCTCTAAAACCGACTTTTTCGTATAGTCAATACCTATTTATTGGCTGTTTAATTGATAATTTTCATACAAATAAGAAAAACATGTAAAATATTTTATAAAAAACAGCAGCGCGTCCACCCGTTGGCACATGCCGGGGCAGACTAATTCACGCCCCGCCAAGGGCCTCGCCCTTGGCTCGCCGCAAAATAACGCAAAATATTACTAAACAGACTTAATTTTGGCTCTAAAAATAAAATGATCAATTGAGCTTGTATATTTTTAAATTTCCTATCCGAGGGTGTAAAAATATTTAATGACGCAATCTTCCTTTACGCGGCATTGTACACTGTGTGACTGGAAAGGCGTTCTAAAAGTATTTTTTTTATTCATAATGTACTTAGTAATCGAATATTTTGTTCAATTGATAAGTACAGGTGCAGAATGATCTTATTGGTGATATTTTTTTCATGTCTGTAGAATTCATAGGTTCTTCAGTATGATTAGTTAAAAAGACGCGTTTGGCCTATGTTAAAGGCTTAATATATAAGTACGCGTTAGTCTATTATGCTCAGTACAATCATTATGAAGATCTAAAATATTTTCACTTTTATATTTTTAAAGATATTTTGTGAGTTAGGTAAATACTAAGGTGGCGAGTTCGTCTAACCAGACTTGGTTTATGATTAACTTGAAAACAGTTTTCAATGATATATACCATAACACACATAGTTATTTAGCTGTAATCTGCAATGGAAAGGTTCTTTAAGGAATCTTCAAGAGTAACGATAATGAGTACAAAACCCCCTGTTGCTAACCTTTTGTGTGGCTTCGAAGTAGATTTCAGTATAGATGGTAGCGGGCAACGTCGGCGGAAACGTTGGCATAAGCTGCGTGGCAGACACAGCTCGCTGCTTGTGCCAGTACATCTTATAGAACGTCTCTACTTTGTCACACTGACTGGGCGGAATGTGAGAATCTTTCTGAAGAGTTTATGCAAAGTTGGCAATGTTTATGGAGAATCCATTGGATTTCTTTTTTACTTTCTCAAAATACTCTTACCATCTCCTTTATAATAAGACGGTATCTAGCTCGGAAAGTCTCCTCAGGGCGCATGTACAGGCTAATAACCAGCGACAAACTAGCTACGGCAAACGCCGTGACAATAAGACATCCGGACAACATGATGCACATACAAGTAATGCGTTCGACGTCATTTGCTGGAGGAACGGATGGCCTGAAAGTGACAACAAATGTGATGATAGAAAATATCGATATGACTTTACTATTTGGCCATTGCCCCTCCCTATACTGCCCTTACTAAACTACCTCTTGATCAGTCTTACACAGAGAGGAGCATCTGCTAGAGTAAAAAAATACAAAAAAACTATCTCCTTGTCTCTGAATAATCTCTCTATTGATTCATTCTTCATGACATTACACCTGGCAGACCATTGACCCTAACATTCCGTAGTCGCACTGCATATTTGCAAGCTGGTATTAGTTGGCAGTATTGGCACAGCCAGACTGCAAAATCGAAAACCTATTATGTATATGTAAGTTTGGAATAAAAGCGATAGAAAGAGAGGCATCAATTTAGGGTAGGCTGTGTGAGCTAAACTGCACCTTGCATTGTAGCAAGAGTCGCTGTTTATTTAAGTGACTTTGCAGAATGAAGCTCCTTGTAATGAAGTCCTCGGTACCACAGATACTAATAATACTATACTAGTATCGGTACTTAGGCTTTATTTTAATGAACTGTTTTCTAATATGTAACAGAAATCATATTTCAGTAAAGTCCTAAAGTTTACTGAATTACCTATTTCGTGTATTCAGTATTATATGTACTACAGTATTTCATCATGATGATGATGATGATGACGGAAGTATTTAGTACAGTATTACCCAATAGGTATAAACATCTTGTTGACCAGGTAAAAGGCGTTTAGAAACTGTACAGCCGTATTGTCATCTAGAGCCTGATCCTCCTGTAATTGCTGGGCATGATGTGTTAATGTTTCCAGCGCACGATGCGTAATTGTTGTGTTCTGGAGCGTCCGTTCAATCTAGTTCCAGAAGAGAAAACCCTGTATTATTTATCCAATTTATAAATTTACCCTACATATTAGCAGGTTCATCATTATCATCATCAACAGTCTGAAGACATCCACTGCTGAACATAGGCCTCCCACAGAGCACGACTTTGAGTGGCTGCTCGCCTCCTGCATCCGTTAGCTCCCCGTAGCTTTTACCAAATCGTCGGTCCACCTAGTGGGGGCCCGCAAACACTGTGACTTCCAGTTCGTGGTATGCCACTCGAGAACCTCTCTTCCCCATCATTGGCAGGCTGAATATAAAACAATATAGGAATATCTAGTGTAACTCTACTAAAACGAATAAACAACACAGATCCACACAGAATTATACCAAAAAACAGAATTGAAAAGATATTTTCATAATAACACTTGAGTCAGTTTATTCGGCCGGTTAGCTTTTTCTTTATTTGCATTCAATTGTAGGGCAAGGGCAAGCTCTGAGCTGCTTACGTTGCTTAGGGCAAGCTAGCTTGAGCGGATTAAATTGAAGAACTTAATTTTTGTACTGCATTTTATGAGTATAGTAAAGTTTTCATTTATGGTTTCAATTCTATTTCCTATGGGTAATATGTAGGTATGTAAGTTAAGTTCTTATAAAATACGAAGTAAGTAAACAAACCACATCAATATTAAGCCAGATTAGAGCCCAAGAGACCCGCATCACAAGAAAAACGTAGCAAAACTTCAGGGTAGTGCCCAGCACGCTGCCTCGTAGATTTTTGTCGTTCATCGCCCCTAAAAGTTTTGAAAAAAGATTATGCATGTGAAATATATGTCGCAGGATGATTTGGTAAATTCAATTTTCGTGAAATCCATAGGGATTTTGCGTTAACATGGATAATTAGACTATGGTGAAAATATATCTCAATCTTACTGGGTAAAGATAAACATCTGCTCACTCAAAGTTTTGTACTTTATACACCGTGACAAGTTTCCAAAATGTTTATTTTTTTAATTTCTTACATCCACGGATACCGGAATCAGCGGATAAAATATAAGTTTGGTTTTTTGTCGGAAACGGAAACGGATCCGTGGATACAAACCATTTTTTTTGGTTTCTTTCATGTCAACCTAAACGAACCTAATTAACCTACCTTACCTTACCTTTATTATTACATACTGGTGTGGTGAGTCAATACATTTTCTGTCCTTGAATATTTCTTCTGTAGGTATTATTCCAGTAAGATTCAGAAATATTTTGTTTGTGTTTGTAATCCCTAGGGTTTAGCGATACTTCGAGATATCAAATCACCCTGCGACATCAACAAATTGTAGCCACTGATTTATTCTGATCAGGTTGATTTTTCACCATCTCTTTTCAATGGTGACGGTGATGGCCTCACTAATAATATCAATTTTAAAACGGTTTTTAATGTAAGAATAGACAAACGTTTGACTGCACCCTGATGTTAAGCGACGTTGCAGTCGAAGGTGTACGATGACCTATGAGGGACCTATTCACTCTAAAGAGACCCAAATTATAATTGTTGGGAAAAGCCGGAAGAGAGTTCTTTTAAAGGATTATATTAAACTGACTTAAATCGCCTTTAATTTATACTGAGGCCGGTGTGTGTGATACTATACTACTTATACTCACTGAGTTTCACAGTAGGTGGGCAAAAATAGTTATTTGTTATACAAGGCTGCAAAGTTGGTTTTTGGCGCGAGTACTTGAATTGAAACCTGAGCAAGCGAAGGGTGCTAGGATTGAACCACGAGCGTAGCGAGTGGTTCAAATGAAGAATCCTGAGCGTAGCGAAGGTTTCAAAGGTACGAGACGCAGAAAAACTTTGCTGCCGAGTGCAACACACAACTTTTCACCTCACTACAGCGAGGAAAATGTAAGAAAAACAGCTAAAAGGCTAAGAAAAGATAAGTTTTTAGCTTGTTGATATAGTTATGGGTGGCGGTAACGCTTGACATCAGGTAAATCACTAGCTCGTCACGCGATTCACGGATAATTAAAGAAAAAGTGTTTTTCATCCATTTTCCATGCAGTCGCCGTGCTGGATAGCGTATTGGTTTCATACTCTTTGGTGCTGGACAGTGCGATTATTCTAAAAATGAGGCTGGTGAACGAGAAAAAGATGGTATATTTTAGGAGGTAGTCTGTGGTACTAATGAGTTTTCAGTGGACTGGCGATATCAAGAAGGTTTAATTCGGGCAGATCTGTGATTAAATCCTCAATTCTTGACGAGAAAATTATTGAATTTTAAAAATACGTTCGAATTTTAAAAACACTTTCCACGCTAGCGAGCAAACTGCGTTTTTGCGCTCAGATTTTGAATGATAAAAAGAACCTTTCCGAGCTAGTGAGGTGAAAAAGTATTTTGAGTTACTCACAAAGATAGCTAATCGGTCTGTGCAAGCGCAGGTAATAGCAACAGAACTTGAACTCATCGTTGTTGCTAGCGTAGTGCGAGAACGTAGCCATGTCCACGAGGAATGCCACTGAAATCAAAGCCTATGAATTAGGTAGGTACACCTACTATCCAGCACTATTTAAGTTTCCATTGAAACCACCAAAGATTATCACCAGGTACACGATGTGGTCGTGCTTGCTGTTCCAAATTAGCATAAAATCAAACAAGTCAGTCACCATGTTTGTGTGAACGGCTCAGAATTTAGCCATTGTCTTTAAAATTATTGGTTCAGTCTTGTGTGGATTCGCACTTGGATTGGTATCTAACCAATATCATTCAAAAAATCCTGTGCATTGCAGTAACGTGGTGCATTGGCGGGTTTTTTGGCAACCAACATACGTACATCCAGTCTAGACAGATGAAAGCTTTGCCAGTTGTTGCTAAGACTTAATTAGCTTTGCTCGCTCGGTGAATAAACATGACAAGAAGCCTGTTTCTTTATACTTACCTACACATTCAGTCGGGAGACGTCCACTGCTGGACATAGGCCTCCGCCATAAAACGCCTCTTTGAACTCTTATCATAGGGGAGGTTGCCATAATCACTACGCTTGGCAGTCTTCTTTATAATATGTTTGTTAATTATGATCAACTCTCAGTTGCAAGAATTTAAGAGATACTATCACTTACGAGCCGTACAGAACGTGAGCGCGTTCGTGTCCAAATGAGTGATGATATTGTAAGTGATGCTGAAGATGTGCACCGCGTAGCTGGCGTTGTAAACAACGTCCAGCACTTTGAACACGAGCTGCTGGAGCCCCAAGGCGACCCACATCACGCCCAGCAGCACCATCAGGCAGATGAACGAGTTCCAATATGAGTCTTCGGAGAGCGTGTAGAACTCCTGCAGCAGGCGCTTGCGGGTCCACCATGGTGGGTATTCTTGCTGCATTAGGTTACTGATTACTATTACTTCATATTGTTGGACATGTTTGGTTTCACACGCGTGGACTACGGTTTATTGCAATAAAAACATAATAAAAGGTATATCCGCAGGAGAGCTATACGTGACCGATATAGCTCGTAGAATTAGCAAGTTGAAAAGGCAATGGGCACACCACATCGCTAGAACTGACAACCCATGGGAAAGAAGGGTCTCGTAGTGGCGACTACGAACTGGAAGACGTAGCGTAGGCCGGCCTCCCACTAGGTGGACCAACGATCTGGGTAAAACCGCGGGGAGCTGATGAATGCAGGAGGCAAGCAGCTCAAAGCGGTGCTATGTGGGGGAGGCCTATGTTCAGCAGTGGAAGTCTTCATGTTGATGATGATGATGATGATGTTGAAAAAGTATATCCCATGTCATTCCCCAGGGCTTAAACAATATCCATCAAAATCGGTTCAGCCATTTAGTCATTAAAAATAACATACATAGAGACAGACAGATTAATGATGATTGACATAGAAATATATATAGTGGTGATTGATATGATAACTTTACCTACTTATTTATGAGACAAATAAGCAGCTTATTTTATCAAATAACGCGTTTAGTTGGCCTTTGGTGGGTAAAAATTAAATCACTAAGAATATTTGAAAATTTTCTGATTCCCAGGAATTTATGGGAAGCCAAAAATTTCATTCCTGTTTCCCGGGAATCAAAAATGTCGGGAAAACCGAAACCCTGTAGGACTAGATGGCGTTGCGTGAAATGTTCTGTTTATACTTATTTAGGTAGGTAGGCACTAAGGGTGGGTTTTTTCACCAATAGTTAAGGTAACCAATGGTAATGGTTAACCATTGGTTACCTTAACTATCGGTGAAAAAACCCACCCTAATTAAATTAGAAAGTAACTTTACTGTCTCTCTCTCTCTCTCTCTCTCTCTCTCTCTCTCTGTCTCTCTTAAAGTAACCAATGATTAAAAACTTTCACATTGAAAAACAAATGACCATTGGTTAGAATTTGTTACAATTTTTGACCATTGGTTACCTTAACTATGGATCAAAAAAACCCACCCTAAGCCGCTAATGCAATCACGTTATATATTGACATAAGTACAGACAGTTGAACCCTGGAAACACACTAGACTAGAGAGACACAATAGATACTAATTTATACCTATTGCGGTATATTATGTAGGTAGGTAGTACACGAGCAGCTGTTAATTGAATAAAGGTGCTCGTTTGAGCTGGTGTTGCATCATCCTAACTGCAAATATAGCCTCATGCCATCGTATCGCGTTATGATGCGCCACACCACAGTGAGATGTGCCGCGCTCGCGCTGTTTCTCGGGCAGTTCGCGCTCGCATTCGGTATACAGTTGTCGAACGACATGTTTTTCACGCAACAACTCATCATGATTGCGGCCAACTACGTACAAATGCCTTCCGAGACGCTCTCTAGTCGCGAGGAATATGAATACTACGTGTAGTGTTACTTCGAAAAAACGGGATCTATCACTGGTTTATGCCGAAGAGTGACGGCCAAGCTGGTCTCAATGCGTTGAAACGCAATGGGGTGAGTGTAACTCTTCCTCTCCCACCATGACTTTTGGCCTAGACAAGTGATAAATGGTTCCTGTTTTCTCGAAGTAACTCCACAAGCAGTATTCATATTGCTCGCGACTGGACAGCGGCTCGGCCGGAATTTGCACGTAGTCGGCCGCAACTATGACAAGCTGTCGTGTGAACAGCATGTCGTTTGACAACTGTATAACGAACGCGAGCGCATACTGCCCGAACAACAGGGCGAGCGCGATACATCTCACTGTGGTGTGGCGTATCACAATGCGATACGACGGCATGAGGCTACGTTCGCGGTTGGAATAATGCAATACCGGCTCAAACGAGCGCTTTTATACTCAACTAGCTTTTGCCCGCGGCTTCGCACGCTTGTATTGTGTTATTTCTACGTTTAGGTAGTCTAATAATAGCTTAGTTCATGCATTTCCTATATACCAAACAACAAAATCCACTAAATCTTTTCGGAGCTCAGCACGTATTAGCAGATTAGGTAGCACACGTGTAAAAATGTAGTTTAGGTAGTAGGTAGGTATGGCTCTTCACGTGTCATCAGATCACCTACACATTGATAAAATAGTGGGTTAGAAACTGCAAATCATAGGTACAATATTTAATTAAATATGTACCTACTTAGACCTAACATAGACTTAGACGTTAGTTTTTTTAAATATACGGTAGGTCTATGCATCTAACTAACAAAAGTTATATATGGTATACCCACATACCAGTGATACGGGCGATCTTTTCCTTGTCATTTTCACTTCAATCAAGTCTTTATAAGAGGTTCCAGTAAATTTTGTCTAGGTAGTATAGATATTCAAAGGTAGTAGGTATACCTACCGATGATGCTGTTTTGGTCAGTTTTTCATATCCACGCGCTTTTCGTTCGCAAAGAGTATCTTTGTTGCATTCAACAAATAATTTGCATGCCATTTCGGTAGAATGTGGAGAGCTTAATTATTGTTATTTATCATCTTTGTATGTACCCATGTTCAGGCAAATAAATTGAATTGAATTGAATTGAATTGAATTGAATTTTTTTTACCTTAAGTTTGGCTCCATACAAATTGAGTATTTAGCCAGTGTCAATAATAAGTTTATAAAATACACACTTTACAGCTGGAGTATCGCAACTACCTATACGATGCGTACATAATTAATTTTGTTAATAATAATTAGAAATGACAAGTACTTACGTACGCCAGTGTAAAAAGAGTTGACATTTATATTATGTCTGCTATTTTCCACGTTGTCTCATTCCCACTGCACTTTCAACATAGTGGTGGGAGTGAGAAAATAACATCAAGTACAAAGCTCTAATCAGATTCGCTTTTGCAAAGAATGATTCATTTTTAGGGTTCCGTAACAGTTTTGAAATAAAAAAATCTTACCGTTAGTAGCCAAAAAAAGCATCATTCGGCCATGTTGTTTAAAACTCCGATTCGTTATTGAAATCTTAATAATTGTCATCAATTTGTTTAACGATATTTCAATTTAAATATATCCTATTTTAAGCGCCGATTATTTCTTAGCACATTAGTGAAAACCGCATGAAAATCCATTCAGTATTTTAGGAGTTCAGTCATAACAAAAACAAACAAGCAAACAAACAGACAAAGTGTATAAAAAGTGGCTTAACGTGATCAGCGGCTAATTTTAAGCCAACCTGTGTGATTATTTTTTTGATATCTTGCAATTACAGACTTTCTTATCTCTACAGTTTTATTATATGTATAGATATGCCGGAATCTTGATTTCATGCATGAAAACCGGCGGAAATTATAAACCACAAAACTTTCTTCATTTTTATTTGATGGCATAATAACGTTAGCCTGTAATATGTAAGTATGTATATAAATAATTGTTTAATTTTAGATAAGGAATCGAATTGGTGATAGGTAGATTAGATAAAAAAAGAATACATGATTAATTTTCAATCAAATAATATCAAATACCTAATGTTTATTGCTACGTGAACGACACAAATACCAACTATACAATGCACAATAATACATATACTAAAGCTTTGACGGCCTCTGTGGTGTGATGGTTGAGCAAGTCGGGACATGACCTGTTCCTGTCAAGACACAGTCGGAAATGTTTTTACGACGATATCGTGTCCTGTCGCCATTTTTGTCGCCATTGTCACTACATGCTTTAATTTTCTACTAAAAAGTATAATTTTGGATATAGAACATCGATTCTAAAAAAACCCTCCCCCCCCCTGCCTCACAAGCTACTAATATTAGGCGACTTGTTATACGATGTTAACCTTGGAGGATTTAATAACGGGACTTTAAAATAAGCTTGGTCTCTCCTTACTTACATCGTGCTATTGAATGCGAAGTCCTGTAACTTATAAGTCGATAAATCAAGGATAGCTCAACAGTCACTGACCTCATTCCGGTGTATAAAGAAGTCGAACTCCACATCCCTGGTTCCCGGGCCACCTAGGCCTGCGCCACTGGACCTACTGCCTCTAGCACTACCTGTACCACCAAGAGAGGAGGCCCTACTGTGACCAAACGATGCCCGGAAATCCCTAGCACTGGCCATTATTCCGTACTAGGGAGCAGTAGACTTTACAAAGGTAGTTTTAATCTTTCTAGCATGATGAAAATATGATAATATTTTAGAACTTTTAGTGACAGAATCTGATGACGATCTGACAGACCAATGACCACAGAATTCCCACTAGTAGAAATCTATTTCGCGTGGCCGCCTAGTTGTTTCTTGCTCCCACACGAGGTGCTGCCTGAATAAGAACGACTCCCAAAATTTTGGGTAAATAATGGGCGATTTCGTTAGCTCTATCTATAGAGTAATTTACCTTGATACCTAGAATTTATGTGTTACCAGTGTTCACTGCTTCTTTATTGTAAAAAATAAAATGTAAGGTCAGGTGGGGTAAGTGAAACGAAGGAGTACCTAAGTGAAACCCTATCGTAATCAATAAATCACGCAGTTTAGCTCTATGCTATGTGGCGAAATGGTTTCAATGCTCTAGCACACGCGTCACACAATCTTTCTGCTAGGTCATAAAATAAAAAGAAATCAGCTATCTTTAAGTTTACAAAACACAAGTCGGCTGATGCCATGAAGCAATGTAATAGTGTTTACGTACATTTTTACACGAAAATAATGCATGAAACGGCGCGTAATGTGGGGTTAGTATTTGCAGTCATAGACGACACAGGTAATAAAATCAATCAAATACCTACTACATTACAAATGTCATGGTAAATGTCCCATGGGCGAAAATCACGTATTTCACATCAACAGCTGGAAAAAGTCTAGTGCTGAACACAAGCATGCCCATAAAACGCCATTTTAGACGCTGATTATAGGGAGGTTTGCCATAATCACCTCGTTTAGCAAGTAGCTTGTCATCGCAGAAGATTATAATGTACCAAGGAGAATGCTACTGCCCATTCTCTGGATAGTCCCTTAGTCTGCTCTTATACGGCACCCAAAGAAAGAGATGGAGATTCTGCGCTAATAAACTGATACCTGGCAGCTATTTGTATATAAGTAGGTACCTAATATAATGACTGCGGGTAACAGATAATAAAAACAAAACTGTCAATATAGTCAACTGCAAAATAGTCAAACGCCAATGTCAACCTACCGTCAGAATATTGAATCGGAACGTTTCTGTCAAAACCGTGAACCATTTTTGAAGTGATGTTTCGTTCACGCAAATTGAATTTTCAAAAATATTTTCTTGAAAAGTATTTATTGCCGTCATTTGCCATTTCAGATTTAGGCTTTCTATGTGTAAAAGAAATTAGCGTCCTAGCAGAATTCACAAAGTGGATAGATGTGCAAGTATGTTTCACTTACCCCACCTGACCTTAAATATAAAATGATATATTTTACTAAGTTAAATCAAGCAAATAATTAGCTAATATACCTACAAAAGAATTTTTAACGACTTATAAACATTTGCAAATCAACATGGTACCTAGCTGGTTTTATGGGAAATTAAAAATCATAAACTAGCAGCACCTTGACAATGAAATTTTTTGGTCAGGTATGGTTATTTTATCCATGAATTAATCATTTAGCTATTTTTCTGTTTAACTGAGGACTTGTTATTACATGAAATGTAACGCTGTATATTATATATTTTTCACAATAAACACTTCTAAAAAGGGAAAATAGACAAAACAATGGCTACTTACTTGTGAAATGTTATTCCTTCATATTTACGCCTCAGTGCGACTTCTGTTGCTTAAAATGCTGCAACCACCCACTGCACACACATTATTTCTCAAATATTTATTGCCTAGATCACCATCTAAATAGCATTATTTCACGAAAAACAACAATTTCAAAAAATTGTTAACCTGTTTGGCTTAGATCAAACGAAGCCAAATAAAAAAACCCGGTAACGGTGACAAGGACCAAAGATATTACGTTCGTCTTTTTTTTGCTTAGTACCGAATGTATAGCGCTCTCCTTGTTGTCCATGAATGACGTCATATACTACGGTTCTACTCGTACATATTCAAAGCCAATGACAGAATAGGACCATCTGACAATTCTGACATGGACTTAACGCTAAAAGGCAGTTTTAAGAAAAGGTTATATTATATACCTACTTACCTATATTATACTCAAACATCAAGATAATATAGGCTATATTTCCCACCATTATGCTTGATGCAAAGACATTCAATTATCAATAACCTTATCAAAACACCACAATGGGGATTGAGGGTTAAAAGAAGCCTGAGAGACCTCATGAGACTTCCACAGTGCTATAGTAATATAGAGAGACATCTATAGCACTAGACGTGCCACTGGTGCGCTGTTTACCCTGGGCCGAAACTGCGTTACGCGGGCGCCCGGGGGCGGTCCCGTACAAAACTGCAATGCGCACGCGCAGGTCACTTTTGTATGGGACCGCGCGGGCGCCCGCGTACTTAACGCAGTTTCGCTCCTAAAAGTTGCTAGTTTTATCTCGGCGTAAAAATGCAGCGCATACAACACCACCAGACGTTTCGACGTGTGAAAGCCATGCAAATCAAGTAGGTATAAGCTAAGGGTAAGTAAGGATATATGGACTAAAAGTATATTGTAACAAAAATTATATTTACTTGTGATTTAGGCTTGTGTAACTACCTAAGCAGGAGGCTTGTGTAACTACCTATGCAGGAGGCGAGCAGCCGCTCAAGGTGGCGTGCTCTGGGGGAGGCCTATGTTCAGCAGTGGACGTCTTCAGGCTGTTAATGATGAATGATGATGATGATGAACTACCTAAGAAAAATCAAAAAATAAAATTATACTAAATCAGTACTTATCTAAAAATATTTATTAACTACAATTAATAATAGTGTTATCACAATCTCTTTATTATCAAATCGGAACAAAAAACATATCACGAAATAACATTTAAAATTATAATGAATTATTGAATAGTATCATGGCAAACCGGATAAAAATTGGAGACAAAGAATAAAACACATCAAATTCTTCTTTGTAGCCAACCGACATTACAACACAAGTCTATTACAGCCAGCAGCACTCAACCATATTGAAACCTTTTTAAATTGCCTGATTAATTTCATCAGGCTGTTCTCACATAGGCCGTGTGGTCCCGGTGCGGTGTGAAAATAGAACCACCCCATCTCATCCCGTGGGTGCCGTAAGAACCGGCTAAGGGAATATCCAGAGAATGGGCAGCCAGCAGCATTGCCCCCCGGTACATCAAAATCTTCTGCGATCACCAAGCCGCCTGCCAAGCGTGCATGATTATGGCAAACCGCCCCCTATAGATAAGCGTCCACAGTGGCGTTTTATGGGGAGGCCTATGTCCAGCAGTGCACGTCTTCAGGCTGCTGACGTGTGTTCTTACAGTTATCTTATGGAAAGCACTAGCCTCTTTCTTCTCTTGATCCTACCGATAAAACAAAAATGCGAAAATTAATACTATCTTGGCCATCAGTTGCCCTTAATCTTGGAGTTTTCGAGGTACTCCTTTCGAAACTCCTTGTTCATGTGAGCGCCAATCTTGGTCCTGATCCACACCGGAGCGACTTTGATGAAGAATGCCTGGCAACGAAAATACAGCATTGTAAATGTAATACACGTACCATTAAATAAAAAGGCAGTGATTGGCAGTGATAGTGGTGAGGTGACCGATACGTGTATAGCTCTTAGAATTAGCAGGTTGAAATGGTTATGGGCACAGGCTACACTGGGAACTGACAACCGATGGGGAAGAAAGGTTCTCGAGTGGTGCGGACCACGAACTGGAAGACGCAGTGTAGGCCGGCCCCCACTCGGTGGACCGACGATCTGGTGAAAACCGCGGGGAACTGATGGATGCAGGAGGCTATGTTCAGTAGTGGACGAATTCAGGCTGTTGATGATGAAACGATAGAATTTTTAAGACTATGACGTCAGCATTAGCCGTACGTTTCCATGCCAGGACACAGGTCTTTTCTCAAAGGGAGAAAGTGTGGTCCTATATTTATTAGGATAGGATGTTAAACCTAAAAATCTGGTTTGGTCGTTACCTGGATTCCATGCAGCCAGTACCCCGTCGTATTACTGACCCTACCCAGGGTGTTCACAGCATGCTTGGAGTACGTCGCAGCATCAGGCACCAGCAGGTTTCCTTCAAGCAGACGGTTCGAGAACGCGTTCATCTTCGTGGAGACAAACAGCGGGGATAAGTGCTGCACGTGGATGCCCTTCGATGAGTACTCTTCACGGATCGCCAGCGTGAAGCTTTGGACGTACGCCTGAAAAGAAGGAACGGTGGTTTTGTGGAGAATTTAGTGAAGGTAGACATCAAAGGAAACTGTGATTATGAATAGGAGATAATTCATGTAAAGATTGATGATTAACGTAATCATAACATTAATTTTGATGTTAACAAAATTTTCTAATCATGAAGGGATGTGCTCCATCCCTAAAGCCGGGACATGCTTTACTTAACCTACCGTGACAAGTGATCTCATCCACCTTTTTTACAACCAACTTACGGGGCAGAGATTTTTGAGAATCGTCTCAACCACCGTCTAGACTGTGTGGTGTCTCAGGATGACGTGGGTAGTGGTGCAGTGTCCCGTGAAACTTTTCCGAGTGACATTGCATCTGTTATGGGCGGCCGTGTCGCTTAACATCAGGTTAACGAATAGCTCGTCACGTCATTCATTCGCATAAAAAAATACCAGCACGGTCAAGTTACATCAACATAATAGCCGTGAATTATGATAGCGCCTCCTAAATCTGAAGATTTTTCCAAAAGGGTCAGGTTTTTCATTAATGTTTTGATTATGCGCTAAAGCAGACGATGCTGCTATAAATCATAACTTTAGATTTGAGAGGTATTATATTTTTTTACTGCACAATGTTTATTAGTCAGAAAACCCTATCGATTGATGCCATAAGAGCCAATTTCGAAAATCTCTGCATGCAAATTTGTATTTCTTAAAATACTTAAGTAATGTTTCCTTGTCCTTTCCTTGTTCCGTGTCCCGTGTGGTCCCGGTTACGAATAGGACCACCCCATCTCTTCCCGTGGGTGCCGTAGAAGGCGGCTAAGGGAATATCCAGGGAATGGGTCGCAGCGTTCCCCTCGGTCTTGGTGGCAATCAATCTTCACCTACTGCGATCACCAAGCCGCCTGCCAAGCGTGGTGATTATGGCAAACCCCCCCCTCCCTAATGATAAGCACAAATAAAAACGGCCCCCAGTCCCCGGCAGCTCTGCTATCCCGTGGCTACGGTAGCGGCCACGGTAACGGCAGGGCAAGGGGTGCGAAGAATCCCCGGCAGACGCCCGGCTACCAACCCCAACGACGACCCCTGGCCCTGGCAACACATAACGTGCGCACACTGAAGGCTGACGAAAGGATGGTCGAGCTAGAGGCGGAGATGGGTAAGTTACGCTGGGATGTAATGGGATTGTCAGAAGTCCGAAGACAGGGACAGGACACGATAATCCTAAATTCCGGTAACTTATTCTTCTACCGGGAGGGAGACCAACTCTCCCAAGGGGGTGTCGGGTTTCTCGTCCGCAAGTCTCTCGTCAACAACGTGGTCAAAGTCGACAGTGTCGACACCAGGGTAGCGTACCTGGTACTCCGAATAACCAAACGGTATTCGTTGAAGGTTATACAGGTATACGCGCCGACATCGGCACACTCAGACGATGAAGTAGAAGCTATGTATGAGGACATATCCGAAGCCATGCATACTTCCGAAACATACTTCACCGTTGTGATGGGAGACTTCAATGCGAAGTTGGGCACAAGGAATAGCGATGAGCTGAGAGTGGGGCCATTTGGATACGGGCAGCGGAACCCTCGAGGACAGAGGCTGGCTGACTTCATGGAGAAGGAGGGACTCTTTATGATGAACTCCTTCTACGAGAAGCGGCCATCCAGGAAGTGGACGTGGATAAGTCCCGACGGTTCCACTAAAAATGAGATAGACTTCATCATGACGACCAAGAAGCACATATTCGATGATGTCTCTGTGATCAGCAAGGTGAAAACCGGTAGCGATCACCGTATTGTTAGAGGCACATTGAATATCAATGTTAAGCTCGAAAGGTCACGTCTGGTGAAGTCTACGCTCCGTCCAAATCCTGTCCAAATCCAAAACCCCGAAGGCTTTCAGCTGGAACTCCAAAATCGCTTCCAGTGCCTAGCCGACTGTAACACAGTGGACGAGCTAAACGACGGGTTGGTGGAAACTGTCCAAGCTGTTGGATCGAAATTCTTTAAGACCCAACGCCGAAAGAAGACTCAAAAGCTCTCAGAAAAAACTCTTGAGCTAATGGCCGACCGGAGCGAAATGAAGCTGCAGTCTTCAGTTGATATGTCAGCCTACGGTGAACTCAATAGACGAATCTGGAGTTCCTTGCGACACGACTTGCGTGCTCTTAGTACTTCACGTATTGAGGCCGCAATTGAGCGGAACCAAGGCTCTAAAGTGTTCGCAAAGGATTCGTCTATTGGGCAACACCAAATGACAAAACTGAAGACCGAAAATGGTAGCGTCATTTCATCCAAGCCTGAGATTCTGAGAGAGATCGAGAACTTCTATGGACAGTTATACACCTCGACACGTAAGCCCGCTACTAACACAGCTCAGGACATCAGAGCCAAGTTAGTCCGACACTATACCGAAGATATCCCGGACGTCAGCCTGTACGAGATTAGAATGGCCCTCAAACAGCTTAAAAACAACAAGGCACCAGGTGAAGATGGAATTACGACCGAACTTCTGAGAGCGGGTGGTAGACCGGTACTTTTAGTCCTCCAGAAGTTATTTAATTCTGTCATCCTTGAAGGTATAACGCCAGAGGCATGGCACAAGAGCGTGGTGGTGCTCTTCTTCAAAAAAGGCGATAACACCTTATTGAAGAACTATAGGCCCATCTCGCTCTTGAGTCATGTGTATAAGCTGTTTTCGAGAGTCATTACGAATCGTCTCGCACGCAGGTTTGATGAATTCCAGCCTCCCGAACAAGCCGGTTTCCGAAAAGGCTTTAGCACCATAGACCACATCCATACGCTGCGCCAGATTATACAGAAGACCGAAGAGTATAATCGGCCGTTATGCCTAGCGTTTGTGGACTATGAGAAAGCCTTCGATTCAATCGAGACTTGGGCGGTGCTGCAGTCCTTGCAGCGATGCCAAATTGACTATAGGTATATCGAAGTTTAGAAGTGTTTGTACAGTAAGGCCACTATGTCAGTCCGACTACAGGACCAGAGTACGGAACAAATTCCATTGCAAAGAGGCGTGAGACAGGGAGACGTTATTTCTCCGAAACTGTTCACAAACGCATTGGAGGATGTTTTCAAGCTCTTGGAGTGGAAAAGATCTGGCATCAACATAAATGGCGAGTACATCACTAACCTTCGTTTTGCCGATGATATAGTCATAATGGCGGAATCGCTCGAGGACCTTAGCACCATGCTCAACGACCTCAGTAGAGTCTCCCAGCAGGTTGGTCTTAAGATGAATATGGACAAGACAAAGATCATGTCTAATGCTCATGTTCCACCTATACCGGTAATTGTTGGGAACGATACTCTCGAAGTTGTCGACAAGTATGTCTACCTAGGACAGATTGTCCAATTAGGTAGGTCCAACTTGAACAAAGAGGTGGCGCGAAGAATCCAACTCGGCTGGGCAGCGTTCGGGAAGTTTCGTCCTATCTTTTCGTCCAAAATACCGCAGAGCCTGAAAACGAAAGTTTTCAATCAGTGTGTGTTGCCAGTGATGACTTATGGAACTGAGACATGGTCTCTTACTGTTGGCCTCATTAGTAAGCTCAAAGTCGCGCAGCGAGCTATGGAGCGAGCTATGCTCGGTGTTTCCCTGCGAGATAAGCTCCGGAACGAGGAGATCCGCAGGAGAACTAAAGTGACCGATATAGCTCTTAGAGTTAGTAAGTTGAAGTGGCAATGGGCAGGCCACATCGTTCGTAGAACTGACAACCGATGGGGAAGAAAGGTTCTCGAGTGGCGACCACGAACCGGAAGACGCAGCGTAGGCCGGCCCCCCACTCGGTGGACCGACGACCTGGTGAAAGCCGCGGGGAGCCGATGGATGCAGGAGGCGAGCAGCCGCTCAAGGTGGCGTGCTCTGGGGGAGGCCTATGTTCAGCAGTGGACGTCTTCAGGCTGTTGATGATGATGATGAATGTTTCCTTTGAGTAAAATTTCCCATCTCCAGTATTTAAGAGTACCAACTTCCCTTCCGGGTGCGGTTAAATATGTATTATCAGCTAAAATGTGTTACCTTAGTAGCAGCATAGACTGCCATCAGCGGCAGTGGCTGCAGCTCCGAGCCCGAGGAGACGTTGACGAGCGCCCCGCGGCCGCGCGCCACCATCCCCGGCAGCACTATCTTGCTCATGGCCGTCACCGCACCCACGTTCACGTTGATCAGCGCCCACGCCTGCGAGTGGGGCAGGTCGCTCACTGGCATGGGGTACTCGTACTGATTGCCCACGTTGTTCACTATGAAAGTAGTAATGCACTTTGAAAAGGGTCACTTGATTAAATGCTTATTGTACCTATTTTTTTGCTGTCTAAGCGTTTTCATAAAGAGTGGGGCAGCTCGCTCACTGTCACAGGATAGGCACTCGTACTGAAAATAGGGTCACCTGATTTAATATGCTAATTGTGACTTTTAGCTGCCTATGCGTTTTTATAAAGAGTGGGGCAGTTCGCTGTTCGCTCACTCTCATGGGGTACTCGTACTCGTACTGTAATATTTTGCTGTCTAAGAGTTTTCGTAGTCTTATAGGTATTTAATTTTCAAAGGTGAATATAATTTTTTTTAATTTATTTATTTATTTATGCACAAAACAAATTACAATCGAAAAAATATTAAGGTACAAAACATCGTTTAGGTCTGGATTATAATTCAAAATTATGTGCAAACAGCTAAACAAGTAAAATCGATCATAACAAGCGGACAATGCTCGAGGTTAAACAACTTAAATAAAAATAAAACTCAAGTGGCTTACAGCTCACCTCCACCCACAACTAAAGTTGTGGCACACCATAGAATAATACTATTATGACTAACGTGATTGGGAAGAATAATTCGGATGCAGCAATGCCGCTGTACCCGAATCATCCGGTTTAATTATTTTTTCTTCTTTCAGCTTTATTGCATTGAATGAATGAGTGAATTTTTGTTTAATAGCTAGAATATGGTTACATTGTAGCTAGTGAAATTACTGGGCAAATGAGACTTTACGAACTGATCTCACAGTCTAGAAAACTTTTTTAGACTGTGAGATGTCTCAGGATGACGTGCGCAGTGCGCGGTGTCACACGAAAATTTTAATTTAGAGTTCCGAGTGGCACTTCAATCTGTTATGGGTGGCCGTGTCGCTTAACACCAGGCGAACGACTGGCTCGTCACGTCGTTAGATTACATTAAAAAAAAAAAAAAAACATTGTTTGGTCATACCTAATGCTTTTGCGTTTCTCTATATTCCACTTGTTAGTCATAGATAGGTATGGGAGGAGCTGGCTTGGACAACAATCAACTAGTCGACCGAATGTTATGAGTGGATGATTAGAAAACATGGCAGATTAATACCACAGAATCTACGTATTAGTAATATACCTTACCTCTAATTAGTGTTGCAGATGATAGGCGACGGTTAGGTAGTACCTATTGCTTAACATCAGGTGGACAGTCTGCTTGTTTGCCGGTCAAACCATATAATCAATAAAAGTTTTATAATTACCCAATATGCCCACGGGAATATCTTTAAGCTCATCTTCGATGTGGGAATATACCTCGGCCCCTTTGCTGAAATCTGCTACCACAATCTTGGTCTTCGCACTATGCTCCTTTTCTGAAAAAAGTATAACTGCTTATTCATAAAGTGTACTACATATATATTAAAGCTATGCATCAAATATTGACGACGAAAACCTTGCAACTACATAATTTTGTAATAGCAGCCTTAAGGTAACTCGATAAAAAGGATTAAAAATGTAAGGACATTTATATTGAGTACTTGCTGTTCAATTATATAAAAGTATTCATTGATTTGCAAACATAGCTCTGTGATTCTGTATTTAGTCGACACCAAGATACTTAGTTGCAAAATATTATGTGGAGCATGCGCAAGAGATGATTGTGAAAGACGTAGTTTTACATATTGATGTCGTGTGTAGGCGTATTACGTTCGTGGTCCATTTGATATACAATAATATTTTATCTATATTTTTATTCTAATAAATATTTTTTGTTAATTACGGTAGAAGACCTGCAGTACCTATGTAGAAATATATATAGTACCATGTCGAAACTTCCTTGTTTTCAAACCTTGTTGTGATGTAAAAGTTGGAGCCCATAGATAAAAAATCCATTGATAGGAACTAAAATGGTGTCTGTGAATTTATTCCAATAATACGGTCGTGCCCATAAATATACATATTCGTAGGTAAAGTTTATTAATTGCATATGTAAGTAGGTACACACTAGCATAATCTGTGGACAAATTATTTCACTCTACCTAATTTACATAAGTAATACATAATTCAAAAAGCTTAGTCAATAACAAATGTTTGATCACTGTCAACATCATAGTGGTACCTACCTACCACTCATAATATCACGTCTCATTAAACTGGAGTTTATTTGTGAAACAATACATAAAGGCAAACAAAAGACAGTTTCGTCACAGAACTAATATACCTACCTACCTTTAATATAAAGGGAACATATGAACACATCTTGTATTACATAATATAAGTAATCGAGTATACCTATTATGTAAACATGAACATTCCAACGAGGTTTTTGCTATCTCCCCAATTACTGTTTACTATACATAATCAAACCCAGCCCTGTTTAATAAACTTAGGTAGGTACTACAAGTAGCTAGGTACCTATATCTACTGCACCCACTGACCTGGTGACTGCAACCTATTCCGGTCCTACACTACACCTTTAGCCTCTAGGCTTTTAGACCCCTCTGGGCTCTTTCCTAACAAACACTTGACACAGAAAGCATTTACGTAACCACGCCGGCGTGGATGAGGAGGCCACAACACAACAGCTAGCAAAACATTCATTAGGTACGTACCTACTACGTACCTACGTTAAATAAAATGCATGGTCGATGGTGGCATTACAGTTCATTAACCGACTTAAAAAATGAGGAGGTTCTCAGTTCAGTTGTAATTTCCAGTTCAGATAATAATATATTTTTTAACTCAGTACCTACACTGTCATTCAAACAGATTTGGAAATTCTTCTTTTTATTTGGAACGATAATTATGTATACTTATTAGGGTGTAACAAAAATTTTTTTTTGGATTTCTTTGATGTAATCTACACATATAATAAAACTGTAGAGATAAAAAAGTCTGTAATTGCAAGATATCAACAAAAAAATTACACAGGTTGGCTTAAAATTAGCCGCTGATCACGTTAAGCCACTTTTTAAACACTTTGTCTGTTTGTTTGTTTGTTTATTTGTTTGTTTGTTTGTTTGTTTGTTTGTTATGACTGAACTCCTAAAATACTGAATGGATTTTCATGCGGTTTTTACTAATATGCTTAGAAATAACCGGCGCTTAACATAGGATATATTAAAATTGAAATATCGTAAAAAAAATTCGATGACAACTATTAAAATTTCATTACGGAACGAATCGGAGTTTTAAACAACATGGCCGCTTGATGGTTTTTTTTTTGGTTACTTATAGTAAGCATAGAGAAAATAACCGCTTACGCTGAAGAGATGGGACTCCCATAGAGAAAAAAGTTAGTTGTATGAAACGTGCGCTACACGTATAAGTGTAGCGCACGTTTCATACAACTAACTCTTATCTGTCTATCAATATTTTTAAATGCGTTATTGAATGAATGGGAAGGTTTTAGGTACGTTACTCAGTTAGGTTTTTAGGTAAAGGTTTTAGGTAAGTTCTTTTTAAGTTGGCTACTGTTTCCGCCATAACGGTAATTTGTAAGCTGTGGTTGTAAGTTACCACATATTGTCACAGATTAGAAAAAAAACAATCGACTACACTCTGTGCCACATGTTTATCTGGAGGCAAAGATTAAAGAAAAAGACACTGTGAATGGATATGACCAAAGAGTAATATTAGTACCGCTACTCTAAGAGAATCAAAACATTTTATAGGTTTCCTATTTATATTTTTACAGGTTTGTTTAGCATTTTAGAAGTTAAATAGATACATATACCAACAAATATTAATAGTGTGAAAGTAGATTTTTTTTTTAATTTTGGCATTAGACGACATTTGTACTTAGCCAATGATACGAAATATTTTATGAAAAATGTTTTAAAAGGGTACTTACTTAGAGTATAGACTAAAAGCATAGAGATATCCATCAAAACGATATTATATTTGTACTCCTCACACGTATCGCTACGTCAGTGGCGAAGGAAAGAAACAAACATAAAGTAATTAGCTACGCTTGCGAAAAGTCAAACAGAAAAAACAGTTGACTCGAGTCGAAAAAATGGTACGGTGAAATTTTGCAAGTGTAGCTAATTACTATATGTTTGTTTCTTTCCTTCGCCACTGACGTAGCGATACGTGTGAGCAGTACAAATATACTATCGTTGTGATGATCCCTCTTTGCTTTTAGTCTATACTCTAAGGTTTTTCTATACAAATCTGTCAGGCTCATTCACATCAAAGTGTCCACTTCTTATAAAAAGTGTCCAAAAAAGTGGTACGCTTGACAGATAATGAACTTCTCTCTATGCTTTTAGTCTATACTCTAAGGGTACTTAGATATAGGTAAGTATAATTATACTTTATGGTAAGATCCTCGAATTAGCAACATGGCCGTGTAACGTTCGATTTTGATTTCTTCTTCTTCTTTCACGTAAGTAAATGAGTTTTAATAGTTAAAATATTTTAGGTCTGTGGGCTTTTCAATGAAAAAACTAAGCAGTTATATTCTATTGTCTATTTGGGACAAACCACAGGTTAGAGTAAAAATTATTGGTTACTCGGTTGCTCCAAGAAGGTTAATTATATCTTTGGGTGTATTTATGCAATCAGAATTTAAACTTCTTTTTTCTTTTTTGGTGGTAATTGCTTGGCTCTACGGACAAGTTGTAAAGTTTATTAGAATTTGGCAAGAAGAAGAAAGGTATTTGAAAGTGGACGTCTTCAGGACGTTGTTGTTGATGATGATGATTATGATGATGATGATGATGATAGCCGTATTTGAATTAATTGATCATAGATATCAATTTCAGCTTAATTCTTTCCGTTATTCCTAAAATAAGTAATGGTCTCGACAGATATTTAGAAAGACAAATAGGCGGACAACAAAGTTATCTTACCTCAAATTCATATTCAAATTCAAATTCAATTTATTTCACAGTTTGTAACATAACAGTACAAAAAAGCGTCTAAGGCGTTACAAATAAAATATTCTTAAAAAAAATCAATTAATGTATACAATATAAAAACAAATAATAAAAAAACAGTATTATCAATGTCATATTATTAATATTATTAGGTAAGTACAGTTACCTATAAGGGTTCCTTTATTTTAAAACTGTTACGGAACCCTAAAAATGGAACATTCTTTGCAAAAGTGAATCTGATTAGAGCTTTGTACACACGTTATTTTCTCACTCCCACCACTATGTTGAAAGTGCAGTGGGAATGAGACAACGTGGTAAATACCGGACATAATATAAATGTCAACTCTTTTTACAGTGGCGTACGTAAATACTTGTGATTTCTAATTAGTATTAACAAAACTAATTACGTACGCATCGTATAGGTTAATGCAATACTCCAGCTGTAAAGTAAGTATTATATAATCTTATTATTGACACTGGCTAAATACTCAATTCGTATGGAGTCAAACTTATGAAAATAAAAAAAATATGTGGTGAATGCAACAATGATACTCTTTGGGAAGGGAACGAAAAGCGCGCGGATGTGAAAAACTGACCAATGTGTGTTTGTTTTGTATTTTTCTAAACTGTCTAAATAATAGGTAAGTACTTAAGTAGGTATAACTACTACCTAAACAAAATTTACTGGAACCTCTTATCAAGACTTGAACGGTTTTTATGGTGAAAACACAAGAACAATCTGTTGAAGTGAAAATGACAAGGAAAAGATCGAACGTATCACTGGTATGTAGGTATACCATAGAACTTTTATTCGTTAGATGCCTAGATCTACCGTATATTTAAAAAAACTAACGGCTAAGTATAAGGTAGATCTAAGTAGGTACATACATATGATTTGCAGTTTCTAACTGACTATTTTATCAATGTGTAGGTGATCTGATGACACGTGAAAAGCCATACCTACCTACAACCTAAACAACACTTTTACACGTGTGCTACCTAATCTGCTAATACGTGCTGAGCTTCGAAAATTTTTTGTGGATTTTGTGATTTGGTATAGAGGAAATGCATGAACTTATTAGAGAACTACCTAAACGTAGAAATAACATAATACATGCGTGCGAAGCCGCGGGCAAAAGCTAGTAGTTATATAAAGGTGCCATATAAGATGGAAATCACGTATGCAAAATATTATTAGTCTCTTTTATTATTAACTGCCTCCGGATTTACTTAAAAAAAAAAACGGAAAATGTAGTTTTCGATGTGACTTCAACAACAGATTGTTGTATATTGCGTACGTGATGTTTACATTTTTATAACTTTATTTGAAAGCAAATATGGTGCAATTACGATAACATACCAGTAATTAGAGTTTTCCACGTTAGTTTTAGGTGTGAGATGGAAGAGCGTGAGCACCAAAATGCAAGCAATCTCACGAAACATTCTGGTAAAGCAAAAATATGTTTTATAACAAAAAACCATATAAATTGATACAAGCCATAATCCCAGCATCGTTTAGCTTGATCCCTGTACTTCCAACGATTCCAGTGAGCCTGATTATGATGATGAGATACTTGTTCTGGAGAAATCCATTGTTCCGCTAACTCTCGCTGCTAGCACGATATATTCTATGATCGCTAAAACTTGTGACCCGTAAGTAGGTACGGAATATTAGCTAGCAAGGGCAGCCATAGTCCCAGAAATTCTGCAAGTAACCAGCTCTACTGCGTATTGATAAAAACAACATATGCTACTGAACGAATTAGCATTTCGACAAGTCATTAGGTGCCACCGTTAGTGTATGCAAATAACACTAACGGTGGCACATAGGGACGTGAAATGTTCACAGGACCAATCGTAAACGCCTAGACAACTGTCAAATTTCATCTGCAGTTCAGTTTCCACCACTGGTAACCCTTGCAGTTACCAAATTTGACAAATCAAGTCACAACTTTCCTTAGTACCCACCAATCGTATCTCCAAAGCATTGTCTCAGTAGTTGCTATAAGAAATGGCCCTGAGGATGTAGCCAACAAATCGCCAGGCAAGATTTCTCATGCTAGATGGCTAAATTTCTTTGATTCTAAGTTTCCTTGAAAGATCCATGTGGAAAACTACATATTCTAGCAAACTTACGTTTGGTTCTCGGTTTGCCACTTACCGAAACTCATGCCACTTGGAAGGATGGATCACGTCACTCGTGGAAGATGATATCTGCTTCTAAATACCTGGCAGATGATCTAAAGCCCCGAATTGACCCAGTAATCCAAAGAAACAGTTATTTCACTTACTCCGACAATTTATTACTTAGAATACTGACTGACTTGCAAAATCCCACTCGTGAGTTAGCGGCGCGTTTGTATTTTGAATGCTCGGACCCAAAAGCAGCCCAATGTTTGACTATTCCACGTTCCAGAGCAAAACCTGGACTCAATTTCTTACGGTGACCTCATCAATTGCCAGCAAAATAACACCTTTTTATAACTATTACACAATTCCCTTCAAACTTTTTTTTTTTCTTCATACATTGGTGGCTCACCCTAATACTTATACCTACCTATACTTACGTTCAGAATAACCCATCTTGAAATTTTATCAATGTCACAGTAGGTTTTTAAATGAAAGTAACAGAAAAAAAAAATTTATTTAAATATATAAGAATAAATAAAAATAAAAACAAGCGGTGAAAGGAATAAGCGTCTGTAGGTACAGTACCTACCTATTTCTAAATTCTGTTCTAACAGGCCTAGTTTCATATGGATGACAAAATGGGCCTGTGACCGATCGAAACTAACTCATCCTTACGCATGACTAAAAGTTTACTGCTCCCTTCACTGATCAGTGCAATGCAGTTCTCTGCAATCAGTAATATCTGGCTGGGATTTGACTTTGACGGTGACTTTGTTATTACCTATTTCAGCGGCAACCGCTCTCAGCTTGTCTTGGTTCCGGCTGATGATGACGATGTTCAGGCCGCGCGCCGCTAACTGCTTGGCGTACTGCTTGCCGATGCCGTCTGTGGCCCCCGTCACCACTAGAACATAAAAGTAAAAAAGTGAATAGCCAATTAGCCAATAGATGCCAAATGATATATATGCTAGTAGAGATAAATTAATACACTTTATTAAAACAGATGAAACTTGTCAACCAAAAACCTAAAAACTTAATACAGAATAAAACTAATACCTAAACAACCGTTGGTGCAGGAGAGAAGAGAGTCCAAAATGCTGCCAGCGTTACCATGTTGAATGACAATGCTAATTCTAATTCTACACCTAATTCATTACCATTTTTTGCTGTCAAGTTGAACTTTGGTCGTTCACAGCAGTCGACATACACATCCTCTTTGCCTTTTTCCATTTGTTATTGGGGTCGGCTCCCAATCTAACCTGTAGCGGTGAACTACCAAAATTACACGAGCGACTGTCATCTGACCTCGCAACCCATAAGGAACCAGTAACGGATAGTTAGACCAGGCGTCAGATTCTATCAGGCGTCTGACTACCCGTAACGATTGCCATAGATGTTCTTATGACAACCTGGACCCACGGCTTAACGTGCTCTACAAGGCATGGAGCGATGACATCAAAATCTGCACATAACTTATTACGTGATAAGTCATTGGTGCAGGGCCGAGGGTCGAACCCGGTGCCTTAAGATTGCGAAGCGCACATGCTACCGCTCGGCCACCATCGCTCTCTACACACCAGTCCTTCACGGCAGTAAATTGGACCTTGCTTACAGTCTGAATCACTTGCAAGACATTGACGGTCAATATTATTGCATAGATCAACACAACCCGTTGGTTTGATCGCACCATTTACCAAATAACATCGAATTTGCCAAACAGATTTGTCTGCTTGCCAAACAGTTAATTACCACGGTAATCAAGGAATCATCAACATTGTTGCAGTAGTAATGAGCGTAAAAATCGCGATGATCTTCGACAGTTTTGCAAGTTTACGAGCGAAGCCGTCTCGGACCGGCTGTACTGTGTGCAAGAAAATTTGAAAGCGCGCTTGTAGCCAGGTAAAATGTTGACTGATTTTTGAAACATAAAGATTGGAAGATGAGTTGCAGCAAACATTCAGGAAATATGAACTGTTTCCTTAGTTAAAGAAAATTCTTAATTACTTTACACATATTATTTGAATTTAATTAGAACAGATGGCTGGCACTTATTTGGCCCAACGCATCAGTATTGCAATTCAACGTGGCAATGTTCGCTACCTACCGGTAGTGGGCTGGAGCACTTGGACTGTCTATAGGCCATCGCGGCTATTATACAGTCCATAAGTGTTCTTTGTAGTAGGTAGTGTAGCTAGTTTATTTTAGCTTAGTTTAGTTTAGTTTAGTATTTATTATTGTAGTAGTTAGCTTGAGTAATAAAGGCAATTTGCCCATTAAAAAAAAAGAACAGATTAATTTTTAATGTCGATGTGTTGTTTTTAATCGCTCGTAGAACTAACAACCGGTGGGGAAGAAAGGTTCTCGAGTGGCGACTACGAACCGGAAGACGCAACGTAGGCCAGCCCCCACTAGGTGGACCGACGACCTGACCGCAGGGAGCCGATGGATGCAGGAGGCGAGCAGCCGCTCAAAGTAGCGCTCTTTGGAGGAAGCCTATGTTCACCAGTGGACGTCTTTAGGCTGATGATGATGATGATGAACTTGAATGCCGGTAACGAAATTATTTGAATCAATTGAACCCTCATCCCGTATCAGCATCGTAGGTAATAGATAATGATAGTTTTGTTTCGAGGTTGCGATCTCCGTTAATTTGTGGTTGCGTTTGGTAGCTGTGGTTACCACTGGCTTGTGGTCGACTGGTTGATGGCTTGTGGTTGGTTTTTGTAGCTTGATCTCGTAACAAGGGAAAACTGAACAGCACTCGTAACAATAAAGTCATTACCTATGAGTCCCCGCTTCCCGCGAATGTCAATTACCAAATCAAAATTTATTTATATACCTACAATATACCCTATACCCACAATATTACAATTTAATTTTAAAATTTATTTCTTGAATATTTTTTTATTACCTATACATAAACGTAGGTATAGGTTAGAAGACTGCATGAATGTTTCGAAATATACCACTGCAGAACCTATATAATTTAAATATTTTCAATGTTTATTTATTTATTTATTTATTACCATGTTGTTCATCTAATAAAGAATAATAATTATTATGATGCGCTATTCAACCTCAACCGAAACATTTGCATTTTGTAACAGGTTTGTTTTGTTTTGTTTGTTTTTGTATTTGGTTTGTTTTGTTTACGTTGTATTAAACGTCTAGTATAGAGGTTACGTGTGTTTGTTTTCGACCACAATAATTATATTGACCACAAAAAACTCAATACAGACGACTATTGGCCATGGATGATGGACGTGCCTACGTTCATGCTATTGGCATTTGGCACATTCTAATAAAAGTTTTCTCCCATGCCATATTTAACATTCCAAAAGGGGAATATTACAATTAAAATTTAAAATATCATCTATCCAAGAAAATTTGAGCTGTGGTAAAGATGGGGTAGGTGTGGTGTGTTCAGCAGTGGACGTCTTCAGGCTGATAATGATGATGATGATGATGAGAGGTACATAATCGGTATAGTTCTGGAACTCGTGTCCGATCTGCGAATATGGAGCATAAAGATGCTGTACTTAGTAAAAATTCAATCAAAATAATATTACTCGCATACATTCAGAGTATTCAAAGTAAGATGAAAATTTCCCCAGATGTTTTTGTATGGTATCAACAGTCAACTGCATCACAATATTTGTTTTTCACAGATAATCAAGGCGGGTATTATTATCTAGTGTTCACCGCAAAGAAACGGATGCAATGCAAGGTGGGTCTTACCACAGTCGCTCGCATAAAGAACCTTCCTGTATACCTTACCTACTGGCAAAAGACGAGACGTAAACAAAAATATTCTAGGTCTGTGAGCGAGACGTTACTCAAGCGCAACTGTGAGAAGTTACGAACGCCGCGGGCACGTTTGAACTTTGAAGATGATATGCCTTACGTAAGCGGAACGTGCGACTTCGTTATAGCGTAGTGGTGGATGCAATGTGCTACCATTGGCAGTTTGTTGTTACAAAATCTTATTCAAATTCATAAAAAATATTGTTTTAAATGAGGATTGTTAATTAACTGCACTTGCTAAGATGATATAGAAAGTTGCTATTGTAATACTCGAAATATTTCTTTCGTTCTTCATTTTAAACTTGGTAGTAGTTAGGTACATAAATTGATCTTTCTTTCTTTCAAAGATCTTGGAAATAAGTTATGGCAGACACTTAATGTTGTATACCCATAAAAACTAGGTTGTTACACCAACATGGAGTCATTGCTCTGCCCTGTTTGGTCTCGTAAATTATCAACAACATTGCCCCTTATTAAATTTAGAAAGTCTGTAATTAAGTATCATCGCCAATGTTCTTTAAAATATAGGTATTGGGCATCGTAAACTTAATTCACCTGAACTTATTCACCTAGGTGCATTAAATTCACTTTTAAATTTACCTTACCCTCAGACGGATCAATTGCGAAAATAAACGATTATGTAAATTATTTAGACATTGGTTAATACTACTTTTACTTGACTGCTATATGGAGGTCAAAGAGGCGTCCTTCTTTGGCCTCCATAACAGGTTTGACATAAACTATGTGTTGCGAAGTCAACAGAAAAATAACATTGCACTGGGGCAGTTTCTATTCCGGTTCACGATCTTCCTATTCAGGGGACGGGATGTCCCAGATCTTCCTTACCCCCCATAGACACAAACAAACCCACTAAAGTAATTTATTCCATCATCATCATTTTAATTTTTTTTTTTCATATTTTTTTTTTTTTACTACTTTTAGTCCAATAATTACTATCCACCGCAGCGACCCCACTACCTGCATGATGCGCCTTCCTTCGTATTCCATCCCTTTATCTTTTTCCCCTATCGCAGGGCGTAAAATTATTAACCCGAAGATCAGGCGGGAGCTATGTTGTATTGTAGTAAACTATGATCATAATAAATTCATAAATCTAAATAGGTAGATACATAGACTTAGTACCTATTATGTAAATAGGGCGAATTCTGTGGTATATAGATACAATTAACAAAAGAACTGGTTGTATAGGAACTGAAAGGGCACTGGCAATGCGCTTCTGAACAAGGTTGTAGGCGTGTTGTAGGTATCTTCAGTTCCGTCAACAAAAGGTTTTTGTCATGCATTGAATGGAGTTTTATTATGAGTGAGAAACCAGTAAAACAGATAAAGTACTTACAACATCCATATGCTAATAGGATAAGAAAAGAACCCATAAAGCCACACATTCAATACATTGAAATGGCGTTTTTGTATTGCTACCTATTATACATAATACACGGGCAGGTAAATGCAAAATGTATGTTATCTGCAATAATGTGGGACTTAGTTTAACTGCAGAACTTTTTTATGATTCTACCCGCCAAAATATATTTTGCTTTGTTTTGCTTGGATCTCTATTCTTGCGAGGTTGATCCTCAGTGGCCTTATTAGGTTAAGCTCGTCGCTAAGCTTTTTAGCCAAACAACTAAATAAAATATTTCCTATCCACAATGATTTTAAGAAGTGTATGAGGACCTATTTTTATTTATTCTGTTGTATGAGTGAGTTTGGTTTGAAGCTATATTCTATTCTTGACAATTTCCAATCTGTACAGATCTGTGTTGACAACGTATACCGATAACTTCATCGTATTTAGATATGACAGTCAGATAATTCAACAGTGCTAGTGCTAGGTCATAGGTCACAATTTCGCCATGATGGGCATCCACCCACCTAGTCTTTTCAAAAGATGCTTAGGTAGCCTACGTAGATGTGTATGGTTAAGCAACACGAAAATGTGGATTGAGAAAGGGTGCTAACGATACTGTGTATCTATTTGGAAGCATCGTTTAGCACACGTTTAGCACAACCCTGCTACCAACATCCGTTGTGTTGTGATAGGGCATTACTCTGGTTTCGTTGACTTCAGTTGTCATGAGGATTGTCCCATGGCGATATTGAATGCCAAATAGTAATAAAATGCTGGGATTCAAACTCTCCCGTAAAAGTAGATAAACTGTAGAATAATAGTAGGTACCTAGGAGATAAAATAATATAAAATAAATAAGGTAACTATAACAATATACTTAACTACAGCCTAGCGATTGTTTCAGTTGAGCAGAAAGCTCATAGTAAACTTTTAATTATTAACGTAAATTAATTATTCATCTTAGTTTTATTTGCTAACAAAACGATCGGGATTTTTATATGCTTACTTAAATGGTCAGTTATTGAGGGTACCTACCGGCTACCATCATTACTTACATTTCTTCATTCATCCGCATTTTTTGAAAATAACAAAATCATTCAATAAATCGACTGGTTTTGTGCTTTTGTACTTACCCAAGTACATATTTACGGCTGTATTCCGAAATTAGAGTAAAGAAACGCTCACTAGTTGTACCCACCTACCAATATAAATTGCTCAATAAATTATGATCAAGTCCAACCGGCCGGCATGTGGTTTTGCAAAGTATCGTAAGAAAAACAAGAGAACCCAGCTCGTGGTGCTTACCAGCCCATGATCCAAACTTCTTCGATAGCGGCTGCACCTCCGCCGGCAGGAAGTAAGGCATCAGGTACGAGGATGCCTGCTCCAGCACACTCCACAAGGAATCCAGCAATGCTAGCACTAAGGCAATCGCCCCTACAATCGCCAGAACCAACACCACACCCGCTCCCAACATCGTTAAACTTATAAATTAATAAGTTAAAGTTCCAAAAAGTGACCGTGTATGTTTGAAATTGGAATGTGTCTCTATGAATACCGTAACAGGCGTCGGTCTGTCATGGCAGCATGCTGTAGACTGATCGCGATTGGCGACATTCATTTCATTCGAGTTGCAAAGTTGCAATCACATTACACCTACTGACCCACTAATGTTACGTCACAGTTCCGGGCATTGTTATCAAAATTTTGTGATGTACTCTACAAACAAATTGCTTATACGTTTTAATATTATTATAAGTACTTAAGTTGTATTAGTTTGAAGTAGGCAGATAATTCTTAATTGAAGAAAATCAAAATCAATTCAGTTTGCGCCTAGAAAAACATAGTAGCAATAAAGTTAGTTGCCGTGTAAATTTTATAGGCGCTACAATAATAGTAATGACAGGTTTATGAATAAAATCACAGGAGACATTAAAAAAAAACGTTTTAATCACTGCTGTTGTGCACACAATATAAGATTAAATTTATCTTCAGCACAAAATTACAATGATAGAATCATCATCAACAGCCTGAAGACGTCCCGCGGCCTAATGATAGAATAATTATCCTCTTTTCCTTTTTCTCCCGGCTTCCTTGTTTCCCACAAATTAATTCAGGACAGCACGATTGGGACTATTGGAGTGGGATAGATAATATACCCTATTATGGGAGTGAATAAGCTCCTCATAGACCCACGTGCTACACCTTCGAGTGCATCGTCGCTTAACATTAGATGAGTTGCAGTCAGACGTTGGCCTATTCGTAGGTAGATTTAAAAAATATTACTATTATGATTATTAATTATTTCATTACTACTTGGCAGGACAGTATTTGTGCACATGAAAAAGAGCAAATAATTCTTCTGTGTCTGGGTGTTGTGGGAGCATGGTCCTCGTAGTTCCTGGGTCTCTAGATACAGGGAATCCTAGTTAGGGCCCTGGATCTATGTATGTGATCGTTGGGCGTTATTTATTTATTACTTGAACTTGCCTATACTGCTATACGTTATATAAATATTAATAATAGTTATGATTATGTTCTTGAACTTTATTATCCAATTCTAAGTTATTTTAAACACAATGTAGGTATGCATATATTCTAGCATTAAGGTCATCGACGTATAATACTTCCATCACAATAAAGGCATGGCAAATCTCGAGGAAAATATAAATGGTTTGACCGAAGTACCCTTTGGTATTACTCAAATATTGTTTATTAACGGGATATTTACCATGTAATTTATATGTTTCCAGTTGCCACAGCACCGCAATATCGGCAACTCGAAACAAATAAATTTAGTTAATAAACAATATTTGAGTAATTTTAGTGACCATGGATGTTTAAAATCTTATATTCTTTGGTACTAATAATGTATTATTTAATCAGCATTTTAAAACTCTTTCCACGCTAGCGGATAAACCGCGCTTTTGCACGCAGATTTCGAATAACAAATAGACCTTTCCGAGCATGTGAGGTGAAAAGTATAATTTTGTTTCTGGGCCCTAATTCTCTGTATGACCACTTTACGATTTCTTATTCAAAATCACGCGAATTCCTTGTCTTACATAAGAAATCTGCAAAAATCTATTCTCCATGAAATGAAAACAAACCGGGTGAAATAACTTTGGAATCATAATACTCCACTGAGACGCGTTCCGAAACATGAAAAGGTCAAAAATTACCACCACTTATGTCAAATATTTATTCAAAATAAAAATAATTTTAATGTTAAGTGAAGGTATTTCTAAAGATGTAACACGATTTGAACAGGACACGATAACAACGTGGTTTCGTATCATGTGGAATCTGTGTTTTCATACAGAACTATGGCCCTGGCAAAACCAGTCTCTCTATAGGTCTAGGACTTATTGCCATATTATTAAACTCACAGACCTAGACTATTTTCGTTACTGATTGAACTACTATGTTAACTAATTAACAGTAACTATAGTATGTTTCAAATCTCCTTAGAAACTCGTGCGTTACTCCCCCAGTATCATGTTAGCCCCGAAACAAAGCGACAGTATCGCTTTCCATACAATTATGCATCGCTTCACTGTTGTTTACGCATCTACCGCGTCTCGTGGTACAAGGAAATGTGCGAAACAAGGTCAATTAGCGGCGCTAAACATCATTGACATGTTTCAATGTACGAGTTTCTCAGGGGATTTGAAACATACTATATTTAAATACAGCCATGAGTTTAGTTTAAGGTAAACCTGATAACGTTAGCGCCATGATTATCACAGAAGATACAAGTTATCTTTTACCTACCTACCTACCTACATGATATCAAAATTAGATTGTTTCAATCCCAGAAACTCTTAGAATGCAACAGTTCTCAAACCGTTTCGCTGATAGTTGGAGGTTTTATTTGTGGAGAATCCACCTCCTCCTTGAGGGTCTTGATGCCTTTCAGCCGGTTCTTCACCAGGTGATATGGAGCTGGAACAAAATTGATTCTGTTATACACATACACATACATACACATACATTTGAATAGACAGAAGTTTTATGGTAGAGGATTAAATTATGAACTACCAGTAGGGTTAGCACGGCCGGTAGACAAAACTGTCTTTCCCCTGTTTTACTCCAAGCAAGTATCAAGAAAGTGACGTAAAACGGGGAAAGACAATTTTGTCTACCATCCATGCTAACCCAGCAGGGGATTTTTCCAGAGGATTAAACCGGAATAGACCAAATGATTCCGGTTTGATGATCCATCACGTCGGGTGACGTCAATCAAATAGACGTCCAAAAGTTGATAAAAAGCCTTAATAAAAAGTTAGTTAAGGGCTGAAGCTGATAATCAATACTCCGGTAAAATCAAGGAATGAAAAACGTACGATGCGCGACGCGACGACGACGCGACCGACGACGTTCCCTCGTGAATGAAACAACCGGGGTGCACTTTCTATTATACATAGATGTTACCTATACTACAAATATAAGTACCTAAATAGTATAAAATTAATCGTCCTTGTCAACGTCCGTACTAATCGACACTTCAAGTTTCAACGCTTCGGAACAAATGTAGGCCCGTGAATCTGATGAATAGAACTCATCTCATACAATACAAAAGAAGGCGAGTTTCTCGAGTTTCGTTTTCTCACTACGACTAACGTTTTCACGATGGCACAGAATAAATAATAGTTGGCCAGTATCGCTGGCCCTCCACTCAGTGGACCGACGATTTCAATGCAGTATTCGCCTGCCCCTTGTCTGGTTTGTCATGTATTTGTCTTTACTTCAAGCCATAGTGCCATGGTGGTCAGGTTGATAACGTCTTTTTACAGACTATATAAAAGTCACAACACAAGACAACAGATAACAAGAGAGACAAGATCCGAAATGAGGAGATTCGCAAGAGAACTAAAGTCACCGATGTAGCATTGAGAATTAGCAATCGTAGAACTGACAACCGATGGGGAAGAAAGGTTCTCT
Source organism: Ennomos quercinarius (assembly GCA_910589525.2). NCBI lineage: Eukaryota > Metazoa > Arthropoda > Insecta > Lepidoptera > Geometridae > Ennomos > Ennomos quercinarius. The sequence goes on from OU342491.1 coordinate 1,607,657, forward strand.
ACGACCTGGTCAGAACCGCGGAGAGCCGATGGATGCAGGAGGCAAGAAGCTGCTCAAAGAGGCGCTCTTTGGGCGAGGCCTATGTTCAGCAGTGGACGTCTTCAGGCTGATGATGATGATGATATAAAGGTGAAAGCTCACACACTATCATGATGACCTATTGGACTGATGCGTCACGCAGAGATTGGCTAATACAAATGTTTTATATGCATATTGCAATTTAGTGTCACAACTAATCTGACTTGAGCAATCGTTATTCAAGGTCGGGTTTGCTTAATTATTTGCATCATGCGTTTTACAAACTCCTTTTTCAACCGACTTCAAAAAAGAGTTGGTTCTCTACTCGGCTGTATTTTTGTTAGCCTTGGCTTTTTTTAGGCCCGAGAGAGGAAGAGGCAGACCTAGAAGGGCTTACACAGATCAAATAAAAGAAAAGATAAATGTCATGTCGTACGGGGAAGTCAAAGCATTGGCTGAAAATAGGGAAAGATGGCGATTACTTCACCGACAAGAGCAAGCCTCTTAAATAGGAAGAAGAAGAGGAGATAGTTACACAGATGAAATTTTCACAGATGATGTATTTTTTTTGCTGCTATAACAACAAATAGTTACTAAAAACAGAATAAAATAAATATTTAAACGGCCCCCATACAACAAACGTGATTTTTTTGCTCGTTTACTAGATGTGTCATAAATGGCGCTGCTTTAAATAGTACTGCTACTCAACACTAGATGGCAGGGATAGATAATGGTACGGAACCCTTCGTGCGCGAGTCCGACTTGCACTTGGTCGGTTATCTTTAATTTGACCTGCATCTAGATCACTTTAGCTTGATCACGTTCCGCTGTTGGTACTATGGTACATAATCAATAAAATCATTCACGTATGCCTGCGTAAACCAACCATAACAATATTGATAGTAGGTATGTACCTACTTAGTTAATGTAGGTAGCCTAGATACAGAAAGCTGGTGATTGGAACGTGCCAAAGAACTAAGAGGTAAGAATTAGATAGTTGGTAATTTATCTAAAAAAAAGTGCCTGCAGGTAAATATACTTTTCAACACATTTGCTCAAAAAATGCATTTACAAAGCCTGTATACATTGTTCGAAAGTTAAACATTACGCACCATACAATGAAGCGTGTACCTATTTTACCGCATCGTTCCTTGTATAGCGCCGTGCGTAACCTTTACGGTTTTTTTTTTTAATTTCAATAAAACATATAAAAGAATTTCACTAAGGAGTTTCACAGTACGAGAATAAATAAGCTGAATGATCGAAACTCATTGGAAGCGATTTTGCTCAATACGTTTGTCTCACTTTAATACTAAAGAGAAAATGAAACTAGAGATGTAGTTCTAATTTTCACCACACGCACGTGGCGCCATTTGCATTGTAAATGCCCGCCATTTTAAGCCATTTTCATATTAGTTAGATAAGGAACGTCAAAGGTTGTTTGTTGCGACCACAGATTAGAGAAAAAAACAAAGTGGTTACGACTTTCCCACTAATAAACGAAAGTTTGTTTCATTACCTATTGTACTGTTTTCTCGCGAATGTGTTGAAAAACGTTGTATGATACACGTGCGGGAAATTGGTTTCTACAAACTCGTGACTATGGTAAGCCCTCGACTTCGTCTCGGGCTTACATTCGTCTACTCGTTTGTAAAAACCAACTTACCGCCCTAATATCATAAATAACTATTTAGGCCACTTCTACCATAAGCTGCAGGCTGCAGTTGTACAGAACATAGTCTGATATCACATCATGTCATACATTTGGATGCCGACGACGCGACGTAAAAATGTGAACATTTAGGTACCTACTTAGAGTATACATAAGCAAGCTGGGTACCTATAATAAAATTGTACCTGGTGATGGAAACGGATGTGGTGGTGGTGATGAGGGAGATAAGACATTGATGAACAAATAAATATATTATAAAATTATCGTGATTGATCTACGAAACATTACACACGCGAAACATTTTTATACACCTGATGAGTAAAAACTATACCTACCTACGTACGACGGTGGTAGTGACACAAGATGATAATGACGATCTAAGAAACAATTTTATTCTTCATAAGTAGGTACTTACATACTTACTTAATAGGTGCTTCCCAACCCAACCTAGCTTTCTATACTAACCTAGAGCAAATTACGATGTGTTAAGTACTATTACGATACGAATAGACCTCCGCACCGAAGAGCGCGACATCAACGCTGACGCACTACTTTGTATCTACAGACAAGATCGTTGATGTCGCCATAGATATATATATATATTATGTACATATTATAAGGCTACAACCTATATACATAATTATTTATGTATATAGGTTGTAGTCTTAGAATAAGTACCTATAGAATAGAAGCCAGAATGTAAGTGTCCTAACAACGCCTTCTCAAAACGTTACGTTACAAATTCGCTATGTGTAGGTACTTATTCTAAGGTTTCAAAACATCTATATAGTCATGAAAGGATTTTTAACACTATCCATGTATTATGAATTTGTACCTAAATTATAAAATTGCCGGTACTTACCTGACTTAATCGTAAGATGTAAATCTCACGCGATCTTTCAAGAATTAGGTACGGCCTACAAAGTTGCACAGGTAATAACCTAGGTTCATTATGTTAGAGTAATCCGGTGATGATTAGATGTAATAACTTAATTTAAGTAATGGTACCTTTTTCTTGAGAGTCCCTCGCACTTCCCTGCCGCCACGGGGGTGATGGCAGGGGGTGTGTGGGACTCGAGCCCACTAAAACCTCCCCGTGATCCGTCCGCCCGCCGGGATGAGATAGACGAGATAGGGTCGCGTTGGCATTCACTATCGCCTACTCCAATGTAGGTAGCCAATATGACTATATAATATTTAACTAAGCGTAGAGCCATGCACTTCATGATAAATAATTGGTAGAGCAAACCACATAGATTGGACAATCAACGGCAAAATCGAAAAACATTGCTTACTAGGTACACATACCTAAGTATATTTATAATGTTAACAAGCAATGATGATATTGATTGTTTTCTATCTTAGATACTTGAACATTTGACCACGGTCTCACATTGTAGTGTAGTGTCGATGATAGAACGCATGCTTGCCTAGAAGATAACGGTTCACTAGCCCTAAAAACTCCTAGACTACCTACCTATGTGTCAGAAAACAATGATGCTGGTAAAGTGTTCCATTCTTTTGTAGTCCGAATTATAAATGAATAAGTTAGGAATCAAAACGTAATATAAAATGTAAGTAAGTACCTACATTATTGAGGATAATTCGGGCGGCAAAAGACTGCAATTTGAAAATGCGCTAGCCGGACATATTGTGTCACATGTTGTGAAATGGCGAAATACCAATGGATTTACGCGCTCGAGACAAAATGGTTCAACTCACTGGGTTCAAAGAGTTGTGATGGAATATCCTAGAGGAATCAAACCTCGGATTTCTACTGACATAAAGCTAAGCATTATTTAAACCGAGTATGGTAAAACGGCCCCCTAATTACCTAACTCGCAACAGGTTTGTGACAGGCGTAAATCTCGCAGTGATTGCTGTCATACATCATTAGTGGTGTCGAGAATGTATGCTTCGCTACTGCTGTCGCATTGCTACTGCTGTCGCATTGCTGTTGCAAATTTTACGTAATTACCCCGCTGCCCCCTAATTACCTAACTCGCAACAGGTTTGCGACAGGCGTAAATCTCGCGGTGATTGCTGTCATACATCATTAGTGGTGTCGAGCATGTATGTATGCTTCGCTACTGCTGTCGCATTGCTGTTGCAAATTTTAGGTAATTACCCCGCCGGTCGGCGGGTGGAGTATTTATTTTTTTAAATGTGGGGGGTTTTTATTTTTCTAACAAAGTCTTATCCTTAGGCTAGGGTTTGACGTGTGTCCGGGGCGGGATGGCTCGACTGCGAACGCGACCCCACCTCGCCCCACCATGGCGGTAGACTGCTCATGGGGAGGTTTTTAGTGGGTTCGAGTCCCACATATCCCCTGCCGCCACCTCCGTGTTGGCAGGGGAATGCGTGGGCATTTTCCTCCCAAAAAAAAAAAAAAAAAAAAAAAAAAAAGGGTTTGACGTGTGTGTTTTTGGGTTGGGTGCCAATATGTTGGAGTATAAAATGTAAATAGAGATTCGAGGTTCGACTCCTCCAGGTTCCATCACAGAGTTAACATGGATAATTCCCTATGTTAAATTCTCCTAAGCTTCAGTCCTCCACCTCCATTCGTCTTCTTTGGACTACATATAGTACCGTCTACGAAGTTTAGGTACCTACAAAAGATCTGAGTACGGAACAAATGGAGACATTCCGCGGTTACAACCACTTTACTTTTACTATTACTACCCACGGGAACTTTTAATTTGATGTATGATCCCGGTTTGCGAATAAGACGACCCTATCTCTTCCCATGGGTGCCGTAAGAGATGGACCAGGGAATATACAAGGAATGGGCATCAACATGATCACCAAGCCGCATGCCAAACGTGGGATTATAGCAAGTCCCCCTATGATAAGCGACCAAAGTGGCGTTCTCAAGAGGCTTATGTTCAGCAGTGGACGTCTTCCGGCTGATGAATTGATGATGTGATATAAATAGGTAAATGCCGGGATAAAAAGTAGGTAGGTACCCCAGTGTAAAACCACCTCTGTACTCTCCCAATATATAGCTAATCAAAGTACAAGACAAAACCCCACTGCATCGACAATGCATGCGGACAATGTAAAAACATGGGTACCTAGGTATATAGGTACCTTTGGTAAAAACACAAGAAGTAAAATTAAAGATAGCAAACATCAAATGTGTTTGTGTCTACTTTTTTCTATAGTCCTGCGCTTCAGCTACATAATAAACTCCAATTAAACTTCAAAGAAAACATAACATTACCTACCTATAGTATAGGTTCTATACTTTTCTCCAACCAGCCCAGATTAGGTAGATACTTACTTGTTATTAGTCTATAGCAATATTATAAAGAGGAAAGATTTGATTATTTGTTTGTTTGCATTGATTAGACTCCGAAACTACTGAACCGGTACAAATGTAATTCAAGGTGTAAAAAAATTACCTAAAATATTCTTTACATCGCGTGCGCTGCGAAAACTATTATACCTACCCGTGCGAAGCCGGGGCAGGCTGCTAGTAAGATATAAAAATACGATAGGTACCTATAGTATAATTACCATAATGTTGTTAACAATTTTATAAGCCTTTATTATAAGCATTGCATGACGATAACGCTTAGGTACTAGGTGGTATATTAAAAAAAAATAGGTATTTACTTACAAAGAAATACCCCGGTTTTCATACCTGACAACAGCACGAATTTCTTCTTGGAGCCCTCGCTGGCCTTCATGCAGGATCCTATGATGTCACACACGGCCAGCAGCGTCAGGAATATCAACAAGCTGTACACAATTAGTTGTAACATGTTGCTGGAAGGTTACCTCCGCGCACGAGCTTCCGCGCTCGCCGCTGAGTTTGGACTGCTGCTGAATACCGCAAGCATTCACAAAAGAATATTTATTAGATACGTGCTCACAATGAGAGACACTGGAAAATCTATTTATAGATTTGCACGGTTTACAACAAAAACGCTTTGTCTTCATTAGCATTAAATCCTTATTTTAGTAATCAACCCGACAACTCGGTGGACCGACGAACTGGTGAAAGCCGCGGGGAGTCGAAGGATGCAGGAGGCGAGCAGCCGTTCAAGGTGGCGCTCTCTCGGGGAAACCTATCTTCAGCAGTGGACATCAGGCTGTTGATGATGATGATGATGGTTAAAAATATTTTGAGGTAGAAACCCTTCAATGCAAAGGGCCGTGGAGAGAAGACCTGCCTTCGAAGCTTAAAGCTTCAAATTAATTTATCAAGGCATTGACCCTTGACGGTGTGTGCTGATCCATCAAGGTTCAAGGTAAAGGCCTCAAGGTGTTGGTCTTCGAGGAGAGAATCGGATCAGTATCAGTACCTGTCACTCAGTAAGTATGTACCTAACCTTTGGCCTTTCTTTGGCAAACAACTTTAGCTACCTATCTGTAATAATATATTCTACTTATCTAGGACCATGGAGCACCATAAATTATTTTATTTGAAGCCCACCCAACTTCATAATACTTAATCAAGGTACGAACCTATGAAGCGAATTTTATTTGTGACTCGTTGAACCTGTTTATAAACAAACGATTTACTGAGGACATGACTAGACTTGACTATAGATACCTACCTACTCAGGTACTCAATGGTACGTTGGACTTTCGAGACCGGCGGGGTAATTACGTAAAATTTGCAACAGCAATGCGACAGCAGTAGCAATGCGACAGCAGTAGCGAAGCATACATTCTCGACACCACTAATGATGTATGACAGCAATCACCGCGAGATTTACGCCTGTCGCAAACCTGTTGCGAGTTAGGTAATTAGGGGGCCGGTCGTAGAAAAGAGTTAGTACCGTTCAGTCACAGGCCCGTGCAGTCACAGTTTTGCAAACCCATACAACCCCCCCCCCCATCGGTCAGATTTTCAAAATAAATACATTTGTTTTATTTTTTCATATATCGATCGGTCATACTTTTTCTTTTTTTTTAAATACTCGTTTAAATGTAAAAAAAAAGTCAGCTGAAAAAATCTTATCACAGTGATCAAGGCTTGCGTAATTTAATTCAAAAAAATAAATAATTGACACCGTAACCCTCCCTTCGCCGCGCCAAGGCCGCGCCGTCCCATCTATTCATCCTTTTCCCCTCTCGCTTCCCTCGCACTCTCGCTATAAGGGTGGGTTTTTAATGCGTAGTTAAGGTAACCAATGGTTAAAAACTATCACGAATTTTGACCATTGGTTAGAATTTGTTTTAATTTTTAACCATTGTGTATGGATAAACAAAAAACAAGAAAAACCCTTGAAAAACCCACCCTTGTGCGGCCATCATTTGAGTTTTGATTATCTATCAAGCACGGCAAGTGTCAATAATGACACTGACAGTGTCTCGGTCATGTCAGCGAGTCAGCAGTCAACACAACAACGTCAGTTTGAGTTCAACAGCTTGACAGTTTCTTTCTATTTCTGCTGCTTTGCTTTGTTTGTTTTGTTTGTTGATTCCTTGATTATTTACCAGAATTTGAACATAGCCAATTATGGAAAAAGAACTAGACAGAGTAATCGAAGAAATTATGTTGACGCCTAACGTGAGCGGCTGCCTTGTGGCGGACCACCAGGGATTGTGTCTGGCTTCCAAAGGCACGGCACACGTAGATTCAGCGGGGATTATCGTCGCTATTTCAGAACAGGCATGCAAGATACAGCCAAACCTGAAGCCGCCCACTGTGTGCCTAGAAACGGACAACAAACAATGCCTCATTCAAAGGCATGGAACAATCACTGGGGCCCTATTTAAAGAGATAGCTTGGTGAGATCACGCTTCATTACTCATGTTATCATTACAAATATCATCAGCCCATACGTTCTCACTGCTGGAACAGGCCTTGCCTCACAGGGAGAGTGTATGGATGTAGAACATAGTCCAGAATGCTAGCCATGTTCAGGTGCAAGTCTCACAGTTATTTTTGTTATTCTTGAGTATGGTGTTTAAACCTTAGACTAAAGCATAGAGAGAACTTAATTATGTGTCAAGTGTACCACTTTTTATATGATGTGGACACTGGTGTGAATGAGTCCGAGTTGAAAAAAATGGTATGGTGCTTATTGCAAGTGTAGCTAATTACTATTTGTTTGTTTCTTTAATTAAACCCCCTGACATAGCGATACATGTGAGCAGTACAGATACAATATTGTTTTGATGATCACTCTATACTTTAGTCTATACTCTAAGGGTTAAACTATGTTTTTCTTCATTCACCTTTCTAAGAGCGAATGAAAATTACACATAAGTGAGTCATTTGTGAGCAGGATTGAACCATGGTGCATTGTTGGTTTGAAGTTGCTTGGTCTACCACGAAGCTACACTTGCTTTGTTTGGTGTTATTGTCTAACCCAAATCCTGCTGAGTTTTTATCAAGAAGGAGCTACTACAAGAATACTCATGACTCCAAAAAAAAATATAAAATGATGGTTTTGTTTCAGATCTGTGAGCTGTTTATGCTAACAATTAGGTAGATAGAGGTATTAATAGTGAGATGGCCTAACTAAAGCTTATTGGGCAACAAACATTATTATCATTATTTAAGCTTGTTTTGTTATAAAATACAAATATGTACCTAGGTTTATTTAATAATGCTAAGACTGTCAAATAAATATATATTATAGTTTCTGAAATGCTGATACATTTTATTTGATATCCATGTAATGGTCAGTTTGCATCTGATCGGAATTCTGGGCTGTATTCACCATTAGACTTATCTCAGCCAGACTTTTTTCTCTAAGCAAAATGATTAGTTAACCTGTTAAAACATGACCTACCACTAACCACTTGCTGCTGCACATTTTTGAAATCCACAAAAGTATAGTACCCATATAAAAATTGTTTGACAGAAAGAAAATATGCAAATCTCAATATACACACATTTATTACAGATATGCATTCCTAAACAGTAACATTAACTCACAAGAACAACTGTAACTGCTTACCTATACAATTACTATACATAATACATACACCTTAGTGATTACAAACAATTTAATTTTGATAGTAATTTATTATACTTAATAATAATAATTTCATATAATATTTAGGTAATAATCAAACATTGTAAATACAGAATTGCAACTAAAACATGTTAATTTTTCCATTAATCACACAAATATTATATTTAATGCCTATATTTATAGTTTTACATAATTTTCAATACGAATTTTCCAAAAAAAATGGATTGTAAAATTTTAGGGCTATGATTTAGGTCAGCTTGCACCAACATCCCTTGAAAAGCTCACTTCTGTTAAGAATCCCGATTTTTGCCATTCATATATCGAGTTTAATATACTTTTACATAGCATGTATCAGTTTCCACTGCTCCAAATAATATGTGAATTCAGCAACTTTTACAGTTACATTTTTGATTCAACACTTATAATTATGTACAACATTATAAATTAATCATTTTAATTTTTATAATAAATAAAGTGATTTTACCTTTGATGGTAAAAGGAAGCCCAAACCTTCGCAGTAAAAAAATCAAAATTCGCAATAAATAAATTCTATATTGAAGCTACCTAAAAAAATAAATTATGCATAAAAATAATCCTAATAAAATATTGGCGGTGTGAGCAAAAAGACTAAACCTAAGGAAAAATTACCTAAGACTAGGGTCTTTCTTATACACAATAATACTTTTGACGCGACAAACCTTCAAGTTCTGTATATCTTATAAAAATACATGGAAATTGCAGTAACAATGATTTAAATGTTTGAAGAATGATACAATTTACTACATAAAAATCTCGCTACATACAAGTTGATAATCAATATAAGCATTGCTAGTAGTAAAACAAACATTGTATTTTTATACAACCATATGACAAGTTACAGCTACTTACCCAGCACTCGTCATACATAAGTCTCACTTGCCTAGTAATTTGGTACAGTTATTTCATCTCTCATAGTCTGTTCAGCCACACTACCAGATATAAAAAATAAAATACTAGTTGTGTGTGTGGGACACTGAATCAATCTAGCATACTATATAGGAGTACTCTCGAGAAATACACATGTGCGAGTGCGCCATTACAGCCATCATAGTCAAAAAGACTTGAAATGAAACAATTATACAGATTAGACGTAAACTAGTAGAATAATAAAAGTCAAACAGCTGCCGACTTAACTTGCATTGAAATCGAAGAACCAAATGATTGAACGCACTTATTCAGTTGAAAAAAAAAACGAATAATTTCAAACTCAAGTGAACTGTCGGCATCTATTACTAAGTTAGTAATATTTTATTTATATCTGATTTAAATGTTTGACATATAATTATTACATAACATTTTTACATCTGTTTTAGACAATTCACATGCAAGATTACATCTAAATCTAAGGCTCTATGATTAACATCAAGTACTAAGTGCTTACATACACTGTTTCAACAAATTGACATTGTTGTAAAAATGTTTCTTGTTTGCAGACTTTCAATTGTGTGAGGAAAGACCCATTTCAGTTTCAATTTGGAATGCATAAGATACGAGGCTGTATCAACAACATACAATGTCTTAAAATATCACATATAAGTAGTATAAAATTAAAATAAATAAAATAACCCTAGTTTAACCAATGTTTCTTCATACTGACCCTAGAAGGGTGCAAATGATAATGACCTTATTGAGCTATACAATAGAGAACCAAATAGAAAATCTTAACTGTCTTCATCACGTCGCAATGAATGCTCTACTCACTCAAGTTGGGCCAATATGTATACGCCACTAAATATGTGTTTACTTCGTACGTATACAAAACACCTTACATCAATGTCAGGAAAATTTTGCTAACTACAATACAGATGAATATAAATAATTCGATAAAATTCCAATTCTTGTAACATCTTTGAAGCTAAAGATGTACTTTCTGTATATTTTGACTATGCACAGCACATTTACAAAGTGTACAGTTAGTAACATTTTATGAAGATCCATGTCATTAAAATGCGGGGACTTCATACAATCAGATACATAAATCTGTATAAAACAACATAAACCGTATTTGGTCATAGCACAGAATAAGCCATAAATCGATTGAATTCAATTCTTGATTTATGGCTTTTGTGCATGGACGTAGATGGTACTTTCATGCTTTTGTGGCTAGTTGTCACAATTGTGCCAATGTCCGTTTCATGCTATTCATGAACTTTTGGAGATGGTGCTAATATTAAGAATATGAGCAGTGGTGTACAGAGAGAGGCTTGACCCTCAACTCTTAATTAGTGGCTTCAATTTCACCACAATTTCGTCAATGTCAAGGCATTGAAAAAGAATGTAGATGTTTAACTGTAGTAATCAAAAAAGCATGAACATGTTGTCAAAATTCCCAATCATAATGACATGAAATCGGTTGTAACCGGTTCAGTACATCTTTCACCATAAAGATCTATAGTTTGTTTAAATTCTGTTGTAATAATCTGTGTATATATATTATCTGCGAACCCTGCGAAACGAAAGATATGCCGAACACAACCCTTGCACTACAATTTCGGGTTGTTTAATATAATTTAAACCTATTAACAGCCCTCAATTATATTCATTTTGCATTACTCTTACAATTATTTCCAGCTGCGATATTACATTGACCGAAGTTAACAAGCCGCCTGATATTACTTGTGCCATATACAAGTTTGTAAAGAAAGCTGAACATATAACTGCCTCCTTCTAACTACTCTCGTCAAAGGGTGGTACAAATGGGACAAAAATGGAAAGGTCCACTCTTTATAGAAGGTTACTTTTATGGCACAAGCATTATCTTCTGCTAAGCTATTGCCAACTTCTAGCAAAGCTGAGCATTCAAAGAAATAAGTATGCTCGTGTACACATTAATTTAATGAGCACACATTTCCAGTATGTTGGCAGCATTGTTACTAAGGTGTTACTTCAGCCTTTGAGTAAAAAACAACCAACACTTTCAAAAGGTGCCTTTTTTATGTGTATTTGTTTAAATTTGGTCCATTTTCAGTTGACACAAACATTCAAACGAATAATGCTTTCATGCTATTCACACGTAAATTATTATTGAAAGTAGCCTCTACTGTGACAATGGAACAGTCTGTGGTAACAAGTGTTTTCAACGGGCATTCTAGTAACCTAGTGTATATATATGAATGTGTACCTATGTGCTTAGCTATAATTATGTAATTAATCTATTGATATCCATTATCTGTAACATTGAGTAATATTACATAAAAAACAGGTATGACAAAAAATACACTACATCAAATAGATGTACCTAAATCAACAGTATATTGGAAATTTTACTATATTGGAGGACACTGGTATACCTACTCTATTGCCGGAACACTAAATATTTTTGCCTAAGAAAAAATGCCAACCAAACGTCTTTTTAGATAAGCAGTCCCATGCTTAAACATTTCTTTTGTTTTAAACATCAATGAACACACGTCTCAAATTTTCAAGCCCGATTATATTATTGACAAGAATTCACACGAATTAATTTATATTCTTTCTAATATATGAATTCAAACTATACGATTATACCAGCCATATTTGTTTTTATAGCGAGGCGGTCAACATCACAATACTGTAGGCGCGATAAGACCCTGGGCTAAAAAATATAATATTGTACAATGTACAATAACTTGTGATTTTCACTCTTGCATAGTCTTGAAGAAATGCAACATCAACAATATTGACTATATTTCTGCACACAAAAAATGTGGCAACCAAATTCTTGCAAACACCCTCGCAAAATGTTTAAAACTGACTTCCTACTTTCATATTAAAGTTCTCGTTCTTGCTAAATATGACATGAAGAACTATAAAGAAGACATGAGTGTCCATCTAAGACTAAAAATGTTGGGCTTGGATCGATCCCACCCCCACCCACACCCACACCTCTCCAACAGGCTCCTGTTGTACCCAAACTATAGATTTCAGGTTGTTTCTTTCAAGTAGGAGCCCTTAATCCAACACAAAACCTATGGGAGACTTGACGGTGCAGGTATCTAGGCCGTATAATAAAAATCCTCATTCCAACATGAAAATTGATGAGGATTAGAGACAGGTTTCCAGGTTTCTGAAAAATACGCCGCATAGTGGATGTTGATGAAGGTTCCATCACACAGGGTTCCCACACCCACACAATACTTGAGGGTTACCAGGATCCGTGTTGTGTGTCGACTTGATGTGTCCCAGGGTCGGTGTAAGGGCGGTGTCAGTGGCGCGAGGGCAGCGTGTAGCTGGCCGGCTGCTCGTTGGAGACGAGGTTGGCGCGCGGCGCCGTCGTCGGCTGCCCCAGGCCGGCCTCCAGGGTCGCCGCCGACGACCGCATGTCTTCTGCTGACGCCCTGAGATAAATAACATTGTGAATGATTGAACGTGAAAAAAACTAATGAGAATAGTAGTTTTAGCTCGCTAACCATGAATGCACAAACGTAATTCATGAAGATCGACGCTATAATAAAATGTGAAACGGCATTCTTTGTCTCCATTTCGAGCCTTGTGAGTGGTTTAGCTTTAGCCATGTTTCAACTAGATGGTTCGTTTTTTATGCCATTCAACAATATTAATATTATAAGGCGAAATATCTAAGTTATTTTATTATCCAATAACATTTCTAAAACAGATGTTTTCATGTGCATGCTAGTGTAAATAATGTAGGTGTGCGTTGGTGAATGAGCTAAGTGAATATAGTAGCAAATAAGTTTGCGATAATTTTAGCAGGCTGTGGGTTTTTTCACTTTAAATAAGCTGAAGGTCCCGACTATTAAAAGACTGCCTCTATAACTAACTACCGGCTGACCTTTGTCACAGAATCATAATGAACAGCAAAAACGTTTAATGCAAAAAATTGTTTGTCGTAGCAAAATTAAACAGACCAAAATCATAAACCAATGGAAACAGGACACCCGAATATGTTTTTTTTAAACAATAACTTATTAACACAACACAATAAACATAAAATCAAAGAAAAATTAGTATAATTTCTTCTAGTCTTATTCTAATAGGCAATAAATTACTACTTAGGTAGTCGATTTTCGTTCTGAACACCAAGATCTACATAATGTAGGTAGATCTTTATATCAAAACAGGCAAACCTAAAGTTATACCAGCCAAAATTCAATATAAAAAAGCCCCTGTGCGAAGAACAACTTTATTGGTACACAACTAAACCTGCAACATAAAAATTGTCATAATATCAAGTGAGATGCGACGAACCAAATATTTAAACTTCATTTCAACCAACCCATGCAAGCTTATGGTCAGTGCGGTGTCAGAATTGCCAATAAGTTATCCGAGGTACTAGTATAGTATTATATTATCTGTGCCCGAGGTTAACGAAATCTTACCGCTCTGAAGTTAGGTGCTCTAACAAGTAGACCATATAGGTAGATACTGTGTGAAAAAATTATACCCACGAAGCTTTCTTATTTGCACAAGGTCATAATGACTATGATATGAGACCCAAAATGCTACTGTGCATTGTAGCCATCCTAACGCAATTTCAGAGCGGTAAAGTTACGTTGGCATCACTGTAACCCATAATTGGTTGTAAGTACAACACGCGCCATTAAAAACAGGTCTGAAAAGAGCCTTCGAGCATTTACCAAAAAACCAGCAGAAAATATTGTTTGCAGATTATAACGTTAACATCTCCATTGGTAAATTCTCGAAGGAAAATAGCAGACATTATTATTGCTGTGTCACTCCCACTACACCTTCAACGTAATGAAAAAACAAAACAGTAGACTCTTTCTATACAATTTAATGGTGAACATATAGCAGAACCTTCATCAATATTCCCTAAGCTATCGTCAGAATAGCTTTTTAAAATGGCGCGCATTGTACTCTTAAAGCAAGCGTGCAAGTGGTAGAGTAGGGTAGGGCATCGTGGGCAGTGATCGTGTTATTGCCTCGTTTAGTTGGGGCGCCAGACGTCGGGGTCCTCCATGAGAGTGACGTGGTGGTCCTGCGCGGGCAGCGGCGCGCCCCCGCCCGGGGACTGGCAGCCCGCCGCCATCGCGGCCATGTCGTCGCGGGACCCTCTGCGCCCGCGCACCGTCACACACACATGTTACTGTGTTAGCTTACATTACACCCACACACCGGTATATAGCTTGACATATAGTGTTACAATTTTAAATGTTTTGATGTTTGAAGTTTTTGCAAAGAATTTAATTGAAGTATAACAACAAACGATTCCCGGCGATTTTACTAAAAGAATGTACTATTCGGGATCAATACGACTGGTTCCCCTGCCAATTAGAAATAAATCAACCCAGAATAAACGCAGTAGGGGATAGTATTTTTTTATGTTATTGTATATGACGAGCTAGTCGTTCGCCTGAAGCGTAACGGCCGCCCATAACAGTTGCAGTGTCACTCGGAACTCTAAAATATAAAGTTTCGCGTGACGCTGCACTGCGCTCGTCATCCTGAGACATCACACAGTCAAGTAATATATAACGAGACTGGCGAGATCAGATCCTGAACTTTTGAAGTTGATTACAAAATAGTTTCGTTTCTAAACGTTTTTGTCAAGCTATATACATTTAATTTTGTTAGACAAAGTTACACAAACACAAGTCCTGTTGTCCCACAGACGATCTAACAAGTGTATTTTTATATGGTACTCTTATTGGCCCTCGTTCAGTGCGCAAATCATCACGGGTGAATCAAGCTAGTCCACACCTTAGGCAGATAAATAAATACACAGAGGATCTAAAACTAGAAGCAACAGATATGAATAGATTGATAGGCACTCGCTTCGTGTAATCTTAAGGGCAGGGCATCAGAAACCCTCAAGCTAAAAATATGTCGAAGATCTGACAACATCACTTGAAAGCCAGTTTCCAAATAAGGCGTGGTGCCATCATCATCAACAGCCTGAAGATGTCCAATGCTCAACATAGGCCTCCCCCAGAGAGCGCCACTTTGAGTCGCCTTCTGAACCTTTCTTCCCCATCGGTTGTCGGTTGACGTGGTGCCATATTCGACTATAAATCGTATAATGTGATAATAGCGTAATGTAATCAAACGTAAAAACTTCATCTGGAAATTGCGTAGTGATCACTTCCTTCTTCATTTAAAAGCTAAACTCTAGTCTGTGAACTTTCTTCCATTCTTCACGGTTTTCAGCCACCATTTTCAGCTCATGGTACATGACATTAGCCTTTTCTTTCAGTTCATTTTATCCACTAAAGTTCTTCTCGGTGGTCCACTTCCTCTCTTTTCTTCTACTTTGCTTCTCCATGGAAGTAAATATTGTGAAAATAGCTACTGCTAGGTGGTTATGTAAATTGATTGAAACTCAAACTTGTATGCATTTGACATTTTCAAAAAGCAGTTTATATGCATAGTTATTACAGAAAAAAAAGAGGATTTCATGTGTTGCGTTGCAAAGTAACGTAATGGCCCAGCTGAAACTACCCAAGATTACATGAAACCAGCCCTCCTTTCCAGTTTAATCAAAATCTTCTGTGTGCGGTCATTTTTTACCAGATAATTATTTATTGAAAGACATTCTACCTACACCCTGACAAAACAAAGTTATCAATAAGTCTACAAACAATTTATTGAAGACATTAACCCCTTACTAATAAACGTTGTATATAGCGGACGAATAGTTATTTAGTGTTTTGTCTTTCTCTGTTGAGTTTGAAATGGGCATAGATAAGGAGGAGAGGAGATCCGCAGGAGAACTAAAGTGACCGATATAGCTCTTAGAATTAGCAAGTTGAAATGGCAGTGGGCAGGCCACATCGCTCGTAGAACTGACAACCGATGGGAAGAAAGGTTCTCGAGTGGCGACCACGAACCGGAAGACGGCAGTGTAGGCCGGCGATCTGGTGAAAGCCGCGGGGAACCGATGGATGCAGGAGGCGAGCAGCCGCTCAAGGTGGCGCGCTCTGGGGGAGGCCTATGTTCAGCAGTGGACGTCTTCAGGCTGTTGATGATGATGATAAAACAAGACAAAACACTGAGTAGCTCCACTGTTATGCAGTGTATTGGTAAGGGGTTCGTAGATAACCTAATCAGAAATAGGTTAAGTAGACATAGCCATCCATAATATGAACCACAACGTTAATTGCATTAACTTAACCCCGGTTTATTGTAACCAATTATTAATTGTTTACAATTAGAATTACTTTGTTGTTATCAATAAACTTTGGTGTTTGTTTCAAAGTTACTGCGGTCTATAAATATCAATGACCTTATGTATTCTACCGTACTCCTGCTGCCTCCAGAAAACTCGTACAGCTATAACTCAAAGCATTTACCCAGCTATGTATGTATTGCCACCTACTTTATTATATGATTTTTTGTTCATTTTCTACCACATTGTTAATCCCCAACCAAAAACCCATCCGAGAAGCAACATACATTTGAGATCGCGGCTGTGCGTATATTGCTTTGCGTTACGCTCGCAATATTTAGCGTACTTACGGTTAGGACGCACTCAAAAGTGGATAGACTGGACAAACAGCCGGATTCGCCATTGGCGTCTTGGATCCTCTATCTCGCTCGCACATTGCAACATTTTTGAGGATATTAAATGACTGAATTTAGTTACATTTTGATTTTTAAGAATTTGTTATGTTGTTGTTGGTCTTTTTTTACAAATTTTTCATTAGTAGTAGTCATTTAATATCTTCAAATATGTCGCAATACGCGTGGAGATAGAGGGTCCAGGCAGCAATTATGATGTTGCATGTTAATGAGCGAACAATGCGTAACAATTAAATCCCGTAACTGTGAAGGAGCTGGAAGTATCCATCATCGTCGCCTAGTTAATCTTCTGTAAAACGACGTAACTACAAATAAATAGCTGCGTTCCTATCGTCGGTAGGATCAGGATACTCACTTCTTTCCAAGCGCCATCATGCCGTATATGATTCCAGTGCCAAAGATCAGTCCGCTGCCGAACCAGGTGCTAAGGTTCGTGATGCACATGAAGAATGGCGGGAGGGCCAGGCTGTAAGGGAAATTGGTCACATTTCAGTACAAGCTCCCTGACAATAGGTGCAAATTAGCTCGCACAGCACTATAAACGGTACAATTTTATTTGTTTCGCTTTCAGTCGCATATCTCCTCACCACTTCGTACCTGTTGCATGCGTGAACAGTCGACAGTGTTCAAGTTCTGCTAAATAATAAATTAAATGGGGGGGAGGTTCATAATATAACACAACCGAATCGAAAACCTCGTCCTTTTTTTAAGGAGGCTCAAAACAGGTTAAACCGACTTCGTGTACTGAGGAATACTTGGATGACATTCCATCATTTTAAAACCAATCACTTAACCGATTTTGATGAAATTACTATGGAAGTATATATCATACTAGCTTGTACCCGCGCGGCTTCGCCCGCGTGGACTATCCCTCAGAAACCGTTTATTTTTTCAGGATAAAATTAACTTAAGCCTCCTATTTTGAAAGCCGTGTAAAAAGCGTCATAAATAAAGAGGTACATATTAACTTTTTAATCTATTTAAAGTGGCCTCATGTAGTGACCTCTCATGTTGACATTGTAGTAAGAGGCAGGGAGGAAACAAGTTTTTTTATATGCCCGTGATAATCTAACAGTTTCTAAAAAACATTTTCAACCCCTTAATAATTTCAAAATGTTATTTTTGTTTTAAAACATGCAGGTACCTAAATAATAATAACTGGTTTAACAAACGTGACTTTGAAAATAAAGAACTTTGAACTAAAACCTTCCTCTCCATTTACACCCCTTCAAAACAACCCTGGCAAAAATATTATTTTGTCTTATTTGGATGTGATTGATATAAGTACAAATACCAATTTTCATAATGACAAATTCAAAAACAAAGAACAAAGTATGCATACAAAATGTCATCCCTTCCTATGTCATCCTTGGCCGTGTGGTCCCGCTTTGCGAAGAGGACCACCACTATCTCTTCCCGCGGGTGCCGTAAAAGCCGGCAAAAGGAATATCCAGGGAATGGGCAGCAGCATTCTCCTTGGTACATTAAAACCTTCTGCGATTCAACAAGCCGCCTGCTAACCGTGGTGATTATGGCAAATCTCCCCTTATGATAAGCGTCCAAAGTGACGTTTTATGGATTCCTGTGTTCAGTAGTGGACGTTTTCCGGCTGATGTGTGATGTCATCCCTGTCAAAAAATATTGTTAATGCCATTTTTTATTTTGAATGAACTATCCGATGGAACACTTACGATCAAATTTTTTTATTTGACACACAAACTTTAACTACTTATTTCAACCCTTTAAGGGTTGAATTTCAAAAAACTATAAAGTACCTTTTCATTTATTTTATACTTGTTTGTATGTGCCAAGTTTCAAAGCTATACAGTACGATATTATGTTTATCATACAAATTATTTTTAGCCGTTCATCCCACTGGGGGTTGTATAACTCTTTCGTAATACAACCCTACGTCATAGAATCGATATATCTTTGAATTTGGAAGTTATAATAGCATTAGCGGTTTTGCCCGTGCGAACGTCTTACGACGGGAACTTTTTCTGTATTTTTACCCCTTTAAGGGATGAAATTCAAAAATTCCCGAGACCCGTATCTATTTATTTTGTATGTTCTTTACACATTCCAAATTTCAGTACGATACGGTAATTTTTTTTGAAATTTTCATACAAACTTGAACAATTTTTTTAACCCTTTTGTGTGTCGAGTTTTGAAAAACTAAAAGATTCCATTTCTTTTATTTATATACTTGTTTGTATGTGTTAAGTTTCAAAACGATACGTAACGAAATGGAGGTTTTACATACAACCGTTTTTTACCCTGTTCGACCACTTAGAGGTTGAATTTTCAAAAATCCTTTCTTAGCACGCGCTTACGTCATAAAAGGAAGGTATCCCCAAATTTCAAGTCTTTACGTTTAGCGGTTTGGGCTGTGCGTTGTCTGTCAGTCAGTCAGGACAAAGTCTTTTATATAATAGATATGTAATAAAAAGAGCATTTTCAAAATCGGTTAATGAACGACAGAGTTATGAAACATTTTCTTGAAGTCGATTGTTAAAAACATTCGAAATAAAAACGTGCACAAGTCAATTAGCCAGAGATAACGGCAGTAACGTAACCGAAAGCAAAGTCTTGTTTGTTTTGATGACTCACTATCTCTGGTTACAATGCGGTCGACTACACCACTGTGTCGTCACGTGCATAACTGATATCAATTAAAAGATCTTTCGCTCGTTCACAACGGTCAGTGAGCTGCATTTACATGTGGCGTTCTAGTGATTCCGTAGAAGAAAGTCAGTATAGGAATAGACACCTAATCCTAAAACGCCTTCGTAGCCACTGGGAGTGTGGGATCAGCATATCCGGATTATGATACGTTCACACATCCACAACCAGAATACGTTCACTGAACACTGGACTCTATGGACGCTTATCATAGGGAAGGATTTGCCATAATCACCACGCTTGGTAGGCGGCTAGGTGATCGCCGAAGATGGTTCGTTTTCATAGTAACTGTGGGGAATCTCCTGTTTTGCGAGAAAGGGACATGCGACGCTGCTCCAGAAACTATAAAAGCTTATTACTTCTTGATTTAATTACCGAATTTACTTATTTTTTTTCAATTATTGCATTCATTTGTAACCTACTTTATGAAAACAATATTTGAGTTTATATTTTAAAAAAAAAAGCACGTATAAGCACATGTGTTTTGTTTTGAATGAACGTATCAGACTCCAGAAAGGTAACCCAGGCGGTGTGTAGGCCCTACACGGAGACTTCAAAATGGACCCATTGTGTACAACAATGGAGGTATCCATTTAAATAATAGCGCAATATGCATGTATTTAAGTACAATTATTTATCTTTGACGTTACGTAATGTTTAATTTGGTCAAGCGCAAACCTATCAAACAATAAAAAATATTTAGATAGTAGATACACAATTTTATCTGTTTTTTTTCTAACAATGGGTTAGATCCCGCTTACTTATTTACTGTGTGGCTTCAGGCTTTAGCAACACCTGTATTATAGGATTAATTCTTATACACATGGTTTATTTCTAAAAACGTTACTTTATTACTCTGTGGTGATCATCACCAACATTTGACCCGGCGGGGTGGTTGTCGTATGACCATAGAAGATTCAAATGCTTCACACCGCGAAGTCACAGACTCTTCCTAACGCAATAAAGTGCAATTCAGCACCTCAACTCAGAACCCATTGAAAAGGTGCCGATTCAAAATACACGCCGTCACCTTCGTCCTGGATATAGATGAACGAGACGGAAAGTGTAGATTTGAAATCGGAACTTAGGATTGTGAATCAGGATACAGCTCTTATAAGCGCTACAAGGCCACCCTAAAGTCTCTATAGCTGCTATAGGTTTAGCGCTCATAGCGAAGCACGACTAGCCGCTTCTAACCAATCGGTAAAGTTAAGCAACGTTCGCTGCGGTCACTACTCTCATGGGTGACCGCTACAGCAAACAGTGGTATTTACAACTGAGCGCTACCGTGCTTCGAAAGGCACGTTAAGGCGTCGGTCGCAGCTGTTGTCGTTAGACAATAGTCGTTAAGCAAAGTCAGAACCCTTTGGGCGGCCTAAAAATGTTGACACCAGGGCTGACCACTTGCCTACACAAGAAGAGGTTTGCTCTTCCCAAGCCAGCTGATTACCAAAGCCAGTTCAATGTACTTGTAGCGTCGTGCCCAGTCAGAAGCCTTGACGGGGCTAACCCTTGCCTATACAACGCGAGAAGGAAAGAAAGACTGTATGGAAGATACTGTACTCACCCAATATACAATGCCGCCTTCTGCCAGTATGGTTTGGACTCCATCTTATCGCTGAGCACCTGAACGTAGTCTATGAAGAAGCAGCAGCACGGCGCCTCGCAGACTATCACTATGAACCCGGCCAACATTTGCCATATGCCAGCTATGAGGCAGGTCACATCCAGGAGTATTATACCGGTGCAATTGAAGAGGCCCAGGATTATTGCGACTGAAATCAAATTATAGCTTCGTCATCATCAGCCCAAAGTTCCCACGGCTAGGATGTCGGCCTTCTCTAACAGAGAGAGTAGGTTGTAGTCCACCACGCTGGCCAAGATGGATAATCTTAAATCAAATATACTATAGATACACAGTCTATGAAAATCAAGCCTCAAAAGTGCCCCCGCTGCAATGCTTACTTATACAGATATATACTTCTCCAGTTAATATTAAATAGACCACAAGAGGACCACGAGGTTGTTTCATTTTAATAATGAACGATAGCACCCTGTGATAGCGTTGTAAAACAATAAAATATTAGTTACATCCAATTTTTTTTTTTCAACGATGGGGTAACATTTGACCACGATCAAATGGTAAGTGACGATGCGGTTGACGGTGGGGTATGCTTGCCTAGAAGATACTATTAGTCTAGTTACCGGACACGGCAAAATCTAATAGGAAACCTGTCTTCCAACCTGGCGACGGCAGCGTGCCTGCCAGCCAGGTTGGAAGACAATTGTTTAGAACTTTTGATCATCAAGATCTATCGATCTATGAAACAGCCAGGAATCTACCGCGGGCCAATTGTAACAAAAATCTAAGCCCCAAGTGTTTTATTCCATTAACTATTACTTAACTATTATTCAATTTACTTATGTATGTCTTTTTATTTTGGTGTCAATCAGTTTGATAGATTATAATCTATGCTTGTATTAACTATATCTATAATATCTAAGTGTCTTTAAAATGCCACATAGTAGTGCACTTATTAATGAGTATAAAGTTGATCACTTTCATATGTTTCTAAAATAAAATTGATATTTAATAGACAGTTTAATTTTTCTATAAAATTAATCGTTTTTTTCAGTAATCAAACAAAGCATACTTGGAGGATAATGAATTAAAAATCTGTGGCCTACATAATAATGAATGACTCAGTCTATTTGCTAAGTATTTCGTTTCACAACACTAGCACAACAGCTCTGCAGAAGTGGGTTGTGTGGATCAATATTGAAGCTGGACTAAAATAGCAGCCACATCCATGTGTAGCTAACTAACGCCCACAATAACATATTTAGGCAATTGGACTCAGTTCTAAACTTGTATCTGAAGTTCTGGAACAATAATAAATGATCAGCATATCTTTTTTTAGAGGAGGCGTATACCAGACACAGGGTTGAGATGGACTGAAATGATGATGATACCTTTTTCATTGTGAATGAAAAAAGTAACTGATTATGTTAAATTATTTTATTTGATTAGCAACACAAAACCATTTAGTTAAGAAATAAGTAGAAGAAAAATTGTTCTCTGTATATTTGCATAATCAAATTTTATTGCCTTAGACCAAATATTTATGCAAATTTATGAATAAGTAGAAACTAGATTATAGAACTGGCTTATTTTGTATGTTAATGTATGAGATAACTATGTTCATCGAAATTTATTTTGAGTCATGCAGATAGGTAAAGAAATGTGTAAAAGTGAAAAAGCCACTTTCATTGTTGCTATGATATTATCATTGATAAGTTTCTAATGACCTTGTAAGTGTCAATAGCAAAATATATAAATATAAAACCTTTTCTGTCTGTTTTGAGCAACAATAACAATAATTGAGAAACAAGGCCATTTTGAATGAACCATTTTTTCTGTCTAAAGCAATATTATTTATCAACAAAAAGCAAGACATTCAGTGTTATCATTCCTTATCACATGTCTAAAGCAAACCAATTAATTTAGAGAGTTGTATTTTGTGATATGGCACAAGACATTGCTTATACAACATTTTTGTTCTTCATCATTTGATGTTCACTAAGAAATGAAATTAAAGACTTGGTAACATATTGTCGAGTTAGGCAATGGTGATTGTATGTTTGCAAATAAGTGTTAAGGCGAGGCTTTTCCGGATCTTTAGGTATTTTACGCTGCCTCAAGCCGCACTTTTTGAACGCACGACATATTCATTTACGCGACCCAAAAGTTGTGTGCGATGCGCCGCTCTTGTTTCGCTCGTTAGCCACGTTATGTAACTCAGTAGCGGAGATCAAGTCGCTTTGAGAATAGAGTTAGCTTATGTTCTGGATTGACATAATAATATAATAATTGTGAACCTACCGTTATTTTATTAGATAAAAAATATGTATGAGATACAACCGTGTTTTTAATGCTATTTTTGGTTATTATTATTATTATTATTATTGTAATACCTACCCAGTCCCATGGTAATAACGACTTCAATTACCTTATTTCCAGTAGGTAGGTATAATAATGATGAATGGTACGATTAAAATGTTATAATGTTAAAAAAGTACATGATGCAGGTATAATTTTGAACAATTTTTTTTCCGCCCAGCTGCCCATAGCTTTTTCACACTTGCCCCCACCTGTACCCACCAGCCGCTCACCTGCCCATAGATTTTTCACACTTGCCCACACCTGCTTACGCTTGCTCACGCACGCCTGTCCACATTTGCCCACACAAACTGCCTATTAGCCCATGCCTGCTAACACATTTTCAAACTTGCCCAAACCTGGATACTTTTGCCCATATCAGCCCAGCTGCCCATAGCTTTTCCACACTTGCCCCCACCTGTCCCCACCAGCCGCTCACCTGCCCATGGCTTTTTCACACTTACCCACACCTGCTTACGCTTGCTCACGCCTGTCCATATTTGCCCACGCAAACTGCCTATTAGCCCATGCCTGCTAACACATTTTCAAACTTGCCCAAACCTGGATACTTTTGCCCACATCAGCCCAGGTGCCCATAGCTTTTTCACACTTGCCCCCACCTGTCCCCACCAGCCGCTCACCTGCCCATAGCTTTTTCACACTTGCACACACCTGCTTACGCTTGCCCACGCCTGTCCACATTTGCCCACACAAACTGCCTATTAGCCCATGCCTGCTAACACATTTTCAAATTTGCCCACACCTGCCTACTTTTGTCCACATCAGCCCAGCTGCCCATAGCTTTTTCACACTTGCCCCCACCTGTCCCCACCAGCCGCTCACCTGCCCATAGCTTTTTCACACTTGCACACACCTGCTTACGCTTGCCCACGCCTGTCCACATTTGCCCACACAAACTGCCTATTAGCCCATGCCTGCTAACACATTTTCAAACTTGCCCACACCTGCCTACTTTTGCCCACATCAGCCCAGCTGCCCATAGCTTTTTCACACTTGTCCCCACCTGTCCCCACCAGCCGCTCACCTGCCCATGGCTTTTTCACACTTGCCCCCACCTGTCCCCACCAGCCACTCACCTGCCCATAGCTGTTTCACACTTGCTCACACCTGCTTACGCTTGCCCACGCCTGTCCACATTTGCCCACACAAACTGCCTATTAGCCCATACCTGCGAACACATTTTCAAGCATGCCCAAACCTGGATACTTTTGCCCACATCGGCCCAGCTGCCCATAGCTTTTTCACACTTGCCCCCACCTGTCCCCACCAGCCGCTCACCTGCCCATGGCTTTTTCACACTTGCCCCCACTTGTCCCCACCAGCCGCTCACCTGCCCATAGCTTTTTCACACTTGCCCACACCTGCTTACGCTTGCCCACGCCTGTCCACATTTGCCCACACAAACTGCCTATTAGCCCATGCTTGCTAACACATTTTCAAACTTGCCCACACCTGCCTACTTTTGCCCACATCAGCCCAGCTGCCCATAGCTTTTTCACACTTGCCCCCACCTGTCCCCACCAGCCGCTCACCTGCCCATGGCTTTTTCACACTTGCCCCCACCTGTCCCCACACCTGCTTACGCTTGCCCACGCCTGTCCACATTTGCCCACACAAACTGCCTATTAGCCCATGCCTGCTAACACATTTTCAAACTTGCCCAAACCTGGATACTTTTGCCCACATCAGCCCAGCTGCCCATAGCTTTTTCACACTTGCCCCCACCTGTCCCCACCAGCCGCTCACCTGCCCATGGCGTTTTCACATTTGCCCCCACCTGTCCCCACCAGCCGCTCACCTGCCCATAGCTTTTTCACACTTGCCCACACCTGCTTACGCTTGCCCACGCCTGTCCACATTTGCCCACACAAACTGCCTATTAGCCCATGCTTGCTAACACATTTTCAAACTTTCCCACACCTGGGTACTTTTGCCGACATCAGCCCAGCTGCCCATAGCTTTCTCACACTTGCTCCCACCTGTCCCCACCAGCCGCTCACCTGCCCATAGCTTTTTCACACTTGTACATAACTGCTTACGCTTGCCCACGCCTGTCCACATTTGCCCACACAAACACAAACCGTCGTTTGCTCCTGGACTCGTACGATTTTCTAAATGGTTAACTTAATTTTTTTTTCCTTATTACATTTGTTACCCATTTTATTAATCTTTTTTTATTCACTTCTTAGTTAAGTTACTCAAAATAAACAATTAAATTAAATTATTCTATTTATAAATTAAAATTTACGATTAGCGTACCTTCGCGTCGTAGAGCGCAAAAATTTGGCATACGTCCGGCGTCGACGGGCTCTGCGAGCGGACTGGCGGCCCCGAAAACGCGCTCGGATGCCATGACTCCAAGATATAAATTCATATAAAATTACCGTATTAACTTTTTAACATTTTTATTAATGATTTAAATTTTTTGATCAATACATAATGCATTAAAAATTATTTAAATAATACGATTCGTATAAATCAAGTCGAATAGTCATTTCAAAAAATGTAAGATAGAGGTAACTTTGGATTTTTTATCGATCGAGTGAAGTTATTCCTTTTATGTATAAGTTTTATGGTTTAACTCAAAGACATCCTTAAGAATAACATATATTTTTTTCATATCTAAAAGTGCGGTTTATCTTAGAGAAAAGTCTGTTCTTACAAGGGCGTTTTTGGGCCAGTCTCGCCTTAATGCTGGGTCTCTGGTGTGCAGAGTGCAAGC
The DNA here is from genome assembly GCA_910589525.2 of Ennomos quercinarius. Lineage (NCBI taxonomy): Eukaryota > Metazoa > Arthropoda > Insecta > Lepidoptera > Geometridae > Ennomos > Ennomos quercinarius. Next base: position 1,634,170 of record OU342491.1, read on the forward strand.
CAGCTCCAACAGTCCTGAAAATGTTTGTGGGGAGGTGGGACTGCCCTAAATACAGCATGGTCGTGACAGCCATGTCACTGCCATGCCCGTTAGATTGAAAGCTTTAATTTTATTATATTTAACTTTTTTTTTTTTTAACGGGCAAATTGCCTTTATTACTCAAGCTAACTACTACAATAATAAAAACTAAACTAAACTAAACTAAGCTAAACTAAGCTAAACTAAGCTAAACTAAACTAAACTAGCTACACTACCTATTACAAAGAACACTTATGGACTGTATAATAGCCGCGATGGCCTATAGACAGTCCAAGTGCTCCAGCCCACTACCGGTAGGTAGCGTACCCAACATGCTGGCCGCATTGCCACGTTGAATTGCAATGCTGATGCGTTGGGCCAAATAAGTGCCAGCATTTTGGTCACGCGTCGCATCGACCAGGCGCTCTGATAGACTTTGGAAAACGCGATGAGCTCCCGGTCCCCACGGACCCAGGGTCTCAACACCAAACGGCTCAAATATGTAACCGCTACCGAGATTACTATATTTGCGGCGTTTTAGCTGCTCAGCAGAATTAGCCGCGGCGCCGGCCCTAACGTGTGTCTCGGGAAGGTGTGACGGCGCCATAGTATCGACGCAAGTAGCGTCCCACACTAAAGGCCGCCCCATCTTCCAGGGAACCAGAGTCATTCCGTCGGGTCTTTTACCATCGTCACGCATGAGACCATTCGGTTCGAGAATGGCTGCAGCATTGGCGGTGGTAAAAGCCCGGCGAATGATGTCATGAAGACTAGCGTGGCGCGAAATTCGACCAGCTCTTTTTGAACACGAGAGACCGTGATGACCGAGCTGGTCAACTGCGGTACCGCACTGGCAGCGATGGGCCACACAGCATCTTGCGCCCAAAGGTAAGCTGATAGCTAAACGAAAAGTAGTCGGATCTAAAAGGTTACCAGTGGTGAAAGAAGGCATGGCCTGTAACCAAACTTTTTTTGTATATCTATGTGTCTATTGTAATGAAATTGCATGGATGTAAAATTGTAAATTACCTGAAATAAATGTATAATACATCAAACACACTTACCTACAGTAACTTTATCAACCAGGTGTATCCCACAATTTATTGCCTACCGTTGACTGATACTCACTGATTAATACCTGATTTTCCTTAATTCTACCTACTTTTTTGGTGGGACGCAAAAAGGGCCGCTGTGCGGCCTAGTTGCGGAAAACAGCCCGCGCACCAAGTAAGTACCTACTTTTTGGTGTCAGTGAAGCAACCCAATAATAAATAAATGATCTACAAGAAATGTTCATTAAGTATCAACTATTTGGACTTGTTGGTTTCAAAATTTTAGATTTTTTATCATCTTAAATGTTTACTGCACCGTCACAGTATGGGGGGTAGCAAGGGTGGCGCTAGATGCACTAACTTATCTTGGATAAAAAACACCTACCCTAATTATTTTTAACTTGGTATATGTTTTAATTGTATTGTTCCTAATGTTGAATTTTTAATAATCACTCACTGAAGCTGCCTACTGTTCCCAACCCTCGTCCAGCGTAGCGCATCCACCACGGGACGTCATCTTTCTGGGCATTGTCGCCGCCCGGCCGCGCCATGAGCATCGCGAACTTGTCTGTTAGCGACTGTAATTAACGCATACATTATGAGTGCTCTAAATAAAGCAACGCTTAATTTTAAATAATTTTTTTGCCATTATCTTACCATTTTCTTTAAAAAATCAATTCACTTCAGACTTGAGCCCAGCTAGGGATGTTCCGAATCGATACTTGTAAATACCACAGTAAATACGAGTAAGTATTCATTACTTTTCTTTCGTTACCAAGTACTTTTTAGCATCGAATCATTCTTTCGATATTTACTTGGTATCGGAAAGAGAGTCCTAGTATCGAATCGAATGCTGCTAAGTCAAAACAGAATAGAAACCCGCTGATTGCTAAAATTTTAAGAACTATAATATCTTTATAGATATACCTGAAGTGTGGTTTACACGTAAAAATCAATCCATGATAGAATAGAAACGCCAAAAATTCAATGCCAAGCAGCTTTGTCTTGCCATAATAGTATATTTTTTCTTTTTCTTAATATACTATGGCCTAATTTTGAGTCAAGTAGCCTAAAAAGGTGATTTTCTAATGTACACTTAGGGCTAAAACAACCCCATTTTTAATTTAGGCAGGATTAAATCGAATGTAAGTTTTATTTATTTATTATTTATTTATTTATTCAAAGCTTAGAATACAGTTAATACACACAAACACACACAGTACAGTTAAGGTACTTTCGTTATTTTCATCAAAACAATTAAATAAAACAAAAACGAAACATTCTCGCGATACCTACTCGGTATCTGAAAGAAAATACTTGTATCGGAAAGAAAGTACTTGTACCGAATATTGTCAAATAAAATATCCTAAACGCATCCTTGGTGTTCTAATGTCTGATTTTTCGCCCCAAAATACTTGGAAATACACGGTGGAATTTAATTGGTTCTTTTCCTTAAATGTATGTACTCAGCCCATGCTATAGAATAATTGTACAAGGTGCAATTTAAAAAAAATTAAAAAATTAATGCCTCTTTACATAACTGGATATCAGCCGAAATGCCTATTTAACGCTACACACAGCACAGGCACCGGCTAAGCGCTTTGTAAATGTTTCGTAGGTAGGTAATAAAACAAAAACACCTGCGCTACCCGTCCCACTCTCACACAGGCAAAAAACAACGCGAGTGTGGCTTATCTCTTATCTTTGCTAATAAAGGCTCCCAATTTTCCCTTCATACTTTATCGAGCTAGGACCGCCAGAATGACTTACCTACTAAGAAAATCAGCTACGAACAAAAGGGTACGGCAGGAACTTGTGGATCCCTGATGCCATGTGCTCGTAAAGTGTCCAAGTGCTGTGGCTGTGCGTACATCCGCCTAGCCTCTGCTAAGTTGTACCTTGACAGCGTATAAAAACGCACCATGTCCAACCACTCAACATTTGAATAATTGTAATGTCGATCCATTGTCCAAAATTGCGATGCGCGCGCGTAAACGGGACACAAGTTGTGCCCCTAGAAGTTGCAAGGCCGGATGTGCAACAGCGTGAGCCGTTGCCGGCAGGTACGACTTCTGGAGCAGTGGCGGCGGCGGCGGTGCGTAGATGGCGTGTCTTGGCGGCGGCTGCTCACAGTACTGGCTCACTATGCGCTATTGCGCCTCAGCAGATGCGGGCGCCAGCGGCAGTAGCGGCGCGGGAAGTGGCGCTACCCCGGTGACCTCGTCGCGATGGTGACGTGCGTTTGCTGTTCGGTGAGCCACGTGTTGACGCGCTGCGACTGTTCCTCGTCGGAGAAAGTAGTACGCGCGTCCTGATTTTCATCGGCCTCGACGATCGCTTCAGCTTCCAGTGTTGCGACGTGGGCGGCGGCTAACTCGAAGTGGAGACGTGCTTCAGTCTCCTTCGCACGCGCCAGCCGCAGCTGATTATCGATGCGCGTGCTGCGCCTCGATGCGATTGATCTTGTCCGTGTCGGCGATGGCTGCCTCGCTCGCTGGTCGTCGCAGGGCTGAGCACGTGGCGGTGCTTGGGTCACTGTAGCCATTGACGTTGATGGCGACCGTGGCGGCGAGGTATGGACCACCCAGGCGAGTGGTCTAGGCGGCTGCGTGGTCGGATGCGCGGCAGCAGACGATGTCGCATCTGTGGATGCGGCGTGGGCGGCGCGCACTGGAGGTGGCACGGCGGCACTGCGTGCGACCTCGGTGCGCTGTCGATCCGTGGGCGTTGGTCTACAGCGGCGGGCAAGCTAATGAGTAGACCCAGGTCGGTTTCCGTTTATTTTCTTCAAATACAAATACAAGATAATTACGACAAAACGACATACAAAATACAGAATAAAGTGATATAAAAAACATGAGGATACAATTAATTAAACTCTACATCCTACTCTATAAAACTACTCTACGACTATCTTTATTTATTATAATGCCTATTCTATGTACATGATTTTTCCGACTAAATTAATGTTCGTAGAGCTGCTGTCCGGAACACTGTTTGAACCAGTATTCGGTCGGGCGTTTTATTACGTTGTACTATTATCTATTCCGTGCTTTTGTTCAATGTCGCAGGGCTTTTCTATAGAATTTGAATTCGCAGTAATTTGATAATACCTAGATTTAAGTTTTAAATCCATAGTTTTAGTTATATAGGAGCGTTCTATAGTATGGACTGAGTATGTACATTGAAGGAAAAGAACCAATTAAATTCCACCGTGTATAGTTCAGTCAAGGAAATAACATAACTTTGCTGCAATAAGGTAAAATTTGTTAAATTATTTTGGTTCCGTAAATAATAAAAAATGTATCGATATGAATAGGTATCGATACTTTTAGGGTGTTCATATGAGTAGTATCGAATCATGATTTGAGTACTACTCATATGAGTGATCTATACTTTGGTGGTATCGGAACATCCCTAAGTTCAGCTTCACTGCCTCTTGCGTTGTTGTGTCCACAGATTAGAGAAAAAAACAAAGGTTGTGTCATGGTTGTGTCTAATTTAACTGTGTCACTGTAATGTCATCTGTCAAAATTCATTCAAAATTAACACAGACCACAAAAATCACCGAAAAAATTATTACAATTTTTTTTATTACATTTGAATCGCACTGTTTTTAACTTGAGAGTGTGATGGTGGTGTTTCTATAATGTGGTCTTTATAATTATTTTTGTATATGTATAGATTAGTGAGAACAAAACGTAGAATACCATAGAAAAAAAAACATAATACAGCCAGCGGTCCAGTGTGACCATTTGTGGCAGATTTCTGCCAAAATGTAGCTTCAACCCTCAAATTTAGACTGGCCGGTATGTACAGTAAACGATTTATAAATATTTTTTTTACATCAAACTTATCATTTGACTATGCTCTCTCCTGATGTGGCAGATTTGAAAGTATTTAATATTTTGAAGTAAACGTTTGGATATGTTGTTGCAAAATTTAATTTCGTTAACTCAATATTTATTTGGGACCATTGTTACTAAACTGACACCACCTATCTTAAGTCAGGTGAGTAAAATTTGTGCATCCAGTGAACAAATATTATAGTAATCCACGCACAAGACACGCAAACGGTACCTACTTACCTTAGTTCTTAATCTGGGATTCGTTGAGCTCTTTGATTAAAGCTTAGGGTTCATTTTTATTTATTAGAAAATTAGTTCTCAGTTTTCCCTCAGGCCAAAAAAAGACATAATTAGAAGAAATATGAACGTAAAATCCACGATGATGAAAATTTTTTTTTTAACGGGCAAATTGCCTTTATTACTCAAGCTAACTACTACAATAATAAAAACTAAACTAAACTAAACTAAACTAAGCATAACTAAGCTAAACTAAACTAAACTAGCTACACTACCTACTACAAAGAACACTTATGGACTGTATAATAGCCGCGATGGCCTATAGACAGTCCAAGTGCTCCAGCCCACTACCGGTAGGTAGCGTACCCAACATGCTGGCCGCATTGCCACGTTGAATTGCAATGCTGATGCGTTGGGCCAAATAAGTGCCAGCATTTTGGTCACGCGTCGCATCGACCAGGCGCTCTGATAGACTTTGGAAAACGCGATGAGCTCCCGGTCCCCACGGACCCAGGGTCTCAACACCAAACGGCTCAAATATGTAACCGCTACCGAGATTACTATATTTGCGCCGTTTTAGCTGCTCAGCAGAATTAGCCGCGGCGCCGGCCCTAACGTGTGTCTCGGGAAGGTGTGACGGCGCCATAGTATCGACGCAAGTAGCGTCCCACACTAAAGGCCGCCCCATCTTCCAGGGAACCAGAGTCATTCCGTCGGGTCTTTTACCATCGTCACGCATGAGACCATTCGGTTCGAGAATGGCTGCAACATTGGCGTGGTGTCGCTGGAAAACAGGATACAGTGTCCCGACTGTCCCCAGGTACGTTTATTCAAGGGCCAAAAGGGCCTTAAAATTCATCAATCGAAATGCCACAGAGTGATCCAAATTCCTCTATCAGCCCCCGTTTCAGGTTCGTTAGTAGCCAGTAGCAGCCCTACGAGCGCTGCTACTCCTTCCAAACCGTTTTGGGAGGTTTTGAGCTCGTACAAAAGATTTATTCCGGTTCTAAAACGCATCCCGCGTGGTGCTCGCATTTCGGTTGCTCAATCATTATCATCATCCATTAGGAACGTTATATCTAAAAACACGAAACATGCCTGGGAGCATCTCCTAACTTTTCCGTACCATGTACTTTACGTAAAATTAGACCCTACAAACAAAGCTTCCCTTACTAAAAGAGTAAAGGAAAACTGCGTAAGGTACAAAGTACTGGAAGAGCAATGTTTGGATCATGAAATTATTGTTCCGCTTAACAGGCGAAACAATATTATAAATTCAAAACAAAATAACGATTCGGCCACCTTTAAAATCGTAGAGAGCAAAATTAGTGACGGCGACATTAAGGGCGCCGCCCGCGTCCTGTTCTCTAGCGACACAATAGCCCCATATTGTTCTGAGACAATTCAATCACTGCAGGACAAACATCCACCTGCAGCAGCAAATCTCCACCTTCCTGAACCACCCCTACCAAATGACGTCACTGTTGAAGTGACCCCACAGGAAGTAGCTGCAGCCGTTACTTCTTTCCAGAGTGGTTCAGCCGGAGGTCTTGATGGCCTTACCCCTCAAATTCTAAAAGATCTTTTATCGGGCATTTCCGGCGAAATTGGCGAGGCCCTCTTGAGAGACTTAACGGCTTTAGTAAACCTGATGCTGTCAGGGCAAGTCAACAGTGACGTCATCGAAATTTTGTATGGCGCAAACTTGTGTGCCCTTATCAAAAAAGACGGTGGTATCAGACCTATTGCGGTAGGCACCACATACCGCCGTCTCGCTGCCAAGGTCGGCTGTAGGAAAAAGGTTGCTTTTTTAAGCAACCTTTTTCAGCCAATACAGCTGGGCTTTGGTTCGCGGGGTGGCTGTGAGGCCGCTGTTCATTCACTTAGAACCTTTCTCAAACTAAATTGTGGTGAAGTGTTGCTAAAGGTGGATGTTAAAAACGCTTTTAATTCTGTCGACAGAGGCGCTCTTTTGACACAAGTCAAGGATAAAATTCCCGAACTATATAAATTCCTTTATCAATGTTATGGCAATCCAACAAAATTAAATTACCAAAATAACGCGATCCTATCCTCAGTCGGATGTCAACAGGGCGACCCTCTAGGTCCGGCCATTTTTAGCCTTGCCATCCATCCAATTATTCAACGTCTTCAGTCCAAACTTAATGTTTGGTACTTGGATGACGGAACCCTAGGAGGCGACGTGAACACTGTTTTTAATGATCTAGGTATCATTATTAACGAATTTCGCGACATTGGTTTGGATTTAAATTTTTCTAAATGCGAACTTTTTGTTTGCGATACTTGTCCTGATAAAGATTTGGTTTTTGAAAAGTTTAATAGTCTTGCTCCGAATATCAAATTAGTAGACAAGCGTTCTCTTCGCCTTTTGGGTTCGCCGATTCTGGATGAGTCTATCTCACCTTTTGTAGAAGAAAAAATTCAAAAGTTCAATAACGCATCAGACAGGTTACTCAAAATTAACGCCCACATGGCTTTTACAATTATTCGTTTTTGTCTATTTGTCCCTAAATTTACTTATATTTTACGATGTTGTCAACTGTGGAAACACAGTGAGCTCCTTATGGGCTTAGACAGCATTGTAAAAAACACTCTGGTTTCGGTCTTGAATGTTGATATGGATGACAGGACGTGGTCGCAAGCCTCTCTACCTGTGCGCTTAGGAGGTTTAGGGATACGCAAAATTTCGAGTGTTGCATTACCGGCATTTTTGTCCTCTGTACATGGTACACATAAATTAATAGAAAAAATTCTTGCTCCATCTTTAGGTACTTTCGAAGTAGCCCATTTGTCTGAGGCCAAGAATGCCTGGGGGTTGGCTTGTCCAAATTCTGATTTCCCGGTGGTTCTTTCCTCACAGAGGCTGTGGGACCGACCGCTCTGCGAACTAGCACGGAAAAATCTTTTAGATACGTGTCCTAGCGTCGCTGATCGTGCTCGGCTTCTCGCAGTCTCTGTGTGTGAGTCAGGACTTTGGTTACAGGCCATGCCTTCTTTCAACACTGGTAACCTTTTAGATCCGACTACTTTTCGTTTAGCTATCAGCTTACGTTTGGGCGCAAGATGCTGTGTGGCCCATCGCTGCCAGTGCGGTACCGCAGTTGACCAGCTCGGTCATCACGGTCTCTCGTGTTCAAAAAGCGCTGGTCGAATTTCGCGCCACGCTAGTCTTAATGACATCATTCGCCGGGCTTTTACCACCGCCAATGTTGCAGCCATTCTCGAACCGAATGGTCTCATGCGTGACGATGATGAAAATAACGAGGAATACACTTTCTGCCGCATTAGTTAATCCACGTCAGAACTCATATTCAAAAATGACTCGGATTTTCGAAGTATCCATCTTTTACAAAAGCTATAAGCTAAGCTGATTAAATAAAACTATTAAAAGTCGAAAATCAAACGTTGCAAATTAAAAAAAAGAACCTCATAGGTATCATGTGAAAAAAAAAAGGTACATGCATTTCAGGCAGATCGAAACAAAATTGTTTGGGCAGATTTTGGCAGATTTTTAGGCTATTTAAGGCAGAATCTGCAATTTACAGATGGTCACACTGCTAATGTCGGTCGGCATCAGCGGCCCGCATTTGTAATTTTTGCATATATTTTTGCAAATACTGTTGATTTAAGAATCAAAAGTGCATTTTTAAAATTCATGAAGACAATAGATCTATAAAGCAGCCATGCAACCAACGACAATGCTTCCGAAATTAACGGATACTACTCAAACAATGTAAGTGAGAATAAACTTAGCCTGCAATTTTATCGCTACCAAAGCAGTTTCTCACCTATTAGCACTGGTTGTTTCTTCTCAAAGCGCTGAATAGACTTATTGTGCCATGTATTTGTTGTGAAAGAAATCTGCAAGGCTTTTATAACCTGTTGCAGTTTGCCTGTCACCATTGAATGACTTCATACTACTCAACTCCTCCTTTGCATTTTCGCTGGCACAGATCGTGCCCTCGATCAGTGCGAAATCGGCAGGATTAATTAAACATTTCCATGAGAAGTGTATCCTTACAATGCCTAGCTAATAATTGCATTTGGTACTCCTTTCTGTTATAATAAATTGTACAAAGTTTCTGAAGTAGGTATGGAAATACTTCCCATAGTTGTGAAGTTGTGGACAATGATCCACACCACTATTACCACCACCACACATCCAACTTGTAGCACTACTAAAATAAAATGTACCTAGATTTATAGCTACTGCTACTGGTGAATACAGCAAACAAACTTGCCATTAACATTTAGCATAGGTGTTCAAAAATTAAAACCACTATTGAATTCAGCTCCAAATTTTGTCATTTTGTCATGAAAACATAGATGGTAAAGTTCTACTTGTTCAATGTTATGTATGGCTGGTTGATAGCTGGTTGCTAAGATAATCAATGGTACATTATCTGGTGGATACTTTTCCTCTAGATCCTTCTCTGATGGAGATGGAGTGTGCAGTGCAGAAGTGTTTGCTACGGGGGTGGTGGTCACCACCAACGCTGGTAATCATGATCATGGCAGCTCTAAGGTCAAGCTCAAGAACCTTGTAGACTACAACTGGGAGCCAAAGTTCTATTCTGGACAGTTGCTGGCCATACATATGAGCGGGAAATACTTGGCATACTGTATTAAAGGTAAATTGAAATAACAAATCAAAAACATTGATTTCATGCACTCTATAATTTTGATGACTTGACCATCAAAATTATAGAGTTTTGTGGAATTTACGTTGCTGTTTCATGTACTATCCAAAGATGATAGATATTATCTGCCAAATAAATTAGATATATATATATCTGACTAGTTAACTGAAGAAGACCCTTTCATAATTTTAAGTAATTGATTGTAAAAAGTCTAAGGCCCTGTTATTGGGCCAGCGCCCCACTGGGTAGACCGACAACCTAATAAGAACCATGGGGAGCTAATGGATTCAGGAGGCAAGCAGCTGCTCTAAGTGGCACTCTATTGGGGAGGTCTACATTCAGCAGTAGATGTCTTCAGGCTGATGATGATTGGGCTGGTGATTAAATTGCCTTGCTCAGTCATCATGGCTACGTGATATGTCAACTTGTCAACAGACATTTTACACTTATGAGTTATTTTTTGAATAGTAGTTCAAATGTGTTAAGGCTTAGCCTTATCGGACCTGCACAATATACTATTGATATTTATTTTTGCTACTATGCAGGTTATGGTGTCCCAATTAGGGCTTAACTATTATGAACTCTTTTTTTATATATTTTATAGACATGGCATTTGACCACTGTCTCACCTGATGGTAAGTGATGATGCGGCCTACGGTGGTGCATGCTTGCCTAGAAGATACCTATTCACTCTTGATATTTATTGTCTTGATATATAATGTTCACTGTATTATGATAGTAATTCCACTTTGTAGCACCAAATGCTGTTAACCCTGGAACATGGAATGGTATGGTGCGAGTGGTCTACAATCCTGAATCAGGGTCAGATAGAAGAGCCCTTATCAAAGGAATGAAGGGAGAGGTAACAATTACTTATATTATAAAACTGCTTTCAATTTCAGCATCTATTTCATTCAGAAAAATATTATCCATTTTTGTTAGTATTAAACATACCCTATTATTAGTAAAAGATACAACACCATTTGAGTTCATTTCCAAAACTAAACTTTATTCATGTACCCACATTACTACATGTAAAATAAATATACTATTACCCATCAATATAATACATAACATATCTCCCCTTTATAAATACATAAACACATAGTACAATCAAATCAAAATCTCTGAAGTTAAATTTAAACAACCATTTGAAATTACTTTAAATATTTTGGAACAATTTACAAAATGTATTATTTTATGCTGAGCAATTGGGTATGCCTATAATGTCCGACCACATCTCCGGAGGTGGTATCTCAATCAGTGCATCATCAGATGTTCCAGAGTCTGTCTCTTCCAGAGCTCTATTCTCAGACATCCTCGTCTCAGTATGAACCGTTCTAGCTAGCATCTGATCAGCGTGGCGGCGATGTAATTCTCCATCTTCCGTTCTCACCCTGTATGAGCTTGGACCTTCTACTAACTCTACAGTGGCCCTCCGCCACTTCTCCCCTGGGCCATACATGTGAATCAGGACCGGCTGGTCCACTTCGAAAGCCCTAGTCGGCGCGCGCTGCGCCGCCGCCTCCAGCTGCTGCTCACCACGGCTGGTTGCGGAGTCAGGATGAAGTGTGGATATCGCCGTTCTGTATTTTCGGCCGTTGAGCATCTCCGCCGGTGTTTTGTTTGTACAGCTATTCGGCACTGTGCGCATGTAATAAAGCACCTTGCTCAATTTCTCACTCCAAGGTAAATTTAAATCCATTTTCTTAATTTTATTCTTCAATGTTTGTATAGCTCTCTCTATTTGGCCGTTTGTCGCCGGGTGGTATGGTGGGGAGAGAAGGTGTTTTATCCCGTTCTTCCTCAAGAAACTCTCAAACTCCTCAGACGTAAAAGCTCTCCCATTGTCTGATACAATCACTTCAGGTATCCCCTGTGAAGCAAAAATTCTTCTCAGCAGAGTTATTACAGCACCACTGCTCATCGAGTTAATAATGTCTGCTTCGATCCATTTGCTGTGGCTGTCAATCAAAACAAAAAATGTTTTTCCTTGAAAAGGGCCGGCAAAGTCTATATGGACTCTCTTCCATGGCTTTTCTGGCATAATCCAGGTCTGCGGATCTCTAGGGGGATTGTTCCTTACTAGCTGACATTGCTCACAGCTGGCGACAATCTGCTCTATCTGACTGTCCATGTTGACCCACCACACATAGCCTCTCGCATACGCCTTCGTTTGGACTATGCCCGCATGAGGAGCATGTAAAATGTTCAATACCTGTTCTTGTAACTTGGTAGGTACTATGACTCTGTTGCTCCATAATAAACAGTCTTTATTAAGTGAAAGAGCCTCTCTCCTGGTCCAAAACGGCTGTAAGGCTGGGTCTGTAACCTTGTTCGGCCAACCATGATGTACATGGAAGGTAACTTTTTTCAGCAACGGATCCTTAATTGTTTCTGCAGCGATTCTTTCCGCGTCTAGATTCCAGCCACTAGGTTGTTCCTCCAACAACAATACTTCTTTGAGTGACTCGGCCGCTACTGTTGCAGTAGCCGGTGCAGTCCACCTACTTAATGCATCTGCATTGCCGATTGATTTGCCTGGCCTGTGTCGGATAGTGTAATCATAACACGATAGCTTCAAAGACCATCGCAGCATTCTTGGAGAGATCTGGTCGGGTATTGGTTTCGCTGGATTAAATAAGCCAACCAGTGGCTTGTGATCAGTCACGATACAAAATCTACGACCCAATAAAAACTCGTGAAATTTCGTCAATCCGAATACTAATGGTTTAAACCAACTGCGACCCAAAAGGCTAGGCCCATCGCCAGACACGACCAATAGTTCACATTGAGCCTCTTTCTCGCCCAATGATACACATACATTTGCCAGACCTAATACTTTCAATGGGTCTCGAGTCCATGTAATAAGTTTCACCGGAGTCTCCTGAAGTAATGGGGGTGTCACCCACAACTTCTTGAAAGTCTTCTCTGATATAATACTGCGAGATGCCCCAGAATCGACTTCCATCCTCAAACTTGCCCCATCGATAATTAATTCTGCTAATATTGGGGGTTGATAACTGTCTGAGCACACATAGACACCCATCATATCTTCAGTTTCAGATGCAGTCTCTTGTTTATCTTCCACTTGGTGTAGCTTGGATTTCTTATCACAGGCTTTTGCTATGTGCCCATACTTCTGACATTTGAAGCACTTTGCTTTCATAAAGGTACACCGTTCACCTGGTTTATGCACACAGGTACAATGTCTGCATTCATTTGACTTTATTCTTCCAATATCCATTGGCTCGGGAGCATGACCGGATACTAAATTATCAGTGCTTGGACCAGGATACATATCTTGATAAGATGCTTGGTGATTTAGACACATTTGTACAGCCATCTCATATGTGAGGTCTTTAGTTTTTAACAACTCCCGCCGTAAACGTTCATCACGCACTCCCAAAACAAGTCTGTCTCGTAATTGGCGCTTAATGTCCATGAACTTGCACTTAGCACACAAATTACTTATCGCGGCCACAAAGTCTTGCACGCTTTCCCCTTGCAATTGCACACGTTTATGAAATTTACCCGCTTGTAAAATTTCATTAACCTCTGGTTCATAAAATTTGTCTAAGACACTCAATATGTCCCTAAAATTCACTTGTGTAGGGCGTAATGGCACTAAAAGTGATGCAATTAGAGCGTATGTGTCCTTCCCGCACTGAGACAGGAACAATGATCGCGACTTCGCATCGTCCTGTTCCACGAGTCCCGCCGCGTTGAGCGCACATAGTAACTGTTCTTTATAATCACACCACACATCAGTTTTCGCGTTAAACTTCCCAGGCAACACAATATTCGTTAAATTGAATGCCATTTTATCGCAATTGCAATTTATTTACGCAGTCGCCAATAAAAGATACAACACCATTTGAGTTCATTTCCAAAACTAAACTTTATTCATGTACCCACATTACTACATGTAAAATAAATATACTATTACCCATCAATATAATACATAACAATTAGTATTATTAGTATTAAACAAATGATTAATATATAGAATTTACTAGTTAATTAAAAAACTTCTATTCATTAAGATCCAGTTATAATGTATTTTGTATTTCAACTGCACCAAACAATAGAGATTACTTTACTGTTATCCAATAATGGTGTGGCTGTGGTCTATATACTTTAGGGTCTTATAAATCCTGCTCAAAACAACTAATTTTAATGTTAAGTTTTGCACAATATAGAAAAATATATTGATAAAATTGCTCTGGTTTCAGGTACAAGACTTGTCCTTTGCCCATATACAGAATCAAGTAATCCTGGCATGCATTGATGAACAGGGCAATTTTTATGTCCATGAGATTGAAGTTACTGACAGTGGACTAAGGTATGCTTTCTGAATGTACTCACTTCATTTTGCATAGGATAAAACTATACTAACACCAAACTCAAACCAATGGGGAAGAAAGGCTTTCGAGTGGCTACTACAAACCGGAAGACGTAGCGTAGGCCCCTCACTAGGTGGACCAACGATCTGGTAAAAACTGATGCTGGAGACAAGCAGTCGCTCAAAATGGCGCTCTCTGGGGGAGGTCTGTTCAGTAGTGACCTCTTTGGGTTGTTGATGATGATGAACACCAAACTAGATTTTAGATCTTGGCGATGTTTTTAGTGCTATGTATCAATATAGTTGCAAGATTTCCACTTTTACAACTACAGCAAAGCCAAAAGGAAGGCGTACGTATCTAGCGTCCGGCGCTGAAATGTGAAATGACTTCAAGATATTATTGTAACTTATAGATGTACTCTCCTGGCGGAAATCCGCGACGACACCGGGGCGTCGGGCGCGGGAGCGGCGGGCGTGGGAGCGTCCGGCGCGGGGCACCGCGTCGTGTGGTGCCCCTACATACCTGATGATGACGACGAAGTGCCAGACGAAGATGTAGCCAAGTTGCTGCTCACCACGCATGGGAATATTGGTCAGTGTTCTCAATATTTTTAGTAATAAAATATGCAGGTAGTTTGGCTTTATGTTACAGTAATTTAAATTCATAATTCTGTTGAGTTCAGATGCAAAATAGAAAACTGCTATTAAAAATGTTTGGTTTTGGGACATCATAATATATTATGATGAGGCACACGCATCGTCATCATCAGCCTGAAGACGTCTACTGCTGATCATAGGCACCATGCGCCATTTTGATCGCCAGCTTGCCATCAACAGTTCAAGCCGAAGATCACACCCCTGCACCCTTATTAGCATAAGCAGTAGACAAAATTGTTTTTTCCCGTTTTACTCCACTTGTAGCAGGTAAAAGGGAAGGAAACTGGGGAAAGACAAATAGCGTATCACCCGTGCTAGGGGCCTGCTTCCTACTTTTGAGGGCACTGGGGAAAGACAATTAATAGCGTAGCACCCATGCTAGGGACCCGCTTCCTACTTTTGAAGGCTTCCTGGTGACGCTGGCACTCGGTCCGTGGCGAGTGAAGCATTAGCCTGTTGAAAGCAAACATGAGCACCTCCCGCAGGTCGCATCTGGAACATACGTGCCATAATATCCATGGTGTCGAGCTCGGAGGGCGTGGGCTGGGCGGGCGCGCTGGCGGGGGCGGGCGGGGCGCGCGTGGCGGCCGAGCACGCGGGCCGCCTCGTGGCCGCCGCCTTCTCCCCGGACGGAACCGCGCTAGCCACCGCCGCGCTCGACGGATACGTCATGTTCTTCCAGGTACACTTGTCTCTCTCGCTCACACGTGCGAGGGTGACAGCATGCACTACGTCTGTCGCTTCCAGGTACTATCTTGCCGTCCTTATGAAAAATGCAGTAAGTAGGTAAAACATGTTTTCGAGAAAATCGCGAAAACAAAAGTTGCGAGTAGTCGAGAGTAGTCGAGTTGCTGCATTCGTAATTCCTGAGTTTTTGGGTTCCAGGTGGAATTTTGATACGCGAGAAAGATCAGAATATAAATTTTTATTTGGCGATTCCGAATATGTATCTAACCCAATTTTGTCAGAAACGTTAGTTATTGCGTTTTTCGTTATGAGGGCAGTATTTTTGTCTAGCACTCGTTATGTAGGTACTATCCTTGGTGTCTAACATCGGTTGTGTTGGCCTTGGGTGAGTGAAGATGCCAGCAGGCGGATATGTCATGTTTTTCCAGATACTATTATACCACCATATACCTCACACAAATTGCGTAGGGTGGGTGAGTGCAGGGTACTCTTTTAGATACACACTACGATAAATATGTAGTTGTCCCCTCTAGGTAGTCACATCAACATGCGCATTATCATATCTTCCACCATACTAGATAGGTACTAACTTAACGTTTCTTTAAATACTTTTCTATCTTGTGACAGGAATACGCACGCGTGTACTAACTGTATATAGCAAAAACATTATAGTATAAAACAGTTTGGCTCCATAAGCCCATAACACTGGAACTGCGAAACCAACCGAAACGATAAAGTCGGCCGACTCGCAATCCATCATACCTTAGGTATCTTTGTTTCAATGGGCTCGAGATTTTGGAGACTAGGATCTAATCCAGTTCCCCGCAGGTGTACATGGGCGCGGACAGCAGCCCGCGCTGCCTGCACAAGTG
Organism: Ennomos quercinarius; assembly: GCA_910589525.2. NCBI lineage: Eukaryota > Metazoa > Arthropoda > Insecta > Lepidoptera > Geometridae > Ennomos > Ennomos quercinarius. The sequence continues at coordinate 1,650,547 of OU342491.1, forward strand.
GCAGCCGCACGGGGGCAAGCCGCTCTCCTGTCTCTTCTTCTTGGACAACCACACCAACTACAACTCCGAGTTAGTATGCTTTTTATGTAAACGAATGACGTGGCGAGCTAATCGTTCGCCTGATATTAAGTGTCACGGCTGCCCATAACAGATAACGATATCACTCGGAACTCTAATTTAATAAAGTTTCGCGTGACACTGCACTGCGCGTTGCGCACCAGGGAATGGGCATTCTCCTCGATACATTTAAATTCAGTGATCACCAAGCCGCCTGCCAAGCGTGGTAAACCCTATAATTAGGGCCAAAGTGGCGATTTATGGGGGAGGCCTGTGTTCAGCGTGGACGTCTTCCAGATGATGATGTGATCACATGGTGATCGTTGGGCGTTACTTCAGCTATTTCAGACTAACTAGGATTCTTTGTATCTAGGGACTCAGGAACTACGAGGATGATAGTCCCACAACACTACTTTTTGTACTGTTGCAGTTTTTTCTTTGGGGCTTTGAAGTTGTCATTATTTTTCCCTACTCTATGATCTTTTTACACAGATTTAACGTTTTGCGTTGTAGAAGTATATAATAAGCCACAATAAGACATTTTGACAACTAGTGCTTCTAAAATGTTGATAATATTTTCGGTAACCATTTCGTAGGTGTTTAGCTCAGTCATTTTCAAGTAAAATAACACAACTTCATAGGAAGCCCTTTAGTATTGTATTGCATTATTTACACGACTAAATTCTGACTTATGACGAAAGCGTAATAATAATAAAGCTGCTATTATAAAAGTCGATATCTCCAGTGAGGCCCTAAAATCTCCATTACGATCTCTAAGGGTCCAATTCTGGAAATTCGCTGTGACGGGTGCAGAGAACAACACCACCATAAAGGTGTGGTCGTGCAAGTCGTGGAACTGCATGCAGACCATCAAGTTCACCCCGTCCCCTGGCTCCGAGTCCCTCGGGCTCAAGGCCATGCTGGACCGAAGCGCTAGCTACATGCTGCTGTCAGACTTCAAGTCTCGCAGCCTGTATGTTCTGAATATGGCGCGGGATAGTGATGACACGGTGGCTTACTGTAAGAGCATATCTGAGTTTCTGCTGCCGTATCCGGTTCTCAGTTTCTGTATTATCGGAGCGGGTGAGTTTGATTTTATTATGTTTGTAACTTAGAAATGTGTTATTTAACGTAAAAGCAATAGCAGTTGAAACTTAAATACAATTGATAAGAAGTCATTTTTGTGCCTAGATGATTTTTAAAGTGGCCTTTATCACCCACATATTGAATCAGAAATGAAACTACTGTTGGTTGTCGAAAAAATACAAACTAAATGCGAAGGTTTGTGTGTATGTATGTTTATCACCTCACCACTCAGTGATAAAACGGCTGTGCGAATTTTCATTGTATATGTTGTATAGATAGAATCTTTAGGTTGTCGAGAGGTAACCACGAACCGGAAGACGCAGCGTAGTGTCGGCCCCCCACTCGGTGGACCGGATCTGGTCGGAACCACGGAGAACCGATGGATGCAGGAGGCAAGCACCCGTCAAAGTGGCGCTCGCTGGGGGAGGCCTATGTTCAGCAGTGGACGTCTTCAGGCTGTTGATGATGATAATGATTCTTTATATCCTGGACATAGGTCATAATTGTGCGTTTCATGTGGGACAGTGTGATCATTGTTCACGCGAGTGTAACCGCGGGACACAACTAGTGTAAAGTATTCCAGCATAATTGTAACGCGATGTTTCCGCAACACTTGGTACAGAGGAGCAGCTGATGAAGTGCGAGTCCAGCTGCGACGATCCCTTCCACCGGAACGGTTCCGCCGGAGAGGTCGCCGAGTCGCCGGACGACTTCGAGATACATCACGATGTGAGTGCACTCCAGTTGGACTCATTCAGACTTTAAATTGATTGTTGTTATGTACGTGTGTTGTCAAAAATACACAAAAAATTATGTCACTCTTAAGTTTCCTGTGGCTTCTTCTTTACAGGTGTAATCGGAGTTTACTTTTCTGCTTGAGCCGGATTGCTTGCACCAGAGTAGTGGGAAAGAAAACTTCTTATTTTGAAATTCTTTTATTATAATTAGCTTGCTATATTTGAAATTAAGCATTTTGTTATTGTATATGCTTCGAACAATATTACAAATAATTAAGATATATTACAAGTTTTGCGATTTCTTGATTTGCAAAAGTGTTACAATTAGCTTATCTATACTTATAATAAAACTGTAATAGGGTCAATTCTGTACATTAAAGATATTTTGAAAAAATTTTTGGAGGGCTTTCTAACTATACTAAAGCCAAAAGTATTTTTTTTTTTCATTTTTGTCTGTTTGTTTGTCTGTATCTTGGCCGAGCATCACACCGAAACTACTGAATAGATTCAAATTAAACTTTGCATGATTTAACTTAATACTCCAAGGTAGGGGCTATAGGATACTTTTTATCCCGAAATTCAGCATGGTTTCTGCGGGAGAGGGGGGGAAAGTTAAAATGTGTACTTATTTTTAATTCATCAACTCGTGGTCCGATTTCATTCATTTTTTTTTTTGTTGAAAAGGGGGTTTTTTAAATATTGTCCCGTAAATATTTCAAGGACGTCGGTTTTGTGGTTCAAAAATTACAGACATTCAACCCTACAGTATTAGGTCCAAAGCCACTCCTATCCTGTACTACGGGAAAGAGAGAAGGGAGGGGGGAAAAGATAAGGGAAAAGGATGAATTGATGAAGGTGAAAGGAGGCACCACCGGCTTCACCGTTTCATCCATTCATCCTTTTCCCTTATCTTTTTCCCTCTTCCTTCTCCCTTCCTGTGCACTGGATAAGGTGTAAAACTAATTAACCCGTGCGAAGCCGGGGCGGGTCTGCTAGTTTTCATTAAATTGTTTCAGTTTTGATTTTTTTGAATCATACTCACGATGGTAGTACTAAAGTGTCGTTAATGGTCGCCAGGAAGTATCGGCGGGGTGCGTGGGCGGGTCGCGGCTGGTGTCGGTGCGGCTGTACATCGTGCAGCCCAAGGGCCTGCAGCAGGGCCGCCTGCTGTACGCGCCGCCCGCCCGGGAGTTGCGACCAGGTCACACATGCCCACATCGCGGACTGTACTACATCACAAGGACAAGGGAGGGTGTCACAAGGGATCGAAATAATGTGTTTAGGGCGATAGCGACTGTTTGAATCCAGAGCGAACGATCCTATAGTAGAATCCTAAGCGTAGTAATCAAAGTACGTTGCTCGAGGTTAAATAATTTTGGTATCGTGTGGCACACTCTGCTTTTCATCTCCCTCTATGATAAAAGTAATTTTTTACTGTTGTTAAGTGCGCCTAATTGACTCATTTTGGGGTCAATTCAGATAGAGCAGCAAAATGCTCGAGCACTTTTTAAGTGCTATTGGAATATCAACCGTATTTCATTTGAATTTGAATTTCAAGCTGAAAATAGTATGCAACATTAAAATCTTACCTATTTTAATGTTGCATGCTATTTTCAGCTTTGTCTAAACGGATTAAAGTTGATATTCCAATAGCACTTAAAAAGTGCTCGAGCTTTTTGCTGCTCTGTCTGAATTGACCCTTAGGCGCACTTGTTGAGGAACCTTTCGCTGTTTTTGAAATAGATGGCATGAAAAAACTACTATTAAAATATATTGAGCTTTTTCCATTCTGTTACACCAAGCTGTCCCACTGGTGGTGGAAAGTACTCCAAAAGCGAGAAAAAATCGACCGAAACGTGTTTTTCCAGGCATATCAGACTTGGCGCTGGAAGACAAATCATCGGACGAGTCTTCAAACATCGCCTCCAGTGTCTTACAGCAGCAGAGCCAGCAACTCAAGAACTTGCTCTTAAGGGCACAGGTATTGATCACTGGTGTTAAAATTAAGAGGCACAGTAAGCATAGGGTTTTGTACATTCTTATGTAAACTTATAAACTAGGGTGAACTTTTAGGGTAAGCAACGCGTTAGCACCGTTAGGCTTATCTAGTGTTACAGATATCTATAGGCTACGGCGATCTTTTCCATTAGAAGGGGAAGTGCCGTATGCTCGTTTGCTATCAATAGCATAAACTAGACTAAATATGCCCATATTCTTAAACTACACAAGTTTTTACTTTAAAAAATGGGTTAAACCGACTTAAGTTCTGTTATCTATCTCCGAAGATTCAGATCTTCACTGTAATCTTTAGTTTAAGACGACCACAGATTTAAAATTATTACTTTGACAATATTTTATGACAAGATAATAGGCTTAATAATAGGAACATTTTAATAGGCTAGGTTACATATCGCTTCAGAGGTGCCGTGACCAGGATAAATAGGGCAGACAATTCTAGTATTAGTAGTACTAGTATTAGTATTCTAGTATTTCATGATAAAGTCACATACGCGGTGCGAGCACCGATCTTCCGATCGATATATTTAACGAATTTTAATGTCAAATTTGACATAAATATTCGATAAAACGTAATCGGTAGCACGGAATGTATTTTATCGATGTCGACATAAATTCGATAAATCTTAACGATTGAGCCGACCGACATCGACAAAACCACGCATGGATCTAATTTTTGACATTTGTCATCGGTTTAATCTTGTCGATTTTATCGAATATACCGAATTTTTATCGGGTTTCCATAGTTGGTCGATAACAAATTTATAATATTTTAAAAGTGGATTTTGGCTCTATTTTAATATTGTAAGCCGAAAGGAGAACGCGTCGGGATGTCTTGATGTCTTAAGAATCAACAGGCTGCGTATAAGAGATTCCAATTCCAATGATTCTTTCGACCTACCTAACGAACACTTTTGGGGTTATTTTTAGAATTCTTGAAGAAATAGCCCTTGCCCTTATTGACGGTGTCCAGAGTGATCTAAGAAAGAGCCGATCAAATGGACTGGCAGTGAATGTTATAGTAATTAGTAAGTACTTCCCGAAGTGATACCTATTTGCTTAAATTATATTCTAGTTATTGTATTTTATTTTACTTATACTTGGAAATTCATTGTTGTAGATCTTACGGTACGCTTTTACGCCCGCGCCGTTGGCAGTTACCAAAAGTGCATCGGTCAAGAACACAATATCGCACTGGGTCAAAGGACTGTAAGCAAGCTTGTACAGGATTTGTCGCACGCAGTTCTACAAAATCTTATGAGCAGTTACATCAAGTTTCTTAGCACTGCAGGGGACAGGAGGGCAGTTGCTGGTGGTCAAATCCATACAGTAGTTTTTTGCATGAAGGAGTAGTAAACACCCATACATGAATATATCCTCACAAACTTGCACGTTTATAATATTAGTAGGAAGTAGGATAAATATCACTGAAAAGCAACCTCTGACAACCTTTGGATGGAGAAGAAACAAAATGTACAGTAAGTAATAGATAAAGAGTATCATAAATGTAGGCAATAGTTAAAATATAGGTATAAAATGTATAAAATAAAATGGTTTTTCAAGTTTCATATGTGTTTACTTCTATTACTTATGCACTGCCTACCTGTATTTGATATAATAATACAGTTACTGTAATATCTTACAGCTGAATAATTAGGTAGGTACCTAATCTATTCCTTTCGGACAGTAGGTATATTATTTCTATCCTCTTCAATAACATTTCACATGAACATAATGAATTTTCTGTAATATTTCATAAAAATGTATTAGAATAATAGGTTATAAGGCAGACAAATTAAAAAAAAATTAGTTCTTAAAAATCCGTTAGATGGCGTTGAGGAGACATGGCCGTGAATCACAGACCTACCATGTCCGTGTTAGATTAGATTAGAAAAAAACAATCCTGTGATTTATGCATAGACCATAAACAGCTACTCTCTGCATATCTATGTCCACGCTGTGAAGCAAAAGCAGGGAAGGCTGTGAGTGACAGTGTGACCATTGCAATGTATAGAACATTGCAGAGTCTGCCCTAAATAGGCTAGAAATATTCCCATACTTTGAAATCTTCCAGAAATATGCCTCGTCTTTTATAATAGTAATAATGTAAGGGAAATGATAGAAATATTTTTCGTTAGTGTTTACTTATATTAATTTTAAAATATCAAGCAATTATTAAATAGGAACCCAAAGTTCATGTAGAAATTATGAAAAAAAGAAGGAAAATTATCATCAATCACCTATTCAACGTTAGATATATATTCCTCTTTTTTTCATCATACATGGATTTTACATTCATATTTTTTCTAATCATGTCTTTACTTGGCGTGAGGGTGAAACCAGCTTGTAATTTGCTAGAAAATAAAATAAACCCTTTAATCATAGAGTTCAACGAATCCCAGAATAAGGACTAAGGTAAGTAGATACCTACCTACCAGAGGCCGGCCTTCGCTGCGTCTTCCGGTTCGTGATCGCCACTCGAGACCTTTCGGGTGGTCGACCTTTCTACCCCATCGGTTGTCAGTTCTACGAGCGATGTGGTCTGCCCATTGCCATTTCAACTTGCTAATTCTAAGAGCTTTATCGGTCACTTAAGTTCTCCTGCGGATCTGGGTGGTAACAATGATTCCCACCAAATATCGAAGTCAATGGATTAATATTTCGTGACTATATTTCTGTTTACTTTAAAATAATAAAAACTTCAAAATCTGAATGTTTTTATACTAAACTTGTAGACATAATGTATAATACTGAATAATTAACTATGATAAATAATTTTTTTTTTTAAATAAGTATAAACTTAGTGTTAGCAAAACGATCTTTGGTGCAAGGGGAAGTGCCCAGAACGCTGGCTACATTTGAATAGCAATGCCGATTTCTTCGGAAAAAAACATATTTATATAGCTATATTTCTGAATTTTACTTCAAAATAATAAAAACTTGAATGAAATGAAAGTGACACAGCGCTATGACAGAGGGCAAAGCCACCTCACAAAAACAAGCCATGTCTCTAGTAGCGCCATCTACCTTTGGTTGTAGAACTACGTGCCGTCCTTGAAGTCATATAGGTGTTTTTTTTATTAATACAGGTGAATGAATGACACAATTCTATTTTTTACCTAATCTGTGGAATTTTCCGTGATATCTAGTTACTCTGTGAGAATTAAGAACGAATGATCGATAAGATGTCGACTCAATAAAGCTCTCGAAAGACGTCGACAAAAATTACCGATCTTAGATCCATGCTACCAGTTACCGATAAGATCGATAAATAAAATCGGTTTATCGACTCGATAAACTTGTCGAACCGAAGATCCATGCTCGCACTGACGGTCGGACATAAAACTTCCTCCTTTTTGAAGTCGGTTAAAATATTAAATTCCCCTACTTCCAAATTATTATTTTTTCCAATGTACCTTGGGGTAGCCTGTATTTCATATGTTTGTAATGTATGTTCCAGCCCCCGCCCGGCAGCATGATAGTGCAGCGGCCGGATTCGCCGCCGAGCGCTCCGCAGTTAAACCTCATGACGCCGGACGCTTTTAGGTATGTCTTGTGGATTTTTAAGTAGGTTTGGCATAATGGTACATCCTTTTGCTAGGTCGTAGGACTTTTATACGGACTATTATAGGACGTCTAGGTAGACCACCGCACTGCCATATAGTCTGACTTTATGACGCCAAGATTTGAAGGGCATTGTAGCTAGTAAAATTATTTGTCAAATAAGACTTTTTGATCTCTCTGCGGTGGTCTTGGATGTTGTTGTAAGGCAATAGTCCTTAAGCTAATCCAGGACCACTCGCCTACACGAGTAGAAAGGAAGTACTTACATAGAATTGTTTTCACGGCAAGTTTCCATCTCAGTGTGATTACGCGTGAATTGTCTCAATCAGTTCAATTGTACTAAATTCTGTTCCAGTTCTCCCGGAAAGCGCGAAGATGAGGATGCACCGATGATGATGTCACCGGAAGCCACAAAGTCGCGTAGCTCTACTTCGGGTGAGTCGATAACATTTGAAACGTTGTAATAGCCAATTTTATTACGTCAACTTTTGTTTAGCGTTAGTTCCTCGGTGGTTCAGCCGTTACCCGGCTCTTACGGCAACTAGAGGAAGAGATGGGGTGGTCAAATTCGCACACTGCCGAGGAGAATGCCGATGCCTATTCCCTGGATATGCATGTTATTGTTGAGAGCTCATTATTGTGTGATGTCCACCCCCAGGGTTGATGGAGGAGGCGGCGGGCGCGGGCAAGCTGACGTCAGGCGGGTCCAGCCCGAGCCGGGAGGTGCAGGAGATCATGGCGCACAACGACGATGATGACTTCTACAAGGATGAACTGGTCTGTACCTTACCTACCCTGGTCTGTCCAGCCCTGTTTATTTGGCTTGGTTTAGTTTATTCTCAACGGAAAACTTTCAGCTAGGTTTTTTTTTTGGTATACAGATAGATGTGCAGAAGTAACAGATATGATTAAAATAGCTCCTTAACCCCCTAGGGGCTAAAAGTGATTTGAATTTGTAATTTGAATATTGTTAGTAAAAGTTATATCACGAACATTTGTATGAACATGTTGAAGAGGTTGTAATGAGCTACTAGGTAGTTAAAACTCTTTATGTTTTTCTTTTGTAGATGTATTCGATGTCATTCTGTGAATTTTAAATATTTTGATTGTTCGTCTGTCACTCACCAGAAAACTGTGAAAGGAACCAAACTGTTCTTTTATATTATATTTTTGCGTTTACCTGAACTACCACTTTTATTTGCTAAAAGGATCTAATAAGCGGACCTCGCATTCAATAACCAACATGGTAGCATCGCTACGAAGATTTTTAGTCGGATAAAAATTGGTTACAAGTATGGAAAACGTAAGAAGTGGTGCGGTCGGTGACGATGGTGCTCCGCACACCCATGTATCAGGAGGATTACTGCAAAGCATAGAAAAACTTGATGGCGCGACCAACTACGCGACATGGAAGGTTCAAGTGGAGCTTTATCTGGTAATGGAAGATTTATGGGGATATATAGAAGAAACACCGTCGAATGCTGCTGGTCTTAAAATTGACAGGAAGGTACGTGCAAAGGTGCTCCTTATGGTGAAGCCACACTGTCTGGTGCACGTGAAGAAAGCAACTACAGCTAAAGAGAGCTGGAATGCGCTGAGAGCCGCCTTCGAAGACCAAGGAGTAAATAATAGATGCCGGTTACTAGGACGCCTTGTTAGTCAAAAGCTGAGTATGTATAACAGTCCACGAGTCTACGTCACCGAGATGCTGTCGCTGGCCGATCAGCTAGCGGATATGGGCAAAGAAGTAGACGACGAGCTGATAGCTGCACTTATGCTACAAGGGCTAGGAGACCAGTACGAGCCTATGAGAATGGCTATAGAGAATAGCAATATAACGTTGACAACCGATTACGTTAAAACCAAATTGCTACAGATTGACGTCAATGTGACGTCAGAGGGTTCGCCGCAGAATGCCTTGAGTGCTGCTAGAAAGAAAAGCTATAGCAAGGCAAAGGAGAAAGACAAAGGCAAGACAGAAAAGAAGAAGATAGAATGCTACGTGTGCGGGGAAGGACATAAAGCGCGTTTTTGCCCCAAGAAGCATAACTGTCAAGCGCACACTACACATACGGCACTTCATACCTATAGAAATTCATCGCAAGAGTGGATAATTGATTCTGGAGCGTCATTTCATATGACTAACAGGAGAGATTGGCTAGATAACTATGTGAAGTTAGGAGAGCCAGTCCAAATATCCTGCGCGAATGGGAACAGGGTGGAAGGTGAAGGCCGAGGTGATGTTTGTTCGGAAGAACTGAACGTGAGTGTGAAGGGAGCTGTTTTCGTGCCGAAGTTAGCTGCGAATCTATTAAGTGTAAGTACGTTAGTGAATCGTAACTTTGTGGTAGTATTTTCGAAAAGAGGTTGCGAGTTGTATAAGTCGGAAGAATTTCAAGTGAGCGGTAAGGTTGAGTTGGTATGCAAGGAAGAGAAAGGGATTTATGTAGTCAAGTCCAATTCTAATCCTCACATGTTTTCAGCTTTAAAAACAAACGCTGATGATGCAGTCCAACTATGGCATCGCAGACTTGGACATTTGGGACTCGGCAACCTGAAAATATTACGTGACAGACTGGCTAGAGGTATATGTTTCAAGGATCCAGTTTCAGTACAGTGTGTGTCGTGCTTGAAAGGTAAGCAAACTACATTACCTTTTCCGAAACAGAAGAGTACGCGTGCTACTGAACTACTTGAACTTGTACATAGTGATGTCTGTGGGCCAATAGAAACTACTTCATTTACGGGGTATAAGTATTTTTTGACATTTATTGATGACAAATCGAGAAAAACTTTTGTTTATTTTTTGCGAAACAAAAGTGAAGTTTATTCGAAATTGGTAGAGTTTAAAACGCTTGTTGAAAATCAGACGGGTAAAAAACTAAAGGCAATTCGAACAGACAACGCGACCGATTACGTCAATGAACGCGTAAATACTTTTTTGCGGAATAATGGTATTATTCACCAGTTGACAGTGGAATATACACCGCAACAAAATGGAGTAAGTGAGAGGGCAAATCGTTCGATTGTGGAACGAGCTAGAAGCATGCTTGAAGAAGCGAAACTTAACAAGAAGTATTGGGCAGAAGCGGTCAACACGTCAGTTTATTTGAAAAACAGATGTCCGACACGAGCTGTAAAAGAGATGACGCCTGAAGAAGCATGGTCTAACAAGAAGGTAGACCTGAGTCATTTAAAGGTTTTCGGCTGCCGGGCGTTTATGCATGTTCCGAAACAAAAGCGGAAGAAGTTTGATTCGAAAACAAAAGAACTGCTGTTTGTCGGCTATTGCGAAACAACAAAAGGCTATCGCCTTATAGATCCTGTGACGCATAGCTTATATAAAGCAAGAGATGTTGTGTTTTTTGAAAATCAAATCCGAGTTCATGCAAATGACACTCATGATGAAATCGTGGAAGTGATACCATCAGATGACAGCTGGGAGAGACCTATATTGATTCGAGAAGTTGATGCCTCTAATGAAGCTCATCGAGTGGAACGACATGCAGCAGTACCAAGAGGGCCTGATGAATTTTTCGACTGCGAAGATATTGGTGAGCAGCGTTGTACGGAAAATATAGCTGATGAAGAGGTACAGTCAGCTGGAGAAATAAATGAAATTGAGACCGTGAATCCCAATGAAGGAGTGGAAGTTCCTGAATCGGAAGTGCAAGATAGTGAAGGTTCTGCACCTAGATTGGAAACTACTTATGATGTTCCTGAAAGAAGATATCCTCTTAGAGAAAGAAAGCCTAGAAACTTGAGTGATTATATTCTCTATTATGCAGAAGAAGATATGAAGGAAGATCCCCTAACTGTTGAAGAAGCTTTATCTAGAGCTGATAAAGGTGAATGGCAGAAAGCTATTCAAGAAGAGCTTCATGCAATGAAGAAAAACCGGACCTGGGAGTTAGTAGAAAAGGCTAATGGCTACTTCGTGGATTCTAAATGGATATTTAGAATAAAAAAGGAGCCGGGGAAGATACGGTACAAGGCGAGACTCGTAGCCAGAGGTTTTACACAAATAAAAGGATTGAACTACAATGAAACCTTTGCGCCTGTAGTACGTCATAGTACCCTGAGACTACTGTTAGCCCTAGCAGTGGAGAACAATCTGAAAGTAGATCAGATGGATGTCGTTACCGCGTTCTTAAACGGAGAGTTGAAAGAAAAGGTTTACATGAGACAACCTAAAGGCTTCGAAGAACCAGGTAAAGAGGGACATGTCTGTCTACTGAAGAAGGCTCTATATGGGCTAAAGCAGGCTCCCAGAGCATGGTATGAGAAACTGAACAAAGTTTTGTTGGAGATGGGTTTCAAGAGATGTGAAACTGAACCATGTGTTTACATGAGAAAACAACAAAACTCCATGATGTTTATTGCCGTTTATGTTGACGATATTCTGGTCTTTTGGAATAATAAGAGCGAGAGAATATCTGTCAAAAAGGAACTTCAAACAAAGTTCGAAATGAAAGACCTTGGTGAAGTAGATGTCTTTCTGGGTATGAAAATCAAACGTCAGGAGAACTCTATTCGTCTCAACCAAACTGAGTATCTTGAGAAGATTTTAAAGAAATTTGGCATGAGCGACTGCAAGAGTGTAAAGACTCCTATTGAAAGTGGAATTAAACTTGTGAAACCACAAGATGAGAAGTACATTCCACCAAGTGAACTGCCATACAGAGAGTTGATTGGTTCACTGATGTACCTAGCTGTCTGCTCAAGACCTGATATTGCATATGCAGTTAGTTACTTAAGCCAGTTTAACAGTTGTTACGATCAAACACATTGGACAGCTGCGAAGCGTGTGCTTAGATATTTGAATGGAACCAAAGAACTCGGGCTTATATTCAAGAAGACAGGGAATAAGCTGGTTGGCTATGTGGATGCAGATCACGCAGGAGACGTGTGTGATAGAAAATCGTATACTGGTTTTGTATTCACACTTGGAGGATGTCCCATAGCGTGGGAAAGTCGCAAGCAAACGACAGTAGCACTCTCAAGTGCTGAAGCTGAATATGTGGCTCTTTCGGAGGGATGCAGAGAGTCAGCTTTTTTGACTGCACTTCTAGCTGAGCTGACTGGGATTAATGAAGCTGTGAAACTATATAGTGATAGTCAGTCTGCAATTCAAATTGCTGAGAATCCCATGCATCATCGAAGAACCAAACATATAGATGTGAGGCATCACTACATTCGTGAAATGGTGCGAATGGGGAAGGTTAAGTTGAGCTACTTGCCTACAAATGAGATGCCTGCAGATGTGCTGACGAAAGGACTTTGCAGAGAGAGGCATGAGAGATGTCTGAAAGGAATGCAAGTTTGAGGAGGAGTTTGGACTGGCTCTAGTACCTCATTTAAGGAGGAGTGTTGAAGAGGTTGTAATGAGCTACTAGGTAGTTAAAACTCTTTATGTATTTCTTTTGTAGATGTATTCGATGTCATTCTGTGAATTTTAAATATTTTGATTGTTCGTCTGTCACTCACCAGAAAACTGTGAAAGGAACCAAACTGTTCTTTTATATTATATTTTTGCGTTTACCTGAACTACCACTTTTATTTGCTAAAAGGATCTAATAAGCGGACCTCGCATTCAATAACCAACAGAACAAGTAACAGGCTGTATGATTAAGTAAACCGCGCGTAACCCTAATCTCAAAATTAAAAAAAAATTGCCGTCTTGGAGTCAGCTTACGAGTTTGTCCCATTTGCCGTGGTGACGGCGGGGCCGTGGTGCTCGGAGGCAAAACAATTTATCCTGGACCTCGAGCGTCGTCTGAGGGAAAGGAAGCGGGACCCTCAGGTGGGCCACTACCTGGTCCAACACATTTCGCTGGCCATACAGCGAGGGAACGCCGCCAGCCTGATGGACACCTTTGGACGAGGGGGTACCGACGGTGGCGTCTAGTTTGATGCTACAAACTGTTAGGTTAGGTTAAGTATGTAGGTATTTAAATTTTATTATTATTGTTTACTTATTATAATTTGACATGAGGATTGGTATTCTAAGACTCGCATAAAAAAAGTCGTAAATATTTTGTACTAATTAAAAAAAATTATAAAAAGTACGATATGCATTCCGCCTTCATTTGTAATTGTTAACTCAAATCGGATATTACTTGGTTTTATAAAGAAACGAATCATGTATTTTTCTCTTTTAAAAATATAGTTTACCCGAAGTGTAAAATAAAATAAAATTACCTTAAAGCATAAATGTTTAAAATAAAGGAATACATATGTTGCCCGCTGCTAGGAGGAGCCGTGCGAGTGCGCGGGCGAGCAGGCGGCGGTCGCTAACGGCCCCGAGCCGCTGTTCCCGGCCGACATGTTCCACGACGCGGACAACGCTATCGACGACGTCTTCCCCACCGACGGGGACGGTGGGGACAACCTGGCGCATGCTGGTATCTAACACCACCATTTTTTAGGGTTTTTTTACCACTACGTGGACTAACCTTGTCAAAATCGTTGGGAGCTGATGGATGCAGCCGCTCAAAGTGGCGCTCTATATTGTAAGCCTACGTTCAGCAGTGAATGTCTTCCTGGATCTTATTGCTAAGATTTAAAATCATTCATTCCATTATCGACTCCCCAGAATTGTTATCACGTTTTCTTGTTTTTCACGTCTTGTTATCTCTTTTAATATTAAGTTTAGCGCTTGCAGATGTAATGTAACCAACCTGTTTGCATTACACACATACAAAAACAATACTCTTACTATAATCCACTAGTCAGGATGGCAAGACAATATAATGAATTAGCAATAAAACATTATGAGCTTGACATTTGTAATTTTAGGTTTAAGATATTTATTTTCACTTAAAGAATTATATTCACTTGCAAGTGAAAATACAAAATATTATTTTAAATGCGAGCAGGAACGACAACATAAAGGTTTATAATAGAATCTTCTAATAATCTAATAGGCTAGCAGACTCAAGTACTCAAAATATTCTCCGATGAAACACCGCATCAGAAAAAATTATGCAAAATCTTCGAAATGAGTTGAAAAGACGTACTGAGGCCGGCGAGAAGGACTTAACTATTAAGTTCATCAAAAGCATCCCAAAAATAGTAACGGCCATCACTTCATTTGTAATCTTTATGGTAAATACATAAAATCCTTGAAGGATATCCTCTATCCTAAACCGGATGATTCGGGTACAGCGGCACTGCTGCGTCCGAATTATTCTTCCCAATCACGTTAATTATAATATTATTGTTCTATGGTGTGCCACAACACAACTTTAGTTGTGGGTGGAGGTGAGCTGTAAGCCACTTGAGTTTTATTTTTATTTAAGTTGTTTAACCTCGAGCATTGTGCGCTTGTTATGATCGATTTTACTTGTTTAGCTGTTTGCACATTATTTTGAATTATAATCCAGACCTAAATGACGTTTTGTACCTTAATATTTTTCGATTGTAATTTGTTTTGTGCATAAATAAATAAAATAAATTTGATCTGTTCGCCCGAACTATAAACGGGCGGTATTTCTTAAACCGTAGCTGGCTGTCTGCTTGAGGCTTGTGTAGTTTCTTGATTATTGTATGCGCTTAATAAATGATTATGTTCAGGTGTTGAGAGCACCACGTGGCCAGCCATATCGCTGGCGCAGATAACGTCAGCCAATCAGCGCGCGGCGTCGGGCGAGCACAGCCTGCCGCCGCCCCCGCCGCCGCCGCCCGCCCCGCGCGCCGAGCTGTCGCTGCTGGACCGGGGCAAGCTGGACTCGCTCGAGCAGAAGCTCGACAAGCTGACGGGTGAGTGCCTCGGTCCATTCACATCTTCTGCGATCACCAAGCCGCTGGCCAAACGTGATGATTATGGAAACTCCTCTCTATGATAAGCGCCCAAAATGGCGTTTTATGGGGGAGGCCTTATGTCTTCCGGCTGTGGATGTGCTGTATTATAAATAAAAAATAAATAAATAAAATAAGTCATTTATTTCGAGGCAATAAACCCATAGAAAACACAAAAAAACCGCATTATATGCCCGTATAATATAGATGTATGCCCCGTACAGAGCTGGTGGAGCTGCAGTCGCTGGAGCTGTCCCGGCTGCGTGAGGCGGGGTCCCCGCGCGCGCTGCTGGAGGAGGCGCTGCATGCGCACGCGCAGCGCACCACGCAGCTCATCGACAACGCGCTCACGCTCGGGTATGCTAACACTTATTTATTTATTGTTAGGAAGACCAACAGCATTTCTTACATCGTAGAAAAAGTATGCACTAGGAAGCCAATTAAACGTCCTCACGTCTAGTAATATAATAGCACTAAGGTTTGAGCAAACAATAACGAATAAGTACTTGATTGTAATTTAGAAAAAAAACTGTCAAATATCGCTAACACTAAAAAATGAAGTAAAATAACTACGTGTAATAGGTAATGTGTGAAAATATATATACTGGGTGGCGCAAAAGTACTGGCACTAAAGAAAATACTTTTATTTTTTTTATATGACATTTTCTGTCATTCTGTTGTTGAAAATTGTGTAGTGAACAAATGTAAAATACACTGAAAATAAACATGGACCGTTTTACTCCCCAAGAACGTGGAATAATTGTGTCAATGTTCTTACGGAATAATTCATCAGTGATAAGAACACAACGTGAATTTCGTCGACGATTTCCCCACCGTCCGGCACCGATTGGTCGCACAATTCGACGCTTTGCCACACGCCTTGAAGCAACTGGCTCAACATTGGATAGACCTAAGTCTGGGAGACCAAGAACAGGCCGTTCAGCTGAAAATATCGATGCTGTGCGCGAAGATGTGGAAGAGTGTCCAGAAACATCAACGAGGCGACGTGCCACGCAATTGGGCATTTCCAGACGGACCCTGCAGCGTATTTTGGTGAAAGACTTAAAGATGTTCCCGTATAAAACTCAAATGACTCATCAACTGCTGCCTGCTGACCACCGAGCTCGTCTAGATTACTGCCAGCGCGTCATAAACCTCAACCTTGAAGAGGATGATTTTCCTTCAAAATTGGTTATGAGTGACGAAGCGCATTTCTATCTCTCAGGGCATGTCAATAAGCAGAATACTCGGTTCTGGGGCACTGATAATCCGCGCATTATTCAAGAAACACCTCTACACCCACTAAAAGTTACTGTATGGTGTGGCATCTGTGTTGACAGAGTGATCGGACCCTATTTTTTCGAAGACGCTGGAGGCAATGCGATAACTGTCACTGGAGAACGCTACAGAACCATGTTACGTGAGTTTTTGATACCCAGTTTGGACGAATTGGGGCTGGAGCACATCTGGTTTCAACAAGACGGCGCTACGGCACACACAGCGCGCGACACTATGGACTTAGTGAAGGACGCTTTTCCAAGCCGAGTTATCTCTCGTTTTGGCGATTTGCCTTGGCCTGCAAGATCACCCGATCTGACCAGTCCAGACTTCTTTCTTTGGGGTTTTTTGAAATCTCGGGTGTATGTGAACAAGCCACAGACTCTCGCAGCTCTAAAAGAAAACATTCGTCAAGAAATAACGAACATATCGCAGGAAGTGTTACGGCAAGTTATGCAAAATGTCATAAATAGGGCTCAAATGTGTATCAACTCTGGAGGTCACCATTTAAAAGACATCATCTTTAAATCCTAATGGTACGAAATTTAATGGCACAAATATACATTTAAAAAAACCTAAATCTAGTTTTCTAATTTAGAAAAAATGTTATAGCTGAACCAAATAGGGTCTTTACTTTTGCGCCACCCAGTACTTAGACAGTTACATTGAGTATTATACATACCTAAGAGGTACGTATTATGTGAGGTTAATCAGTAGTGTGCAGTATGTAGGAAGTTGTGCAGTGACGGTGTGTGGGCAGGTGGGAGCGCGTGGCGCGCGTGGGCGAGGCGGCGAGCGCGCGCGCGGCGCAGGCGGCGGGCGTGGGCGCGGCGCGGGCGCTGGAGCCGCTCGCCGCCGCGCTGCAGCACGAGCTGGCCGCCAAGCTCACCGCCACCGACCATCTGCTGAGGGACAACATCGAGAAACTGGCCAACAGCAAGGTACCACCACACAGCCTCCCCCACTCTTCTACTGCCACTTCATAGGTACAGGGACAGTAGAATCAAGCGCGAACTCAACTAAATAGCGTGTCTTGCTACAACGCAATGTAGCTCACTTCACGCAGCGCTAAAAGTCCACCGTAAACAGCTGCCACTTATTCTATAGCTATAGCGCTGCTGTTTTGACGCGTTGTGCGTAATGGAGCGATCCGTTTAGAGGAGCCGGTACCATGAACTTGTACAAATACAAGTAATTAGTAACTTCATATCTAAAGCGTGGAGTGAGCCAGGCCTGCTTCAGCGAGATGATTCACAATCCATTGGAAAAGTTCCAACTCAATATCTGCACTATGTCTCTTTCATCTTGAATGTAAATGATGACATTTGTACCATCGAAATAGAACACTTCAGAATATTTAAATGGCTACAATCTCTAGACAGGAAGAAGTCATCTGGACTTGATGAACTTCACCCACACTTCATTTATTACTAAATGTGCCAAAATTCTAGCTTATCTAGTGACTCTCCTTTTCAAAAGATCTATTGCCCAAAATCTAGGAAACAGCAACGATAACACCAATTCATAAGAAATATTCAGAGTGGATGTCAGAAATTACAGACCTATCTATAAATCTAAGAGGTGGTGTGTGCTGGCAAAAATGTCCATGATCAATATATGCCGCTCTACATAGTTTCCTACCACACACAGCACCTATGATTATTGAGAGAGGTCCACTTCAGCTAATCTGGTCACGTTTACGGATTTGGTTACTGCTGGCATGGATTCTGACCCTAATTATTTATTTATACTGACTACAGCAGGGCCTTCGATCCAATTGACCACCCTATTCTCCTATGGAAGCTCCTTGCAGTTGGGGATTCAGGGGGATTTGTACAGATGATTTACATCGTGCGTCACTGATCGATGGCAAACTGTGGTCCTAAATGGATTTGGGTCGACTTCATCGTCGATGTCATCTGGTGTGCCTCAAGGATCCATCCTTGATCCACTTCTATTTATTCTCTTCGTTAATGACAAACTTTTGTTTAGACATTTTGATTTTGTTTTATTTGCTGATGTCATGTATTGTTTTAAAGTTTAACAACAGTCATGATGTAGACCTTTTTCAACTAGATTACATTATAGACATTTTTTACAGACTGTAACAGAACGTCTAAGCACGTCCATAGCCAAGTCAGTATCGGATATGGTGCGCGAATCGTTCCGAGCAGCGTTATTTGATAGCGTGCTGCCTGTTATGGAAAAAGCGCACGCGCAGATTTTTAAGCAGGTCAACCAAGTCTTCCAAGCAGGGACTAAAGAGTGTAAGTTTTGCAGTATTTTTTTGTCTATGTGTACACAACTAAAATATAATATGAAAACGGTTATACTCGACCAGAAAAAAATTATGTAAAAGATGCATATTTCCTAATGCAAAAGACGAAACCAGCACCACTAATAAATTACAGAAACAGATGATTGACGTTTGACAGTAGAATTTGTGCAATTAATGCCAGGCGCGTGATTATTTGTTACTGTAATTAGACCGCTGAGTTGTCTTTGTGATGTGTGGTCCCGGCATAAGAGTAGGACCACCTCATCCTCCCGGTGGGTGCCGCCAAAGCCGGCTATGGGAATATCCAGAGAACGGGCAGCAGCATTTTCCTTGGTACATTAAAGTTTATTGGGATCACCAAGACGCCTGCCGAGCTTTGTGATTATGGCAACCTATCCATCCCCTAATGGAGGAGGCATTATGTAGAATACATACATACTATATTATGATGTATTACTCTTTTAATAAACAGTTTATTGTCAATCTATGGCCGTTTTTCTTGTCTCCCCGTAGTCAGTACGCTATGTTCAGCAGTGGATGCAATAAGGCTGATGATGTGATCTGCGTATTGCAGCAGGGTTACGGGTATGATCGTCGTTTGTTTAATTAAAAAAAGTTTATTATTCAAAGTATTATATAAACACGGGCAGCTTATAACTAAATACAATTTTTGTTCATCACTTCTCTTGTACATTATAGCCGTCCTTATACGAAAACTATGGCCCCCCCACTAGGGTCAGGGCCCGTGTGGTGGAAGCCAGAAATTACGAGTTTTCCAAAAACATAAAATGTTATTATCGGAGGGTTTTGTCAGTATTGCGTGTTGTGTTTGTGTTGTAACATTGCGGTGTGGTACAGTCGCGGCCAACACGGAGGCGGCGGCGCGCGCGGCGGCGGAGCGCGGCGGGGCGGCCGCCACGGCGTCGCTGCGCGCGGCGCTGGAGCGGCACGCGGCCGCGCTCGCCGCCGCCGCCGCGCGCCCCGCGCCCGACGCCGCGCGCCTCGCGCACGTGCTGCGGGACGCCGCGCACAGGTGCGGCACCTACCAACTAACACAACGTTACACTACAATATCCTGATACATACGATAACAACACAAGTAAAATGATAAACATGTAAACACAAGCAATGCTGTGCGGTGTCACGAATAGGCCCCGACTCAGCATACAATTAAGGTCTTATGCAAGACCCTAGTTCCTGATTTTCAGTCGGAACCCGTTTGTGGCACCGCGAACGTCAGGACAAACTTAACAAAACAAAAAATACAATAAATAAAAAGAACGATACGAACAAAAAAACACATTCCTATTTTCATAATATTATTATATGCATTACCTTTATATTTATAACTGTACATTTTAGTGCAGTTGTAGACTTATTGCGACTGACTACCTACTCTGTGACCGTGATTTCACGTCCCTGATTAGTACATCTAGTGCACACTACACTACACTAGCTGTAGTTTAGGTATATTCAACCGCGCACCTGTCGGGGCAGGCGCCGCTCGGCTCGCACGCTAGTCGCCTCGCGATAGAAAGAGCCACCTGCTATGTAAGTCAGTAGCGCTGTGCGACCTGAATTGCACTTTATTGTGTTGGAACAAGAGTCGCTATTTATCCACTCTGTGGCTGTAGTAAAAAAAGTATACTGATTAGGAGGGGAGGCCTATGTTCAGCAGTGGTCGGCTTCAGGCTGATGGTGATGACACTTTTCTGTGTGACCCCACTTAAGAATAGGATTACCTCATGTCTTTCTGTGGTGCTGTAAAAGAGCTGGCTAAGGGAGTATCCAGGGAATATTCATTCAGCAGCATTCACCTCGGTACCTTCATATTTTTTGCTATGACCAAAACGCCTGATTGCCAGCGTTGCTGGTTTTCTGCATAGTGCCGGATTGCTTGCACCTGTAGTGGAAAAGAAAACTTTTTCTTTTAAACTAACTTTATCGTTATTGGCTTGCTATATACAATTTTTGTCATTACACACCTTGTTATTTTATATTATGCTCAGTATTTACAATTATTTAACTTATGCTTTTTTAGTGCCTATCAAATTTAACTTGTAAAAGTGCTATGAATAGCCTACTTGCAATAAAACTTGATTTTCTATTTTTATTTTGGTACCGTTAGCGTCCAAAGTGACATTTTATGGGGGAGGCCTATGTTCAGCAGTGGACGTCTTCCGGATGATGATGTGATAGTAAAGTACATGTACCTACCGCAACAACGCCGATGGCAGGAGTCCTGACGCCTTCCAACAATATAGAACGAGTCGATAAACCACCTCGCTGATGAACTCTCCCCCCCGCAGCGTGCTGGAGAAGGAGATGACGTGGTGGCGCGAGCAGGCGCGGTCGGTGGCCGTGCACATGTCGCGCGCACACTCGCCCTCCACGCCCTCCGTCGCGGATAGGCAGGTAAATATACACCGGTTCATATGTTGTTTCAAGCGATTCCAGACCGCTTAACTTCAAAAACTCAGGTAGTTCCATGGAGCTGTCAAACAAAGAAGCTTTTCCCCGACTTAATAGATAATCACCCGTTGAGCTATGATGGCTTATTTGTAAGAAAAAATGCGCATGGCATACACCATAAAAAAAAAGTTAACACCCCAAGCGGGACGTCAGTGCAGGAATCATCGTGCCCATGTTAAATAAGAAGATACCCCTTTGTAGTTTCTAATCTATACTCCTTTTCCATGTAGGCAAGTAGTTTACCCTAATGTCAAAATGTTTAACTGCTCGAAGGCTTCAAAACTGACTTGGCTTAACGAATGTAAAGTTCTAAAAGCACTTGATTCAATTCATTACTTGGCTGCCTGTACCTTTCTTGCAGAGACCCCAACGAAACACGCCGCGGAATTGTGTGCAAGAGTCTTTGCCATTTCTAGCACAAGTACTTAAGTTCTTCTAATTTTAGTATTCCTAGTACATATGCTTATCTTGATTTTCATTTGTACATCTCAAGTACTTGTAGCAAATTATGTATCAGGTAAGTTGTGGTCAAAAGTTGGCCTAATCGTACATCTATTTTACTTTACCCTATAGCTCATTCCATGTTGGCACAGATACATATGAACATCTATAGGTATTATAAAACCCATATCGGTTTTAAAAATAAAAATATGTTCTATTCCAGACCCTTATACTTCTATTTGTTTTACATTATCTGAGGTAATGTCGAAGCGTAACTATTTTAAAGATAAAGATAAATTTGTTTGTTTAAACCTGTGTATTCATGCGTACTGTTTAGTATTCATATACTAAATTATCTGTCTCGCTCTAGCGATATATCGCTTTCCCTCTCTTCCGTATAAATCTCCAAGCAGACACGTTAGTGCTCAATAAAATAATTATAACAAATACATAAACTGTTGCGTTAGTGAAATAAAAGTGCCAAAATAAAGAACCATAAGTGATAAACCAAATCTTTCATTTAGCCAAGGACCTATAGGACTAAAATCCTTAACATCTGGTCCTTCGAGCCGGATGTTAAGGATTTTAGTCCTATACAATTACAATACACAACACACAATACAACAACACAACAACAATTACAATTTACAATTAAAAAATTAATTTAATTAATAAAAAAAAAAAAATAAAAAAAAAATAATAATAATAATAATAATAATAATTTTTAATTTTTTTTAATTTTTTACAATTTTGTAGAAAAAAAAACTTCTACGGCGCATACGCCACGTGTTAAATATTACAAATTATTCAAGTTCTACACTATATAAAACAATCAACTACATCCGTGATCCAGTGCAATGGATCTGGAGATGCTCAAACTGCAAAGAAGCGCTGTGAAGGGGAAATTGACGCGCATCTACAATTTTGTAGAAACCTCAAGCACAAGCTCAAAGGAAAGAAGCCTACATGAGCTAAAAGTTCGAGAAACGGAGTTGAGCACAATTCTATTACGCTTCGAGGACTTACAACTACAGATAGAAAAGCTGGAGACCGATCCAGATAAACTCGAAGCCCACGAAACCGAGAGAACTGCGTTCGAAACTAAATACTACAACATCAAAGCAAAACTTGACGCCATTTTATCGGGGCCCATTGAAATTCGATCAAATACGACACGTGCAGAACAAATGAACTGCACGGCACAGCATGATGCTTCATTCTTCAAGAAGCCCCAAGTTAAGCTGTTGCCTTTGGAGCTCCCAAAATTCGCCGGTAACATAAAAGAATGGCCAGCATTCAAGAACATTTTTTACGCATCGGTTGACAGTGCGGACCTCCCAATAGTTAACAAGCTGCAGTATCTGAAGACTGCACTGACAGGTGAAGCTGCCAACCTCATATCGTCGCTCTTGATCACGGAGGAAAACTACATTAGAGCACTAGATATCCTAACTAAAAGGTACGAAAATAAAACTATTATTGTAAACTTTCATCTCAAGGCTATTACTAATATTCATTCTATAACGAGGCATAATCTCAGTGACTTTCTTATCACATTGCAACAAAGTCTAGATTCACTAAAAGCTATAGACTTACCTGTAGACACATGGGATGTTCTGCTAGTGTATCTTATTACCCAGAAATTAGATAATTCGTTGCGTGCTGCCTGGGAAATCAATCGCAAGGAAAATTCCATTGCTTCCTTGAGCGAACTACTAGAATTTTTAAACCTACGCAGGACTGCATTTGAGTTACTAAATAGTAACACTAATGAAAAGCAGAATATAAAAGTGTCTCATATTATCTCAAATCCAGCTACAGTCTGTTTTCTTTGTCAAAGCAATCATTCACTTCATAAATGTCCTAACTACCTTGAAATGTCAGTATCTAATCGCATACAATTTATTAAAGCTAAATCTTTGTGCTACAACTGTTTACAGCCATACCAAGCTAAACACAAATGTTCAAAATTCAAATGCCTAACATGCCGTGGCAGACATCATACAAGTATTCATATGGAGAAACCTAATCTACAGGTTAGTTACACTACAACCTCAAATGACAAACAGTGTCAACTTCTTCCTACTACCTCAATAATCCCGAACACTACACAACTACAAACAAAGGTATCTACTTCCTATGTAGATCACTCTCATATAGTGTCAAATGAAGTGCCTACTACTTCTACTACAAAAGTTTTACAAACTACTGGATCTACTACCGATGTAGGTCAATCTGAACTATTGCATACTCACAATGCCCCACTCAATACTCCATCTATTGTATTAGTATCAAATACTAACACACATCAAATATTGCTTTCCACAGCTATAATACAAATTCAAGATGCATCTGGGAACTGGATAAACGCTCGTGCTCTTCTGGATGCAGGAAGTGAAGTCAGCATTGTGTCTCGCAGACTTGCTTCATTGCTACAGCTTCAATCTACTCGCAACACATGCCATATTCAAGGTGTGGGCAACAGCCGCTATCAAACACAAGTAAGTATAAATGCTAACATTTCTTCACGTCTCAATGGCTACCATACAAGCCTCAACCTTATTGTGATGGACAACATCACAGTGCCACTACCTCACACATTCATTCCTACCTACTCCTGGCATATACCAGACGAACAAGTGCACACACTTGCAGACCCTACATTCTTTGTGCCTGGTGCTATTGACATACTCATAGGGGCTGAACTGTTTTACACGGTGCTTTTATTGGGGCGACTTAAGCTTGGTCCCACGCTACCCTACCTAATTGAAACACACTTTGGATGGGTGGTATCCGGCCCTTTTACTCAAAACACAACTACGCCTGCTTCTCATGGCACTACGCATGTAAGCATGTTTGTGATCGCTACATCCACAGACAATCTACTACAATCTTTCTGGGAGCAAGAAGAATTGCCTCAGAAGCGAAAGCTACTGTCACCTACAGACAAATACTGCGAGAAACTCTACCAGTCGACTACTACACGCGACAACACAGGCAGATACACAGTCAACTTGCCACTACAACAAGACAAACACAACAACATACATTTTCAAAAGAAATTCAAGAAATACAGTCCACACAAACTCAAGCTCACTCACACACAACTGAGCACATAAAAACACTGGCCCACATATATGAGCCCAGACAACACTCACTACCTACAGAAGGTTCACATTCATCAAACAATATGAAACCAAAATCATACACCTATACATCTAGCCCTCTCAAAAAATTAAATCCATTTCTAGATGGAGACAACATACTGAGAGTTGGAGGACGCATCCAGCGCTCTGACATTCCATTCACACAAGCACACCCAGTCATACTACCTGCTAAAAACCACATAACTAGCCTCATAGTACAGCATTATCATCTCAAACTACTCCATTCTGGCATACAAAGTACACTATACAACATACGACTAACATACTGGCCTATCAATGGTAGAAGAGAGGTGAAGAAATGCATTTACTCTTGTGTCAGATGTACTAGATATAGAGGCAAAGTCTGCGGACAGCAAATGTCTGATCTTCCTGCACCCAGAGTCACATTAACTCGTGCATTCACTCATACAGGTATTGATTTCAGCGGAGCTATAGCTATAAGAAGCTCTATGGCTAGAAACTGCAAATATTCTAAAGGCTACATATGCCTATTTGTATGCTTGTCTACACGTGCTATACATTTAGAGTTAGTTACAGATATGTCTACTCAGTCTTTTATATGTGCTCTAAAAAGGTTTATCTCTAGAAGAGCTATACCTACTTGTTTGTATACAGATAATGCTACCAATTTCAAAGGCTCAAAGTCAGAACTTCATGAGCTATATAAAATGTTTAAAAATGACACAAGCTATAGCCAAATTATAGATTTCTGTAACACTAACTACATAGAACATAAGTTTACAGTGCCCTTAGCAAGCCATATGGGCGGCATATATGAAGCCGGAATAAAATCTGTAAAATCGCTACTTAAAAAACATTTATTTAGTACTAAACTAACATATGAATTTTTGTACACCATATTGGTTCAAATCGAAGGAATACTTAATTCCAGGCCATTGTGTCCAATAACTGACCTACCTAACGATATTACCTGTCTAACACCTGCTCATTTTCTTGTAGGTACAGTCATAACTGATTTACCTGAACCTAATGTTCTAAACATAAATGAAAATAGGCTGAATGTTTACCAGAAAATAATACAAATAAAACAAAAGTTCTGGAAACAGTTTTATTTTAGCTACCTATCAGAATTGCAAACTAGGAATAAATGGCTCCAAGCACATAATAATTTAAATATTGGAGATTTAGTAATTATAAAGGATGAAGCCACTCCTCCCACTTTTTGGCCGTTAGGCAGAGTTATTTCTACAAATATTAATAAATTAGATGGCTTAATCAGATCAGTTGTAATTTGTACATCTAAAGGTGAATACACTAGGCCTATTCAGAAGCTAATTTTGTTACCTAAGAAAGATCTGTAATGTAATATTACTGTAATTACCTACTTATGCTCATGTTATGCTAATAATATGATGCATAAAAATCATGCTTTTAACTACCCTATATTTGTATACCTATATTTATTGTTACGTTAGACTGGATTCGCTATGCTACTATGCCTAGTCTAGATTTATGTCTACTTAACTACCTATGTTATCTACCTATTATACTACATAAGTTATTACCTAAGGTACTACCTAAATAAGCTCCTGGTTCTATTGTGTTACATGCTAATAAAAATGTAATTTTAGAAGGTCATCTACCTAAGTAAAGTTAATAAAGATAATAAAAAATACAAATTAATTAAATAGTGATTGATGTTGATACATACCTATCCACACTTAATCCTAACAAATTGTACTTACCATTCTTAAAATTGTTACTCTGATATTTAAAGTAAATTTTCTATTTTATGTATAAGCGGTCAAGTACCTACCTAGCTTAAAATGTAAACTTAATACCTACCTACCTATTATAGGCTCAACTACTAAGTTGTACATCTATATACTTATAAAATACTTACCACACTTACCTTGTAAACGTAAGCTAAAATACTTACTATTATTTGATGATGTTCTCAGCTGTTGACAATCTAAAACTAAGTGTAATGTTCTAACTACTAAATAAAACAAAATGTAAATTATAAAATCTTTATTAACTACAGCTTAAAATATTGTCAAACCTCTTAGCTTACAAAAGGGGCCAGAATGTTTAGTATTCATATACTAAATTATCTGTCTCGCTCTAGCGATATATCGCTTTCCCTCTCTTCCGTATAAATCTCCAAGCAGACACGTTAGTGCTCAATAAAATAATTATAACAAATACATAAACTGTTGCGTTAGTGAAATAAAAGTGCCAAAATAAAGAACCATAAGTGATAAACCAAATCTTTCATTTAGCCAAGGACCTATAGGACTAAAATCCTTAACACGTACTATGAGCATGCAAGTTATTGATGGATTATTTGATTGACATGTGTTGCCTGTCAAGGCATCCTCATTTTTTTTAATTATTTTTATTTTACATGGAAAACTAACAGCTGCTTAGAAGCTAATAAATTATGATTATAAACATAAGAAAACCTTAAATAGTTTCCACTTGTGGTAATAGAGTTTACAATGTCCTACCTAACAGATAAAGACACTAGCAGATAACGGTGGTAGATAATTAATAGCTGAAGAGAAAATATAAGTCTTGAGTACATTATTTAAAGTTAATGCTTATTGTCATATGTATAATCATCATGTTATAGTACTTAAATAAATTCTACTTTAAAATAAATAATAGTTTTTAACACCAGTCAGTAGCTCAATGCACAATCCATCGGAAAGGTTTCGATTCGAAATCTACGCTCCGTCTTTTTCACCCAGACTGTAACCGAAGGAGATGTAAAGAGTATAGATTTCTTATCGTAACCTTTCTGATAAATTACGAATCGGGATACTGACAGTGACAACTCAATTTCACAGTATTTTCAGAATAACCTAGGTATCTGCTCTTGAATCTCTCAGATGCAGGTAGCCCAGATCCAATCACTGATGCAAGGCGGCGACGTGAACGGTGCCTTCCAACTGGCGCTGTCTGCCTCGGACCTGGCGCTAGTGATGTGCGCGTGCCGCAGCGCCGACCCGGCAGCTGTGTTCGGCCCGCCGTGCCAGCTCAGACAGCACGTCTTGCTGTCGCTGGTGCAGCAGCTAGCTGCGGACATGTCGCGGGATACGCAACTTAAACATAGGTATTATCGCCACCATTTAAGTTTAGACGAATGGAGTCTGCTATTGCTGCTTCACTTTCACTACTTTTTTGACAGGGTTGGAAATGAGAAAACAGTATTTTGTGGGTTTCGTCGGAACCGATTGTCCCTTTTTATGTTAATGATGTTTTTGATAATGTTAGTTTGTTATTAGAATAGAATAGCTGAACGCTAGAATACTCGGTTGACTAAAACTGTCTGTGAAACTAAATATTTAAAGTAGAACTGCTGTGAAATATTGAATTACAATTATTATAGTAATTAATATTGGTAATACTCTGTAGTATTGACACTTAGCACAGTCGAAGTAAGCTAGCTACCCTATTTTTATCAAGTTTTGTATCACTAACACAACTAAAAAGTGAATGTCTCAAGGGCCTATGACAATGCAGCCTCCTCATCATTAAAATTTCCGTACACCACGCCCCATCATGTTAGTACCGCACTATTCCCCCCAGATACCTGGAAGAAGCGGTCATGAACCTGGACAACAGCAACCCGGTGACCCGAGAGCACCTGCCCGCAGTGGTCCGAGAGCTGCAGAAGCAGATCCTGGCGTTCCTCAACACGTCACCGTCGCACGCGCTGGCGCGCCAGTTCCGCATGCTCCTCATGGCCACGGAAGCCCTGGTGAAGGGCTCCGCGTGACCGAGATGCCACCAGATAGGCTAGTGCCTTCAGACTACGACTTTGTGATACAGTGACAAATGAGCGCGGACGATACGGTGTTTTAGTGTCTAGTGAGAGATTGTTAAAGTTGGTGATTGTTTTGTTACGATCTGATTTTGTTTGTGATGTTGTTACGGTGTGTTTGAAGATGTTGGTCAGATGGTGTACGACGCGATTTAGAATAAGTAGAAGTCCCGAAGCGGAAAGTATTGGTACATTAATACGTTTTATAAAAGTAGGAAAGCGAAAAGATTGTTGCTTACCTATAAAAAGAAACATTTACACTCTGAATTTTGATATTGATTTTGTAGATTCCAATAATCTTTTAGCTATTGCTACTACTTTGATTTGTGCCAGTAAATAAAACGTCGATTTGTACCATTTAATGAAAACTCATGTTTTCAGAAAAAATAGAAACATTATCCAAACAATATTCTCATAACTGTGTTGATGTTGATTTTATAATACAACAGGGATTTCTTTATCTCCTAATAGAACAAAAAAATTATTTGTAGATTGATTGAAATTTTATAAATGAAACTACACACAGTTAAAGAGGTTTCCTTGCTATTCACTGTCACAGATTATCTTTTTTTTTTCATTTATGCCTACAATAAAATTACCTATAAATTTATTAATCGTACATCCAACTATTATATAGATAAATGTAGATTATAATTTCGAATAAGATGCCGACACCTTTTGATTGTGCTCGGGCCGCACCTGCTACCATCTGATGCACTAATGTCCTTCTGAGTCCTTGATGTTTATTCATCACGATTCATCACAAAACTTGGCGCTATGATAATTCATAGCGCTGAATCGTGATGAATAATCTATTATCGTCAATTCACAAAACTTCACTCTATGACGCAATAAGATACGCAGATATAGTATATGTATACACTAGCTTGTTACGTCATTCGTTTACATAACAGCAACCTCATGTATGGAGCCGAAGAATAGTAAGAAAGAAAGAAGAACTATGTTTTCATAAGATTCCAATGTGCAATTTATTGGTCAAGTCCACTATGAATGATTTGCGACGGCATGAAGTGTCAATTCTATTCGTAATTCTAGTTTTGGTAGTAATGCACAGCTGACAGCTGACGTTTTGGCCTCTTGGGCAGAAATGCATGGATGGGGTTTTCTACATACGTTTTTAAAAGACTGTATTATTCCTGTAACAAATGAGTAATGTAATGACTATAGAATAAACGATTCTTATGTACAACATGCTAAACTAAACTTACTTTGCCATTTCTATGACTATTGCTGTCTCTACCTTTGACATAAAATATAAAAGGGACAGCAACATTTTAGAAATGTCTATGATTTAGTTCAGGGTTTCGTACATGTTTGCAATAGTCCTATCGATTTATACAGAGAGCTATTTAGGAATATCTAGTCACTGCCAGATATTATTGCAAGTATGTCCCAGTAGTTCTATGGAATTTAAGG
Organism: Ennomos quercinarius; assembly: GCA_910589525.2. Classification (NCBI taxonomy): domain Eukaryota; kingdom Metazoa; phylum Arthropoda; class Insecta; order Lepidoptera; family Geometridae; genus Ennomos; species Ennomos quercinarius. Next base: position 1,680,670 of record OU342491.1, read on the forward strand.
TCTTCGGACAAATGTTTGTTTTTGCGCATTTTGTTTTATAGAACAAATGGTGCTGCATTTTCCAAATTCTTCTATAAAACAAAACTTTAAAAGTTAATTACGTGATATGGTGTATGTGAATGCTGAGTGCTTAGCCATAATAGTGGGTTGTTCCTGTTATCCCCCACATTTTCGGCCACATGGGGGATAACAGGAACATTTATTATCATCGATTTTTGTTCCTGTTGTCCCCCACTAATATAAGTCATATTCAACATTATAATCTGGTAAAAAAACAATAGATATAGTTACATTACTGCTGTTTTGTATAGAAATCTTGATGTCTATTCTAGAGCAGTTCTGCAGCATTTACTAAAAAAAATATCTCCATCCTTTTTATTTCCCCATTTTCAGAAGAGTAAGGCAATATGTAGTTTGCTAGCTTTAGGAATGCGAAACAGAATCGGCGCAAGATACAAAGAATGCAATTTTTAATAGCGTTTAGTAGTTTTGTTTGATTTTACATGTGATTAATAAAGCAAGATTTTGCTTTGTTTATCTCCTGCTGTGTAAAAAAACTTGCAAGAATGCTACACAATAATGACGATGTTTTCTTTCTTTCAAGCCATTTTTATTGACACGATAACAAGGTATTATAGTGAAATGAAAATTTAAATAGCGGTACTTTGAAATGTTAGTTACGCAACGTGCAATGCTAAAAATCGTGGTATTTTTTATTATTTGCCATTTAGCGGAATGAATATTACAATAGCTGTTGTCAATTTAAATACTCAAATTAAGTATTTAAATAATGAATCACACAAAAATTAATACATTTAGGCACAGCTACAAAAAAGTTTTTTTTTTTTTTTTTTTTTATGCTAGAATGGGCTCACGTTTGACAACATCTCACCTGATGGAAAGCGATGATGCGGTCTATGTTGGAGCACGTTTGCCCATGTAACACCACATACTCGAAGTAAATACTTAACGCCTTCCTCTGACTGGGAGGCACTAGGGAGCCGATATCTAGGAGCTACGAGGACACGGTCCTACAACACACAAACACAGAACTGCTTTTTCTTTTTTTTGCTTATGTATTTGTTCCAATACTACCCTCTGCAGTACTCCGGACTATGAACCAACTTGTTTTTTTTTTTTAATTGCAGACTGCTTGATAGTCGTGATTGAGACTGTAAAAGAATAAAAATATGATATAAGTATGACTGCTATTTTATTAATGAATGACTAAACTAAACATAAGTTTGATATTATTTTGTACAAAGAGAACCTTATAGGTTTTAGTCATAGATTATGGCATAGTTAGACTGTGAGAGTAATTGGTCGAAATATATTGACTATGTGGGTTTTTTGGTCTGTGCTAACCACCAATGGTAACTAACCCTATCCAATGGTCAAAAAACTGGTGGGATTTTTGACCATTGGTTACCTTAACTACGGATCGATAAGGGTGGGTTTTTCGATTAGTAGTTAAGGTAACCAATGGTCAAAACTAGTTAAGGTAACCAATGGTCACAGATAAACCCAAATGGATACCGCATTACGGGTTTTTTGTTCGGATCCTAGCTCACCAAAACTGGCGGAAGGCGCGGGTTGCGGGGACTGGAGCCAATGCGTTATTATTGGCTGTTTCGAGTGACGCCCTAATAATGAACTCTAATAATTGGTCGAAACTAAGGCCGTGCTGCGAAGCGGCGATTTATATAGAACCATTTACGCCAATGCGTGGTGCGCGGTCGTCGTCTTTCATGCGGTATCTATTGGGGGTTATCTGTGCCAATGGTCAAAACTAGTTAAGGTAACCAATGATCAAGACTAGTTAAGTTAGCCAATGGTCAAAACTAGTTAAGGTAACCAATGGTCAAAACTAGTTAGGTAACCAATGGTCAAAACTAGTTAAGGTAACCAATGGTCAAAACTAGTTAGTTTTAACCATTGGTTACCTTAATTACAAATCAAAATACCCACCCTAAGTCATAGACGTAAACAAAAGAGGCAAGGTATAAGTCGATAGCTTCTCTAAACCAGTCTGCAACGGTTTGCCGTTCGTAGAAAGAGACGGCAATACGCGTCTTCTACTTGCCATGTGAGAACTTCACTTTCCTCTTTTAATTACATCTATGGACTAAGTTTATGATTGGTGTAAGATAGGCTGGTAGACATTGTACAAGGGATAATAAGCCTTGTGTTAGTTGTGTAAATATGACACGAAAAGCTTTTGATGGTTTTATTTATAAAACTAAGATGTTTTCAGATTCCTCATCATCTTTTTACCGATATAACCGAATTCACTCGTGTGTTGTTTATACAACTACAAAAGGGGAACACCCTGATCTTGAAAAGTTTACATTTTGTTAGTGTCTTTGTAATTTTGTTACGTTTTACTTTCGTATTCTTATAGTGTATTCTATGTACTCATCACAAATGCATGTTAGTTAATCACAACGCGGTAAATTATTACAAGAGATCGTTAACATTCATCTCATCCATACTGATATTACAAATTCGAAAGTAACTCGGAACTGTGTCTGTTTTTCTCTCTCTCTCTCTTTCTCTCTCTTTCCCTCTCTCTGTTAGTTTTTATATGACTAAGGGTGGGTTTTTTGATCCGTAGTTAAGGTAACCAATGGTTAAAAATGCAAAACAAATTTTAACCAATGGTTAAAAATGCAAACAAATTCTAGCCAATGGTTAAAGTTATAACAAATTCTAACCAATGGTCAAAATAATGTTAGAATTTTTGACTATTGGTTACCTTAACTACGGATGAAAGAACCCAGCCTAAATGAACCGAAACGATTTGGTATGGAGACAGTTTAAAACCCAGGGGAAAGACATACTTTTTTCGCGATTAACTCCTGGTCATTATGTAAGCTATGGCTAGCCCGTCCGAAACAGAATGTGTATTTTCCTTGACTTTTTGATGTTTATTTTTTCGAATTTGCTTCGTGTATTTTTGGCAAATTATATTTTCGTTACATTTTATTCTATTCTTAAGTTTGATCGATTATTTTTTGGGGTTTTCAAGACACGATTTACTTTTATGCTGCGGATACCCTTTATTAAAAAAGTCACGATAAAGTCATGTTTCGCTAGAATATGTTGTATGTACACTAAAATTGTATTGTTCCCAAATACTACTTATAATCATTATCATTTTAGTTTTAAGATTTGATCTTGTCCCTCGATTCGCTACACTCATTGCGATCTCGGACTATTTATAAACATTGTTCATTTCATTGCCACATGACGGTGTCAGCTTGTGATTCCCTCATGAGTATAAATGTAAGAAGATTACCTATCAATAAATTAATCTGATTTATAAAACAAAATCGAGTTTTATTTATGTACATCAGAAAGAAAGAAGAAAGAAACACTTTATTTATACAAACTGTACACAGACACAAACAACAATAATAATTATGCTAAACTAAAAATAAAAAAGAACCTATAACTAATTTAAAAAAAAAAAAAAAAAAACTACGCATATTCTTTACATTTCTGTGTACGAACATTGTAGCTGTGTGTGTACAGTGATGTACAAAATCATATTATCATCATATTATGACAGCAAAAAATTAAATATACAGAGAAACTGGTAAGTATTCGTTACTGTGTAGTATCTTTACATGTGCGAAAGTAAGAATAGGCAGTGCTATGCAGTGCATATTACTATACCTACAGTATTTTTAATATTTCCATTCCATTGTCATCCCTGCCAACTGCCAAGTTACGTATACTAATATTTATTGTTAGGGTAGACATAAATAATATTAGTACGCAAGAGCAAGTACGACAAAAATAAAGAAAAATAATCTACCCTCAAATAAGCATCTTTGGCATTCTTTCAAAAACAAAGGCCCAGGTTGGATCGTAATCATGAAGAAAGGGAATAATCAATCGTTGAAGAAATCCAAGTCGATGTGTTCTCTCGGAGACGATAAAGTGTCCAACGATGTCACTGTTCACAAAAAAGAGAGCATTCGGGATTACAGGTTAGTGTATTTTCCTTATATATCTTTATGGTGTCATACTATTGTCAGCTTTTGAAAAGATGTGGTCAATTTATTAAGTATGAAATGAGCGTGGGAATAAATAAATAAAATAGGTAAATAACCCCCAACGATCACATACATAGATCCTGGACCCTAACTAGGATTCCCTGTATCTAGGGACCCAGGAACTACGAGGACCACGGTCACAGAACAAGTATTTGCGCTTTTTGTATATATAATAATACCTATTGTTCTGTAAGGATGGGCCACAAGTACTACCTAATAGAATGCCGATGCTTTTGTGTAGTAATACCATATGTGTAGGTAAGTATAAATTACACATATGGTAATACCATATTACTATGGGCAATACGATACGTTGATTGCGATAACTATGCACATAAAAATTCATTATTACAGTAGAAAGTAAGAATTTGTTAGCTAGCAATTCTTTGTTTTGTATCATGGCTATACAATCAGGAGGAGTCGAAGCCGGACCATCAGCGACTCGTCCGTGGAGATTTGCGTGGTGCTGGACTCTGACTCTGACGACCCTGCGGCGAGGAACCAACTCGCAGACAGTGGCATCGCGGATAAGAGTGCTTTCGACGGAGATATGCTGCAGAAGCTGGAGCTAAAGATCGACCGGTTGAGCGGTATTAGATGTTTTGTTCTGAGTGGCTTCCCCAGTAATTCAATTTAAATGTTTTATTTTTTGTCCAATAATTGAGTGAATTGGTGTATGTAGGATTGGTATTTTAATAAAGATTGCGTAGGTATCTACTATTCTTACGTCCTGCCTCTTCGATGTATGTATTATCATCGTAAGTTCTCTGGTGAAGTGAGTCTTCTAGTATTTACTAAACAGGATTTTAATTGTTATTCTTTTTCACAGACATGTTTTTGGAGCAGTGCCGACTGCTGACGACATTGAAGGAAGAAATTCGCAGCTCCAAAACTGCAATGGAGAGGGCGGATGTATCGCAGGGCGAGCTTCTAATTGATCTCGTAAAGAAATCTCTTGCTGAAAGGTTTGCTTACTACTTCTTTTACCTAAATAATAGTTAAGTTTTCGGCTTGAATATTTGGTTTTGAAAATCAGGGGATATGTACAAACAATTATTACTTGTATATATGTGCCATACAACACGCAACCTGAAACTAAATACCATTTGTTATGTAAATTATATAGCTCTTAGAGTTAGCAAATTGAAATGGCAATGGGCATACCACATCGCTCGTAGAGCTGACAACCGATGGGGAAAAAAGGTTCTCGAGTGGCGACCACGAACCGGAAGACGCAGCGTAGGCCCCCCCACTCGGTGGATCGACGATCTGGTGAAAGGCGCGGGGTGCCGATGGATGCAGGAGGCGAGCAGCCGCTCAAGGAGGCGCTATCTGGGGGAGGCCTATGTTCAGCTGTGGACGTCTGCAGGCTGATGATGATGATGATGATGTAAATGACGTTCTTGAGTATGTTCTTTTGGCGGTATACATGAATTGATTTAATTTTAAAACCTATATGCTTTGAATATTCCATCGTCAATATTTTTTCTGCTGTATATTGACATTGAATCCTGAAGAAGCAGCATTTTTTATTCCTAACGTCGCAATGTTCTATACTCGTCCTCGCCGCTATAGCTCTAATTATCTCTGTCGCCAAACTTTTGTATGACCGTGTAGTGGAATCAAAAAGCTCGGGTATGAGGACGACGGCGACTCTGACACGGATGGTCGCGGCCGGACCCTGCTGAACGCCATCGAGGCCAGGCAGGGAAACTTCGTAGACAACGAGCTACGGAATGTGCTCGCTAGCTTCCTGCAAAGCGACGTAAGATTTCTGATGTTACACATTTTCAATTATCTTTGAATTAGTATAGAATACAAAACCATGAGATCTTAAAACTGACTTACGATATAGCTAACGTAATTTAGTACAGAATTTTGTTCTGCGAACAAAATGTCCCAATGGTGCTGTCTGTGATTTAACAATACAATACAAAAGTAATCTGAACGCCCAAGTAATTATACAAGGCACTAACACAGAGTAAAGAATGGTAGAACAACGTGCGGCCTTAACGCATCAAGCCATATTAGGTACTTTTCGTAAAAATAGCCACGTAGGTATCTATTGCAAAAAAGAATAAACTTCTAATTAGTTTGTTACGTACTTCTATGCGAGATTGAAACTTACCGTTTCGCGACGGTGTGCTTTATGTCCAGAATAATTGCATTTTTTTTGTGAATAAACACCACCATAGTTTTCAGTTCAGCATTAGGTATATTTTATTTGGTATAGACATATTTTATTTTATACTCACCTAACTGTTTAACAAAATAATTAAATTTTTACACTATAGAAGCTAAAAGAGCACATGGTGGCAGCGACAGCGGAGTCGGTGAAGGATGTCATCGGCGACTGCCTCTCTCGCGACTTGTCCGCCCTGTACATCCCGATCCTGGAGCAGTCGCACCGGAGGCTGGTGCGACAAGTCGCCAAGACCGTTGAGGAAGCTTTCATTGAACGTAAGTCTGAGGTCCACCGTTCTTATTGGACCACTGTGCGTAAAGTAAGTAGGTATAACCGGCACCACTATCGCGTAATTGTTCTGGACATGGATATCGTCTGCCATCCTGCACGCGCCAATTTACAACTCCGTGAGTGCGAGCAAGAGATCACACGATCACCATATCCACCAAACTTACGCGATAAGGCTTCGGGTCTATGCAAAATATTAGTTCAGTTCGCGAAAGCTCAATACACAGTTCTCTGTAGAATTTCATCACAAAAATCGAAGTGTTTATTTTTTTCTAAGATTATGGGAGTTCACTTATAGAGAGCTCTGTATGTGGCTCAACGGCAACCCGCGTGCAACTTTCAAACGACAGCTAGGGCTGCCCAACGACTTTTCAAGTTATACGTGGATTCGCACTCTTTCTTACAATGTTGAAGGAAAACATCGTGAGGAAACCGGCATGTTCAAGAATCACAAAGTTTGAGAACTAGTGATGACACTAGTTCTCAAACTTTGAGCCACCATGCTGGCTAAGTGGTGGTGTTATGGCCTACAATCTCTCCATGTGAGAGAAGGCCAGAGTCCAGGCAGTGGGCTCGTGTTGGGCTGATGATGATGATAATGGAGTCCAGTTAACAATTTAAAGCTTCATAACTCTTTTTAAACCTGTAGTGGAACAGAACTCCGCCTGCCTGTCGAAGTCAGTGTACAAAATAGCGAAGTCCCTGCGTCGCTCCATGGAGCGCCACCAGAACTTGCTGGAGGCGGCTGCAGACCCGCAGCGGAACCTCATGAACACGCTCAAGTGCACTGTGGAAGAGTAAGGCAAACCTAACTGTTCCATAGTAACTCAAAGTGTCATCAACATCATCAACAGCCTGAAGACGTCCACTGTTGAACATAGGCCTCCCGCAGAGCGCGCCAACTCAAATAAACTTGTGACTCAAAGTGTATATGCACTGAAATATCGGCAACTCGAAACAAATAAATTACATGGTAAATATCCCGTTAATAAACAATATTATAAATTTCATCATCACCAAACAGCCTGAAGACATCCACTGCTTAACATACCACTTTGAGCGGCTGGCTTTGGAGCGACCGTTTTGGTGTGACTGCTGAACATAAAACAGACAATCCTACTTCACGTTTATAGGTTAGTAGTGTAGGGATTAGGTAGAATACGACCACCCCATATCTTCCGATGGGTGCAGTAAGAGCCGCGAGAGGAATATGGCAGCAGCATTATCCTCGGCCTGCATCATGATCTACTGCCTTCCAAGCGTGGTGGTTATAGCAAACCTGATGGGAAGGCTTTCAGCAGTGGACGCAAGAAGGCTGATGGTGTGTGTGTGTACGTCCGTCACCCATCCCCCAGGTTGCTACACGAGGAGATGAGTCAGTGGCGGCGGAAGGTCCTCGATGTGTTCTCCACTACACTCCAGCAGGATGTAGTCGAGGAGCCGATGGACCCCCCGCCGGAGTGCGCGCCCACCAGCCCGCCGCAGCCGCCCGTCCCGGACCGCTCCATCATCGATCAAATGGTATCATACTCCTTGACTCGGTAATCATGAAGTTGTGAAAGATATCGTTTATTCCATCTAGTCCTACTAATAGTCTGACGATCAAACTGTTTGGACGAAAATGTTCCAATTGGTCAAATACTCGGGCAGCTTGGATACGCAGGATTTGTTCCAGATAGAACTACTGGTAGTTCCTGTTGCGGGAATCGAAGCCGCCGTCTTTGGGTTATGGAGCTGACCTGAGTGTTCAACCACCTGGCATTAAACAGTATACTGGTTTTGCCTCCACAGATGATAGCAGCAGTAATATCGAAGGAGATCCAAGATGGCGAGGTGAACGCGGCGTTCGAGCGCGCGCTGTCGGCCGGCGACCTGTCGCTGGTGACGGCGGCGTGTCGCGGCGCGGAGGGCGCGCAGGTGTTCGCGCCGCGCTGCCGGCTGCACCAGCACGTGCTGCTCGCGCTGCTGCAGCAACTCAGCACGGACATGATACACGACACGCACCTTAAATGCAGGTATAGTGGGATTCAAAGCGCAGTAGCAAAACTCTAATGTGCGCGGGCAGAGGTAAGCGTTGGGCGCAGCGTGCGGGGAGCTTGCAGCGCACTTCACAGCCGTCATTCAGTTTGAATCGCACTCTAATACTCTCATAAAGAAAAGCGCTGAAAGAGCAACGATTATCTTCTACAGATTAATTAGTAAAGGATTTTTTTTAATTATGAATGTAATTTGAACCCGCATCCAATACCGTTCCTAAAGCTGGCTTAAGTAAAGCACGTCCCGGCTAATAGGACGGATGGATGCGGGCTCAGATCCCGTTCGTGATTCAAATTTTTCCTCTACAAAATAATCTGTTGATTACGCTAAGCAGGCGAAAATGCTATAAAAGCACTGACCTTTATAATACAAGTACGCTGTATTATAGAGGGCAGTGTATAAAAGTCATAAATTATCAAAACAAAAGTAAAAAAAAAGTCAGTGTCATTTTCTGTCTCCACAGTCTGCCTCATTCCCTTGACAGCTGTGAAAAAGCTATTTGTCAGTTTAAGCTTCTTGCTGATGGTACTAAACTTTGCTAGACATGTACATAAAGGCCTTGGGACGCTGACACAGCTGTTCCAGTGGTGATATTGATGATGCTAAAGCAGGTTATTAGAAAACTAGATGCACCTGTGCATGGCAATGATGATGGATGATGATGAATGGGCGCTCATTGTCGTTTTCGAGATCAGCTATTTTCATGTAATTGGTCGTAGTTTGAGCTACTTTTGTCACTGACTGTACCTGATATACCCTCAACTACGTTCTTAGCTCTATCTACCCAAATAAGCTATAAAATATGTTAGACACAATAATCACGCTGGATCTTTCTCTGTTCTGCAGATACCTAGAAGATTCCATCATCAACTTGGACACCAACAATGAACTGACACGCGTGCACTTGCCGCTGGTGATAGGAGAAGTTCGCAAGCACCTCGGGAAGTTCCTGTCTTCTTATCCCGGCCACGTTGCCAGCAGAAGAGTAGCTTTGATAGTCATGGCTGCCGACAACCTGCTAAAATAAAAATTCACCAGTTGTTTGCTTACTTTACTAGCATTGTTGCGATCTATAAAATGTATGGACTCACCTGTTTTTTGCTTTTTTCTTTATCTACATATTGTAGGTACTAGTAGGCAGTTGTAGTTAAGATTTCAACAGTTTCCAAAAGATATTTTACGTTTCAATATTTAATTATTTACCCACTCAGTCATTGGTAGGGACAGGACATGGGTAGGCTAAAGTCATTCTAACCCAAGGTAGTTCTATCTCCTTGGTATGTGTTATATAGTGGTTATATAGTTATATACTATGGAAGTGCCTCATTGTCACGACCGAGACACATTTTTAATTTTATTTTATTATAGTCAAATCCCGTGCACGTTCACGAACACTTGAATTGGGTACCTATTCTAAAACTTTATTATTACAAAATATTATTAGGGGCCCATAACCTCAGATGAATTTATTCTATATTCAGGGTGTGAGTCCCCAATCCCCATTACATTAGGTAGGGAGTAGGTAGGTAGCGTTTTCTCGTCTCGTCATCGTCGTACTTGGATAAGTGGATACTAAAATATTATATAAACGCTACTTACCTACATTGTTTTTCAATACGGAATATAATACATTTTTATAAGAACATGTAGGTACAAATTTTTAATTATTTAATTCGTAAGTAATCTAAGAATTTGTGCGTGTTACTACTCTATGACGGAAATATGGGGTTGTCCATTAAGTGATGTATTTTATTTAGCAACTTTTTAACCCCCCCCTCCCCCGCCCGTGGTGATACATAGTGAGACTGTTTGTGGGTTTAGACTAGCCCCCATCATCACATTTTTTTTGGAATTAAGTATTTCATTTTAAATTTCCGAATATTATGTTTAAATACAGGCGCCACTTTCGGCTTAGAAATCAAGCGTTCAACGAAAAAACAAATACCTACACGTGATATATCGCTATCCCCACCCCACTAGTGATGTTTCGTAATTTTTTCTGAACCCCCTCCCCACTTTCGAACTCATATTTATCGATCCCTACAAGCGGTTATATTCTCTTTGGATCCCTATTGTGTGTGCCACAGATGAAAAATCCTTAAATTGATCCACAGATTAGAGAAAAAAACAATCGAACATAGGACTGTCAAATGTCAGTAACTCTATGTGTTATTGTCAAATGTCAGTTATCTGCTGTCACTCAGTGACAGTCACTGTAATTTTTATGAATATCATCCATCCGCTCAGGAGTCAATTTTGAATTGATATTTTTGCAAAATAAACAAGAATCTGATGAAATTTGCATAATAAAGACATTGAGGCGAGATTCCAATTAAGACTGGCGAATTGCACGTGCACTACAATGGCTCTCAAATATTTTGTGATAGCGCTCCTGACGCACAACTTGCTGATGTCCTGCGCTTCAGCAGCAGTTCACAGTCACAGCGTGGACAACAAGGAGCGCGAGTCCGATGGCAGCTACCGCCCGCGTGACTCCGGCCACTACGAAGACTCCGAACACAATCCGGAGTTCGACCACGAAGCCATTTTAGGTGCCCGGTGTTTTATACCTGTTGTTTTATGACGTCGCTCAAGGCGATAGCTTTCGCAATGCCCACTTTATTCGTTGATAAGAGATGCGATAGGCGCGCGTTGGAGGCTCGGTGCGCGATGTCCGTTAAGTACGTTTTATATTTAGCAGCGCCGATCATTTTGGCAGCAACGTTATACTATTCCATAGGTAGCGTGCGCGAGGCCGAAGAGTTCGACCAGCTCTCCCCCGAGCAGTCCAAAGCCAAGCTGGCGGCGCTGCTCCCCAACATGGACCTCAACAGTGACAACTTTATTGATCGGCCTGAGCTTAAGAAATGGATCTTAAACTCATTTGTGTAAGTTAACTTCTACAATAGTATTTATAAAGCTTTTTTATAGTGGTTTATTGTTAATAAGTATGCATACTTACTCCTTGTTTTCTCAACTTTTAGCTTATTACAATATCCTCTTTGTTTACCAAATATAACATGTTTAGATTAGATAACATTATTAACCAGGAGTGTTGAAACTTTACAAGGTGATGAGTTTTGGTGGCTGGTTGGTAGGTTCATTTCAGAATGAAGTATAGTAAGTTAATAGGTACCATCAATTTTTATGATTTTATGACTGGTTATTGATTGGTGCAGTTTATTTTGTTATAGATAACTAACATAAAATATACCTACTTTTGTAGTCTAGAATAATTTAGATGATTGGTTTAGTGCTCAACCAACCACATTAAACACAACACAACACACAATTTAAAAAAATGTAAAAGATATATAATTATTAATATTTTACGTGATGGTGATGCATGTATTAATTTTAAAATAAATATTGATACTTATACTTACCTATCCCTATACAAGTAGCTCTATACATCTAGAGAAATACAAAGCATATTGAAAAAACATACCTTATACAGGTTTATCAATAATGTTAACTACAGCCACATATGATTTGTTTAACTCATGTAATAGCCAATAACTTTGCACTCAAGCTCTTATCAGCTGATAAGAGCTTAAGTGCAAAGTTTAACTACCATGTGGTAAAAAATGGTTAATCACTTCAGTAGATTTCATCATACACAAAAATTTATTTCTTAAATCCTGATTTATGATATGCTGCATCTTCCGGATCAAAAAAAAGATTGCAAGATAAGTTTGTCAAGTAAAATTACACCATTTTATAGATATTTCAGATCAGGTAAGGATGCAGTTGATATTTAGGTTTCCTGAGAATTTTGGTACCTTATCTACTTCCCAAACACCATGCTCACATCTTGAGAGATGCAAGATACACATTCATTTTCTCTTATTTTGAAACAGTAAGCTGTCTCGCGAAGAAGCAGAGGAGCGCATGCAGGAAGCAGACTCGAACCGCAATGCAGCTGTGGAGTGGCCGGAGTACCTACAGGAAGCATTTGGGGTTGATGCGGAGGAACAAATTGGACCGGATGACACAGGAGACTCTGGCATGGTATGTTTATGTAATGTTCAGTGATGTCATTAATTTGTTTCTTTCTATATCAATTAAAGTACCCACGTCAAGCTGTTCCCCACTTTTAGAATTAGTAGCCATGTGAGAGAGAGATCTGTGAGTAAGACTCAGTAAGGGTGGATTTGACCAAACTTAGATTTATGTGCGAGTAACTATACCAGAATAAATCTATTGCACAATCTTAAACTAGAATAATTCATTAGTCGTTTTACCATGCAATACAAAGTATAGAATAGAATAGAATAGATTTTATTTTTTTTAATATTATGAAGCACTCAACATATTGTAAATTATAATAACTCTATATAATATAGTATACTTATATGCGAATAGCGGAATGAACAATGAACGAAACTATTACCCAGCTAACAGTTATTGTTCTTCAACGCCAAGGTATTCAAGCTTATGCAGGTGACTAATGATTTATGGGCGTAATTAGATATTTGACGAATATCTCATGTTCGAAAAATTCCGAGAATCAACCACCTGCATCAGTCAGACCGTCGCGACACGGTTAACATATTCAGTAATCTATGACACTGTGACGTCATAGCTTCATATCTATTCAGCAATTACCCTGAATAGAACCGAATACCGATGTAATCCCGGCATTGACGATGCGAGCACGTTGCATCATTCAATAGGGTTCATGAATTTCCCTTTGTTAGTTTCTATGACCTCTATTATAGATAGGGACTAAATATTTTATGGTCCTGGATGTCGGAAGAACAACTATACAACGTATCATCTATTTTATATATATAAAAAGCTGTTCATTAGTAAGCGCATCATATGAAAAAGGCTGGACTGGTGCTATGTTTTTGTTTTAAAATGTTTATAATAGGCCAAGTTCGGTTGTTTTTTCTAAATAAAAAGTTCCTGTAATATTTTCAAATTCCGTTACGTTGTCGTCGCCGTCTATCGGGTCCGCTAGTTTATGAATAAAACATATCTATATTCTCCATATTCTTTAGTAAGGCCTCTGGGGTATTGTGCAATTATTTAAATAGGTAATTTTAAAATTTTGGTTTGTATCATTTGGCAGAGCGGAACTCCGATGAGGCTAGGAATGACCAAGCTTTCGCAGCAGAGTTATAGATATTTAGAGTCCATTTGATATTCATTGAATAACAGAAATTACGCGTTCGTTTTACCTTTAAATGTTGAGCTTTTCAACTTATTGTATAGTATAATTCCCCTTCGCTTTGAACCCGGCCTTGTAAAAATTATTAAATTATTACGATAAATCGTGCATCATTTCTTTCAGAGTCGAAGAAAACTGGTACGTAATAAAACTGGTAAATTCTCATAAAGCGGCATTTTAATAAGATGTAAACATAAGTCCAAGTCGTCCCACTTATAGAAATGTATGAAGTAAATACTCTGTCATAATCTTAATTTGTTATGATAAATGAAAGCTGGGCTTTTTTATAATGATTTCATTTGAATAATAGACCATAAATTATCATAGGCTTTGGCATAGATACTACTGTGCCTTATTGTGGTATGATGCGCAAAACCAGATGATCTTGGATCAGAATCCAATAGTTTTTGTTTAACACAGGACTTAATCGCGCTAAAAACAAAGCGCGATTAAGTCCTGGGGGCTTACTGTAAGCTCTTAGCGCGATTCAAAACTTAGCCTATATTGGATCGCTTTGTTTTTTTTGTATGGGGGTTTTGACAAGCGATCCAGTGTAGGCTCTGTTTTGAATCGCGCTAAGAGCTCACGGTACGCCCTCAGTGTTAAACAAAAAATAGTGTTTAAATAGCGGGAATTCAGAATCCAATATTTAAAAATCCAATGCTGCAGCTGGTATTCATTACTAATATGAAACGTTTATGTGTGTTTAGCTCCTACACGAAGAGAAGCAAATGTGGGCGGCGGCAGACAGCAACGACGACGGTTGGCTGAACCTGTCCGAGTTCGAGATGTTCTCCAACCCCGAGGAGCACGAGGCCATGCATCCCTTCCTCATTAACCAGACCCTGCGCGAGAAGGACTCCAACAAGGATGGAGTCATCGACTTTCACGAGTATATTGGGGATAGGGGTGAGTTTCATTCTATTACCTTTTTATCAGACAATAGTTTATTTGGTGTTAAAAAGAGAGGAAAGAAAAGTTTGCTGCCATTGGCTCTTTCTTTAGTCATAGTGTTAACAAGTCTCCTGCCATTGGCTCTTTATTTCGCGGTGTAAGATCCAGATAAACGTATCTACATTTTTACCATTTTACAGGAGAGCCTAAAAACTGTGAATATTTCACTTCTTTGCACTTTGAAGGGTTATATATCGGTTAATATATATTTTACCAATGAAAAAAGTATACAGAAATAAACTTATACTATTAGAGAATAAAATTAAGTTAAAAAAAATTATAATGTGCACTTATTATAGAATTTATTAATTTTTTTCCACAAATTGGTTGACATACGTTATTTTGGCTCTTACTTATTCCTAACTGGTTTACCTGTTACGTTGTTTGGGCAGTTTTTATTAGTACAAAATTAAATCATAAAGCAAAATATAAATCTCAACTCTTAATAAATTTTAAGGCACAATTTTTAAACTCTTTATGATGAACTCCTTCTACGAGAAGTGGCCATCCAGGAAGTAGACGTGGATAAGCCCCGACGGTTCCACCAAAAATGAGATAGGCTTCATCATGACGACCAAGAAGCACATATTTAATGGTGTCTCTGTGATCAGCAAGGTGAAAACCGGTATCAATCATCGTATTGTAAGAGGCACATTGAATATCAATGTTAAGCTCGAAAGGTCACGTCTGGTGAAGTCTACGCTCTGTCCTAATCCTGTTCAAATCCAAAACCCTGAAGGCTTTCAGCTGGAACTCCAAAATCGCTTCCACTGCCTAGCCGAATGCAACACAGTGGATGAGTTAAACGACGGGGTGGTGGAAACTGTTCAAGCTGTTGAAGCCAAGTTCTTCAAGACCCAACTGCAGTCTTCAGTTGATATGTCAGCCTATGGTGAACTCAATAGACGAATCTGGAGTTCCATGCGACATGACTTGCGTCCTCTTAGTCCTTCACGTATTGAGGCCGCAGTTGAGCGGAACTATGGCTCTAAAGTGCTCGCAAAGGATTCGTCTATTGGGCAAAGCCAAAAGACAAAACTGAAGACCGAGAATGGCAGTGTAATTTCATTCAAGCCTGAGATTCTGAGAGAGGTCGAGAACTTCTATGGACAGTTATACACCTCAACACGTAAGCCCGTTACTAAGACAGCTCAGAACGCCAGACCCAAATTAGTCAGACACTATACCGAGGATATCCTTGACGTCAGCCTGTACGAGATTAGGATGGCCCTCAAACAGTTTAAAAACAACAAGGCGCCAGGTGAAGATGGAATTATGACCAAACTTCTGAGAGCGGGTGGTAGACCGGCACTTATAGTCCTCCAGAAGTTATTTAATTCTGTCACACTTGAGGTTACAACGCCAGAGGCGTGGCACAAGATCGTGGTGGTGCTCTTCTTCAAAAAAGGTGATAACACCTTATTGAAGAACTATAGGCCCATCTCGCTCTTGAGCCATGTGTACGAGCTGTTTTCGAGAGTCATTACGAATCGTCTTGTATGCAGGTTTTATGAATTCCAGCCTCCCGAACAAGCCGGTTTCCGAAAAGGCTTTAGCACCATAGACCACATCCATACGCGATGCCAGATTATATTGAAGACCGAAGAGTATAATCGGTCGTTATTGGTTTTCCATCAGCTTTACTCTTCAAATATTTTAACAGGCATAATCCAATTTCAACAGCTCCTTTCCTGCCAATACCCTAAGGGTCACCTTTACGTCTGTCATTTTTCCTCATATTCTTCTTCCATTTACTAGGATCAGCTTGGCCTCTGCGTTTGCGTTTGCTATTTGGATACCCAGGAATAACAGATTCAACTCCGGAAATATCAGTAGTATTAATTTGTACGCTTTCATCAAGGGCATTTCTATTTTCAGAATTGAGAATGCTTTCAGACAATGTGCTGTTGTCGTTCCTCCTATTCTCTGATGCTTCTGATTTAGAAGAGTCAGTTGATGATAAAATACAATCATCAAGATGTTCAGAAATAACAGATGTAACTTCAGATAAATCAGTAGTATTCATTTGTAGGTTTTCATCAGGATTTTTAGTGTCAGAATTGAGAATGCTTTCAGACAACGCGCTGTTGTCATTCCTCCTATTTTCTGATGCTTCTGGTTTAGAACAATCAGTCGAGGATAAAATACATTCATCAAGTGTGGGTACATAATTGCTGCTTGAACCTAACAGATGCAAATCTTCATTCAATTCAATGAGTGACACGTTTTCTAAAGTTGTTAATAAAGAAGTTGGTTCGAGATAATACACGTTTTCCAAAATACTATCTTGTTCCAAACAGTAATTTTCCGCCAATCTGCTGTTGCTGTTGGTTCTGCTGAACCTGTGTAGATGATTGTAGGCAAGGTATTTCGAAATCAATTGCCTCCAACTTGTATCAAGACTACCTCAACTCGTTTGAACGTAAGTTCGACAAAACCTCAGTGAAAATTGCAAATCACTACGAAAATATTATAGCCACAGTAACGTATGCAGTATTACGTCTTTCAATACTTCTCTAAATTATGATATTTAAGTGCCCAAAAGATGTTAACACACATACGTTTATGTGGTTCATTCATGAAGTTAACATCCACACGGAATATTATAAGGCCAAAATAACGTATAACTATATACGTTGTTACGGCTCGGTTAAAATCGGCAACCAAGCAATACTTTTAGATTCAAATAAAGACTTTTGCCTATACGCTCTTTTTGCATTACCTATTATCAACTAATTTAAAAGTTTTTTTAGTGGTATTCAAGTTACGTTCTTCTAGTTCGATGAAAAAACATTTTTTTACCATTACGTCTTTATCGAATTAGTGAAATATTGACTGTATAATTCCGTCGTTTTGGCACATTGTAAAGAACCGTATTTAAGACTCATTTCTGAAAAAAACGATTTTTGAGTTTTTGGTAGTTACGTTCATCTGGTTCTTACACCGCGATTTAGTCATGGTGTTAACGAGTTTGCTGCTATTGGCTCTTTCTTTAGACTTGGTGTTAACAAGTTTGCTGCCATTGGGTCTTTCTGTAGATCTGGTGTCAACAAGTTGACTGTCATTGGCTGTTTCTTTAGACTTGGTGTAAGCAAGTTTGCTGCTATTAGCTCTTTCTTTAGACCTGGCCGGCTAGCATGCGCACCGCTACAAAATTTTGTCGACACTTTCTCATGAGAGACCGTGACAAGACTATGGTAGCGCCTAAGTGTGTCTCACTCTAACAGCGACGATAAGTTTTCTCGCGGTGCGCATGCTAGGTCATCTGGTGACAGCTTCTTTAGGCCATGTTCCCGACTCTTCAGGTTAACTTCTGGTAATGCTGTTGTAGCTCATTACTGCAAACTCAGCGGCCGGACTGTAATGTTATCTGTCATAGGCTGCAATTAGGTCTTAAAAATTGAGATACCTTCCCAAACTAATCTTCTTTTACGGATGTATGAGCTTGTGTCGTAATCGCTGTCCCAGTTAATTTTAGTAGATGTCACGTGCGCCCTTGAACCACTAATTACCAGATGTATACATCGCCTATTGCGAAAGATACATCTACTTCTGAACACCCATGACCCATACCATATTGTATGCCCAGTGAAACATTTTGTTATGGAATGAGCTAGTTGCGGGGCGTTAAACTTATATATTTTTACGTTCGCCACGCGTGACTCACGCTCAGTGTTTTGAAATCTAAAAGACGGCTTACAGTCTGCAAATGTAATTTACATTATTGTATTGTACGTACAGGATGAATTTTTCAACTGAGGCTGGATGGTCGATTCGAAAAGTATGGGGCGTAATAGCGAAAAACGTCTCGGGGTCGATTTTGATAAAAACTGGATTCGAAGTTTACATCAATTTTTTTTTGTTTACTCGGCGGATGAAGCCGTTAATTTTGAGTTATCATTATCAGTATTTTGCACTGCCACTGCTATATATAAGCCTCCCCTTTGTAGGGGGGGGAGGTGTTCCATACATAATCACTATATGCTTGGCAAACGTCTGGGAGATCCAGTATTCCCATAGTTTTCCATTTAACATTACTTCCCAGAAATTGATCCTACTACGCGACACTATGAGATGGCGTAATAATATCGAGTGTAGGTATTTTCTTTTTCATAACTACAACCTTGGGGTCTTCAAATCGAGAGTGAAGGTATCTTCTAGGCAAGCGTGTTACATCCTAGACCGCATCGACACTTCCCATCAGATGGGATACCTAGTGGTCAAACGCAAGCCTATCAATCAATAAAAAAAAGTAAACAACAGGTTCGTCACACAAGTAAAAGCAAGAAAATTGTTTAAATTGAGTCACACAGTTTTAGTTTATTTTAGAATCGGCCCGGGAGCGTATTGAGTATTCGCCGTTCTCAAATAGGTACGTTTGGAATACGCCATCTCACGCCCAGGTGAAAAATTCACCCTGCTGTATATTTCTAATGCATTCTACTCTACATATGTAGGTATTGTAGGTACTATGTTTAACTGCTTAGAGGCCCAGGTGGCACGACTTACGAGTTTATCTGGGTCGTTCAATCGATTGTTTTTTACATTTTGTACTAAATGCTTCCCACGGTTGCGCTCGGGGTTTATTTTTTCTTACGTACTTTTTAATTTTTCTATGTAAAAAAATTTCGGTACATTTTTAACCCATCAGCACGTAGATCAATTAGTGGCCGCAATTAAAGCAATTGTTTGATCATCCCAAGTAACGCCAGTAGCGTCTCTGTTACGGAAACTGTAAGAGAAAATCTATTTGTAAACACAATTATGATTAATCAAAATATTAAACATAAACATTGTGGTGTTTTAAGATAGCGGATACCGGAGAAATGTAAATAATAAACCAGTAGGTAGCAATAACTTATTCTTCTTATACGACGAAAAATATACATTAAGATGCTCGATATCATCTACCGACCCGCACTTGGCCGGCATGGTGGACTATGAACTGCCGTCCTAATGAAAAATGCAGTAAGTAGGTAAAACAGTTTTCGAGAAAAACGCGAAAACAACAAGTAATTGCAAGTAGTTGAGAGTAGTCGAGTTGCTGCATTCTTACTTCCTGAGTTTTTGAGTTCCAGGTGGAATTTTGATACGTGAGAAAGAACAGAATATAGATTTTAATTTGGCGATTCCGAATATATATCTAACACAATTTTGCCAAAAACGTTAGTTACTGCGTTTTTCACTATGAGAGCAGCATGGCCTACACTCGTCCTGAGAGGGAAGGCCCATGTCCCAGCTGTGGGAACGTATAGGGCTGATGATGACGACGACTGAATGAAATTAATTCGCAATAGTCATAGTCATAGTCATTCAATAGGAATGTACCTACAGGATAATTTCCAGGTTGCGCAGGTCATGTGCGCTAGCTATTAGAGCTCAATTTGGTTTGTCCCCAGCATAACGGTATTCCGCACATGAGCCACATCGTAGAACTGACAACCAATGGGAAAGAAAGGTTCTCGAGTGACGACCACGAACCGGAAGACGTAGGCCCCACCACTAGGTGGACTGACGATCTGGTTAAAACTGCGGGGACCCGATGGATGCAAGAGGCAAGCAGCCGCTCAAAGTGGCGCTCTTTGGGGAGGCCTATGTTCAGCAGTGGACGTCTTCAGGCTATGGATCTATATAGATCTATTGTATAATAGTTTGTTGTTGCATTTCTCAGGTACACAGCAGGACAAGGTGTGGTTGACCGCCGAGAAGGACAAGTTCGACCACGACTGGGATAAGAACGGAGACGGCGTTCTAGATCTCAAGGAAATTAAAGCCTGGATCATACCTGATAACGAGTAAGTCTTACAATCTATATCTACCTCTTTTGTGTCTCAAAACAAAACACAGCACAGAGACCCGTCACCTCTTTGCGCGATCCAAATGAAGCCTTAAAGTGAATTGTCATATAGTACAAATTGTATTGTAGCAATTCGCTTTAGGTCTTCAATATAATCGCGCTAAGAGGTGAAGGTAAGGCTCCAGATATCTTTTTTTTTTAAGAAAGTTATATCATTATTATCGCTCTCAGGTGCCATTTTTATACCAAAAATAATTGGTGATGGTCAAAAACTTCTGGCGCTCAATATACGTTTATAAATGAGACCCACAGTGGGCGACAAGTAAGGCCTGTGCATCATCCTAAGACATCACACAGTCTAGTAATCAGATTACTAGACTGTGAGATCAGGTCATAAGTCTCATTTGCCCAGTAATTTCACTAGCTACAGTGCCCTTCAAACCGGAACACAGTAGTGGTTGCGCAATACTGCTTGACGGCAGAATAACTGGCAAATCGGTGGTACCTACCTAGACGAACTTTGCAGATAAGTCTGACCTAGTAACTGTATCAGTTAATTCAAAAAATATTGTTGAACATATCCATAAGTAATTGAAAACTGGTTTCACGAGAACTATTTTACCTAAAATAGTTGTAAAATTTAAAGGTCACGAGAATAACGATCGCGCGGTTATTTCGCCTAATCAGGTTTGTCGTGAGTCGTGTCACCTTACGTGTGACGTGGATAACAAAACACTTGCAGCTGGGTTAGCATGGACGGTAGACAAAATTGTCTTTCCCCGTTTTACGTCACTTTCTTCATACTTGCTTGGAGTAAAACAGGGGAAAGACAGTTTTGTCTACCGTCCGTGCTGACCCAGCAAGCCGGTGTAAAATTAACTTTTGTGAAAAAGCAATAACGACACCGTTAAAAGTTACTTATGAGCACACTACATATTATTGCCAGAGGATCTATGCAGATATGTTATAAGTAGCATCTGTCCGCGAATTAGTAGTTAGAATGAGTATATGATAGGTACCTAGTACCGCGATGCTTGCGAGTGTTATCGCGATGATAAGTATCCATGTCTTGCTTCAATTTTCATACTATTTATCAAACCCAAACACCAAGAATGGATCGGCCGTTTAGTCGTATCATTTACTTTCGAATTTATAAGGTTTTTAGTATATCTGTCACCGGAAATGTATGAAACCTAGGAATTCTACTACTACTACTACTGTGTTCCGGTTTGAAGGGCATTTGTAGCTAGTGAAATTACTGGGCAAATGAGACTTTAGGATCTGATCACTCAGTCTAGTAATCTGATTACTAGACTGGGTGATGTCAGGATGACGTGCGCAGTGCAGTGTCACGCGAAACTTTATTGTTTTAAAGTTCCGGGTGACACTGAAACTGTTATGGGCGGCCGTGTTGCTTAACATCAGGTGAACGACTAGCTCGTCGCGTCATTCAATCACATAAAAAAAAATTGTATACAATTTCTAGGAAATGTATACAATTCCGAGGCTATTTAGAAATTTTTTAACACACATATCCTGTGAAATGTATACAGAACATCCAACTAAGCGCGCGTCGCCAACCATATCCATTCCTAGCTTTTGAACAATTTTTTTTTTTTTAATGTGTAGGCATGGACCTAATTTTAATTCTATGTGTGTAGGTACCTATGTGTAAAACGTTGTGAAGTTGAATACACGTCATTCTATTCTATATCAGCGATTCCTTGGATCTTCTTCTCGTGTAGGCAAGTGGTCAGCCCTGGTGTCAGAATTTTTAGGCCGCCCAATGGCTTCTGACTTGGCTATTCCTTGGATACCAACGTTTGAATCATGAAGTGGGACTTGAATTCGCATCCTTCCGTCCCTAAAGCCTAGCTAGAAGATACAGGGCAGCGCTTAGAATGTGTTCCACTAACACACCTGTATATGTTATTCACACAAGTTTTGTAACAAGATAAATAAATTGAAAATTGTTTAAACTCGAATGCTCTCAATACACAGTCAGTTGTGTAAGGTTTCAATAATTGTTTTCATTTAGGTACTTCATATCTTTATGCGGCAATTGGAATTAAGCAAAATATTTTATAGCGACTTAAAAAGTACTCGTACAGATTATGTCTACATCGTGTTTGTACACGATAACCAACAGTTTTTGATGTAGGCAGATATTTAATTTGTATGTATCTAATTCCACCATCTCTGGTTCACCATCGGACGACAAGACGTACAGCTACACGCCATCCATTTATGGTTGATATTCCTTCAATTCGCACAAAGCGGTTTGATTCGACATTTATAATCCGAGCAGCCAAGGAATGGAATACTTTACCAGCGGATTTGTTTCCCGATAAGTACAATCTGGAGCTCTTCAAGTCGCGAGTGAATAGGTATCTTCTAGGCAAGCATGTACCATCGTAGATCGCATCGTCACTTCTCGTCAGGTGAGATTGCGGTCAAACGCGGGCCTATTGTAAAAAAAAATACTTTCAGACAATGCACAAAACAGCACCGCTAAAATGAGCTATATAAATCGACATAATTGTCTCTTCTTTCGATCACGCGGTTCACGTCCTAAAACATTTCTTGCGTTTTCATTTGTCAAACGCTTTCTCGAGTGTTGATTTCTATAGCTCTGCTATCTGCTAACCCTGTAGTTTTAAAATTGCAGCATTGAAAACAAAATACAAACCATTTTAGCATTAAGTAGATACACACAGATATCTTTTATCCAAACAAAGTTACTATTTTCTTGTATACACGGTGACATTTAATTGGTTCTTTTCCTTAAATGTACGTACTCAGTCCATGCTATAGAACGCTCCTATATAACTAAAACTATGGATTTAAAACTTAAATCTAGGTATTATCAAATTACTGCGAATTCAAATTCTAAAGAAAAGCCCTGCGACATTGAACAAAGGCACGGAATAGATAATAGTACAACGTAATAAAACGCCCGACCGAATACTGGTTCAAACAGCGACCGCCGCGCCGCCGCCGCCCGCGGTGACCAATAGCACAAAAAGATACCCCGCCTCTTTCTTTTGTGCAGCGGATATGCGCGCGGGCCGCTTCCGAAAACAAGTACCAGTCTACCAGAAAATAGGTCGGTCAGTCGGTCAAAAACTTCCAGGGGCAAAACTTGTGTCCCGTTTACGCGCGCGCATCGCGATTTTGGACAATGGATTGACATTACAGTTATTCAAATGTTGGGTGGTTGGACATGGTGCGTTTTTATACGCTGTCAAGCTACAACTTAGCAGAGGCTAGGTGGATGTACGCACAGCCACAGCACTTGCGACACTTTACGAGCACATGGCATCAGGGATCCACAAGTTCCTAACGTACCCTTTTGTTCGTAGCTGATTTTCTTAGTAGGTAAGTAATTCTGACGGTCCTAAGCCCAATAAAGTATGAAGGGAAAATTGGGAGTCTTTTTTAGCAAAGATAAGAGATAAGCCGCACTCGCGTTGTTTTTTGTCTGTGTGAGAGCGGGACGGGTAGCGCAGGTGTTTTTGTTTTATTACCTACCTACGAAACATTTACAAAGCGCTCAGCAGCCGGTGCCCGTGCTGTGTGTAGCGTTAAATAGACATTTCGGCTGATATCCAGTTATGTAAAAAGGCATTAATTTTTTATTTTATTTTTTAATTGCACCTTGTACGATTATTCTATAGCATGGGCTGAGTACATACATTTAAGGAAAAGAACCAATTAAATGTCACCGTGTATTTTCGACTCTTCGCAGTTTCACTCGTTCTACCGCGGGAACCCACGACTTCCCGGGATGAAAAATCTCCCTGTAGACCCCTGTAATATAGACAACTCCTGTGGAAAGTCAAAGTGAAAAGATTTTAATGCAAATAGGCTATTCATAGCACTATTACAAATCAAAATGAATGCAAATTCATCTAAATCGATTCATGTGCGAACAAAGCGATTTGCTTCCACATTTATCATGCGAACAGCCAAAGAGTGGAACGCTTTGCCGGCGCACAGTGGCCGATATATCGAGCTTCCCTTTCATAGGATTTTCGAAAAAAAAAGTTGTAATTTTGAGTGTTTTTAGTATGCAGTTTTGTTGAGCACATCAAAACATTAAATAAATTTATGACTACAAGCTTTTTTTTTGAGTATTAATTGTAAAATATCAGTTTGAATATTTCAAATGTATGAAACCGGAATTTGTTTTCCTCATAACTTTTTTTTTTACCGTACGGTCAGGCTGGAATTGTTAGTCCCTATTGCTGAGTCCAAGACGAAGCCACATGACCTTTGCCCTTGACCTCGGACGGCCACTTTTAGAAAATATGGATGAATGAAAAATGCATGTTTTGACAATATTGTTCTACGGCTGATGTGCTTCCATAAATCAGTTTTCTGACCATTATTGTTACCATACCGATGAAACTTAATCTCTTTTATCTATTAACCTTAAAAATGAGCGTATTTTATCAAAAAATACCTATGTTTTTGCATTTTTTCTTTCATTTTTTTTTGTAAACGGCTCCTAAATTCACGTCCTCTTCTAATTATTCACTTTGATGTATACAATTATGTTAAAAACTGCAAAATGTTGTATAAGTATATGGTTGCCAAGTATTTTTTTCGAGTTTTCATAATAAAATATAAGTTTGAACATTTTATATGTATGAAACCGGAGTTATATTCCTCATAACTTTTTTTGTTACTGTACGGTCAGGCTGGAATTGTTAGTCCCCTTTGCCGAGTCCAAGACGAAGCCACATGACCTTTGACCTTGACCTCGGACGGCCACGTTAAGAAAATATGGATGAATGAAAAATGACATGTTTTGACAATATTGTTCTACGGGTGATGTGCTTCCAGAAATCAGTTTTTTGACCATTATTGTTACCATACCGATGAAACTTAATCTCTTTTATCTATTAACCTTAAAAATGAGCGTATTTTATCAAAAAATACCTATGTTTTTGCATTTTTTCTTTCATTTTTTTTGTAAACGGCTCCTAAATTCACGTCCTCTTCTAATTATTCACTTTGATGTATACAATTATGTTAAAAACTGCAAAATGTTGTATAAGTATATGGTTGCCAAGTATTTTTTTCGAGTTTTCATAATAAAATATCAGTTAGAACATTTTATATGTATGAAACCGGAATTATGTTCCTCGTAACTTTTTATTTTACCGTACGGTAAGGCTGGAATTGTTAGTCCCTATTGCTGAGTCTAAGACGAAGCCACATGACCTTTGACCTTGACCTCGGACTGCCCCGTTTCAAGCACATCACCCGTAGACAAATATTGTCAAAACATGCATTTTTCATTCATCCATATTTTCTAAACGTGGCCGTCCGAGGTCAAGGACAAAGGTCATGTGGCTCCGTCTTGGACTCAGCAAGGGGGCCTAACAATTCCAGCCTGACCGTACGATAAAAAAAAAAGTTATGAGGAATATAACTCCGGTTTCATACATATAAAATGTTCAAACTGATATTTTATTATGAAAACTCGAAAAAAATACTCGGCAACCATATACTTATACAACATTTTGCAGTTTTTAATATAATTGTATACTTCAAAGTGAATAATTAGAAGAAGACGTGAATTTAAGAGCCGTTTACAAAAAAATGAAAGAAAAAATCCAAAAACATAGGTATTTTTTGATAAAATACGCTCATTTTTAAGTTCAATAGATAAAAGAGATTAAGTTTCATCGGTATGGTAACAATAATGGTCAAAAAACTGATTTCTGGAAGCACATCACCCGTAGAACAATATTGTCAAAACATGTCATTTTTCATTCATCCATATTTTCTTAACGTGGCCGTCCGAGGTCAAGGTCAAAGGTCATGTGGCTTCGTCTTGGACTCGGCAAAGGGGACTAACAATTCCAGCCTGACCGTACAGTAACAAAAAAAGTTATGAGGAATATAACTCCGGTTTCATACATATAAAATGTTCAAACTTATATTTTATTATGAAAACTCGAAAAAAATACTTGGCAACCATATACTTATACAACATTTTGCAGTTTTTAACATAATTGTATACATCAAAGTGAATAATTAGAAGAGGACGTGAATTTAGGAGCCGTTTACAAAAAAAATGAAAGAAAAAATGCAAAAACATGTATTTTTTGATAAAATACGCTCATTTTTAAGGTTAATAGATAAAAGAGATTAAGTTTCATCGGTATGGTAACAATAATGGTCAAAAAACTGATTTATGGAAGCACATCACCCATAGAACAATATTGTCAAAACATGCGTTTTTCATTCACCCATATTTTCTAAACGTGGCCGTCCGAGGTCAAGGTCAAAGGTCATGTGGCTTCGTCTTGGACTCGGCAAGGGGGACTAACAATTCCAGCCTGACCGTACGGTAAAAAAAAAAGTTATGAGGAAAACAAATTCCGGTTTCATACATTTGAAATATTCAAACTGATATTTTACAATGAATACTCAAAAAAAAAGCTTGTAGTCATAAATTTATTTAATGTTTTGATGTGCTCAACAAAACTGCATACTAAAAACACTCAAAATTACAACTTTTTTTTTCGAAAATCCTATGAAAGGGAAGCTCGATATATCGGCCACTGTGCGGCGTCTGTATTTCCCGAGAACTACAATCTTGGAGTCTTCAAATCGAGAGTGAACAGGTATCTTCTAGGCAAGCGCGTTACATCCTAGACCGCATCGACACTTAACATCAGGTGAGATAGTGGTCAAGCGCAAGCCTATCGAACAATAAAAAAAAATAAAAAAAAGAAAGCCGTTTTGCCGTGAAAATCATACTAACAAACAGACGTTTCACTTTTTATACGTAGTAGGGTAGGAAAGTAAACATGGACGATGGGAAGGAAGGATAGGGAGAACTCAAACCAGAATGATAGCTAATGTAACGACTAATCTCATAGCGTTTTTATATTTCTAATGGAATAATAGCCATCAACTTTTTTTTTACTCAACCATCACGTACATAGATCATGGACCCTGACCTTTCCCTTGTATCTAGGGGACCCAGAAACGACGACAACTATGGTTCCACAACACCCAGACACAGAACAAGTATTTGCGCTTCTTTTCTGTGTACAGTTAATACTTGTCCCGTCGCGGGGAATAAAACCCGCCGCCTCCGGGCTAGGAGCCGACGTGCTCAACCACCACACCACAGAGGCTGTCATTCACGTAAAGTACTTATCTTTCCACAGAGAAATAGCAGACGAAGAAGTAGAACACCTGTTCGGAGCAGCTGACGATGACCAAGATGACCTCCTCAGCTTTGAAGAGATCCTTCTCCACCATGAGGTGTTCGTGGGCTCCGAGGCCACCAGCTATGACTCCGAGCCCGTCGGACCAGAGCATTATAACGATGAGCTTTGAGGGTCCGACAACGACTTCTTGTTCGGCCTTCTCATACTAGTCATTATTGACTGGATGCTGCACTGATCAACAAGGACCATCAGTGCTCATATTAGAGAACAACTTTTGTTGAAGTTATTTTTTTTACAGTGAAATCTGTGGACTATGCCTTAACTTGTGAAGTTTTCAATGTAAAAGTTGAAAGTGTGGAGAACTTGTGACACTTGTTTGTAAAGTAATGTGGAACTTGTGGACTATTTAATTTGGTTCGAAGTAAAAGTGCAATGTGAGGAGAATGATACACTGGTTAATATAATTATTGTGTTTAACGACAACGGAGTGAGTTTCAGATTTTAATTTTGATGGAGTTATATACAGTAAAGTGGATGTGGGTATTGATACAGAACTTTTGTACTTAACAAATTCTGCAAAGTGATTATCAAGTAAAAAATAATTCAAAACAGTTCAGGGGCCGTACTGTGACCTCTTAGCGCGATTCAAATGACGACCTAAACTGAACCGCTACAATACAATTTGTATTGTTCATTTCAGTTTAGGTCACAGTACGGCCCCGGTTCTGGGTTCTGTGTCTGGGTGTTATATTGTATTCTATGTATGTATTTACAAACAAAAAGTATCAACTAATACAAATATTATCTCGAATGGTCTTAAATATCTCCATCTCATAGTATAATAGCCATATCATAGTAATCAAATCTAGATTTAAGGTGTTTTGATGCAAGTCACTCTCATTTTTAACATCCATGTAAAAGCTAGAAGTCCATCCCTGCTTAAAATAACCAAATCGAAAATGACTGCTAACGCTGTATTGTTGTAATTTTACTAAATGTAATAGATATAATAAAATATGTGTGGACATTTCTCACAGCGCCATCTAGCCCCAAACTAAGCATAGCTTGTACTATGGAAACCAGATAATGATAGAATACTTAGTTACTTTTTGTTTGTAAATACATACATAGAATACAATATAACACCCAGACACAGTACTAACACCTATGTTCATCACACAAATGTTTGTCCTGAGTGGGAATCGAACCCACAACTTAGGGTCAATTCACATAGAGCGGCAAAATGCTCGAGCAGTTTTTAAGTGCTATTGGAATATAAACCTTATTCCATTTAGACTTAAAAACTGCTCGAGCATTTTGCTGCTCTGTCTGAATTGAGCCTTATAGTTCAGAAGGCAGACCTACTACCAACTGAGCTAACAGTCCAGTTGTATATTCTTATCCTCTTCAACTGAATTTAAATGTGCCCTCATGTAATCTTGGTATTTCAATAACCGGTTAATACTGTAAATATAGCTACATACAGGTGATGGCCTACCTCGGGCATTATTAAAGTAGCTAGTCTAAGGTGTAAAGAACTGACTTACTGGTGTAGATGGTTTAACTTTTTTCTGGGTCCTACAGGCTTCATAGCATGAGATAGATGCTAACTAATCAACGGTAAATCTTGTTCAGTAGCGTATATAGGCGCTCTGCCCTGCGGCTCGCAGGTGTCATGGCCGCAGTTTGCAGATATTTGACACTTATGAACGATTATTATTATTATCTTTTTCTTTCCATAAATTATGTCATTGGTAAAAGCAAGAATACAATACTAATTAATGTACAAAAAAAATGACAATTTTAATGGCTTAACTGACGCGGACAAATCTTTTCGCATTCTGACTTCTGAGCCAGAGGGACACAGCACATGCCACACACAGGACATGAGCGCAGAGCGCCTATATCCGCTACTCAAAAAAATAATATAAGAAATAATAATAATAATATTAAACTGCAAAGTAAATAGAAAAATAGATGTTCGGTTGTTAATTTAGGGACAATTCAGACAGCGGCAAAATGCTCGCGTACGTTCGAGCATGTACTTGGCCGCCGTTCACGCTGAGCTCAAATAGCTCACGGAATACTTGAACAGTTTCGGGGACATTAAGATAGATAAGATTTTAATGTTGCATACTTAGGTAGCTTTGTCTAAATCGAATAAGGTTGATATTTAATTACCACTTAAGAAGTGCTCGAGCATTTTGCCGCTGTCTGAATTGACCCTAAACGCGACCGGTTCACATTTTTGTCACTTTTGTGCTTTGTTCGCGTAATGGACACTTTATTGCAGGTGAACTCAATAAATTCATAAATGTTTGTGATTTTTCATTGCTTAACTTCTACTTATTAATTTAACTACAATAATAATACATTACAGTTTACGTGTGTTCGAAGTCTCAAACACTATTACTTTCTCCGTTAATTAAGCCCAGTAATACTTAATTGTTAATTAGTTAGTCCTAGTCAAATGATAGGCACATTGGTACTAAATAGATTCTATATTTACCCGAATATACTAAGTTATGATATCGCTTACAAAAAAATACATACGCAAAAAGCTAAAACATAATGTGCAAGTAGTGTATTATTGGGCATTCTGGCTCAACCTACGATTCCTCCAGGCTCATTCTTCGCCTTCCGTCTCTTCAGTTGATCCAGCAATGCCCAATAATACTAATAAAATTTACTTGAATGAAACGGAAATGCAACGTTCAAAAAACCCTAATGCTCAATAACTTATGAGCGTTTTGTGATTCCGTTCATTAAACAGAAACTTGTGTTAAGTTACAAAATAAACATTATACAATAAATATTTCAAATTAAACAACATATTACATGGTGTTAAAAGTATAATCTAACGACTTTAAAAAACATGTTTCGACACATTGGGCATTTATTATTTAAAGATAAAGCACACTTAGCACAGCTTACAGCATGACCACAAGGTAAAAAACACATACATAATTCTTCAAGTAAACATATTTTACACTGCATTTTATCGTTTTCTTTGATTTCATGACTGCTCATTTGTTCACTCAATGTTTCATGGCTTTGATATTGGTTCAAATTGTTTTCGTCTACAAGACTTTTTATAAATTCTTTCCCTTTTACAAAAATAACGTACGGGCAATATTGAAAAAAACGAGCATGTTCACTCCATGCTTCATCTCCCGGATTCCAATCTTTAAGACCACCATCGCAAAAGTAGCAGATTACTTTATCACTGAGCCCAGTATAAAAAAATCCTGCATCAGCCAAATCTATAGGCTGCTGAGTTAGTCCTGGAGGCCAACAGTTAAAACTTTTCAATCGGTTTGATTGAAGAGCATAATGAGGATGAATAGGCTTCTTTAATTCCATACTAGGAATAAAAAATATATGTTAGCAGCGAAACACCGATTCCTGACTCGCTCTTCTATCGACTGAGTTGAGTTGTCAAATTCTTTCATTACTTATAATATAACTAAGTAACAGGAAGTAGGGGAAAAATTAAACACTCGTATATTACATATAACAAAAACTAATTTATTTATGATCATTAACATTGTTTTCATTAACTAAATTATGAAAATTAAGTACTTATAATTATTACAATAACTAAGTAATTGTTTCATATTTACTTTCGTTTGGAGACAATTCATGTATGTTATCATAATGCCATTTTTTAATTACAATTACATTTTTTAGCGCACACACTTTCTTATGGAATATACAGTTAAAAAAAGAATCATTTTCACCAATATACTTTGTATACAACTCAAAAAAGTTTGGGCAGCCTTTATCAGCTATATCTATAACAGAACAACTATCACATAAACTTTTAATCCATTTAATTTTTTCCATACCTTTTACTAGTATAGTCTTATTTTCTAAAAAAGGGGAGATTGTGCGTATAAATTCACGATAATCAATATGCCCTTCACTCCAACGAATACCATGATTTTTTTCTATCCACGAAACATGTTTTTTTTCTTTGGGTGTTAAATGCGTGTACGGATACGGAGGTTTCACTAAAAACGTTTGTGTATATTCATCTGTAGCTAGCGCGAGTTCACTTATAATAAAGTTATTAAAATAGTCCTTGAAACCTTGAACATCAATAATAAGTACTTTTGAATTCATGATATTTTCTTTACAATATTGCTCAAAGGTTTATATTCGACAATGCAATCATTAAGTATTAAACAGTATGCTGCCGTGTTTTCCGGAAAATCTTTGTCTGTTTCAAGATCTACACGTACATCTATTGGTCCTGATTTCAGGTTTTCGTTCTGACGTGAACAATCAACGACAAATAATGGTGACCTATTTTTAAAATCTTCAAAACTTAACAACGGTTCGGAACGACGCCCGTGATAAGACTGTTGAAATTTTGCATATTGTTCGTAAATTATAGCGTACTTGTCTTCTGAAAATTTTGTGTTCATATTTTCATAAGGAAAATAACATGAATTCAAAAACACTTTTATGTTTCTGATATGACAATGATCAAAATGAGACATGTCAGAGTCAGCTCTGCGTTTACGGTTAGTTTGTAAACCTATTATCACATATCTAGGTTTTTCTATTTGAGATGATGTTTTGATTGACCAAGTGTGTTTAGTAGTTTGTGGAAGTGCAGGGTATTCATAAAGATCCCAATTTCTAAACACTATATTAATTGAACGATCTTTTTCTAAATACTTGAGTAAATTTATTCTTTCTCGATCAGATACTTTTACATGAGGAACACGCCAATGAATATGTTTTATATCAATACCTTGTACAACTTCTCCGGTATCTAATTTCAGAGAATTCAGAGTTGTATTACTGCGAAGTAGAATAAGTTCATGCTTACAATTAATGATAATTTTATTGTAGTCTTCTGCGAATCCTAGCATTCTACTAAGAGGTATGGATACTGAAAAATCTCCTCCAAATTTATTTAAGTTACCATTTATATCCCATCCCCAACTTTTAGACATTTTTGATTCATTGTCATTCATGGATAAAAGAGATTTCATGGTAGTTGTTATACCAGCATTTTTTATTTTATCTATTTCAACTCCATTGAGCTCGTAACGGATATCTTGAAAAAGGTATAGAACTGCATTATTAGTAAAATGTACTGTAGAAACTTTAGTTTTTGGTTCTTTCTTGAACACGTTAACACAACCTTCTATATACAAAGTACTCATCGAAGGTAATACATACAAGTCCTGTTGGTTAATTGGAATTCTTATCTCATCATTTTCATTAAAACTAGTTACATAGGGCTTATATGAATGATACTCAATACTTTGAATGGTATTGTCTTGAACGAAAGATTCATTTATGTTTAATATACTCATTTTAGCAATCCAATCAATTTCAGAAACTTTCTATTCTCCTTTGTTAATTTAATTTTATGTGCGGTATTCTTGACAGTGCGCTTACAAGTGACAGCTTTCATGGTAGAAGCAGAGTTTTTATTGTAATCTATCATTTTCTTCTGAGATGTAAATATATATGAAATTCTTCACCACGTAAATTTACAATATTATTATTTGCGTCGACTATTCGTACAGATAAAGAACTGATACAATTTTGATTTACAGGGAAATACACTATGTTTTTAGGAATTTCAATAATTCTATAACCTGGAGGCACGTTTGGAGCAAACTCATGAATAATGTGACTGGGTTTTCCGTCTGTATACGATCCGCTTATAAT
Organism: Ennomos quercinarius; assembly: GCA_910589525.2. NCBI lineage: Eukaryota > Metazoa > Arthropoda > Insecta > Lepidoptera > Geometridae > Ennomos > Ennomos quercinarius. The sequence continues at coordinate 1,714,058 of OU342491.1, forward strand.
ATCACATTCGATCCTGAGCACAGTTGTCGAAAGAATGTTGACTGGGAACCGTGATTCATTTAATATATTAGCTTTCAGTGTTTCTTCGCCGAATCCAAATATTTTTGCAAGTAATGCACATTTTTCAAAATGAATATCTTTAGAGCATACTATCGAAGTCCTCAAAGTATTATTATTACAGCTCAAACTAAATCTGCAATCCACAACCTTTTCTTTTAAATAATCACTAATATCGTTAAGTTCATAAGAGCCTTCAGGTATTTCAACAATTTCGTTATCACCATAACAAAATTTATTGTTTTTTCCATCAATATTTGGTATGGAATTAAACGTAGAAAAATACAACAAGCCGCATTCATATTCACCATCAAGTTGTAGAGCAGGTGAATAATTTGTTGCCGATGTTGAACTGGGGCTTGATATAGATAGCGTGAAAGACATTGCGCTAATGATAAGTAATAAGAGAACTTTCTTAATATAAACGTTTTCTCCAATAGTTTCTTAGAAAATTTATACACAAATGCCCACAGTTAACTGTGTCAAAATTTTGATACTTAGTATAGTTGTATAGGATATCTAGATTTTTTAAGTACTTAACTAACTCTAACGGTGGCTTTAGATCACCAAAGCTATCAAAGTATTCGCAATATTGTTTATCTTTTACATAAGCTACCCAGTGCGTTCCTCGATTTTCACTACTATCTAGATTGAGGATTCCACATTCTACATGCTTAGGATACTTAGGTAAGTTGTCTCTCATATAAACTCCTCTAAAGTACGGAATATCACTTGCATGTTGTGTTATATCTAAATCGGTAAGTGCACGTCTGGGTAGCCTCTTATTTAGTTTTTTGATGGTTTTAAAAACAATCCACTGCCTTTTTTGTATGGCTTTATGTACATGCCTTTACCTAAGGCAATAGCCTCCATCGTTCTGTTATGTCTTTCGGATTCACGAAGACCTTGTTGTGATGCTTTGCAATCATTAACTGCTTTTGCTATACCTGCTGCTCCTCCCGCTAAAGCGCCCAATGCAGATAATCCCGCAAAAATAGGTATCAGTGGTAATAACCCTCCAGTTTTCGGTATAGGTATAACTCTGGGTATGCCAATCTTTTTCTTACCGAAGAGCTTCTTAGCTACTAAATGCGCAGCTTTAATTGCTGATTCATTATTTTTTGGTTTTATTTTCTTTAGATGTTTACGTATTTTGCTAATTATGGAACTAAATTTTTTAGCACCTGCACCTACTTTTACTTTGGTTTTCATTATTTTATTAACCAACCAAGAAGCTACTTTTTCACCTTTACTAGAATTCTTTGCTTTCATTCTTTGTTTAGCCATGTTTATAAGCTCTATGTCAGCTTTGTGACGATCTTCAAGATTTGTGTAATTATTATACGCTATATCGTGTTGTTTACAAGCTTCATCTAATTCGTTGACTCCCTTGTCGCCACGTATTAATCGTTCGCGTAACCTAGTGCCTGGCCCACAATAATTATAACCTGGTAAATGTAACTCGAACGGTAAATTGTTGATGATTTTATTCACAAGTCCACCTCCCTCCATTGATTTTAGAACAATGATATATTATTTAATATTTATTCTTTTTATACAAGAGATTTCTTATTAATCCAAGAATTTTCAGCTTCTTTTAGACCTAACCACTTTACAAACAATTTGCTACCTTTACTTTTAATTATTTTTTCCACTAAATAAATACCTGGATGTTTAGTTTTCTTAAGTTCTTGTTCATAAAACGTCCCCAGTATTTTTTGATGTTTTTGATCTTGAATGTGATAAGTGAAAGGATTACTATTATTTACATTCACAATCGTAAATAGTTCAGTGGACCAATTAGGGGTAAAACCTTTTTCAAAAATTCCTTTATATTTACTAATTCTTACTTGATCACCTACGTTAAATTTATTCCTGGCAGCTTTACCTTTATTTTTTTGAGATTGTAAAATATTACACAGAACTTGAATTTCGTTTGATGATTTGACATCTACCGGTCGATGTTTTGTTGTACGATGCACGGTATGGTTATAATCATCTGTTATTTGTTTCAATGGTTTTCCAATCCATTTATAATTTCCAATTAAATAAAAATGTTTGTATAATTTGTGTTTCAATGTCCGTATTAACCTTTCTACAATAGATGCTTTCTTAACAGAATATGTAGAATAATGGTTTATTTTGTATTTACTCATTAAGCTTTTGAAGCAATTATTATAAAATTCTTTGCCTAAGTCAGTTTGTAAACATTTTGGTCTTCGTATGCTAAGTAAATTATTTTCAAATGTTGTCGAAATTTCATGTTTAGATTTGGTTTTAACTGGAAATGTCCAAGATAATTTAGAAAATGTGTCGATAACAACCAATATATATCTATAACCATTATTCATTTTTTTTAAATTTTGCATGTCTATCAAATCTGCTTGCCACAAGTCATCAATTCCTCTTAAGAGCACTGAACGACGTTTAAAATTTTTTCGAGCTTGACAAAGAATTTCATTTACTATTCCCTGTTTACTCATTTTTCAATGATTTCTTGACAGTATTTTGTTGGTTTTGTTTCTCATGAACTGTGCTGTGTGACTGATATGTTAATGCTTGGATTTGAGTTTTTATTAACTGTATTTGTCTCTCTATTTCATTTTTTGTACAATAGTTTGTAAGAATCTCATCAACATACTGCTTATTTATAGCATCATCACTAGAAACAGGTGTTTTAATAATTTTAAGTCTGTTTAGCTTTAGATCACTTTTAGAATTTAAAACTTCAATCAAAGTCTTGTCGAACAAATCGATTGTATCTATTAGACGTAACCGCTTGTGAACATGATGACCAAATTTGTCAATGTTCATATTGTACTGGTGTATTACTCGTAGTCAGTCGACAACTCGAAATAAACTAATGAGTTTAATAACAGAAATTTAATTTATATCTATTGAATCACCCCCGCTTCACGCAATTCTTCAATAATGGAAATAATTTCATTATCTAACCCAGTGTTTCCTGCATCGCGAGAGGCTATTAATAGCTTAAGCCTTTCTACAAGTTCATTAGGGTCATCCCAATATACAAAGTCAACGCTAGATTTCAACTTTTTCTTTAACGTCACTCCAGAACCTTGTGCAAGGCTTTCTGTACTGGTTTGCTCTTTACAGTGTTTGAACAGTGGTTTTATAAATTTGAGGTATTTTATACCTTTATTACTTTTAATAGGTTTTTTTGGATTAAAGTCCCGCCGATGTACATTGGTGGCTAATAGTATTTGCTTATAATTAATTAAATCATTTTCAGATATTAAATTTGAATCAGGTATCTTTTTAAATAATAGTTCGTTTAAGCCTTGTGTTTTTTCATACGTTGATCCAGCTACATTAATTTTATTAGAAGTAAGCGTAATACGTGAATTTCCAATCCTTAGGATTTTGCGATCTAATCTTGCACCATAAGGAATATCATGAAAATTTTCTGAAGATGACGACCATGTATTATCATATGAATCTAATGATTTAAATGAAAGTTCACTTTGATCCATCTCGTCTTCATTACTACTCCTGGAGCTCTCAGAACTGTTTTCAAAGTCTGACTTATTGGAAAGCGTACGTTCATACTTACTACTTTTAATGTCTTTAGGATTCGATGATCGCATCTCATTAATAGATTCATCATCGTCATTCTTATCATTATCATATTTCATGCGTTTAATTTTTGAAGTGTGAGGTTTTTGATCATCTAATCCAACTGAAATATTCCTTGATACCATTTTTTGGAGTGGTTCTGTAATTGGCTTGAATACAGTCTCAAATGCATTATTGCTATCGATTTGATAATCCCGCATTTGCTTCACTTTCTTTTTAACGGATTGAGATGATTTAATAATCTGCTCTTTTAATTCTTTTTCAGCACTCATTTTATATCAAAGACTGCGCTTGATGATGCCAAAAACAAAAATGAACATGCGTAGGTTCAACTTTGCTTTATAAGTTTCTGTGACTATTCAAAAACAACAAATGTGTCAAAATTCTTTCTATAACATCCTTTATTTTTTTCGCAGTCTTTATTTATAACCAAGTAATTATATGGAATCCTCCATATTTCGGAACATAACATTCGAAAATCATTCCAAGTCATATCTGTATTTACATGCTCATCATAAACATGACGTAAATTTAAATCATCTTGTTTGAATAGAATAATTAGATTGGCATTATCCCTAACAAGTTGTTTTGGTATTTTGCTATAAGTCTGGTTTAAATAGAAGCAATCAATATTTTTATGTCGACCCATGCAAAAGTAATCTCTTATGTTATTCTGCTTATCGCAAGATACGTCATCAAATATTATCACAGAGTCAGGTTTCGCTTCTTTAGTACTCAACACATTTTCATTCATAATAAACTTTGAGAATGTTATTTTTGGAACTAATTTTAACACGTTTTCTAGAAAAACGTATTTTGGTTGATACAATGTTTTGGAATACACATAAACATTCATAAATTTTAAACCATGTTCATGTATTAGCAAACCAATTAACAAATTTGTTTTGCCGCAATTAGAAGGACCACATATTAAACATCTTATTGTATTTGGCAAAAGCTTCCCATGTCTAAACAAATGTTTATCATTATTTGTAACACAAATCTGAGGTAACTTTAGCGAATGAGGTTGTCTCACAAACAACATGATGTGTGAACTGATAAATGATAGAAAAGATAATAAATATTTTCTTAAGTTACGACAGTTTTTATAGATGTTAATTACTTAATACGTATAATTAATTATTCTTGGTTAAAATATTACATTAAGTATTTCTCTTAATAAAAACTCGTTAACATTTACTCGTATTTAGGTTTATTTCAGTATAATATTAAATTTATGTTGTCTTTATACTGGTGGAAAATTAAAATTAATTAAATTAACTATTGTAGAGTAAGAACATTAATTAAGTAGAGGTAATAAAACAATTTCCTTGTTTATATTATCATTTTTATTGAATTAAATTACAAAGGATAACCGTTACAAATAAAAATACCTTAAAATTAAACTAACTACAACTGATCATGTCTTAAGTTTTTTGAAACTTTACTTATCAGATTTTCTGTGAGGTTGAAGACTTCATCATGAAACGGAGTCAAAACAACATGTTGCACACTAATACTTTCACAATATGCATCGGCAGTTTTATCATAGTCGTAAACTTGAAGTTTTATCAGTTTTCGTCCGTTAAGTGACGATTTACTAATAATAAACGATGCACTTTTCAAATTGCACCGTTTTCTTCTAGACTTTTTTTCAACAGCAGTTGCAGCACGTTGTTCTGTTTTTTTTTGAGTTTCCGAGTCATCCCATGAACCCAGCAAAGGATCCTGAGCGCATTGAAGAAAAAACGGGTCGGAGTCTGTTGGTGTGTCATTCATTTTTCCTGTAAACAAAACGAACAGTTTGTTAAATCCAAATCAATTAGCAATGAGAATGAATAACACAAATAACTATAAATAACAACACTTACCAGGTCTTAAAATATAAATTCCTTTATACGACAGGCCTTCGTAATAAAAATGAACTTGCGTTGACACGACCTTCACTCTTTAAGTATTATCGTAGTATAATGCGCTAAGTAGGTAAAAATTGTTTGCAACTCTGCGGTATGCGAGCGCAATGCAATTTGATACGATGCACTCGGTCTCTACCTTGTTAGTGATAATCAAGTTCGAACGTGTTATGCAATGGTTTTTATGTCATTGAACTCTACCTATCTACATTATTATACCTTACTATTACAAAGATCGGTTAAAGTTATTGCATGTGTAATTACTGTAAATGGCTTGATTGATCAAGTCTAAACTTGTTTGTTATTAGTTGAATGGGTAGGTGTTTTATGAAATAAAAAACATAATTAGGTATATGGTACGTTCATAATTTATTTAATAAGAAAAACTTACATACGTAGTTACTTATTTATAATTATGATGGTAAATATTTATGTACCTACTTAAACTATGTTTTGTTATACCTACTTAAATGCTTATTTTAGTGTCTTATTATTCTAAGCCTTTATGACAATTTATTTAACATTATAACGAGCTAATATGTATATACATAATTATAAACCTTAGCAATAAAACAGACATAGGTAGGTAAATTATTAAAACAAAGACTTATGCCCCCATGCCTTTGTAGAAATTTTGTTTGGTAATATATATCTCTTATCATCAGTGTTTGTTAGTGCAACTTTATTCATTGTCTGCGTAAATATTTCATGTTTAATCGATCTAAACAAAATGTTCTTTTTTCGCACAATTGTATTATTTAACAATACTTCACGATAATCGTCGCCTGATAAGCCGCGAATTACACACTTTTTGGTACCTTTAGCTTTTTTTATGATATCGTTTTCGGTTCTGATACAATATAATTTACAACGTAATCCGATAAACTCGGTTACAATCTGTCCATGCATCTCATCTTTGAATAATCCAGGAATCTTTCTGTTGATTAATGGAATGTTATATTGATTTTTCGGCGCATAGTTGCTCGTGTCAAAATACTGCAACAATGATTCTTTCATGTCTTTGTAAAAGTCATCCGTTGTGATATCATAAACAAAACTATCGGTGTCAGTATAACAAAGTTTGACACTGTCGCCATATTTGGGTTTAATGACTCCGTAATGAAAGTCGTACATTAAATTTTTAGATAGCTCTAACACTGTAAATCCTACATAAATTGGTTTGTCTAATACAACTCTTTCAAGTTTCATTTGGATGGCAACAAAATTTTCAGAGAAAATTGAAACACTGTGAAAGTTTGGTCGTGCAATCAATCGGTCAGCACTAAGGCTCTTTTTTGTTTTGTTTTTAGTATCACTCCATTCATTTACTAATTTAACGTTAACTCGTTTTTCTGTATTCTCCAAAGTCTTTCCAAAAATTGAATTATTAAACAATTTGAAAAGATCTTGTTGAAATGGTGTTACAGCTTGTTTTCTGAGCTCAGTATTCAGTTCAATGTACTCCTTCAAAAAAGCTTTTTGTCTGAATGTAATAACGCGATGGATTTTGTTTAATATTAATCCATGACTTAAACAAGTTTTCAAATGAACATAGTGGATAACATATTTATATTTGTCGTATAAGTTGGGAATCAACTTACAAGTCCTCCCTCCTGGGGGCAAAGTCTTTTCAGCACAAAAAGGATAGTCGTTATGAGCATCGTGCAAATTTTCTGGATACAATAAATCAACCTCTAGGATAAAACCATATTCAGCATCATTTGAAATATTCATGATATTTAATAAAGCAATTTCTTTCTCATCTAATAATCTGAATTCTGATGTAGGTAGAGGCTGACACATACTATGCCCATATAAGTTGTTACAGTCTATATACATAAGGTATGAAGTAGGTTTAGACGCGTCATATGTTTCCATGAATTTGTTATTTCCGACTGAATATCTATTTGAACATAAACAAATACCACCCCTCGTACCCCCTTGTATCATTCTAATGACTTCTAAATCATTTATTAATTCTAATTTTATATCTGTTTTTAATAGCATAGCATCAAATGAGAGGCTTGGAGCTGTTAAATAAAACGCCGGATCTAGCAGATAATGCAATTTACATATTTTTCTAAAGTTTTCGAAAATATCAGTTAGCAAAAGTACGTCCGTTTTAATGTACAAGTCAGTATATTCCCCCATATTTTGTATGTCAAAAGTTGACCAAACATTATGAGCATGTTTGTATTCTCCGTCTGTTATATTTTGATCAGTCAATGAACTGTAAAACATGTCTTTAGCTGGAAGTTCATTTTCTGTATATGACTTCCAACTAGACATATGTTCATATGGATACACTCCTTTACGAACTAGTAACTCGTGTTCGGTTTCATTTGGAAAGTGTTTTGTCAAATGAACAAAGTCTGTCTTTTGTAAACCGTTCGCTAATTTTTCCAAGCTAGAGCCTAAGAATTTAAATGAGTCAACAAAACGTATCTGAGCGCATTGATCGTTCGAAATACAAAGAAATTTTGTAAATGAAATGTAGTTCTCTTTGTTTTTCGGTATAACTTTAATAGGACCAGGATAGTTGCCCAACTCTTTTATAAATAAATGGCTGTCATAACCAGATAAGTTATGAAAAAATACCGGTATACGTTTTGGCACACGATATCGTAAGTTACAAATTGTATGTGCAGGCCCCCTATAACACCCTGTTAAATGGCAATGATCACGTATTTTCTCGAATATTATAAAATGATGACAAATATGGCAACGATCTGTTTTTGCGTGTGTCAATGCATCATCTTCGGTAAATATCATTGGCACTTCCTGATTGAGAATTTTATAAATGTCTTTTATATCATTATGAAGTGATTCAATAAATTTACTAACACAATCAGGCCCTCGATATTGTACAAAACGATTAAATTTACTATCGAATGAACAAACAATATTGTATGCAAATGCTGCAGGCACATGTTTTTGTTGATTTTGAGTATAACTTGTGCCTGGATTTTGACCACAACCCTGATATGGCAAAAGGAGTGTTTCAAAGTCAGCATATACAACAAACGGTACATCCTGCTTGCGTTCAAAGTTTTTAAACTCTAGAATCGAGCCTTTATTTGGGAGTACAGTTAATACACCGCTACATGAGTGAGCATCAAGAGATTCCTCGGATGTGAAAAAAATAAAACAATCTTCACAAAAATGTAGCATTCCATGATGTTTTGTAACCTGACTACGAACAAGACGCGACAAATTTTTAATTAGACAAAAATGAGACCTGTTGCTTTGCTCTAACAGTAGTAAATTAATTCGCGTTCCTTTTTCATTGTTTGATTTGTAAATAGGACCTGAGACAGATTTATTATTTTTTAATAAGTAAACATTTATACATATGTTTTTGTTATTGCGCTCAAATGTTTGAATATCAGATAAATTAACTGGAAAGTTTAAGTCAACAATGTTCAATACTTTACTGAAATGAGGATATGAACTTGTTCGTTCACAGTTTTTTTTAACTGGATGTAGAGCAGCTACTACACACCACAAGAAACAATATTTATCATCATTTTTAATATTAACACAAGCCTTTTTGTTTTTAATAATTGGCGGTAAATTAATATATGAAGAACCATTCAAGGGATTATATTGATTGATGTTTATTTCCAAGTTTAAATTAGATAATAAAGCCCAACCGCTGTCACGGCTCTGAAATTCTTCAATCTTCTTTTTTATGTTTTCCAAGACTTGTGTAAATAATTCGTCAAAGTCAAAATTCTGGTGTAAGACTTTATTTTTGGTAGCAAATGATTTAACTTCTTGACTGTCATCCTTGAACTGCAGGAACTGGCCAAAGTGCTCAAAATTAACTTTAACGTTAACGTTTTTCTCAACTGCGTTTCGCAAAAGATTTTCTATTTTAGACTTAATATTATTTAGGAATATTTCAGGCGAACAGGTTTCATAGTTATCAACAGCTAATATCCTATAAGAAATGATACGACCTTTAAATGCTGATGCTATCTTAATAACACCATCTTCTATAGGAATGCTGCAATTATTTTTATGAGCATTGCTTCGTAAATGTCCTATCCATTTATTTCTTTCTATATGAACTGAACACGAAGTACAGAACGGCATAACTTACTTTATTCCTTATCATAAACAAAAAATGAGGGAGACAACTAAGCATAAGCTTACTGAGAACTCAAAATATTATAAAGACAAAGTAATGTTATCTACCTATTGTACTTAAGAATGATTCATAATAACTAGGTACTAAATAAATTATAAGTAGGTATTTTGTTATCAACGCTAGCTCAAGTTACTACTAAAACTTGTGAAATAATAATGCACTTTATTTATATTAAAATAAAGATAAAGAAAATATAATGTACACTAACATATATTTCACTTAAAATTAAAATAATCACCATAAAATTTGGAATCTACGTCCATCAAAGAATTTTTAGTTAATTTAATAACCTTTTGTAGATGATCCCACTGAGGGGTACCGCTGTTGATAGAAGTTTTAACGCACACCAGGGCCTTCTTCCACCGGTCAGCGGCCTTAGATGCTGCATCAGCAGCTGTGTATACGCGGAGTTCTGCGTAGTACTCTCCTTGAGAGTTCTTTGCTCGCCGCACGATACCGTTGGCCACGCGGCTGGTGATGCTTGTAACCAGCTGGGAACCCTGTTGCGAGTTCAACACCGCGCTGCCCTCTTCGTCTTCGGATAGCAATCCGAAGATGTCGTAGTTTTGTTGCAGTTTTTTGTTCTTGGGCGCTGCACTGAAATAGATTGAATTTTATTTATTAATGGATATATGACATAAGATACCTATGGGTGGGCAAGGCTGTACAGCATTAAATGTTTTTATTAATATGCAAGAATGCTTTCAAACAGTTATTAACTAAATTTAAAAGATTTATTTTAAAGTCAAAGTCCAAATGCATTACGTATAGGTACTGCTTTAAGTTAACACAGAAGTGAGACGAGCTGAAATAAATTATTTAGTTCACATAAGTATACATTTAAAGATTATAGGTGCTAACCGATTGTACCTACAAACCTGTAGTATAAAACATTTAAATTTTATAATTCCGCTACTTACAGTTACACTCACGAACATATTCTTTCAGCAGCGGTCAGAGTAAAGTAAACAGTAGGATGCATTCATGGTGTAGATAGAAGGGTAATAAGATTTTAAAACTCACCGAGGTGTATCTGCCGCCGCTTTTCTTTTTTTTTGGCTGGTTTTCTTTTTATCAACTCCCTGCTCCTCCACAAAGTGCACGGTGTCGTTCTCAGAGTCAGACCTAAAACAATACACAAAATGATTTATTATGATAACTCTGTTAACTCGTTTTTAGTCCTTGTTTTTAAAATAAACTGTGAAAAAATATGTGAGATATTGATTAACATTGTACTAGGGAAAATTGAACTTATTAACAGAGAAATATGGGAGGCCTATGTTCAGAAGCGAACGTGTTCCGCCTGATGATGACGATGATGATGATAACAGAGAGACATTATTAGGTAATATAAATTGAAAAATACTCACGTACATTTTTGAAGATTTTTGTTAAGTTCACTAAAACAAAACAAAACAGGTATAGAGCTTCGGAGGTCAGAACTTCAAATCTGCACAGTTCAGAACTTCAGAGTTCGGGTTCTTCGACGTGGACTTGGAGCACTTTCACTTGTGATGCGAAGCAGTAGAAAAACTGAATAGTTGTGGCGGCGTTTATGATGTATAAATGGTTTTATGTAAATCAAAACTGTTAAGTCAACAATAATTGTTAGGGTTGTTACATAATTTTTATCAATTATTTTGAATGTTATATTCGTTGCACTTATCAATGCTTACTTATTTGTAATAAATAGTGCTTAAAAACAAGCTCACGACTACATTAAAAATTATACGCTAAAAAATAATTGAAAGAAAAAAATGTTTGAAGCTTAGTATACCTACTACATATTATTTTATTATTGATTAAGCCGCGGTGTAAGCACAAGCAAATAGAAAATAAAACGAAAAAAGGAATAACCGAATAAAACAAGTTATGTAAGCTATATAAGCGCACCTACTTTTGTTATTCTAAAACAAAATCGTTATAATGTCCCCTAAAACCCACAAAAAATAAACCGCAAAACTAACACATTTTCGAGCGCTAAATACCTACAGCTATCTGTGAAACATCGTTCTATGCAATAAAAGAAGACTAATCCTACCTATAATATTAATATATATTTTAATAATAAAATATTTTGGTCAACCCTAGATCTATGTCTGTAAAATACAGTAAGATTTTTGATTCTTCTACAGATCTTAAAAATTATCTAAAATTAGTTAAGTACTACAAGTATACAAAACACCTTACACTTGTTTACAATAGTTTAAGTTTTTGATTTGCGAAATTTATTTTTACTCGTCAAATTTAACAATAATGTGTTACAGTGTTTTGTATAAGTCTCAGTTGATCGAGTTCAAGATCAGCGAAAACCTACATGACAAAAAAAAATGTAGATTTATCTTTTAGGTACCTACCCATAACATATTTTTATACACCGTACTAAAAATATTAAGCAAAACAGCGGCATAAACCTAGCGAGGTAAAATATCATATTCGTGTTCTCACGATGCGGCGTCTTTAAGAAACCCGTTCGACCGCAGTGTGTAGGTATATTTTGCAAAACAGCAATATCGCGATGTTTGCAAGATTTGCAAGTTACGATTTGCGTTGACTCAGTGTAATTGTCAGTAGTGATGTTTGGTAGGTATTCATCATTCGATCATCATTCGATTTTATTGTTAGTATGTTTTTGTTCATCATCAACAGCCTACAATTATTTCTGTTGAGCTCTATTATGTTGAAATTTGACACTAACATTGACCCCTACAAAAAGTTGTATTTATGTAAACATTACATAAAATATTCATAATATAAAGTTGTTCATATTACATGAATGTGTAATAATTTGTTAAAAAAATTAATAACCCGCTATAATGTACAACATTGTCTTTATCGATGTGAATCCGTTCTATCGATTAGTGATTCGCAACGCACATCCCTTAATTAACTCATTACAGTTTAGTCAGTGTTCCGTTTAGAGTGATAGTGTAAGTCGTAACCATTACTGAATATAACATTGGGGGGCTTTTCAGTATTGTGTAAGTGTATAGAGTTATCCTCACAATGAAAATTGTAGTCCATAAATGAGATCTAAATATAGCATTTATTCGCAAAATCTCTTTGAAAACATAATATGATAAGAAGGTTCTTGTACCTAAAGGTAGTTTTGTTATACCTACCAACACGATATTGAGTTCTTGTGGAGTTTTTATCACAGTTCATTTTCCGATAAATAACTCAATAAAATTCGAATATTCTTGTATAGTTCGTTTTGTGATGTTGACCAACACAATTTTGTTAGTCCAGAAGTCCAGTTTTTTTATCACAATGCATTTTCCTATAAATAACTCAATAAAATTCGAATATTCTCGTAATAAGTTTTTTTTGTGATGTTGACCGACACAATTTTGCTAGTCCGTTTATGGTCCAACTTTTCATCACAGTGCATTTTTGAATACCAGATAAAATTTGAGTATTCTTATAAAATGTTTTTGTGATGTTGACCGACACAAAATTGATAGTCCGATAAGGTCCTACTTTTTCATCACGGTAAAAAATTTAATATTCGATAAAATTTGAGTATTCTAGTGAAACGGTTTTGTGATTTTGACAGACACAATTTTGTTAGTTCTAAAGGTCAAGTTTTTTATCACAGTGCATTTTCCGATAAATAACTCAATAAAATTCGAATATTCTTGTAATAAGTTTTTTTGTGATGTTGACCGACACAATTTTGCTAGTCCGTTTATGGTCCAACTTTCATCACAGTGCATTTTTGAATACCAGATAAATTTGAGTATTCTGATAAAATGTTTTTGTGATGTTGACCGACACAAAATTGATAGTCCGATAAGGTCCCACTTTTTCATCACAGTAAAAAATTTAATATTCGATAGAATTTGAGTATTCTAGTGAAACGGTTTTGTGATTTTGACAGACACAACTTTATCACAGTAAAAAAAATAATATTCGATAAATTTTGAGTATTTATGTAAATATGGATTTGTGATTCCTACCAACACAATGTCGTAGTTCATATTAGTTGTCCTTTTTATCATAGTAACCTTTAAATATTCGATTACGAGTATTCTTGTAGAGATGGTTTTGTGATGCTGATCGACACAATTTTTATTCATGTTAAAGACATAAAACAATCATAGAAAAATTATCCATTGTGTTATGTTCAGTAAAAACGTTTGTTACGCATCAAAAGCTAGGCACAGACGTAACTTGATAGTGAAGTGAAACCGTGTTGTGCCATCACTGCTGCACCTGTCCTGTGCTGCTGCTGACCGCATATTAGGTACGTTGAATTTCCGTTCTATCAACTTGACATGAATTTCTGTTTTATTAACGAATCGCAGACGATCAAAGTCTGATTAAATTTCTGTTTTCAACGCAATAAGTTATTGAGCATTCGGGTTTTTTGAACGTTGCATTTCCGTTTCATTCAAGTAAATTTTATTAGTATTATTGGGCATTGCTGGATCAACTGAAGAGACGGAAGGCGAAGAATGAGCCTGGAGGAATCGTAGGTTGAGCCAGAATGCCCAATAATACACTACTTGTGCATAATGTTTTACGATATTTTCATATTCTATGATGATTTTTTTTTTATATATAAAGATGCATTTATAGAATAGGGTTAACATCATAGAACTATATAGGTAATGTAAAGCTTATTCTGTGGTCAACATCGAAAATAATTAATAAACTATGTTTTTCCTTACTAGTATCTAGAGAAAGCCGTTTATTCCCAGAAGTTCCGTGAAAGTACTTCCGTAACGGAACTATTGAGACTTTCTCAATAGTTCCGTAGAACAAAGTACAAATTAGTTTAAATTATTTTTACTCCCACTTGTTCCGTACAGTCAATTAAAGACTAAAGTTAGACAATGGAACTAACTGTATTCACCTAAACATTACACAGAAAATAATTGTGTACATATCCGAAAAAATCTCTAGGACACACCTACTTTATAATAGAAAAGGCTTATTAATTATGAGATTTATGACTAGTTTGGTGAACCACTTTTATTAAATTATATTAAGGTTTCATTTTCGATAGTGACCCTAAACTTTGTTTAGTTTTATCGAAATCTTTAGTACCTACCTATAGTATGAGTGTCTATGTCTACTAATCTAGAATCATAATTACTAGTATTAATAACATTAATAAACAATAACCGTTAAGACGAAATCCAGTCTTGATATTTTAACAAGTATGTGTTATCCAAATAAACTATTTATTAAAAACACTGTCTTTTTTCAACTAGCCTTTTTAGTTCCTACATAGTTTCAAGTACCTAGTGAGTGAAAAACTTCTCAAAGTGGAATAACTGAAGGGGTCGTCTATTATACAACGTGATGGTTTTTAGCAGTTTTTTAAACCCCCCCATGGTGACCGTAGCGAGATTTTAGTCGGGCGTTGCCCGTGGTTCACCTGCTAACCCGCTCAGTTCACCTAGATGGATGGGTTATTTGTCGTTAGAGTGGACCACGGGCGAGAAAAAGTGCCCGTGGTCCACTCTAACGATAAATAACAGGAATTTCAAAATATCTATTGCCCATGGTCCACCAACAAAAGTAGATACCTACCCACTTTTCTTGGTGGACCATGGGCAATAGGCTGGATTCGATCCCCACCATGGTATGTTTTTACTTACTGTACATTTATGGGGTCGTCCATTAATCGCGTTTTTTAGCTTTTTTTAACCCCCCTCGCCCTTGATGATTATGACTTAAAAGCTTCATTTCTGTTTCAATTTCAGAGAAATAACGTCTTCCTGTCTCACACCTCTTAGCAATGGGATTTGTTCCCTATATTGGTGCTGTAGTCAGACTTACATAGTGGCTTAGCCATACAAACTAAGGCTATATTTTCTCGCTTTTAAGGTTTTAAGTCTCGCTATATTTTCGAGTCCCGGGAAAAAGATTCGAGACTCCGGCCGGTCTAAAACCCGGAATTCCCGGGAAAAACGAGACTTTCGAGACTACATCAAAAATTGGTTTCATACCTTGAACTAGGTGTTTAAGCAGTAAATACAAGCTAATCATACTGTTAAAAACTCAAATACAAGCAAAATTAACAACTTTTTTCGATTTTTTTTATATTTTTATTCATAATTTTTTCATCTACTAACGAACACATCGCAGCCATTAATTTCCCACTTAATGGCTGCGCTCACCTGATGGTAAGTAAAGAAGTTTTCTAAGGTGGAGCACGTTTGCCCATGAGATGCTCATTCACTCTTTACTTGAAAAGTCCCAGGAAGAAATACTATTGCTGGAAGAGCATTCCATTCCTTGGCCGTTCGGACTATGAATGACTCAGCAAAACGCTTAGTGCGAACTGGTGGTACACTTATGACGTAAGGATGTAAAGAATCCCCAAGCCTTGTAGTTCTAAGCCAAAAGACATTCACTGCTAAACATAGGGCTCCCCCATAAAAAGCCACTTTGGTTGCTTATCATATGAAGGGATTTGTCATAATGACCGCGCTTGGCAGGTGGTTTGGTAATCGCAGAAGATTTTAATGTTCCAAGGAGAATGTGTGGACCCTCTAGTGGACAATCATTAAATAAGTCTTTTAAAAATTTGATGAAAGTAAGGTTTCCTACATAATTATATTGTCAGATATACCGCTTGCGAGGTTATGTGCCACCAAATCAGCTTGCAGCTGGTAGCTTGCTTCTTCTGTGTTGAAAGCCATGGTTAGGAGACTAGTGAAAACCCTTTCAAAATTATTATTTTTAAGCCGCCGCTTAAAGTGGCGCTCTATGGGGCCTATGTTCAGCAGTGGACGTCTTCAGGCTGATGATGATAATAATGATCAGACCTTAGATTATTATGTCTGTGATTAAGACCTTCAGGTTCACCGTTAGACTCTTTGAATATTGTACCAGTATCAAAGCTCAGACTAAAAACCATGCTAGAAACCTATATTGTCAAGACCTATGCTATTTTTCAAAAGGGCTAGTTGCAATCTCTGCAGATATCCAGTTAAAAATGAAAAATACTGGTAATTTAGTACATTTTAGAATAATTTGACTTAAGTCTCGAAAGTCTCGTTATTCGGGAATAACGAGACTTTCGAGAATTAAGGTACGGTAAGGACTAGAGGTAGCAGTCTCGAGTCTCGAAAATACGAAAAAATCGTCGAGACTCTCGATACCATCTGGTGAGATGTTGTCAAATGTATGCCCATTAAAGCATTAAAAAAAGCATTTTCGAAGTTTTGGATATTGTATCTACCACAGTGCGATATCCAAGCAATTCTGATTTATATTGCGCACTATTTGTAAAACTACTTCAGGCAGTACACAGTTCTTCTTATAAAATGTCACCAGTTTCGGTAACATATTTGTGATGAAGACTTCGTCGCACTCTATTTCCAATACGGCGACGTTTAGAGTTAGAGAACTAAAGCCCAGGAAGTAGCACTTTTCCATTGTGGACTCTGCAGTTGACACTGGATCTGCAAAAAAAGATAACAGATTCATCAGAAAAATGTTTTACTGTTTTTGTGATTTTTGGAATAAAAAATACGAACTACTAACCTGATAGTAGAAGTTGTGTTTTTTATTCATTTGCAAACTGCCATCGCTTGCCACGCAGAGAGGCTTTTTTTTCCTGCTTTTGCAGCGGAACAAAAGTTGAGGCCGTTGCGAGTCAGTGAGGGGGGGGAAGCATTTTATTTCTAATATAGCTCTTTCTTCTTCTATAACTCCTGAAATTAACTGAATAATAATATTATGCTACGCATAACATATGAATACTGTATAACAACAATTTGTTGTAATAAATTACTACTTCTACATACCATCTGGACTAGGATGTTGTGAGAAGCCAAATTCAACGTCAATAAAAAGCCCCGCTGGTCGTACGGATTTCCGTTTTTGTTCCATTAATAGTGTCCGCACTCCGCCGGCGGCGCCACCGATTCATTATATTGACCATACGACATGTCACTCGTGAGAACATTGTTTATATAAAATGCTCTTCACGTGGGTGTGGCAAAGCGTGGTTGCTTTTCTTTTACATATCTGTAAGAAATCAAAATTAAGCATGTCTTAATTTATTTAAAAAGTAAAATATGTCAATATATTAACAAGGAACAAAAAATACAAAGTACAAATGCTTGAATGTGATAATAATATAAGTACCTCCCTATTTAATTGTATTCATTTAAAATCTGTATTCTCTGCACTCTGTCTTAAAATGTATATAAAATGTGTAATACTAACCGAAATTGAAAATTGCTAATTGTACTTCCTATAACACTAACCTATCCTAAGCCTGCGACACCCTTACCGGGTAAATGTACCCTAACTTTTAAGACATTTTTGTATATAAGACCTGTCGACTGAACATTCCACAGAATAAATGAATTATGAATCAACTCTTCTTACCTGCAGCATATATTCTGCGTTGATATGAAACCATCTTTGTGGAAGTAGCCTTTTCCTGCAGATGAATTATAGGTACTCAAAATGCTCATAAAGTTTTCTACCACATTTGTGTCATTTGTTCGCCGATGGCATTTCGACATTACTGCATCGTTTGCTGCACAAATTGGCGCCCAAACTGTGGTGGGTGTCTTAGTTTTTAGCTCTTGTAGTAAATCCATATCAGTCTCGACACTGTTGTCGCAGAATCGACAGGTATATGGTTTACAGTCTTTGTGGCAGCCAAAAACATGAGAAGGGCATTTTTTAGATCCTCCTTTATTTACTTACGGAGTTACGGCAGTGGTCTGCTCCTGTTCCTCGTTTATTTGTATTTCCTTACGCCGCCGCTTGTCCACCGCCCGCCGATACCGACCCGACAACGGTAACGAGATGGGAGAGCGATATACATTGCTAGTAATGTATGTCTGGCTACTTCGGCGATACGTACATTACTAGCAATGTACTTCGATGACATACTAACCAATACTAAGAGTGCAAGTGAAGCTAGTGGGAATAAAAATCAGTATTTACTTATATTAATATCTAATTACTTATATATAATTTTGAAAAAATTGCCATTTTATAAGTACACAATAAATCTACTGTTACTAATTCCATCAAAACAATGAGGCAATGCGGCTGACTACATAAACAACGCAACTTGTGCCCGCCATGCAGTATCTCAAAGGGGGCCAACCATTTTTCTTTCTCATTCAATATTTTGGCTCCCCATCACCTCTGGCAGGCGCAAACGCTCCTGCTGCTCTACCCTTGGGCCGGCGCTGTAGAGGGTCCATCGAAACATCGCCTAGTATGTCTTCAATTTTGCGGAACTCGTTCCCCGATATTGTGGGGATGTCCATCAAATTTGTAATGTGTGCGGCCTGAGTGTAATAGCTGCCTGCTGTTACAGTTCCCCTAACAAAAGCTTTGTTTAATTTTTCAACGTTTTCATTACTGTACCGAAATTGTTTTCCACACATACTGCATTTGAATGTGAATACACTATTGAAACCATCTTTCAATTCACCAACATATAAAATACTGCTGCTTTTGCATTGTGAGCGGTGTCTCTCAAGTTTGAAGGCCCATTGAAGGACATGTGGGAGGTCAACGATTCTGTTTCCTGAGAGGCCAGCCAGATCATCTATTGGAACATGCTCCAAAACCAACTCATGGCAGATAACGGTAGGATCAATGAGTGGCCAATTTACATCAAGAAGTTTCGATGAAGTGGGATCTTCCTTAGATATTTGCTGTTCAATCCTGTTTGCAGTTTGCTGTGTATAATTGGCTTCTGTGCAATCTTTCTTTTTATTTCTGCTGTATGTTTTGAGTGTGTTATTCGGTCTGCTGGAAATATAAGTGTGAATTTAGCGCTCCATTAGTTATGAATGAACCTAGGTAAGTAATTACTTTTCATAAAACAATTTTGTGAATACTCATCTTCCAATTAGGAAAGAGGTAATAAGACCCACCCCGGGATCATGCTTGCGCATCTATTGTGATCAACACCTTAATGCATCATTTCAACATAGTTTGATAGTTGTAGTTTCACTTACACAGAATTTGAAGGAACACTGGAATCGTCAATTTGAATTTTTTTGCACCATATTTCATTTCGACTGCAACAAGTATAGTTATTAGTTAATTAGGTTATCGAAATAGATAGCCGAAAACAACAATCAGCATGTAATGTTTGTGTACGAACTAGAAGAGTAGGTAAAATAAGTACCTTTTGTTTTCACCATAATATCGTTTCATTTGTCCCTGAACTCGTTTGCGACTTTTCCTGGGACCAGAGTATCGGTGGTTTCTGTAATCTTTTACCGAAGTTCGTGGCTCCATGGTGTACTGCTTAATTTCGCTTAGCGCTCAGCTTACTTTCTAGAATTCTCTTTCTACTTATAATTTCTCGTACTTGTTGTTAATCCTGACCACAGTTACTATACTCTTTGATCTTGACCTCAAAGCAAACATGCAGACTCTTTTGATATTTATGGTCTATTTTCTTTTTCATAGTCTTTGATAGTGTCTTTGGTGATGTGGACTAGTCAATTGTTTTTTTCTCTAATCTGTGTGGACGTTACAACGAAAGCCGTTTATAAAAAGGTACTCTGTGCAACGAAAGCCTCTATAACTTTGAATATGAGTTATTGGCGGGAACGTGAAAGTTCACGTCGTTGCATTGTATTATTTCACAAAACTTATGCTTTTTCTAGTGTTAATGTTTAAAATTAGTGGCATTTTACGCATTGAGTGCTGAATTACGAGTATAAGTGTGGGCAAGTGATATAATGTAGTGAAACGTGGTTTTTCGTGTTGCTTCCAAAACTCCATAGAAGCCTCTAGTAAAGTTGCCACTACTTTACTGGGGCATGACTTACACTGGATTATGACTACCTGACTTAGACTGGACTATGACTACCCTGACTGACTGTGACTAAGACTTGACTTTACATGAAATATTTCATAATACGATGAAAAACTACAATACTTGACACTGGCTAAATACACTATGTGTGGAGCCAAAATATAAGAAAAAAAAAAAAACTATAACTTTGAATATGTACGAGCTCTATAATAAAATAAGCCGTTTAAAAAAAATATTAAATTAAAATAACAACAACAGCTGGCTTGTCAAAATCAGCTGATAACGTTGTCAGCCACAGATTTAGGTTGTGAGCTTAGTTTGAGACGTTGAGTCGTGGTCGAGTCGTTGTCCGCGATCTTACGTAGTAAATTATATACTCTTTGGTCCGCGATTAGCCTTTCTCTGTATACAAAAGTACTCTGTGGATTAGCCGCGACGCGACTTACTGCGTTGATCGGAATATTTTTTATAGGTGTGAGTTCTGTGACCAACTGTAGATTCCACTGACCTCTATCTTGTATTATAGAGGTCAGTGGTAGATTCACAGACATTAGATAGATGTCACTACTTTCTCCTCCACAACGTTGATTTTTATATACAAAACCTGGTTTTTTTGGCGGGAACGCGGAAAAGTTCACGTTCGTTGCATTGTATTATTTTTCAAAACTTGTGCTTTTTCTAGTGTTAATGTTTAAAATTGGTGGCGTTTTACGCATTAATTGCTGAATTACGAGCATGAGTGTGGGCAAGTTATATAATGTGGTGAAACCATAGAATTATAAAAAAATAGCAGGAATGAATCTTGATTGACATCGAACTGACGTACAGCAATGGCGGCCGCATAAATATGTGTGACTGATTAAAGGATTGCCATGTGAAGAAAATTACCCGAATCCGAAAAAAAAAATCTGTTGTTGGTGTGACTTTCCGTATGACCAAAAAGCTACGTGAGCGTAACAGAGTAGTCAAAATTGAATGGCTTATTTCTTTTTTTACTTTCGATAGGTTAGCGTTTGACTACATCTCACCTGATGGTAAGTGATGATGAGGTCGAAGGTGGAGCACGCCTACCTAGAATTAACCTATTTACTTTTGATTTGAAGACACTTAAGTTGTAAGTGGATGGAAATACCGACACCGGGAGTGAGTTCCATTCCCTAGCCGCACGCACAATAAAGGAATCTGCAATCTCCCCTCCCCCACACTTGCCCCCACCTCCCCCTCACTTTTCCCCCCACCCCTGCACTTGCCACCACCTCCCCCCTCACTTAGTCCGCCCCACTACTTGCCCCCCTCCCCCCAAGAACCATGTATAGATTACATTTGGACAGTAATGAAGGGGTTGGCGATCTACGCAGCAATGTACGGCGAATGAAGTGGAAGCAATAGCTTCACAGTCTCCACCGGGTGGCAACTGGGAATTTTTATTCCCAGTTTCCACCCGGGGGCGAAGCATGTGGGGGCAACTGGGAATATACCCTGTACGCTAAAGCGAAGAGAGAAGGGAGAGCGCAAAAGATAGGGGAAAAGGATGAATGTATGACGGTGAAGAGAGGCGCACCTGCCTCCATTCATCCTTTTCCCCTCCCAGTTCTTTCTTCCTTTGGATAGGGTTAGGGCGTAAAACTAACTAACCGGCTCGGGTCAGCCAGTCAGTTAATAAAACTGTTTATTTGGCACAAAGATTTATAGCCAGGGTGTTGCTTAAAATGTTTTATGAACACATAAATCGTATTTTTCTACGTTACTTTACTTTTTCTACATTATAGAAAACCTGCACAAATATGCACGATTAGTAGGTCCATTACCGGTACAATATTTATTAACCTGCAAAGACCAGCACATGCATATGCATAATGGAAATATGCATTTGCATATAGTCAGATCTCTAATTATGATCAATATAGGTGAATAACTTGTATTCGAACACAATTTGGTCATTCTCCCACACTTCCGGGTAATTTGCAAGTTTGATTGTTGGTAACACTAGCTGGTTTTGTGTATTGATTGCATCTCAATAGTTTTATCGAAAAAGCAAGAAATTAGCGAAATATTAACAAGCTTACTTGTGAAAAGTGATCCCCTGACTTTTTTTTATCAAACCACTATGATTCCGACAACTTTTCACAACGCAAGACGGCATTTTATAATATTTTTTTCTACGCGTCTTGGGCGAGGTTCGGAGCAGTAATGGCAGGCGATAGACTTCCTATGATGTGAGTGTGTGCGTGTCCGCTCGTACTTATTAGCGTTCCGACTTCCTATGGGTACCTCGGTTCGAGATCAATTGGGACTCAGTCCTGCTTTTTTTTATATGGTCTATGGGTGAAACGTGGTTTTTCATGTTGCTTCCAAAATTCCATAGAAGCTTCTAGTAAAGTTGCCACTACTTTACTGGGGCATGACTTAGACTGGACTATGACTACCTGACTCATACTGGACTATGATTGTGACTTGACTTTGCGTGATGTATTCTATAGCACGATGAAAATTACAATACTTGACACTGGCTAAATACACTGTGTGAAGCAAAAAAAAATACAAAACCTTTTGGGCGCGGGGTACTAAATTGTACCGCTTCTGAAGTATTAAAAATAGCTAAATCTCAAGTATTTATGATATAAACTTCAGGAGTATTCTTTTCGTTTCCTTTATTTTTTTCTCTGCCTATTAGGCTTCTCTCGTTCACGAGACAGCGCCATCAGAATATCACAAAAATACCCTGTAGCGCTAGTCTCGGCCCGACTCCCATCATAAATCACAAAATGTAGACAAACACAGACACAGATCTACCTGAACACAGACCTAAGTTAGTATTCGTTTAAAAATAACAGCCTAATGGTGCGAGAGCCCGCTGCACAAATACCTACGTCATCGAGTACCCCAATAGGCTATCTTTAGCGTTAAACGACATCTAAATATGTAAAAAAAAATCAGGTCTGCCAGTTCCGATCCTGCCGGGTCATGGAAATAATTGAAAATTTTGGACGTATTTTTTTTTGTCAAAATTTACCCGAATGAAAGTTCTGGCAACAGTTAACCATTGATTAGTTATGTAAAAAAAAATTGGTCTGCCATTGCGCACCCTGCCGGAAGTACCTGGCAGACCCCTAAGAATGTGCCCTTCATGCCCTTTACGTACCTCAGCGAATACCCCGATGAAACATACGCCTAATAATAGCAAAGGTGACCCTGATAATAGATTAAAAGGTCTGCCAGGTCTAAACTTGGCGAAACTTAGTATTCAAGGCATTTGAAGTTGGTGGAGGTGGATTATTTCCATGACCCGGCAGGATCGGAACTGGCAGACGTGTTTTTTATACATGTTTAAGTGTCGGTTAACGATCTAAAGATAGCTTATTGGGGTACTCGATGACGTAGGTTTTTTGCAGTGGGCTCTCACACCATAATTTTAAACGAATGTTTTTCTCAATACGATAGAGATATATGCTCTTCGCTCATAAATGAGAGTATATGCTAGTATAAAAAACGTTCCACCTTAACTAAAATGAAACGCATGAATCATTTACAATATTTTTTTATTCAATATAATAATCTTAATAAATCCAAAATATTTACACAATACAAAAACATACAATATGACCTTGTTCAGAGTCCTTTCGCTAGTCTGTCTTAGCGTTATATACTCTTTGCTAGTCTGTGCTGCAGTTATACTTTACTTTGTATGTATAATCATTTGATCAAATCAAGCATCTGTTGCAATGTTTCTAGTCTGAGAGTGTTCCAACAGTTTTTTTGTAACTAGGATATTTTACAGTACATGGTGTAATTGTATTTCTGTCGTAACATAAAAGTATTCAGTTGTATTTACTTCTCTGTAAACATTTCTGACTTTGAACTATTATTTTGAAAATAAATGGTGAAGACACCGATAAGGAATTGGAACTAACGTGTTTAAATTTTATTGCACTTTGCCATTGTATGCGCAATACAATAATTTAGTTTTTTTTACATTACATACAAAACAACAAACGAAATGACAAATTTTAAACTGATACAAAATGTAACAAAAAAATTTTACCAGAATATTTGGCGTGGGTTTGGATATTGAAATGTTTTCAGAAATGCGCAGATGCGCAAAAGTATAAACGTTTCATATCTATAAGATTGTACATATTGAAGCGTTAGGACATAACTTACTTTCATTCGTGGATGTTGCACGTTTCATATCGCTCTGATATATAAAATTATGCTAAATAAAGTGACGCAAGCTTTAAAATTAATATGTATATTTTACGAATATCTTCCAACTTCTGTCACACGATCTCACGTGCTTCATAAACAAACTTACTATGATTTGATCGCTGCAACATTGCAGATTTTTTAATTAAACCATGCAAGATTTATGCTCTTCAACAGACAAAAATCATTCTACGTTTTAACATAAAATGACAATTAACATGGTAGGTGAATCTTGCATGTAACTAATATTTTTGCTTACTTCACACTGTGGTTATAAATTGTTAGCTTCGGGTTTCATACGAGTGTCTCAAGCCCGGGTACCTCCATGGAATGCGATCGGTTCAACGTAAACATGACGGTTACAGTCAAAGTTAAACACATCTAAAACGTATCATACAAATAATATACATAGCTATACTGAACGTGTTGTCCATCGATTAATTAGCGTTATAAATTAACATTCTAAATGAGAAGGGTGAACTTAAATTTATAAATAACTACATTATGGGCGTATATTTGAACTGTACGATGAATGTATATAACTTCATGAATAAATGGGATAATATTTAAACCTAGCGCAGTCATTCAGAACAGATATCCGAGTAGTACTTCTAGAAAACTACAGCTGCATGTATTTGTTTTCTTCAAAAATAATATAAAGTTAAGATTTCCCGACTGCGCCCGGAACAACGGAGGCTACCCGCGGATGTATGCCCGGCGCGGGCGGCTAGCGACGCCTCCACACTCCGCGTCACATGTTGCTGACGATACTATACTGCTATGCAACAGTAGCCGCACGCCGCCGGCTGGCTCGCATGTACACGGGCGCCTAATTTATTAATGAGTTAACAGGTGAATGAGGTGAACTAGTCAATTTAAGAATGATATACGTGAAATATACGAAAGGTTAAACAGCCAGACTTGCAATTCTACTAATTGATTTGAGTATAAAAAAAAAATTAAAATATTTTATTTGCAAGAATGCAGGTTTAACGCATCGAATTAGACATGAAAATTAAACTATTCCATGTCTGAATAAAATCAATAATTTGCAAGTTCTACATTCGCTGTAACGTTACATAAACTAAATAAATGAGATGAAATGATAGTGTAAATGCACCTTCACCGCTATTTAGAAGTTACAAAGCTTACGCGTTCCCGAAATAAACTTTAACTAAGTATAACAAATACGAGTTATAATAATAACTGGCGCTTTTTACTTCATTAGTAGAAAACTGATTTATATAATAAAGTGAATCTATTATATTATTATCCCCAAACTAACGCGTATTTATATAATATAATATAACACAAGCCTGCAACGACACGTTACTGCTAAACAAACGGAATCTCGTTTAGTCCTTACCTAGGGAACTGTGCCACTGCCTATAACATGATACAAACGAAATTAAATATAATCTTTTACATATTTTATTACAATTACAAATAAGTTTTAAATCTAGTTATCAATTTTATAATTAGCTTTTTATAATAATGTTGTTATTGGTGACGATGTGGACGTAGAAACGAGAGCTTCGCCGTGGACATGCGCTTGAGAACGGCAGCCATTTATAACAGAACCAACATAAAACAATTTTGTTACAACCTGTGACACTGAACTTGTTGCGACATGCGACATCACAGGTTGTAACAAAACAATTTTGTTACAACCTGTGACGAAACTGCTGCGACATGTAACTATATTGCAGTATTTACAACCAAGCCGAACATTAGAACTAAAAAGAGTCACACTCTTCTTAGGAAAATAACGAATATTGAAATTAAACAAGCAGCCGAGGGAACCGAAGAGCCGTCCACAAGCTACATTACATGATTTACTAAAAACAAATAATTTAGAATAGTGCACATAATCAGCATCCACTCAAATCTACATTATTAAAATAAAAAGGGTAGAACTTTAGAATAATGATTAAGGAGCTATTAACTTTTAAATACATGTTAACTACACATAGAGGTCTAATAGTACGCAACACTTCACCGGAGCATTATTACAACGTCCCGGTGAAACATTTTGCATAGAAATAGTGAAGATTGCTGATACTGTGCACCGTTGATTCAACTTTACCATAGACAGTTGTCAACCGGAGGTAAACTCTAACACAGATAGCTAGGCGTTACTAAGCTGAAAATCGTACAGATGAAATACTGTGAGCGTGACAATGTTGATAAAAATCAATGCCTCAACCGTTTGGTAAGAATTTGTGTTCACAAAAGTTCAAATCGATAACTAAGGTTTAGTTTGTACCGTAGTAACATCTAGCTGTCTCTGTCTAAGCAGTTACAGGCAGAAAGGGACACCAATATTTCTCTTGCGAATCCAACACGCGTTTTTATAATAATCTCTGTTATACTTTACAGTGTGCTAGATGCCGCCTCAAGGTTAGCGTCAGACTTGAGCGTACCGCACCAAGTGGATATCTAGTGACTTGATCATTTGAATATGAATTTTATGCTCCACCATTTGTGGTGTACAATCGTTTGAAAGTTGTTCAAAGTTACAGCAGAACTTACATGATTCTAACCAGATAGAAAATTATTAAGCAAAGATTCAGATAGATATTGGAACTCACATGATTCTAACCAGATAGAAAACTATTGAGGCAAAGGTTCAGATAGATATGGTTAGCGTAGTAAGTTTCGAGAATTCATTAGAATCCAGCTACTAATTTTCCAAGGAGCTAAGAGAGAAAGGCTAGGTTCAGTTCGCTCAGGTGAGACGGGTACCTCTAGAGCGTAGTAGGGGCGAAGGCCTAGGGCTGCTAGTGAAGCGCTCAGTTTCTAGGGCCACACCGGCGGCGGCGCCGCTTTCAACTGTTATCTACGGACCTCGCCTAGCTAGCGCCATTACCGTGATGCGATGTTTCTGGAACAAATGGGGGTACTCGGTTAAAAATTAGTTAAATATAAATTGTAACAACCATACCATCATAATCATCAACAGCCTGAAGATATCCACTGCAACATAGCCCTCCCCCATAAAGGATGCATTCATCCTTTTCCCCTAACTTTGCATTTATCTTTTCATTTAAAAGAAAATTACGTTTATATCTCACACACAGCTTGTTTTATTCAATTTCAACATCCGGGCCGATGTTGAAACTGAATAAAACAAGCTAATCCTTGTTGAAAGACCCCTTATATGAAGATTTCTCTTCATTACAATATTAATTTTATAATAAAATGTAGTTGTCATCATCAACAGCCTGAAGACATCCACTGCTGAACATAGGCGCCCCAGAGAGCGCCCCTTTGAGCGGCTGCTCGCCTCCTGCATCCGTCGGCTCCCCGCTGCTTTCACAAGATCGTCGGTTGTATTATAGTAAAAATAAAATATTTCTTTTTGCGTGGAAATGATAAGCTGCGTACTAAATTGAACATATTTACATCTGCAGTTGGCTTGTTGATGGCGACTCCTTACGACAATGTTTACGTTTTATTCCTTCCAGGGCCCTAATTCTGTATGAAAACACAGATTCCACACGATACGAAACCACGTCGTTATCGTGTCTTGTTCAAATCGTGTCACAGCAATAGAAATACCTTCACATTACATTAAAATTATTTTTATTTTGAATAAATATTGACATAAGTGGTGGTAACTTTCGAAGTGTTGATGTTTCGGAACGCCTCTCAGTGGAACATTATGATTTTTGACAATTCAAATCGCGCCAATTACAAATTCGTTTCGCGCGGTTTCGTTTTCATTTCATAAAGAATACATTTTTGCATATCTCATGTATAGATCGTTCACCTTAAGTTGTCCCCTGATGTAGTTATATTATTTAAAAATATGCAAGTAAAACATATTAATCTGTGGTCAGTACATACAAGTTTAGATAATGCTTACATATTACTTTACATTTACGATAATACTTGCTAGTGAAATTACTGGGCAAATGAGACTTTATGATCTGATGACACGGTCTAGTAATCTTATTACTAGACTGTGTGAAGTCTCAGGATGACGTGCGCAGTGCAGTGCCACGCAAAACTATATTCGTTTAGTTTCGTGTGATACTGCAATCTGTTATGGGCAGCCGTAACGCTTAACATCAGGCGAACGACTAGCTCGTCAAGTCATTCATTTACATAAAAAAGAAATATTTTTAACTAATATAAAAACATGAGGGGATCACTTACGGCGAACGGTCTGTAAGATAAGGAATTCGCGTGGTTTCGAAGTAAGCAATCGTAAGGTGTTCATACAGAATTAGGGCCCAGTTCGCTCCTTTTAGCCGAGTGGAACGACCGTGTTGAACCAAAGTAACCTACTACCACTACCTACTACCTACTTATAACTCATAAAGGTTGATCGAGTACATAAACGCAATAATAATGGGGTCACGTGAAGTGAGTAACCTCAAGAAAGCCGCAGCGTGTTTCGTGTGGTTTTCCGAATTGTATTCAAACTAGTTTTTATAAGGAATTTTTTTTTTTTTTTTTTTTTTTTTTTTTTATGTGATTGAATGACGTGACGAGCTAGTCGTTCACCTGATGTTAAGTGACACGGCCGCCCATAACAGTAGCAGTGTCACCCGGAACTTTAAAACAATAGTTTCGCGCGACACTGCACTGCGCACGTCATCCTGAGACATCACCCAGTCTAATAATCAGATTACTAGACTGAGTGATCAGATCATAAGTCTCATTTGCCCAGTAATTTCACTAGCTACAATGCCCTTCAAACCGGAACACAGTAGTGCTTGCACACTACTGCTTGGCGGCAGAATAACTGGCAAAGCGGTGGTACCTACCTAGACGAACTTTGCAGAAAATTACCTGGTTTTTAAGTTTACGAGATGTTTTGCGTTGGTTTCATCATTCTGTGCTAGATCAGAAAGTACGGCAAAATAAGGCGCGAGGAGTCACGTACATAGATTGCTGTTGCTGTCGGAGGAAAAAGTCACAAAACATCCCAAGCGGGAAACCATCACGCCTGCAGGGCAGGGCAGGGGCTAGCGTCATGCGTGAGCTTTAAAAATCCACTAACTCGTCTCTCGAGGAAACGTTTGACTAATGAACGACCGCGCGCATCACGTCTTGTTTTGCGTTTTCATTGGGAATTCTCTCCCAAAACCAAAATAAATGGTGTTGGTGTTGATTTTACGGTCCGTCATACATGCATACGGTCATGGAACAAGGAGGAGAGGAGTGCCAATACACCAAGAAAACAGCGTAGATCAAAAATATGCCTAAAACTAGATGGCGTTGCAAAATGAGCGGGTTATAAGTTGAGCGCAGATCAGAAATATGCCAAAAAACCTAGTCTGCCGTAGCTACCCCCCGTATAGCCCGCTCATTTTGCAGTGCCATCCAGGTTTAAAACGGTTTTCTGGCATATTTTTTTGATCTGCGCTCAACTTATAACCCGCTCATTTTGCAACGCCATCTAGTTTTAGGCATAATTTCTGATCTACGCTGTTTTCTTGGTGTATTGGCATTCCTCTCCTCCTTGTTCTATTATACGGTAAAGTAAAAATGTATGAGCCATTTTGACAGCTTTCACAAGGCACGGCACAATATTTCATATATTTTAACTGGTGCGGTCTCGGACCATATGCATGTGAAACGGGATCGCTCCAAATGGGGTAATTATAATAAGTAATTAGGTAGAGATGCTTACATTTGCAGCATGTAGAGGAGCGCGGCTGCTCTCCATCAGCGAGGCGCCTGGCGCCGCCCGGCGCTCCGCCCGCGCCCTCGCTCTTTGGTAACTTGTTCGCTGCAATCGCAGGGGGGGAGATGTTAGCGCCGGATATAACACGCGGCAAGTATCAGCTGATTACAGTTACCTACTACTGAATGGCGACCGGATTTAATCAAGTAACAAAGATGTACTGAGAAAGGAGTTCTTCTCGGGAGTTTTCGTTTCTGAGTTGTAGTGCCGAATTGCTTACACCAGTAGTCGGACAGAGAACTTCTTTTTTGTAACTCTTTTTTACTATAATAAGCTTGCTATATTTGACATTATAAGCACTTTGTAAGTTTATATGCTAATAGAACAATAACTTCAATTAATGATTCTTATGATCTCGCTTGTAAAAGTGCTAAAAATGAAATATTAATTGTAATAAATTATTTGTCTTTGACTTGAAACAAGTAAATTTTTTTTTGCGTATTCGCAGCATACCCTTTGATTTGATACCCATATCATGGGCGTGCAAAAAAATAGCTAGTCGGCCATCTTGGACCATCCGCCATATTGGATTTCGAATAACGTCAATTATGCAACCATGCATTGTATCATCCAAACTAAACGTGTACGCCAAATCTTGATAGCTTAAGTGGATGTGGGTGAAATATTGATAGCAATATTCTAGGACCTAAATACTAAATACTAGTAAAACTTTAAAATTGAGTGGGTATGGTATCAGGTCTCACCGATAGCTAGGAATATGTCGTTAACATTCATGGCGGTCTTGGCGCTGGTTTCCATGAACAGCAGCCCGTTCTCGTCCGCGTACGCCTGCGCCTCCTCGAACTCGACCATGCGCTTGGCGGCGAGGTCGCTCTTGTTCCCCGCCAGCGCTATCACTATCGACGGGGACGCCTGCCGCTGCAGCTCCTTCACCCAGTTCTTGGCGCGACCGAATGTGTCCTGGAATTTAACACATACAGTGTCTTATTACCATAGAGCGATGGTGGCCGAGCGGTAGCATGTGCGCTTCGCAATCTTACGGCACCGGGTTCGATCCTCGGCCCTGCACCAATGACTTTCGTATCTAGTAAGTTATGTGCAGTTTTCGATCCCATCGCTCCGTGCCTCGGAGAGCACGTTAAGCCGTCGGTCTCGGTTGTCATAAGAACATCTATGGCAATCGTTACGGGTAGTCAGACTCCTGATAGAATCTGACACCTGATCCAACCATCCCTGTTACTGGTTCCTTATGGGTTGCGAGGTCAGATGGCAGTCGCTCGTGTAATTCTGGTAGCTCGCTGCTACAGGTAGATTGGGAGCCCACCCCAATAACAAATGGAAAAAGGCAAAGAGGATGATGATGAGTGTCTTATTACCATAGAATACATAAATTGTACTACGTACAGAAGGTTCCCTCCACGAAATCATTTAAATAAATAGCTACTCTTGCTCCGACAAAATAAAGTGCAATTCAGGTCGCACATCGCTAACTTCAGTTATTCACCTAGAAGTTGCCTTTTTCTATCGCGTAACTCTTATCTCTTCTAGCGACGTTGGGATCGTCTTCTTCTATAGAACTCATATTTAAGGCATTGATCATTAAAATACTAATTACTTTTAATTACATATTTGGCTATGGAAAAGAAGAGAAGAATTGGTACATAATTATTTAAACAAAAATTATATACGCAAAAAACACGTGATCAAAATGCTGTCCTCTACTTCGGCCAATTGAGCCATTCAACGTGGCAATGCTGTCAGCATATTGGGGCACGTTGCCTACTGGTAGTGGCTTGTTAGATTAGGTTTTGTTTTTATACTATGCAGCTTATTATAGATTTATTCCTTGTATACTGATTAAATTGTATCTACTATTTCAATAATTTGACTCCCTTTCTTCGGGAGTCCGGTATCTTTGAAACCGTCAAACAACGATAAACATTTAAAACACCACACCAATCTATTTGATAATTCAATGGTAAGTAACCTTTCCAAATAAATCAGTCTATCCATAATAAAAATTATATCCAAATTCGTCATCACTTTTCGAGATGCGCACTAACATACAGACAGACATGTCCGAAAGGATTTAAACTACACTCGAGAGCATAGAAATCGCACACTCCCAACATTTTCACTTTGACCCTAAATATTTTTTAAACTAAATGTTGGTTGCAAATATAACTTCAACTAAATAAAAGTACGTACTGTTAGCTTTCTAAAAACACATAATGCCTAGCCATGACCTTCAAAATCATTACAGTAGTAATGAAACAATAGAATGACCCAAAATGACTCATTTCCAGTAGCGCGGTTTTCGTGACTATGAGCAGGTATAAAAGGTTAAGGGATGATTGAAATGACATCATTTGCATACCAACTCACAGCCTGAAAAGCTATCGAATAATTCAGAACAAGAAAATGGATACCACACCGGAAGTAGCCGCTCAAGTGGTTTCACTAATTGTATGTAGTGGAAAATCACTGAACGTTGGGAACCCGAAACTTCTAGGAATTTCCTGCTCATTGTTTTATTAACATGATTACGCAGAGAGATGACTTTTATATTCAACATCCGGTATCAATGTTCACCAAATAGTTTACTTATTTACAGCTATTTTGTGACCATGTATCTAAGCTTTAGATTAAGGACAAACAGAAAGAGAACTGATTCAAACTATCACTAGAACAAAGTACAGAGATAAGATAACAGATTATTTCATTATGATGCGACTATGTAAGACATCTAATACTATAAAGTAAGCAGACATAACATAAGAGAAATATTGCGTGCCGCTTTTTACAACATGCAAATCTCACGCACACAGTGACATGCACATCAAAACATACTGGTGAAAAGATGATTCGGGTGTGTTCTTATATGAAACGTTGCTGCACAAAGGCGCACTACATTACACCATTTTATTTTAGTGTTTGTAGCACTTAATGTCAATCTTATGGTGGTGGGTAGACCAAACAAGGTGTTTTAAGGGACGTTTCCTGGCGTAATTACAACACGTGGAGCTTTGAATTTAATATATCATGTAATTCATTTCATTAAGTCGTTTGTGATGACCGCAAATACAAGATTAATAAATATAGCTCTTTAGAAAAAAATCGCAAACATCCTTCAAAAAATTTGAATGTTCCCATTTTACTGAGCTTCTACCAAATACATTTTTACAAGAAATAAATTAGTGTATTCCCAACAAACATTCAGATGTCGTGATGACTTAAAAACGTTGAAAAATACTATATAAAAAGAGATATTAATTAAAAACCGTCAAAATCAGTCATTTCGTGCGTTGTCTTTGTCGTAAGCGCCGCGCTGGAGTGCAGACTGAATTGTTATTTAAGACTGACGTTAAGGTTGATATTTCTTTGAACGGATTTGGACCTGCTTATCTGGCTCTACTCGTCACCCTAATGTCAACTATAACACGAAAATATTGCAAAGAAAACAGGTCGCGCGTTGTCTATTTATGACGCCATGTGACTTCTGTGACATGTTTCTATGGTAACACGATTGGGTTTCGGGCACGCGGTCCTTTTTGTACATCGGTGCGTATGTGTTGCAACAGCAAAAAGGAAAGAGATAAAGTTATCAAATTTTAATAAGAGCGAAAGTAATGGATATATTATTTATTCTCATCTATGTAGTAGTGGTCCCGTGTGGTCCCGGTTACGAATAGGACCACCCCATCTCTTCCCGTGGGTGCCGTAGAAGGCGGCTAAGGGAATATCCAGGGAATGGGTCGCAGCGTTCCCCTCGGTCTTGGTGGCAATCAATCTTCACCTACTGCGATCACCAAGCCGCCTGCCAAGCGTGGTGATTATGGCAAACCCCCCCCCCCTAATGACAAGCACAAATAAAAACGGCCCCCAGTCCCCGGCAGCTCTGCTATCCCGTGGCTACGGTAGCGGCCACGGTAACGGCAGGGCAAGGGGTGCGAAGAATCCCCGGCAGACGCCCGGCTACCAACCCCAACGACGACCCCTGGCCCTGGCAACACATAACGTGCGCACACTGAAGGCTGACGAAAGGATGGTCGAGCTAGAGGCGGAGATGGGTAAGTTACGCTGGGATGTAATGGGATTGTCAGAAGTCCGAAGACAGGGACAGGACACGATAATCCTAAATTCCGGTAACTTATTCTTCTACCGGGAGGGAGACCAACTCTCCCAAGGGGGTGTCGGGTTTCTCGTCCGCAAGTCTCTCGTCAACAACGTGGTCAAAGTCGACAGTGTGTCGGCCAGGGTAGCGTACCTGGTACTCCGAATAACCAAACGGTATTCGTTGAAGGTTATACAGGTATACGCGCCGACGTCGGCACACTCAGACGATGAAGTAGAAGCTATGTATGAGGACATATCCGAAGCCATGCATACTTCCGAAACATACTTCACCGTTGTGATGGGAGACTTCAATGCGAAGTTGGGCACAAGGAATAGCGATGAGCTGAGAGTGGGGCCATTTGGATACGGGCAGCGGAACCCTCGAGGACAGAGGCTGGCTGACTTCATGGAGAAGGAGGGACTCTTTATGATGAACTCCTTCTACGAGAAGCGGCCATCCAGGAAGTGGACGTGGATAAGTCCCGACGGTTCCACTAAAAATGAGATAGACTTCATCATGACGACCAAGAAGCACATATTCGATGATGTCTCTGTGATCAGCAAGGTGAAAACCGGTAGCGATCACCGTATTGTTAGAGGCACATTGAATATCAATGTTAAGCTCGAAAGGTCACGTCTGGTGAAGTCTACGCTCCGTCCAAATCCTGTCCAAATCCAAAACCCCGAAGGCTTTCAGCTGGAACTCCAAAATCGCTTCCAGTGCCTAGCCGACTGTAACACAGTGGACGAGCTAAACGACGGGTTGGTGGAAACTGTCCAAGCTGTTGGATCGAAATTCTTTAAGACCCAACGCCGAAAGAAGACTCAAAAGCTCTCAGAAAAAACTCTTGAGCTAATGGCCGACCGGAGCGAAATGAAGCTGCAGTCTTCAGTTGATATGTCAGCCTACGGTGAACTCAATAGACGAATCTGGAGTTCCTTGCGACACGACTTGCGTGCTCTTAGTACTTCACGTATTGAGGCCGCAATTGAGCGGAACCAAGGCTCTAAAGTGTTCGCAAAGGATTCGTCTATTGGGCAACACCAAATGACAAAACTGAAGACCGAAAATGGTAGCGTCATTTCATCCAAGCCTGAGATTCTGAGAGAGATCGAGAACTTCTATGGACAGTTATACACCTCGACACGTAAGCCCGCTACTAACACAGCTCAGGACATCAGAGCCAAGTTAGTCCGACACTATACCGAAGATATCCCGGACGTCAGCCTGTACGAGATTAGAATGGCCCTCAAACAGCTTAAAAACAACAAGGCACCAGGTGAAGATGGAATTACGACCGAACTTCTGAGAGCGGGTGGTAGACCGGTACTTTTAGTCCTCCAGAAGTTATTTAATTCTGTCATCCTTGAAGGTACAACGCCAGAGGCATGGCACAAGAGCGTGGTGGTGCTCTTCTTCAAAAAAGGCGATAACACCTTATTGAAGAACTATAGGCCCATCTCGCTCTTGAGTCATGTGTATAAGCTGTTTTCGAGAGTCATTACGAATCGTCTCGCACGCAGGTTTGATGAATTCCAGCCTCCCGAACAAGCCGGTTTCCGAAAAGGCTTTAGCACCATAGACCACATTCATACGCTGCGCCAGATTATACAGAAGACCGAAGAGTATAATCGGCCGTTATGCCTAGCGTTTGTGGACTATGAGAAAGCCTTCGATTCAATCGAGACTTGGGCGGTGCTGCAGTTCTTGCAGCGATGCCAAATTGACTATAGGTATATCGAAGTTTTGAAGTGTTTGTACAGTAAGGCCACTATGTCAGTCCGACTACAGGACCAGAGTACGGAACAAATTCCATTGCAAAGAGGCGTGAGACAGGGAGACGTTATTTCTCCGAAACTGTTCACAAACGCATTGGAGGATGTTTTCAAGCTCTTGGAGTGGAAAAGATCTGGCATCAACATAAATGGCGAGTACATCACTAACCTTCGTTTTGCCGATGATATAGTCATAATGGCGGAATCGCTCGAGGACCTTAGCACCATGCTCAACGACCTCAGTAGAGTCTCCCAGCAGGTTGGTCTTAAGATGAATATGGACAAGACAAAGATCATGTCTAATGCTCATGTTCCACCTATACCGGTAATTGTTGGGAACGATACTCTCGAAGTTGTCGACAAGTATGTCTACCTAGGACAGATTGTCCAATTAGGTAGGTCCAACTTCGACAAAGAGGTGGCGCGAAGAATCCAACTCGGCTGGGCAGCGTTCGGGAAGCTTCGTCCTATCTTTTCGTCCAAAATACCGCAGAGCCTGAAAACGAAAGTTTTCAATCAGTGTGTGTTGCCAGTGATGACTTATGGAACTGAGACATGGTCTCTTACTGTTGGCCTCATTAGTAAGCTCAAAGTCGCGCAGCGAGCTATGGAGCGAGCTATGCTCGGTGTTTCCCTGCGAGATAAGCTCCGGAACGAGGAGATCCGCAGGAGAACTAAAGTGACCGATATAGCTCTTAGAGTTAGTAAGTTGAAGTGGCAATGGGCAGGCCACATCGCTCGTAGAACTGACAACCGATGGGGAAGAAAGGTTCTCGAGTGGCGACCACGAACCGGAAGACGCAGCGTAGGCCGGCCCCCCACTCGGTGGACCGACGACCTGGTGAAAGCCGCGGGGAGCCGATGGATGCAGGAGGCGAGCAGCCGCTCAAGGTGGCGTGCTCTGGGGGAGGCCTATGTTCAGCAGTGGACGTCTTCAGGCTGTTAATGATGATGAATGATGATGATGTAGTAGTGAAGATAATGTTAGGTCTGCTTACTGTATAGTATATAGATGTCTGTGATTAAATTCGACAACAGTCTGTAGCGTAGTAACACGGGCAAGAAGAGTGAACCGGAATCGTCACTTTCCATGAAACGAGACGGTGGTCAAATGTTTATGTATATAAATAATAAAAAAAAACGAACGTAAAGCTAGCAATGTTTCGCCCCTAGTAATTTGTAATTCACTCTTTGCTTAGGTATCTAAAACTCGCTTGAGTTAGTAATAGTAGACATGCGATAAGGCGTGAGTACTGCGTACTTCAAAGCTTAAATTCTTTATTTTTGGCTAACATACTGGAATGTTTTAAATCTCCGCAGCCGCAACGGCTGTACTGAATAGACTAGTATCCTGCTATTAAAAATTAACAACTAAGGGCCTTACTTATAAACGTTGCTTAAATTGAATCAGTGTTAAAAATGTTCCGTCTCGTTTTCGGGCGTGACATTTCAAATCAGCCAAAAGATGACAGAAGGTTTTAAGCAATGACTAACTTTAAGCAGCGTTTATAAGTAAGGCCCTTAATATTATTTTCGTAAAGTAGCTTTCCCAGTTACTTTGAAAACGCACGTTGTGAAGTCACATGCCAATTGTATGTAAAGCTACCGCAGCTTAGGAGGTACTATTAAGGAGAACGTACCGACGTCACTGCACGTTTGAACTGTCTCTTTCTATTTCTGTATTATTATAGCATGCTTCAACGTCACATTTAATGGCATATTAATGATGTCCATCTGGGTAATACTAAGTAATTCTGCGAACGGTATAGACACGCGATCACAAACGACCTCACGACAATATCTCGACAACCTCATGACCGATATTGCTCATTATTCGATATTCTTGTTTGGGTCTGAGTACCGAATGTTTTCCCATATAATATCATAACCGGCCGGCAAATAGAGCTGCAGCAAACTGCCCTTTTTTTCTTTTTAGGGTTCCGTACCAAAAGGGTAAAACGTACCCTATTACTAAGGCTCCGCTGTCTGTGTTCGTCTGTCTATCTGTCAACAGGCTGTTTCTCATGAACCGTGATAGTTGGACAGTTGAAATTTTCACAGATGATGTATTTCTGTTGCCGCTACACAACAAACAACAACAAGTACTAAAAAATATAATAAAATAAATATTTCATTCATCCCATGCCACAAACGTGATTTTTTGCTCGTTTTTATAGATAATGGTACGGAACCCTTCGTGCGCGAGTCCGACTCGCACTTGGCCGGTTATTTATTAAAATTTACATACATCAGGACTTAGGACAGATAAAAGCAAATGTGCCACTTGTTACAAACATCGTTCACTCGGTCAATTAGACTCACGTATATTTATCATAACTTATTATCACTTTCTCAAGTACACTCTATGCAAGTTACGCAAATAGTGCATACTCTAGCCACTTGCTAACTATGTATGTGTACAAATGTGTGTGTATCATGTATATGTGGATGTAACATAACAGATAATGTAGTTATCAATGTCGGCGGCGGCGCGGCGTCTGGCCACCGCCCTTGAACTGGGAAGACCTACCAGGCATGTTGACGCAAATTTAAGCGGACTGGACACCCCCAAATATTCGTGGACATTATACCCACCCATGTTCACTGAACATAAATCAAATATGGGCGAGTCCAATCAAAATGGAGTGGATTGACAGGATGTTCTACATATTTTGAGCCTAATGATCATGGAACAAGGAGGAGAGGAATGCCAATGCACCAAGAAAACAGCGCAGATCAAAAATATGCTTAAAACTATAAAGCGTTGCAAAATGAGCGGGTTATAAGTTGAACGCAGATAAGAAATATGCCAAAAAACCGTTTTAAACCTGGATGGCACTGCAAAATGAGCGGGCTATACGGGTAGCTACGGCGGGCTAGGTTTAAAACGGTTATTTGTCATATTTCTGATCTGAGCTCAACTTATAACCCGCTCATTTTGCAACGCCATCTAGTTTTAGGCATATTTTTGATCTACGCTGTTTTCTTGATGTATCGGCATTCCTCTCCTCCTTGTTCCATGCTAATGATCTAAAGCTGCTCCTACATATAGTTCTATCATGGTTCTGTCTATGCTGGTAACTACATTCTGCATTTCATTTTGAAAATTGTGTCCGATGTTTTTCGAACGTTTTAAAACGGTTAACTTAAAACAAGTAGTTCTGAAGTTAAAACTAATCTAGAAAACATTATTAAACAGTAATTCAACGTCAAAAATCAAACAAACAAACAGTACAAAGATCATTGACATTATATTCCTAGGTAATCTATGACAAAGATACTATATGTGAGTAGTTCCGAAAAAAAAACTATAAGGATAGTGTCTTTGTAGCTATATAACTCCACGATACAAACATTACTAAAGAATTACTAAACAAATAGATAATATGTTTAAGTAACCTGTTATTTTTTTTAGATTTTGTAGTACTTATAAGGCAAAGCGTTCAAAGTGTGATTATTTCAATAATATTTACATATAGATACTAGGTAAAACTACTTCATTAGTCTATCAACCTGTGATAGAAAGAACTATAATGGCTTTGTTCCTCGATAAAAAAAGGTTGCATCCGTAAACAAGATGGTAAAAACTTTAGTCACATGACTTTTTACAACACACGACCTTCGTGATGATTCAATACAACGGCTTCTGTACTTGCATTGTGGTAGTACATCTATCTATATCTATATAATAAAACTGTAACTGGGCTAAATCTCTACATCGAATATTTTTTGAAAATTTTGATTAAGTACACTTCTTTAACGATTAGAAGTGGAAACAATTTTTTTTGAATATTTTTTCTGTCTGGCATCACGGTGGAACTACTGAACGGATTACGCAGTTTGGTATGGTTATAGCTAATTTTTTAAAATAACATTTAGAAGACCTTTCGTTTTCTAAAACTTGGCCGTGCGGGTTGCGCGATGAAACATGTATGTAATTTTTATGCGAGAACTTTTTGTTTGTATTTTTTTTTATTTTATTTATACTCATCCTTTCGAAGGGCAGATGGAAGGCAAAGAGAAAAAGGGGAAGAATGGGACTATTGCCTTCCCACCCATTCATCCTTTTCCCCTATCTTTTTTCCTTTCGCTTCCCTCTTACCCATAAATATGATTAAGGCGTAAAACCAATTAACCCGTGCGAAGCCGGGGCGGATCAACTAGTATCTAAATAATTGTAATCAGTATTTCACCGATTTAACAGTTGTATAGGGTAGGTACCTTATACTTAGCATTATCGCCTACTTAGCTTAATCAACAATTCATTTTAATATAAAAGAACGAATATCTCGTTCTTGAATTAATTTTTTTATATTAAAATGAATCAGTTGTAGATATAGCTGACAATATACCTATTTAATTTTATAAAATATGTAAACGACGTATTGATTTGTTAATTAATTAGCACGCAAAACAGAACCCAACCAAGTACATCAACATAAAAACCTACATTAGAAGCATGAGGCACCATAGGAGTACCTACCGTAGAAGATATTACACTCGTGAGTAAAAACAATCGACTCGGGCAGTACGCTGCAGTCATGTCTCTAGCCACTCTCTAGCGAAAAATAACTAATAATGAAATTTGTATTTTTAATCATGAAATTCCAGGCCCAAGCTAAAAGCTTGAAGCTACAATGTACTATTTTTTACTAGGTGGTAGGACTTTTCTGCAAAGTTCGTCTAGGTAGGTACCACCGCTTTGCCAGTTATTCTGCCGCCAAGCAGTAGTGTGCAAGCACTGCTGTGTTCCGGTTTGAAGGGCATTGTAGCTAGTGAAATTACTGGGCATATGAGACTTTATGATCTGATCACTCAGTCTAGTAATCTGATTACTAGACTGGGTGATGTCTCAGGATGACGTGCGCCGTGCAGTGTCACGCGAAACTTTATTGTTTTAAAGTTCCGGGTGACACTGCAACTGTTATGGGCGGCCGTGTCACTTAACATCAGGTGAACGACTTGCTCGTCACGTCATTCAATCACATAAAAAAAAAAAAAAAAAAAAAAAATCAATCAAAACGGAAATTGGTGGTTTGTATTGTACTAGAAACATTTTATCTATTGTACCACAACACAAGTAAATTTTTTTGCTTACGAGGGTATTAGATGCTAGCTACTAGTACGCCTTAATAGACCTAGTATACGACTCCAATAATTACAGATAACATTATGTAGAGATACTAACTGACTACTCCTTATGCCTGTGATACTATCCATCCAAAGGTTGCCTGGAAGAGATCACTTTTAGTGATAAGGCCGCCCAATGTACCCCAACCTACTTTATATATTCTAATGTTTTAGTTTTTATCCTATGTTGGTATGTGCAATAAAGAGTTTTTCTATTCTATTCTATTCTAAGCGTGCCTCGGAGAGCACGTTAAGCCGTCGGTCCCGGTTGTCATAAGAACATCTATGGCAATCGTTAAGGGTAGTCAGACGACTGATAGAATCTGACACCTGATCTAAATTCCTGATTTATTTGCATTCATGTACAGTTTCAGTGTCAGGTCTTTATAACTAAGCTTATAAGGTAGGTACATGAACCCTGTAAGGGCGTGCAAGTCTTGCTAACCTAACCGTCCCTGTTACTGGTTCCTTATGGGTTGTGAGGTCAGATGGCAGTCGCTCGTGTAATTCTGGTAGCTCCCCGCTACAGGTTAGATTGGGAGCCGACCCCAATAACAAATGGGAAAAGGCAAAGAGGATGATGATGATGTAGAGATACTAAAAAAAATAAAGATTGTAAGTAACACGGCCCATCAATTCCTACTTTCAAACGTTTTAGAGATGACATTAAGTTTTCGGCTTCGGCTTTCGGCTTGTAAAAAGATACGAATAACAATGAAAACAGTATAGCAATGCAAATAGCATGTGCGTGTGTGATAAGGAGTGTATAAAAAGGGAGCACTACATTGGCAATTAATGGTATCTGATAAGTTAGGGCCGCGTCGTCGCTGTCGCTTTGGGGGCGGAGCCGCGCGATAGCTGGCAACGTTTAGCTACTCTCACATTACAATATTATTACTTTTCCGAGTAAGATTTAGGTTATCGAATGGCGATCACGAATAGGATGGGAACACACATCATAATTATATGTAAAGGCACTCCACTATATTTTTAACACCAATTTGCGAAGCGCCAATTTCCTAAGGAGAGTTAAAATCCTGTTCATAGTTTACTATGTCACGGGGTGGTATCCTATCTACAGCCCACGTTACCCGACCAGTAACCTACACTAGGTGTTGTAGGTTACTGTAGATAATTATTTTAAATTAAATATAATACTAATTAGGTAATATTATTATTATTATATTTAGGTAGACCTTTATTCTGCGGTAGTAGGTTAGGTATATATATATGCCCCTTTATTCAGCCCAGTCAGGGTCCTGCGTAGCGTGTGGTGCTAAACACGGATGGGGGTGACCATGAACCATGGCCCTAGCGGAAACGGGGAGGTCAAGCTCCTTCCCCCCTCCCCATCCTTACAAATTAAATATAACCGCCTTGGAAAGTTAAAGAGGAATAACGACCTTTTTTGTAAACTATCCTCCGACAAAATAAGGCATTGAAAAGACATGTTCCATAATAACTTTAAAAAAACTATGTATTGTTAAACTATATATCGATTCCTTGGGTAGGTAGTAGGTAGGCCTATGCAGCTGACCTTTCCTGGTGTTGGCCACGTGGGCACACGCGCCAGTGTCTGGCACGGCCTAAACTAAACTCCGGCCTTGGCGCGAGGTCACGATACGCTGATGAAACTGCGCTCGCATTATCAAACCGATTGTATCTTTTCGTTGGCGAGTTTCGACGGTAAACCGAAAATGTGGTGTAAGTAACTATTTTCCGAAAACGTGTATTTTCCACTCGCGGGGAGCCGATGGACACAGGAGGCAGACGTCTTCAGGCTGATGTGTATTTTCGAGTGTTTAGTGTTCATCTTAGTCTTCAGACTAGACTATAACAAGACTAGACTTGGACATGACTAACGATTCTCTTGTGCTTGATTCCACGTGATAGATGATTTAGAAGATGTTGAGTTTTCAAAAAAAAAAAAAACATTTGCCCCGGGCGTGACTTTAGCGAAAGCTCATCATTTTTGTTAATTAAATAGGCCCGCATTTGACCGCAATCTCACCTGATGGAAAGTGACGACGCGGTCTACGATGGTACATGCTTGCCTAGATATAATATGTATGTTATTTATAATAAAAGACATTGACAGTCTTAGTATGGGCTTTGGTCCAAATACTGTCCAGAGAAACGAGTATCATTTTTAGACTTCTGACATAAATAAATACTTGTACACAAAATGTTTCCAAAATCTGACCATGGAGTAAAAAAAAATGAGGTTTATACAGGATTGATTTTTGAAACGGGCTAGCAAGGGCAGGTACCTTAACCACTATAGCTACTGGAAAACGCTCCTAGAAGACTAAATATGAAGTTTTGAGATACTCTGAACTGCATTAACTGATTTTGGAAAAAATGTACATTCAGCGAAAAATATGCAAAAATACACAACAAATTTTTTTTTACGCCAATTGATCCTATTTCATGTAGTGATTAAAATATTGTATTGAACCATTTAAGGCATGAGTACTAGAAATGACAGAAATCGCGAAAAACTTATCCCATACATTTTTTTACTGGAAAACGATTAATTCACTCCAAATATGATGATGAGATTGATGAGAAACCATTTAATGAATAATAAAAAAATAGGGCATCAGTCTCCTAATGAAAGATGGCACCATACCAGTTATTGGACTTACCGACTCCCTTCTAGAAGTAATCTTCGAAATCAGTTCTTATCAACCTTGACATTCAATGAATGATATTACATTGTACATAAATATCAATAGCATAAATTATGTTTAATATAATATACCTACGTGCATAAATATAACAACTTGTATGTTTTGTTTCCAACGTAGAAAGCGACTATCGAAATTAATAAAATAGCTGTATCCTGTCGTATAAACAGTCAAGTTTTTAGGGTTCCGTACCCAAAGGGTAAAACGGACCCTATTACTTAGGCTCCGCTGTCCGTCCGTCTGTCTGTCTGTCTGTAACCCGGCTGTATCTCATGAACCGTAGTTAGACAGTTGAAGATTTCACAGATAATGTATTTCTGTTGCCGCTATAACAGCAAATACTAAACAACAGAAAAAAATAAATATTCAAGGGGGCTTCCATACAACAAACGTGATTTTTTTTTATGATAATGGTACGGAATACAATACTTCCTTTTACGAAATTGGTTAAAACTGTAGACACATAAGGGCGAAAATTGCGTTCAACATCATCATCATCATCGTCACAGACATAGTAAATGATACTACCTAAGGAACGCCACTAAGGCCGGTCTTCGGCTCTTCTCATGAACTAAACGCCTTATTAATGTAAAAAAACGAATTAATAAGAATGTATTACCTGATTAGTGATATCGTAGACGACGATAGCCGCCTGCGCGCCTCTGTAGTACATCGGTG
The DNA here is from genome assembly GCA_910589525.2 of Ennomos quercinarius. Taxonomy (NCBI): domain Eukaryota; kingdom Metazoa; phylum Arthropoda; class Insecta; order Lepidoptera; family Geometridae; genus Ennomos; species Ennomos quercinarius. Next base: position 1,758,798 of record OU342491.1, read on the forward strand.
CTAAGCTGTGGTACCTGCAACAAGTATCAAGATCAGTTCATCTTGTACCTTCACCTTATACGTACCTGCTTAAACTAAAACCCTTGTAAAGGTAAACATTTCAAAATACTAATAATCTATACTTATAATAAAACTGTAACTGGGTTAATTCTGTACATTAAAGATATTTAGAAAATTTTTTTGGAGGGCTCTACATACTATAATCGATACTATAGCCAAAACTACAATTTTTTTCATTTTTCTGTCTGTCTGTCTGTATCTTGGCTGAGCATCACGCCGAAACTACTTAATATAGTTCATATTACGAGGTAGGCTATAGGATACTTTTAATCCCGGAATTCAGCACGGTTCCCGCGGGAGAGGGGATGAAAGTAAAAATATGTACTAATTTGTAATTCACGCGTGGTCAAATTTCATTAATTCTTTTTTTGTTGAAAAGGGGGTGTTTTAAACCAAGCAAGCAGCAAGCTACTAGAACACGAGCGACTGCCATCTGACCTCGTAATCCATAAGGAACCACTAACAGGGATGGTTAAACTAGGCGTCAGATACTATCAGGCTTCTGACTACCCTTAACAATGATTACAAAAATACTATATGAGAAATTATTATTACCCAAACGGATTCTCGTAATCGGCCAGTTGCTGTTTTTATAGAATTTAATAAAATTATTTAGGTGTTAAATTTTTTGTAAGTATCAAGATCAGTCTATCAACTACCTTATGCACGGTCAGTTACACAAAAAACAACTATGTAATAAGACCAAGGTTAAACTTGTTTTTTAATATAGAAACTCATTTGATCGTCTATTTTTATTATAATTTGGATAAGAATATTAATTACTCAAACCTTAATAACAGGTTTACTATTATTACCATACAACTAGATACTAACTAGCAGTTGCCCGCAGGTTCACACACGTTGATAGTAAAAACAAAAAGTATCTTTTGCCCCTTCCAAGGTTCAAACTATCTCCAGTATGAACTTCATCAAGGTTGTGTCAGATTGTGTTGTGTTGTTGGTTGTGTGTGTTGTGTTGTTGGTTGTGTGTGTTGTGTTGTTGGTTGTGTATGTTGTGTTGTTCAGTCGTGAAAAGGTAGACAGATGGATAAACAGCCTGTCGCTTTTGAATTTATTAATACTTATTTAATGTCATTGTATACCGGTGATGTGTAACTATGTATATTGTGTATTACCAAAATAAAAAATTACATAAACTACGACAGATTTTGATATTTTATTGTTGCTACTCATGCTATAATCCGAATTACTTGTAAACTTAGTTAATCCATAAACGAGTATTTAAGTAATAAATAATACGGTCGTAAAAATATTAACAATAGACCGATTTCCACGACATAAAATAATAATTTACCATAGCTTTGTTTGTAAAATTATTTTTTTAATTAAAATTCTTATCTTATACCAAACTATGTGCACATAAATCATCGCTTAAATTCCTACAAGACGATACCTATGTATATATTATCACATCACACTATTATCACACTAATATTATAAAGCTGAAAGTTTGTATGTGTGTATGTGTGTTTGTGTGTATGTGTGTATGTTTGTTACTCCTTCACACTCAAACGGCTGCACGGATTTGGACGAAACTTGGAATATAGATAGCTTATGTACTGGATTAACACATAGGCTACTTTTTATCCGCGGGTGAAACCGCGGGGCGCAGCTAGTATATATATACATGTGCGTATGTGTGTATGTGTGTATGTTTGTTACTCTTTCACGTTGTAACAGCTGGACGGATTTGGATGAAATTTGGTATGGAGGTAGCTTAGACCCTGGATTAAAACATACTTTTTATCCCGAAAACGGGAACGGTTCCTGTAGGAACGCGGGTGGAACCGCGGGGCGCTGCTAGTACAACATAAATATCTACTTCGCCTCGGATTTCTAAAGAATACAATGAATAATAAAATAAATACTTGGTGATTAATATTAACGCGGTAAATTCTTGTCATTCTGATTATTGATAGAGAGCTATGTGAATAAGGCAAGACTGACGTATGGGTGGCGTAGAGAAGGATTACAGTACCTAACAGGCTTATATAGGTCTTCTAGACTTCTAGTCCAAGTCCATTCATAACTTTACTATCGATTTGAATTGTGCATTAAATATTTTCCACACATAACAGTGGAGTAGCAGCTACGAGTTTTGTCTTGTTTTATCCTTGCCTATTTCAAATTTGATAGAGAAACCAAACATATTATTCAGTCGGCGGGAAGCCGATGGATGCAGGAGGCGAGCAGCCGCTCAAAGTGGCACTCTGTGGGGGAGTACTATGTCCAGCAGTGGACGTCTTCAGGCTGTTGATGATGGCAATGATATTATACAGTTATACAATGTTTATTAGTAATGGGGGTTTATGTTTATAAATGCGTGGCGTGGAACGTTGCAAATTCAAGACAGTAGACAGCAGGTAGTTCGTATTTATTTTGACAGTAGCGGTTTTTGCCACCATTTAGCTGTTTTCCTGCTGGAACTAATAATTTTCCGGGACAAAAAGTATCCTATGTGGTTATCGGGAGTCTAGGTAACATCAATCTTCTCAGGCGTTTTGGCGCGAAAGCTACACAAACAGGCAAACTATCCTTTTTATAAGGATTAATAAATTAATATTTGTCCACAAATATTCACCAAGTGTGGACATTTCACACAGCGCCATCTAGTCACAAACTAAGCAAAACTTGTACTGTGAGAACTGAGAACCAGATAACTGTAATTGAATAGAATACTTATATACTTTTTGTTTTGTAAATAAATACATAGAATACAATATAACACTTGAACAAGGATAGGAATGATACAAGTCGGTCTGTAGTAGGTAGGTTAGGATAGGTGTAGTTATTTTCGGGTGATCTTCAGCTTTTTTTTTATTATTTATTTCTTGATCTAGATACAAAGTCCTTCAATCGCAATACTAAAAAATCTAGTCATAGTCAAGTCAAAGTCATGCCCTAGTAAAGTGGTGGCAACTTTACTAGAGTTTCTATGGAGTCTTGGAAGCAAACCCGAAAAACCACGTTTCACCATATTATATCACTTGCCCACACTCATGCTCGTAATTCAGCACTTAATGCGTAAAACACCACCAATTTTAAACATTAACACCGGAAAAAGCACAAGTTTCGAAAAATAATACAATGCAACGACGTGAACTATTTCGCGTTCCCGCCAAAACTCTGGTCTTCAGCTATGCTGCTGATGTTGCCATGTTGCCTGGCTAAGTACCTATTTAGTAGAATAGTTTCACAATAGTTGCAATTTGCAGTCATTTTCTGTTTTCTACCGCTTGATCAATTATGAACCAAGCTATGAGGTAAATGGTTTCGCTCCTGCACAATTGGACAAATCTATTTTAGGCACAAAATATAATAATGGTACTATTTTATACTAGTATTTTAGGTTAGGTTAGAAGTAGGATTGGGGGCTGGGGGTTTAATAAACGTCATAATTTTTATGGTTATTTCTTTTGTAATTCGCTTTCGAATTCGAAAAAGAACATTAGACAGTATCTGGTTGATACTTGATCTTGATAGTACTAAAGTATAAGACCCACAATGCCCGTACCGTAAATCGTACGCCGCAAAAAGCTAATCACGTATTATTACTAGATGGCGCTGACCTGGTATCCTGGGAATTTTGTTTCGGCTCTTGAAGGGGATAAATTTGAATTATTGCAATGATACTTAGTATGTCTCTGAGACGCTTTTCTAAAACAAAATTAGGATGGCCACCATACAAATGTAATTTTAAGCGATTTGATACACTTAGCGGCATCTGCCGTAATAGAATATACTTATACTTACTTTCCGGCATACGATTTCCTGTATGACCACCCGGTGACGCTGTAAAGGTCGGTAGAGACCAACGGCATAAGCCCGTTAAAATAAAAACGATTTCCTGTATAGGCATTGCGCGTCTCATACTTATTAATGGTCTTCGATAGAACTAAGACTTCAAATAAACACTGTTTTCTGCTAGCAGATTACAATATGATCAAAAGATTATAATAGAATCAAAAGAAATTTAAACACACAGAAACATTTATGTAGGCAGGTACTTTTATCATGTTGTGTTTGTGTTCCAAATATCAATTAATAGAAATTTTATTCGAGTAAAATAGTTTCCTTTCCTTCCTCCTAACTTGAAGGTAGGGAGGAAAGATGGATTATATTCAATGTGGACATTGTATCGGAAATTATTCTAATTGAACTTATCAATTTATGCTGTACAATTCTTAATACACTCCAAATGATAGGTAAAAAAAACAAGTTATCTTCAAAAAACCGTGTTTTTCTTCCTTTTGCTCTTGTATGTGTTACGATATGACGACTTAATATGAGAGATGAGTTTGAGATATTTAAAAAAATAAAAGTATTTGTTCACGTTTTTGAGCTCATCATCGTTCAATCGCAGGTTTACCCCATCTTTCGCCTTATTTGACTGCACTGCAATAAGAGTATATATTTAATTAGCGTGGCGTGTAGAATTCACATCCACTCAGAGCTCGATCGTAATATATTTCCATTCTCATGATTCTGTTTTTCGACGATGTTCAAGGTATTAAATCGGTTTAAATAAATCCGTTTCAGATATAAAAAAAAAAAAAAAATTTGGGCTAATGTTGAGTACTTGCATTTATACTACTCTATTCCTATCACATAATTATTTCTATTGATACCCTTGGTACCAAGACATCCCAGTATTATTTTAAGTTCAACGAGTCACACAGAATACATAATAGTACCACCAGTACTGCAATATGCTTGTGTCGTGCTATTTTTTTATTGCACAAATTAATAATATTCCTCATAAAATAAACATTAGTTACAAAACAAAAATTAAATATCTCAAAAACAGACAAAGTTACAAGTATTCTAAAATACAGCAATAGAAAGAGACAGGTAAAACGTGCAGTGACGTCAGTTCGTTCGCCTTCATAGTACCTCATTACTAAGCTGTGGTATAGCATACAATCGCTTCGGCATGTTACGTCACAAACGTGAGTTTCCATAGTAACTGTGGGGAAGCACTGTTTAGCGAGAAAGGGTCAGGCGATGCCCCCTCTAACTTTAAAAGCTTATTACTCCGTGATTTGTTTACCGATTTTACTATTTTTTTCAATTATTGCATTCATTTTTAACCTACTTTATGAAAATAATATTAAAATGTTAATTTTCAATAGCAGGAGCAGGAGGAATTTTCAATAGCCTATTCTGTAAATTTCCATTGACCAATATGGGCATTACACCGCCCAACCGGACTACAAATGGATTAAGGGCTGGCGCTGAAGTATCTCAAATAAGCCTTTACCAGAACACTATTATTTGGCTATGGAGAGCATCGCTCTCCATACCCAAATACATACATACATACATACATAGTGACCGAGCGGTAGCATGTGCGCTTCGGAATCTTACGGCACCGGGTTCGATCCTCGGCTCTGCACCAATGACTTATCTAGTAAGTTATGTGCAGTTTTCGATGCCATCGCTCCGTGTCTCGGAGAGCACATTAAGCCGTCGGTTCCGTTTGTCGTAAGAACATCTAAGGCAATCGTTACGGGTAGTCAGAAGCCTGATAGAATATGATGCCATATCCAACCATCCCTGTTACTGGTCCCTTATGGGTTACGAGGTCAGATGACAGTAGCTCGTGTAATTCTGATAGCTCGCCGCTACAGTTTACATTGGGAGCCTACCCCAATAACAAATGGGGAAAGGCAAAGAGAATGATGACTATTATTCGGCTATAGATACTTAAAAGTGTATAGTTAACAGTAATACATGAAAGGTAAATCTCACCTCTCCTGTCCAGCGGTGTCCCATATCTCAAACTTAACGGTAGTGTCATCGAGGCAGACGGTCTGCGTGAGGAAGGCCGCCCCGATCGTGCTCTCCTGGTACTCGTGGAACTGTCCCTTGACGAACCGGAGCACCAGCGACGACTTGCCGACCGCCGACTCCCCCAGGAGCACCAGCTTGAACTGGCATACCTTCGTCTGGGGCGCGCCGTTCGGACGTTGCGCCGGGCCGCTCCTGTTTGTCGCCATCGCCTGGGGACCGCACCCACGGAATTATTTATAGAACTACCCGTAAACAAAAATAGCTGGTAATCTCCATTTTTTATATATTGTTCATCAGTGGTATTATCAATTGGCCAAACGTCACTGTTAATGTGTTTCGTACATTAAAAAATGACGACAATGCCGATTGCGGCGGCCCGCTAGATAAGGCCCGTATTACAAGAACTATGCTCAGTCGTAGATTGATGCTCAAGTACAGATTTCATTCAATATTTGATCATTTTGTATATGAAATCTCGTTTTGAGCAGAGATTCTCGACTGAGCGTACTTCTGTAGTACGAGACTTCATAAGTGATTAACCCACGGTTTCTCGTACGTCTGTTAAAGTTATCACACTCACACTAAAACTCATGTCAACTGTCAACTTAAAAATACTGAATACTCATTGGTTGAAGACATCCGATGATCAACTGCAACCAATGAGCATTCGTTGACATGAGTTTAACTTTAACAAACGTACGAGGAACCGGTGGTAATGGTCAATTCAGACAGAGCAGCAAAATGCTCGAGCACTGTTTTTTTGATGTAAACGAATGACGTGACGAGCTAGTCGTTCGCCTGGTGTTAAGCGCTTTTTAAGTGCTATTGGAATATCACCCTTAACCCATTTAGACAAAGCTGAAAATAGTATGAAACATTAAAATTTATAAGATTTTAGTTTAGTGAAATAAGGTTGATATTGAAATAGCACTTAAAAAGTGCTCAAGCATTTTGCTGCTCTGCCTGAATTGATCCTAAGTCACCATATACTTTGTATTTTACAATATTTATTAAACAAGAAGACAGTGTGCTATTGCTTCTTGTTTTTTAAGATTTAAATCTTGTTTAAACTATTGCGAAATATCAATGTTTAGACAACTACTTCTTTTCTAACACACCCACACTCGCAAACTTTTCATTCATAAAAGCAGTAGGGATTATGCCACAGAATAATATAGACATAGAATTATAAAAAAAGCAGGAGTGAATCTTGATTGACATCGAACTGACGTACAGCAATGGCGGCCGCATAAATATGCGTTTTTTTTTGTTTAACCGGCCTGGATACAGAGTCCTTTTGGCCGCCTCTTGAAGAAAAAATGTGTGACTGATTAAAGGATTGCAATGTGAAGAAAATTACCCGAATCCGACAAAAAAAAAAACTGTTGTTGGTGTGACTTTTCGTATGACCAAAAAGCTACGTGAGCTTATAACAGAGTAGTCAAAATTGAATGGCATTTTTTTTTTTTTACTTTCGATAGGTTAGCGTTTGACTACATCTCACCTGATGGTAAGTGATGATGAGGTCGAAGGTGGAGCACGCCTACCTAGAATTAACCTACTTCACTTTACTTTTGATTTGAAGACACCTAAGTTGTAAGTGGATGGAAATACCAACGCCGGGAGTGAGTTCCATTCCCTAGCCGCGCGCACAATAAAAAAATCTGCAATCTCCCCTCCCCCAAACTTGCCCCTACCTCCCCCCTCGCTTAGTCTGCGTCCCCCCGCTCTTGCCCCACCTCCCCCGCACTTGCCCCCCCCCCCTCCCCCTCACTTAGTCCAGCCTCTCCCCCTCACTTTCCCCGCCACCCTCTGCACTTGCCACCACCTCCCCCTTCACTTCGTCCGCCCCCCTTCTAGCCCCTGCCTCCCCCCGCACTTGCCCCCCAAGAACCATGTATAGATTACATTTGGACAGTAATGAAGGGGTTGGCGATCTACGTAGCAATGTACGGCGAATGAAGTGGGAGCAATAGCTTCCCAGTCTCCACCGGGTGGCAACTGGGAATTTTATTCCCAGTTGCTACCCGGGGGCGAAGCATGTGGGGGCAACTGGGAATTTACCTTGTACGCTATAGCGAAGAGAGAAGGGAGAGCGAAAAAGATAGGGGAAAAGGATGAATGTATGACGGTGAAGCGAGGCGCACCTGCCTCCATTCATCCTTTTTCCCCTCCCAGTTCTTTCTTCCTTTGGACAGGGTTAGGGCGTAAAACTAACTAACCGGGTCGGGTCAGCCAGTCAGTTAATAAAACTGTTTATTTGGCACAAAGATTTATAGCCAGGGTGTTCCTTAAAATGTTTTATGAACACATAAATCGTATTTTTCTACGTTACTTTACTTTTTCTACATTATAGAAAACCTGCACAAATATGCACGATTAGTAGGTCCATTACCGGTATAATATTTATTAACCTGCAAAGACCAGCACATGCATATGCATAATGTAAATATGCATTTGCATATAGTCAGATCTCTAATTATGATCAATATAGGTGAATAAGTTGTATTCGAACATAATTTGGTCATTCTCCCACACTTCCGGGTAATTTGCAAGTTTGATTGTTGGTAACACTAGCTGGTTTTGTGTATTGATTGTATCTCAATAGTTTTATCGAAAAATCAAGAAATTAGCGAAATATTAACAAGCTTACTTGTGAAAAGTGATCCCCTGACTTTTTTTTATCAAACCACTATGATTCCGACAACTTTTCACAACGCAAGACGGCATTTTATAATATTTTTTTCTATGCGTCTTTGGCGAGGTTCGGAGCAGTAATGGCAGGGCATAGACTTCCTATGATGTGAGTGTGTGCGTGTCCGCTCGTACTTATTAGCGTTCCGACTTCCTATGGGTACCTCGGTTCGGGATCAATTGGGACTCCGTCCTTCTTTTTTTATTAGGTCTATGAATATAGACCTCGCTATCTTTTAAGTCCAATTAGACCACTGAACAGTCAGAAAACGGCATCAACTTACACAATCACTTACACTAGAACATAGTGCAAGGAACTGCGCCGAAATATCGGAAACTCGGAAATTATTTCAAACACGGCAAACATGCCGTAAGTACTATTATAAATGTAGTGAACAACCGTGAAAGTTAAAAAAAACGTGTACATACCACAGAAATGAACATGTTGATATGAACAAAAACTATGATAAAGATATCAAACAGCACCAGAAGTCATTCCAAATCTGATAAGAGTACTTTAGTTACATTAATTAGATTTGCGAAAACATGTTCTTTATTTGCAACAAAGCCATCATCCTTTATCATTTTCTTTATCTCACATTATCTTGCATAGAAGTCACTTTCAACACAAATACAAAAACTAAACTCGTAAGTAAATATAAAAAAAACTATTGCTAATCGCACTTCACACTATCACACTAATCACATCATCACATCACACTTCACCCTAATCAAATTTATATATTATAAAGGCGAATGTTTGTATGTGTGTTTGTGTGTATGTTTGTTACTCCTTCACGCTTAATCAGCTGGACAGATTTGGATGAGATTTGGAGTAGACATAGCTCATATACTGGATTAACACATAGGCTACTTCTTAGCTGCAGGTGAAGCCGCGGGGCGCAGCTGGTCTACTAATATAATAAAAGTGAAACATTTTCTGTTTATTTTTTATTTGCTTTTTACCCCCAAAATAGGTGAACCAATTTGGCAAAAACTTTGCATGCAGATTGCTGACACTATCAAGGTTCACATAGGGTACTTTTTATCCCGGAAAATTAAGGGTAGCAGTAAAAACGGGTATAAGTTACGGGTGAAACCGCGAGATGCTTCTAGTGTTTACAAAATCTGTGTTTAAAAAATTTTGTATCTGTTGGACAAAATACACTGCTTATTTTGCAACTTAAGTTGGACACAATGACAAAATGCTATTTCTGGATGTAAGTGTGATGCCTAAGCCCCTTTACAGCTAATCTAATAATAATTGTTGTGTGTGTAATTTGTGGATGTAAAAATTGTGTAACACTCATATACAGCGAGAAACTTTATATCATTACTAATATTATAAAGGCCAAAGTTTGTATGTGTGTATTTTTATAACTCCTTCACGCTCAAACAGCTGGACAGATTTGGATGAAATTTGGAACAAAGATAGCTTATGCACTGGATTAACACATAGGCTACTTCTTATCCGCGGGTGAAACCGCGGGGTGCAGCTAGTGTTTTAATAAAATGGAATAATACGTAGGTACTTAAATATCTGATGATCATGAGCTCTTAGCGCGATTCAAAACAGAGCCTATATTGGATCGCTTTGTTTTTTTTGTATGTTCCCTGATACTGTACCACAGTCAATGTACCTACTGAAGTTGTGACTAAAGATTTAGGCCCATAGATCAAGAATAACACTCAGTTGTGAATTAGTGCTCAAGGCCAGATTTTTATATGGAGAAATCTCCACTTAACTCAGATTCATGACCATAATTTGACCCTTATACTGTTACAGATAAGAATTTAAATTCCGAAAGTTAACAATGTTTATTGTCGCTATCACACTTGTAGATAGTGATTGATAAATGATATCAGGTGCAATTCAAAAGTTCACTTACACTGAAGCTTATGTAATTTTAAATAAAAAAAACTTTTAGACAAGGCAGTCAATAAACAAACTTACCAGGCCCCCTAGCATGCACACTGCGAGAAAACTTGTAGTTGCTGTTATAGTGAGACACACTTAGGCGCTACCATAGTCTTGTCACAGTCTCTCACAAGATAAAGTGTTGAGAAATTTTTGTTGCGGTGTGCATGTTAGCCAGGCAGGTAATTCTTTAAGTCCTATAACATATTTAATATTGTAGATTTTACGAAATACATTATTCTAAGCTGCATTTAGAAATTAAGGGTGTTCTAAATATCACTATGAATGTATGAATACTTGAATACTATCATATTCATAGCTTGACAATCTGAAAACATGTTTAATTTTAATTAGGTTGTAATCATTGTGGATAGGTATAGGATGTAGGATTTCCACACAATTTTATATATGTGCTTATGTATGCAGAATAAACTTAGCAAATATTTATTGGTTGACTTATTAGTGTAACCATTTTGAGAGATAAACAGGATGTATTAAAACAATACACATTGTTTTAAAACAATAGAAAGTGTGTGAAGCCACAATTATTTCAGTCTCAGTATGCTCATATCTCTTTCACAAAGAACTAAACATGACAATGGTGCAAGTGCCCTCGGTCATCCAAGGCAAAATGGCACAACTAATTTGCATTGCTCACTCTGTTATTATGTCACACTCACCAGCTATCAGGCTCACAAAAACACAATTAGACACCATGGGCCACCACTTGCAGTCACAGAAATGCACTAAACTCCCATGCACTCTAATTCTATCACATAATCAGTAGGACTCAATCCTCGAGAGCTACAAAGTCGACTGCAATAAAGGCTCGCTGGAACGGTAAACAAGAACATTGTTATCTCCCGCCCGTATCGTCGCCAATCACAAAGAAACCTGCCTTCACATCGACACTTATCGCGGATTCCGACGCAATTTTAGACACCTACAAACACATTTTTTTAATCATTTTATCGGTTACACCGAAACGTGTCTGTTGTGGTGATGACTAACCGTGTCTGTCCGTGCTGTACGACTCCCGTCGTCGCTACGGATGCGGATCACCCGTTTGACGCCCTCGATCCAATCAGCTGTATGTCATAAAACTACACATTACATTATAATACTTTACGAAACGGATTGTTATTTCGAATAGCCTACGAAGTCTTCCACTGCACCTAATTATCTTGTTTCGCGAAAGCTCTTGACAATATTCGATAAAATGACGCATTTACTTGATTGTAAGGACATGAAAGACGTACCCTCCCTGTTAATAAATCGCCTTTTTACACTTTTTCTCGGGCGAGAAATCCTCACGAGGTCGCCGTGTTGCCGAAAATAACATTAATTACACACTGTGATGATTAAAATCATTAATTTTAAATGCTAAACTGAAAAATCTAGCACAGAAATGCAAAATGACTACGAATACGAACAAACATGGAAGCGAGACCGAACCGAGCGAGCGAGACGTTATGTGACGTTGACGTTCACATCAGACAGACAGAGTATATATCACATGATCACAGACTACTAAGAGCATGAAATTACTAGTACCAAAAAGGCACTGGGGGTTAGTCCACAGAGTAACCAGAGAGAACATCAGTGTAATATTGTTTTTTTTCCCTCCTAGGAGGTTTTGGCTTTGCACTTCTTGTGCATCCGCCAGTGTCATGTTTATGATTCATTTCGCTTCGAGAAATCTTCCGTCTGTTCCATAACGTCTGTCTTTTATTGCTTGACTTGAGGCTTGGCCCCATTGTGACTTAGTTTACTAATTTTATTTAAAAAGTGGGGAAACGAATCCGCGACTAATGAGTTGAATTATTATTTTATAAATTTACATTACAGCAAGGATCAAGGAAAGGAGAGGAACAAATATTGGGGGGAATACAATGAGTTATATAACTTTTAAATCTAACATATTTACAAATTAATATAGACATTTACAATTTAATATTATTATTACAAATAAAACAGTGTAATATTTTCATACCTATATTTTGAAAAATAGTCATGAGACGCTATTTTATCGATATCGATACTATTCATTCAGCTATTGTTTTGTTGTACTTAGTGAAATTTAATAAAAAATATTGAAATGCTAATTAATTGAAGTGGTGGTTTTAATAAATAAAATGTAATCAAAGAACGCTGTGCGATGGTAGGTAACTTTTATTAGCTATGAAGGTACTAATTATTGGCAAAGACAACATAGTTTAATTGTCAGATCAGTTTGATCTTTTTAGGGTAGGTAGAAGGTGCCTTTTGAAAGCTTTCTGCATACTTAACTCAATTTTGACAAGTGTGTGGGTTGGTTCCATATTGCAGAAGTAGGTGCAATTATGCTTGCTTGGTATGTACAATAATTTATTTTATATTATTTTTAAACCCATTATCTAGTTATGACTTGTAAAAATGCTAAAAATAGCCTATTCGCAATAAAAAATTTGAAGTTTGAAGTTTATCTCCGTAACTACTAAAACCGATTTTGATGAAATTTGGAATACAGATATATGGATTAACACATAGAGTACTTTTTATCCGCGGGTAACACCGTGGGGCGTAACTAAGAAATAAAGGAATGTATTTTTATCAAATTTTTATTTCAAAATAGCTATTGTAAGCAACAAATTATTTATATAAATAGGTTTGCCCTAAATACAAAATTCATTGAATTAGGTTCATCAATGGTGGTAATGACGGTTGGCAGAATCTGTGAACAAACAAAACCTCATTTAAATTCTCATTTAAAACATTGCTCATTAAAACAGTAGTAGGTACTTACTATTATTTATTTATTTATTTATTTATTTATTTATTGACCTTCAACAGTACTACATGATTTACAAATGTAATAAAAATTTTAGCTTACATGATATACATGACAGGTTTTGAATTACATGTAGGCCTAATTACAGAATGGCCACATCATGCATTATTTATTTTCATTATATCAAATCTCAATCATATGCCCATCTAAAGAATTGATTGAACCAGTTGTGACGGACCTACAAGCATACCTACCGGCCGCACACGCACACCGGCGTATTCCCCGATAACACCGACACGACCGCGTGACCCCGCGCGTCCTTCCCCACCGCGTTCAGCAGACCGTGACCGCCAAATGATATAAAAGCCGTCCAGAGCGCGAGTAAAGGAGGGCATTTGCTCGCGGCTCTCGCGGTGGATGGACGTGCACACCATACACCAGAGCCCCTAGCAAATCGCCTCATCCCGTGTTCCTTACTAACACGGTGAACGGTACCCTCTGCGCGTGGCCACCATGCTGATGCCGCTTGGGTAACCGTTCTCCGCCCCCCGCCGTCCTCCCGTCCCCGTGTCTCAAAGCGCGTGGCCACCATGCTTATGTCACTCGAGACACGTCCCTGACCTGTAGATCCCCTGTCCCGTCGTACCAAGGGTACACAGCGCGTGGCCCCCATGCTTATGCACTGGACCCTTAGGTACCCCCTGCATGCACTAAACTCCCACGCCGCGCACCAACGCGCACACTTGTTTCTCGCGTTCCGTACGTCGTCCCGCTCCAAAGGCAAAAGCGCGTGGCCCCCATGCTGATGTCGCTTTGCCCTCACTGAGCTGGATGCCCTCCGCGCCCGTCAGATCCCCGCCCGTGCGGAACGCTTCTCACAGGACGCCGCGCTCCTGTTAGAGAACTCGCCGCGACCCGTATACCGGTTTAATATCACGGACGTCAGCCCTCTGTTCCGAGGATAGATAGCGCGTGGCCACCATGCTTATGTCGCTTTCCCCACACTAAACAGGGCGCCCTCCGATCTTCCCGACCGTTCGTCTACGAGGAACGCTTCTCGCAGGCCGCCGCGCTCCTGTTAGAGAACTCGCCGCGACCCGCATCCCAATTTCATATCACGGACGTAGGCCTTCTGTTCCGAGGATCGATAGCGCGTAGCCACCATGCTTATGTCGCTTTCCCCTCACTGAACAGGACGCCCTCCGTTCTTCCCGACCATTCGTTCACGCGTACACCGCTCGCAGGCCGCCGCGCTCCTGCTCGTGAGCCCACCGCGACCACGTCGTCCCGGGGTCCGTCACCCTTCCGTCTAAGCGCTAGATATAAGTTTAGGATAAGCTTAAGTATCGTCTAGACGCCCTAAGCACATATTGTGATACGATAAATATATACTCGTGTATTGTAACTGACAACCGCGTGTTTCCCTGGACTCATATCCCCCATAGGTTACCCTATCTTAGGTATTCCATCCCTTGCCACGACTATCGTGGCACAAGGGCACGAGTACCAACATAACGAGGCGTCCGGCCAGCTAGCCGCAAGACGCCACGTGACACAGTAATACATGTATATTTTGGTTTAGTTTAGTGTATAGTTTATCTACTTATAATACCTATATCGAAATTATCGATAACCCATCGACACCTGTAAAATCATCTCTAATTTCAAAATGTAAACAACTGGATAACCTTCTTGTAGATTTACGATTTGTACCAAAAATCAAATTTTAATTTAATTGCAGCAATGAAATCACCCAATTCTAATCCAGCTCGAAGTACTACGTATGTTTTATGTGAACGCAAATCTACTTACACACAAAAATATATATCGTAAACACGAAAAGTATTCACACCATAGAAACTGTATAATTTGTCCGGTCCATTTCCAATGCTCAAGAAGTAAATCTTCTTGAGCATTGGAATATACATTCCAAAAGCATAAGTCAATGTCTTTATTTTACTTCAACTCTTGGTTAATGGCATTGAGCTACTTCCTTGGTCTGAGGTTAATGGCCTCTATGGTGTTGCCATTCCACCACAATTCTGCCAATGTCAAGTCTTTATTTTAAAAAAGTATTTTGATCAATTTATTTACTAAATACCAAAGCATAAAACACATAACTTTCTGTAACATCAAATGAAACGTCATTGAACGAGCATGCGTAGTTGCTTCAATCATTGAAGCGACTACGCATGCCCGTAAGACGGCTAAATAAAATGACAGCGGAAAAAGAAACAATTTAAAACATCATGCAATTTCTTCACTTGGTAAGGTCGCAAAGTTGCACCGACCCGCCCCCTAAATACCTAACTCGCAACAGGTTTGCGACAGGCGTAAATCTCGCGGTGATTGCTGTCATACATCATTAGTGGTGTCGAGTATGTATGCTTCGCTACTGCTGTCGCATTACTGTTGCAAATTTTAGGTAATTACCCCGCCGCCCCCTAATTACCTAACTCGCAACAGGTTTGCGACAGGCGTAAATCTCGCGGTGATTGCTGTCATACATCATTAGTGGTGTCGAGAATGTATGCTTCGCTATTGCTGTCGCATTGCTACTGCTTGTCGCATTGCTGTCGCGAGATTTACGCCTGTTGCGAGTTAGGTAATAAGGGGGCTGCCCCCTAATTACCTAACTCGCAACAGGTTTGCGACAGGCGTAAATCTCGCGATGATTGCTGTCATACATCATTAGTGGTGTTGAGAATGTATGCTTCGCTACTGCTGTCGCATTGCTACCCCGGGGGTAATTACGTAAAATTTGCAACAACAATGCGACAGCAGTAGCAAAGCAACAGCAGTAGCGAAGCATACATTCTCGACACCACTAATGATGTATGACAGCAATCACCGCGAGATTTACGCCTGTCGCAAACCTGTTGCGAGTTAGGTACGGGCGGATGGTCGTCGAGCGATCGCACCGAGGGTTTTAGAACGCTCTTCATGTCATCGAGCGTCATCGGACGACGTCGAGCAACGTTGAACGCACCCCTGTGCTTCGAGTCTTCGATAATCTGCAAGGAGTATGTAATTATAATATGTTATAGATAATCTGTGGAGTTTGGACTTTAACTTTATTTTTATGCTCAAAAGATTTTTTTTTTGGGGGTTTTGGCGGGAACGCGGAAACGTTCACATCGTTGCATTGTATTATTTTTCAAAACTTGTGCTTTTTCTAGTGTTAATGTTTAAAATTGGTGGCGTTTTACGCATTAAGTGCTGAATTATAAGCATGAGTGTGGGCAAGTGATATAATGTAGTGAAACGTGGTTTTTTGTGTTGTTTCCAAAATTCCATAGAATAAGCTTCTAGTAAAGTTGCCACCACTTTACTAGGGCATGACTTAGAATCGACTATGACTAACAAGACTATGACTAAGACTTGACTTTACGTGAAATATTCTATAACTACGATGAAAAATTACAATACTTGACACTGGCTAAATACACTATGTGTGGAGCCAAAATATAAGAAGAAAAAAAAGATTTTTTGTAAATTGAAATTCGCTTCGTTTCATTTTGGTTACTTTTCAATTTCAAAGCATAGGCAAAGCAAAATTGTAGGTTTGTACTCCACTTGTTATAATGAAAATCACAAGATATAAAAAAGTGCAAAAGTATTTAAATTTTTATTACAACAACTATGGTTTTCGCGAACCCTACCAAGTGCTTCTTGATGGCACGTTTTGTTTTGCCGCATTCAAAGTAAGTCTTTCCATTAGTTCTATGCCCAACCATTTTTCTGTAACTAATGACTTGGTCCTACACTATTTCATAATTTATAAATTAATGGACAAGACTTAGTTTTGATTACTGCGCGCTCGTCATTTACATCTTAACTTCCTTTCTTTTTAACCACTTTGTAATCAAGCCATGATTTCGTGATCTCAGTGAATCAATGATACCTGAAATTATGTTCACTATGTGCAGAATGGATAGCAAAGTCCATCGTAATGGTAGAATGGTAGACATCGTGGATGAAGAGTGGCGAGCCGAGCAGCTGCCTCACGAGGACATTCAGGTGCCTCTTGAAGAGCTGCCAGATCCAGAGGCTGATAGTGCAGACTCCCATCTCACACTGAAAGAGCAGAGCATGCGCTGGCAGGAAAACTTCCCAGAACCAGCTAGCAGTAATCAAAACTAGGTATTTTCCAAAATTAAAAAGCACTAGAATTATAACCATGGCCATGTCGTCCCGGTTTATGAATGGGGCCACCCCATCTATTCCTGTGGGTGCTGTAAGAGCTGGCTAAGGGAATATCAAGAGAATGGGCAGCTACATTCTCTTCAGTACATTAAACCACCTCACTCTCACTCACACTTACCAAGCCGCCTGCTTAAGTTATACAATACTAGTCTATGCTGCCTGCCAAGCATGGTGGTTATGGCAAATTTCCTCCCTATGATAAGCATCCAAAATGGCGTTTTATGGTAGGTGTTTGTTCAGCAGTGGACATCTCTCAACTGTAATGTTGATGTACAACCATAAGCGGCACTTCACTAGAGGCTGCTTGGTATTATGGGGAATGCACCAAGCAATCCAAGGTTCCAGTGTAAGTCATAGTCACATAATATATGACAAGATCTAATACGTAATTTTATTACTTTCATTTTCTCATGAATTTCTTTGTTATTGTTTACAGGAACACATCAATGTAAGAGAGCAGCTGCCTAAATATCTCAACAGGCAAGCAAAATTACTGACAACCAGATGCATCATAATTGAAACTGAAAAAATTGCCAAAAAGACCCACGGAGCTCTCACCATTTTGAAGCAATTCGGTACACATGAATGTGGACATAAAGAACCAGTTACGGGATCCAAATGCATATTCTCAATGATTGGAAAGCACAATGACAATCATTATATTCTGGCATCCCAAGACAGAGACTTGCAGGATAAACTAAGGGAAAAAGCTGGAGTTCCTCTACTGTACCTCCATAATAAGTCACCAACTTTAGAAAAGCCATCAAAAGCTAGCTACGCAAAAGCTGATCAAAGTTTAGAAAAGCCACAGGTTTTCATCACTGATACTCAAAATGAAGCATTGAAAACTATGAAGAAAGTCTTGGGAGTGGAGGAACAAGAAGAAGAAAAGAAACTGCCTATCAAAAAGAAGAAACCGCACAACCCAAACCCCTTGTCTTGTAAAAAGAAGAAAAAGAAGCCAGAGAAAGGACAAGCCAGAAAGGAAAGTGTAAGCGAAGGGAAAGTAAGAAAAAGGAAGAAGAAGAGATTGCCACAACATGTGAAAGAGCACCTTAGTTATGTTAAAAGTAAATAAACTTAAGAATGTTCACAAAGTTTATTTAATCTAATACTAAATAATGTTTCAGGTAGGTAAAGGTGACTGACACCAGTGCTTTTTGTCCACACAATTAGATATGGTTTCTACCTCTGTTGGTATTTTGTGTCATCACTCATCAGAATCAAACACACATCACAGTCATCATACATTGGTGGGGGCAACTGTGAATATACCCCGGTTTTTCTAACCATTTTCAGTGTCATTATCCATGGTTGGATTAGTTTTCATTATCCAGTTCATCAAATACAGATTTTGTCCAAGTATATTGTATTCATCTTAGAAATGCGTGAACCACGGTTGTTGGGGTGAGAGTGAGTTCTCAGAAATTTGTCGAGCGAAGCGATGTCGAATGATGTCCTACGTTTCATTAATTCGACATAGATTTTCTGAGGTCTGCTAGTGATGTGATGACGGCGGTTTATTAGTGAAAGGCCACTGCACTTTCAGCTTGTGGGCGCCGAAGGAGAGAATGTGTATGAGAGGCAAGTTGCTCAGATAAACTGTATGGAAGTGGGACACGATGTCATAGCACTCTTCTGGCGTGAATACCTCCTGCCCTTCAGGTGAATCCTGGGAAATATCGTATATATAGGTACACATAATATATTTTTAACTAGAATACAGTTAAAATCATTCTAGGTTAGAGCTCAGGAATATTGGAGGATAAAATTAAGGCCAGTGTAAAACACAATCCTATCCAATTAACTATTTTATAGTGAAATACCTACCGAAGTAGAGCAAATAATATTCAATGTCCAAAATTGAATTGATCGTGGCGTGACCTATATAGTATCTATTCTGTGGCGTGACATCGAGGAAATTCATCAAATGATACAGCAGAGTTCTATTGTAGTTCTAGTGGAATTAAAGTACACTATAATAGATAATTTTTATGAAGGTACCTATTTAACAGAGTTACATTAATAATCTGTGTGTACACATATGTTTGTTGCCCAGTTAAAGATTATTGGTATGTTTAGATTAGAGCTGCATCCGCAATTTACCAGTTTTCCTGCTAAGTTTTTAAACTTGCGGAATATAAGGCGGTTGAATTCGGTAGCAAAGCACAAAACAGATGTTACCTATGTTTTGTGGTCAAAGCCACACACCGAAAATTCACTTCTAAAGTTTAGGGTATAGGTAGGTATACATTATGTAGGTACCTACCTCAATAGTATGCCGTATCATGATCTCCTTGAAGTAATACCACACGGTGAAAGGTGGGGACCAATAATACCACTTGAAGTACAGATGTGTGGCTAAATATATGGTTATCAGAACAGCCAACTTGAACGCAGGGAAGTCGCGCTGCGCTGCGTAGTCTATGACCTCTAGCAGTAGACTCGTGAGAAACGTCTTCTCGGAGAGGTTGTAGTTTGGCACTATCTTTCTTTCGATTAGAAATGCGCCTTGAAATAGTAAGATAAGTACCATTATATTTAAGTACACCAACAACAATCTCGATCACAAATAACTAAAAGTACAGATGGCGATGCTTCCAGTTTTGCTACATACCCAACTGTTTTCTCATTCCACCGTCAGCGTCTGCACCTGCAGCAGCTACTATTTCGATAACGTCATTCTCAGTCATAATAGTCCCGATCAGGAGTTTCGGGTATGCCTCCTTAGAGGGCTTCTTGAATGGAGGGGCTTCACTGTCTCTCAAGGAGAATAGGTAGGATGGAGCAGATATGTGGGTTGTGAGAAGAGGTGCCTTCGGAGACGCTGGCTCAGAACCGTGGTATGTCGGCGCGGAAGCAGCCTTCATTGCATTTGAGGACAAGCCGGTATCATCAGTGCCATGAGCATCTGTGCTATGAGTGGTTTTAGAATCAAGCAATGTTTTCAAAGGTTCTTTGGTACAATTGGTCATATTGCCACAAGGTCTTCAATTTGAGTAAAAGGATTTCAGTTCTGTAATGTATGAATAACAAAATGTACCTCATAGACCTAATAAAAAAATGTACCTACTATTTTTATGTGAATTATTCTGAAAAAGAAACGCGTGAAATTCATAAAGAAAACCACAGAATTCACCCTATTTTGAAGAAAACATACATTGACATACGTCACAATACTCCTTTTTTTCATATTGCAGTTTTTACAAATCTTGTGCAAGCGGCTTCTTTTACGACTAGTGCGCTGAGAACTAAATCCATCCGTGTCCATACTCGCTATAGATAGTATTATTTGTGGAAACCACCACAAAGTTAGTAGCCGGGGGGACCATGCCCCCCGGAGCCGCCAAGTCGGGCGGCTCGTTCATAAGGAAAACTTCAAAAACTTACCGTTACGTAGTAAATTATATACTCTTGACTTACCGAGTCCGGGCTAATTTATCAATTATAAATAAGATATGTACACTAACTACAAATATTATTTACACTAAGACACTCTCTGATCCTTAGATCGTTAGAAAATAAAGATTAATTTACAACGAAAAATTTGCGACCGCCTATTTCGACGTTTCCCGCGCTTTTTTTTTCGTCACAATACTCCGTAACCACGTGACTACAGATTAGAAAAAAAAACAACTCTGTGGTGGTCTGTGACAAACAGTGATGTTATATGCACAGAGTAAGTCATTTGTTTTTTTCTCTAATCTGTGGTTATATGATGACCAAAGAGTATAATAATGATGACGATTTAACTTTTTGTCTCCAATTAGGTTTTTATTTAGTTTCCACTTTATACTTGATATACATATAAAGTTACTATAGCTAGCCCGCGGTTTCGCCTGCTATATACCAGTTTTCCCGCGTTCTATCTATCCTACGTTGATTGATCTCGGCAGTAATAGCAATCTGTGTGCATAATTTCGTCCTAACCGGTTCAGCCTATCAAACTATTGTTTTTTAGCAATAATACGACATCCTAATTTTTAAGTACAATTTAATGTAACTATAAATTGTTTTCTTAGCATAGATTTACATTTACTCATGTTACGCAACTAACATATTTACACAAAGCAAAGTTTACCAAGAATGGTTTTCAACGGTCTCTTCTCCTGTCTTTACTTCTCTCTGATTTCTCAGGGCTCCTTCTTTCAGGGCTTCTTTCTACAGTTTCTCGTTTTCTATCATCATAGGTGTCCCAGAAGCGACTCGGGGCTGGAACCTCTCGTCTAATACTGCTTCCTCTGATGTCCCAACCATCATCATCAGCATTCTCTTTATCACGTTTACTTCTTTTCCGCTTTCCCCTAGAGTCGTCAAAATCGTCTTTACGTCTGTTTTTGTCACGTTTACGACTTTTAGAACTTTCTTCGTCACTGCTTTCGTCACTTTCCTTTTGTGCTTCTCTATCGCTTTGCGATCGCTTTTCCTTTTTCTTTTCGCTTACGATATCTCTTGAGTCTTTTTTAGATTTTGATCTTTCATTTTGTTCATCTCTACTTCTGTCCTTTCTATCATCTCGACTAGTTCTTTCCCTATCTATTTTGTCCCCATCGTCACGTTTGCTTCGTGAATGTCCATGCTCATCACTGTCTGTTCCATTTTCACCATTATTATCTCTTCGGTATTCTGTTCTGTCTTTTTCCCTCCTGTCATTTCTACGACTTTTTTCTTTGTCGAGTCTGTCGCTATCATCATTTGTCCTCTTGCTTCTAGACTCGTATCCACTATCCCTTTCACTCTCGTTCCTATCTCTCTTGTAATTATCTCTGTCTCTATTGTACCTTTCATCTCTTGAATTTCTGTCTTGTCTTTCATCATCCCTATTTCTTTTGCCACCATAATTCTCCACATCATCTTTGTTATTTCTTTCTCTTCTCTCCCGATCCCGCCTCTCATCATCATCGCGCCTTCTATTTCTAGGGTCTTCTTCATGCCTTCGTCTATCATCATCATTTCTTTGTTCACGCCTTCTTGGTACGTCCCTGGGTATCGCAAAATTGTCTTTGTCGCGTTCGTTTCTGGGTTCATACCTTTGTGCGTCTTTACCGTATGTATCATAAAAGCCATCATGTCCCCATCTTTCTGTATCCTTATTTTTGTCAGCTTCGTTGTTTTCAGGTGTTTTTGGTGTTTTGTCTTTCTTTTTTTTCTTATCCTTTTTCTTTTTATCCTTTTCTTTTTCCTCTTCTGAATCTGTAAAAAACATCATTATAGGTGTTAAGGTAAAAAGTATTATAAAACTACCGATGCCCCTCGGTTACTACCCGTTTTGTCACAAGAACGTTTTATTTTTCTGGTTAATAGTATCCTAAAACAAAATATTTATGTATATTCACTACATTTTTAACCCATCTACCCATAAACATGTGCATGTAACTGCGCCATAATATAGGGAACTCTAAAATAAAATGTTAATAATCTATACTTATAATAAAACTGTAACAGGGTCAATTCTGTACATTAAAGATATTTTGAATTGTTGGAGGGCTCTCTATAATCGATACCAAAGCCAAAACTATAACTTTTTCATTTTTGTCTGTCTGTATCTTGGCTGAGCATTACGCCGAAACTACTGAATGGATTCAAATGAAACTTGGCACGATTTGAGTTCATATTACGAGGTAGGCTATAGGATACTTTTAACCCCGAAATTCAGACATTGACATGCTTTGCTTAAGCCACCGTGACAAGTGGTCTCGTGTCTGTAGATTACGCTAAGCAGGCGATACTGCTATAAAAATCATAAACATTCAATGTTATTCTGATCAAAGATTTTTTCTTCCTGCATTATAAACTAATTATTGATGATGATTTTTTTCTTGTTTTCAATCTATAACTAAGTATTATGTTTATGACGTACCCGAAGAACTAGAATCACTCGAAGATTCACTTGAACTGCTAGAGGAACTTGAGTCGGAGCTACTCCCCACAGTGATTTCTGCCGGTGGTGGAACATTCTGCAATCAATGAGACAACAGTCAATCTTGATATTCGCCTGTCGTGTGACGTAGCGACCGGCAAAGTTCCGCTATGATCTCAGAAACTTTATATTTTGGAGTTTCAAGTGGCACCGCAACTGTTACGCTCGTAACGCAACCCATGACGCTTTACACTAGGCGAACGTCTAGCTCGTAACGTAGTAGCTCGTACATTACTATAATTATTGCGCATTATTATATATCACTAACATAAAAAAAATCTAAGCCAAGGCTTAAATTATTTCCTGGCCATTGAGCAGGCAGTGTGCAACTATCTGCAGCATACACACAGCACTATTAAACTGAATTCTAAACTAAAGATTGGTTAATTGATGTAAGATAAATAGTTGAATATAGGAAATTAAGATAACTTTTTAGCAAACTTGAATTTTATATAAATATGAATTGTATTAAGACTTTAGCAAAAAAGGACTCTGATTTTTGTCAAAGGGACTTGCACAAAGGGAGGGGTGGTTTAGTCCGTAGGTCGCCAAGGCGGAGTCGGACATAACCGTGGGGCCCGAGCCCCGCGGTATCCATGAGGATTCCACCCTACCCTCGGGAGTAAATAAAAAAATAATTAAAGATTGGAAAAATTGCTAATGTTAATGTACCTTTGGCATCTGCTTCAAATGTTCACGCAATTCATCTGTGAGACCTCCAAGACCAATTGATGTGAAAAAGTTAATGGAAAACCTCGTGTTCTTCGGGTTGTCTCTAGGAAACACCCCAGAGAAAGCACTCTGAAGTGTCCTGAAAACAGAAAAAAAGTATATTAACTTTACAGTTTAATCAGGATGAGAGTATATGGAACAGATAATAGGAACTTACGGATCTTTGAGACGGTCATTCAGCTTCTTCAAACCCATGTACTCCGCCAACTCTTGAAATAGGATTTTGATATAAATGCGGCTGGAGCTAGTTGTGTCTTCTTCATTCAGTTTGACGCATTCCAATACCTCCCAACTGATAGAGTCCGTAAACAGAAGATGTGCAAAAAATTTACTGACATTCCTCAGTCTGTTTGTATCTAATCTGTGAGCAGTTGAATAGGAATCCTTGAATATCTCCTCAAATGGTCCGATGTAAATTCTGTTTATATTGCAGAAACGCTGAGCTAGTAAGCCATAGAACTTCTCGTAAGTCCTCTGCTCAGCACAGCAGTCCAAGAACATGTGACAGAGCTCAACTTCTTGCCCAGGCTTCAGTTCCATTTTCATCAGTTTATGGGCACATTCTTCAAAGTCCAAACTGGAGTTAATAGTCAAGTAAATGGTTCTACGTAAGGCAACTAGATTTGTCTCTGTATTATCTATGATTGTGATGCCTTTTTGTTCCCCATCTTCTTGGCCTTCATTATCATCATCTGATTCTTCGCTTCCACTCTCCCCAGAGCCGTCTTCATCACCAGATTCAGCATCTGAGCCGAGGATCTCTTTGCTCAGGGTCTTGTATTTTTGTTCGTTATCTTCATACTTTTCATCAAATTTGAAGACATCTGAAAATAGAAAGCACTAAATAATTAATGTGATGCAAAATTACAGTTGGAAGGTAAAGACATAAATCAAAACATTATCATTATAATAATAATTGTCAGGTGTTTACTGCTGAATAAACATAAATAAAAAAATAAGCTTTAAAACTTAAACAATTGTCTAATAGTAAGCCGATTCTTCAATTCTTGTCTCAAACAAACAAAAACAAAACACAGGTAATACAGGTAGGTAGGTTCTACTATGCATCCTGCTAACCATATTTTTTTCCCATTATTATATTTTTGGCAAATTATTTTGAAATTGTAATAAAGTATTAATAACTTCTATCTTTACTCACTCAAAATATCCTGTGGGTCTGTTCCATCATCAAGCATCAGCAAATGAGTGAACTGTTCTTCCTCTGGCACCAGTTCTAATTCCTCAATCAGTGCCGGGTGATCCTTGAACCCATCCTTCCACACTTGGAACATCACCTCAATCATGTACTGCACACGCTTGTCCAATTGACCCTCGTGTAAAATATTTCTGAGCATCTCAAATATAGCATTCACACCCTTTGAAGACACTTCTGTAAGCTTCTGACCACATTCTTTCAAAAATGAAATTGCTACCTCCACAGAATCATCTGTTGGAGTCTCTACAAGCAAAGTAAGCAATTCTAATGCTAGGATTTCATGTGCAACTCTTTGGTTTACAAGGTGAGCTATGAATGAAGCAGAAGATATACATATGGTTTTATCGTTTCTTTTGAAACCTCTTTTGAACTGGATCACTAATCTTTTTAGTAGCAGCTCTCCAATATTGGGAAAACGAGAGTTGACGGCAGCAACTAGCGCCGCATACACATTAGTGAAGGTAGGTGAAGCTGCTTGTGCTTGGATTACAGATCGACAAAGCAAACCCCTGCCTCTGACAATGTTCTCTTTCAACAGTTCTTTGATTATAATGCCAATATTGCCGATATTGATCTTGTTAATATGACCATGAATTGACTTCTTTAGAGCTTCCCAGGCTAGTCTTTGGTAAGCAACGGAGGACTTGTCCGTTATCTGAGCTTGCATCATCCGCAGACGCGCAGGTGGTATATACGCACCACCAGTTCTGGTGTTGAGCATATCTGTCTCTTTTGCTCGTCTTGCTGGAGGCTCCGACTTAACGTCAGACTCTCTTGTGGACTTTCTGTCTTGTTCACGTTTGACGGAGACATCGGGCGATCGTGACCTAGAATGTCTACGTTTGCGTTGGAAATCCCTCTCGCGCCTTTCAGCAGGCGACCGAGATCGTGAACGTGCCTTTTTAGATTTCTTTTCCTTGCGTCTATCGTCGTCTTCTTTCTTTCGCTTGCTATCATTACTGGTATCCATTTTGTTGTTTAGCACAAATTGATTACTTGCGTGACACTGTAGAAAATGTTATTTATGAACCGAAAAACAACCAAAGGAACTTATATAGATTAGTTAGATCTAATTCTTTTAAGAAAAATGCACACAACAACATTCACACTACACGTTAGCGAAATGGCAGCCATTTTATTTTGACATTGACAGCTCAAATGCTTAAATAAAAAATGACAAAATTAAAATAGTGACACTAACAACCAATAACTATTGACAGTGACTTTAAAAAGTTTCAAATTTAACCTTTTTATTACTCCAGGCGTTAGCGTGTTTTACCATTTAGTCACAATACAGTCTTTTACAATGAAACATTGGGAAATTATTTAAATAAGTACCGTAATTTATAATAACTACGAATTGATATTTTAGGGTACACAATATCAAATATTTGGCATTTCTTCATTTTTATATGTATTTATTTTATGACGGGCAAAGGCACTTTTGATATATTATATACAAACAATGAGTGATTTTCTGGAACTTTGGTTACCAGAATCACGACAAATTGCATAGGGAAATCCACACGAAGCAAAAAAAAAAAACAGTACGTTTTTAAATCATAAAACTCTGAATCAACGACTATTAATAAAACAAAATAAAATTGAAATATACGTACTACGTAGTGTGTACTTTAAATACCAATTACGTAAAATAATAAAATAAATAAGGTGGTAAGAATTAAATTAAAATCGCATGGTTGGCAACATCGGCGGCGGCGGCGGCGGCGATGTTGCGCGAGGCTGCTCGAGCCCTAACTAGTGTACCCTAAAATATTAATTCGTAGTTATTATAAATTACGGTACTTATTTAAATAATTTCCCAGTGTTTCATTGAAATTTCTATGCATCCTTTTTTTTCGGGTATTCATATCAAATTACGATCTTTTCAACTGAAAAGTACGATTCCCTAGAAAATAAAGTTGGCAACCCTACCATCGCGGCAACGCGAGCGCGTGCTCGTGCTCGCGTTGCCGGCGAGCATGCTCGAGCATGCTCGAGCAGCCGCGCGACTGCTCGCGCATTTTCGCGCTGCCGTGGCGACGATGTTCGAACACGCGCTCCTGTCTTGTAGGTAAGATTTTAATGTTGCATACTGTTTTCAGCTTTGTCTAAATGGAATAAGGTTTATATTCCAATAGCACTTAAAAACTGCTCGAGCATTTTGCCGCTCTATGTGAATTGACCCTAACACACTCCCTACAGAACGTATAGCACGATTAGGTCGGAATTTCTTCGTATATTATACCTATAATAATTATACCTATCCTATATGTAATCTTGCTTGAAAGCACAATTCTGTCAAACCTAACAATAAGGCGAAAGAAAATATTTATGTAATTTTTGGGGATGAGCTGAGTTTTGGCTGTCTTCACCTTGAGTTGCGTAACTTCTGCCAGACGCAATGCGGTCGTTTCATGCAGATGGTTGCTGCGATATGGAATCAGTCTACTTTACAAAGTCGTCTTAAGTATTTTTTAATTATCGCTTACCACTATCAAGATACTTAGGGATAAGAGGAATAAAAATCCACTTAGATCCACAAAGAGGTTCAGGCTCTATCTACTTCTGTCTCAGTGCGGAAGTTTTTTGTTTTTTTTTATAACATGGATGGACAAACAAGCTGACGGCCCGCCTGATGGGAAGCAGTTACCGTCGCCTATGGACACTTGTAGCACCAGCGGCGCTACCGTTGCCTACCCTTTAAGACTCTTTTTACCCGCCTTTTGAAGTGCCCCATATTGTAACTCGGCGGAAAAACCTCAGCTGGAAGCTCATTCCACATCTTGCAGGTGTGTGGCAGAAATGACCTTGTAAGACGGGCTGTGTGAGAGTTCCATGTGGCAACAAGGTGCGGATGAGCCCTCTGGCGGTGACGAGCAGTTCGATGATAAAACCGCGATGCAGCTGGGTTAGCATGGACGGTAGACAAAATTGTCATTCCCCGTTTTACGTCACTTTCTTCATACTTGCTTGGAGTAAAACGGGGGAAAGACAGTTGTATCTACCGGCCGTTCTAACCCTACAGGTATGAAGTTGAACAGTTCCTCAGAGCATTCCCCGTAGTAGGTATATTTTGTAGAAAACACTAAGTGAACCGATGTCTCGGCGTAAGCTTAGTGGTTCTAGGTTTTTAGTGAGCTTGGGATCGTCGGTTAGTCTAACGGCTCATCGCTGTAAGGAGTCTAGAGACTGGGGCTGGTACTTCGGTGCACCGTTCCAAAGGTGGGAACAGTACTTCATGTGGGGCCTAACCTGTGCTTTATAAAGCATAAGCCGCTGGCCCGACGTAAAGTACCGCTTGGCACGGTTGAGCACACCTAGCTTTTTAGAGGCGAGACCAGCCTTACTCTCCAGATGACTCCTAAACTGGACCTCGCTAGAGATATCCACTCCTAAAATCCCAAGGCTCGCAGAGGTGGTGAGGGGAATGCCCTGAAACTGTGGAGCCACAGTAAATGGAGTTTTCTTGGCTGTAAATGCGCAGACCTGTGTCTTGGTGGGGTTAAATTCGACGAGATTTAATCGTCCCCACTCCAAGACTTGCTCTAAAGAGCACTCAATCGCAGACACAAGACCTCTTCTACACTCCTCCACCTCCTGACGAGGAGCATTTGTGCGGCCTGTATACTGAGCATCACCGGTGCTGTCATCCGCATAACAATGAATATTGCTGATTTGCAACAGATCATTGATGTGCAGGATGAACAGAGTTGGCGATAGGACAGAGCCTTGTGGTACGCCAGCATTAATTGCCATGGTCTCGGAGCTAGAGCCGTTTACGACGGCTTTAATGCTCCGACCAGACAAGAAATCGGAAATCCACTTGCACAGCCCCTCGGAGAGACCGTAAGATGGTAGCTTCGAAAGAAGTGCCTTATGCCAGACCCAATCGAACGCCTTTGCGATATCAAGGCTTACGGCTAAAGCTTCACCCTTGCTCTTAATAGCCTCTGCCCATCGGTGTGTGAGGTAAACCAGAAGATCACCCGCTGACCTGCAATGTCGGAACCCGTACTGACGATCGTTGATCAGCTGATGATCCTCAAGGTAGCTCAGGAGCTGAGTGTTGATCACTCTTTCCATCACCTTAGAGAGCAATGAGGTAATCGCAATAGGCCTGTAATTTGACGGGTCAGTTCGATTCGAAGGGTTTGTCCACCCGATCCCCAAAAAGGGTTTTTTGGGGATCGGGTGGACAAACCCTTGGTAAAGTACCTAATACCATAATTAAAGCCATGTGGTATGGTACACCCACAGACCTAGGATATTTTCGTTACTCTCAATAGGTCTATGAGTACACGAGTACTCTTTATTATTCTATATTCATTTTGTATGTTAGGAATGTAATGTTGTGAGATGTCCTGAATAAATGTATTTTCTTTCTTTCTTACACCTAATTAGTCAAAACAATTTATATGGTAATAAATAAATAATAGACCAGTGATAATTAGTATTTATGACTTTATTTAATACGACAATGAAACTACAAAAGTTGCCTGCACTTCAAACAGCATTGTTATACCTCACAAATTGAAGCACATTAATACATAATTAATCACATAAAAATATAAAATTAACTTCGATATAACACCATAATAAGAGAGAAGTGACTAACATTACGCAAAGTTACGAATAAACAAAATATACTATTCTGAAAGCTATACTGTTGCATCGCATACATGATTCGTCTCGATCGTGAAACTGTAAAAGGCTACAACAATACCCAAGGCAGATTGGTCAGAGGTTTGCACTCCTACACCGAGAAACAAGCAGTACTTACACCTAGTTCCTTACTCGTAGCGTAACACAAAGCAGGCAAGCGCCTCGCCCCGCCGCGCTCCGCAAGCAAGATACATCATCTCTTATATTATATACAATTATTATCATATCTTCGACGATTAAACAGACCGACGCTAAATGAATGGCAAAAATATACTATTAAATACAGGAATACTCTCACTAAGTCGAGCGAAACCCGCCTCCGCTGGCCGCGATGCTTCGTGCCGCCTCCATACCGGCGCGGCTCCAGCGAGGCTAGCGGCCGTGTCCTACACCCGCGCCCGGCGCCCCGCCATCAACATTTAAAAAAATATAAAACCCTACCAAAGGCAGTTTTATACGTTACGTTACTGATATCATTCGTCGAGTATTGAGGCACTTCCGCTGCAACTAAACTATCGTTCAGACTATTTATCGTTTGAGATCATTTAGGAAGTGAGACGTACGACCAACGAAACCGTGTAGACTAGATGATGTGGCGCGTCGCAGTCGGCCGACAGTCGGCGCGACAATCGGTCACTCTCGTGTAGCGGGCGCAGTTGGCCGACAGTCGGTCTCTCTCGAGTCGCAAGCGCAGTCGGCCGACAGTCAGCTTACAATCGGTTACTAGCCCACATCGCGGGCGCAGTCGGCCGACAGTCAGCGCGACAATGGGTTATTAACCCGCGTCGCGGGCGCAGTCGGCCGCACAGAGTACTTTTTTACATAAGGAGTCGGCCGACACTCGGCGCGACGAACGGCCTCCCTCTCCCGTCCCGAGCACAGTCAGCCGACAATCAACAGCCGCCCCCATCCACAACGCAATCATTTAGATACCATTATACAACAACAATGGACAGTCGACAGCGCAACGGCGATGGATCAATGAATTCCGAGCATGAGAAAAAACTTAAATTTAGATTATATCTTCCTAAAAATACTGTTGCGTATGATAATAGTTAAAAATAATGATATAAGTCTATAACTAACGATTAATTAATCCTCCCCGAGCCACCTCGTCCTGCAAGCTTGCTTAAGAATATTCGATCCGATCCGAATTGTTACTTCGTTTGCCGCGGGTTCCGTATAAAAATATCATTGTACTGAGCTAGCCTCTGCGACACTTCATTACAAACATAAAACACAAATCGAAAGGCAATTGCGGCATGTTCCGAGTACACCACTGAAAATCGAACATCCAACTTTTTGTAGCTACAACCGATAAATCGAAGTGGAGATAAAAAATCGGATATCAAACAAAGAAAAGTTGGATGCGATCGATTAAGACAAAGTTAAAAAATTTAATAAATAGGCCATTATTATTTATTGAAAGTTGCCAGGGTGACGTAAAATTATAATAAACAGTGGACATAAAAAGCGAGATCACGAATAAAGTCGTGTCAAAGCGCGTCCGGTAGTAACTCTAGTATTGTGAGCTAGGGTTGCTGACACATGTTTCTATCACAATAATACGTTACAATTCAAACGCATTATAATTCTTCCGAAGGTAATTTTGCTACTGGACCAGCCAAACCTTAATCTACCCGCAACTCGCCAACATTGCCCGAACAGTGCGACAATGGTAGCGAGAGCAAACCCATCCTACGCTGCAATGCACCGATTTCGATATAATTTGACCCAGTAAAACGATATGAAAGCTGACAACGTATAGCTTTCTCGCTCCCACTACACTTTAAACAAACGGCGAGAGCGAGAACACGTACCTTTTCATCTTCTGATGTTTATTGGGCTAGTTATATATTTTTGATAAGTGCATCGCATCCCTTCTCAATTCCTGACCGTAACATGTAACACTACACAAATGCGATGGAGCGTAAAACGCTCGCAAGCCGATCGACGTGCGATTTTGTCCGATGCGACAACCCTATTCGGATTGGGGTGGTCGAGGCGATGCGACGCCGCACACACACACGATTTGTACTTTTGGTGATATTTAACGGAATTATTTCATACATTTTATAAACTGAATTGGATGACAAGCAAAATACCAACTAATCTAAAATTGTTACAAAGAGTTGAGTTGTTGAACTCCATGATCGAAACTGGCTTATAAGTTGTATTGAATATCATTTTTAACAAGATTCAAAATCACACAACCGTCTTATAGAACTACTCAGTGTATGATGATATCGTTTTGTTTTATTATCTGCCTGTTATTTGAGATTCCCAGCTTATACAATACGCATGTTCCATTTTAGAGTGTTGTGTATTCCGGCAGGTGTGCTAGTGTGTGTAGCGTGTGCCCCGCACGTGTCTAGGCGGAAGGAACGCCGGCGGTGTCGGACTCGACGCGTGCGTTCTTGTTCTGTCGCACTAACTCAGCGCGCCGCTCCTGTAAAATTACAATACTTTTTTGAGTATAACGATACGTAAAAGTAACAGTTGTTGTGTTATACTTGGTGTGCCAACCCTAATGCTATTAGCATTGTTTTTTTTCTTGTTTTGGCTCCACACATAGTGTATTTAGCCAGTGTCAATTATTGTAATTATTTATTCAATTATATTTCAACATTATATCACTTGCCCACACTAATGCTCGTAATTCAGCACTTAATGCGTAAAATGCCACCAATTTTAAACGGCTGAATTCTGTTTCTTGTTTTTTTTTATGTAATCCAATAACGTGACGAGCTAGTCGTTCGCCTGGTGGTGTTAAGCGACACGGCCGCCCATAACAGTTGCCAGGACATAGAAGTGATGAAATGAGCCAACAAAACAAACCTCTTTCTTAACAAAGTCCAGTTTTTTCTGTATTTCCTTTTCCCTATTCAGCTCAGCGGTGGTCAGTTTTGTCTCGATGTCTTTGGATATTTCCTCCACTTTGGCGCTGACAGCCGAGCGGACCTCGACGAGCTTATTGTTCTAATGAGATGGAAAAACAAAATAAAAAAATGGTAAATAAAATTAAAATATGCGTGGCTCTGATATAACAAATTTTTTATGATCAATCAATGCAATGAATCTCAGTAGGTTTAATAACAATGGATTTATGAATGAAAACTGTGCGCCCTACAATTATTGTTTCATAGCATCAGAAGATTTTAAGTCAAGGGCAGTTGGAATAGAAAAAAGGACATTGTGGCATTGTGGAGTACGAAGAAGTTATTCTGTAAGGACTGCTGCTACTGCTACCAAATGCCTTGTAAGGGTCTGGCTCTGATAGCAAGGAAATTGGAAGGGATTCAGGAATGTTGGGTAGAAAAAGAAGTTCAAAAGAAGAATGTGAATGGAGTTTATGTATGTTCAGGAAGAGAAGGCGAAGAAGACGGAGGAAAGCTAGAGTATACTTATACGAATTAATTCTGGAAGTAGAAAACGACGCGAAGCAGATGTCACAAGCTGTTCGCCCTTCCTAATTGTTGGTTCTGCTAACAGCCTGCTGCAGTTCATCCTGGATGGCGCTCTCTAGCTTTAAGACCCTGTTACAGTGGCATGTGGTACGTACATGGTGGTCTCCAGCTGTAGGAACCTGTTACAGTAGCATGTGCTACGTACATGGCGATCTCCAGCTGTAAGAACCTGTTACATTAGCAGGTGGTACGTACATGGTGGTCTCCAGCTGTAAGAACCTGTTACAGTAGCAGGTGGTACGTACATGTTGGTCTCTAGCTGTAAGAACCTGTTACAGTAGCAGGTGGTACGTACATGGTGGTCTCCAGCTGTAAGAACCTGTTACAGTAGCAGGTGGTACGTACATGGCGATCTCCAGCTGTAAGAACCTGTTACAGTAGCAGGTGGTACGTACATGGTGGTCTCCAGCTGTAAGAACCTGTTACAGTTGCATGTGGTACGTACATGGCGGCCTCCAGCTGTAGGAACCTGTTACAGTAGCATGTGGTACATACATGGTTGCGCAGCTTCTCCCGCTGCTCTGCCTCAAGCAGCAGACGGCGCTCGGCGGCCTGCTGCAGCTTGTCCTGGATGGCGCTCTCGAGCTGTTGGAACCGCTCCTGGTTGCCCGACCGCACCTTGTTCACCTGCTCCTCCTGTGAATATTGAGATGTGTTATCAGTTTGGTAGTTTTACCAGCCGTTCTGAGAAAGTGATTTGTTTTATTCCGTTTTACAAAACCTGAAATCTGCAGCTAATTTTCAAGTTATGTTCAGCATCCCACCACCAGTGGTGTATGAATGTTTTACAGATGATGCACGATTAAAGCTGTATTGATAATTTAAGCTGCAGACATAACACATGACATAATTTAGACATAACGATAATTAGATGTGACAGCCCTAATGGATCTGGAACTGGATCCATTAGGGCTGTAACCTAACTGCTGTATTCGTAATAAAGCAATAAAGCAGCCGAGGCCGTTGGGTCTGGAAAGCATTTACGACAATATCATGGAAATTTTGAATAAAATCGCGAAGTAGTTTTCGAGAGCTCATCATCGATACATTCTCTATTGAGTTTATTGAGGGTAGTTCAAAAATCATAATCTTACATGTTGACGCAGGCGTTCCAACATCTTCTTGATGTTCTCATCGCGCTTGTCAGCGGCAGTGATCAACTTCTCTTCGATCGCCTTGTAAACCTCAGCCGTCTGCTGCTCTAGAGTCAACCTGCACAGAGAAAAATAAAGAATAAGTCACATTAGTGTGTCGCAAAACTACATTATGCAAAAATTGTAGGAACGAACAGAACAAAGCCAAAGTCGCAAATATTTGTGGTTATCTGTGAGACAATAATATCATGACGCTTCATCGAAAGAGTTCTATCATCAATAGCGTCTATTGTGAAGAGTTGAGGACTGTTGCTTTACCAAGCGAAGCGACTTCTTGGCACGCATTGGCACCGGTTAGCATTACGCTTTAGACTTCTTGAATCTTCGTCGTCACTTAACGCCTCATAGAGAAATTAAACTGCTGGTCCTCTTACCTGGTCTTCTCAACACCTTCGAGATGGTCCTTGAGACGGCCGCGCAGTTCACTGATATACGCCTCACGCTTCTCTTCATGAGTCTCCATCTTGGCATCGAGTGCCTCTTTGGTGCTAGAGATAAAGCTGTTAGTCTGCTCGCTACGAATCCGTGACGCCTCCTCGATCTTCTGCATTTTCATCGCGATCGCCGCCATCTTACTCGCTTCCAAACTCTGCAAGAGTTTATGGAGTTTTAGATGTGAATGCGAGTAAATGCCACCATAAAAGGAAATACAAATGTCTTTACAAGAATCAATTCTATTGGTCTACTAATAATCAGTAGAACTGATAGTCTGAGGGTCTAAGCAAAATGCTTTCTAACTGTCAGCAGACTCAAAAACATGACACACAAGCCAGACTCTCATCCAAGTGTGGTACTTACGCGTCTCCTCTCCTCAGCTGCCTTCAATTTCTCCTGGATCTCTTCAACCGATGGAGTCTTCTCGGGCGAGTCTGCGCGCCTTGGCACGGGTACTCCCACAGGCTCAGCCAGGATCACCTCGTACGCTAGCCCACCCTTTGACATCTCTTGGCACCTGATCTCAGTGGCTGTTGACAATAAAACACTGCCGCTTTAACATGGACCAACATTACCACCTTACACGAGGAACACGATTTAGTCATTACAAAAAAAAAGAAGTTTTTAATATTAAGGAATCCAAAATGTCGACGATTTAGCATTCGCATCATCAGCCTGAAGACGTCCACTACTAAACACAGGCCTCCCCCATAAAACGTCACTTCGGATGGTTATCATAGGGGGGAATTTAGCATTGATTTCCTTTATTTCACCACCCTCCTAATCTGAGGTACGTTATAAAATATGTATTGTAAAATGAACTGGTGATGAAATGAACCTATTAAAAATATTGTTCTCTTTTTAGTCTACTACAAGTACAACTGAAGAGAACTGAAATTACGTGAATTAGACCAGCAACATACATTTCACTAAAACGGTGACTCGACGGGCTCAACCTTATTATCAAAACGTGTTTGACAAGGCTTTGTGAGTGCCATCCAATTATTTAAATTGCCGCGAGGGAGATCCTCTGATGCCTTAATCAAATCATGTTCATTTTTTGTTCAAGGAGCGATATGACATCCTGTTCACCTTTAGTATTATTAAGGAGTCTGTATTTCTTACTGTCCTTTTTTGAGAACAAAGGGCTGTTTATATTAGACAGGTGGTCCCATGTGACCCTTTCACATGGTTCCTAACTTTGAAATTCCTTGTTTGCCTATTTTTTACGGCCTTGGGCTTTTATCCTATCTTTGTAAGAACTCGTTGTCATATTTTAAACATCATGTACTTACACGCTACATAAAGTTTATTTTGTGTTAAAAATTTCTTACAGAATGCCAACGTAACATAGACTTTAGTATCAGAGTTTTGCTTCTATACTGGCAGCAGTGTACCAATTTTTGAAACCGATAGTGGCCGAGCGGTAGCATGTGCGCTTCGCAATCTTACGGCACCGAGTTTAATCCTCGGCCTTGCACCAATGACTTATTAGTAAGTTATGTGCAGTTTCCGATGCCATCGCTCCGTGCCAACATCTATGGCAATCGTTACGGGTAGTCAGACGCCTGATCTAACCATCCCTTTTACTAGTTCCTTATGAGTTGCAAGGTCAGATGGCAGTCGCTCGTGTAATTATAGTAGCTTGCCGCTACGGATTAGATTGGGAGCCGACCCCAATAACAAATGGGAAAAGGCAAAGAGGGTGATGAGAAGTGTACCAATTTATGAATTTACGTCATTGCGGTAATCACAAAATAACTTAGGTACTGGCTGCTTCGAAAATAATCAAGCGTCCAGCCAGACGGAACGTGATTACTTTTTTCTTTATAATAATAATAATTGCCTTCTCGCTCTACTAAGTACACAAAAGGCTGACGTATATTATTAAATACTGATGTAATCGTGAACATGTACGAAAACCTGAAAATCTATAACGGACTGACTGACTTTGTTATCAAGTAGGTATCGACTGCAAACTGCCACACGTATTGTGACTGACTCAGCTATTGAAAAGATTTGTATGTACCTATATGTATTATAGCTAAATGTTTATAAGTATTATTAAAATTATTTGGTTTCCTTGTTAGTAAGCAGCATTAATTTAGCAATTTATTACTATATAATTTATGTATAGTCGGAAGGGCTGCACCTGCTAAGCATAATTTTATTTTGATATTTATTTATAATGTAGGTAGCTCATAATAAAAAAAGTACCTTGGAATTTTATAATAACAAAGTGCTTTTATATGATTCTTTCATTATTTGTTTGTAAAATTAGATCTTAAAAAAATGAAAATTGTTTCTTCTCATTTTCATTTCTTTATAGAATTGTATGCGAAACAACATTTCAGGCACTCACTAGATTTCTAATAGCAGCGGAGGAGTTATAATAACCAACTTTTCCACCATCCACCACCAACATTAAAACGTAAAAATAGCAAACAGCGTATTATTTAAATAAATTAGAACTTCATCGCCTAATTAACCGCCCGAATAATCAGAAGACACCTTTCAAAACTCATTTAATTAAGGCTCGCGGTCTCTTCATTAAGGGTGGAATTTTTAAACGCAGGGCGGCGGTGAACAGGGAGTTTTTCTCGTAATTTAACGTAACACTCAAGGTCGGGTGAACTTCGTATCTGTCGCAGGAGGACGAAGGAATCCGCTAATCCTTAATTACTCCGAGGGGTGGGGTGAACGCACCCGGCCACCCTCGCGATGAGTCAGTGTCGTGCATTTTCAGCGGTGACTGTTCTGCAAATAGGTTGCTTCAGGTGACTAATGCTGTAATCTTATTTGAAGGATTCCTACAAATGTTGGTGAGAAAATGGCGAAATATTGACATTAGTGGACATTGCAGTACTCAGTACCTACGTTGGGTTGCATTAAGCTAAGAACACTAATATTTAACTATCAGGGTCACTAGAATATTAATGTGTCGAACTGTACCGTTCCATTTCTGTCCTTTTTAGAATCTGTCTATTGTTCTATCAGAGTTTCTGTCAGGACTTTCATTACAAACATGAGCTCATTAAAACAGCATGGATATTGGCAAACAAATAAGTCCTTACCAGGAAGCAGGAATAGTTATGGCACAATCCATAATTTGGACTCACATTACCTCATTAGCAAGAACTGAAGGTTTATATTTAAAAAGAAACGTACAATAGATTCAAGAGATAACTGGAAACAATGGTGAAGCACCCACAAACGTGTGCGAGTGTACGTAGCAACAATAACACTCATATAAGGGGTGAAAGCTCTTGACCTGGCCACACAAAGAGACCTCGATGTAGGCTTGTCTTCCTTGTTTCTCGAGAGGAACAGGTTTTAGGGTTTCAGAGATGTCTCTCAGAGATGATTTTATGCCGGTATGTATGTATTGAGTACTCAACATATCGGCTGAATTTTTTGGTAAACTCATTTTCATAAGACACGACTTTTTCCTTTATTGAAAATCATAAAATATAATCTTAAGAAGTTCAAAGACATATCGAACTGCATGCAGTTCCCTCACTTCCCTCCCATCACATCATCGCCTTTATGGGTCGCTTCGTTAATATTTTTATCAATTCAATATACATACATAGGCAGTCTATATCTATATGACTCCGCCCATGACCATGATTATGTTGTAGGTAAGTACCTAGGTGTGTGTGTCCCGGACTTTGCGGCTTTTGTGTTAGGTCAAATGGAAAATTACAAAATTCCCTTACAAGATATTAAACATTTTTAATGTTAAGTGAAGCGGTAAATTTACAATAAGTAACTCTGCAAAACAAAAACTTAATAGTTTGATAAGAAACCAACCGGTTTCGTATGATCAGTATTAAAAATGTCAGTAAAATATCTGCTTTATAACAGCAGAAACCTTCGAGCCATCTTTATCTCATCCTTTCTGTTCGTACGGTTGTTATTTTTGCAGGCATCATATTTTTCTCTCGACAAATTGCGAGATCCGAGACAAAGTGTGGGGAGTAATTGGATTCCAACTGCCTCTCGTTTGAATGTGAATATTATTCATAGTATCTATGACGCCTGGTATTCTTTTTCTTCCAATTGAATCGGGATTTCTTTGTAATAATTTTACGACAGTGGTAGACCAGCCAGCACTTTCAATCTTGTAAAGATCTATACTTAGATTCATCAAGGTGCAGCATGTAGACGATTTAATTGCTAATAACTTCTAGTAAAACCGATTAAACACGCAAAATAGGAATTCTCAAGCTTTTCTAGAACGGTCCTCTAAAAACTTACTGATGAATTTGACTTTCTTTGGCTGCTTTGTCCTTGGTTTGCCGAGTGGTTTCTTGACGGGTGCCGACCGCCTGTGTGCTATGGACAGAGAGTAAACGTCAACGGAGCTAACTACCGCGAAGCACTCCTGTTTACTTACCGGAAGACAAACAGACCTAAAACCTAGAGGTACATTCATTACTTTTTGTTTTCCGGAACCGGATCACCTGTTTAACTCTTCCAAATTCAAAGAGCCAAGTAAATAAGCCATTTTCAAAGGTAAACAACGAAAAGGTCAGTCCATAACATGTTTCATGAGGATCGAACAAGAGCAAGAGGATTGAGAGCTTAAAATATGTACTGCAAACACCCCTACCGTTCGGGTACACAACTACACAGGTACACACCCAACCCAACAACCGTCCCCATCCGAGGACAATCGGAAAACGATTACGAGCGGTCAATTCGGACGGACTAATGTTTATTTGAAGAGTAGAGACCTCGGACCCAGACCCCTTGTTAATGAATCCACGTCAAGCTCTCGTCGCGTGACGTTCCGTAGGTATCGATCTGCCGACAAGCTAGAATAAACATCGGAGTAGGTAATGTTGCCATGTTCCATCCACGTGATGCCGACGGTAGATATAAAATTGATAACAATCTTGCTTTAATAGGTGAAGTGCATGCAGGGTAGCTATCGAACGAAACCGATTTAACTACACAACCATTTTTCTATTTACAGTCTTATATAGAAAACCTACTCAAATTGTTGAAACTAGACGTTCGTTTGGACGTTCAATTTATAAAACTTACAGTATAAAAATGAAACCAGACAAAACTCGTGCATAGTCATTAGATATTTAGAGTTCGAGTCGTGTACGATCGTCTTTGGGGTAATAGTTGGAAGGTAATAACGCAACGGCACGACATCGCAAGATGAGAGGCCGATACGTGATCGGAATGGCACGAAGCCGGCAGCTCCGCAGCAGGGAGCGGAGAAAATTCCCGCAAATGCGGATAATCCCTCACGGCAGCGCTTAGCCCCGGTTTACACGGCACTGGGCAGGCGATGCGGCCGTCAACGCCGCCGATACGGCTTTAAAACTTTAATTCCACACAGCAATTTACAAAAATCCGATCTAAATCCCGTTTAAGACGTGTCGATTTGAATTTATGAGCGAAAATCTAGAGGACAGACAAATGAGATATTATGCGGCTTTTATCAGATAGGAGGCGAGAGATATTTTAAGTTAATTAAATTACAACAGTATTTAGCCTAGAATGGTTCATAATAAAGTTGGATTAAATATGGAAAATGGAAGCAAGTTGATTATCATAAAGCCAGATTACGAACCAAGCTACTGTTTGGCCAGAGTTTCAGCTGATTGGGTAGTTAGTCACAGTTAACAGCATTAATTCGGCTGTGCGAACCCATAATTCACGTTCGCATGACGTTTGTTTCCAGCTGTTGATATGTGCTTGTGGACTGAATAGCGCAATTTGTCGACAAGTCGGCGTAATGGACTCTCCCCCTAATACAGCAATAGGTACTGCGGTAAACCCCGCAACGCATTTTACCAAGTTCTGGTTTATGTAATCGCAAAGTCCGCAGACCACGGAAAACCGTCGGAGGCTTAGTTTTCACTTTGAAACTGCAAAGCGATTTCTTCAGACATTTTCAGTACATCTAAAGCTGTTGGCGTAGTATAATTAAAAATGTAAAAACACAAAGATATCTAGCAAGTTCTC
Source organism: Ennomos quercinarius (assembly GCA_910589525.2). NCBI lineage: Eukaryota > Metazoa > Arthropoda > Insecta > Lepidoptera > Geometridae > Ennomos > Ennomos quercinarius. Next base: position 1,799,837 of record OU342491.1, read on the forward strand.
TCCAACCATTACAACAACCTTTTTAAAAATGCGAATTTATGCGAACCGGCGCAAAGTTTAATGAATTCAATAAAGTAAAACAATAACTGGTGATCGAGTATGAAACGGGCAGTTATAGCCGAAAGGTCGAGTGCCAGCCCCCTTCGGCGCCACACGATACCGCATGAAAAACTGATAAAATATTTAAAGCAAGGTTTAAACCCACGAGGGGAGTTGGAAGCGAATTTACTGCCGCTGGGAATACGAACGTTGACACGAAAGAGTATTTTAAAAGAATGCGGTGGCGAAGCTATGCAGAAACAAGAGAGACATTCAATGCAGCGTTGAGTTGAAAATATTCCAGAACATAGCATGGAGATGCTTTTGACGTGCGCTTTACGAGCTACCCTCATTAGCAAATGGGTGCGGACGTAGTATGCGCGACGTGTCTCGTTTGAAGCTTTTTACAAGTGTTATTTTTAAAACCGCAATTATCCGAGAGTGGATTACCGCGAACATTCTACTATTAAATTAAAGCGTACTGGTAACAAAGACACACGTAATAAACTTCTAAGTTGTGAAGAGCGAGCGAGGGTAGAGGAAAGCGGCACGTACACGCAAACATTGTTCGGACCTGCAATGCATCATTGTGACATTGCCGTAGACCCGACTTTTTATACAAATCCGGTCTAGTACGTGCGACTTCATTCCATTATGTATGAACCTTCGTGAAGGGATCTACCTATTCTAAATCAGAGGGATTGAATAAGTTATGCGAAAGGGATATACTCTAACGACATAATGATGAAATTACATAATGTTGTCACGAAACACAATGGAAAGGTAACGAGAATACAAGATGATCCTAATCTGGAAGCCTCTGTTCCCCTACATCAAAAAGGGGTTCTAAACTTGTTGAGTCAATTAACCGCGGTGTCATAATCACCCCCTAAACAATTATGTGATCTCCAGGCCCCTGATGTCTCTTTACAAATGGCGTGGTAATCCAAACACACTTGAAAAGAACCGGACGCGACTGACACCGATTAATAAACGAAATTACAATGGGAAATTGCTTAAGTATTTGATAATTTCGCACTGGCAGGATGTAAAACCTGCCTGCCTGTATCTACTATGTATATCAGAGCAGAGATAGTTGGAGACGATGATAGAAGCGTAAATGATTAGTTACGTAATATTGGTGAAAATCGGTTATGTCACGATGAAATAATGGTTGATATTGATACTGTACAACATACTATCGCTAATTAGGTGTCCTCAGAACTGGGATAAAAAGTGCATGTAACTTCAAGCATGGTATGATGCGGAAAACGAATCCGTCAGTCAAACGTGATCTTTGGTAAAATTACAAGCGTTATTACAGATGAAATAAAACCTAAATGGAAATTGCGGCTTTGTAGACACGCTCGGGCGTATCTCAAGGCTGAGTTTTACGATCCACGTCTGGAGTACCATCAAGTTTATACAGAGTACTGCGGTAAAAAAGTTATTTCGTTCTGTGTAACATCTTTTCGATCTTAGAACAGTACTATATTATACACTTGACGAGTTTATGCACAAATAATACATAGTTACTAAAACGTATTTAGAAAGTACTATTGTTCAATTTTACATCTCATTGTAGGTTGAAGATAAAATAAAGGAATGAAAGATAACAATACATTTTTGATAGTCAACCATTTATACAAATGTTCAAAGTAAGAGGGGTCGTTAATTTAATACCCATTGATTGGTTTCCATTAGACCAAGTTTAAGCAAATCAACATGTAGTACTTAATAGACCCCCTAATCAAGTCAGGCGTATTAAAGCAAAATGGTGGACGAAGAAATACAAGAGATTTCTCATTCTGATACAAAATGGTGGACATTTTATGTTAAATCAATAGTTCTGTCGCTGCTCAGGACACTGCGGACTGGATGACCTAGACGGGCACCTAGAGTGGCTAGAATCAGTTGCTACAGCAAAACCTCAAAGCAAAGAAACGATAAAGAAACACCCTAAAAATTAAGAGTTATCTCAAAGTACCCTCAATTGTAAAAAAAATTACATACTTTCTGTAATTGGATTTCTACAATACGAACAGGTTATTTATTTCAGATAGCAAGAAGCTGAAGCGTAACTATTTCTTGAACAGTTTGCCATACGTGGATGGTTTAATTTCCCTTATATACAGTTCACAGTGCAACCGCAGCAGTAATGTGTCACGTGCTTATGTCAAACGATATCGAGTCAACGACGCCGGCCAAAAGTTACCCCACCCCTTGCCGGCCGGCATTTAGGTTAGACAACAAACACCATAGCTATCTTCTGTCAAAATTATCAATGGCGCTCTACGTATTCCGTACCCTTGAAAATCTTCAAACAACGTTGAATCACCCAATCTCATCTCTATCAACCCTTTCATTGGTTACCTTCATGACGGAAACTTGGCATGCCTATTATGAAATATGACTAAATGGCTCACAGTTTTTTCATAATAATTTAATGTGTAGAAAGAATTCAACGCTGAAAGGCATATTCAATGCAAATATATAGAATTATTGGCGTTTGTCTTCCCGGCAAGTAGCAGCAGCGGCGCCGGTCGTCATCGAGATATGTGATGAAGAAGCGCTCCTGGCGGCTCGCCCAACCTGCAGGCAGCACCGGCGCGCGGCATGAGTGGCAGAAGCACTGCATCACCGAGTCCCGTACGAGTCCTATCAGCATGGTGATGATCAAATTGACTATCTAACGAGTGACGGAGTCGGGTCGCGGCGCCGGCGGACTGCGCGACTCTCGCCCGGAAACTGAGCCACGCCGGGGGGAGGGCGGCCGGTCGATAGCTGCACCCCCCGCAACCCGCGCACCCCCGCCCTGCGGACCCACCCCGCAGCCACCCCTTGCGCGCTACCGTCCCTAACTTGATAACCCACACAAGAAAATAAGCCTACCAAATGGAAAAATAATGTCACTCGCGACATATATTACCTTACGTCAAATTCTCTTCAAACGAAAGATGTTGGATACATGGATACAATAAGAACCATGTCATGGTTTTGAAAAACAATAACTTAGTCAGCGAAGAAGACGAAAAGGACAACAATAATAAGTCAACGAAAGCTTTCAGGATAACGAAAAGAGAATTGGAGGAATGAAGTTATAGAATATGGACCAAATTAGGTTGCAACGTCGGCAAGGTTTTGGGACTTTGGAGAGTACCTAGCAACTACGAGGGTCTAGGGTCGGGGAAGACAAACTAATTTAAGAGCCGCCCAGACTCGTTCGGGTCTCGGCGGGCTTCTCGCTCATAAAAACGCCGAGCCGTTGAGGGAGACCGGGTGGGTGCGTGGGGAGGGCACGTCAGGGAGGTACCATGCGGAGGTTCCACCGCCGTCTCGGCGCCGCCCGCCACCCGCAGCCAATTAACAGCCGGCTACGCCACGCTGAATTTGTTTCGCCACTTGGATTGCTTCCGATTGATTTCCCGTTCATAAAATATAAGTACCTATAGACCACTCCGATTTATAAATCTGAAGAAAACTTCAATAGATTGCGTTGCTGTCTCACCCCCAAGATCTAAACACAGCGAGCTTACGATACGTTGAGTCACCTGATGCGAAGTAAATGTGTTAGTTTAGGTTTGCGAACCGTTCGCGAAGTCTAGCGGAAAAGAGATGAAACACTAAGACTGCAGTGGTGATGGTGTCGTAACCCCGTGCACTGGTAACACCGGCGGCCGTGGTGCGGCGGATCGATCCCGGCCAGCAACCCCTAGACCGCGTCCCTCCGCGGTAATAACTGGGAATACCAGAAGTAAGCTCGTCGGCCTCACGGACGTGTAGCCAGACAGGCCCACCACGGTGGAAATACCGGCAACGGCGTCGACTGGCGCGGCGCGGCGTCCGCCTGGCTGACTTTACATAAACAATTTCGAGGAACGTTAACTTTGCAATTTACAATACGTACAAAGTGACTAACCTAAACTTTTGGTTTAAAGAAAAATACATTTTTACACAAAGCTGATAAGTAAACCTTTCAATGTTAAGTAGATAAAAAGCAAATCTTTTGAAACAAAACCAAGAATCACCATTTTATTTAGGGGTGAATTCTTTGACAATTTGCGAACACTCCATCAAAAGGACATGAAACTTTTGCTTTCAGAATCTACAAATTCAGTCTACGAGAGGGGTCTCGTAGACTGAATTTGTAGATTAAATCGCGCCCGGTGATAAATTAGTTCCCTCAAAAAAAGTTCGTCTGTGATTCTAGGAAAATGACTAACATAAACTTTTGAAGACTATTAACAAACATGAAGAGTTCGCCAGAGACTGTCCATTAGTTAGATAGTAGTAGATAGGCGTATATTTTTTGAACAATATAATATTATATTGTTCAAAAAATATACGCGCCAAAACGCGGCTAATTTTTTACCTGTGTATATACACAGGTTAAAAATTAGCCACTGCAAATTGTATACTTAAACATTTTTGTTTTTAAAAAGCAATTACCTACTTAAACGTAAGTATTAAGCATACGTATTGCAACATTTAATGCAGACGCCGACAGACTGGCGCCCACCATGGGGCTGCAAGACTAATGGTTTACACTCAGCCGCTTATTATTGCAATGTTTGTAATGAACGAATGTGACTACCTATACCATGAGACGAGATATCGGCTGCAGACTTCGTAATAATAACTTATTGAAAGATTAACGACATTAAATAAGGTTTCCTAATATTTTTATAATAATGTTAGACAACATCAGAATCGACGCCGTAATTGGACTAATCTAGTTGAGGATTTGACGAAACTGTAATAACACAAAATGGTAAATAGACTTGGGAATGGGGATTATCCTAACCGAAAATTAGACGAAATGGAAGGACTAGACCAGACCAAATGGTAACTAGGTGTAACCGGCCTAATGGAGCATGATTGCAATGCTCATGTTACTGTTTTAAAAGTACACCCATTTGGTGTTAAGAACCAAAATCAACTACGTTTTGACAAATTCAAAACGTCCATACTTAGCAACAATAAAAAATACTTATGTTCCGCCGAACCATGTGATTTGCCGTGAGTAGGTATAGGTGCAGCCGTACGTATAGTTGTAATTTCTCTAATAATGGTCACTTGGGTAATGGTTACATGTCATGTCGCACCGTTGCAGCCGCATGTTGCGGCAATAATAACGTAGCTCGACGTCAACGTCTCACGGCAACAAGTTGGGTCACGTGCCGGTCGGATTTGGCTGGAACATAATTTGAAGGCAGCGGCGCGCGTCCGACAACGACGGCAACAGTATCGATTTTTGTTTCAGACGCTGGTATAGCTCAGACTTTACCAAATACCAACCCTACACAGGCCGGCTTAACAACACCCCAAAACCAATATATTATTCCGCGGAATATACTTCTTATTATGTACAAAGTTTGATTGGTGTGACACAGACGTATAGAATAACGAAATGTGTGGAAGACGCGAAGCTGAACTACGTGAGTTAAATAACTTTGAGAGGCGTATTGGACGATGCGGATACAGATGCTGTGGGGAATATTAAAGAACACGTCTAAGCAGTATTCCTTTTGCATTATGTTATTGTTCTTCGATTTAATGTAAAACGAAGAGGACTGGAGAAGCTATAATGGGACTAGGGCATCGTGAAGCATATCACGCCCAGCAATAAGTAATCAGAGATGAAAAATTGTCTCATTAATATTGGATTGGCTACAGATAAATTTATGCGAAAGGCTGCTCTGGATCTCGTTTTAAATGAAAAAGAACTGAGAAAGTTAAGCTGACATTCTTGAACAAACACGGAGGCTCCGTGGATTACATTTTAAATCTGAAATGGAACGGGCGAAAACTGCGCAAGTTAATGCTGGCTGACATTTCTAAACAACCACGGAACCGTAACCAATCGAAGTTAAATCTGACATCCAGCCAGAAATACTGGGCAAAATCAATGCTGAAATTCCTGAACAAATACGGAGGCTCTGAGACAGCTTATTAGAAGCCAGAGAGAACTGCATGAGCGATGTTGACATTCCTAAACAAACACCATAAAACTACTTTTATCTAAGACATTCCGATCATAATCAAATAAATAGTGTGCCACCCGCACACGTCGTAAACAAAGTTCAGGATATTCAGTAACCCGTAACTCAAATTCATCAAACACATGAGCCCCGTCATTATAACTCTCGATAAAGTGAAGAACAGGGAAAGTGCCAGATTGCCGTCATATGGCCATTACTTACTAACCGCATTGTGGTTGTGGATGAGTTCCAGTTCCAGCACATCTGGACCAAGCAAACTTCGGGACTTTCCGAGCTCTTTACAGATTAAAGATATTGCGACTTTAATCCAACTTCGGGCTCGGTTATTACTTAGGTATTTTGTATTACCAGAGCTTCTAGTTCAATATGCGTTATGTTAATGCCGTCGCGATTGGAACTTAGTTTTTATTCAAAAGGCAGGTTTAGCAAATGGGTCATTTGGAAAAAAATACTGCCAAATTATTTTCAGTCGTATAGTATTTTTAAGTTTAAATCATCTGAAAATACAATTTCCATAACTTTTATTTTATGTGCTGAGTTTACACTTTTTTGGCAACTGCTTACTCTACATCTAGAAACATTAAAACATCCATAAAACAGGGGCGTATCGCCCTTTCTAGACATTCGTGGGCGGCACATCAATTCTATATGAATTTCTATATCAAGCGGGTTGCTTTTGAGGGTACATTTATAACTCCATTCCATTCGGTCCAGCATGGAGCCTTATTTAAACCCTTAGCAAATTAGATTTATTGGTTCACCTCATTGGTACCATTCCTCATATTTGATCTTAATGTTTCTTTGGTTTAAATACCTAATAACGATTTTCTTAGCCAATCTGCACTCATTGAGGATGTGGATTGGGTTCTGTAATGGCCATATAATGATAGCGTATGAATATCGATAAATTACTAGGTATGTGAAGCGTTGATGTTTAGAGCTAGATGCTTGAGAAATGTGTTCGATATGAATAGCTTCGATAACACCCACCCAGGTGAGGTAGTTAATGAAAGAGTTTCACGGTTGTTTAATACATTTTTAATAGTACTTATAGGATCTATACCGTGATCACAATCATTTCTGATTTCCAATCACGGTAAAGGTCCCGTAATTACTATTAGAAATGTAGAGATAACGAAAGTTCCTCACCAGCTAAATAAGGACATAGGTATTTTCTTTTACATAGGTATGATGATACAGTATTCATCAAGGTCATTGTAGAATTAGAAGCTTCAACTATCAGAGCGTTTCAAAACTTCCTAAACTAAAATTCAAAAATCCATATGTTGAAAAATATAAGTAGTTATGCCGATTAACGTAGCTCGATTTTGCAGTAATGTTTCCTTATTTAACCCTAAGCCCTTACATTGTGCCACGACAGGTATCTCATCCGTCCTGAAACGGACTTCCTTAAATGCTATAAAACGGGCACAAGGCACGACCACCGTGCACCGCAGAGCTGTAAAGAGAGTGACACACGCACACAGACGGGTCGATCAAGGCCAGACGCCTTGTCCCGCAAAACTTTTAGGTACATGTGTACACAGTATACAATGTACACAGAGGTTTTCGTTCCAATCCTAACAATTTCATCTATTCTGAAGCGAAGGCTTTAGGAAGTATTCTAAACACTTAAATTGGCCTGAGTAACCAAGGTCAGAATAGTCGCAATAAAATCACGTAAGCCTGAAAATACCTCGAATCGTTCTCAAGGATAAGCTAAAAATCGATAGGACCAAACAAAGAATTAGTTTAGTAAAGGATCGAGATCAAGGGAAGCTTGTAGGTAAATAAAGATTGATCGAGGCCAGCGTTAAATTGGAGCGTGGCTGGCAGAGTGAAGCCGACAACCGCAATGTCTTGGGTCAAGCTACGGATGAAACACGATAGTCGAAGCTGTGCCGAAGCCGTACTGAATTCGCGGATAATTACTAAGGCTATTCATTCATTTATCTAATCAAGTAGTACCTACTTAGTAGATAGGTACTCAGAATAGAGACTTCATGAAACAGCTTAACAAACATCACTGTTCGTTTCATAAGGTTTCAAAAGCTTGCGCAGAAGGCAACCCCGTTTCTATAATTATATCTGCATATTCTGACATAGATTCAGTACATCAAAAGTTTATCTGAAGAGTACAATATTAATATATATCATACCTACTGTCTCTCATGTTCATCCAACGGTTTAATTAACGCTCGCTTATCGGACAAAGAACTTTGAACTAAATTATTACTCAATACTTTCCTCGTAAATCATAACATTTATAACAAACATATAAACTTCGTTACGGAATGCACATGTATGTGAAGCTCAGTAGCAAAGTTGAGCGGAGCCATAAATATACACCTTGCCTCCGAATAATCTATAACTAACATCGAGCGCTGAAACCTTGCAATGTTGCAGATATTCCGTATTAGAAGTGTTCAGATAGGAACACGGAACACCTAGTGGAAACTTGGAAAAGCAATTTATAGGTCTGGCATATGGATGCCTGCGTCGTAAGATATCCGCTGAAGATATTGCGAACATCTGTCGGTTTTATTGAAACGAACCAATGCAAGCTTTCAAGAATCTGTTAGTATTTATTTAGGTAATAGAAACCACGCAGCTCTTGTAGGTTTGTCCTAAAACCAACAAATACCCTGACGGCAAAGAGTAGTTTGATGGAGCATCAAACTTTCATTTCATGATTGGCATTGTAATTTCATAATTTGTAATAATCATTATCATCATCATCAGCCTGAAGACGTCCACTGCTGAACATAGACCTCCCCCAAAGAGCTCCACTTTGAGCGGCTGCTTGCCTCCTGCAGGTCGTCGGTCCACCTAGTGGCCTACGCTGCGTTTTCCGGTTCGTGGTCGCCACTCGAGAACCTTTTTTCCCCATCGATTGTCAGTTCCAAGAGCGATGTGGCCTGCCCACTGCCACTTCAACTTGCTAATTTCCAAAGCTATATCGGTGACTTTAGTTCTCTTGCGGATCTCCTCATTTCAGATCTGATCTCGCAAAATTCTCTCCATAGCTCGCTGCGCAACCTTGAGTTTACTCATAAAGCCGACAGTAAGAGAACAGTGAGACGTCTCAGTGCCATAAGTCATCACCAAGAATTGTAATAATAATATATTATATCCTAACTATAGTCTCAGCTAAAAGTCTTAACGTTTCCCAGGCAAAGAAACTGGAAATGTCGTCATCCTCGACGCCAAGTAGACCAAAAAACACTAATGCGCAAGCAATGCGCCAATGCCAGTCCTGCTAATTTATACATGTATACAGTCAGACTTCCAGACTTCGGACCAAGAAGTTTTCAAACTGATTTCTCTCCGAGTTTTGCCAAATGCGAACGGTAGCTCTGTTGAAAAAGAACGCTAGAGAAACTAATCCAGCGTGGATGGGTGTGGTTCACAGGATTTTTAATAGCACAGTGCGATGATTATAGACCCTTAATAGTTAACAGTTCTTACTTTTTTTTTATGCAAGCAGGTTTTTTTAAACATTAATACAAATGTTTGTCTGGTAAAAGCTCTTATAGCGTGAGCGGTGGTCGTGACTTCATCCAAGTCTATAATCACTTATACCATAGCATAGCATTGTTCGGTTCGTGTACATTCTGTATCATCGATCCGAGTTCAATTTGTTTCATAGAATCTGTGTGCGAAGTACCGTTGGTTCGCACCGCTAGACGCTGTAAGCACTAAGCTCTATAGATTATTCACCCCGGCACCACTCAGTTAGGTCATGCGCAATGAACCTTATTAAACGTTTTTGGGTACCATCCAAATCTTTCGGTTCGATGCCGCCAAATGAATAGTGTTGTTTAATCTTGATAATGCAATGATGGGATCACATGACTTCCGTCTCGATTCCCTGTCACAAAAAGTGTATTCTAGTCTAGGCATTATGTACTATCTATGTCATATAAGTAAGACAATCCTTTGGAAAAGGAATCATACCTATTTTGTCCTCTACATCACAGAAGATCAGCAAACATTTTCAATTTATTTTCTTTTTAGACCTTATCGACAACGTTTGATTGACGATATGGGACGATATTCCGAGAAGGAACATTTTTATCTTCATTTGCATTTAGGGCATATTCTAGGGAATGGTTCTAAAATATGTTTTACGTTTTTAGATTGCTGATAATATAGCAATATCGAGTCCTTCAGTTTAGCGTTCCCGAGGTTAGATACTACACGGAGACCCTAAAGGAAGACCATAAAAAGCTACTAAAAGCGCTGGTAGGCTGGGATTTATAACGGTAATAAAGTTCAAATTAATGATGAAGTTCTTTCTAGACGTGTAGTTACCAGACATGCGGGCTAAAGTACGTACTTAAAAGTTGTAGTTAGGAAAGCTACCTATGTAATGTTTTTAACGGGCCATGTCAATTTCCAATAACCGTTTACGGGGGTAGACATGTAGACAATAATACAATAAGTAATTAATTTCGTATTAAATAGCTTTATGTGAATTACTATACCAATCTGTAAAGTTTTAAAAAAGGGGAAAGGGGATGTATGTGTTTTTCTACATACTTTCCAACCTATCTTCAGAAACATTATTTCTCACGAGTTAATTTACTTTTATCCTTGGAGCTTGGAGCGTGCCGTAATCAAGTTACGTCGGGAGACGGCAAACTAAAAGGGGACAAACATAGCTAGAGAAGTAGAGAGCTGCAGAAGTTCTACGTACTACCATGGAACAACGAGGAGAGGAATGTCAATACCCCAAGAAAACAGCTTAAATCACAAATATATGCCTAAAACTAGATGGCGTTGTAAAATGAGCGTGTTATAAGTTGATCGCAGATCAGAAATATGCCAAAAAACCGTTTCAAACCTGGATGGCCCTGCAAAATGAGCGGGCGGTAGCGGGTAGCTACGGCGGGCAAGGTTTAAAATGGTTTTTTTGGCATATTTCTGATCTGCGCTCAACTTATAACCCGCTCATTTTGCAACGCCATCTAGTTTTAGGCATATTTTTGATCTACGCTGCTTTCTTCGTGTATTGGCATTCCTCTCCTTGTTCCATGGTACTACCCAACTTTATATTATTAGTCCTACGTTTCGCTTTCGAGAAAGCCATCGCCCGTTTATAGTAATTAAAAAGAACAAGAACTAACTACATACTAAACATGTGTGAACCATGATCCTGCAATGACAAAACAAACCGAGTTTAATGACCCCAGAGTGCATTGTCTGAAGATATTACTCATAATGGAAGTTTTATTAACTGTAAATACGCAATAAGGCTAAAGGTTCATGCGATTATACATCTGCAGGTCTCAGAGAAGAATGTTAGGCGATATCAGACATATTATTATTTCAGAAAATGAACTAGTTATGAATTGGGTATGAATCATTTCGACAAAGAAGGTTTATGTCATGATGCGTTTGTTATTCAGTGATAATTACATGTCTTAAAAGACAATGGTGGTAAGAGTTGCAATTTCGGGTTACTGGTAAGAATGTGGGTGGAAGCAAGTCTCGCCCACGTCGCCTTTGCCTTTTGTGGACTTTGAGCAGCAGGGCAGCTTTCATCGCAATAAGACCACCGAACAACCCGGTTGCAGCCCGCGCCGAATGGGATAGAAAGCCGCGTAGGAGGACAGGCTTAATAATTTTATTCGTACTACTTCACATAGACGCTAGTCGGCTAAGAGCCCGTCGAATGTAGGCAAGCACTCGACGTAATGATAGATTGACATGAAATGACGCGGTGAAAGCTTGAACCCGACGACGGCTGGGTCATTAATCGATAAACACAGTTGACTGTTGACTAATTTAATGAAGGTGCACGAGTAAATAGGTTATCGTTGAAAACGACGTTCCGAGAAATGGAAAAATTGCTCGACGGCAGTCAAATTAGATTGAGTGGGGTGCCCACTGCGGAGTTAGTGGCGACCGAACGACGTAAGCTAGCTATTTCTAGTCTGGAAAAATTGCAATTGAGGGTAGACACACACATAAAACAAATAGGCAATAGAAAAAAATGTTTCGCATCCTTAAAATTCTCCCAAATACGTCACGAAGCTGGTCGAAACAGAACTCTGTATAGGTGTGCCTGTGTGAGCTTATTGATTAGTCAGCCGAAGGATAACCTTGTCTCTACATTTCTCATACAAAAATAGGGATCGTGGATGGTGAGGCGGTGTTTCGTTTAGCTAATAAAATTCCCTTCGAAATAACACGGGGCCCGAGAAAATATTTCGCTTCATGTCTTCATTTACGTGTTTATTGAAACAATGTCATTGTTTACGCTTCTACATGGCCAACGGTCAATATTTGCCGTGAAGGGTGGTGCTGCGATGGCTTCCATTGTGATGATAATGCTCCGGATATAAGCTTCGCTTGTATACGAGTACTATTCAGGGCATCACTCCTCTAACAAATGAATAAAGTTCCGCGTCGTAACGGCCCATTAGACGTCGCGGTTCGGAAAATTACATTGCCCTCTCGTATTGTATTGGAATTTACCTCCAGCACTTAAGGGCGATTGCTGTTCCAGTCTCACAGTTTCCAGAGCTTTTAATCAATGGCTCCTCCACTAGGGACCTCTTAACGTCAATTTAATAACGTTGTAGATTCAACGCCAAATTTAAAGTTCGCAGGGAAGCGGGATTTGCTGCTGTTATTTTCGCAAGGCCTTTATTTCAATTCCTGACACGTCTGATATTGTTTCGCGATCTTAATTAAGTCTGTGTTTTGTGTGCCTTACGTGCCATATGTTACCTACTAATTCGAGCGTGACAATAGAAAGGAAAATATTTCATTTTTACGGTCGATTAAGCGTAAACAAAGGGAAGGGGGGCAAACGGTGAGAATGGCGCTTTGAGATCCACCTACATGGCTTGACGGTACTATAGCTTTTGTTTTGGCTACTCTAAAGCGTTAACTTTGAGTTAGTATTTACTAGTACGTACAAAAACAATGCATGAGAGTAACGTAATCACACAAACCTAACGCACACCCGGAGTTTAAGAATTATACGAATAAACATAGAAGCCGTACATTAACTATCTGCATAATTAAATAGACCCGGAAAGGAGAACTTCCTGAATATAAACAAAGAAATTTACATAAAGCCCTTATGCGTAACTGGTACAATATGACATGCCCAAAATGGTAAGGCATTTGTAGTTCAATATAATACTGAGATGGTTTTATAGATGCGCATGAGTCAGTGCGACCGTTGCAAGCGTCCTTGCGAACGGTCTCGCGCAAACAAGAAGATGACACACGCCCCCGCAAAAAACGCTTTCTTATTTGCCAACGGTCAGATTAAATTGGAACTCGTTTAACCGTCGCTCGTTGGATGAATTCAATGATATTGTTACCGGTCGGCAACGGTCGGTTTATAATTGCGAATAAAAGTGATTAAAACTATGTGAAGCTGGAAAGGCCGTGGCAGCCACTGTAGTGTAGCACAATTTTAACTGCGAATGGGACGTTTTAAGAAATAAACCAAAAAGCTTTTGCGGCATCATGACAATTTGCGAATGGGACATTCTGAAAATCTTTCAAAGTGTAGAGTTTACGGGGACTAGGTATTTTATAGCACGCGATGCAACACGAGCGAATTTTCTATGCAGTAAAAAAGCACAAGAGTTTCCAGGGTCCACTGTCCACCCGAGTTGTAGACGGATTGACTATGATACTCCTAGTTCCCAATTCTTTTCAATGATAAGTACCTAGATAGTTTGCGGAAAATACAATTTTTTATTTGACATGAAGGGGGAAAGAGTAAGACATAATTAATAATAGTACTACAAGCACCAAAGCTTAAGATTTAGCTTTTTATCATCATCATCATCATCTGAAAGACTGCCACTGCTGAATAATAATAACGCCCAACAATCACATGTATATATATATATATATCCTGCACCTGACCTGCACCTGCATTTTGCTGCTGTCTGAATTGATCTAAGGGTCAATTCAGACAGCAGCAAAATGCTCAAGCTCTTTTTAAGAGCTATTGGAATATCAACCTTATTTCATATAGACAATGCTGAAAATAGTATGCAACATTAAAATCTTACCTATTTTAATGTTGCATGCTATTGTTAGCTTTGTCTAAATGAAATAAGGTTGATATTCCAATAACACTTAAATGTATTCAAGCATTTTGCTGCTCTGTCTGAATTGACCCTAATAAGTAGGGTTTCCTGTATCTAGGCACCCAGGAACTACGAGGGCCATGCTCCCACAACAACAACACCCCAACACAGAACAAGTGTTTGTGCTTTTACCTGTGCACAAATACCTAGGTACTCAAGTCTCAACCTGTTGCAGGAACCGAACCCACCACCTCCAAGTTATGAGCCAACCTGGTCAACCACCACACCACAGAGGTCGTCAAAATGTAAGATGATATAGTCCATTGGCCTAGTATGCTCCCCTTTTGAATGCCACAATGGACAGTTTCTATTCCAGCTGTTTAAATCTAACAGCTTCTGTGATTCTCAGATTAATAGGCCACAGGGTGGGGGGGCCTTTATCGAAGTATGGTCTTCTAGTCAGCCAAATGGATAGTTTTTCATGCTCATGCCCAAGTCGCTAAGACATGATATTTTTTGCCATTGCTACCATAACAGTTACCGAACTTAACATAATAGAACCGGAAGACGCAGCGTAGGCCGGCCTCCCACTCAGTGGACCGACGACCTGGTGAAAGCCGCGGGGAGCCGATGGATGCAGGAGGCGAGCAGCCGCTCAAGGTGGCGTGCTCTGGGGGAGGCCTATGTTCAGCAGTGGACGTCTTCAAGCTGTTAATGATGATGATGACCAGACCAGCAGCGCCCCTGGTGTTGCAGGTGTCTATAGGCGACGGTAACTGCTTACCATCAGGTGGGCCGTAAGCTTGTTTGTCTGTCCATGTTATAAAAAAAAAAAAAACAGTTTGACAGGACATACTAGTGACATATGTGTAATGAATACTAATTATTACACATATGCTAGTGATAAACATTTCTGGCATGCTATGTTGACATTCAATCTAGCTTCACCCACTTACAAGGTATCAAGTTATGGGCAAGTAATTATATCTACTTGATCATCCTTTATTAATTAGGTATGTAGGTAGGTACTACCCAAATTTTATATTTAAGAAGAAATCAAAATGAGATAAATTAATAACACTGAGAAATCCTAAAAGGTTAGATTTTAATTACCTGAGTTTTGGTATTAGGCCTAATTTTGAAGGCTTTAGTTGAGAGTGTGTAACTTACTAAAAATATAGCCGTTGTTTACATTGCTGTCTATTTGACAAAAACAGCAACAGTTTTAGAAGTTTTAGATCTGTCAAATAAACACTTTAAAATTGGCTGCATTAGCAGCTGATACATAGATATTTTTTTTTTTTTTAAGTATTAAAAATTTGTTATATTTTTATCATGCAAAGAATTATTGTGCATGATAATAAATAAACACTGTCCTATCAATGGCTTGAACAATAATGGAGCAAACACAGAACCTCCTTTTACATGCTAATAATGCACAGAAAACATCCTACAAAAAGAGCTTGTTGTGGGTAGGTATAGCACTACACTTTTACAAAAATGTAACTGGTTAATTAATGTTATAATGTAAGTTTGGGAAAAAAATGTAGGTTGGTACTACCCAGGTTTTTATGTAGTCAAATGCTAGCTAGAAATATAAAAAATAAATAAAATATACTTAACTTCATATTTTTTTAAATTAGGTACTGGGTCCTAACACCTACCCATAATACCTATTTTTTGAATGAAATAGGTAGGTTACAAAAACCACTTCACGGTGATCACAGGTAACGTTTACAAGAAATTAAGCTGCATGTAGTCCAGCTGTAATGCAATAAAAATATTGCAAACATTGGTAATGGTAGGTACAAAAACATGTACGTCTACCCATTACTTTACCTACAAGCACACATGAAAATAAGTCGTAAATTTTAATACAATTACAACCGACTGTACCAATAAAACTACACGTTCTTCGTTATAATAAAATAAGAGTACCTGTAATAACTGTTTTTATATAAAGAGTACTTACATTTTGTTTCAATTTCCATGGCTTGGCTTTTGAAGAAACCAGTGAAGACAAAGAAAGAGCACCCAAGTTTTCGGCGCACGAGCAGACGACTATTTCCCACAGAAGATGGACCGTTTATAAATATAAGTTGCACCAGGACGATTTAAAACAGCTTTTTGAGACGCCGATTCAACAGTTTATTTTAAATTATTTCAATTCAAACAATAAGACAGGATATGACCGCACGAACGACGTTTTCTTTCAGATTGAAAAAAAGTAATACCGTTTGACAAAACAAAACTTGAATGCAATTCTGTGATTGGTGGAATTCAAATTTGCCGCTGTTGTGTTCCGTTCAACGGGGATCAAGGAAGCTGCGATCCACGATCGATACGCATAAAGTTCTTTCATAGAACTTTTTGGTAATCTATATACGTTCGAATTATAAAAAAAAACAAACATAATCTAATAAAAAAAAAGTAATAAGTGTATTTCTCGTTAGTGATGATCCATACATTAATTTTATATTTTACAAAGATTCATCAAACTACAATATAAATAAGTTACTACCGCCACCTAGCCTTTTTGTTAGCTACTAAGTTATGTTCATTCTTCTTTGTTGCTGGTGGCGCTATCTGTGGAAAATGTACTAAAACACACAAAACATTAGTAGATGGCGTTCTAATAATTTTTGAAATAGTAATGTAAGTACTGGTACCTACCTACTAACTTTATATAAAGGCGTCGTAAAGTACATAATAATGAAATTAAAAGCCTGTAAAAATAAAGCGATATAGAAAATCCAATCATCCGTATCGTCGATTACTGATCAAGTCAAACATAAACAAAATCATACCTAAAAATTTGACTTGATCACATGATAATAAATGATCATATAATTATAATGACAGACATAAGCACCGATGCACGACGAAGCATTGTCTTATAATACAGGCCTAGTTTCATTTTTAGGATAAACTCAGACTTCTATAAAGTTGGGATAGATTGGGCATTATTTTAAAATAAAAATGATTATCATAAGTCATAAACCGGTTTAATAAATTAATAAAATCTACCTATTTAATTAATAAACATTTACTATACATTAATATAAAATGGTTAAACAGTTCACAAATTATTTCTGTGTCTCATACGTACTTTGTATAACTATGTGTTTTGTATAACATCAATATTGTAATATGTAGGGTAGGTATGGCCGTAATAATTTTCACAATGATACCTAATCAAATAGGTATCTACTGCTTTTAATTATTACATACAAGGTAAACTTTTAAAAGTACCAAAATCATTCGTGTCAAATATGTTAGACGCCGGCGGGGTAATTACGTAAAATTTGCAACAGCAATGCGGCAGCAGTAGCGAAGCATACATTCTCGACACCACTAATGATGTATGACAGCAATCACCGCGAGATTTACGCCTGTCGCAAACCTGTTGCGAGTTAGGTAATTAGGGGGCGGGACTCTTCATAATTTTCAATTAAAAATATTTTCATTTGCACTCTATACTCTTCAATAATGTTCAATAAATGATGCAATATCATGTACTCTAGTTATGCTAACTAATGAATTCAATTGCACCGACATTTTCTGAAATAATATGATGTGCTAGACATTTTAACGAGAATCGATTCCCATGTGCAGTCAATTGTACCAATAAATTATTTCCCGGGATATTTGACCAATGATCATACCACAGAATTAACAATAGTGTCAAGCCAAGTAGCATTGTGGAATCATTGTAAAATAAAACATAATATTATGGCAGATATAAATAAAATCCAGCATGGCGGATTATGGCCTGCACTCTCGCCCTGGGAGAAAGGAGTACTCTTTAAAAGAGTATTATCCCAGCAATGGGAACAGATTGGGATGATGACGACGATGAATACAATACATATCGACTAATATTTAAACAATAACATTCTTAAACTATAAAAATAATCCTCATTCAAAGTTAAAATGAAGGCCTTTTGGAAAATAACATTCGTTGTTTTGCAGAAAAGTACAGTTAAAAGTATACTAAAATGAAAAAAAAGAACATAAACATAAAATACTTATAGTGTAGTTATATTATGTACTTATTGTTACATTATGAGAGTACTTGTTTATGAGATTAAGTACAAGCGATAACCAACTTTGTATTAATGACTATAAGATAGAATCTAGTGTGCATAATAACCAATATTACACCATTAGCATTTACGTAAGCTTTCACGGCCACTAGATTTAACACAGTTCGTAAAGAATTTCATAATCTAATCTCTTGGTCTGTTTAACTCATACCTTGGACTAATTTTGATTAATAAATCCAAGCCTCTTAATCAAAAAATATCAAATATAAATTTTCTCCACAAGAGAGCTAGGGTGTGTCAGAAGTATGGTTAGATACAAAATATTATTATTAAAAATAAAATGACTTCATTAAAATAAATTAAAAAGTATACTATGTAATACAAGCTATCTACATACAAAAGTAATGGAAAATGTATGAGTATTCTATTAAATTAATTACATTAATTTAAATTAGGTACTTGGTTGGGCCAGGAAAAACCATACCAAAATTAACTATGCTGGGGCATAAGTATTTAGCTCTAATTATTATAAATACAAAGTTTTTCCTGGCATCGTTAATGAGATAAAACTATTTGTTGATTGAAACTAAAAGATCGCTATGATCATTCACCAGAAAATGGTGAACAAACTGTGCCTTTTTCTTGTCAATAACTTGCTTGTTTATCCGTGACTGCGGTTCCTGCATATTATTTGGGTTATCCCGAAGAAAAATGGCGCCAAAAAGCGTGGACAGCGTCTTTTCATCTAAACCATTTTCATCGCTGTATTGCAGCGCCTCTTGCAGGAACTCGCAAAGATACAGAAATACATTCTTTCTGAATTCCGGCAACTCCATTATGATTTGCTTGCATTGTAAATAGTTTGCGGAATTCTTTAAGCACACCGATTGTAAATTGTATGGAATGATTGGGTCTACTGTACTCTCTAATAACAGCAGTAATGCTTCTGCCACTGAGTGGATACTACCTGGAATAGGGCTTTCAACTGCCCCATTGTCTAACCAGTCCCTGATCTGCAGTATTTCTGAGTGAAAGCCAGGTTGTTCAAATAGGTTGGGCTCCTTTAATCCATGTAAATATATATGATCAGCTAAGTACCAGATCTCTTTTGGTATTGAGTATGTAGACTGATTGGACACACACTGGTCTCTTTTACTTTCCATTTCTATCAATTTTCCCACCGGTACTTCTTTTACAGGTTTGTTGAGGTTGACAAGTACCTCTATAGAGCACCCAAAGCAACTTCTTTGATATGTACCATTTATTGTAATGAAAATATCCTTGCCACCAAATAGATGTAGAACTAAAATGTCATACAGTTTATCAGTGCCAGCATTCATTTTGCATGCTGAGTTCTTGTTTATTAGAACTTTGAGCTGGATTTCACATTCTTCATCTGCACATATGCATTTCTTGTATGGTTCAACAATTAACCAATCCTTGCAGAAACTTGTCTCGTCTAGTTTCTTTATGAATTCAAATTCAACAGGCAATTTGCCAATGTTTTTGACGGTGATTGTTCTCACTTGCAATTCCAAGTATCGTACTGTACCAAAATCTATTTCAGTCAAATCCACCTTCACCTGAGGTATCAATTCATTTTCCATTTTATCTAATTGCTTAATGACTTCTTCATACACTTTCCTGTATTTTTCTTCATTGATGACCTTGATGAATGACTTAAAAAGTGCAGATACGGGCTTATGGTCACTGATGTTTAATGCTGGATAGCTTCTGTAGTTTAACTGTGTGATGTTCTCTCCTCTCCAGAATATTCTATCACACCATGCTGGAGCACGATTCTTCTCACTAGAATCCCAGTCATCTGTATTGGGATCATACTTGTAGGTGGGCTTGAATGTAATTGGACCTTCATTGTACCCTGCAAACACGTTATTAAGCCTGTGTTGTTGTCTCAGCTGATCTGACTCTAGGATCATTTCAAATTTATTTTCACTGACCAGTTTCTTGACTGTAGCTGGATCTAGTGCTGTGATACGATAGTTGAGATCTCCGAGCCAGTAAATGTGGTCATGATCTTTAATGGATTTGGGAAGTTGGTTCGGCTGGACAAACCTAGTCCTGTTGCATATGTCCCTAAAGTCTTGATTTCTCCTTTCATACTCTTCAACATGTGCGGCTAAATGTGAGTTTACGAAACACAGTGATGTATTGTGAAGGTCAAATCTTATTGAGACTCCTCCCTTATTGCCCATCTTTCCCATGATTCCAGTTCCAACCGTGTTACACATGACATTTCTTACATGAGATATGTGCTTGGCTTTTATAAGAACAATGAGCATCATACCCACCAGCCTCACCTTTTCCACCTTCACATACTTGGCCCGGTCATCTACACTGCTTACAACTGCATTATACCATTCATCTTCTCTAAATGTCAGGTCAAATAAAAATGTCTCCTTAGATAAGTCAAGCTCTTGGAAGCCTACTGCATAGATATCAGGTGGTTCCTTGTCCATATTCAACCATCCTCTTAGAGGGATCACTGGGGATTTATCATTGACATTCCATGTACCGCAGAATACTGTGAAGTTTTTGTTGAATGTGTATTCCTGCTCTTTGTCTACCATTTTGTGTTTGATCAAGCTCTCTCGGATGGCGACAGGCGCTGAGGCCTGCGTGTGCGCGACGCCGCTCCTCGGCAGTACCATGCTCTGGGATATGAGGTCATCAGGACTCTTCCCATTATATTTCTTCAACCAGACAAACTCTGGTTGCGTTAGCACTTTATTGACAGCTTCTATCCCTCTGAATAATTCGTCGACGAAATTATCAACCCGTGGAGTCATCTGAATTTCAAATTTAAACTTAGTGTTACGAGATTGCAAGTTCAGGTACAAAACTGCTTCGGGATCAGAAGGCTTGTTGTCTATTTCACATTTGAAGGTCTTATCGATGGGCAGTACTATTTCTATGGAGAGGTCCGTGAAAGACTTCGGTGGGTAGCATGATGAGAATAGGCAGAAGACTGCTTTTTCGTCTCCGAACTCTACGATCGCCAATAATCTGTCCTTCTTCACCCATTCAGGATGCAGCACTTTGGCATCCCAGAGGAACGCCGTGACACGCTCGCTTGAGAGGAATTTGTCTTGTACGACGGACTTGATCTCGTCGTGGTTCATTTTAACTCATTATCCTATCAATAATACAAATTAAAACGAGGAAAATGGATATTCCAACATCGCTCACGTAAATTAATTTGGCATTTGGCCTTTTCTATTTTGACTTTTGGCACTTTATTAGTGCCAAAAGTTAGTTTGGTTGGACGGACACTGAAAGTTGACGTTTTTGACTGCTGGGTTTCATTGATATTTGACACTGACAAATTGATGACGCTGGTATGACCATTGGCTGTGGACTAAATCAACTTACACTGCTGGCTTGGTGTTACAGTTTCCATCCAATACCCTTACTCCGACCAGCAATGTATATCGAATTAGATATTTACCCTTGCTGAATAGTTTTTCTGATAACAAAACCTGCGTTCGGATAGCCTAAGGGGCGTTCGGATTGGGACCAGTATCGTTTTCAGCATTTGCAAAATTAGGGTTGTTGTAAAGCGCTTGGTTTGAGAATTTCGCCAATAATGCCACTTTTACCACTCTCACTCACTACCCAAAACGAACGCAAAATATCCAAATGCGGGTTGTTATCTCAAATGTCAAAAAACAAATTGGCAGAATTTTACATTACTCACGTAAACTTACGTCTTCCTTCTAACTTCCCCATGCTACATCATTACGACAACTACAATTTTCACAATAAAAATCAGTATTTTTTTACATAACCGCGCCAAAAATTCTACGTCAATCTCTAATGTAAGAAAACGATCACTTTTAACCCACTTCCGCAGGTGGGTTAGAATTGGCAGTTCACGATGGCATTTTTAACTGTTTTTGAGCTATCCGAACGGTGAACGAAAACAGTTAAAAACGCAACTTTTGCTCACACATTCCCAAAACGAACGGTGCATGTGATCATTTCTGTCGTTTTTAACTGTTAATTGAGGCCTATAAAATCAAAGGCAGCTAAACGCCATAATATCGTAAAATGAGTTAACTATACTTTGTACTCAAATATACAGGAAGCTTTATTAATTAAAAGTCAGATTATTTCTAATATTCACATTCTTTACAAATCTGTCTTAAAATATAGAATATTGTAGCTACCTGAACAAAGTTATCGATTTTTGTAGCTTACTGATTATTTGACAGACTTGGATTTAGCTGCCTTTGATTTTATAGGCCTCAATTTTGGCCACCAGTAGGCTATCCGAACGCAGGTCTACTGGTGTCAAAATTAAAAGTTAAAAACGGCAAAATTGATCACATGCACCGTTCGTTTTGGGAATGTGTGAGCAAAAGTTGCGTTTTTAACTGTTTTCATTCACCGTTCGGATAGCTCAAAAACAGTTAAAAATGCCATCGTGAACTGCCAATTTTGACCCACCTGTGGAGGTGGGTTAAAAGTGATAGTTTTCTGACATTAGAGATTGACATAGAATTTTTGGCGCGGTTATGTAAAAATTACTGATTTTTATTGTGAAAATGTAGTTATCGTAATGATATAGCACGGAGAAGTAAGAAAGACCTAAGTTTACGTGTGTTATTAAAATTCCGCCCAGGCTACTCGATAAATCTTGACTACCACACATCGTGTCCAGTTTTTGAAACGTATGTATTTGTTTTAGATAGGCTCTCATCATGGAGCGAGCTGTCGGTATATGAAATAATAAATCTAAATATTTAATATACGGCACGAACACTTATATTCTGGGGAAATTATATCAAATATACGAGGAACAACAGCAAAAATTAAACGATTAAAATTTCATTACTACTTAAGTGTTGCCGCCAATTTTTTTTTGTGACATTTGAGATAGCACACCGCATTTGGTTATTTTGCGTTCGTTTTGGGTAGAGATTAAAAGTATGTGGCATTATTAGCAAAATTCCCAAACCGAATGCTTTACAACGCTAGTTTTGCAAACGCCAAAAACGTTACCGATCCCAATCCGAACGCCACTGACGTAATCAATAATTATTTTTGTTGTGTAGATTTGTCCGTATTCACACAATTTTTTAAATTACCGTACAATCTCCTTCGTTTGATGGTCTATCATATTACACGACATTGGCGAAATTGTGGGCATGTGGTGAAATTGCCGCAGAAGCCACTAACTAAGATTCAATTCAATTACAATTTATTTTAAACTTACCTTCCATCACCTTACATCCTTTTGATTATTGCTTAGTATCCACTACCGGTCTGTGATTGTGTAGTGTTATTTAAATATTGTGTAATGGCGGGAGCGCCGAGCGATTGGCAGTTAGAGTGTGTGGAGGTGAAACAACGGGGAGCATATCTGTTGCAGTCAGGGCAATGGTCAGATTGCACTTTCTTGGTAGGTTCGGAGGCGAACCAGGTGGTTTTCGCCGGTCACAAGCTTATCCTCGCCATGGCATCTCCAGTTTTTGAGGCCATGTTCTATGGAGGCATGGCTGAGAGGAATGAACCCATACCTATTTTGGATGTGCAACCAGAAGCATTCAAAGCTCTCTTGGAGTAAGTTGTTCAAGTTATTCACAGACGCTAAAAACAAATTAATCTGAATCATGGGTATTAGCATTTAGCCATCTTTGAAATTCATCAGATCATAAATGTTGTAATAATTGTTTCAGGTATATTTACACGGACAGTATAAACATATGTTCTTTTGACAAAGCTTGTGAACTTTGCTATGGAGCTAAGAAGTACATGCTGCCCCACCTTGTTAAAGAATGCACAAGATATCTATGGTCTGACCTCTACCCCAGGAATGCTTGCCGTGCTTATGAGTTTGCCAGGTTATTTGAGGAGAATGTTCTTATGGATAAGTGCATTCAGGTACTCGGAGATATTGAAAGTATATAAACTTCTAGCTACTAACGAGAGAGAACTTTGGTGCACTTCACTATTCTATGATTTAAAAAAGCAACTGTCACTATGGATACAGATCTATAATGAAAAGCGTAAATCTACTACATTTTCTAAGTCTTTGTTCCTTATTAATATAAAGTAATAAAAGGCAGCTTCTATTAATAAAATCACTTTTATTAAGACCACACCAACCTAATTATAATAAGAGGAGAATATTTCTAAAATCGTAAATTTGATGCCTTTCAAGAAGTTCCAAATATGACCCAATATTTTTTTTGTAAATTTTCAGATAATAAGTACAAACACAAAGGAAGTCCTGAATGACAGTAATTTTGAAGATGTAGAACTGAATACAGTGATAACAGTGTTTTCCCTCAACCATCTCAATATTGACAGTGAGCTGGACCTGTTTAATGCAGCAGTGAGGTACACAAAGGCACAGGATAAGAGGGAGAAAACAGAGCGGAGTGTCAGCCCTCCGATGGATAATAAACCACCAGTTGAAAAAAAGCCTAAAAGTCCAGAACCTTCCACATCAAAGGTAGAGACAGCAATACAGCAATCAGATGGATGCTTTAGTATTAATTAAAAAAAACCACCCCAACAATGACATACATAGATCATGGACCCCTGTATCTAGGAACAATAGAATAACAATTGAAAGCTGTCATTCATTCATCCTACATTCCTTAGATTAACCCCCAGTTTCTCATACATTTGTGAAACTCATGTTAACTTAAAATGCCAAATACTATACACCCATTGGTTGACTATAGCCGATGATCAACAGGCAACCAGTGAATGTTCAGTATTTTTAAGTTGACATGAGTCTAACTTTTTACAAACATAAGAGAAACTGGGGGTAAGCCATCTTGAACTTGGCTCAACATCCTTGGAACCTGTGGTTTGCATAGTAACATAGTATACCATGGTCTAGTGCCTAAGGGTCAAGCAGATTTTATGAATGTTGCAGGAAATGCTATGGTTTTGTATAAAAAGGGTGGTCCAGGTCCTTTATCTAATGGTTTGCCTCATGCCAATTTTATTAATTTCGGTACCTAATATGGGTTCATTGTGGCTGATATAAGTCTCGTACTGCTCAACCGGTTAATCAATATTTATTTTAGCAATCTTTGGTGTCATACACTAAAAACTAGTAAGAAAAGTAATTTAATTCCAGGTGGTACTGAACTTAGAGAGCAGTGCCGAGAACAGGCCGGCGGCGGCTCCGGAGGCGCGGAAGCCTCACGAGGCGACCGACAACACGCCGGCGCCACTGTCCAAGCCTGCACCCTCAGACTCCAAGGGGAAACCAGGTGCAGCAACATGTTATACAAAGAACTATCTATATCTAGTTCTCTTTCTTATGTAGGGAACTTTGGTGTCATATTTTTTTTTAAACATAAAGTAATTTGACATAGCTCTAGCACTGTTTTTTGATGGCTCCAGCCGGGATCAACCTTGGAGGTTTTCTTCAATAATAAGTTTAAATCTAAATTGGTTCTGCCGTTTTAGTTTAAACAAAAAATTAATGTTTGTTTAGGACAATTCTCCACTACACAATGTTTATCAGCATAGCATAGAGGAAGGGGACTTTAGAGAAGGCAGTACTACTGCCTGGGTATTTGTTATTTTCATCTTTTGACAGCTTATCTATCACAGCTGGAAGACGTCCACTGCTGACACAAGCGTCCCCCATAAAACGCAACTTAAGATGCTTCTCATAGGGGTTTTCCATTATCACCACGCTTGGCAGGTGGCTTACCTATATTTGTCTTCAAATAAGCAGCCAGTTAAAAAAATTTGTTTATTTAAAATTGTTATAGTTACGTAACTATAACAATTTTCTCTTCCAGAAGTCAAAGACAAACCAACCGTCCGGTCAGCTATAGAGAAAATCCGGTTCCTGACGTTAACTCCCCAACAGTTTGCGGAAGGTCCAGCTCGGTCCTCGCTTCTCACTGAGTCGGAAGCTTTTGCAGTACTCATGAACATCCTCTCCAGTAACTCTGATGTAGCGATGCCGAGTGGGTTCTCAACCTGTCGCGTGCCGAGGAAACAGCTGATTGGGGGCGGGCTTTCGTCTGGAGTCCGAGATGTACGTACTTTATGGAAAAAACAGTAAAAAATTATAGTGATAAAGATATACAGTTAGAATTTGTTTATATTATAGGTACATTTAAATGGGGTAAAATGACGGCTATCATTCTCATATTAAAACGCTATGCAGATTGCAGCCCCGCGCGTATGTGTCAAAGTCATAACTGAACTAAATATTTTATGGATTACCCAAGGGGTGTTACGATGTATTCGCAATCGGGATCGACTACATAGAAAGCTTACAAAAAACCCAGATGATCCTACTATTAAATTAACATATACTCGATATCAAACTTTCTGACTAATCTCATTAAAAGACTCAAACGGGATTATGAGAAAAGAGAGTTTCTTAAAGCAAAAAGCAACTCAAAAAGTTCTTGGAAGGTCATTAAAAACATAACACATCTACAGAAGCCCGTGCTTTTACCAAAAGAACTGCTGGCAATAAAGCCTGATCCACAGCAGTCGGTAAACTACGTCAACTATTACTTCGCAAACGTAGGTCGTACCTTAGCAAACAAAATTTCAAAATCTGGCTATGAGTCTTCTCATCATGACCCTAACCCTAGTTTCATCGGCCCAGCTAACTCTATGGTGATACTTGAGACAGATGAGGCTGAGGTAGAGACCATCATTCTTGGTCTTCGAACTGACTGCGCCGTAGGTTGGGATGGGATATCGTCTAATATTCTCAAGCAGTCACGACATACTCTTGTCCCATTAATAGTACATATTTTTAATCTCTCCCTTCATACAGGAGATTTTCCAAATGTCTTTAAGAAAGCTCTGGTGCATCCTATACATAAGTCTGGTGACAGAAGCAGTGTCAACAACTATAGGCTCATATCAGTGTTACCATCATTGTCAAAGGTGTTTGAGAGAATATTAAATAACAGACTTGTAAAATTTTTAGAAACTAATATCATAATTGCAAAAAAATCAAATTGCTTTTAAAAAGGGTAAATCAACCGAAGATGCAGTGAGTGGACTTATAGATTTGACTGTCAAAGGACTCGATACCAAGCAAAATTGTCTAGCTATTTTCCTAGATCCATCCAAGGCGTTTGACACTGTTTCTGTCTCCATAGTCTTGTCTAAAATGGAAAGCATAGTCATTAGAAGCATCACACTGGAAATCTTTGCAGACTATTTAACGGGCCGTACACAGATCGTGAGGATAGGTTCTACGATGAGTGAGGAAGAAGTAGTAGACTACGGAGTTCCGCAGGGCAGTATATTGGGCCCTACCTTATTTCAAATCTACATGAATGACTTGTGTATTCTGTCTCTACAGAATTGTAACATCTTCTGTTATGCAGATGATACGGCACTTCAGGCACACGGAACCAGCTGGACAGACGCCAATGCCAATGGTATCATGCTGAAGGAGCTATGAAAGTGGTGATGGCATGGTTGGCTAAAAACCTGCTTACGCTAAATGCTAAGCACTTGCTAAACGTGAAGTCAAATTAAAATTTACAAAGTGGTTATTAAACCTAGACTATACAAGTACTGAGCAAATGCTGCAATTTTGAGTCCCCCAAAGTTTAATAAGAGAAACAGTAATATGGTTCATATTAATATCGCACTCACCAAACATAGACATAATAGGTACACACTCATTCACACTGCACGCATTCATACAAAATCGTAACAAAACAGTAGGTAATTATCACACATGCAAGAAATACACACACGTACAATTAAAATTGCAATCACACATTTCTTATCTAACTTAAACTATAGTAACGTGATACTGATAACTGTAATAATTATATATCTTTGTTTTTATTGTTATTTTTATATTTTTCATTATTTTCTGGAACACCAGGCATAGGTCTGTTTCCGACAGAAGTACTTCACTTCGAAATTTTTGTTTCCACTGATGCCTTTACTCAGGTTCTCCAGAACCTTGAAGGGCATTTTATAAGAGTAGATATGTACCTACATAAACCGCATAAAATACTTTGCCATATTTTTATAATCACTGTAACATACTATTCCAACTTGTAAATCTTGGAATCAATGCACAATTTCGCCAAATGCTACTAATGTACCGTATGTACATATAAGGCAGTGCCTTAACATCAAGATGTTGGACTGCGATGCATATTCCTCGTTTATGTTGCTACTGGATAGTGGAGTCCGGACCCTGAGACACAAGTTTATTCTTAGTTCAGGGACGGATTCTACTCCTGGTGGTGCAGTCTCGGGTGGACGTGCATCGCAGGACCCTTTTAGACATATTGGAGTTTATTTTATCTTTTTTGGTTTAATGTGTAGGGATTTATAAGGGCCCACCTATTTGTTGTAATTACACACATCAAAAAAGTCTAAGCAACATGTACTAATTTAAATTTTAGGATGGTTCTTCACATTATAACGTTGTATTTTATTTTTAAAATTATAAAAAAATGAAATTTCTAAAGAAAATGAATTTATTGTGAAAGAATAGGACAATTTAATACAAAGTATGGCCTCCTCTGCTATTCAGAACTTGTCGGCAACGATTATTCATTGAATTAATGAGACTGTTTATGTCATCTTGCAGTATTCACTCCCAATGGAATTGTAGCAAATCCTTCAGCTGTTGGGTTGTTGTCACTCCGTCCTATCCTTCAAAACACGTCTCTGGAGCATGTCCCATGCGTGCTCGATGGGGTTGAGGTCTGGCGATTGTGCAGGCCAGGGCAATACCCGGACGTTCTCCGTTGCCAAGTATTCACTGGTTCGCCGAGCTGTATGTGAACGCGCATTGTCATGCATTAACGTAAAATCGGAGCCAAAGGTTTGTGCAAATGGATGGACATAAGGTCTGAGAATATTCTCAACGTAATTTTCAGCGTTCATGTTTCCATTTACAAAAACGAGCTCAGTTCGCCTGTTCTTCATAGTACCCGCCCATACCATAACTGTTGAGCCGCTGTATGGATGAACTTCCTGAACGCACCTGAGCCTTTCAGTATTTCCGGGCCGACGGTACACTCGCGCCCTTCTTGTATCAGGCCTAAACCCGAATCGCGACTCATATTTTATCCCA
Source organism: Ennomos quercinarius (assembly GCA_910589525.2). NCBI lineage: Eukaryota > Metazoa > Arthropoda > Insecta > Lepidoptera > Geometridae > Ennomos > Ennomos quercinarius. The sequence goes on from OU342491.1 coordinate 1,829,070, forward strand.
TTGTTCCTGGGTTCATGTTATGCGTTCTCTACACCATTCATTTCGACGAGCGCGGTTCCCGTGACGTATCGATAGGCACCTGATTGGGCGTCGAGCTCGTAGGCCGTACTCATGCAGGCGATTTCGCACAGTTTGAAGGCTTACATCAACACCACTTGAATTTTGTAGCCTCAAACTTAGCTCTCAAGCGGGTAACATCGCGATGTTAACCGCTTGAGAGCTAAGTTTGAATCGGCTGGCGTCTTGCAGTCAGTTGTATGTACCGGTCTTGCCGAGTGGTTGTACTCCTTCTACGGCCTGGGTGCTGTTCAGCAGGTTCCCCTGTATTATTGTAGCGCTGCCAAAGACGACAAATAACACTTCTATGAATGCCAAAATGTCGAGATACCTGAGATTGATTACTTCCCGCTTACAACATCCCTACAGCTCTTTGCATTTCATCTGCCGTCAAATGACGTCGCTCCATGACGTGAAGAATATCTAACGATTCAATTTTGTCGCTAACTTTATTAAAATGGTTGGTAAAATTATAAAATCAAGAATAAACGTGTCAATTAAAACGCACTTAAATTCAAACAAATTCGCAGTCATTTGAATTTTATGAAAAAACAAAACATAATCGAATTTTTTTTTTACAACCAGCCAGTATGTCATCAATAACAAAAAAGTTTACTTACCTACGCACTTTGAGTGAGTAAATACTTAGAAATTAATTAATATAAATGGTAAATTTGTAATATCATGCATGTTGCTTAGACTTTTTTTGTTGTGTGTATTATAAAATGGCGGTTCTAATTTCTACTCTTTGTTTGTAACAATGTTTTTATGAAATAAATATATTTGATTTGATTTATGTGGTCATTATGGAAATTCCTTCCCCCTAATAGCGGAGGCCTATGTTTAGCAGTGGATGCAAAAAGGCGATGCGTTGTGTGAAATAGTATGTAACCATATTTATTATGTCGTGGTCAGATGGCGACGTTCACAGTGGACACACCAAGCCCGGTGCTGGAGCAAGTGTTCGGCGCGCATCCGCTCCCCGCGCTCCCGCCCCCGCCCCTCGACGGTAACACACATATATATATAGTTCACAGTGGACACGGTGCTGTAACACACACACACACACACACACACACATATAGTTCACAGTGGACACGCCGAGCCCGGTGCTGGAGTAAGTTTAGTGTTCGGCGCGCACCCGGTATATACAATATTATATACGTAACAAGGTTTATTACGTGATCTGCATGATCGTTCGAAGAGATATTATGTCAGTTTTTATAGCTCATGTTAGCCCTGCTGTGGGGTGGGACACAGGCCTATTCCCAAGTGAAGAGAGTGTTTGCCACAATCCACCGCGCTGGACACGACACAATAATTTAGACGGACGACCGAAAATTATATGAAGTAACTGTTAAATGTTAACAAAAATATCAAATCAATAAAAATCAAGTTAAAATAGCATTAACGCTGTTTGAATGCAAGAGCTATATTTCCAATTAAACAACAGTGAGGCTGCAGTTCTTACTTAGCGCTTCCAGGGTCACGGAAATGGCAAAGTGTATGGAGAATGCAATAATTGTACTAAGGCCGGATTTCACCAAACCAGAATAAATTTTATTCCAGGTATAACTTTCCGAGAACAACCGAGTTACGCGAATATAGCCCTTATACCACCAATTTTGTGAAGGAATAAGACTTATTCCTTGGATACAATCAAAATGGCGTCTTTTTTGTGTAATTTCATTTGTCAATTAGCTGTATCCAAGAGTAACGAATAGCCGTATACTTGGAATAAACTTTGGTGAAATCGGGCCTAAATTGTCTAATTTTTATTGGCGTTTTTCCAATGGGTTTGATATTTATTACTTGTACTAAATTGAATTGTAATTGAATCGGTGTCTAAATTTTACTGCGAATGGCCAATGTTTGATACGAAATCAGGTGGAATGACGATGAAGGAGGATGAGATCGTCACACCGTGTTTTTCTTCACAGTTGTAAGAGCGAGGGGAAAATTCCGCACATAATATGAAAAGTCATTGGCCGGGTGCGCTGGCTTGATATGTGTGGACATTTCACACAGCGCCATCTAGCCCCAAACTAAGCATATCTTGTACTATGGAAACCAGATCACTGATACAATACTTAGATGATTTTTTGTTTGTAAATACATCATCAACAGCCCGAAGACATCCACTGCTGAACATAGGCCTCCCCCCACAGAGCGACACTTTAAGCGGCAGCTTGCCTCCTGCATCCATCGGCCCCCGCGGCTTGCACCAGATCGTCGGTCCACTGAGTGGGGGCCTACGCTGCGTCTTCCGGCTCGTGGTCGCCACTCGAGAACCTTTCTTCCCCATCGGTTGTCAGTTCTACGAGCGATGTGGCCCATTGCCATTTCAACTTGCTAATTCTAAGAGCTATATCCGTCACCTTAGTTCTCCTGCGGTGTAAATACGTACATAGAATACAATATAACACCCAGACACAGAACAAACATCGATGTTCAGAAGGCAGAGCTACTACCAACTGAGCTATCAGGCCAGTCCCATAAGTTAAGTTGTGCTAAGACACACTAGCTCTAACAAAACATGTGTATTTATTCCAGGGGGTCGTATCGCGGCATCTTTACACCACAACCCCATCTCGGGGCCTGGCGTCGACCCCATGTTAGACCGGCACACAGACTACAACAAGATCTACTGCCAGCGTTCCATCATACAGCACACAGACTGTCTCAACACTAGTGTGTTAGACTGCTCTGTTACCTTTATGGTGGACAAGAATATTTGCCTTTTGGGAGTGCAGGTTTGTTCATTTTTGTATTGAATTACTTATAGTTGGACAGCCCAAGAGGGTTTGGGAGTTACTACTGTCATTACTTCCCAGCATTCGATTCTTATTAGCGACACTATCGAATGGCGTAATATTACGTGAAATTACTGGGCAAATGAAACTTTATGATCTGATCACTCAGTCTAGTAATCTGATTACTAAACTGGGTGATGTCTCAGGATGACGTGCGGTGACGTGCAGTGCAGTGTCACGCGAAACATTATTTTTGTAAAGTTCCGGGTGACACTGCAACTGTTATGGGCAGCCGTGTCACTTAACATCAGGTGAACGACTAGCTCGTCACGTCATTCAAACACATAAAAAAAAACGTGGTATGTTTATTTTTTCAAATTTGATTCCTGGCTAGGACTCCTAGGACCAGAGTACTTTCGCTATTCCTCATAGTTTCTGATTTGGCCTACCACGCTGCTTGAAAAATACACTCTGTATGTATATGTACGGCGGCGATTTTAAATAACCGGCCAAGTGCGAGTCGTACTCGTGCACGACGGGTTCCGTACAATCTTATCCTACTAATATTTTTAATGCGAAAGTTTGTGTGTGTGTGTGTGTGAATGTTTGTTACCTTATATATCCGTAACTACTGAACCAATTTCGATGAAATTTGGAATGCAGATAGCTTTTACGCTGGATTAACATATAGGGTTTTACTTTTTATCCACCCCCCTTAAATATTTGTATTATTGTTTTTTAGTATTTGTTAACTGAATCGCTACCGTACAAATGGTAGTGTAGCGGTTCAGATTAGGTCGTCATTTGAATCAGGCTACGAGGTCACAGTACGACCCCAGTTGGTTTTTAGTCTCTGAACATGACTTGCCCACTTCCACTTTAGTTTCATTACCTGTTTTATTATATCTTGTGCTTTTGTTTTGCTCCGAATTGTAGTAGTTCTTACTTTATCTTTGAGTTTTATGTTCAAATAACTTTCAATTCCTCTGTCTGTGACACACTCGTTATCTTCTCGAGTTGTAGTGATGTTAGAGGGCACGTCTGACGGAATACAAGCTGGTATGTCCTGGGCGCAGGTGCCGACGCAAGCCCCGAGCGAGGAGAGCGGCGCGGCGGGGGGGTACTCGGAGCTGCTGTACGCGCACCTGCTGGACGCCGACGGCGCGCGCCTCACCTACACGCACTACACCTGCCGCGTGCCCTGCAGGCATCTGCTCGACATCATGTTCAACCGGCCCGTCTACATACAGAGGAACAAGGTACGGCAACAATAATACGCGGCCTTATCGTCCTTGAAATTTTCAATCTGAAAGTGGGATGTTTTGTATTTACCATTACAAAGTCTACTAAAACAATCGATGCCGTTCGTACCTATAAGTATATATACAACAAGGAGAGTTTGAATTGGTATGTTATCCCGAAAAGAGGGGACTGGGACCATGATAGCCCACAAGTTGTGAGAGCCTTACTTAAAACTGCGTGTTTCCAAACCTCCATAATAAAAAAGAAATCCACTCACAAAATTGCACGTGTGATCGTTACGAGAGTTAACAAGATAAATTCATTTCTAAACACAGTTCGTCAAACTCATTGAAGTGCATTCGGTCAAGGACGAAGTTCAACCACCCAGCTGCGCTAGGGCTATCTTCGAACGCAAATTTTACATGGCATTTCTTCAATGAAAAACTATTCATTTATAAAAGTCGTAGAAGAAGCATTGTCTACATTGGGGAGTAGATTTACCCCCTTTTGGGATAATATACCAATTCAAACTCAGATAGTATAAAAAACAACGAAAAAAACTGTCAGAGCGTTTAGTTGCAGCCTCTGAACGCAACCCGGCTGATAGAACCTTGGAACGTTTAACTAACCACTTTGGATACCGTTTTAACAGTCATTTGGTGTCCGGTGAAAAGACAAAAAGACATATTTTGCCACTATTATTTGCTTTTCATTGACGCAAGTTCACGAATACTTACCCCCGGTTTCTCGTACGTTTGTCAATCTCGTGTTAAATTAACAGATCAAATACTATACGCTCATTGGTTGACGACAGCCGATGATCAACGGGCAACCAATGAGCGTTCAGTATTTTTATTTGACATGAGTTTAACTTTAACAAACGTACGAGGAACCGGGGGTTAGCGGTTTAGGCCACTACTTTCATTTCACAATCAAAATTAAACAAGTTCCAATAAGTCAACAACGTGAAATAATTGCGTTCCCGCCAATAGGTCCTGCCATATTTTACTGCACAACCTATTCCTCAAAAAATAAACAGTCGTGAAAACAAAAATTAAATATCACAAAAAATTACAAAGTTACAAGCATTTTGAAATATAGGAATAGTTGAAAGTGACAGTTCAAACGTGCAGTGACGTCATTTCTTGCTAGTACCTCATAACTAAGCTGTGGTAGCTTTACGTACAATCTTTCTGGCGTCACTAACGTGCGTTTTCATAGTAACTGTCGGGAAGCTCTATTTTGCGAGAAGGGGACAAGCGATGCCGCCTCCAGAAACTTTAAAAGCTTATTACTCCGTGATTAATTTACCGATTTTTTTAATTTTTTCAATTATTGCATTCATTTTTAACCTACTTTATGAAAATAATATTAAGTTGTTAATTTTTATTAGCAGAGCATTACTATTACTAATTAGTGTTTATTATTTGTTCCCCAGGTGTACAAAGTGGGCATAGTGTTCAACAAAGTGGGCTGGTATCCGATGGGCACGTGTGCACAACAAGTGGCCGCAGAATCCGTCTTCTTTAACTTCTGCATCGGACAGAGCAGTGACTCTGTGCGGGATGGCCTGATACGGTCTATTATATTCACTTACTAACTGACAGAAGTGACCCGGAATAACTAAGACTAAAAGTAACTAAAAAAATCTAAAAAAAAAAAAAATCTTGACTAAATTATTTACAATAATGTGCAAGTTTTCTCATAAATCATGTGATTTGTGAAAATTATTTCGGATTTCGTCAATGACTTCAGCCAATCGGAAAGGGTTCGATGCAAACACTATTTATCTCTTTCATCCTGAATGAGTATGAACGAGACAGCGTACATCTAGTCGAAACCTTTCCGATGGATTGTGAATCGGATTGCTCGGATTGGATTTTTTGATTAGAAGATAAGAGTGAAAAAAAAAACAGGTATTAAACGCAGCAATTACGTATTATATATATTAATTTGTAAGTTACATCACTCGTCATGATACAAGAATATCTACTAACGGTGGGTTTATTGATCTGTATAACGCGGGAACGGGCCTCTCGTAATCGTCTCTAATATAAATTATTGTAGCCTAAAACAAATAGGTTTTTTCGAAACTCGTTTAATTTTTTGTGGTTACACTAGTGTAAAAAATCTAGGTTTTTTTGTATCATTTAGTGTCCACACCTGATTCTATCTAGTATATAGTTATCTGTGGATTCTATCGAATGACTTCTCATGATAGCGGATCTAGTACCCAGTACTATTACTTGCCAGTCAGCAATAAATATTATTTCTGAAACTTGATGGAATCTAGCGTAAAACTTACGAACAAAATATTCCGATCATAAATTAACATAAATATAATTCAATTTTACATGTATGTAATAAAAAAAAAGTTAGTACTTAGTTTACTGAAGTAAGCACGCACCTGTTGTTGGCAGGTTCTGATAGATTCAATGTATTTATGACACGCTTAATTTTTAATTAAGTAATTTGTTTTGTATGTTCTTTTGCTACTTCGATTATTATTTGATTTGTTTGCCGTTCTATGTAACTAATAAACAAAATGTAGTACTCGGCTATTTAGTTTTTATAAGTTTATGACTTGAAACAACAAAATTATAACAGTGATAATTTTGTTAATTATAATACATTTGATTATATACTGTGTTGTCTTCTTTGTAAATTCGATGGATAAATAATTATGTATTAAGTAATAATTAAAATGTTATTTAAATTAGATTTTCTTTTATTTTTTGTAATTTGATGGCTTAGGCTCAATTCAGACAGAGCAGCAAAATGCTCGAGCAGTTTTTAAGTGCTGTAGGAATATCAACCTTAATCTATTTAGACAAAGCTGAAAATAGTATGCAACATTAAATAGGTAAGATTTTAATGTTGCATACTGTTTTCAGCTTTGTCTAAATGGAATAAGGTTTATATTCCAATAGCACTTAAAAAGTGCTATTGGAATATAAAGTGTTGAAGGATTTTATGGAATTTTGTACTAAGATTTATAAGTAAAGATAGAAATAATTAGTTAATAAATAAAATATTTGCACGTCTGCTTGCAGACTAAATACAATGAGCAAAAACTTTAATTTTAAGATCTACTACACTTGTCTTTCAGCAAATAAACAATTTAAACTTAAAAAGTGCTCGAGAATTTTGCCGCTCTATGTGAATTGACCCTTATACGTAACTACTATCACAAACTCATTACTCGACTATAGATCTGTTACCATTCGATATCCTTACGGAATTGAGATTGAGCCCTAGTGCGAAACGCGAGCGTGAAATGCCACCGGTGGTGATTTTAAAGTAGGTACCACTTCTCTACACTCTTTTAATCTCAGGTTCAACTGGCTTCTGCGGTTTCGTCCTTAGGTTTTTTACAGTTACCTAACTACTCAAGTCTAGTATTATATTATCTGTGGCTCGGTTGAATAGTCAAAGGGTTGGGTAATGTCCTACGGATAACGGGTAGCCTTGGGGTAGCCCGTGAATCCGGGTAGAGCAAGGAAGTTTTAAAGTATGTATATACTTTGGGGTAGAGTGTAGTTTGGTGGAGTTGAACAGACTTGCATTCTGTGGTTCACAATTCGCGCTCTAGGGGCGCTTGTCGTGACACCATACAAAAGCCCATCACTCACCATTCACCCCCGTGAGACTTGAACTGAAAACTAATAAATAATCTCTGACTAGGCTCTCAGTAACAGGCTGGACCAAACCAATCCCCACGGTGCGGCGCGGCGGGAAACTATTATTGTCGTTTCTTAAAATATTTACTATATTATATTCTAACTTCCGCTTTTTATACTCGTCTATTTAGTTTTTTCTTGCTAGTAATGAGATTGCTATCAAGCTGCCTTCGTAAATGATAATATTAAACAGCTGTCAGGCTGTCACTGTCAGTCATAGTATGTGTCAAATTTGACTTTTGTCATGTTGGAAGATAGCGAAATCTTCCAAAAATCCAGTTTGTCGAAGAATTCGGGATAATTTCCCCATATTTTGCTGGTTTTTCATATATTTATTTATAAAAACGGACTCATGTGGCTTTCCCTGGCACCTAGATAGTGTTATCAACTAAGTTTGTGTGTGTGCAGTTAGTGAAATTGATGCTATAAGCCAAGATGTCGCGTAATAGGTGCGATGGATTATTGGCCAGGGTTGATTTTCCTCTGTACACGCTTCAGACCCTCACGAACAGGCATGTCCTCGTGGCTGGTGGCGGAGGAGCCTCTAACACGGGCGTTGCTAATGGATTTGTAAGTATCATCCTTTATGAATTTTACAGAATCTCAGTAAAAACTAGCAGTCGCATACGTGTCAGCTACTTTAAATTCACAAAAATTCCATAGCTGCACGCTAAATTAGTCACGGATGCGTGAAATGCTCAATATTCATTATGTTTTTGTAGGAAATATTTGAGTTGTCGCACAATGGAGCGAGATTCGTTGCAGAGGAGGTGATGAGGCATGAAACAGGCCCAAATGTGGTGATGACTTGTGCTGTAAGGAGTATTGGGAACCGCATGTACCTGACAGCGGGCCAGGAGAGCCACTGTCAGCTGTACAAGGTCAACATACGCATGGTGGATGCAGCAGAGATGCGACGAGGCAGCTTCCGCGCAGAGAATGGTCTTGTGAGGAGAAGACGTCGCACTGTGTCTGAGAACGATAACATATCAAAGAAAGACAGCAACAGCAACACTACAGAGAAGAGAATATCATTTGAAATCAGACCTACTGATAGTGTGCAAACTGATTTTGGGTAATTTTCTGTTATTTTATAAAATGAAGAAACTTACATGGTTAATATTTCTTTTGTTTAATCTTTAGCTAGTTTACATTTACAATTATTTCTGTGAGTCATAATTGGGATTATCATATTATAAGTAGCAACTATCATTAGGTCAATGTGCCAAGTTGCCACACATTTATTAAGTGTCAATAACATCAGTAAAGTCATATTATTCTATACATTATGAGACAAAAAAAGTAGAAGCAATTTGACCAAACCTGAGCATTCAGAAACCCTAATAAGTCTCTTTACTTTATTAATTACAAATTCAAGGTAAACATGTCAGCATTATAGATAATGCTTATGTGAAATCCAATAAGCTATGAAGGAAAATTTCTAGCTTTGTTGTCATTAACTTCAAGAAATGTGCTATAGTTTAATACGAATTCCCATGAATTGTGTTAAGATTTGACACAATTCATAAATCGAGAAATTATTTATTTAAAAGTCAAATAATTATGATTTGTATTACAATAACAATTGTCACATACCTATTTTACATTAAATAAATTGTTACATACACACAAGTTTGAGTTATATCCAATAAAAAAAAATATTTGTTTAAATATCCCTAATCTAGTTTTACAATGGTTCTAAACTTTTATTAACATACCAGTTCAGTTGAAAGTTACATGTAAATACAAAATACAATATTGAATGTGTTTCAGGAATGAGCCACTGCAGCGAGTGGTGCGGATCAGTCCCAATGGTAAGCTGATGGCCACGGGTGGTATTGACACCAAAGTGAGGGTGTGGAGCTTTCCAAAGATGCAGCTCCTGTTTGTACTGGAAGGACACACAAAGGAGGTAGGTATCTTACTTTCTAATTACTGGGCAAATGAGACTTTATGATCTGATCACTCAGTCTAGTAATCTGATTATTAGACTGGGTGATGTCTCAGGATGACGTGCGCAGTGCAGTGTCGCGCGAAACTATTGTTTTAAAGTTACGGGTGACACTGCAACTGTTATGGGCGGCCGTGTCACTTAACATCAGGTGAACGACTGGCTCGTCACGTCATTCAATCACATAAAAAAATATATATATATATATTTAACTTGATAAAGTCTTTGATTACCAGGTAGAACACTGAATTATCACAGTATTTAAAAAAAATTATTTATAAAGCCAATAGAGAAAAATAGCTAAATGTTTTAACTTAATTTAAGTCAATTTGTTGATAGTAACAGCTATAAATTTATTTAGGTACATAATTATTCTAAGACATATCTTGTATTATTAAAAAAATTATTTAAAAGTCAGTAGGTATAATGAGACGTTTTATTAAAAAAAAGAAATTGTATTTTCTGCATGACCCAATAGATGGCGTCAGTTGTGCTTTTTGCTAAAATCTGTCACTGTCACTGTTTCAAGCATAGACCACAGGTTAGAGGAAATGTGTCACGATACTGATTGACAACTCTAAACTCTTTCATTTTTTTTTAGTTTCGTTGCGGGATACCTCGGCTTTATTTTGGATCATAATATTAACGTTTATCTATCTCGCAGATCTACTTTACATCAATTTACTTAATAAGAATGGACCACAGACTACTTAGGAAATACTACAGACCCCTACAGACAATGTACTCAAGGTCCACTCACCTGAATTTGACAATTCTTTGTAGGTAGTCTAAGCAATTTCTTATGTTTAAACTACTCTGTGTACTCTTTGAAAGGTTTAAACTATGTACTTACAGCGCCATCTAGAAAAGAAGCGGAACTAGTGTTTTTTTTTAAATAAAATGCCTCATTAAAAATAATGAGCAAGCACTATTATCAAAGGAACTTCATGGTGACTTGCATTTAAATATGCCATCTATTCATAAATGATGAAAACACTTGCTTAATAAAATGCATGTTTTTATATGAATAACAATAATTAGAAAAATTTGGTGCACCACAGATTTTATTTTATGTATCTGAATGACGTGACGAGCTAGTCGTCCGCCCGGTGTTAAGCGTCATGGCCGTCGATAACACTGAGTGTCACTCGGAACTCTAAATTAAAGCTTCGCGTGACAGTGCGCACTGCACACGTCATCCTGAGACATCACACAGTCTAAAAAAGATTTCGAGACTGTGAGATCAGTTCAATAAGTCTCATTTGCTCAGTAATTTCACTAGCTACAATGCCCTTCGAACCGGAACACAGTAGTGCTTGTGGCAGAATAACTGGCAAAGTGGTGGTACCTACCTAAATGTACTTTGCAGAAAAGTCCAACCACTTATAGAGTAGTACTAAAAAAGCAGAACATGAGTTATACTATTTGTACAGAAATATCAATGGACTGCCAGTTCTCAGTAATCAGATGGACAGCTTGCCTGTCTTGTTACTGCACCTCATCCATCATCATCATCATCATCAACTTACACTAGTGGATTCAAGTAAAAAGAAAAGAGGCTCATTATTTTTATGCCAGAAATTACGAGTCATAAGGACGATATTACGAAAAAAACAGAAAACTCCATTAAAAATATCCATCTGCTCATTAACAACTTGAAAACTACGTTAAATCGGGGTACTGGGGAATCTGGGGTACTTTCAGATACCCCAGGGGGTTGAGGAAATGTTTTTTTTAGATGTCACTGTTTGGTTTACTTGGTAATATTAACGATGAATAAAGCCCACTGTTTATTTATTTATTAAAACCATGTTCCAGCTGGATGACCTGGACTTCAGCCCGTGCAGCTCTCGCCTGGTGAGCATAGGCAAGGATGGCCTGGCGAACATCTGGAGCACAGCTGGGAAGAAACCGCCGCTTCTGCAGATCACATGCACTCCGCCTAATGGGAACAAGTATTTGTTCCGAAGGTGTCGGTATGTACCTCGACGAATTATAATTATTATTAGACTAGCTGCGGCGTCACCCGCGTGGACAAGATCTGGGGGCCTTATTCGCTATGCCACATGAGATTCCTTGCCAATAACGCGTGACGTCAAAACGTGCTCTAAACATAAACGCGGGCTTTGCCGCGCCACGACATTTAAAGTTTTTTTTATTCTTCTGTATGCCACGCATTAGGTTGTTTGTGACCTGTGTTTTCTATTTTTCGGCGTGCGTTTATCGAGCCTAGATGCGTTTGTCTTTGACAACGGCATACAGAATAGCATTTTAATACCCAAAACCATTCCACGAAGATATCGTAACGTGTCGCGTACGTGGTGCGTACGTGTCTAGATGGTCATAGAAAATAAGGGCCCTGTATCTAAAGCATAATTGACCACAGAAGAAAAATATCGTTAGGAAACCGACGTTCATTCAGGGCCCTTATTCTGTATGAAAACACAGATTCCACACGATATGATGACGTTATGACGTTGTTATCTTGTCTTGTTCAAATCGTGTCACAGCATCACAAATACCTTCAAGTTATTTTTATTTGGAATAAATATTGACATAAGAGGTGGTAACTTTTGACTGGTTGATGTCTCGGAACGCGTCTCAGTGGAACATTATGATTTTTGACAGTTTAAATCGCGCCAATTTCAAGTCCATTTCGTGCGGCTTCGTTTTTATTTCATAGAGAATAGATTTTTGCAGATTTCTTATGTATAACAAGGAATTCGCGTGGTTTCGAAGTAAGGAATCGCAAAATGGTCATACAGAATTAGGGCCCAGGTATTACGAAAGAGGACATAATTATGTTATCTGCCAACCGGCACTTGGCTAGCGTTGTGCATTATGGCCTACATTCTCTGTGAGACCATGGTCCTCGTAGTTCCGGAGCCTCTACTCTCTAGATACAGGGTTTAGGGTCCAGGATCTATGTATGGTAGGGTGCTATAAAAATATAAGCCAAAACATAATCCTACCAAATAATAACTAACCGGCCAAGTGCGAGTCGGACTCGCGCACGAAGGTTCTGTGCCATTATCTATAAAACCACCAAAAAATCACGTTTGTTGATACAACAAACAGTTGAGGTTTGTTGTTGGGTGTTGTTTGTTTGTTGGGAGGTATGGGAGCCCCCTTAAATGTTTTTTATTTTTTTTAGTATTTGTAACAACAAATACTAAAAAAAATAAAAAACATTAGCGGCAACAGAAATATATCTGTGAAAATTTAAACTAACTATCACGGTTCATGAGATACAGCCTGGTGACAGATGGACAGACAGACAGACAGCGGAGCCTTATTATATTATCTGTGGTAATAGGCTCCGTTTACCCTTTAAGTATGGGACCTTAAAAAAAAAAAATTGGGATCTTTCACTATTTGTGTGCCACTACTTGGGCAAAAAATGTAGAACATCTTGTCCGTAAGATTTGTGTGCAATAAGTGTGTAACGTTCAATCAATTTTTGTGCAACAAACCTCATGATGATTCGACGCTGGTTCAAATCCTGCTTGTGATAAAAAAAAACGCCGTAACCTGTTAACCTGACCCTGCATTATAATACCTAAATTCAACTATGACTAAGTAATATTTTATTGTATTAGTTGCACGAGATCTGAATTGTAATATACTTATTGTCATACCCTACTTATCTCTGTTTTTGTGCAATTTTAGGTTAAGTTTTGATGGTAAATAAACATAAACTGAATATTCCAGGTTCGGCATGATCGAAGACAAGCCTACGTCGTACCACATGTTCACGATAGCGAACCCGCTGAGCCGGTCCGGCAAGCAGGCGGGGCTGCTGCAGCAGTGGCAGCCGGCGGCCGGCGCGCTGCTGCGCTCCGTCGTCGTGCGCGAGTCGCTGTCGGCGCTCGCCGTGCGCGACGACGGCCGCTTCGTCGGCGTCGGCACCATGTTCACTGGCTCCGTCGATATCTACGTCGCGTTCAGCTTGCAGGTTGCTCACTCACTATGTTCAAATTAATATTTAAATTATTCAGGAAATATACTACCTTATATATACTTTATCTATGTATACATTAAGGCTAAAAAAACAAAATAAGTGGGTAATAAAAAGTTATAAAAAAACAGAATTTAGGTCACTTCCTACGGGGAGCGTGCCCAAATAGCTGTCGACGTTCCCTTGTTGAATGGCCAGGCTAATTCGTTGGCCGAGGTATGTGCCAGCCCTTTGATCACGCGTCAGTTTAGGAAAATTATTGTTATTTTTTTACCATCAAAAAGTTTTTTTTAATGGTAAAATGGGCATACGTTTGACAACATCTTACCTGATGGTAAGTGACGAAGTTGTTTAAGGTGGAGGATGTTTGCCCATGAGATGCCCATTCAACAACACAATGTGACAAGGCTATGGTAGCGGCTAAGTGTGTCTCACTCTAACAGCGATGACAAATTTTCTCGCGGTGCGCATGCTAGGGGTTCATTCCTCCTAATACTTAAATGGATTAAGCTGACCTTTATGTAGTTTTTTATGTAAGTGATAATAGTAATTTATTTTAGAGAATGAACGAATGTATAATATGCGCTGTGATATATGAGGTGTGGTTCCCAGCGCGTGCTGCACGTGTCGAACGAATGTATAGTATGAGGTGTGGTTCCCAGCGCGTGCTGCACGTGTCGAACGAATGTATAGTATGAGGTGTGGTTCCCAGCGCGTGCTGCACGTGTCGAACGAATGTATAGTATGAGGTGTGGTTCCCAGCGCGTGCTGCACGTGTCGAAGGCGCACATGATGTTCGTGACGGGGCTGGAGTTCGTGGGCGTGCGCGGGTTCGGTCCCGCCGTCACCTCCCGCAGCGAGGCCGCGCTGCTGTCCATCTCCGTCGACAACTGTCTCACCGTGCACAGTCTGCCGCCGAGAAGTTAGTACCGCTTTATTTATAGCCTGTATCTGTATTGTTTGTTTTAATGATCTGTTTTTTCATTGGTACTATGTATGATCTGTGTGCCACCTCCTCCAACTCTTTCCATTGCCACTACATCAGCTTATTTACAACTACAATAGTATGCCCTCCCGTCTTTTATTTTTATAATTATTAATATAAATATTTTTTTAAGGGCTTTTAAACAGTATTTATGCCAGCACCATGCCCGTTAATTTCATACATTTATTAAATTATATCATGTGGTATTTTAAATCTTCTGCGATCACCAAGATCGTGCTAAGGGTGGTAATTATTGCAAACCCCTCATGCGTCCAAAGTCGCGTTTTACGGGGGAGGCCTATATTCAGCAGTGGGCGTTTTCCGGTCAATGATGTACGTGTAATTTTTAAATCTTAAGTTTTCACAATTTTTCTATAAAAGTAACATAACTATAATAGTTATTTATGATATTAGGGCGGTAAGTTGGTTTCTACAAACGAGTATACGAATGTAAGCCCGAGACGAAGTCGAGGGCTTACCATAGTCACGAGTTTGTAGAAACCAATTTCCGCACGTGTATAGTACAATAGGTAATGAAACAAACTTTTGTTTATTAGTGGGAAAATTGCAACAAACAATCTTTGATGTTTCTAATCTGATATTAGGGATTGCAATCCGGTGTCATTTGAAATCCGGCTGGATCCGGTAGCATTTCTGTTGATCCGGCTGGATCCGGCCGGATTGATTAAATCAGCTTAATTTTCCCTTTTCGTTCCAAAAAGGACTGTTTATGAGATAATCAAGTGAGTGTAGATAATATGCGGGATATGCATAGAAAAAAAATGTATATTATACGTGCAACTACTATTTGTCTCAACTTTATTTCCGATGTTGTAATTAATCAAACCATTAAAAACCTACCATGGTGTAACTATAGTCAATTTTAACGTAATGGGTGGTTCAGGCTTCCAGATTTCACAGTTAGATCAATTGTAGTACACATTATTAAATCTAGCAGTTTTCTATTAGTTTTACGGTCATGATTGAGACTTTAATTTTATGCTGAGTCAAGACCTATATATATCACGTTCATGGCGCCACGCACTGCGCATCTATTTGTGTTTTTTTTTTTAAATAAGTATCAAATTTTCATGTTGTAAAAATGTATTGTGTGATGTCTTGGATAAATGGATTTTCTTTCTTTCTTCTTAACATAATCAACTATACTGAAATTCACAATAATAAGGTATTTGAGCACGTGACTGAGCATGCTAACAAGTGTCATTCTTATGTCAGACATCATGATGAATCTGTCTAATGAATGGCACAATCATCACGAAAATGCTTTTATAACTTCATGAAACCAAGCTAAGATCATGTTTAATCATCTTACGCACCGGTATGCTTTTAACCTATACTCATGCAGCAGTGAGATTATCTTACCAAAAATTGGCATTCCGGATCCGTAGTTCGTATATTTTATCCGTAATTCCGGTAGACGTACAATGATGCCGGATCCGCCGGATTACCGGATCCGGTTTTCCGGATTGCAATCCCTATCTGATATGAAAATGGGCTAAAATGGCGCGCATTTACAATTCAAATGGCGCCACGTGCGCGTGGTGAAAATTAGAACTACATCTTTAGTTTCATTTTCTCTTTAGTATTAAAGTGAGACAAACGTATTGAGCAAAAACTCTTCCAAGGAGTTTCGATCATTCAGCTTATTTATTCTCGTTATATGAAACTCTTTGGTGGAATTCTTATAATTAAATTTTTTATATGGAAAATTAAAAAAAAGCCGTAAAGGTTACGCACGGCGCGATGCATTTTTTGAGCAAACGTGTTGAAAAAACTTAAATCTCGCACTGTACAACTTGTCCCGTCAACAACAGCTGTTGCCACTGAGAAGTGAGTGCAAAAAGTATTGTCACTCTCCAGCAAAGAAGTGAGTGTAGTTCACATTAGTCACAACCGAGGTGCGCGAAAAAACGTATTATTCCATACACTTTTTTATTACGTAATTAAACTTTAAACCTTTAATTTATTGTCGTCTAAGAAACCCAATTTTATCACGTTTTTCCTCTTTCAGATACCATTCCCGCCTGGATTGCCGTTATTCTTATAATTTTCGTCTTATTCTGTACCTTTACACTATGTTCATATTTAGGCATTTAATTATGTATATTTAAATATATTTTGTAATTATATAATAATTTAATTGTAAACGAATATTATTCCTATTTAAGTGAGTCGGGGATTATGTTAACTGTATAATTATGATATTGTAAATTGTAATAGGCAAATTGGACTCTATGGTCGTGCATATGGTTAATATGTATAAAAAGATTCTAAGTACTATAATTTGATTAAAAGAAATGCAATGTTGCAATTTATGTGTTGTTTATGTTTAAATACCTGTGAAATATTTTCATTAGATTAGATTTCAGTTTCATAGCACTACTAGAGGTAAAATAGTTATTTGTTAAACAAGGCTGCAGTTGGTTTTTGGCGCGAGTACTTGAACTGAAACCTGAGCAAGCGAAGGCTTCTAGGATTGAACCACGAGCGTAGCGAGTGGTTCAAGTGAAGAATCCTGAGCGTGGCGAAGGTTTCAAAGATACGAGACGCAGAAAAGCTTTGCTGCCGAATGCAACACACAACTTTTCACCTCACTACAGCGAGGAAAATGCAAGAAAAACAGCTAAAAGGCTAAGAAAAGATTAGTTTTTAGCTTATTAATTTAGCTATGGGTGGCGGTAACGCTTAACATCAGGTAAACGACTAGCTTGTCACGTGATTCATGGAAAATTAAAGAAAAAGTGTTTTTCATCCATTTTCCATGCAGTCGCCGTGCTGGATAGCGTATTGGTTATATACTCTTTAGTGCTGGACAGTGCGATTTTTCTAAAAATGAGGTTGGTGAACGAGAAAAAGATGGATCTTTTAGGAGGTAGTCTGTGGTATTAATGAGTTTTCAGTGGACTGGCAATATCAAGAAAGTTAAATTCGGGCGGGAAAGCGAAGCGGAGTTTTGGCGGGAACGCGAAAAAGTTCACATCGTTGCATTGTATTATTTTTCAATACTTGTGTTTTATCCAGTGTTAATGTTTAAAATTGGTGGTGTTTTACGCATTAAGTGCTGAATTACGAGCATGAGTGTGGGCAAGTGATATAATGTGATGAAACGTGGTTTTTCGTGTTGCTTCCAAAACTCCATAGAAGCCTCTAGTAAAGTTGCCACCACTTTACTGGGGCATGACTTTGACTGGACTATGACTACCTGACTTGGACTGGACTATGACTAAGTGAAATATAATATATATAATGCAGACTATGTAGACTTTTTAATATTGCGACTGAAGGACTTTGTATCCAGGTCAAGAACTAATTCTAAACAAAAAAAAAAAAATTCGGGCAAGTCTGTGATTAAATCCTCAATTCTTGACGAGAAAATTATTGAATAGAAACGTTTGAATTTTAAAAACACTTTCCACGCTAGCGATTAAAATGCGTTTTTTTTTTAAGTTTTGGCGGGAACGTGGAAAAGTTCACGTCGGTGCATTGTATTATTTTACAAAACTTATACTTTTTCCAGTGTTAATGTTGGTGGTGTTTTACGCATTAAGTGCTGAATTACGAGCATGAGTGTGGGCAAGTTATATAATGTAGTGAAACGTGGTTTTTCGTGTTGCTTCCAAAATTCCATAGAAGTTGCCACCACTTTACGAGGGCATGACTTAGACTGGATTATGACGTACCTGACTTAGACTAGACTATGACTAAGACTTGACTTTACGTGAAGTATTCCATAATACGATGAAAAATTACAAAACTTGACACTGGCTAAATACACTATGTGTGGAGCCAAAATATAAGGAAAAAAAATCGTTTTTGCGCCCAGATTTTGAATGACAAAGAGAATCTTTCCGAGCTAGTGAGGTGAAAAGTAATTTAAAAGTCAAGATCTATAATGAATACGTTAGTAGTAATAGCTCACACACGAAGAACAAACTAGCGATAAGACCGCCCATTGTATTACAGGAACTTGACTTTTTACTACTTTCCTGTGTGTCTTTTCTGGGTGTGCAATAGAGACAGTATTCTTCGATTCTATCCTACAAAATGAGGAAACAACGACAAAAATTAAAAATTCTAAGATTTGACCATGGGCAACCCTCAAAATTTGATCTGGCTAAGTCTAGACTACTAAAAACTAATAAATCAATTTATAAAATCTGCAAATAGGCTAGATAGTCAATTAATAGTGGAATAAATAAAAAATGACAATATTTTCAATAACATTTAATGAATTACATCAAAACAAATAACATACAGTGATCATCGTGACCGTTCGGCAAGTTGCATCCAAGGTTTAGATTAGACCGACTAGAGATCTACTATACAAGTAAATAGTACATACAACATAATACATTTGAATGGGAAGCGTCGAGCCAAGGCAGGGGAACACAAGGAGGGTTGGAGTTGAAAAAAGATAGTTTAAATAAACATAAACGTCATATTTGGGCGCAAACTATTATAAACAAATTCTATTTTTTTCTTCTAGAAAGTTGACTAACAATTTTGATCAATTTAAAATTAGCCAATAAAGAAATTCTATTAAAACAAGAGCGCATTTTCGTTAACATAATGTTAATTAATTAAGATTAATTTAGCAACTAAAAGTCGCTTTGGCTAAATAGTAAATTTGGTCCAAACATAGGACGGACAAAAACCACTTCCCCAATAAAAAAATGTAGGTACATTCAATAAATACATAAAATGGAAGACAATCAACGTTTCAAATTCAAGTTCTGATAATGTGATGTAAAATAAACATAATCAACGTAATAGTACAATGCATTTGGCCTCGTTTAAACGCAATAAATATTAATGTTCATGTAGTTAGATAAATAAACATGATAATCTACCGCAGAGCTCAAACTCAATGAAAGAGATTCTGTATTATACAAACATTTATTATAATGATAGTATAAAATATATAATTTGTCGATACAATGAGTTTGCTGTTTTACATTTCACAAAAATAGCACTAGAAATGCACGGATATACGTAGAATATTGTGTATTGACAGTTATATAATTTACCCAACGTATCTGTATATTTTTCGTGGTCCCCTGATATAAATACTGTGTATTTAAACTTTATCTATTAGCATCTACAACACTGCCGCTCTGCACCAAGAGTTTCAATATGTATAAGTTGTTATTTTGCACACTCGTTGATAATCTGTAAATATAAGTAGAGAAATCGGAAAGTGTAGTCATGTAAGTTTAGTATAATACATTAACCCTCTTAAGAGCCTATGCAACCACAAAATGCTTAAAAAGGCTTAGCATCCCTGTGCCCTGTCAACAATATTGCAACAAGGACTTTGAAATTAATATATGGTAAAGTTCAGGACTAATGCTAAGGCTTATGTATAGTGAAAACACGAATTTCTCGATAGAAAAAAATTACAAAGTTACCTCCAAACCGTACAAATAAACCGCGATTATTCAATGAATACTTTAAATAAGATCATGAAACTTTGTGTAGTAGTTGAACTAAATATAATGGAGGGCTTATATATAGTGGATTTTTAAAATACCCTTTATATTCAGTGTAATAATAAATTACCTAAAGTATTGCGCGTTGGAACTATTCTAACTTAGACCGCCCCTGCCGCTCGGCCCCCCGACTCATCCCCACCTTGGCCTAGTTACTATATATCTACTGTGGCTTTGGCGTGGATTCGCGCTGGCCTACCACAAGCCCTTAATCACGAACGCTCTACTCGTATAAGCTAATTCAGTGTTATAAAATTTATTATTTTAAAGTTCTGAGTGACACTGCAACTGTTATGGGCGGCCGTGTCGCTTAACATCAGATGAACGACTAGCTCATCACGTCATTCATTCGCATAAAAAAAAGTCAACTTCACTGACGACGCGAGACAAGAAATATATAACATCCGAATAGTATATCGAGCGTTTGATTAAATATGAGTTAAGAGGATTAATGTATATCTCAAACCAAGTATTCACATATTGCAACATTACAACTGGTGCGCATATTTTGGTTGAGAACGGCAGTTATATTATATAATATATAAAATGGTCGGGGTATATGTATGTCTGCAAGGCACGGGGTACCGGTCGGCCAACAATCTACATACGATATGCTTCACATATGCCTACCTACGCTAAGATTACATTTATGTAATGGCACATTTAAATATGTAGCATTCGATTCATATATACTACAAAATAAACATTTCTCTAACACAATACATTTATGTTTAAAACATTTTTATATACTTTTTGCTCTAGCATCACATCAGTACAGGTTTCCTTAAAGTATAACTAACTATTGATTGATTAATATTATTATTTAGTTATATATCACAATCATAATTACAACACTTATTACCAAAATTTATTTTACAATATGCAAAGTGTGGTTATATTTACTTTACAAAACCAACCCTAATTGCTGAAACAATTTCCAATCAATGTATTCAAACTGATGTACACAACAACAATATAATGTGTACATTGGCGATTAAGATAAGGTCAGAGTTAGTTACATAATCAAGCAGGGTTGCTACACAAACTGGTCATCAAGGAAAAAAATCAAAGTTTTTTAATCCAAAGGGAAATCATTCGTCCAATCACATAATGAAGCTGATAATAAATCAGTCGCGCGGTAGTCTGTCGCACGCAACTCTAAAGCCGCTCGGCTGCAGGCCGCGCAGGTATCGTGCCGCGCGGTCAATGCCTGCCACTGATGCTTTTCCTTAAGGCTATATACGCGGATCCACTATCTCGCTCGCGCATTGCTACATTTTGGAAGATATTAAATAATTGAATTTACTTAAGAAATATCTGGCTAAACTATGTTCTCATGATTAACGTTACATATATTTAACAAAAATATCATATCAATCCAAACAAGATTTCACAAATACAACGGTGTCAAAGTTTTCTTTCATTCGTAACCATTTTTATGACAATATAGTTTAGCCAGATTTTGCATAAATAAATTCAGTTATTTAATATTTTCAAAAATGTCGCAATGCGCGCGCGCGATAGTGGATCGGCGTATACAGCAGCCTTAACCATGGCGACCAGGTATTGGTCTCACCAACTGGTCACCAAGATCTTGCATGGGTCCCTGCATGATTATGCACATTAGCTCTAACCTTAAATAAAAATGCATGCATATATTTATTTAGTCACACTTTACATAATGTAAACATTTTGTGCTATAAATGGACATATAAGTGGCGCTAACGTGCGATTATTTCGGTAAGTATTGATCCAGTGCACTTTATCTTACGGCACTGTAATCCGTCTTACCTATGTATAATATATAATAACAATAATTTGTGGACATTTCACAAACATAGATCCTGGCAGCTAACTAGGATTTCCTGTGTCTAGGAACCTAGGAACTACGAGGACCATGACGGAACAAGTATTTGCGCTTTTTAATCTGTCCACAAATACTCGTCCGGTCGCGGGAATCGAACCTGTACCCTCCGGGATACGAGCAGGTACCACACCACAGCGGCAAATATATTTACAAGGCATAAAATAAAATGCACTGACCCATTACAATAACTAAACTAAACAGACAACTCTATAATAGTTTGAGTCTACTCCCAAGTTAAATATTTTGACCAAGGAATGGGGCTACATAAAACAACTGTTCTAAACATTCTTTTAAAGATCGATAAATAAATAACATTTGTTTTTGTATAACATTAATAGAGTGTCTTTTTCATAATTTGGTACCAACCGCTAGAATC
The DNA here is from genome assembly GCA_910589525.2 of Ennomos quercinarius. Classification (NCBI taxonomy): domain Eukaryota; kingdom Metazoa; phylum Arthropoda; class Insecta; order Lepidoptera; family Geometridae; genus Ennomos; species Ennomos quercinarius. The sequence continues at coordinate 1,851,449 of OU342491.1, forward strand.
ATAACAATCATCAACAACATAAATACGAAGCTATATATACTTAATTAATATTTACAAAATTCGATATCAAACATACGTCTCAATTTTGTATAATTATAATTCATTGTTTCACATTAATTTCACTACAAAAATACATACATCTGTTTTATATTATGTACAGATCTTTTGAAATCACTTCGAATGTTTCGCATAAAACGTCCATCGTTGTGTATAATAAATTGACACATTATCTAAGTAGGCCGGAACAAAAATGTTGCGCACACGCACATCAAGCTGGAGAAATATTAAGTTACTTGTAGGTGTAGTCTATTTACCACCCAGTTACAATGAAAAACAGTATCTCGATGTCTTATCTTGCCTAGAAAATGCTGTATGCCAGTATTCTTCTCTCGACATTGTTATTATTGGTGATTTTAATCTTAATTCCTGTAATGCTACTGTTAAAAACCAGTTTAATTGTTTTACTGAATATTGTAATTTTAAACAGCACAATGGGGTCAGTAATAAGTATGGTGGTATTTTGGATCTAGTGTTGTCCAATGTTAGAGCCATTAGTGTCACAGGCTGCGTTGAGCCTCTTGTGGTGATGGACGCTTATCACCCACCCCTAGCAGCGGTGGTATGTATGCCTCGCGGATTTTCTGCTCCTCAGTGTAATAAGTCACTACCGTCGCGAGCAGCTTGTCAAACTGCTCCAAACTGGAATTTCAAAAAAGCTAATTTTCAGGGGTTGTATATGGCTATTGCCGATATCGATTGGACTGACGTCTCAAACTGCACTAATGTTGATTCCGCGGTTGATGTTTTTTATTCCAAACTAAATAAGACTATTAATGAATACGTACCTATGAAGAAAAGTTTCAATGGTGATACGCAGAAATACAATTACCCCACTTGGTACACATCGGAAATTATACACTTCATAAAAGTTAAATACTTCCATCTGAAACGTTTTAAATCTAAAGGACTCGAATTCAATCGAGAAATGTTTAGATTTTATAGGACAAAAGTTAAAGCACTTATCGATGCTGCGCATGACCGATATTTACAGACGGTAGAGCGGAACATACGCAAAGACCCGTCTAGTTTTTGGACTCATGTTAAGGATAAACGTAAGAACATGACGCGGCAACGCGAGTATATTTATAACAATCAGTCTGTTGTAGGGCAAGAAGCTGCAGATGCCTTTGCTGAATACTTTGGTTCTATTTTCTTGAACGCAATTCCGCAGCTGGATGCCCAGGCTGCTGAACGATCAGCTCATAAACACTTGAATACGCCATGTGTTACAATTGACTGTGTCACTGTTCTTGATCTGCGTCGTGCAGTAAAGAAACTCAAAGCTTTTTCTGCTGTTGGACCGGATGGTATACCCAGCTTTTTGGTTAAGGATTGTCTCCGAGCATTGGAGATACCCCTATTGCATATTTATAACATATCGTTGCAGTATAGCTTGTACCCGACAAAGTGGAAATTAACTAGAGTGACTCCAGTTCCAAAAGATAGCTCTTCGGCTGATATAAAGTCTCAGAGACCTATAGCAGTACTTTCTACTTTTGGGAAAATATTTGAGATGATAATTAACCGCTATATCACTGCCCAAATCAGTCACCGCTTTGATGATTCGCAGCATGGGTTTCGTCGTGCACGCTCTACTACAACGAATCACGTCGTGTTTGTAGACTACGTTACAGCTCAAATGGACAATGGTATGCAAGTAGATACTGCATATTTTGACCTAAAAAAAGCGTTTGATGTTGTAGACAACGATATCCTACTGTCTAAGCTTTCTTGTCTTGGTTTTTCTCCAAATCTTCTAAATTTCATAGCCAATTATCTAAGTGATCGCAGACAATATGTGCAACTGGGTAGATACTTTTCTAATGACTACTTCACGAGGTCTGGTGTCAGCCAGGGATCTACTTTGGGACCAACTCTATTTCTTACTATGATAAATGACCTACCTGAGGCGCTAAGTACTGCCAAATGTTTAATGTTTGCTGATGATATGAAGCTTTTCCATAGTATTGACAGTACTTCTGATTGTGCAAACCTTCAGCACGATATAGATGCAGTTGCTGAATGGGCTGAATTAAACAATTTAAATTTTAATGTGTCCAAGTGTAAAGTAGTCACTTATTCGAGAAAGCTTATGCCTGTTAGTTATTCGTATACCCTTGATCAAAACGTATTGGAGCGGGTAGACTCAATTCGTGACTTAGGTGTCATTATGGACAGTGGGCTTAATTTTAGCGAACATATCACAAGCATATGTAAAAAGGCCAACAAAACCCTGGGTTTTATAACTCGAACTTCTGCCCAGTTCCGAGATATAAACATTCCCATTATGCTGTATAACGCGTATGTCCGTAGTGCGCTTGAATTTGGTGCTATTGTTTGGGACCCGAGAACCAAAAAATATACTCTCATGATTGAAAGAGTGCAGCGCAAGTTCGCGAGGTATTTCTATAAAAGAGCTTATGGATACTATCCCTTTCTATTTCCTTCATTATTTGTCTCGGGAATGGTGGGCCTTGTTACGTTGGAGCTTCGACGTAAACTATTATTAATTATTCATTACTGCCTGTTGCTGCGTAACGAGGTAGATAATCCCTCAGTGTTAAGCAGATTATACTACTTTGTGCCGCAGAACTACATCCGTGCGGGTCAAAGACGTCGCCACCAGCTATTTGCTGCTGCTCCCGCTTTGCGGACATGGCATGCTCATAATGCTCCTACGGCAAGGGCTGTAGCGGTTATCAACCGCTTCCTAAGCGAAGTCCAGGATGCTGACATACATGCTGACCCCATTAGTCGGCTTTATAAATATATATTGTTTACTCCGTTTAAGAACTTAGTGTAGCAATGTGAATGTTTTGGCTTAGCTGTAAGTTCACAATTGTATTTAACAATTAAATAAATAAATAAATAAATAAATAAATCTTGCAAACACAGTTAGCCCGTCAGGTCAGTGTCCCCGATTTGAACTGTACATAATATAAATATTGAATAATTGGCCCTGTAATACTGACTTACATGATGAATTAATTGACGTCTTCAACACATTGCGTCACGTAAAATAAAATTAACTTGAGAATCATTAAGAAATCCTTAAAAACAAGCACATAACACACACAGCACATCTCGACGTCGCGCTCTCGTCTCTAAACGGAGATTATATCTGTCCACACGGTCCATCCACGTACACAAATAGAGACATTCATTCAAAATTCACGTAAAAACTGCATTTATTTGAGCCCTCGACGCGTCACCTAAAATGCATTCAGTAATAGGCGTACCAACGTGTACCGAGACCGCAGGCGGCCGTCCACCTTACACTGTAACAAACGAAACAAACATTAACCGGCCGCAGCACGAAACTTTACTAAACTAACGCATCGATACAATGATACAGGAAGGGCGCAGCGAGCGGCAGTACTCACCCTGGTCGAAGGTGCTGGGGTTGATGTAGGACAGCAGGTCCTGGTCGCTCATGTCGGTCAGCCGCTGCACCGGGGCCGTCATCTCCTGCGACACGGCCTGCGACACCGCCTGCGACACGGCCTGCGACACGGCCTGCGTCACGGCCTGCGACACGGCCTGCGACATGGCGGCCAGCGGCGCCTCGCCCGCGGGCTCGGCCGGCGGCTGCGGCATGTCGCCCGCGCCCGCGCTCTCCGTCGTCAGGATGTTGGCCGTGTTGATGGCCGACGTCACCAACGCGTTCATGGTCGTGTCCGACGTCAGGATCTCCGCGGCCGCGTTCAGGATCATCGACTTGACCGCCGCCGGGGGGGTCTTCACGGACGTCATCTGCACCTGGTCGGGCAGCATCATCAGGTCGTCCTGCGTGGCGCCGGACGGCATCACGATGCGCTGGTTGGAGTCGCACAGCATGCTCGGGGACACTTGCGGGTTGAGGATCGCGTCGGGAGACATGCCGGGCGCCTGCATGGGCGCCAGCAGGTCGCCGGCGGTGGTGCGGACCGCGTTGGGCGACAGGATGACGTCGGAGGCGTGCGACGCGGAGGCCGGGGAAGTGTTGCTGGTGCCGGAGAGATGGTCGTCGACGCGCGAGTTGACCAGCTCGTCCAGCTTGGCCGCGTCGGCGGGCAGCATGGCGGCCGTGGCCTTCATGGCGTCCTCGACCAGCGCCTCCATGTGCGCGCTCTGCTGCGCCAGCCGGTGCTCGCGCATCTCGCACGTCTCCATCTCCAGCTTGCTGATGGTCCCGAACGGGTTGAACGCGTCCGCCGGCTGCCGACCGAACGACATCAACCGCTGCTCCGCTTGCATCCCGCTCGCGTTCGTTATCATCAGCTCCGGGTTGAGGCCCTTCATCTCCTCCATGTTCGACTTGACGGATATCAGCTGCTGCATGCTCTCCATCATGGGCGGGTACATCTGCTGCGGGGCGTCCGTGTTGAAGATGGCGGCGGTGACCGTCTCCACCATCTTGTCCGTCTGCACCTGGTTCTGGATCGCCTGCAGCTGCTGCGCGAACGATGCGAGGGGGGACGGCGGCTCGCTGGGAGCCGACCCTGGAGACAGCTTTATGGATTCGTAACCGGTCACGTAGCTCACCTGAATGAGGCAATACAACGGGGATAAGGTTCGCGGAAATTAGAACCAGTTGGGGGAAAAATGTAAGCAACCTTTATTATTACACCACAAGGAATCTTCAGAAGTCAACGTACGGTCGCGATTCTTAAGGGACTAAACCAGATACAAAATCACAAAATAGGCAGATCAACTCAATTATTTTTATACCAAAAAATTTGAAAAACTAAAAAGTGTACTGGCTAGTATCCTACCGTCTGCCCCAGTGGTACGCACCTGAGAGGAAGTGTTCTCGGACTTGAGTCGCAGGTCCACAACGTTGAGTTGGTCCGGCATGAGGTCGGGCGGGGGCGAGCGCTCGGGGCCCTCCGCGCCGCACGACTCCGAGTGCTCCGCCACCGAATGCTGGCTGCTGTCGTCGATCACCTGGTAAATGGTTCTGGGGTACACTTCGCTGGAACACTATACATTACTCGCTTTGAATCGACTTACTTTGCTTTAATTTTTTTTGCTATTAATTATGTCATGCAGATAAATTGATGTTACAGTGTTTCTCTTGGTTTATAATTATATTCATGTCTGTAGTAGTTAATTTTGCGAGATAAGATCCGAAATGAGAAGATCCGCAAGAGAGCAGTTGAAATGGCAATGGGCAGTACATATCGCTCGTAGGATTGAATAAAGATGGGGAATAAAGGTTTTGGAGTGGCGACCATGAACCGGACGCAGCGTAGACCCCTCACTAGGTGGACTGACGACCTGTTAACGACGAGCAGCCGCTCAAGGTGGCGCTCTGCGGGGGAGACCTATGTTCAGCGGTAGACGTCTTCAGGCTGTTGATGATGAATAGATAGCTCAATTAAAAACAATTTTGATGTACAATTTCGAAGATCTCGTTATGTACACATTTTGCATATCATTTTGACAAAACAATACTTCCAAAATATATTAGTTGACGGTAAAACCATAGGAAGAAATGACGGTAAAGCGTCCTAGATCCTCAAACGAAGATTCTTACCTCACTCTTCAGTCCGAGAGGTGAATGCGGATCAGGGACGATGATAGAGGGGCGGCGCACTGGGAGCGCGGGGGGCGGCATCATGCCCCCTCCGCCCCACATGAGCACGGGGCGAGCTTCCTCGCACGCGGCCGGCCCTGGACACATGAACACTCGGTTATGTGGGGTCACACAACTACATGGGACCTGACTACCTATGTGCCATCCGCGCCCATAACGACTATGACCATTTTAACTGCTCTTTGTATTCTATATTTTTAACGACTGATGTGATGTCATGACGTGCGACGTAGTGAGCTAAATTCAAACAAATTGCATTACAAATACGGGCCTCTTTAAAAGTGAACTCATTAAGTGCAAGATGAGTGTGACATTTAAATTAAAACAATTTTTATCCATAATATTTGCAAACAATGTTTATAGTTTCGATGCTCAAACATTTTAGCCCTCTTGCACATTCAAGTCAGAATTACACTTACAAAAATGATATAAGTACAAAAATATGTATGTAATTTTTTTTATCCATTTAGTATCTACAGAGATTTTATTTATCTAAATTGTAGATAAATATCCAATGTGTTTCACTAAACAATTAAAAATAATTTAATCATATTCAAATTCAAATTATGTTTATTGTAACATGAACTGCATACCTACCAATTATACATATTACACAATAATAGATCAACATACAATTATTACAATTAATTATGAGAATTAAAACAATGTCGAGAATTAGAACGGAAATAACATAAATAATAATAATATATAGCTATGTCAAATTACTATGACAAATTAAAAAGAAATGTCAAAGGTAGGTAACGAGCAGCGAAAGTGGAAATATGCCGTATATGGAGCAATAATACATAACGTTACAATATAGGGCTCTAAAGGGCACGGTGTGAACTATCTAGGTGATGTAGGGAGGGGTTTGTGAAGTCTGTACCTAGAACAATACTATGTCAGTGTCAATGAACAGTCAGCTCTGTGTAATGTGGAATAGAGTTCCAAATGCACCTGAAAAGTTTATTATCATTTTTTTTGGATTTCCTCCATGTGTTATATTGTCATGTATTGAAAGGTTAAGTGTATTTTTTTCGTGGTGAGTGTGTCGGTTTCTTCAGTGTATTGTGGTTTATGATTTATTTTTATTGAATTATAAATATAAATATTTCTTTACAAACATGGTGACTCTAAAATATTGTACACTGTAGGTATTTGGCCACCTTGAGATCATTTAAATCTCCATTCATAAATCATAGATAATAAAAAAAAATCTTTTAACCTTAACGTATTGCATAAAAATTACATTTATAAAAAAATTATACATATTTAAAAATCAATACATGTTACTAAATATTCATGACGTGTTACAGTCAACAAGTCAGTAACTTATATTCGATAAAAATTACTAATGACTAAACCTCTTGAACTATTGAAGCTTAAATTAAAACATTTATTGTTTAGACATTTTGTTAACGAGCTGTGATTTTAATCAGGATCAATATTGAAGTAAACGTAGGCATACTGCTTAGGGTCAATTCAGATAGAGCAGCAAACTGCTCAAGCACTTTTTAAGTGCTATTGGAATATCAACCTTAGTCCATTTAGACAAGGCTGAAAATAGTACGCAACATTAAAATAGGTAAGATTTAAATGTTGCATATTATTTTTAGCTTTGTCTAAATGAAATAAGATTGATATTCGAATAGCACTTTAAAAATGCTCGAGCATTTTGCTGCTCTGTCTGAATTGACCCTTATACTGAACTCAAATCAACAAAAAAACATAACCAGAAAACAATTTATTTTTGTATTAAAAATTATCGCGGACCTACCACACGAGCGTGCGAGCGAGATGCTCAGCTATCTCGCTCGCACGCTCGTGCATCTTTAGGTAACCTACCGCGGCGAGGTCCTGACCTTGACCGCCTGTTGCGGTATACTTTTGTTTATTCTGAAATGAGTGAGCATAATTCTGTTTTACACTAGATTTTTTTTAGTATGAGCAAGCAACTGTGCCTAGCTAATGCAGCACGAAAAGTATTAAACCCACAGATCTCGGAAACTTAAGAGATATGATAAGGGGGCGGGGCCGGTGTCGCAGCAATATGCTCAAAAACAGAACACATTTAATGGTTAAAAATACCATGTGTCCGAACGGCCGTCGTGATATTGTATGTAAGCAGTTTACAATGCTCGCTCTTTGCTAACGACTATTCGAACGTTGAGTTCTAATAACGCAATGAATAATGAATATTGAAGCTAACGGAATATTCAATCGCGCCGCTGCTCGCAGTCGCTATCGGTTTCGTACTGAGCGCACGCGAGTCACAGACATCTAATACATATACAGTAAGCAGACCTAACATTATCTTCACTACTACATAGACGAGAATAAATGATATATCCATTATTTTCGCTCTTATAAAAGTTAAATAACTTTATCTCTTTCCTTTTTGCTGTTGCAACACTTACGCACCCATGGAAAAAAGGAACGCGTGCCCAAAACGCAATCTCGTCACCATGGAAACAAGTCACAGAAGTGACATGGCGTCAGTGCGGCCTGTTTTTTTTTTGCAATATTTTGGTGTTATAATTGACATTAAGTGCTACAAACACTAAAATAAAATGGTGTAATGTAGTGTGCCTTTGTGCAGCAACGTTTCATATAAGAACACACCCGAATCATCTTTTCACCAGTATGTTTTGATGTGCATGTCACTGTGTGCGTGAGATTTGTATGTTGTAAAAAGTGGCACGCAATATTTCTCTTATGTTATGTCTGCTTACTGTATAGTATTAGATGTCTGTGACGCGAGTGGCATCTCTATGATTGAACCACAGCTTGTATGTATCTCCTACAACTGTCGTGTGTGTGTGTACATGTGCGTGTAGGGAGGAGTGACGTGTGTGCGTGTGTGCGTGTCAGTACCGTGACGCCGGGCCTGCGCGCGACGCCGGGCGGCTGCCGAGCTCGCTACCTACACAGACCTAGCTTGAAAGGGAAAAAAAGAAAGAGTACGCCGTTTACGCATCAGTCATTTCTTCCAAATACAATATTTTTGTTTCATATAAGTATATTACAATGTAACATTTAAATGCAACACCGCGCAACGTTAGTATGTTGCATGCAGACACCGCTACTGTGAATATATGTTCTTGAGTTAAGGCTTGTTAGCATCGGATATTTAACTCGTGCTAATTTTTCTTTAAACATAACGATTAGAATGTAACGAGATTGGCAGTTTTATTAAATAAGATTTTCGATGGAATGGTTGCAATTTATTTTGAACAATATTCAAAGTAAAGGTGTAGAAATTAGATCCCAAAGCTTCAAGTTATATAAGCAACGTATTGACTCAGTTAATTTATATACATTGTTTCAACAAGCACATAATATTGGACAATCACATATATTTATGGTAGCTGTATGGTATGTTATTGTTGCATCCGAAAAAATAAAATATGAGTCGCATGTAAAAAAAAAACAGTTTCTAAAATTAATTTGTGAACATTTATTAAACACAGCGAAAAATATTTTATTTCATCTGTATCATGTGTTTTCTTATCACTCATGTCACAATGAATAAACAATTAAACAAATTGGCACAGATAAATAATGAACGGGTCATGGCTACCGCTGCTGCTGCGTGAAGCAACTAAAGATAATGCGTATCAGATAAAATAGTATAAATATTCGAAGAGCAAAAATAGATGCTAATGAGGAGATTGACACGAATGTTTTTTTAAAATAAACCTTAATATTGATTAATTAAAAAAAACACTCGTATGCTTTGTGAATATATCATGCAAGGGGCTAACAAAATATAATAATTGATAGATTACGTAAATATAGGTTAAGCAAAGAGAATAAAGATATCGCGATTCTTGGAAATGCGATGTAAACACGTCAAGGAGCCAGAATGTCAGTAATAATTAGGATTGGATACGGAAAACATATTTTTACTGTTGTTGATAAAGTTATTTACATATTAGAACGATTCACTAATATGAACATTATAGAATGAGCCCATATTTCGTTGTTATCACTTATCAACAATAAACAACTCTCTAACGCAAGGCTTATCAAACATTTTCAACGCAACTTTAAACCAAATAAAAACGTGACTGCCCACTTACATATTCAATGTTTATCAAAAATATCATAACGCAGAGGTTAATAGTTTCAGTAAGTATCAGCAACAAAGAAAATATTTACGATACGAGCCGTGTTCAGTCGCTCTACATCTAATACCAAAGCATCCAACACCAAATAGCAAGGTTCATCTCGTTAAAAAGCCACCCGTGATCGATCCCAGTGACAAGCGGTCAGTTCCACCAGCTGGCGCGAATTCATGCCGACTACATGATCATGCAAGCCCGACAACTTCGTTGGGGAAAAGTTGGCTTTCTAAACACCTGCTAAACTTCAAAAATGCAATGCAAACTTACATGTTCAACGAAGTCGCCGGTCCGCAATTCAGGTGCTAACTATAACTATATAGAAGACGGTCACAACGGGAGGCGGGTTAAGAGGTTTGTTAGAAGCTACCGTCGTCCGATGCAGCATGCTATGTGGACAGTGGCAGTAAGGGAAGTAGGGAAGCGTTACCTTGAGCATGATGCTGCGTGGCATGGAGCGGACCAGTTTGCCTAGAGACGGGCGTGTAGTAGAAGGCATGAGGCTCGGAGGCCTTGCCGCCGGACCGCACGAACACTTGCACGCAAACCGCTTCGCCGATATCCGGCCGGTAGTACGCAGGCACGCAGCAAACTAGATGCGTCTGCAATAGAATCCACTCATGAGACGCTGTGGCTTTGTCAGCCTTTGGATCTTGAAGGCCCGGGCGTTTCGCGATGGCGACTTTCGGACGCGAACCTTGAAGAGGCGATTTGAGGGTAGTTGGATAGTTAAACGTGTTGCGGTTAAACGAATTTCGGTGTCCGATGACGTAGATCCATTTCGAGCTCCTCGACGCTACAGCATCACCATTTATGCCCGGCGTGCGGCTAGCGCGAAAAAAAATTAAGTGGCAGATTGGGCCGTAGCCGTAAAAACAAAGCTGCGGCGAGCTTTCGGCAACCGGTATATAAACAGCTTTGAGAAACTTCGGCGGAAACCTTTGGCAAGGCGTGAGCACGATGCCATAATTATTATGGCATAGCAAATTTACTTCAGGATTCCAAAGGATCCTATGGCGTGCTGCTAGTCTGCGCCGGACCTTACAATTCAATAGCTGAAAGCTTGATTTTTTTGAAGACAAATTTAATGTAGTTATATTATCCTACCCGACTGCGCCAGTGGTGGTAAAGTCTTACCTGCTGCAAGAACTCTTTGTCCGGTATGACTTCCTCCTCCCAATTGGCGTTACCTTCCCGGCGCTGTGAGAAGACCACGCGGGTGTCCTTGAGGAAGTTCTTCCCGAGCAGGTACAGCTCCAGGCCGCCCGAGGCGGGGGATGAGACCAGCGACTTGCGACATACTTCCGGCACGCCGGGGGGTTGGGCTGGGATTTATTGCTCGGGTCAGTATGGGCTTCTAAGTTTATGTTATTATGTTGTGAAAAGCTAGTAAAATTTAAGTTCAACCGAAAGAATTTAAATGTAAACAAGTTTTAATATGTAAGCTACAATACTGCCAATGTGCCAATATGTTGAATTATCAAAAGTATAGGACCATCGTTCAGTTAAATGTTTGTCTTTTTTAAATCAGTTATTTCATAGTGAGAAAGAACCAAAGATCCGTTGTAGGTAGGTACTGTTATTTATTCTGTAGATAGTGCTGTTGGTATTAATGTTTTCACTAAAATCATTTTCATTTCATTTCAATCCGATCAATAATAGGAGTTAAGTAAAAAAAAACTCTTTCTTAGAACTACGTCATAACAATGCTCAATCATTTATAGCAATCAGTATGGTTTTTATGTACTGGGTGGCGCAAAAGTAAAGACCCTATTTGGTTCAGCTATAACATTTTTTCTAAATTAGAAAACTAGATTTAGGTTTTTTTAAATGTATATTTGTGCCATTAAATTTCGTACCATTAGGATTTAAAGATGATGTCTTTTAAATGGTGACCTCCAGAGTTGATACACATTTGAGCCCTATTTATGACATTTTGCATAACTTGCCGTAACACTTCCTGCGATATGTTCGTTATTTCTTGACGAATGTTTTCTTTTAGAGCTGCGAGAGTCTGTGGCTTGTTCACATACACCCGAGATTTCAAAAAACCCCAAAGAAAGAAGTCTGGACTGGTCAGATCGGGTGATCTTGCAGGCCAAGGCAAATCGCCAAAACGAGAGATAACTCGGCTTGGAAAAGCGTCCCTCACTAAGTCCATAGTGTCGCGCGCTGTGTGTGCCGTAGCGCCGTCTTGTTGAAACCAGATGTGCTCCAGCCCCAATTCGTCCAAACTGGGTATCAAAAACTCACGTAACATGGTTCTGTAGCGTTCTCCAGTGACAGTTATCGCATTGCCTCCAGCGTCTTCGAAAAAATAGGGTCCGATCACTCTGTCAACACAGATGCCACACCATACAGTAACTTTTAGTGGGTGTAGAGGTGTTTCTTGAATAATGCGCGGATTATCAGTGCCCCAGAACCGAGTATTCTGCTTATTGACATGCCCTGAGAGATGGAAATGCGCTTCGTCACTCATAACCAATTTTGAAGGAAAATCATCCTCTTCAAGGTTGAGGTTTATGACGCGCTGGCAGTAATCTAGACGAGCTCGGTGGTCAGCAGGCAGCAGTTGATGAGTCATTTGAGTTTTATACGGGAACATCTTTAAGTCTTTCACCAAAATACGCTGCAGGGTCCGTCTGGAAATGCCCAATTGCGTGGCACGTCGCCTCGTTGATGTTTCTGGACACTCTTCCACATCTTCGCGCACAGCATCGATATTTTCAGCTGAACGGCCTGTTCTTGGTCTCCCAGACTTAGGTCTATCCAATGTTGAGCCAGTTGCTTCAAGGCTTGTGGCAAAGCGTCGAATTGTGCGACCAATCGGTGCCGGACGGTGGGGAAATCGTCGACGAAATTCACGTTGTGTTCTTATCACTGATGAATTATTCCGTAAGAACATTGACACAATTATTCCACGTTCTTGGGGAGTAAAACGGTCCATGTTTATTTTCAGTGTATTTTACATTTGTTCACTACACAATTTTCAACAACAGAATGACAGAAAATGTCATATAAAAAAAATAAAAGTATTTTCTTTAGTGCCAGTACTTTTGCGCCACCCAGTAGTATGTCGGTACGGAACAATAGTAACTTACTGCATATGATCTGCGTGGAGCAGACCTGGAGCGTCTCCTGGTCGCCGGCCGCGTTGAGTATGTCGGTGCGGAACACCATGCGACAGCGGGTGGACTTCTTCTTGCCGCGCGACACGTGGGCCCCGCCCGCCGGCCCGCTTGCGCTCTCGCCGAACCTGTGCTCCACGTCCACGTTCCGCTCCTATACGTACAGTAACAACGAACAACATTTATTGAATGACACCGGATCTTTTTCGTTGTTTTCTTTAAAACACGGACAGACAAACAAGCTGACGGCCCGTCTGGTGGTAAACAGTTACCGTCGCCTATAGACACCTGCAACACCAGGGGAATTGCCGATGCGTTGCCTACCTTTTAACTCTATTACCCGTCGTTTGAAGTGCCCCATGTTGTAGCTCAGCGGAAACACCTCAGAGGGTAGCACATCTTTCAAGTATGTGGCAGAAATGACCACGTGAAACGGACTGTGCGAGATTCTTATGGGTCCACGAGGTGTGGATGCGCTTTTTGACGCTGACGAGCTGTGCGATTATAAAACCGTGATGCTGGGATCAGGTTGAACAGCTCTTCAGAGCATTCCCTATTGAAGATTTTGTAGAACACACAGAGGGAACCGATGTCTCAGCGTAAACTCAGTGGTTCTAAATCTTTGGTGAGCTCAGGATCGTCGGTGAGTCTAACGGCTCGTCGCTGTAAGGAGTCAAGGGGCTGAATCTGGTCCTTTGGTGCACCGTTCCAGAGGTGAGAGCAGTACTCCATATGGGGCCTAACTTGTGCTTTGTAAAGCACAAGCCCGCCGCCGCCGCCGTTGGCCCGGCGTGAAGTACCGTTTTGCTCTGTTGAGTACACCCAGCTTCTTAACAGCAAGACCAGCTTTACTCACAAACTGAACCTCGCTAGAAATGTTAACACCTAAGATCCCAAGTTTCACCGAGGTGGTAAGAGGAACGCCTTGGAACTGTGGAGCTACAGAAAATGGGATTTATTTGGCAGTAAATGCGCTGACTTGTGTCTTTGTGGGGTTAAACTCGACCACGTTTAGTCGTCTACACTCTGAGACTTGCTCCAAGGAGCTCTCCAGTTCTTTTCTGCTTTCCTCCACTTCGTAATGAGGGGCATTTATGCGGCCTGTGTATTGTGCATCACCTGTACGGTCATCAGCATAACAATGAATATTGCTGACTAGCAACATTTTTATGAAAAGTAAATTAATAATAATAACGAAACTGAGTATCAAAACTCATCATTCTTAGTTATAAATATTACTTAATATAGGGTTATTATAATATAATAAATCTATGTTTCCCAAACCTTAAGTATCCCGACGCAGTCGCAGGTGACCTGCCAGTTCTTGTTAGGCTCGAGGTCGATTTCAATAAGGACGGTGCCATCTTCCTTCCTCTCCTTGCAAGGTGTAGAGTTCTTCCCGGCGACGCGGCACGCCTGGTAAAACATGTGCGGCTGCACCCGCCCCGCGTCCGTTCCTATGTAGACCTGGTAGTAGTCAAAGTAAAGCCGCATTTGGTATACCATCCTACTAACACTTTACATACTAGAAGCCACCCGCAAAATTATCCGCGAGAACAGTTAATAAAAACTAAAAATTATCCTATGCTCGTAGAACTGACAACCGATGGGGAAGAAAGGTTGTTGAGTGACGACCACAAACCGGAAGACGCAGCGTAGCGTTCACTGCTGAAGATAGACCTCACCCAAAGCACAGAGCGTCACATTGAGCGGCTGCTTGCCCGCTGCACGGTTTTGACCAGACCGTCGGTCCACCTAGTGGGAGGCCGGCCTACGCTGCGTCTTCCGATTCGTGGTCGCCATTTGAGGAACCTTTCTTCCCCATCGGTTGTCAGTTCTGCAAGCGATTATGTAGGTATTCACTGTTCATTCATTTGTGTCTCACCTGTAATACAGCTGGTTTATCGTAACCAACTAATTTGACTATAGGGAACCCATTCCCCGAGTTGTCTTTGACAGCACCGCGGCTACCTTCAGTCTGATATCTGGAAAAAATATTACATGTATTTAGTTAAGGGCCGGCTTGTTATGTTATGCAATACTGTCTTAGCGTTTTTACATAATGAAATTTAATACCCTGCATCGTTTATAATTTTATTAATGTTGAGTAACTCTGTTACGTCAGAAGTCAACGAAAGCTACAGTTTTCGTTTTGTTTTAGGGGCATTTAAAAGAGCGCAAGAACCACAAGAAGCTCTAGCAAGCCCTCTTGGCTTGGACGCTTGAGAAATTATTATTATCCTTAGGGCTGCTGTATTGACAGATCACCTGTTTTCACGACTTGCCGTTGCAAAGTTTTGAAGATAATTGAAAAAATGTCATTACGTTGACCCACACAACCCTAGACCCTTGAAACAAAATGCAGCAATTGGAGATTAGCTTCTTAGCTTTGCGGCTGATTCCTTGATTGAAAAGAGTAAATACTCCGTGGACCTCGCGGACACTAATAAGCTTTAGCGTCTGTCACCTGCTCGGATTTATTTATAGTAACACCTGGCTGCTGATTTTAAAAGGGTACAAACCTCGCTCTGTGTTGCGTTTCCGGCTGGCATAAGATCTGTAGCTCCACCGTGCCGTCTCTCGACCGGCCTGTGAGAGGTGCCGCGAGCCCGGGCCGGCCCGCCTGCGACATGAGGGCCCTCCTCCTCGCCATCGCCAACTTGCCGCCGTACTTGCCGGCCAGCTTGCCCCCCAACTTGCCTCCCGAGCCCAGTTTCCCCCCACTCGCATACTTGGTCGCCAGTTTGCCACTGCTGCCGAGCTTCCCGCACGATCTGATTGCGTACGGATCTTGAAACCTTTTCCCCGTAGATTCACTGATATTTGGACTAGATATACTGCCGCCTGCTCTGACCCTGCAATCAAGAGTTTTCTCTTATTAACGATCTGTTAGTTTGGGAAATTGAAGACAGTCGAGAGCTATCTAAGAAGCGGTTCGGTTTTGTTATCTACTTTAAATACAAGGGTTAAATAGGTCTTTTATATTTATTTTGTTGTCGGTCAAAGATTATCACTATTGCTAAATTTAAACGACCATAAAATTGACATAACCTGGCTACGTTAAAGGGATTTCGACTGCGACATAACGAGTTTGTTTACATAAAGAATAATTAGGGCAAGTAGGTACACAACAAGGTTAGATACGTGGCAGCAAGTTATACGTTGTCTTAAATAATGATGCGGTGATGATCGTTATGTAGATAGATGACTACACATACATACAGTACACATGCATACATACAGTATACATGATACATGCAGTGAACATGCGATTCCCGGACGGTAATAATAATCGTGATGTGGCACATTGCGATAGTAAATGAATTTTAAAGCAAACCATCACAAAACAGTATCTCCGCGCGTTTGACTCGCACAACATGAAGTAGCAGTTATTATTTGATGCATTTCAGTTGAACACACGAGGACGGACGAGGATTTCAGACTGCCCTGTTAGTACCTTTTGTCAGCCAATTTTTAAGAATGAGTTCTACAAAATTAAAGTGTTGTAACCAATGTGTTTTGTCGATGCACAGATCCTTTAAAAAGGTTTTTTATAGGATCAGTGTGTCGATGATAGATAATATTGTTCAACGTACACAGGGAGCAGTAACGGCGGCGGCGCGAGCGCAAGCTGCGCGTCCGGCGGGACGGGCGCTGGCACGGAAGCGGGCGGCGGGTAAGGGTACGCATCGTTGGCATCATCGCACTCTAGCTTTAACGCCACCACCTCGCTTTCATGCCGCTGCCGTTTCGCGGCAGGGTGCTCCCAGTCGGACTCCAATGTGTCGGACAATCTGTACGGACCGGACCTTTCATTAGAAATTTTGAAAGACTAATAACCTGAATCGGGCTGAACTCCAGTGTCTTACATCTGAGATTCTTTTTTTTTTCATTGATATGAAGTGGCGACGCGGTCGACGATGGAGCATGCTTGCCTAGAAACTCGCAAAATCTATAACGCAATCTCTATCTAACTATATTGGCCGGTGTTGCAGGTTGCAGGGCTCGTACTTATGTAAACATGGTGAGATAAAAGAGAAATAAGGACCAAAATGCAGACTATGTGTAGGTACATATATTTTATCCCTTTAAACGAGATGATAATTAAGCTCTACGAACACAAAACAAAAACATAAGATAAACAATATGTGGCGAGCGTGTAGTAAGGTTAAGTCGTAATTATAGCGCGGAGTTGGTAGTTGCTACATCATGTTGTAGGAAGAGAGAGTAATATGTGACAAAAATAGGAACTAGCACATGGCACTGCGCCGATGGCACAGAATAAATAGTAGTTCCACCGTACCAAGTCGAACGGGCGGCACGCGCGGTGTCAAGATCGTAGGCTACCTACCGTACGTATACATAAACATATTACATGCGTAGTTAGTACGTACCTAATCTACGGAGCTGACGTGTCTTACATATCCACTTTGAATCTTTGAATGATTTATTTTTAATTTATACATAATATATTTAAATCACTTTGATATAATTTTGATCGAACTAATAAGGGGCTAGTAACTTTAAGGAATAGATTAGATTATAGAAACTTAGAAAGGTGAAAGTGTGATTCAAACTTAATGGCGGCTGTGAAGTCGGCATGTAACCGCAGTAGCAAAAATTAGATGTGCGCGGCAGCGGAAAGCGTGAGCGCAGCGTACGGGCACAAATTCTGTTTTGTGGTAAGGGGCAGCGCACTTCACAGCCGCCACTACGTTTGACTCACACTTTTTTTCTTTTTTTTATGCGAAAGAATGACGTGACGAGCTAGTCGTTCACCTGATGTTAAGCAACACGGCCGCCAATAACAACGCAGTGTCACTCGGAACTTTAAAATAGTACATTTTCGCGTGACACCGCACTGCGCACGTCATCCTGAGACATCACACAGTCTAGCAATCAGATTACTAGACTGTGTGATCAGATCATAAAGTCTCATTTGCTCAGTAATTTCACTACCTACAATGCCCTTCAAACCGGAATACAGAAGTGCTTGCACACTACTGCTTGGCGGCAGAATAACTGGCAATGCGGTGGTACCTACCTAGACGAACTTTGCAGAAAAGTCCTACCACCTAGTAAAACACTCTAGTTAACTGTTTGTTATTTGATATATTTGTTTAGATTAGATTATAATTATTTTTCTTGTTTGCTGTTATTTAACAATGTTCCTTATTTTATAATGTTATTGGGGAGGTTCTGAAGGTTCGTATATTGACCAATGAGCTACGTATATAAGTAATATGAATAAGTGGGGAATAGATACATCGCAAGGCTTGAGTGGTTGTGTGTGTATGTTGGCAGCGCCCGCGCCCGCGCCCGCGCGCGCCCGTACCGTAACTAAACTAATAGTAAATTGAACGCGAGACCGAAGTCCAAGGTGAACATTACAACGTCCGTTCATATTTACAATAACATCTGTTATGCCGCGGTCAGTGTCAAAATATAACTAACCTACGGGTTCTCATAACTTTGTTAATGATAAACTCATCATCATCAACGACGTCCACTGCTGAACATAGGCCTTCCCCAGGGAGCACCACTTTGAGCGGCTGCTTGCCTCCTGCATCCATCGGCTCCCCGCGGTTTTTACCAGGTCGTCGGTCCACCTAGTGGAGGCCTACGCTGCGTCTTCCGGTTCATGGTCGCCACTTGAGAACCTTTCTTCCCCATCGGTTGTCAGTTCTACGAGCGATGTGGCCTGCCCATTGCCATTTCAACTTCCTAATTCTAAGAACTATATCAGTCACTTTAGTTCTCCTGCGGATCTCTTCGTTTCAGATCTTATCTCGCAGGGAAACACCAAGCATCAGCATAGCTCGTTGCGCGACTTTGAGATTACCAATGAGTCAATATATCACTAACTTTTACTTGACTGGCCTGTTAGCTCAGTGACTGGCCTGTTAGCTCAGTTGACTGGCCTGTTAGCTCAGTTGGTAGTAGCTCTGCCTTCTGAACTATAGCTTGTGGGTTCGATTCCTACCCAGGACAAACATTTGTGTGATGAACATCGATGTTTGTTCTGTGTCTGGGTGTTATATTGTATTCTATGTATGTATTTACAAACAAAAAGTATCTAAGTATTGTATCAGTTATCTGGTTCCCGTAGTACAAGCTATGCTTAGTTTGAGGCTAGATGGCGCTGTGTGAATTGTCCACACGTATTTATTTATTATTTATTTATTTTATTATGCCGATGATATAGTCTGCGGATGATATAATGGCGAAGTCGTTCGAGGACCTTAGCACCATGCTCAATGACCTCAATAATAGCCCAACAGCTTGGTCTTATGATGAACATGGACAAAACGAACGACGCCATCATGTCTAATGCCCATGTTCCACCTATACCAGTAATTGTTGGGAACGATACTCACGAAAGTTGTCGACAAATAATATGTCTACCTGGGACCGACTGTCCATTTAGGTAGGTCTAACTTCGACAAAGAGGTCGCACGAAGAACCCAACTCGGCTGGGCAGCATTCGGGAAGCTTCGACCTATCTTTTCGTCCAAAATACCACAGAGCCTGAAAACAAAGGTTTTCAATTAGTGTGTGTGTTGCCAGTCATGGAAAGTTAAACTCATGTCAACATAAAAATACTGAACGCTCATTGGTTGAAGACAGCCGATGATCAACGGGCAACCAAACAACGAACAAATGTACGAGAAACCAGGGGTTAGTCACAAAAGCTATAAAATAACTAAACACTGCACGTACCGAAGTATAAAACGTAGGTATAGCTACTTTCGAGGTGTAAGCCCAAAATCAACAAAAAGCATTTTTTAGACGTCACTAATGCCTCATGACGTGTCAAAAAAATTATATGAAAAAAAGTGTAGATAGAAAATAAAACAAAAACATGGAATGGCCAAGTCAACTTTAGTTTTGCTAAAATTAATCGCTCTAATCATAACCAAAAACAACCAAAAAAACGTACTTCTTCAAATTTTCAGTGATAACAACTCACATTTTTTACAAATTAAATACCCGGACTGGTGTTCTAAAGGAATGGCCGAATAAAATATTTATTTGATATCCATATTTCACGTAATCCACAAAAAACGCGCAAAATGAAAACTTTTTTTATTTGATAGGCAAAGCGATTTTGACCACTCATGGAACGTGATAACGCAGTCTGCGATGGTGCATGCTTGCATTTTCATTTTTCATATTCATTTCTATAATACATTTTCATGCGCAGACCCAGTTTGACATGAAATTATGATCTGCGATTTTCAACTTTGAACAGAGCGCTATAGAGACCCCGTCAAAAAAAAAGATGCTCTATGACAGGTTTACAGGGCCATAATAAGAAGACCTTGATCGTGCACCCGAAATATTATATTCATGCTTACGATTCACAACACGTGAAGTATCCGGCTGTCGGCCTCAAGTTGATATGAGGACCGCAGGCCGGTTCCTACACGTCCCTTGGCATGCGAGAGCCATAAAACACGACTAGTCGATAAAAATGTCTAAAATACTCAAATAGTTACAATATTTAACATTGCCATGTGGTCCCGTTTCTACCTGCGGGTGCACAGAAATTGATCTAGGATATAGATTTGTCCCGATGAGTGTCAGTGCGCGGGTGCCGATGCCGTAATAGCAGGCTGCTGAATGGTCTGTATAGTACATTACATTGCACACTTTTAGAGAAATTTCTTTGTAATGTTTTGTGAATGTAATTAGAAGATGTAAAATGAGGTAGGGGTACATCTCAGTCCTCGCATTACTTAGTGAGCGTTACGCTGTTGCCTTACCTTCCATTCTTTTTTACATCTAGGTGACAATTTAGATGAAATTTAGCCACCATTTTGAAATAGAGCTGTGGCGACAATGGTAAATGTGACATGCATAATTATTACGATAAGTCCCAGGTCCCAACTTTATTATAAATACTCTGTCCCAACTCAAGTGCATAGACAATTGCGTAGCTATCCTGAGTATGTACTAAACGTATACCCAGAAGCTACCATTTGGTTCGTTTATGTCACAGAGCACGAAAAGAATAACCCTTTGCTGCTGCTTTTTTTCCTGTTCTGTGGTATTTGCCCACGTAATCACTGGACACTAGACTTGCTCTTCGGGGGGCATAAGATAAGTGAGATATTTTTAGGCGACCTCAACGTTACCTGCCGCACCTCCCGCTGCACTGTTTAATCGCACTTGATAAAACAATACCCACACACCCTCACAGAATGTTTACGTCACCCACAAAGTGCGCATGCGCACACTGACACCGGTAAACGTCGAACACAATGCGTGAGAGAGAGGGTGTGTGTGTGTGTTACTTAGCCGTGCGTAACGAGATACAGTCATGTGAAATTAATCTCTGCTATTGTATATGAAATTATACTTATGGTATGTACTTAATTAATTGTACAAACTTCCATAAAACTATTCAACTTTCATCTTCATGAAAATCATATAAAGCTTGCTAAACATACCTAAGTACGGTCTGCAAAAAAAAAAGATAAACTGTCATGCCAAAGATAACACTGTTACAAATGTCCGTTTAATTAGGTTTAAAATTAATGCATATTAAAAAAAATACTTTACATATTATACATGCTTGGTAAGCAACGCATCAGTGGCACGTCTTGTGTTACAGATGGCTACGGTGACCTCTTCCCATCAGGAAGGCCGTATGCTTGTTTGCTACCTATAGCATATAAAAAAAAAATGGCGTAGCTGCTACGCCGTAGCAGCATCAAATATGATAACCCTAAATACTTAAATCTATAACCCTATTTTCATGTGAGAGAAATAACGGGTTTTGCTGCTGATAATGGTGATAATGCAAAAACCTTGACTACGAAGGGACTAGTATGAGACCAGAAAAGTTAGACGGTGGAAGATCGAAGAAATCGATGGTTTTTTTTTATTGTTAGATAGGCTTGCGCTTGACCACTATCTCACCTGATGTTAAGTGACGATGACGATGATTATTATTATCCCTAGCCGTTATCGGCTACAGCGACCTTTTCTGTTTATAAAGTTGATAATTTAAAATAAAAAAATGATCATAAAAACATATTTTAATTTATGAAAACTGTCTAAATGTTTGACGTTTAAAAACGTATATTGTACCTTTTATGATTGTGCACTATATTATGCAAGTAATATAAGTATAGTCAAAAAAAGAAAGGTTAATAATTCGTGGGTAAAATAACTTTTTTAACAATTAATTTTATTGCTTAAATACCTATATGTGCAACATTTATTTCAACAATCGCCAACACGTTTCTTGTCTTTCTTGACTGAGTGTGTGGTGATCGGGGTCAGTCTGCACTTCTGCAGTCAACTTTCACAAGTGCCCTTCTAGTGATAAGTTACTTATTGTTCTTCCAAGATTACAACACTTTTCCTCGCATACTTTCGAAATTCTTTTAGAATGAGCTTGGTACCAACTGTACCAAGCCTATCTAGCTCTAGTATAGTCTATTCAAGACTTTTCTTGCATATTATCTAATAATATCTTTTAGAATGAGCTTGGTACCAACTGTACCAAGCCTATCTAGCTCTAGTATAGTCTATTCAAGACTTTTCTTGTATATTATCTAATAATATCTTTTAGAATGAGCTTGGTACCAACTGTACCAAGCCTATCTAGTCTATTCAAGACTTTTCTTGTATATTATCTAATAATATCTTTGAGAATGTGCTAGGTACTGATACCTACCAAGAAGCCTATCTATAGCCTATTCAAGACTTCTTTTAAATTTTAGAATTTCTTTTAGAAAATGCTTGGTACCAAGCCTATTTAGCATGTCTATCTAATTGTAAACTCCTGACGATCCTAAATATGCTTGATGGCAAACATTTTTTGAATGTTCATGGTGTTCAGGTTTCTTATGAGCCGATGTGTAGTGCTAATTGGTGCAAAGTCGAAATGTATTTATTTATATTAATACAAATCGGTTTTTGTTCAAAGAATAGTATATTGGCAATAAATATATCGTTAGAGCTAACTTATATTTAACCAGTTTTTGTGTATAATATGCAGACGTAGACAGTAGAACCACAGTAGAACAAACAGTATGAGTACCATTCTCTACACTTACTGCTAGTGTTTGAAACAGTATATTATATGAACTGAATAAATACATTTTGAATTTGCTGATCAAGGAAACATTTGTGTCATTGCGCGGGCAAAGTACCAATCTAATCAAAACTAAACAGATGCGAAAGCCCGTGCCTCCAATCATTCATGCAGCTAGGCAGCATAGATAACAAAGATAAGAATGTGCGCGCAAGATAATGCTCATCAGCAGTAGCGGGTACCTAATCTGCGTCGGCAGATATAATACAAACGCAGATAACGAACGTGTGCCTATGCAAAAAGTTAGGAATATCCAGAGAAACGCCTCACCCGTGCGCTTTTACATCTCAATATTCATAGTTTTGATCTGACTCAGCTCCACGCACTGTTATCTATTCAGAGTGTAAACTGGCGAAGGCCGTTTAGTGAGGAATTCGCGTAAAACTGATCAAGATTATCAGAATTGTTTATTACTTTGATCGTAAAAATTACGCGCGTCGAGTTTAAATTAGAATAATCCTTCAACTTTAGTGCTGAGGTTATTGCGAGAGGCTTCCGGGTAACGCAACCGGTCCTTGATTTTGTTAGGGATTATCACAATAATCGTTTAATTATGTTCCGTGGTGTTAAATTTGTATCCAAACATAATTCAAGAGTATCTCTCTATAAACAATGCTAACAAACAACTATGTCTAGACAGGAAACATTACGTAGCTGCTATAGATGCCAGTCACAGCAAAATGAAGATGAAGGACAATATTTCACTGACGTCACCAGCAACACGAAAAGTCGGTACTCTCCTGAATGAAGCTATTTACGAACATGCGTTTAATAGATACACACATTAGGAAAAGGGTACCTACAATACAACAAAAGCCAATCATAATGCGTGCCAGAATTGCCAGCAATGCCGCAGATGCATCTAGGTGTCATACTTTAACAATATGTGTTAGAGATAACGCCACATTTTGTGTGAGTTAAGTATGGTTCCCAAACATACCTGTTAACCGCGTCCGGTCCGAGACCACTGTCGTTACTGTTCTCGCAGGGCTCCGGCGGACGCAGCGGGTGCGTGTGAGGGTAATGCGCGAACTTGCCGAACTTCCCCAGATGCGCGAACTTGTCCGGATGGCTCAGTTTCCCTGAGTGTGCCAGGGTTCCCCCGTGCGCCAGCTTACCAGGATGTGCGCGTTTATGTGGCGCTCGCATCACCTTTCTGTGGACGCGAGCGCTCATTGTCGGGGCCGTGGACATAGTCATTTTCATGCCTGTCGACAAACAGAAAAACATTTATTAACTATTTTTATTTGAAGAAATTTAAGAGTTAAGTTCTAAGAGGTAAGAATTTTGTATTTATATAACATCTAATGAAACCTGAACTGGATATCTGTAAAGCATACAAGAAAAAAATTCGTGCATTTAATGACTTAATATAGGTATAACAAAGAGTCTATGTGCCGTAAATTAAAAGGTTATAGCAGTTATAGCCCCAAAACATAACAGATTTCATAACCGTAAAGAGCCCGATATGCCATTACATAATCCTCGTAAACACTGAGTACGGCTACGGAAGCTGGCAGCGAAGGTAATTGTGATACCTCGTAAGGTCATGACTCAGAGCGTCTGAACGTTAGAGATGGCAATCGCTATTTTATAGACCGAGTGCCATAACGCGTACACCCATAAACTGAGACGCGACTTTGAAACATAAACACTGAATTAGAACGGGCGGTACACATGGCAGATTCGAACAGCATGGCACAGGTTTCAAATTGATAAATGAGATAATCATTTGCTGCGATGGTGGCCGAGCGGTAGCATGTGCTCTTCGCAATCTTACGGCACCGGGTTCGATCCTCGGCCCTGCACCAATGACTTATCTAGTAAGTTATGTGCAGTTTGTGATGCATTCGCTCCGTGCCTCGGAGAGCACGTTAAGCCGTCGGTCCCGGTTGTCATAAGAACATCTATGGCAATCGTTACGGGTAGTCAGACGCCTGATAGAATCTGACGCCTAATCTAACCATCCCTGTTACTGGTCCCTTATGGGTTTCGAGGTCAGATGGCAGTCGCTCGTGTAATTCTGGTAGCTCACCGCTACAGGTTAGATTGGGAGCCGACCCCAGTAACAAATGGGAAAAGGCAAAGAAGATGATGATGATGATGAAATGAGATAATCATCGACCTAAATGAAGTGGAAAATCTAGACTTATGACTGCTTTCTCAGCTTTCTACGTCTAATCAGAACCTGATAAGACCCATAGAAGAGATCAAAAGAAGAATAATAGCTCACACAACTAACTTTATGGAAGATATGTAATATCGTTATTGCAATGATTTAGAACAAAAGTGTAAGACTGCAATACTGGTATCATGGGTATATTAGCTCCAGAAGTTATTGCCGCATTTGACGCGAATAAGTAAACCATAAACGATCGTTAGTAGAGCTGGCATTATTGCCAAAGTACATAAAGTTAATTTATTCGAAGAAGTAAATCCTGTTTAGATTAACGATAAAAATACACTCAGAACGGTTATGAATGTTATTCGCTATTTTGATATTTTTCTATTATGTTAGATGGAGGAAACATTTTGCTGTTGATATTAAAAGAGATTGAAACTTTTCTATAGGCAATTTCCACTTTACGTAAATACACAGTTAATACTTATAATAGAGATTTTTGATAAATCATAATATCACATAACACATGCGAAATTATCAAGTTTATTAGCAGTTATCCGGAATTTCTTCACTGATGCCCGTTTTTAACTGTATTTGCGTACTGTCAGCGAAAAAAATTATTGTGTAGTATTATGATTAAGAACTTTCATCCGTCCTCAATCCAAATAACATAGTGAGGTTCGCTTCTAGGGAAGGAGGTGAATGCCAAATCCAGTGAAAACTCAAACGACCGACACATAACTTATGCAGTTAGACCTTCCTTCATTTTGTACATTTAAATTTTATACAACCAAAGCTTGGCACGTGTTGGCAACTTGGCATGTCATGCCTCGGTAATTTAAAGAGCCCACTTAATGATTATTTCACCGTTGATGTCATCATCATCATTATCACCATAATAGCATTATAATATACATGAAACTAGATAGTCCCGCACGGACACAAGATAATTCTCAATCGCGCTAGCCCCCAGACAAGTTTTTTTTTGTTAGTATAGTTCAACGAAGTCTTACTCGACGGTCGACGTACGCAACAGTGTCGTGAGGGGTTGACTTCGAACCGAACCCTCAAAATTAAACAACTGAAAATCGTAAATTTTTCAGAAGTGTAGAGCCCGCCTCCCTAAGATATTAAAATTAATTTATATTTAAAACAATCACAGAACAAACTGTAATCTTAATACTTTTATGTAAGGAGTAAA
Organism: Ennomos quercinarius; assembly: GCA_910589525.2. Lineage (NCBI taxonomy): Eukaryota > Metazoa > Arthropoda > Insecta > Lepidoptera > Geometridae > Ennomos > Ennomos quercinarius. The sequence continues at coordinate 1,877,770 of OU342491.1, forward strand.
TCACAAAATTACTTCAAGTTAGTGAGACGTTACAAACAAACAGACCTTGTTCCTAGATCATTATAATAAAATTCTTTCACAGTTTACAGGAAATAATAAAGCGGACAATAAAATACGACCTTGCGATACCGTAGTCCGTACCCCTCCAGCCGCCTTTAATATTCGTTTTGAATTTATAGCAGGTGAACGCTGGATGTTTATGAGATCGTGAACAATGCGTATATGGACTTATATTTATCTTGAGTCCATTAAGTACTGATTATTGAATACTAAAACCAAAAAAGTTTCTTATGGGGCTGGCGTACCAGAATGGGTAAAATCACCTATACAAATTAAGACTTTTTTTTAAAGTTTCTTATGCAATATATACATTCCCTTTTCCTCCCAGTGACGCTGTTTGTAAAGGTCGAAACTAAACAGAGGTTAAAAGCTGGCAAGAATATGGTTATTATTTAATACGCGAAATAACAGTAAGTAGGTATGTATTCATGTCAAATCACAAGCAAACACTCGTCATAATTTTAAATTTGTTCAGTTTAAGTAGAGTGAGCCCGGTGAGCTCGGACTAATTTTAATGTCAATCAATGAAAACAATATGATATGACTACATTAACAAAATTATAATGATTTAACGTTGGCAAGTTTTAAAATAGTATAGTCATTAGCATTACTGAAGGAAGAGTGACCAATGACCTTGACCATGGCCTTTAACAAGCCCTGCTTACAAAATAAAGCAAGCGCTCGATCCATTCACTTGGGCATAGCAGAATTATAAAAATAGCTACAGCTATCCTTGTATTTCACATTATCCGTCTGGTTTTCACCGGTTTTATGACGGCAGTTAACGTTTCACTGCAACGTTGGACCGTGTTTGTAAATTGAGTTAACGTTTACATGCACAATGATATTGATACGACGATATGATATGAAGCTGCTGTGTATCAGGTAAATCAGCAAATCAGCAGGTGGTGGTGGTGGTGGTGGTGGTATTGGCTATATCAATACTCTAAACGTTATTCTCTGATGTTATTACAAAACAGCACTAGGTTTTCAATACAAATTGTCCGACAAGTTTTATTTATCTAAATTGCGGCACTATATTATTTTTATGTATATTTGAGTCAAATCACAGAAAACTCGCGCACCAGCCACTATATTATTCTGTTGAAACTGCACATTGGTCTTCAGTATAGATATGTCAGATAGACATGTGTTTCAGCAAAGTTGAAAGATATTTTTGCAAACAAAATATTCCAGCAAACAGGCGGGGCGAGGATCAATAGAAATGACCAGCCATCAGAACGCATTATGAGTGCACGCGCGTAATTGTGTGTACATGATATAAAGCCGAGGGCCGAGTTCGTTACCCTGCGGAACGCTGAGACACGACCCGCGCTATCGACGGTTATCGGTCGACATCGTAGCCACGGTGAAAGTCCATCCACCTGACCAATGTATGTCGCAAATAATAATTTTGTTTCTGCTTAGATGTAAATTTGATAATAGTGGAATACAACAATGACAACTTATAGTTATATTAGCAGCTAAACCACATGAATATAATATATTTGAACGTTATAAAATGAGTTATCGTTAATGTAAGTAGTGTTGAAGTATTTATTTTAATCTATGAAAATAGGAAACGCATTTATAAAGTAATTTCCTGTTGCATTGCATCAATATTTACTTGATAACTGTTTATCGCTTCACATCAAACTTAATGTGTGATTGTTTGTATTGAGTAACAATTTTAGATAAGTTTGGGTCAGAATTTAAATAAGCCGGTAAGTATTTAAATCGAATCGGTCGCATACATCGTGGCGGTATACGTGATACATTAGAATTTTAAATGGGCATATCTAATACGTAACGTATAACGTTGAGGCGCTCTAATGTGCCCACACGGAAAGTATGTCATTTGTAACGAGTTTTGTTTTTAAACGGTATCAAATTAGATTTCGTTCTGAATTCTTTGTTTGTTTCGATGCTTCCTATTAATGATAGACGCAGAACCACAGGTAAATTTAACAGTAGCTCTAGCTAGCTATCCATTCCAACTGAGTGGAGAGGTTGAATGATATCTGATGTAAATTGATCATCAATATAAGGCATCAAATGAAAACCCAATCAATACAGTCTGAACAGCAATCTAAATGTAAATTCAATGCATTAGCGTGGCAAACATGCAGACAGCTTCTGTTAGGTGCGAGTTTATAAAAGTAATTTATTAAGAGGTTGCAGGTTAGTGACCGAGCGGACTCAAGATAAATAAATACAGAAGCGGATGTTTGTTCATATAAAATAATATTGGGATTGTAGACGAAGTCGTCACAATAATAAACACGGTCGACGCGTCGCCTGAAAAACGTAACAAACAAAAGTGATAACGGTGATGTCGTAACGTGAACTACTTAATGAAGAAAAGGGGCAGATTACATGTGACAAACAACACATTGTCACGTGCGTTTGTTTAAAAACCGTAGTTATAAGATGTATAATATTTATTCAAATGTATTAAATCACCCAAATCGGGTCAAAACGTAAATGTATCTTACTTATCCACTGCACCGTCTGCAGCCAATCTGCAGCGGAAAAAATTGTGGCAATTTCTATTTCACTCTTGAAAATATACAATAAAAGATTGTATCTCTGCAAGACAACATCAAGATCTAAAATTACAAAACAGAGAATACGCGCGTTGTTTAGTAGTCTACCAAGTTTTGTTTAAAACGTAGTAAGTAGTGATAGCAAATGTATCCACACTGGAGTATGTATAGCTATTATATATATTATATATTTTACTAGGTGGTAGGACTTTTCTGCAGAGTTCGTCTAGGTAGGTACCACCGCTTTGCCAGTTATTCTGCCGCCAAGCAGTAGTGTGCAAGCACTACTGTGTTCCGGTTTGAAGGGCATTGTAGCTAGTGAAATTACTGGGCAAATGAGACTTTATGATCTGATCACTCAGTCTAGTAATCTGATTACTAGACTGTGTGATGTCTCAGGATGACGTGCGCAGTGCAGTGTCACGCGAAACTTTATTGTTTTAAAGTTCCGAGTGACACTGCAACTGTTATGGGCGGCCGTGTTGCTTAACATCAGGTAAAAGACTAGCTCGTCACGTCATTCAATCGCATAAAAAAAAGCGCGATAGGTAGGAGGGGGAATTAAGAAGAACTAAGTGGTCGGACATAGAGAGACTTGCTTATAATTTGATGTTAAAGTTATGACGCGTTAAACCTTGCTCTCTCCATGACCTACATCTAAAGTGATTAGTGGCCTACCAAACCGCCTTTTGTATTAGTGTTTCTTCACGTATATTATTAGATTAACAACGAATTACGAATTTTTCTCCTGTCCTATCATCGTACATAAAACTTTACACATGGTATAGTCAAACGTTCACTGTGATCGTACTGCCACCAAATTAATATAATATTATAAACTAGTCGCTATTGTATCAAAAGTAACTACTATTATTGCATAAATACGCTTACATTATTTTATGAATGTAATTAACATGGTCTCATTAGCGCGTCCTAGTGCCTATATTACTTTATGTAAACGATTAAATGCCAACACATATCAAGTAGCATAACAACGATGTAGGCGTCAGTCAAGTAAATAGATATCAATTTATTCAACAGAAGCCGCTTTGCAATCATCATCATCATCATTATCAACAGCCTGAAGACGTCCACTGCTGAACATAGATCTCTCCCACAGAGCGCCACTCGGCTTCCCGCGTGTTTAACCGGATCGTCAGTCTATCTAGTGGGGGCCGGCCTACGCAGCGTCTTACAGTTCGGTTCGTGGTCGCCACTCGAGAACCTTCCTTCCCCTTCGGTTGTCAGTTCTACGAGCGATGTGGACTGCCCATTGCCATGTCACTTGCTAAAATTATTTTCTAAATCGGTCACTTTAGTTCTCTTGCTCATATCGTCAGTCGACTGAATAGAATGACTTTTTATATCTTCCTGCCTCAGTCCCATTTTTGAATCAGTTCTTTTCTTTTCTAGCTTAGCGAAGTGAAGATATGGGTAATAGTACATGTAAAGCACATTACTAACTAGTTTCACTCCACTGTTAGAAGTTAAAACCAGTTCTGTTCCGTCTTGGATCAAATAAATATCGGCATGGACACGCGCAAACTGCATGACTGCGGTAGCTGTAATGACTTGTCTGTTGTAGACTATAGTTACCTACACTTAAAAATATGGGTGCAACTTATAATGCAACAAGATTATAGATCGCTCATGATTACAATTTTCAGTTCACAACAATATGTAATCTTACAATTCTACAAGCGTCTATGTTCCAAATAAACCTTTATTAGAAACCATTTATATTAGAAAATAGTTAGTTCATGCATGACTACATGATCTCTACATCGTCTTCAGCCTTAAGATTTGTTTCAATTATTAGCTTCTCTTTTTTGTACTTTATAAACATGATATTAGATTTATTCAAGGTTATTGATGCTTTTAATTGTTTAGAATGATTAATTGATTACACATCATGAAATTTAATACTACTAGGCACTATAAATTCCTTATCAGCCTACCGATGATAACTAGCATTATTTTAGCCTTGCTTCATAGTTCATCGATAAACAATCAAGAACTAACCTCTGTTAACCGGTCTGTCACCAAAAGTCGCGTTCGTCCTCAGATTATCTCGTCGTTCTGTTTATCTTCTCGCGAAGACGTCAAGTAAGCCGCAGCATTTTATGATTTTACATCTGGAGGCCTAGCAGGGCTTGCGCGTCCCTCGTTAGCGCGCGCCGATTACCGAGCGATTAGTTGGTCGTTACACGGGCATTACTGCGCGATAACAGTGCTCTATTAAAATTGTATTAATTTATCAGCGCCGCTGACCGATAGCGAGCTCTTATTGTCTCAAGAGCTGTGTTTTCAATGGAGTTCGTCATAACTTGTCGGACGTGGCGTTTAGTTTTTATATGTTACTGAATTCTGAATCCCGTGGCAGCATACGTCTTGGATCGCTTCCTTCGACTAGTACTTTACTTTTGACTCGCTTTCGACTTCGTCAATACGAAACATGGCATAGGTTTTATAATGTTGTTCTTTTTTTTTATGCGGTTGAATGACGTGACGAGCTAGTCGTTCACCTGATGTTAATCGACACGGCCGCCCATAACAGTTGCAGTGTCACCGGGAACTTTAAAACAATAAAGTTTCGCGTGACACTGCACTGCGCACGTCATCCTGACACATCACACAGTTCTTGTCAAGTTTCTGTTAACTACTTTATTTTAATTGAATAACGTACCTATCACCTATCTTACAAAAATCAATAGCAAGCTTGCCTGTTGTCAACTCGCTTGTATACTGAAGTATTCTGAGATTTAGGCTGTATCCTCATTAGACGAACAGTGAGCCGGCTTGCTGTTTTCCTCCATTTTGCCGCCCTACCCATACATACTATAAGTATACTTTGAATTGAGTGTCCGGGAGCGCTGATGTAGTTTGCAGCATCTCGCATGCAGACTTGTTCAGTGAGCGGCCGATTCGCAGCTGTTTCAATCGGCGGCAAAGTTTGCTAGGTACGCCGGTGAAGTATCGAAGTAAGCAGTACAGTTTGACCTCTTTACCATGAGCTCGCTAGCACTTCGTGGCTAATTTGTTAGAGTTCACCGCTCGTAATTGAGTTTGCATTGCTCGCTTCGCCACTCAGAGCAGTGGACAATCAGCCGCTTAATGTTTGCCTAATGAGAACACAGCCTTAGGTAAATAGAGACTTGTCGTTAGGTTATAGTTAAACAGTTGAATGAATTTAACTGCTTTAGCGTCGACTAGGAGCCGTAAAACTGTCGTAAAGTTAACGAGATAGCCATTTTTACATTTAACGGTGTAGTTATTATTACTGTTTGCACTGATAAGTCGATACGGTCGCGAACCTTTGTTTGTATAGATCACATTTATAATAACTGATGGTAAAAATTAACTATGATGATAATATAAGTAGAATCAATGTGATTGATGATTGACACCTTATAATGGTGAGGAGCTGCATAACTTGTATACAATATACGACGCAGGAAATTCTGAGCATTACATAATGACAGATTCGGTTGTTAATGATGATGATGATGATAATAATTCTATGAATGAACACATGAATATAGTAACTGACACTACGATCGCGTCTACTACGAATCTAACTATCCATCCAAAGCTAGAGGCACGCATGACGCAGCTCGCACGCGCGGCGTGGCCTGGAATCATGTCATACTAAAGTGATAGAGTTCATTAGTTCATTTTTGATATGGTCTATCGCACAATGCAGAAAACTTCTGAATCAGCTAATTAGAGAAAAAGCCTCCAGATGAAATGTGTATCCCATACAGATCCCCCGCAATATATTTTGTACCTACGTCTGTTTATCCTACCACCTGGTACCTACACATTACAGTATTTCGGGAAACGACTACTATGTGCTTGTGCCCATGATTCCGGTGTTATAGCATGCACAGAAATATAAATTAAATAGTATTACTTATATGTATTTTTCACATGATCGTATATAAAAGAGATACCAAATCAAACAATGATTACTAATTTGCAATAATATAAAATATATATTGTACGTAACCTGTTTCAAATACACGTTTTTATTCTATATTGGTAAACTAATTCGATTAAGTATTTATCCATAATAATATATTCAAGGCTTCAATATATCGAGCGCGAATTAAGTAAAACATATTAATTCTAAGAAATTATATATGTCAGATACTACAATAATACTTAATTATAACTAATTGGCCAATAATATACGAAAACGGACATCATAATGTATCAGGAAAATATATTAATACTCACCTAACTGATAACCGTTGTATTTTATGACATTTAAATTCAACCATGTACTTTACATTAATATTACGAGACGACGTCACGCCACCTACACATCTCAAATCTGTTCGTACTACACCAAAAATGAGTCCGTCTGTACTACACCAGGAATGCCATTATAAATAAAGCAAATACTCTATCAAACGTATTAATAACAGCTTGATAAAATGTGTTTTTTTATTTTGACCCTGAGGAGGTGTTGCTTAGCCGAGAAGAAAGGAAATAAGCAGGTGCTGCTGAAAGCTAACATAAAGAAAGAACGGCTTTAACTCATGACAAACTAACAGTGTATGAGTTAGCATACATTCATATTGATAAAACGAAATTAATGAACTCGGAATAAAAATATTAAACAAAGATAAGTTGGAGCGTACATAATAAACAGCTGATTGCTTATGTAAACGCATAATTTACCAGAGAACAAAGGAACAACGCTCACCAAGCTGATACTGTTTTATAACACAGTGTTACGTAATACATATATGTATTATTATGTAGGTAATAAGAGTCAGGAAGTCAATGAACTGTAGCGTCTCGTTGACAATTAAGTTTCGAGTCGGTGATATGACAAGGTTAAACATGATGAGACACTTTTTTATATAGATGGGCTTGCGTTTGACCACATACTCCTGATGTTAAGCAACAACGCAGTCGACAATGTAGCACGCTCGCCTGTAAGAAACTTGCTCAAGTGCATCAAAGTACAGAGTATTCCTAAAACACCGTTGTCCCTTTCGATAGTCTTTGCAATAGTTTCTTCTATGTCTCTCCTATCAAACTAGAAGCTATGCAAAATTGCAAAAACCGACATGATCCAAGTACAGGAAAGTTCAACTACCAACTTATAGACTTGAGCTTCAAACAAAGAGATCAATAATGTTATGAAGTCTTTCCTGAATACTCTTCGAGAAGTTGGTTGGGTAGAGGAGGGAGAGGGGGTTGACGCAGTAGCTACAGATTACATAGGTACACCGCCAAGACTTCCAACAATCTCATTGTATCGGCGAATTGCAGCGGCTTCGGCCCAGAAGGTCTACTCGTAAAACCGATTATGATATATGCTTATAATAAAAGAGAGCACTCGCGTGCTATTTAGAGTTATATTATCACCCTTGATTTCTCTCACCTACCTTATATGGTAAAAACGAAATAACAACGAGAACCATTCGCGGTGAAAGCAAATATGTCGATTGTCACTGGTAATTTTTTTTCGTATGGTTTGAACATGAATAAAAACACGAAAAGTACTGGTATAGGTAATGTACGAATGTCGAAGACTCAACGATTTCAAGCACAACTTATGTTTTTTAGATTTTGCGAGTAGACCCCCCGATAGCGGCTGCTCGTGATCGTGAACTCATGACGCACGAGACGCCCCCCTCCTTCTAGACGGCCTCCCCTTTACAGTCACCATGCAGCGAGTGGGCGCGGCTAGAGATGGGATCGCCGCCATTCGCCGCTGCTAGTCTTTTATAATTTGAAACTAATATTTCAGATGCATAAATCCTCATAAATACATCAGTTTTGAAGAATCAAGTAGATTTAATGGCAAGCTAATTAAAACTACTAGACTTGTTTGTAGACAGAAAATATAAATAAATTAATGAAGAATATAACACGATTATATTTGGAAAGCAATTGTCGCGAGACTACATTCAAAATTAAAGGCGAAAGTGAATAAAACGCATAAATAAGGACATGTAGGTTTTCGTCGCGAGACGGGCGGCGGCGGCGCTTTTGGGATGAAAAGTTGGCAGTGCTATAAAACCCATTGAATAATAACATGAAATACCTAGTGCTTAAAAACCAGAAAATAAAGATAAAAGACAAGCAATCCTTTAAATTAACATTAGTGCAAGTTGAAACAAGAGCAATTTGAGTTGTTGTTACAAACTTAACATTTTATCTGTACAAGGAAAGGAATGGAATGCAATTTACATAGACTTAAACATTTTAATGCACAGCTGTTGCGGCACCCGTAGGTGAATCTTAAACGAGTGAGCAGAGAGACCTAATACTTTACAATTCAAATCAAGTTGAATTTTAATTTGTAGCTACAAGACTTGTCTCAGTTTCATAGAGTTATAATACAATTTGAGATTAAGATCAGAAATGAATAAGCAATAGCTGCGCGTTAGCAGACGATTAAGACGCTAAATCATGTATTAATAGAGTAGAAGATCGTTTTAAAACCACTGACCGCTTACCACTACGGCTGGGTGAAAGCATAACATAATTTCATATCCGTGAATTAATAAGAATGTTACTCAGATACGAGAGAGACGCGTAAAACAAAGTATAGCTAAAAGAAATCAAACTTCGAATTTGTGTGTGACTTCTTAACAACAAAGGAGAAGACAACGTACAACGTAACATTAAAGTGAAACAGAAAAATAATCCTTTAACCTGCCTTTAGAGAGATTATATTCTTTTTCATTGGTGCATTCTAAAACACGTATAAAAATAATAAGGCACTTAATAACTCGGCAGTTCTTAACGCGCTCGTACCGATTCTGAATGAATTTTAAGTAATATAAAAAAAATCAATGAAAGTAACTTGTTCAATTGCAGGAAAATCTCACAAGGTTCCAAGACTTCCAAGCACTAGTAATGAGGACACAATCGTAAAACGAGACGTAAACAGGGCCGGTGACAACCAAGCGGCCACATATGCAATCAAATGAAATGGAATCCATTCCTGAGGAACGGGTTCTGTAAAGATTTTAGCAATATTACGCAAATTACTTTGCGGAGTGGAGCTTGGACTGTTCTTATAGCCTACCTCTATAATAAAAATTATGACACGGCTTGCCTACACGAGAAGAAGAGTTATTACATACAAACATGTTCTACCGTGACAAAAACCGTTGTGGTTTTATATATTTTTTAATTTAAGAACGTTTACGTTTTAATTAGATAATGACTATGGAAATATTAAAATACTTGTTTACAGAATTCGGATAATACATGGATAACGGCTTGGACATGGGTTCAAAACTCAGAAAACACCACGCAACGCAAGCGTAAGATAATGATTAAAATAACCTACCTACTTTCACAAGTTCCATAGTTTAGAAGTTAGCCCAATCTATATAAGGAAAAGAGAAGTGAAAAATGAAAATGCAAGTCAGTACCAGTCATAGATTTTTTTTAGAAGCAAATGATGTACGACTTTTGGTGGATTTGCATTGACAGCACACACAATTTATAATTTGAGTTATTTGAGGATTTTGAGGTATTGTTATGAGTGCCTACATATGAAATAGGACTGAAACATGAATAGCTTTGGTAAAGAAGATCAAGCAGGTTTAGAAGTGTGCCATGGTTGTGTTATTTCCCCGGATATTTTTCTTATTTGTAAATAAAATGTACAAGACGCGAGAAGGCGGCAACAGCCAGTTTTGCGATTAGACCAGCAGCAATGAGCATACAATTTAGTTCATCTCTCGTTGAAGAGTTTGAAGTTTCAAGGAATTAGGTGCCTAAATAATTAAGTGATATAAGAAAGCTTCAAGAAAGCTTCATCGTAATAAAAACTGATCTTAATATTCTGCTGGAAGGATTCAAAAGTTAGCACTAAAGATAACAATCAAATGGTGTTAGATAGCGTGTCCTAAGTTTGTCAAACACCATGATGACTCTTACGAGGGGGTGAGGGAAGTGTCTCGAATTGAGTGTTTGTTTACGAGGGCGGCGGCACCCTCCTGTCGAGGGCACCTGTTGCCAGGTTGCGTACCACCATCCGGGAAAAGATATGAATAGCGACGAAGGTTGCCGAATTTTTTATTTTTTTTTCTACTGTGCTTGTAAGCCGATTGGAAATTTGGAATGAACACATTGTAAAATTATCAAGTACGGTTCGGAACAACACGAAAAAAAGTATCAAATTGGAAGAATTCTAATTAGGCATACCTAAGTAAAAGTGTTGAAGATTCATTGAACATAATAAATAACAACAAATTGGTTACCTGAATTTCACATTTCTGTTATTAAGGCACTGTCATAGCACGTTTTTTTGACGGGGTATCTATTATATTGAAGTCACATATCACAATTTCATGTCAAACTAGGTCTGCGCATGAAATTTATTAATTTTGCGGGGTTTTTGGGGATTATATTGAAATATGAATATCAAATAAATATTTTATCCAGCCATTCCTTTCAAAAACCAGGTTGGAACGATTTTATTTTCGTAAAACTAAAGTACTTTGTTAAGTTTTGTTAGGCCATTCAATTTTTTAGTTTCATTTATATTTACACATTTTTTTTCATAATATGATAGTTCCGACACGACACATCACGGACGACAAAAAAGTGTTTTTTGTTGATAATGGGCTTACACCGCGCCTTAACGACAAGAGAGGCGATTTTAAAATATTATGGATATATCATTTACACGCATGCAAATAACTGACACCCGATGGGGAAGAAAGGTTCTCGAGTGGCGACCACGAACCGGAAGACGCAGTGTAGACCGGCGTCCCACTCGGTGGACCGACGAGCTGGTGAAAGCCGCGGGGAGCCGATGGATGCAGGAGGCGAGCAGCTGCTCAAGGTGGCGCGCTCTGGGGGAGGCCTATGTTCAGCAGTGGACGTCTTTAGGCTGTTAATGATGATGATGATGAATTAAAATAATAAAGACTTTCAATGACGCACACGCATAAAATCATGTCTTCCAAGCTGGCGTGCGGTTGAATGGTGCTAATAAACTTTTTCTCCCCGACTCCGGTTCCAATACTTCAAATGCAATGCGACATTCTGACTCTTACCAGATCCATTGCATACACTTGCATTTCTAGTTTTCCACGTTCCAAGAAGGTTTAGAATTGTATGATAGAGAAACTAAACTAGCCGCGGAACTAATTTGTTTCTTGGGATGGAAAATAATCCAGAGGGAACAGGGAAGTTAAATAAAACCGGACCTAAAATATTTCCCCAAATAGAATAGTGGTTGAAAACCTTTATCGCAAGTCCATTCTCACTAAGCCGGTTTTTAGTATTTGTTGTGACATTATTACAGAGAAACGAGTTTGTACTATAATTAATTATAATACGTTTCCTTCTACCTAGTAAAACTACAGAATACAAAATATACGGTAACTACGGTAAGACACGATGAGAAGTTGTGTTGTGTGTGCATAAAGTGTGTCACATATTCACAATAGTGTCGAGCTGTGTTTCTTGGAAGGGTCTCGATCTCGAGTCGATACTCTCGGCCCGATACCGATTTATGCAGCCTCAATCATCGTAATCGATATCAGGCGAGTGCATTGAACTGAATGAATGACGTCCGAGTCCGACATTCCGCTCGCCTTTCGCTCGCGCACGTCACGTGAAATCCCCGCCATTTACATTTTTTACTCCCATTTGTTTGTCTGCTCTGTGCTGTATTCAAAGTGATTTCATATTTTTTTGGTTTTGTTTATCTATAGGTACTTCGATGCGATGAGTTATTTAAAAATTTTGTTGTTATTGTGTTATTTTGGATTGCCACAATATTTAGGTACTATTAGTACTACAAACACACCAAGTACTCAGTACCTACACTATGATCACAAACTACGCCAATATTCTGTCAAAATGTAAAAGAATAGCTATTAATATTTGAAATTGCTACGAGAATCTTCTTATTGTGGTACCAGCCCAGTCTCGTATATTTCTGATAAAAGTTACACAATGTTTGATAAAATATTAATACCAAAATAAAACAGCACACATTACATTTTAATTGGGTTTCGCAATCTCATCACATGAGACAATTATTATGATAGCGTTTAGTTGCCAACCGCGAGAGGATGTAAAGTAAAATCCCAATTACTACGTAGATGGTTAACGTGGGTAGTTGTATTTTTTAAATTACCCTTTTATACCTACTTACACGAATTATTTTCTCAAGCCTCTTATTTTTATATGTAAAAAAATGTGAATTATGTACCTACAACCGTCACAGACGCACTATGAAACTAGGCCCCGGTTTCTCATATGTTTGTCAAACTCACGTTAACTTAACATAGCAAATACTATACGCTAATTGGTTGAAGACAGCCGATGATCAACAGGCAACCAATGAGCGTTCAGTATTTTTAAGTTGACATGAGTTTAACTTTGAGACGAAAGGCGGGCTACGATTCTCCATACATATTATATCTAAACGCACCTATTCCCCTGTTTTCTTTCTGGATTATGCCTCTAGAATATTTTTTTTCTTCGTAAAATTTACGTCTACTGTAGGAATGTCTATTTCACTTGATTTTTTTAGAAAGGAGATTTTTACAAAACGAAATATAACCCTCTATGATCTATAGTTTTCATATCATACATTTTATATGAGTCCATATAAAATGTATGAAAACTATAGGAAATATATAGCGTTTTGTGGTTGTGGTCGGTGGCCCATGTGCGGAAAGCCTATGGGGCTGTATGATGATGTTTAAATGTCCACTGTATACGTACAATGTATACGTATACAAATAGTGGTATTTACTACTGAGCGCAACCGTGCTTCGGAGGGCACGTTAAGCCGTCGGTCCTGGCTGTTATCTTAAGACAATAGTCGTTAAGCCAAGTCAGAAGCCTTTGGGCGGCCTAAAAATTCTGACACCTGGGGGCGCACCGTGAGCTCTTAGCGCGATTCAAAACAGAGCCTACACTGGATCGCTTGTCAAAATCCCCATACAAAAAAAACAAAGCGATCCAATATAGGCTCAGTTTTGAATCGCGCTAAGAGCTCACGGTACTCCCCCAGGGCTGACCACTTGCCTACACGAGAAGAAGAACACTATACGTCGCTTCGATGAACCCAGTAGGCCATTCAGATTTAAAACATCTGATCCAAAAATTTATGCCAGATTCCTGATTCTAAAATATATTTTTTTAAAATCAGTAATTTAGAAATATAATATAAATATTACTTGAAATATATATTTAAAAAAACCCATCGTCCCCGGTGACGTCAAACAAAATCGACGTTGCTTATAAGTACGCCTCATTAACATCATTCATCAATTTCGTCAAGATTACCATTAGATTTAAAGCTAATAATTATATGGCCCACGTCAATGATTCGGTTATGAATTATGAAATTCCCGGATGCGAAGTTGTATAATCACACGCAGAACTGCAGAATCAATGGCGACCTTAATGGCCTTTAAAATAGAGGCGAATCACGTGTCTCTTGTTTACCTTGAGTTTTTGCTACTAGAGATTTTTTCTTGTGATACAATAATGGTCGTCGCACTCGACGCGACGTAGCATATCTGCCACGGTAGTTTTGCTGTTGTACAATCAAAACATATTCTCAAATAACGTGCGATATTCATTTTGGCGATTGCAGTTGTATATTTGCGAAGTGTTCCTACTCCACGAGAATGTTGACGCTGAGATTAGAAACAACGTGTCCGTCCAAAAATAGCCGTCTGCATGAATTTTCGGATAAAAATAAAGCTAGGATCGTAGGTTTTTTGTAGCAGAGACGTAGAAAAACATTTTAACATGTTTTTAGTCATCGTTTCAAATCTTTTCCTGTGAGTTTTATAGATACTTACTTATATGCATTTTGATGTATAATTTGTTAAATGTGATGTGGTTACAGTCATGTGGTTAAATAAGTTACTGTTGACAAAATATTACTTTACAATCTACGTTTCATAAACAAAAATGTTTTATTTTACAATTATCTCTACAGTTTTATTATATGTATAGATGAATGTCTGTAAAAAAAACTTTTTAAGTGTCTTTCTTTTAGAATGGGTCGAATGTTATTTTATCTTTCATGTATTATTTATTATTCACTGTAATATTTTGTTTCGTTAGCCAGAATCACTGTTATCTATACATATAATCAAACTGTAGAGATAAAAAAATCTGTAATTGCAAGATATCTATTTATTTATTTATTATCAAGAAAAAAATGACACAGGTTGGCTTATAACTAGCCGCTGATCACGTTAAGCCACTTTTTAAACACTTTGTCTGTTTGTTTGTTTGTTTGTTTGTTTGTTATGACTGAACTCCTAAAATACTGAATGGATTTTCATGCGGTTTTCACTAATATGCTTAGAAATAACCGGCGCTTAAAATAGGATATATTAAAATTGATATATCGTGTAAAAAAAATTGATGACAATTATTGAGATTTCATTACGAAACGAATCGGAGTTTTAAACAACATGGCCGATTGATTTTTTTAATTGTTTTCAAACTGGAAGGCACCTGTGAAGCTTATGTAATGTCATCTGTCACATGTCAAAAACCAATTTTAGTGATGTGTAGGCCAATATTCGGTTCGATAATTAACGATTATTTTAGATACATAATACCGATTAACGATTATTTTTAGACACATATCATATAATCATGATATCTATCTTAGTTAGACCTACCTACCTTAGAGTGCGTGGTAAATAATATATTATTCCCATTGTTGAAATTAGAGGAAACACAAGTACACGTGGGTGGGGTATAAAACGTAGGTGTCGATTTAGATGATAGGAATTTATTGAGGAAATCAAACCCTTGACGTATTGTCATCGGAATTGTGTATCAAGTATCGTCAAGATTCGCTGAAAACTATGACCTGGGCCTCGTTTTATAAAGCTACAAGTACAAGCTAACAATTGTAGCAGCTACAAGAACAAGTAACTACAAGTTACTAGTTACGGCGTTTTATAAACAACAATTATCGATTACAAGTGTAAATTACAAGTATAATGCACGTCACTATGGACGTCACTGAGGCCTCACGGCGGGGACCACAGATTAAGTAGAGGATAAAGTGTAGATTTATGATATTACAAGTTGCACATCACTATGAATGAACGTCACGGTCAATAGCTTTTTTTAGTTTGGCTCCCATTTATTAGTGAACTTAGCCGGTGTGAATTTTACATTAAATCCCTACATAATATGTAAATTATAAACATTATCTATTTGTTTGTTGTGGCTTTCATGCCAAATTGGATGACCTTTTTGAACTTATATTACCGGGGTAGATGCGGCTTTTTCGTAAATTCATGAAATCCCGCGGAAAATTATGCAAGTTTTGGGTGAAATCGCGGGGCGTCTCTATTTTTAAGTAAAGCTATTTAAGTAAATAAAGTTGGGTCTAAGTCACTATTCTCATAATAGGTTTTGTAATATACAGCTACGCTCATTTTTCATGGGCTCAAGCTAAATTTCTCATTATTTAAACATAATCAGTTCATATTTACTTAATTTAACTACTGGAACATTAATTAATACGTGAAACTATTGAGGAAGCAATATAAGCACAACCCTAGTTTTATGTTACAACCCTATAGTCGTATTCCATACTCTATGTGTATAAGTCTTATATTGTCTGTGGCAAGTTACATACTCTTCGGTTTTGGGTGTGCCTTGATTTTTTTCTGTGAGTGCGAGTCGATGTATATTTAATAACAAAAATAAACCATATTACGTCTTTCCAAAACCGCTGCGCCCTTTTATTTACTCTGCTGGCCCTAACCTTATCAGAAACGACCAATACAACACACTTTAAATAAATTTATCTAAACTTGTACTTCATTTTACCTAGCTCTTTAGTCAGGTAAAAAACTTTACAAGTTGTAGTTCCGTACACTTGTAATGACCAAAACAATTGTTCGATTTTACATTTAAAAAATGAAAACACACTATGGATTGTCTATGGTCTAAGAACAAGTGCTTGTAATTCATAAAGTAAAGCAATATATCGGGGGATGTAGCTTGTAACTTGTTGTCTTGTAGCTTTATAAAACGCATTATTTCACTTTTTTTTGGCTGTGTTGCCAGTTTTTCGCTACAAGTACAAGACTTGTACCTTTATAAAACGAGGCCCTGTACGCGAGTCGTACATCCAATTTCGGACAGACGAAAGCAAAAGTTGCGAGTTGAAACCAGACTAGCAATGGATGAGTGCTTATTTGTGGAAATTCGATCTCACGGTATCTTTTTTTATTTCAAACTATCGATTTTTCTTTTAAAAACCAATTTTTCAGGTAATTTTTGCCGAATATTTTTATTACGGTTGGCAACACCGTAATTTTGTGCCCATGCTATTTAGCAATAAAAGTAATCCAAACGATTTATCATTTTGTTTTCGATTATTCTTCTATTGTAGTTATCGTTGATGTCCCGCCCCTATGGTCAAGTGTCATTATTCAACAGTAGAACGTAATTTTGCAAGCAACGAATTTAATATTTTATTTATATCTTTTTTATTGAAAAGTGAGTTAAAAGCGAATTAATTGCCTTCATTCCATTTCTTGTATATTTTACTGTTCCTTTTAGTAATTTTTCTTAAACATTAGCATTAAATTTTCCCCACAAAATAGAAATGTTTAATGTTTTGTATGACGTCACCTGTTTTGCTTACATAACAATTTACGTTCTATCAACCTGTCACAAGTTAATTAGATACATATATACCAACAAATATTAAATAGTGTGAAAACAGATTTTTTTTAATTTTGGCATTAGACGACGTTTGTATTTAGCCAATGATACGAAATATTTTATGAAAAATGTTTTAAAAGGGTACTTAGATGTAGGTAAGTATAACTATACATTAGGATAGGACAATATATAGGATAGGTCATCATCATCATCATTCATCATTAACAGCCTGAAGACGTCCACTGCTGAACATAGGCCTCCCCCAGAGCACGCCACCTTGAGCGGCTGCTCGCCTCCTACATCCATCGGCTCCCCGCGGCTTTCACCAGGTCGTCGGTCCACCGAGTGGGGGGCCGGCCTACGCTGCGTCTTCCGGTTCGTGGTCGCCACTCGAGAACTTTTCTTCCCCATCGGTTGTCAGTTCTACGAGCGATGTGGATAGGTAAAATCCTCGAATTAGCAACATGGCCGTGTAACGTTCAGTTTTCATTTCTTCTTCTTCTTTTACGTAGGTAAATGATTTTTAAAGGTTTTAATAGTTAAAATATTTTAGGTCTGTGGGCTTCTCAATGAACAAACTGAGCGGTTATATTCTCTTTAGGACAAACTACAGGTTAGAGCAAAATATTATTGGTTACTCGATTGCTCCAAGAAGGTTAATTATTAAAAGGTCTTTGAAAGTGGGCGTCTTCAGGATGTCGTTGTTGATGATGATGATGATGATAGCCGTATTTGAGTTAATTGATCATAGATATCAATTTCAGCTTAATTCTTTCCGTTATTTCTAAATTAAGTAATGGTCTGGACAGATTCTTAGAAAGATAAACACACGGACAACAAAGTGATCTTACCTATAAGTGTTCCTTTATTTCAAAACTGTTACGGAACCCTAAAAATGAAACGTTCTTTGCAAAAGCGAATCTGATTAGAGCTTTGTTCACATGTTATTTTCTCACTCTCACCACTATGTTGAAAGTGCAGTGGGAATGAGACAACCTGAAAAATAGCGGCCGTAATATAAATGTCGACTCTTTTTACAGTGGCGTACGTAAGTATTTGTGATTTCTAATTAGTATTAACAAAATTAATTATGTACGCATCGTATAGGTTAGGTTAGAAAATGCAGTACTCCAGCTATAAAGTATGTATTTTATAAACTTATTGTTGACACTAGCTAAATACTCAATTCGTATGAACCAAACTTAAGAAAGTAAAAAAAAATGTAGTGAATGCAACAAAGATACTCTTTGGGAATGAAAAGCGCGCGGATATAAAAAACTGACCAATGTGTGTTTGTTTTGTATTTTTCTAAACTGCCTAAATAATAGGTATGGTACTTATGTAGGTATACTTACTACTTAAACAAAATTCACTGGAACCTCTTATGAAGACTTGAACGGGTTTTATGGTGAATACACAAGAACATCTGTTGAAGTGAAAATGACAAGGAAAAGATCGACCGTATCACTGGTATGTAGGTATACCATATTATAGAACTTTTATTAGTTAGATGCCTAGACCTATCGTATATTTAAAAAAACTAACGTCTAAGTATAAGGTAGGTCCAAGTAGGTACATATTCAATTAAATATTGTACCTATGATTTGCAGTTTCTAACCCACTATTTTATCAATGTGTAGGTGATCTGATGACACGTGAAAAGCCATACTTACCTACTACCCAAACAACATTTTTACACGTGTGCTACCTAATCTGCCAATACGTGCTGAGCTCCGAAAAGATTTAGTGGATTTTGTTGTTTGGTATATAGGAAATGCATGAACTAAGCTATTATTAGACTACCTAAACGTAGAAATAACACAATACAAGCGTGCGAAGCCGCGGGCAAAAGCTAGTACAGAATATATTTTTAAATTAACTCATGTGGTTTCTTGTATACCTACTCGCTTCGCTCGTTCGGCTCATGCGTGGTCTCAAGCAATCTACATTTCTCATCGCTTCGCTCGTCCCCGCACCAAAAGTGATTACCAACTGATTCTTTTTCTGCTACGCGATTTTGAAATCGATGTATATTGGAACTCTGTAAGAACAATGCGCAGAATGTTATAGTCACACGCGTTTTGTGACTTTTTGTATAATTTCGGCTTTACGAGTCTGGCCAGCCTACATCTATGTTCATTTAATTAACCTTGATCAGGTTGTATCGTCAAGTAACACTTTAAAACCATTCATATGGAATGTGTATATTTTAGTGACAAAATATACATAATTTCTATAACTTAACGTTACTGTGAGAGCTCAAAATATGGTAAATAAATAAATAAAATAATAATAATAAAAACATACCTATGCGTGGACGTTTCACACAGCGCCATCTAGCCCCAAACTAAACAAAGCCTGTACCTACTATGAGGACCTGATACAATACTTAAATACTTTTTTGTTTGTAAATACATACATAGAATACAACATAACACCCAGACACAGAACAAACACCTATGTTCATCACGCAAATGTTTGTCCTGGGTAGGAATCGAACCCACAATCTACAGTTCAGAATGCAGAGCTACCAACTGAGCTATTAGGCCAGTCAAACCCTTGAATATCTAAGATTTCCCGACTCTTAAAGCTTCAGCCACACCGGCGCGTCTGCAAAGCGGCAGCGTCAACAACGCGAAACTATACCCATTGCTGCCCGCGTGGATCACAGCGCGTCCGTCCACGAGCACTGGCAGCGATGGGTACCGAAGAACGGCCGACGCGTACAAGTAACACGAGGATGATTTGCGTTCAGAAGGCGTACCGTGAGCTCTTAGCGCGATTCAAAACTGAGCCTATATTGGATCGCTTTGTTTTTTTTGTATGGAGATTTTGACAAGCGATCCAGTATAGGCTCTGTTTTGAATCGCGCTAAGAATAGAATAGAATAGAAGATCATTTATTCAACTTCACAATACTTACACAATACACAATAAAAAATAACAAACAAGGAGCTTACTTAATTTTATATTACTGTGCATATAGATAACTATTAAAAGAAAAATGATTTTCGTGGTGAAGTTGAAAGGGCGTTCAGCTCAGCATAAATGTCAAGCACCTTCCCTCGGTACCAGACGCTGATTTTCAGCTGAAACCGCGCGGGCTAAGAGCTCACGGTACGCCCCCAGGACCTTTCCAATCCCAACAGACGCGGCCCACGATTCTTATTAATAACAGGGTTGCGATTATGATTCATACAATTAAAAGAAACCGAGGGTTGGTCAACGCATTCTATGATATGCTATGACCAAGTTTACACGCTATGACGCAGGTACTGCCGTTGATTACCTTCGATGTTGAGGAAAACCCATACCCACCTCAAGCCATTAACAACCTTATTTATCAAGCCACAAGTCACACTTTAAATAGTAACTAGTGGTATTTATTAATTCCTTTGGTCAGTTATTAATGTACGATGAGATACTGTGCTGTGAGTGACTGGCATTTCCATTGAAAGCTTTTTATCGAGTGAATTATTAATTTACTTTGCTTATTGTACTTTACACGGTTGATTACAGGAAATAATGCGATTATGTGTGTTTGTTTATAAATAAGTTTGGTTCTACATGTGTCTATTAAAATTATAAGGAACAATACGATATTATTATAATGATCTTTATCATGAAATGAACCGACTGTTAGCGATTGGAACGATATTGCAGGTAATGGTGCTACAATTTGTTATGTAAATTAGAATCGTTATTATTTAAAACCCGTAAAAACGAATAAAATCACTATAGCATAACGATTTCGACGCATATTCATACGAAAGTTAAGTAGATCGATCGACGCTGAAGACAACAGTCCTTTGACCGGCCTAAAAATTCTTACACCAGGGTAGACCTACACGAGAAAAAGAAAATGTATTCGATCACGCTGACAAATATCAACGATAGAAATATATCAGGTATAAGTATATATAGATACTTACCAAACTAAGGCCCGTATTACGAAACTACGCTCAGTCGTGAATCTCTGCTCAAGAGATTTCATTCACAAAATGATCAAATAGTTAATGAAATGTCTACTCGTGCATCAAATCTCTACTTGGGCCTAAATATGTAAGTAATAATCAACAACCATATGCAACCAGACGTTCAGTAATGCAAGATTACGTCAATAAACGTGTTACATAAAGTCACATGCAACGTTATTTACCTAATTAATGTGGGCCAAGCACAAGGAGATGAATAGATGATAATATAACGCAGCCTTGCCCACTTGTTGAGTTTGTAGGTCAGACGTCCAGCAGTGATAAATCGAGATGGAACTAAGTCTTAAAAGAACTTAGGAATTAAGTCACTCTGTACTCTGGAGTGACGTAGGGGTTGATAATTGATACAAGTACCAGAATAACACATAATTTAAATCCTTAACTACATTGCATTTTGAAAAAATGCAGTTGACTCGTGAAAAAAAAATTGAAATTTCGTTTCAACAGGACCAGGCTTGGGACAGGCCTCTTTCGCCCTAAAAACATCAGTTTTTGACAGATTAGCTATATGCGAGATCTTTGACGAAAGAAACCTATGTGACATCCCTGACTGACAAAAATCAATGATTGCCGAGTGATTCGCGATGTAAACCATGGAGTAAATGAGGTGCGTGGATCTATAACTGCATACCACCAATGAATAAAACATTGATTGTCTGACAATAAGAAAAATCTAGAATTGTCAGAATAGTTATCATCTTCGATACTTCCATTCATGTTTATCATACAAACGCCAGGTACTCATCGCGTCTAGAACCGACTGAGGTATGTTGTTAGAAGTTACCTTTGTTATGCCCGAGGGAACCTTATGCCTGCCACGATCGAGAATGTCATCGAACGCGCTTACACAACACCTCTGAGGGCAAACACGATAACTTGTAATCAGAACCTAATTAGACAAACTCACTTGGTTATTTACTCTTGCTCGATTAGCTACTACTTGATTAACGATAGCTGGCAGATATCAATGCCGTTGTTTATGAATGATTACTAAATCTGGGACATATTATTGGGACTTTTGTAGGGGATCCTATAGGATTATGTAATACATAATATCAAAACATCCTTTTATTGTCTTGCATCTACCACAAGTCACCAAGTGATTGGAGTTAATAAAGACAAATTTTAATGGAGATGGGATTGGTTGAGTCCGAGAAGACTACGTGAGAACCGAAATTTGCGTAAAGTCGTCCAACTTTTTAGAAAGGAAATGAACTGTGAACTGGTTTGTGTATTCAAATTACAATCTGGGTCTCTTCAAATCAAGAGTGAATAGGCATCTCATGGGCAAACGTGCTCCAACATAGACCGCATCATCGTTTTCCATCAGGTGAGACGTTGTCAAACGTGAGCCCATTCAAGCATAAAAAAAATGCTTTACAAAACTGATAATTAAATCGACTTCAAAGCTGGAAGAGCTATTCCAAGATTATTGACAGTATCGTTTGGCATCATCTCGAATTAACACGTGGTTTGTGACGATATCGATACTACAAAATATGAAACAAAAAAGCAGGATAAAGTGATAAAAATAATTTCACGTTTTTACGATGATGCCTCATACAAAAACAAGATACATTTTGATGCAAGGTAAACTAGTAATACTAGACACTTAATCGTTTTACATTGGGAAATATTTTCTACACTCGGATTAATTTAATTCAAAGAAATTTCGAGGTGCAGACCAAAGAGTATATAATACCTATCTGCAGACGTCTCGGCTGATTGCAAAATAGATATATGAAAAACGTCATTTGACGTCTCGGCTGATTGCAAAATAGATATATGAAAAACGTCATTTGACCATAAGGTATTCTGAAGCAGTTGCGGCCAACAGCAGCTATATAAGCCTAAATCAACAACAAACCTATCACCATGGAACAAAAAGGAGAGGAATGCCAGTACACCAAGAAAACAGCTTAGATCAAAAATATGCCTAAATCTAGATCGCGTTGCAAAATGAGAAGGCTATACGGGTAGTTACGTCGGGCTAGGTTTATTGGCACGGTGTATTGGCATTCCTCTCCTCCTTGTTCCATGGTATCACACAATAATGGTGTTGTCTTGTCTGGGAGAAAGGCAAGCTTAGGTTGATCAAACCATGGGTTTGGAGAATTCGTAGACAAACTAACAAACTCTTCAATCATAAACAGCTTAATAATCCGGTCAGACCATAACCTGTGAATAATAAACTCCTCATAAGGTGAGAAAAAAAAAAATTACTGATTGAAGTAGTTTAGACTCCTTTTTAAAAGCATCAAGCATCTTTGCTTTTACTTTCATTGTCTTTAATTAATAGTTATCCTATTCCAAGATTAAAAATACATAAGATCAACTAGTAAAGAATTCTCTGTATATTATCTATTCAGTCATAGTACTAGAGATCGTATCAGCAGGCAAATAGCTCGCATATCTGTTTATCAGATCTTATAAGTACTATCTCGATTACATTTATAGGGAGTTCTAGTGTATAGAGATAACGCCACCGTTTGTGTTATGTACATACAACAACAGTTAACTCCTTTAGACGGCACTTGAAGTTGCATCTTATGGGAGCAAAAGATTTAATTATTTTTACTAACTTTACAAAATTGCGCTTACCTACTTAATTTGCTTCTTATGACATTTAGCTTCAAACCTTTTTTATATATTACAAATATCTGAACCATACAAGTAAATTTTTAGTCAGAAATTCTGTTTTATTTTTGTTATCAAACTGTTAATCTTATTTTGGGCTAAAAACATAAATTATAAATAATTATATAATATAATAATTAAAAGGTTTATGTATTAGTTATAGGTACTTGGTAATATGTAGTAGTTAGTATCTGGGTATTTTAATGAATATTTTGTTCCTTTATGTTTATTTTTTACTTATATGGTGTATTTTTAGATTGATTTGTTTCTCTTATGCTCGTTATTATTTTCTATTTTTAATTAACTATTGTTGTACTTTTAGTGAATAATATTTGTACATGCGTCCGTGATGTCATGTCGGTAGGCGCCGACTGAAAACCAGTAACTAAGGTTGTATTTTGCAGCCTCAGTTGTATGCTGAGTCGGAGCCTATTCCTGGCCTCATACAATGTCTGTTGTTTTGTATTTTTATTTTTAATTACATATATAATTTGTTTAGTTTTATGACATGTGTGTGTGTGTTTTCGGAATAAATGTATTTTCTTCCAACGTTCTTCGGCTTGTTACATAAAGGAAGGATAACGCAATACTGAATCTATTTGTTTGTTCTGCTAAGAACGCAAGCCGCGAATTTTCATGGCAGATGAAAAATATAAACAAATATTAGAAAACATTTAAGGAAGAACATACTGAATCATACAGTTAAAACTGATATATAAATTATGATTAATCAATCCTTCGAATATTACAAACTGGGGCAAATAAATAAGTTCAGAACAAATAGGGAAAACCTCGTTGCCACGAAATTTAATTTGGCTGCAGTTAAGGACAATTTATCAATTAATATGACATGATAATGATGGTGTTGTTTAAATTGGACGAATTATTTTAAACCTAGATGAAATACAAATTTTCGTATTTATGTAGTTAAACGAAAGTTTTTATACGATGAAAATTGAATCCATAACTAACACACTTTACGCAAAAATTTTGACCACTGTCTCACCTGATGGAAAGTGATGATGATGATGAAGTTGACGATGGTGCATCACTCTCGACTTGATATTTATAGTTAATTCAGTAATAAGTATACCTACAAAAATGCCGCAACTGTTATGGGATACATTAAAAAACTTAAGTAGTTAGTCGTCGATTACGACTTAATTTCTGAATCAATTTAGTAAGTTATATAAAAACATATTTTGTCGACCAAGTCTTTCAAAATAATACGGAATTGGGAATATGTTGCCAAGCCGTAGCAGTTCTATGTTAAATAGGAACCTGAATCATTGAGCCTTGAATGCATTAATTAATTTAACGGATTTTACGTCAGTCTCTTTGATTTCTGAGGTCAGTCTAAATATATTTTTAATGATCTTCATTTTAAAGAATTGGTTTCTGGTCAGTAATTTTTCTGTTGATAGGTAAGTGTGCAATAAAATTAATATATTTTTTTTATTTTACTATTGGCTCTATTTGTTCGCTAAACAGTTGTGCATTGTGCAAGAGATCGCTCCGTTTAACTATCGTGGAGCTCTACCCTACAAATAATATAAAACCTACATCCTATATAGAATAAAGCTGCAACCACGTCCGTCTGCGGAAGACGAAGAAGTGAAGTCTTTATAAAAATATACGTTTTTGGGGCTTACGTAGAATCCATAATGAAAATTTATCACCGAAGAACTACTAGGCATAAGTACAAAAGGTGAAAGGAAGAGGAAGGGTTAAGAAAGAGGTAAAAAAGTAGAGAAAGCGAGGAGGCAGGACGAATAGCGGCATATGCGGGAGGGAGGCGGAATGAAAATGATACTAAACACATTTAGAAGAGGACAAAGTGTACTAAGGTAGAAGCATGGGGGGAATGGAGAGGTAATTTTCTTGAATTCCCTATCTGATATATTGTTATTATAAAAAGTCAGTAAACACCAAAGACTTCTATGTATACACCAGACAGGACATCTCTAACTTGCACTGTCAACCACTGCAAATATGCCAATGAGCATCTTCTCGCTCATACGATGCTCAGCTCTCAAAGCGACTGCACGTGCAGCAGTGAATAGCAGTAAACATTATGATCCGAATGTGCCATGGCACTAGCGCTGCGTATTGTGATCGTTAGTTAGACGATTTAATCTCGTACAGCGCTGTAGCGGATTTTAGTTTGATTATACAAAAAATGACAACTATTTGTGCTTTGAATAGCTTCTCTAGTACGTAGTACATATACCTCTTTGGTAAACACAGACACAATATTAGTTAGGTAACAAAGTGTGGGTCAGTTAGTGAACCAATAAGATTGATCGTGATTCGTGATGAATCATCGGACATGTGCGCTAAACAGCACGCGATTTGCATGCAAACTTGTATAACAATGACTAGTCAATTAAAACGCTTTTACAATGGCATGGACTCGTTATTGACGCGTTGCAAATTCATGCGAAAATTAGTAAGTAATGTTTTATCCGACAGATTTGTCTGTCTGACGTCACTACACTATATCATGCGTCTACTACGCAATTTAATTATATTTTTATCAGAAGCTGGATTGATTTAGGTGTACTTGGATTTACCTGGCTTAATCACTTGACTCATGATGACTCAGGAATCGCAGGATACATAATTATATAAATTGCAATGGATAAGATTACATTACATTATTATGGTTATACAAAAATACGGTTGCTTTTATTTTCCGCATTACGTATGACAATAGCCGCTTCGTGAACACAAATTCCCTATGCTACACACTTGCACTTTGGTAACAAGCTAAAAGTCTAATTTATTATATCAGTAATATTAAATAGCAGATAATGCCAGACCACAAAGTTTAGGTTACTTACATTCGTTTCAGTTTAGCTGATAAATGCAAAGTTAGCAAAATTCAAACCGCTCACAAAACGCCAACATCTCAAAATTAATGATGTCTACGAAGTTATCTATTATGTTCTAATTCTTTCGTATTGCTCTTCCCATTTTGTAACATGGTTTTATAACCGAATATCGTGTGATGCCGGCGTAAGAATAGGACCACCGTTTCTCTTTCCGTGGGTGCCGTAAGAGTCACCTAAGGGAATGGGCAGCAGCATTTTCCTAGGTCTGAATTATAATCTTCTGCAATTAGCGAGACGCCAGCCAAGCGTGGTGATTATGGCAACCCAACCTAGGCCTATGGTTCAGCAGTGGACGCAAAAAGGTTGACAATGTGATGAACCAATATCATTGGATGAACCAATCCTACA
This sequence comes from Ennomos quercinarius, assembly GCA_910589525.2. Taxonomy (NCBI): domain Eukaryota; kingdom Metazoa; phylum Arthropoda; class Insecta; order Lepidoptera; family Geometridae; genus Ennomos; species Ennomos quercinarius. The sequence continues at coordinate 1,904,913 of OU342491.1, forward strand.
ACACGCAGTCCCGCGTACAAGTGTACATTATCTATTATTACAGACAGTGTTAATACAGTGATAACGATAACAAACAATAAAACACTGCAACGCACTGCAAAGTAAACTAACTGGGAACGATAGCTCATAAAACTGCACGACTGTTATATTATCATTACTTTACCTATATATTAATAGTTAGGGTTTTCCAAAGGCTGATTGATATAGGCACACATATACGCCCGAATATTCTCTACTGAAGGTAGAGTTCATTCGTCTTATTTTTGATCGTCTGTGTTACTTGTGGTGTAAGCAAGCAGGTACATTTTTCGGACCCAGTAAGACAGATATAAGCAAGTACTGTTAGAATAGATAAGGTAATGTATCGAGACTGCTGCGCTCTTCTTACTCAGATTAGTAAATCAAATACAAAATGCGTACATTATCTACCTACCTACATTATTGGTTATCCTTAAGTTTGTTTATCTCTTTTGGCCTTGAACCATGGTTTATTATTTATTCAGTGCCGTTTCCATCATAATATATCATACGGTCTACATAGCTTTTATCAAGAGAAAATATTGCAATTATGTCTAAAAATTAGTTAAGCAAATATCATGCACATACGGGTATTGACGCGGCAAATTGGAAACAATATGGAAAGAGGCCATAGCTGAATTAATAACTTGTCGAACACAAATAACCAGAAGTTGAAAAAAAAACTGTGGGTACTCACATAACAATCCTGAGCCAGAATACATTTCACTCATACAGCCTGTGGAGATAGTTCATACAAAACTTGTGAAAATATAAGAGAACATGCGCAATGAAAACCGTGGAGGTCCGTCGCTCCATTCGCTACGGAGGCAAAACCTTGACTGACACCGGCCAGGAATATAGTAAACACCATTACTTATATACATTTAATTGGAGATAATTACGCAAAAACCGCAAGAGTGACGTCGGGGACGCCATTGTGCCATTATCGAGCGATATACGACGTGTTCCTAGAAGTTTGATGTGCTGTGGGCTCGTCACTTGCAATGATCATATACTAGTATAGGTACATACCTAGAGTAGCAAATGCAGTATTCGATACTGAATTACTGAGTACTAGAAATTAACTACTACTACTGGTACTCGGTATTCGGTGCCACATAAAAAAATGTTTACAGCGCTCTGCCATTTTTACATTCTTCATCATGCCTGGTTGCAGTCAAGACAAAGTAAAATCAATTAAAAACCCGGAAAACGATGTCCAATGAAGGCTATTTAAAAGGCAAACAAAATTAATAATAGAAGTGCGGGAGAGAGAATGGTGAGGACCTTAGCTAAAAGAATTACTATACTAGAAAACTCAATACGTTCGATTCGATACCAATGTATCGGTATGTGACCAAGATCTGAAGTATCGGTATGCGGCGCGGCATATACCGATACTTCAGATCCTGGTCATTCATCTCAGTTTGGATAATGCTCCGATATTAGCCGCAGCCAGGGGCTCTGGTGAAATAGATGAGCAAATTACACCGCTTCGTACCTAATTGAGTAATCGATTAATCTAAGTTTCTCTTTGTCTTGATTAAATTATATCGATTTGGTTCGTCGCCGGTCGCCGTGATGAGCAAACTAGAGAATATAATAGAACCTATGTACTTTAAGAGCTCGAGTGTTATTTGCACCACAGTGGTACAATTTCAACCCCCTTACTAATAAACGCTGCATAACAGTGGAATAGCTACTCAGTGTTTCCTCTTATTTTATTTTGCCCATTTCTTTGACAGAGAGAAATAAAACACCGAATAACTATTCATTAGCTACACAATGTTTATTGGTAAGGGGGGAATTGTTTATCTATTATTAGCCAATTAGTGGCATCCATCACTTTTTTACCAAGGATGGGTTTTTAGATGCGTAGTTAAGGTAACCAATGGTTAAAAATGTTAACAAATTCTAACCAATGGTCAAAATTTGTTAGAGATTTTAACCATTGGTTACCTTAACTGCGGATCAAAAACCCCAACCTAAATCTCTTATATAATTATAGCCTTTCATTACATGTAGGCGCTCTGGGAGTTTGTTATTGATTAAAAAACAATATCTAAAAGAAAATGTTGGTAAATTCATACTGGTAACCAATATGTAGAAAATGTTCTCTAAATAAATCAGGGAGAATTCCCTCGGGAATCGGGAGGTCTCCCTGAGAACATTTTCATGAGGTCTCGCTCGACCTTATGACAGGGCTGTCAAAAGAGCTGACTTCATAAATGGTCATATGAGTTCTAGCTATTTTATCTAGTTTAGTTTCTCTATTGCGGTTAATTATATACAGTTTAAAGTAATTCTCCCTTTACCGCAACGTACTACACGTGTAATTTAAACAGACTTGTAGTCATTAGAATCAACATCGTAGCTTCGTATAAATTCATAGTAAATATAGTAAAACAAAGTTGCATGTTACATTGGATCAGCATTACAAGTATCATAACCTATAAAATAATCTAACACCGCATTTCTATACTACACTACAAACAACTGTTATTGTAAATGCACTACAATAATAAAATAGCACTTTCTTTTCTAGTTCAGCCTTGAAACCTACCTACCTACCTGGTACCCAATACTTACAATATACAATACTACTAGGTAGGTATCATAGTTCGAGTAGGCTTCCTATGTTGGGTTAAAGTACCGTTGCCAAACATCAGAGAACAGATAGTATTTTCAATTATCAAGTTATGTCAACTTGGCACGCACGCACTGCTTGTGTTCCATTGACATGAAAGGCACAAAAACTGTAACCATTGTGTTTACATAACAAGTAGACAATGTCTGGAAGTATGGTGTTATGTAATGTAACTTGTGGCCACTTTATCTACTGTTCCGTCGTAGCCTCCAAACCATGTTCTAAAAAAACTTTGAATTATTTTCTGTATTGCGGAAACGCTTCCTCATTATTTTCAGATGACGCATGCCTATGCATGCAGCCAGTTCCCGTGGTCTTCCTGCGCTTAGTCTTGACTGACCAATGGCATGAACGGAATTTAGCTGCAGTGCAGGGTGTCCGCACCGCGCGTGCACCTTTTGACTGTTGGATGTGGTTAGAAGAATCTTGCAAAGGTAATACTGAACGCTAAATGGTGTATTGGTTCGTCAAGTTTTTTAGACTGAGATCAGTTCGCAAAGTCTCATTTGCCCAGTCATTTCACTAGGTACAATGCCCTTCAAACCGGAACACAGTAGTGCTTCCACACTACTGCTTGGCGGCAGAATAACTGGCAAAGCGGTGGTACCTACCTAGACGAACTTTGCAGAAAAGTTCTACCACCTAGTGAAATTTGGAAGATAAACTAGCAGTTGTAGTTATGCAATAACAATAGCCCAAAGCAACTACCCGGCACACACCACCCTGCTACAACCATATATTCAAATACCACTGTGAAGTTATAGGTACATTTTGTTAGGATATATTTTCACTCGCTCTTACAACGGTGAAGGAAAACCTCCGTGAGGAAACGTATCGTAGAGGTCTTTGGAGGTACCGGTAACCGGTATGTTCAAGTATCGCAAAATTCGAGTTCATGCGTGGCATCCAGCCATCCGCAGTTCACCAGCATGGCGGGTTTATAATGACCTACACTCCCTGTGAAAGAAGGCCAGTGTCTATGAACTGTGCTGACGACGACGAGGTACTATTTTTTCTGGTCGGTTATCTTTTTACTCGTGGTCTTGCTTGCTCAATACTGCTCAAGGAACAGGTTGACAGAGCGTGGCTAATTTAAGAACCCTTCTAGAAATAACTTGAGGAAATCGACAGCGGATCAATACACGCAGGGACTTATTGCGACAGGGTACTCAGATGGAAGCGCATTTTAATTAGATGTTTACGCCTAAAGCTCGATCTCCATCGAACCTAAATCTAATGTCATCGAACTTGGATTTGCGTAGATGGGATTTTTTTGTTTTGGCAATTTTTATAACTGTATGTTGTATTTTCCTTATGATTGTGTTTGTAAGATTTAGTGACCAATTGGTTTATATCATGAGTTCAGGAGGCGTGCAGCCGCTCAAAGTGGCGCTCTGTGGGGGAGGCCTATGTTCAGCAGTGGACGTCTTCAGGCTGTTGATGATGATGATGATGATAGATATAGATAGAAAGGAAAAATCGATACTGATTTGGCTGCATACGATATGAGACATGGCCCGAAAATCCAAAATCTATATTGTCATGAATTTATTAATTTCTTCCTGTTTTTCGAAATTAAGTTGGTTGAATTGTTGTTTCTGGTTGGCGACATGGCAACACTAACAGGCGTGTTATTGGAAGAGAGGGTAAGTTGGCAGAAAAGCGACCAGTCTCTTATCTTTTAGTGAAATGTTACAATGTATGTTGAAGAATGAAAAAGTGGTGCTCCCGACTTGTTCTCGTGAAATGTCTTGGCTGCTAAGGCCCGCGGGGTAATTACGTAAAATTTGGAACAGCAATGCGACAGCAGTAGCAATGCGACAGCAGTAGCGAAGCATACATTCTCGACACCACTAATGATGTATGACAGCAATCACCGCGAGATTTACGCCTGTCGCAAACCTGTTGCGAGTTAGGTAATTAGGGGGCCGATTTCACCAAACTAGAATAAATTTTATTCCAGGTATAACTTTCCGAGAACAACCGAGTTACGCGAGTATAGCCCTTATACCACCAATTTTGTGAAGGAATAAGACTTATTTCTTGGATACAAACAAAATGGCGTCGTTTTGGTGTAATTTCATTAGTCAATTAGCTGTATCCAAGAGTAACGAATAGCCGTATACTTGGAATAAACTTTGGTGAAATCGGGCCTAAGACAAATAAAAACAGTAAACAAACCTGAAAGATACTAAGCCTTACCATCTTTCAGGATTGTTCACTGTTTTTATTTTCAACCAAATATTTTAAGGTCTGCTGTGATGTTCCTGTGAGATACAAGTTAAGTGTTACAATGACCGGAATTAACTCGTTTTAGAAAACATTCTTATGAAAACGGATAAGAAGGTGCATCTACCTAATTTCACCCACACAAAAACACATCAAGCAGACACATTAAGTCTATTCCGGTTGTTATTGAGGCTGCTAACCGTGGAGCTGTCACGTTAATTATTTAATGAAATGATTCAGAATAACACGACGTGTTGGGTTGGGTTGTCTGCTAATCGGCTACCTGTCAGTCAGGCAGGTTCCATTATAAAGATTTGCAAGAACTAGGGCGGGCCCATTTTGTACTGACACTCTTTTTTTTTTATGCATGAATGGGCTCACGTTTGACAACATCTCACCTGATGGAAAGCGATGATGCGGTCTATGTTAGAGCACGTTTGCCCATGAGATGCCTATTCACTCTTGATTTGAAGAGACCCAGATTGTAATTTGTAGGACGTAATAATTAGACGGAGTAAACTGACATATCGAAATGTCACTTGTGAAAATAATGCTGCCAACTTCTAAATCACAGTGATGATCTAATTCAGCTCCTACAGTTCAAAGGAGCGGGACTATACTTTGCTACTACAAAAATGACACTTTTTAAGTTTTAAATACTATCGCCGACACCTTTTTGGTTTGGTGCTAGATAGTGAAGACATTCTTCCGATATTGAATAAAATAATACGTTATAAAATAGATAACTTGTTTTATTTTGTTAATTTTGCCATTTTTATTTAAGTATATACCATTTTTTCACAGGCCGCTAATTAATGTTAATCAAAATCAATCAGGAATCACGCTTTTTAGGAAATGTTCAGAATATAAAAGAATGGAATAGATCACTAAACTGAAATAAATCAGTGAACTGTATCTTTTTTACCCACCGCCATTTATTTTTCATAAAAAGTAGCTCGTAATGTCAGTTTACTCCGTCTAATTAACAAATAAGGTATAATTTAGATAGGTAGCACCAACAACATATTAAGAAGAGAAGAAGCGCGTGAATGCACTGCACACGCTTACATTACTTTTGCTAAGGCGCCTCCCGACAGTCACTTTCGATATACCTCCGTGTAAATGTATATATAATAGATACCCTGTAACTGTAACTATCCAGAAAGTGGAATTATGATTACTTACTTACTCCTACCACTAATTAAAGAATATTCATGGAATGTCCTTTACAGATACCTTATATAATAGCATAGAAAACTCTTGATTGCATTTTTTATAATTTGTTGTGCGTATATTACTAAAAATATTAATTTTAACTTTGAAATCCTATAACAAGTAGTACGGGGCCCCACCATTAAGTGATACTCTTTTCCGGCAACCGTTGGTACCTTCATATACCGCCTGAAGAACAAGTAAAAAATACAATAAAGCCAAAAGTGTTAAAAATGTTTAAGTAATTTATTTAAAGTTATACAAAACTAGAGCCTAGAGGCAGCCTACGATTTCACTCGCGTTTCTTCATTCCCACCCCAACACAAACGACCCCTTTAGGGCTTGAATTTTCAAAAAACCCTTTTATAGTATACCGCGTGTCATGGAAGAAACGATTCTCGACTGAAAACAAGAAACAACAGTTTTCCCTCTTCCGCTGATGTGTTTAAGTGCAAAGGGAGTGAGACAGCAATAGAAATATCTATCCTTTTCAGTTATTTTCTTTTTTGAAACGCGTTACATCGTAATACCCTCCTTCAAGTCCCTAGATGCAACGTGGTTTAGGCTGTACCTACCTAGTTGTCTGTCAGCCAATCAGTCAGTCACCACTCAAGATAAAGCAGTACAAGATGCAATCCAATACGATCCATTTTGTCACAGATGTTTCATGTTCAATTACTGGTTTGCGATCGCGTTTACTTGCGTGCACGTCAACCAGCAACCTTGCTGTACGCGAACCAGGTTACCTATGTAATATACAACCGGACATGTGTTGCGTTTGCGAGTAATACAACGCAGATGCGTCGGAGACGGTGCAAGGTAAACAATGGCGTAGTGCAACTAGAGAAATAACGTCCACGGCGCCGCGCGCCGCGCCGCGCCGCCGCTGCGCCGCTCCAATGTATAGCAGTAATAATCAGCACTAATCAGCAGTATGTCCGCCAGTGGTCGACGTAAAGGAAACGGCGTGAATGGACTATGAACGAACGAGGTTGTAAAATGTATTGTGACTTTATAAAGTCAGCATTGCTACTAAGTTTATTTGGAATTTTAGCCCCTTAAGAGCCAATACAATGCCAAAATGCTTAAAATGGCTTAGCATGAAGCAGTGTCCTGTCAAAAATATTGCAATAATGACTTTGAAATTAATATATGATAAAGTTCAGGACTAATGCTACTGCAAATGTATAGTGAAAACAAGAATTAATAAACTTTTCTCAATAGAAAAAAATTACAAAGTTACCTCTAAACCGTACAAATAAACCTCGATTATTCAATGAATACTTTAAATAAAGTCATGAAACTTTGTGTAGCAGTTGAACTAAATATAATGAAGGGCTTATGTATAGTAGATTTTTAAAATACCCATTATATTCAGTGTAATAATACATTACCTAAACTATTGCGCGTTGGAACCATTTTAACTTAGACCGCCCCTGCCGCTCGGCCCCTGGATCATCCCCGCTTTGGCCTAGTACTATACATCTATTCTGTGGATTTGGCTTGAATTTGCGCTGGCCTTGCACAAGCCCTTAAGAGGTAAAGACGATCTTTATGTACCCCCCCTATCAAATCGATGATATTTGACAAAAGCGCATATGTCAGCGGAATTCGTATATATAATTTGTTACCAAGTGATATGACAGACATCAATAATTTTATTTATTTATTCATCATAGGAAAACTTACAGCCAATTAAACAGTAAAACAAAAGTAAACAATAAAAGAAACTAGGCCAATTACAAGTTTCCACCTATAATGCTACTAAGTTTAAGACAACACTACAGCAGTGGCTAATAAAAAAAAAAACATTTTATAACCTAAAAGAATTTTTTAATAGAAATAAATCTGCTGACATTATATGAATTTATTGAACTTATAAGTTTAATTATAAATTAATAGTTTAATTATATATATACTCATGTTTATTATATTAAGTGCCACTTACTTAATACATATTAAATTGGAGTATAATAAATAAATAGTAGTCATTAGACGCTAATTTGCGAGACATTTCTTTTGGTGTCGCCTTGTTAGTGTTACTATTAGTATTATGGTGAATCTTTCAACTGGCCATGGATGGCTAAATGCTCGAAATGGAGGGTGTACTTTTATCGCAAGCCCAACTTGGCCGGTTTTTTATACTTGTTGATACTACTACAAGTACCTACGAGTTTCGAGGCTTGTATGTATTAGGTACCGTTTCAATGTATGAAAATAAAAAAAACATTAATGCAGGTTTCTTGTATGGAAACTACTTTTAATTTGTATTATTTGTTGTGTAAACCACCGTAACAACCCATATTTCAAAACTAAGAAGACATACATCGGAGGCTTAGTAATAGGGTCCCGGTCCCGCTTATACGGAACGGAACCCTAAAAACTCAGTAGTAAGCACTTACTCAAGCTCACTATCGAGTACTTACCGTAATATACTAATAAGAAATTGTTATTGTTGCCGTTATTAGACCTGTGCTGGATATTACCTAAATATTTCAGTACACTTTTTTATAAATAAAATCTCATGGTCGCGGTCGCCGGGCGACGAGCGCGTCAACGTTGCCGTGGCCGCCCTCAGTAGCGAAGGCGGGCGGCGCGCGCGCAATTGACTTATAGGTGGCCAGCCCTAGGAATGTCCACGAAATTCTAAAATGTTTGTTTCAGACGAATACCGGCAGCACACCTGTCTAATAATTAGGGCTTGTAATTCGAATATTCGAATGTTCGAATAGTGCGAATATTCGGTCATTTTCACTATTCGAATAATCAGGGAGGTAAAGTTCGAATATTCGAATAATTTTCAATTAACCTTGAAAGTAAGCTAAATGGAGTAAAAAATGACAGACAGCACTCTACAGTCAATAAGCGACGCGACAACGAGAATCAGAATGCGAATAGCATTATGTGATAGAGGTGGAAAAGGAAAGTACCTACCACCGGCCAAGTCTCGATTGAATCGAAGGCTTTTTCATAATCCACAGATGCTAGGCATAACGGCCGATTAAACTCTTTGGTCTTCTGTATTACCTGGCGTAGCGTATGGATGTGGTCTATGGTGCTAAAGCCTTTCCGGAAACTGGCTTGTTTGGGAGGCTAGAATTCATCAAACCTGCGTGCGAGACGATTCGACTCTCGAAAACAGCTTATACACATGACTCAAGAGCGAGATGGGCCTTTATTTCTTCAATACGGTGATATCACCTTTTTTTTGATGAAGGGCGATACCACACTCTTGTGCCACGCCTCTGGCGTTGTACCTTCAAGATGGCAGAATTAAATAACTTTTGGAGGACTATATATAAGTACCGATCTATAACTTGCTCTCAGAAGTTCGGTCGTAACTCCATCCCTTAGAGTATACATAAGCAAACCTCCATCCCCACCTGGCGCCTTGTTGTTTTAAGCTATTTGAGGGCCATTCTAATCTCGTATAGGCTGATGATATCTTCGGTATAGTGTCGGACTAAGTTGACTCTGATGTCCTGAGCTGTGTTAGTAGTGTGATTACGTGTCGAGGTGTATAACTGTCCATGGAAGTTCTCGATCTCTCTCAGAATCTCAGGCTTGGATGAAATGACACTACCTTTCTCGGTCCTTAGTTTTGTTATTTGGCTTTGCCCAATAGACGTATCCTTTGCGAACATTTTAGAGCCTTGGTTCCGCTCAATTACGGCCTCAATACGTGAAGTACTAAAGCAAGAAAATGCAAGTCGTGTCGCATGGAACTTCAGATTTGTCTATTGAGTTCACCGTAGGCTACCATTACAACTGAAAACTGCAGTTTCATTTCGCTCCAGTCTGCTCAACAGCTTGGCTGGGCTTGAACAGCTTGGACAGTTTCCACCAACCCGTTGTTCAACTCGTCCACTGTGTTGTATTCGGCTAGGCACTGGAAGGTACTTTGGAGTTCCAGCTGAAAGCCTTCAGGGTTTTGGATTTGGACGGTGCATAGACTTCACCAGTGTGACGTGACATTTCGGGAGGCTGCAGTTCATCAGACCAAGAGGCGATTCGTAAAGACTCTAGAAAACCACTTTTACCATGAAATCTGTGGCTCTATAATAATAATAATAATATAATGGCTCAAGAGCGAGATGCTGTAGTTCTATCCACAATTCTACATCTGTCGCTTTGTTGTTTTATTAATTTATTTGCGGCCATTCTAATCTCGTACAGGCTGATGCTCAGGATATCTTCGATATTGTGTAAGACTAACTTGGCTCTGGTGTTCTGAGTTATGTTTGTAGTGGAATTACGTATCGAGGTCTATGTACGAGCTGTCCATGGAAGTTCTCGACCTCCCTCAGAATTTGAGGCTTAGGTGAAATTACTGCCATTTCCGGTCTTCAGTTTTGTCATTTGGTTTTTCCTAATATACTTCTAAACACTTCCTTCCACAAAGCCTTCCGCTCAATTGTGGCAGTGAAGTATTAATAGCACGCAAATCAGGCCTCATGCAACTCCAGATTGGTCTATTACGAAGTTTTTGGTCTATTACGAAGTTTATGCAGTATGATTCTGTAATAATTCAAAATATTCGAATAATATTCGAATAATTCGAATACTTCCTGAAAAAAAACCGAATATTCGAATATCTAAAATGTTCGAATAATTACAAGCCCTACTAATAATTGAGTGGGCGACTGTGATTAGATTTTTTCCAAAAATTAAATAAGGTATAAGGTTTTGCTAAGGCTGAAAATGCTGAATCAACTGCGCGCCGCCCACCGCCCAACCTTTTTAACGTTTGTCAAATACTTGTCATAAGCCCGACGCCGCCAGCGCCGTCGACGTGACACAGACGAGTCATTTAGACGAATGGCGTAACGAGCAACTCGTTTGCCTGATTGAACACAACGGTTGCAGTGCCACTCGAAACTCTAAATTATAAAGTTTCACCCGACACTGCACTACGCACGTCTACCTGAGACATCAGTCCAATTTCTAAACTGTGACATGTCCTAGTCTTATTTGCCCATTCTTTTTTCACTAGCTATAATGCCTTTCAAACCGGAACACATGTAGGTACTGCATGCACACTCTGTTTGGTGTCCGAATATCTGGCAAAGCGCAGGTAGCAGGTACCTAGACGAACTCTTACAGAAAAGAGCCACCTAAACCTGTGACATGTAACTTTGGGGTTATAAATAAATTATTTGTATTTGTATTTGTAATAAAGTATGAAATATCACCCAGGCTATCAAAGTGGAATAGATAGCCCCCGAATTTACCCCTGGTTTCCGGTACGTTTGTTAAAGTTAAACACATGTCAAATTCAAAATACGGATCATTGGTTGCCTGTTGATCATCGGCTGCCTTCAACCAATGAGCGTTCAGTATTTTTAACTTTAACAGACGCACCAGAAACAGGTGGTAAGGTTTGTTCATTACTTCAAAATGACTTCAAATATTTGAGCATGCGTAAAGGCACACCAGTGTAAATGGAAATTGCGTAATACTCCCGTGATATTATAATGTGAAGAACAATTATAAATACAATAGAACAATTATAATTACAATAGTGTCATGTGCAGTATTATACACACTTTGTACAAATTACATTATGGGTACATGCGGTGTTTGCCTGTAATAGGTTGAGCATGTAATTTAGATATCATAAGCAAGATTCATTAGTTTATGTTTCAACTGTTGGCGGACCTAAATAAATAAAAAAAAACAACAACAATCAAACTGTATATTATCATCGGGCAATTGGACGCTCTGGATCGTAACTCTCTCTCAGCACAGCAAGCTGATTTATTTGAGCTCAGCATCTTTTGCGCAGCAATATTTTACTCTGTTTACTGATATGATTTTCAGTTTTCTTCTTTATTTTAGAGGCACCCGCGGTTTCGCCCGTTTTTCCACGGGACTTAAATTTTGGGGATAAAATCAAAAAGCGTCTTTTCTTGATCTCGGTATTGTAAGAAAAATCTTTGTTGAAAATTTTATCCAAATCGGTAAAATCGTTGTTCCGTAAATGCCACACCAGAAAATTTCTTCTAGCTACAATGAAAATCGATGTGTTAGCTAGTTAGCCAAATATCACACGAACCACAAAGACGATTTTCACGAGTACGCTGAAATTGGCACATTCTTTCCGACTGCATGAATCGTCACTCACCAGTCTGTTTGCATTTACCATTTTCTGCGGAGAATCCTTTATTATCGTTCGTTTGCGTGGCACGTAATACCTCGGTGAGTTGTCGTGTGTTCAGACGTGGCGCGATAGTCAAGGCCTACTGATAAATTTGTGATTAGATAATGGAGCAACGGAGATTCGAGACTTGGGAGCTAGTAGTTAACAGAACTTAGTTATTGTCTAGAGTCTAGACAATAATGTAAGTTCATAAGTTCTAAATAATAACATGCTAATTTGGTGTGGTCATCCACCATGGTGACTGCCACAGCCAGCCGGCAGCCTTCATGCCCTCAGACTTCGGCAATGCAAAATACTTTGGCGTGGCGATGATATTATATAATTCTAATTTTTTTATAAATTACCTATGTTAACAACTTGAAAGGATTGTCGCAGTTTTCAAAAACTCTCGAAGTTACAATCAAAAATGTTGATGTTGCGTAACTCATTATCATTACGATGAAGTTAGGCCATATAGGTACATATATCTATTCTGTGGCTAAGCGCCTTGCCACAAAACAGGCCTTGCTCTCAACAGGTAAGTAGAGTCTACATACAACTACGCCCATGAATAGACCTACCCAAACATCTTGACGTTAGCCTATACGTAGACAAGCTACCCAATATTTTTATCAGTTATCCATTATCTGAAACCTTAAATATCTACCGCGTAGCCAATAAATATATTTAGGTAGTAGGTAAGCGAAGTGAAGATACAATATGACCTGAAAATAACGACTGACCTTGCGGTCAATTAGGTAATTGCAAAAGGCTGTAGCTAACAGCATCACATGTTAATCATTTTCATTATTTTTGATTAGAGAACAAAATAGTGAATTTATAACTAATTAAGTAATTAATACTCCTGTTGTTAGGATATCTAACAAAATTATTTATGATTTTGGCTTTCTTATTACTTTCTCTTTTTAGGAATGTGTGTTAATCTTTTATTATATAAAAGGCTTTGTCCTGACTGACTGACAGACAAAGTTCGGCCAAACCGCTAAACGTAAGACTTGAAATTCGGAAGATAGATGGCTTTTATAACGTAAGTGTGCTAAGGAAGGATTTTCGAAAATTCAACCCCTAGGGGGATTAAAAGGGTAAAAAACGATTGTATAAAAAACCTACATTTCGTAACGTATCGTTTTGAAACTTGGCACATACAAACAAGTATAAAAACAAATGAAATGGTATTTCTAAGTTCTTTGAAAATCAACTTTTAAAGGAGCGTATTTTGTAGTTAAAGTTTGTATGGAAATTTCAAAAATGTTTACCATATCATACTGATATTTGGAATGTGTAAAGAACATACAAAATAAATAGATATGGGTCTCGGCAATTTTTCAATTTCATCCCTTGAAGGGGTATAAAATACAGTACACGGTCCCATCGTAAGACACTCGCACAGCCCTTGGAGCTAAAAATCTTGAATTTTGGAAAATATATTGATTACATAGTGTAAGGGTAAGGGTGCGCTAAAACGGAACTTTTATTCTGGAAACATAATCGATTCCTGAGGGATAGTTCACGCGGGCGAAGCTGCGGGCATAAACTAGTAGTTAATACGAAAACTACGATAACATATTCCTAGCCGGATTATTTACTTTCTCTAGCAATATGGTTGAACATATCTGTCATCAATCACAGTACGCGGAAGTGGTACATTCGAATCTAACACATTGATCATCATTTTCCTATAAACATACAATAACCACTCAATCTCAAGGCTGTTGATGATGATGATGATGATGAACCACTCAATCAATACTTGAATTATTATCCTACACCGTGAAACTCAGCATATTATTTATTTAATAATATGATATGGACTTGCGAAATCACAACTACTACTTTATACTACTATTTTGTGGATTACTCCTATACGGCCCAGGGCGGCCCCTGAATGGCTATTTTGGATAGAACTTTTTTATGTCCATTGGCTTCCATGGATGGCGCAGTCCTTCGGAAGGATCGGCTACGCTTACGCTACCTCTTTCACTTCCCATTTTCCATCACTAATACAACAAAGAATCTTTAATAGCAGCCAGTTTTCAAGATTGATTTCTAAAGTAGGTTTTCTCGTCATTTTATATTCATAATAAACATTAACCGCATTTTTACTTCTTGATTTGAATTTTGTTTAACTCTTTAGAATTGATTAATATTTGAATTTGAGTGGGCTGACTAGACTGCAGAAGATTATCGTAATATTTAATAAAACATAATACACCTAAAACTCTATAATCTCTAAACGAATAGAATCATCTACGTCACTCTATATTACTTGTTGACATGAAAACTATTTTTTATCTAATAGTAGGTCAATATAATAATCATAATAGGGTCAATTATCCTATAATTGTTATGTTTATCAATACTTGAATAATACTGGTATTTAGTTGTTAGCAGTTCGAAATTTTAGCATTTTAGTAAAAATATAAACTATTGAAATACTTAAAAACCGTAATAACTAATTAGTATAACGGGCTTAAATAAATTATAAACTGCAGGCACTGCAGCAGTGTGGATCTGGCAAATGAATATCTTCAAATAAGCTTGACGTATAGATATTTTCTTTAAATATCATGTGATGACTATCTACATAAAATAGATGAAATTAGCTTTTATTTTAATGATTTTTGATGCATTATATAACTAATAAACATTTTAACAACTTTTGAATTAAGGTTTTATGTTGAAATTCATTACATGGACGAGATCATACATGTTGCTATCAAAGATATAGAACTACGCAATCTGCAATGATGGCAGAATGAAGCTGTTATAGCTAGCTGTAAATGTCGTTACAATTGCAATCAAAAGTCAGAAGCTATCAGACCGAAATAGAAACATAGGCAATAAGCAAACAAAGCCCCGAACGCCGACGTGCAATAAACGTTTTCTGCCGAACAATTTAATCATAATATTTCATTCTAATCATGCTGCTTAAGTACATTGTGAGTTTTATTTGAAGTGTTAATAACATCATTATTAATATAAGCATAGAGAACAGACAACTGATAGTCACTTATTAACGACGAGAGCAAATTAGGTAACTTTTATTTATGCTGTCTGACGCTTTAAAGCGTCACCAAATCACCAGATTCATTGTTTGTCAAAACAATGCTTATACAGCAAATTATTTAAGATTGTGATAGTTTTACAAGGTCAAGGATGATTAGAACGCGGCGTTGGCGCATGTAAACATCAGATGCGTGAAAACTAGTCGTCTCTCTCGCGCACGTGTACTTTGTATCAATTAACATGAGACGCGGAATCAATGAGCGAGCGTGTAATGCCTAACAGATCCATCACAAGATTCACAAGACTTCAGAGGCGTCCGCATTCCGTGGCTGAAAATAAATCATTAGCGATATTAGATCTTCAGTCTTCTCTTCTCAGACACGACAACGAAGTTACAAATTCGAACTTAACTAGTTACTTAACTAATTAAAGACATTAGCAAGAAGTATTACTTGAATGGACGGAATAAATAAATTGATTTGATTGATGTGAAAACTATGTAATAAAAATAACTAAATTGCAAGAAGGAGTTTGAAGAGTTTGTAGCCATAACTTAGTAGTTATAGTGGTTAGACACATCAGATGTAGTGTAATATAAATTTATCAATATCATTCATCATACACTAGATTCTAACTTTAGTAAGTTTACTATAAGAGATAAAATAATTTAAAGACATTTTAAATATTTTAATGTTTAGTGTTTTAATTCGAACTCTGTGAGTAGGTCCACGTCTACACCAGACAAAACTTTAAATAAGCCCCATTGGTTTAGCTAGACAGGGAAATAGAAAAACAGCACCAGCAACAACAACAACTTACAAAATACAATACGAGTGACACATATCAATACAGACATGACGAATGATAGATGCAGATAGCGTAGGTACCTACAACTGCTATCTAGCTTAGCTACCTAAGCAGCGAAGTGTTAAAAACCCACCTCGTACTGTAATATGTGAAAAATAATAGTTATTTAACATCCGGAAGTTCTACCTTTTGTTCAGTTAGCACTTGTTTCAGTTAATTATCCCCGCCAATAGCTCAGTTATGCTCGCCTTATATGGATGATATTATCATGCGCGTGTGAATAGATACAACTTATCATTTTAACCTCGAATAGGCACATATTATTATGTAAACGGCTTTCAAGTGCATGCTCCTGAGTTTAATCTTTAAACGTTTTAAACGTGGCTGCTGTGCCTCTTGCTCTTGCGAGTAGAACACAGACTGAATCGTTTAGTTAGCGATTAAAGAGAACCGTCATTAAATAAAATATGTAAATAGTATTTACATAATATTTTATTCACTAAATAGAAATACTATTTTGGAATATACAAATGTGTTATAATAATTAGATACAGAGAACGATACACATAATTATTATATAATATTTTATTCTAAAAATATCCCCCAGCAGAGTTGCAAAAAAGTTTGTGCTCGCGAGGTCTACTGTTCGTAGAACTACTAGTTTCATTAGATCTACAAAACAGTAAAGCCTGTCACACACGGTACAGATAATATAAAATATCTGTACCTGAGTGCATATCCGTCAATATAGCTTTTCATACAAATCAATCTGATTACAAATGTATCTGCAGATACAGACCGATATGGACAGATTTTTGTCAGATACAAAATATAGAAGTGCAGATGCAGATAAATACAGGTTGTATCATGGTTGAGCGCACGGGCGAACAAAGACTTATTTCTGTAAGTATCGGATTTCGTATGTGTTACTTACAGATACCATAAGTTTTTATGCCCAGATACTCTCAAGTAAAATACTATATTATCTGCGCCATGGGCAGACTTAATGAATGTGACAACGTATCGCTATCAAGACATGTTTAAAAATAATAGGTGCCTAGACGTACTAACAATAAAAGTTTTCTTGATAAAAATAATCAATTGCATTCACAATGACTTCGTTAAAATAATAATTTTAACAACTAACTACTTAGGACATAACGTAAGCAATATTTTATTGATTAAATTAGGGTTTTATCAAATCAATATCTATTGCTACTCAAAAACAGTATACATAATCTCAAATATTTATCGACACAATATTATACAAGTACATACAAACTTTATTCAAATAATATTTGAGGTTACTGCAGATGTTTTGCCTAAATGTATTCTAGACACTAGTTGATAAGGCTACTCAGAAACATGATGCATCTATCAATAACTTAATTTGTAGGTACCTATCGACCTACTTCTTCGGTCAACGACTGTTCATTCACATCAGGCGTAATTTCGGTTATCTTATCTTTGGCTTCCCTGTCATGGATTCATCAATTAGATAGGGTGCGCACGATGTACCTACTTCGTGTGACGATCTGTTGTCGACATTATTAGTAGGCTAGTACGAAAGTACAATGTTATGACGTCGTTTCAAAATCCTATATATCACTGTGTGCCAAACTACAACAAGATGTTCAAAACTTAAGAATTATATTTCGATGGCCAAACCCTTATTCCCTTTTGCTAGTCATTTTGAAAGTAGGTACAATGTTTTGACGTCGTTCCTAAATCCTTTATTATATATCACTTTGTGCCAAACTGCAACAAGATGTTTAACATAATTCGCTTTTGCAAGCCATTTTCGCGTATATCAGCAAAAACTAAGTACCAAGGTTCGCCATAGACGGACACGACATAGGACTGCATTCATTCATCTATAGATGATTTATAATGATGAAATATAGATATTTATCATATCCGTGGTCCTCCGGGACGGAGGTCTCGGGGACTTCCCGTGGGTTCTCCTGGATTCATTTATTAGGAGAACCCACGTATATTCTACACTAGTTTATGGAATCTTTTGTTGGACTTGACTTAGACTGCGTCTTTTTTGAACTTCTTGAGCGAACTGCTTAGTGACCGATCACTGATCTTCAATTTTATCGCTTTATTGTAAATAGAGGTCAGTGTTAGAGCCTCTTAGCCAGTTCAGTATATTTTTCATGATGTAATGGTATTTGTTGTTGTATCGTATGATCAAAGACAATATATAGGTAGGTAGACCCCATTTGGACGAGCGCTTTTTCAACGTCCGATAAAAAAGCGTTGACGTTAAACAAATAAATAAATAATAAATAAATAAATAAAAATATGTGTGGACATTTCACACAGCGCCATCTAGCCCCAAACTAAGCATAGCTTGTACTATGGGAACCAGATAACTGATACAATACTTAGATACTTTTTGTTTGTAAATAGATACATAGAATACAATATAACACCCAGACACAGAACAAACATGGGTGTTCATTACACAAATGTTTGTCCTGAGTGGGAATCGAACCCACAACCTGTAGTCCAGAAGGCAGAGCTACTACCAACTGAGCTATCAGGCCAGTCAAATGGATTTCAAGCGTTGAAAAAGCGCTGTCGAGTGAATAAAATACTTGACATCATTTGTTTCATTCCAACGTTTTTTTACCAGAAGTTGAAAAAGCGCTCGTGCGAACGGGTTCAACACCATTTTAACAAGTGAACGAAGTTGAACTATACAAGTACATTACACATGACAACACCTATTCTATTTCTTTAGATATTGATTCAATATCACTATTTTCACTATTGCGAAATAAAATTTGCACCTGCTGTTTTTTAATACATTTTAATGTTAGTGCCCACCGAAAATTCAAACAAGGACACGAAAACGTCATGCATCGGTGGAAACCAGTTCATTGGTCATATATTCGTCGCGTGCCCAGGCACGGTGCGCATAATATCATCTCTGTAAACAGAGCAGAGTGCGCGGGCGCTGCTTCTGACCCCAGATAGTACGCGATAACACGACGGCGACGGTCGCTCTACCGACTAAGAAAACTCAAGTCTCATACTCACAAATCGCCCAAGTCGCTCCTAGAACTAGACTGCTAGTATCACTAGCCAATATTCTGGGCTTTAGTCCAATACTTCTTATTGAACACCCTTACCCTTATTATTAAACACTGCATAACAGTGGAATAGCTACTCAGTGTTTTATCTTTGCCCACTTCAAACTTGACAGAGAGAAACAAAGCACCAAATATTTATTCATTAGCTACACAATGTTTATTGGTAAGAGGGGAATTGTTTAACACAGCCGATAGTATCAATAAATGATGTGATGCCACGAATTGTGAGCTGATACAATCGTTTTTCATAATAATTGGAGGCAGTTAATAAAACTCGATTTCGAAACTCATTTTTTATGTAATAATTTAGTAATCAAAGTTCACATCAAAGATCTTAGCCGTGTGAACTTGGCACCCGACTTTGGAAAAATTATTTCATTTTGTGTTTTATGAAAGCTTTCGGTAGGTAGTGGACAGTACCAAATTCACAAAGCTAAAAGATCTTGGTAAATAATTTAGTAGCCGCTGCATTGCAAGCGGCCATTGGCTCTAAATTTCTGATAGTTTAAATTAATCTTTTGAAATCGTTTCAATAAAGTATCAACAGTTTTGGTTCTAGACTATTAACCATACAATAGGCCCTATGGTATGGCATAGGGACCGCTGGAGTATACATTTATCGGATGTGGAAGCCCTACTTGCCTTATCGGCCGTTTTAGCCTTTTAAACCCGCTGTTTTGAACTTGGCAAGCTTACTATTTTTTTCTTCGGAAAGCAAACCATAATATGTATTCGAAGCTAATTCTGAGCATCTCTGTCAGTCAGCTCGTCGAAATCTGAAATAGGGTCACAGCCGTAAAGTATTTTCACCTCGAACCACTTCTAAATTCAGCTCTTTTGATGTGTCCTTTGATCGCAATAATATTGATCAATATAAACGTGTGCGAATAAACAAATAATTCAAATTGAAGATATGGGCTTCATCCGGTATTATAATTAAACTGTTTGTTTATTTAATAACACGTATTGGGACTTCTAGGTCCTTGCGTCAATCGTGAAACCTTCTACCACTTCTACCAACCTACCCACCGATCCATTTTTCAGCTGATATCGGCGCCCGTTACTAGACTTTGTTTTGACCGTTTCCTTCCGGTGATATTTGATACTTGCTATAGAACGTCTGCGTGTGCGTCTCCTCTCGACAGCGAGAGTGACCTCTACGAATTTCTTTTCACGTGATTAGTGTATTTATTATTTTTCTACTGACTACACAGCTCATCAAGTTGTTCTATGAATTGAACGTAAAGCTTCATAAAAAGTCCCAATCTCAAACCAAATAGGAAGTAATTAAATTCCAGTTTATTTTCTGATCGCAAGGTCTTTTTTTCATTTTGGCTTACGGGAAATTGATTGCTGCAAATGTTTTTAGCTAAGTGATTTTATCACATCCACAAAATTTTGATTTGAGCACTTTCGAGTCGAGATGCGCTGCATTTGTCGAAAATGAATTATTTTCGTGTGTCAAATGATCATTTGGTGTATGAAATCTTGCCTCGAGCAGCCATTCACAACTGAGCGTAGTTCGTAATACGGGCCTATCTATGGATACTGGCTGGTGTCATCATGATGTAACTACTAACTAGGTAGTAGGTTCCTTCCGAAAAGCGAAATCGTCTTATTTTTAATGCAATAAACTCGGCGTTTTGTCGTCATTTGTAAGCTCGAAGTCGCACAAGGAGCTATGGAGAGAGCTATGCTCGGTGTTTCCCTGCGAGTTAAGCTCCGGAATGAGGAGATCCGCAGGAGAACTAAAGTGACCCATATAGCTCTTAGAATTAGCAAGTTGAAATGGCAATGGGCAGGTCACATCGCTCGTAGAACTGACAACCGATGGGGAAGAAAGATTCTCGAGTGGCGACCACGAACCGGAAGACGCAGCGTAGGCCCTCCTCGGTGGACCGATGATCTGGTGAAAGCCGCGGGGAGCCGATGGGTGAAAACGGCGCTCTCTGGGGAAGGCAGTGGACGTCAGGCTGGTTGATGATGAAACTCGGCGTATGCGTCGTTTTCGTGAAAAAAAAATACAATAAACGTCTAGTTGAGATTTGGTATTACTGAAGCTTTGTGAACTTGGCACCTGATAGTTTTACTACTATCCACTACCTACCGAAATCTTTCGTAAAACACAAAGTGAAATAGTTTTTCGAAAGTCGGGTGCCAAGTTCACACGGCTAGTTTTTTTTTTATGTAAGTGAATGACGTGACGAGCCAGTCGCTCGCCTGATGTTAAGCGTCACGGCTGCCCATAACAGGTTGCAGTATCACTCGGAACTCTAAATCAACATAGTTTCGCGTGACACTGCACTGCGCACGTCATCCCAACACTTCACACAGTCTAGTAATAAGATTACTAGACTGTGTGATCAGATCATAAAGTCTCATTTGCCCAGTAATTTCATTGAGGAAGTGTTGTTTTATAAGGACAACGTGCGTGTTCACACGTCTGTAGAGTCCATAGCTCAAATTCTAGATTGTAGCTTCAAGCTATTGTCCTATGTCCTAGATCTGGACCTATACCCGGTTTATTCTCTCTATGATTGACAGCTTCAGCTTCGAGTTTATACTATAAGCATGCTGTAAGTTTGTCTGTTTCCAGACATAAAAACCTCCAAGTCAATGGAGGACAGGAATGCTCTTTATGCCCATAGCTCAGTTCTTACCAAAAGCAAGGGTAAGGGTATAAGTATTAGATGCTTATAATAATTGATTATTAAGTTAGAGGTTTTGAAAATAATATCATCCTTAATTGGGTACTGGGTAGAATGTAGATTAATTATTTATAACTGAGACACCTGTAAATGTTATTTGTATTATAATCATAGATTTAGATGTAATTATAATCTGCGGATTTCTATGTTTTTGTTGTATTGGCATTCAAAGATCCACAAACCCTATCAATCCCAATGCTGGCTTTTACATTTTTTTAAGTAGGTACACAAATGACATAATGAGCTAGTTGTTTGTCTAGTGTTAAGTGTCATGGCTGCCCATAACAGATGCAGTGCCACTTGGAACTCTATATTAAAGTTTCACATGACACTGCACTGCCCCCGTCATCCTGAGGGAGCACACAGTCTAGTACTGCTTGATGGCAGGATAACTGGCAAAGCATTGGCATGCCACAAATAAAAAATCCTACCACCTAGTATACTATTATTAACATACTTTTGTTTTTACTTTTACTTTCATATATTAAATAATAACAACAGTTTATCTAATGCTATTGTAAATAGATTTTTTAGTTAATGTGCAGTCTGATAACAAAATCAACAATAAACATTATTTTTGAAGGCCCAGTGCAACATGATCAAACAAAATAAAACAAAGAAAGGTGACCAAATACAAGTTAACTAAGTTTTTGGTGCCCTCTCTATAGATAGATCCCCTCAATAACATAGAAGTTTCACATAAACCACCTTGAACTGTACAGCTGAACTGTTTGTTCCACACACAATGATTCAAATATAAATACAGTCCAGCTAAAGGTGTACCTATAACATAGAGAGGCCTATTCACAACCTGTGTTAACTAGGCATTATCACAGATCTATAGAACAAAAAACGCATAACTTAATAGTTACCATTACAGTCTACAGTACACAGTTACACACCTCAGCACCCAATATACAAAAATATTATAAAAGTATGAATTAAGTATTGTTTCCCGACCTTACCTCTCGCACCGTTCCCGTTGCTGACCGGCGCCCCGTTCACTTTGATCGGCCTTCCATCTGCTGTACATTTCAATAGCATATTTTCAAACTAAATTCAATAACTACTATCCATTTTATGAAACTGTCTGTCCAAGAAATGAAAATATTCAAACTAAAAAGTGGGTAGACAAGTAGATATAATTTCTCTTTCGCGCCAACTGATTGGTTGGTTGCCTTCTTTGACGTCAGAGTCAATTGAAACCACTCGAATGAACACAAAAGTATATTTTATTATCACTTGGTCCAATTATTACACGTGGTTAAGAATACAGTTTACACAAAACTAAGTAGATATATTATAACACACATTCTTTAACATGTTATTAAATGTGAAAGCACTATTTATATTTTGTTCTAAACTTGACAACATTATCCCAACACATCAAAATACAAAACAACAATCAGAATCAACAGGCTATCGCGCTATCTCCGCTCCGTGCGTGCGAAAGTACTCTGTGTGCGTGACTAACAGTGTGACCATCTGTAAATTGCAGATCCTGCCCTAACTAAATAGGCCAAAAGTCTGCCAAATTCTGCCAGAAATATGCAACGTGTTTTTAATAATATTTCTTTATCAAATAATACCACGTTTTGCCATGTGGTCCTGGCAGTGTGCGAATAGGACCACTCATCTCTTCCCATGGGTGCCGCGAAGACCGGGTAAGGGAATATTCAGGGAATGGGCAGCAGCATTCTTCTCGGTAGTACATTTAAATCTTCTGCGATCACCAAGATACCTGCCAAGTGATTATGACAAACGCCCCCCATGATATACGTCCAAAGTGGTGCTTTATGCGTGAGGCCTGTGTTCAACAATCAACATCTTCCGGCTGCTGATGTGGGAAATAATAAAAAATATTTTTTTGTAAGGATTTACTAATTCATTCAACAAAATCAAGGAATAATAAGATTATACAGGGTTACTGGTTAAGTCGACCTAGATCCTTAAGGGGGTTGTGTTATACATCATCACTGACCGATTTGCCTAAGATACCCCCTACCCATACTTGATCATGTTTAAGCTATTGAACTATTAAGGTTATTTTTTAAATGGCGATTTTATGTTTTTAGAGATAATATTTCTCCAAATTCTGTCTTTTTTTTTGTGGGGTTTGTATAGTAGTTGAGTTATTTTATAATTGACATCCTGAAAAAACCTATGTAACTAAACAAAATGAGTCGTAATAGAGGGTTAACTGTTGAAAAAGTGAATTGATTTAATCCGAACTTTTTTTCTCTTTTAGGATTATCTGAAAAATTATGTATGGCGTTTGTTTTGCAGATGTGCTCAAAAATATCTACGTTGTTTCATAGAGTTTTTACCTCAAAATATTCATCGTCCGTGGCCTTTAAGTCATACATACTATAATTTAAGCATGTGCAGTGTGTATTGGATTTATGACACTTTTTTGATGGCTGTATAAGCCAATACGAGAGCAGCGCGTGCGTCCACCTGATGCAGGCGTGTGTTGCGGCAGATGGAATAACTTCGCCATCATGCTGTTTCTCAAAATATTAAAAACTCGCAAATCGGTCAAAATCTACCATGTTTTTAAAAACGTTTACACCATGTTGTCATAGTGTAAAGAGGGTCAAATCTGCTAAAATGGCAGAAATCTGACATAGCTGGTCACACTGCTGACTGACAAGTAAAGTGTAATGAAAAAACCACAGATTAGAGAAAAAAACAAATGACGAAAAAACACTGAAAAAATGAAAAGAATGAACTAAACTAAAATCCACTAAAATCACAGCTGTATAGTCAATTGTTTTTTTCTCTAATCTGTGCTAGGGATACCATTTAGACAGTACCACAGATTAGAGAAAAAAACAATTGACTATAGGCATTTTTATACTAGGTCGTACTAGGTAAACCGATATACTAGGTAACTGTGACTTGGAAATACCAGTGAAAAATACATGTAAAAAAATAACAGCTAGTATTTTTCACTTGTATTGAATTAATCACTATGGTGGCAAAGTCACTGGTCTTCGTGGTGCGGTGCGTATCAGTGTGTATTTCTCTCTATCTAACGCCGCCACCGTACGTAAATCATTAAAAAGAGATGGACTAGCTAGGATAATATTTTAAGGCACCCATGTGTGAAATTTACTTCATGCTAACAAAAAGTCTTAGGACTGTCAGTTTAGAACTAACATAATAGTAAATAGCACGTTAAAACTGGAGAAATTCAAAGTTTTTAATTCGTTGTAATTTACATTTTCTTTCATCCATTAAATACTAATTGGTATACTATTGGTTGGTATTTTTTTCTTATCTTCTTTTCTTTTATACTTAACCAATATAGTTTTTGTGTTTGGTCATTATATATTTACAGAATTGCATAGTTTTGATGCAAAAACAACAGTTGCTGTACTTTTCTGCATCCAAAAAGCGCTCGTTTTCCGTTAAAATATTGACGGTGGCAGAAAAAATCGTTCACATGGCACGGATGATGCCATTGCATTCAATCTGATTCAGTATAACAGATATCTAGTAGGACTCGTATCGATACTTGTTACAGATACACATATGTTTCTAGATTAGCTCAACTCTAGCTATGGCAGCCATTTTATGTCCCAGGGACGAGTTGTAGGTATGTACGTTTATTTTGTAGGTAATTTTAATCCATATATTTCCTTGGTCTGAGACTATAGGCCTCGGCACCGTGTCGGCACCTATACTTCCTTGGTCTGAGCTCGGCACAGACTACTATACGCTAACGCTTGGTCTCGGTGACGTTCATAGTGATGTGCATTATATTTGTAATTTACACATGTAATCAATAATTTGTTGTTTATAAAACACCGTGCAAAGTAACTTGTGCTTTATAAAACGGGACCTGGCAATTAAATCGTTACTTTATTTTGGTATCAAAACGTTACATTTTGACTGGCTAAACGTTACTTTTGCTTTTGATGGACGGGCTCTGGCTCTGGCCTACAAGGTACTCTGTGGCTCTGGCAACACTGGTGGGTCGCGCCATTTTGACTTTTGGAAAGTGAAGCGTCGCTTTGGGGTTCTGTGCTTTAGGGTTTATTATTTTTTAACAAAATTACACAATTTTAATAATGGGTAAAAAGGACAAGAAAGGTGATACTTCTGATGGATCAAGTGAGGAAGAGTATGTGGTAGAGAAAGTGTTGGATAAACGCACTGTGAAAGGAAAGGTAAGGTTTGCCGCTTCTTTGGCTTCTTACGCCGAATGCATTGCTGTATTCTATTGATCTACGTGGTAGGTAGCGGTAGCTATAGATTTATTTCTGTAATCTCGATAATTTCTGTGCGATTCGGTTATGAAATGACCTAGACCTTATAATTTGATTATTAGTAAATAACCTCTCCGTTTACAGGTACCTGTTATAATATTTTTACGACTGAATAACCAAATTATGATGTGCCTTCCCAAGGCCATATTCACTGACACAAACAACCCAATACAGCCATAGTTCGTAAAGTTAACCCGTATTAATAAGGGAAACATAATCTAACCCAACCCAAAGTTAAAGAAAAATCAAATTTTTAAACACCTCAATTTGTTCATGCTGTGTAAACATTGCATCAATGTGCATACTAATTCCAGATCCAATATTTGCTGAAATGGAAAGGCTATAAGGAAGAAGAAAGCACATGGGAGCCAGTTGAGAACCTGGATTGTGAAGAGCTTATCAGGACATACGAGGAGAACCGGAAAGAGAAGGAGAAGGAGGTTAGATCTCCATTACCATTTTTACTATGTTAAGCTACTATTGTCATACCTAGCATGTTTTAGGGAGCCTTGATCCTGCATTACACACATGCAGCTAGCCTGCAGTCAGTGTGCTTTCATTATAACTGCAGACAGAACCATTACATAATAATATTTAATAATAAAAAAAATATAATTAGTCCTGATGAAGGTGAATGCTGAACATCCCCCATCAGGAGGAAAGGGCAAAACCCTTGACAGGCATCTTGGTGATTATAAATGTCTGTTAACTGAACTATTTATGGTTAATGTATACAGCCTGCTAAAAAGAAGCCAGAAGATCGAGGCAAGAAGCGCGTCCGTGACTCTAGTGAGGAGACCTCCTCCCGCAAGGGGCGCGGCGCCAGCGTCTCCTCAGTGGAGGAGCCCAAGGAAAACAAGCGAGAACGCAAAGATGAGAAGAACAAGACTGGCTTTGATAAGGGCCTCAAAGCTGAGAAGATCATAGGTATGAGTATGCTAGTTAATCTCTGGCCTTTTGAATTTTGTATGCTATATAATCATCATCATCAGCCTGAACATGTCAACTGCTGAACATAGGCCTCCCCCATAAAAAGCCACTTTGGATGCTTATCATAGTAGGGATTTACCATAATCACCATGCTTGGCAGATAGCTTGATTGTTGCAGAAGATTTTAATGTAACAAGTAAAATGCTGCCCATTTCCCGGATATTCCCTAAGCCGACTCTTACAGCACCCACTAGAAGAGATGGGGTGGTTCTATTCGCAAACCCATAGGGCCCCACACAGCTTGCATATTGTAATTTGTAAGTCTAAAATTTTAAACCACCCTTGCCCTTTACGTCTTCTCACATGTTAGTTTTAATGGAGATTGCACGGCCACCCTTGCTCAAGTTTTCGTACTTAAGGTGCCAGGTAAGGCCAGTAAACAGGTCAAAATCTGTTCAAAGAAACATCAACCTTAATGTTGAAGACTTAAATATCAATTCAGCCTCAACTTCAGCATGACGCTTAGGACAAAGACAACACATGCAATGACTGATTTTGACGGTTTTTAACTAATATCTATGTTTATATAGTATTTATCAGAATTATGAAGTCATCACAACATCTGAATGTTTGTTGGGAATACACTCATTTTTTTTTGTAAAAATATATTTGTTAGAAACTGAGTAAAATTGGTACATTAAAATTTTTCGAAGGTTTGCGTTTTTATTCTATAGAGCTAAATATATTTACCTTGTATTTGCGGACATCACGGCATACTTAAAGATATGAATTACATGATAATTATATTAAATTCAAAGCTCCACATGCTCTAATTTCGCCAGGAAACGTGCCAAAAAACACCTTGTTTGCCCTACCCGTCGCCTTACGCTTGTGATTGCTCTGTTGGTGCTCCAGTTATCAATTTTGTGACTAATGAATAATGGTGTGATGTTCATAGGTGCATCGGATGCGACCGGCGATCTGATGTTCTTGATCAAATGGGCGGACTGTGATGAAGCAGAACTAGTTCCCGCTAAAGTTGCCAATGTCAAGTGTCCGCAGCAGGTAAGATTGTTATAATTATTGTATTATTATTACTTCAACCCTGAAAGTTCAACTATTATCTCAGAATTCCATCATTATGAACTGTATTTGGAAAATTCTTTTTTTATTTGATAGAATGGACAATTGGATATACTTTAGTTTGGTCCCTTAAATATTTCACATATCTGAACATAGGTGTTTGTTCTGTGTCTGGGTGTATATATTGTATTCTATGTATGCATTTACAAACAAAGTATGTAAGTAAGTTTCCAATAGTACAAGCTATGCTTAGTTTGGGGGTAGATGGTGCTGTGTGAAATGTCCACACCAACATGTAACATTTATTATTTATTTCAACGAAACCGGTTTAACGTCTTGCAATACTTCTCCGAGCATGAAACTAAGGCGGTTTAACCCATTTTCCATCCATTCACAAAATGAATGAATGAACAAAAATAGTGTGCAACTGAAACATGATTTTTTTTATATTTTTAGGTGATCGCATTTTATGAGGAAAGGCTAACGTGGCATACACCATCAGCTGATGTGGCAGAATGAACCTATTGTATAAGGCGTAAGTGTAAGCATTAAGTAAGACCCTGATGATAATATCCATTCAAAACACATTTACATACTGTGTATAACATATTTGCGAAGGTTCAGGGCCATTTAAAATTTAAGATAAATGTGTAACAATAACCACGATGTTAAGCAAGCTATGCATCAGCAACGGCTAATTTTTAAAACTCCATACTTATAAATCAGCTATTGATTTATTAGTATGGAGTCATTATGGAGTATAGAGGCAAAAATTATTTGGGTTGCAAGAGTGACATCCAAATGCAGACCTTAACGGAGTAATAGTACATTATGATATAAGTGTGTGAAGTTGATGAAAAAAATAAAACTGCGCGCGTTTTTACAAATATTTGTTAAGGTGGAACGTTACACTAGCGCGGGAAATTCAAATTTTTTTGCATTCTTTTGCCAATAACAGCTTAATTACTCAACGTGATTGCATGAAAACTAATTTTGCGCAAATAAATACAAGGTATCAATAAATTACAATTAAAAGTATCTCCTAGATATCATTGGTTTAGCGACGAATGGCAATAAACAATGTTCTTCTTAGTTTTTCAGTCTATTGCCATTTGTCGCTAAACCAATGATATCTAGGTGATACTTTTAATTGTAATTTATTAATACATTGTATTTATTTGCGCAAAATTAGTTTTCATGCAATCACGTTGAGTAATTAAGCTATTATTGGCAAAAGAATGCAAGAAAATTTGAATTTCCCGCGCTAGTGTAACGTTCCACCATAATATTTTCGCTGTGCTTTTAAATTTTTTGATTATCATCAAAAATGTCGGCTTCATGTAGGGAAGAAGAGCAACACGTATACTTGATCCCGCCGGAAATAATCGGTAGCTCGAAACGCGAGTGACGGCCTGTTGCCACCAAACTCTCGAGACAAATACCTAGCAGCCTACGAAACATTCAATCAGTGGAAAAACAGCAAAAATGCCGAGTCATTTTCTGAAAATGTGTTTAGCATACTAATGGCATACTTCAATGATCTGGCAAATAAATAAATGCCAGCACGCTTTGGTGTATCTATTCAATGTTAAAAAGGACTGTTAAGACCAAAAACAATATTGATATCAAAACGTACGGTAACCTGACAGCATCTCAAGAGACGCTCGGACGGATATTATTTGTCGAAAATGTAAGGTATTGTCACCTACCGACATTGAAAAGTTTTTAAAAGAAGCTCTGGATAGTCACTTTTTGGCAATAAAGGTTATTTGAACTTTATAAACCTAAATGTATAGTTTCTATATATTTATAATTCTAGTAAAGCTCTTACAACTATTATTTGGTCTGTTTGCAGGTTGCGTTAATGTTCGGTATTACTGGTGCATGTAGACGTAAGAGCTCAGTGATATTACAACAAAAGACGTGGAAATCCATGGTGAAATGCTTCTCGTAAAAATTACCAATACCAACAACAAGATTCCACGATGTTTTACACAATCCACGGTTCATTTTATGAAATAATCAAAAAATATCAAGGTCTTAAATTGTAAAAATGCTATCAAAAACGGTTTAATATAATTTTGAGAATTGTACTCTCAATAATTGTTTTAATAATTAAAAGTTACTGATAATAACAGTCAGTCTTTTCCTCGCAAGTGTGATGAAAAACGTCGTATGACACTCGTGTGCATTGGTCATTACACTCGTATCATAATGTACTATTGAGTATATTATGAAGTCCAGCTTTCATTTTTTATTTTGATATAATTCCAATTTATGAAAGTAACAAATTACATCAAAAAATTGTTTCATAAAATGTGGTCATTGTCATGGCTGTCTTGGTGGCTTTATAATACAAACGAATATTAACTTTGCACATTACAAAAACATATCAAACTGTAAAGTTCAACTTCAACTTGGTTCCACCACAATTTCGCCAGTGTCGTGAACTAGCATAGACAATAAAGTTCAGATTTATCGGTGATAAAAAAATTGGCGTCTGCAAATGAGCGTTATGGTTTATTTAAATACATTTCGCATGTAAATGCTGAGCAAAATAACGTTTAGTATCGTGGTTATTGATATTTTGAATAATTAAGTTCGTAAAATACACTGATAGCTTACAATGAATTGTTTCATTCTAAAATCACAACTGGGTCAACCCAGTGGTAGGCTAGGCAGAGTCGCCTCTTGACATGTCTCCAGTGTTTCATTATATGGTACGATTGATCTTATCTAATAATAATAATTCAGTTCTTATAAGTATTTCGCTTCATTCATTTATTACTTTATTCCATCTCTTTACAATTTTTTATTGTCGTTTCTTTTCATGGACGTGTGTCCACGGGATGTGCGAAGATTTAACATGTAAATTAAAGTTACAATGTTAGTATGATGTAAGGTGATGAATATATATATGTAGAGCATCTATGTACTACCCCTTTACTAATAAACACTATAAGAGTGGAATAGCTACTCAGTGTTACCTCTCAATACCTATTTTAAACTTGATAGAGAAACAAAGCACAAGCTAACTATTCTACAGCCAATGTTTATTAGTAAAGGGGTAAATGTTTATATTGTAAGCAAAATTTTTGATAATTATGCCGATCTTGTTTTTAAAAGACATCAATTATTAATGTTTTGCACACTCACCAAGTTTCACATCCATTATGATTTATGATACTTTAAATACTTCTGCAATGTCATATGCTTGTAAAATAGTGCCTCAAATATATATTTTATGCATAATCGTGCTGACAATCCAGAACCATTGTTTCAAACAATGATTTTTGTAAATCGAGGTTTCTAATAGAACAGTGTCCAGATGACCTAGCATGCGCACCGCGAGAAAACTTGTCATCGCTGTTAGAGTGAGACACACTCAGACGCTACCATAGTCTTGTCACGGTCTCTCACGAGATAAGGTGTCGAGAAAATTTTGTCGCGGTGCGCATGCTAGCAAGGCTGACTGAACTAATGAAAGGCTGCTGTGTTTTGAGTAGTAAATTCTACAAATTATTATTGCATCTAGTAATTAAAATACTTGATCGCTAATAATACCTGCGGGGCGTGGCGTATGGACGGTACGCCCTGTTTAGGCTGCCCCCACATTGGGCGGTAACGATATCGCTACCGCCCAATGTGGGGGCAGCCTTAAGCGTATTAGCTATTGTATACGGTGTAGGTGTATCAGTGCAACACAAACTTACAAATAGAGTATAGCATGCCACTGTTGCGTAAATGCCGCAAATTGTATATTTTTTGTTGTAAAAATTGATGTAGTTTCTTCTCTCGGTCGGTTCCCAATGTTTTATCGGTGACACTCGTGTGAGGTGTATGTTAGAAACTATTATTATACTTAAATAAAACTACGTTTTCGGTAAGAGAATTTTGGTTTTATTTATATGATTACATAATGCTAAACAACCTAAAATGCTGAAAGATACTACCTATCACAAAGCATGACAAAACAAACTATTAATTAAACAGTGTAAACGAGACTACGGCATTTAAGACAATAATAGTTATTTATGATATTAGGGCGGTGAGTTAGTTTTTACAAACGAGTAGACGAATGTACAATTTCCGCACGTGTATCATACAACGTTTTTCAACACATTCGCGAGAAAACAGTACAATAGGTAATGAAACAAACTTTCGTTTATTAGTGGGAAAGTCGCAACAAACAACCTTTGACGTTCCTTATCTAACTAATATGAAAATGGCCTAAAATGGCGCGCATTTACAATGCAAATGGCGCCACGTGCGTGTGGAGAAAATTAGAACTACATCTTTAGTTTCATTTTCTCTTTAGTATTAAAGTGAGACAAACGTATTGAGCAAAATCGCTTCCAAGGAGTTTCGATCATTCAGCTCATTTATTCTCGTACTGTGAAACTCCTTGGTGAAATTCTTTTATAAGTTTTATTAAAATTAAAAAAAAAAACCGTAAAGGTTACGCTATACAAGGAACGATGCGGTAAAATAGGTACTTAGGTGAGAGTACCTATTTTACCGCACGCTGCATTGTATGGTGCGTAATGTTTAACTTTCGAACAATGTATACAGGCTTTGTAAATGCATTTTTTGAGCAAATGTGTTGAAAAAGATATTTGCGTCACCGGTTTTCCTTTTTGTTGATTGATAACTATTAAAATAAATCAATAATAAGCAAAAATGTCGAAGTATCGTTTACACACACTATTAAAATAAAATACTGAGTTGAAATATCTTACATTATAAAATACCTTAAATGTACATAACTTTTGTGATTATAATTTGGCTGACATTGCGTAAATCAATATTAAACTTAATCAAAACCATTTATTTCCATCACGAATCACTAAAAACTTGGTCCTTGTATTCCGGTCTTCCTGTTATTTTTTAAAATTATAGATAGCTAAAATAAATAGAAATGTAAATGTTGTTCCAATAAATGCAGTATATTGCCTACAGACTACGCTACATGGATAATAGACGGTGGATCAACTGGTCATGGATTTGCTTTCTTCGCAATCTTCAGCTCACGCTTGACACTTGTAGTCGGGCTTGCTCAGGCCATTGCTGTAAAAATTTAGGATTCAGTGCTTTTATAGACGTTGGCATTGGGGCTAATTTGCAGATCTAAAACTCCTAAAAGTGTTGCTGTTCTTGTCAATCAGACGGCTATATTTTTAGAAGTTGAAGACTGTCAACTAAAGCCTTCAAAATTGGAGGCACTATTGTGCTACACTTAGAGTATAGACTAAAAGCATAGAGATCATCAAAACGACATTATATTTGTACTGCTCACACGTATCGCTACGTCAGTAACGAAGGAAAGAAACAACATAATTATAGTAATTAGCTATGCTTGCGAAAAGTCACCGTACTATTTTTTCGACTCGAGTCAACTGTTTTTTCTATACAAATCTGTTAGACTCATTCACATCAAAGTGTCCATTCATATAAAATGTGTCCAAAAAAGTGGTACGCTTGACAGATAACTAATGAAGTTCTCTCTATGCTTTTAGTCTATACTCTAAGGTGCTACATTGAACTATCGGCGTTTTTGCACCGTCAGTCTCATCCCACATCCGCCCGTCTAGCTAGCGCAACGCGACAAAATTTTCTCTATATTTTTTCTCGTGAGAGATTGTGACAAGACTATGGTAGCGTCTAAGTGCGTCTCACTCTAACAGCGACGACAAGTTTTCTCGCGGGGCGCATGCTAGGCCACCAAGGCAGTCCTTTCAATTTCCCATTCGCATTCTTATGTTTACTGCCGTTTATTTTGTATCATCTCCACATCGAATGGCATACATTTCTCAGACTTAAAAACGAAAACTGAAAGAAATTTCTTTTTTCGTGCCTAATGAAAAATTGTTTACTAAAACGATCCAAACAGTGGGTATGCTGCGACCACGGAGTAAGAAACCAATGGAGTACGGGAATTTGAGTTATAGGTCCATGCCGAGCTGGCGCCTCACTGGTTACATAGATGGATAAAGAACACTTTATTGTCCCACCAATGAAACTGGTGGGACAAAGCTGGTGGGGAGAAAAGGAATGACCCGAAATATTCAAGTGAGGGTCTATACACACCAGGACGGCATGGCAGCGGATTTTGCCACCGGCCAGCGTACACTGCATGGACGTATGTACACTGACATCCCTTAGCGCGCTCTCCAATGGCACGGAATAAATTCAAAACATTGGTATTTATGTCGTATTCCTACTAGATAAGATTGAACATCCTTTGGCAAAAATTGAACTGGTTTGCGATTCCGTCCCGGTGTGTGTTGGCCTGAACGCACGTTGGCGGTACATACGTGAGATGCGCGACATGTCCCGGCGTGTGCAGCACGAGCGGCGCCAGGCGCTCCGTGAACCGCTGGAAGTTCCGCTCCAGCTCGCGCTGGTACTCGCGCTGGTCGCTACCGATAAGGTTCTTGTTCTTACGGAGGGCGTCGTGGCATCTGCGAACATACAGCTCAATCGTCAGCTCAAATTCATCGAGAAGGCCGAATAGAAGAAAATTGGACTTCGAACACCATCGCACCATCCGCTGAAAGACGTATGCCTCCTTCATAAAACGCCACTTTGGAAGTTTATCACAGGGGTTCTATGATCATTTCGTTTGGCGACTTGATCGCAATTTCAATGTACCGAGAAAAATGCTGCCAATTTCCTGGATATTCCCTTCGACCACTCTCAAGTTTGCTTAATCCCATTCTTTGTTACTGGTGTAATGGGAAAACATTTCACACCTCAAGAGTTGAGACTTTGCGACGGTAGAAGGGCAAAAATCATCCAGTCATCGCCGCCACTGGGGATATTTATGGGAGCGCATTATCAGAAACAATTATTGTTTTAAGGAAAATCTACATTTTTGTAATTATAGAAACATGAGTTACCAATGTATGCGAACCAAACATCGATATTCAATCAATTCAATATGACTATAAGATCGGGTGAGAAAACTAAATTATTGAGGAAAAATATAAATGAATAGCTATTGTAAATTATATAATATGCTAATTTATAAAGATTTTGTATTGCTACGCATGGTATAATCTTACTTCTTGGAGAAATCTTTGAAGGCGAGCCGTAGCTTGTTGGTCAGCCTCGTCGGCGGCTGCGTGCCTTCCGCGACCGGCGCCAGGAATACCTGCAGGATTAAAACGTCACAAAAATTATAATAACATGTTATATAGGTGCTGTTACATCTCATTTTGATGGAGAAGATTAAGGGGATGGGGAAGAAAAGTTCTCGAGTGGCGACCACGAACCGGAAGACGCAGTGTAGGCCCCCACTCGGTGGACCGACGATCTGGTGAAAGCCGCAGGGAGCCGATAGATGCAGGAGGCGAGCAGCCGCTCAAGGTGGCGCGCTCTGGGGGAGGCCTATGTTCAGCAGTGGACGACATCAGGCTGTTGATGATGATGATGACATCTCATTTATAGGGTTTCGTAACCGTAAGGGTAAAACGGACCCTATTACTAAGGCTCCGCTGTCTGTCCGTCTGTCACCAGGCTGTATCTCATGAACCGTGATAGAAAGTTGAAATTTTCAATAATGATGTATTTCTGTTGCCGCTATAACAATAAATACTAAAAAACAGAATAAAATAAATATTTCCCGGGGCTCCCATACAACAAACGTGATTTTTTTTTGCTCGTTTTTATAGATAATGCCACGGAACCCTTCGTGCGCGAGTCCGACTCGCACTTGGCCGGTTATTTGATATTAATAGAAAAGGTAGGATCGATGACTTGACCTAGCAACAATATTTCTGCCTAAAGCGTGAAAATATCTATATCTCTCGACTACAGTATATTATTATATTTTTAAAAGTTTTAAATTTTAGAAGTCACCACATTGCTAATTTGGCCTTTGGCGAGGAGTGGGTATTTTGCTAATTTGTCATGAAGGGCTGAAAAGTAAACTGTAGCAGTATATAATAATTAGTTTCGCTCATAAATTGAGACGCAGTTCAAAATCCGTGACCCTAATTTTATCTTTTCGATAATTATAGTGATTTATATACACTAGTGAAAATTACGCTGCGTGTTCCAGTTCGGACGCAGCGTAGGCCAGCCCCCCACTCGGTGGACCAACGACCTGGTGAAAAGAGCAGCCGCTCAAAGTGGCGCTTTGTGGGGGACGTCTATGCTCAGCAGTGGACGTCTTCAGGCTGTTGATGATGATGAGTGAAAATGAATAGTACTGTTACTAACCTGCGCCAGTTCCAGTGGTCCCTGGTTGACGGTGGTGCCGATACATCCCTGCACCACCATCTGTAACATCTTGGGGTCCGCGGGCTCTTGGCTCGTCGCTGCTGCCAGCTCGTTTATCTTCACCAACATATTAAACAATTAATGAACGAAATGAATCCAATTCCAAACCCTTTCTTCCAGTGGGAGCCGGCTAAGGGAATGGGCAGCAGCATTATCCTCAATCTGCATTATGAATGACATCACACTAATATTATAAAGGCGAAAGTTTGTGTGTATGTTTGTCACTCTTTCACGCTCTAACAGATGGACGGATTTAGGTGAAATTTGATACGAAGGTAGCTTATACCCCGAATTAAATCATAGGCTACTTTTTATCCTGAAAACGGCAACGGTTCCTGTAGGAACGCGGTTGAAACCGCGGGGCGCAGCTAGTAAATTATAATCTATTGCAATCATCAAGAAGCGTGGTGATTATATGGCAAATGCCCTTCTGAACGGGAACGGGTAATCGGATGTGATGAAAAGAAATGAAACTTTACTATTGGCAGGTTTGAGCAGATTCTTAGCTTGGTATGGAGTTGAAAATCAGTAGCATATTTCTCATATTCCTATTCCAATCAAAAGTACAGTAACTGCGGTACAATGGTACAAAAATATACAGCTTGTATTTATCTCGAATAGGTAAATGCATACCTTCTTTTGAATGTCCTCTATTGCAACCTCAACGGGCGATAAAATGATTTGAGATCGCTGAACCACCTGTTAAAGAAAAATATGATTAAAGATGTTTTTGGTAATATATACTGCAAATTGTTAATTATTAAAATGAAATGTACGCTTTTTTTCGTTTGCTAAACATTAATAAAGAACCTAAGTACTAAAAAAACAACGGAAGCCATCAAGAAGTAATCTGCCTGTAAATACATTTTAGAGTAGTACACCGGAGATAAACCAAGTCAGTAGTGGTCAGTGGTGTGGATGTTAGGGAAGCAGAGGTTGTGGTACCTTGATCTTGATGTAAGGGAAGTGGGGAGTAAGGGTCTGAGGTACCTGAATTCTGGCCTTGAGGTATGGGAAGTGGGGAGTAAGGGTCTGACGTACCTGAATCCTGGTCTTGACGTAGGGAAGTGGAGAGCAAGAGTCTGAGGTACCTGAATCCTGGTATTGACGTAAGGGAAGTGCGAAATAAAGAGTCTGAGGTGCCTGCATCCTGGTCTTGAAGTAAGGGAAGTGGAGAGTAAGAGTCTGAGGTACCTGAATCCTGGTCTTGAAGTAAGGGATGTGGAGAGTAAGGGTCTGAGGTACCTGGATCCTGGTCTTGACGTAAGGGAAGTGATGTTTGGTGGTGAGCACAGTTTTACGCTTGCACTGCTCCGCGATGTCGCCGTGCGCTCTGCCGCCTGCCGTGAACGGTGTCGCGTACATGAAGCGCTCTGTAATATACAATATGGTACTCATTTTTATTAAGTAAATAAATTATGTCAGACCCAGGCTTTTTTTCCATTTAGCTATGAGTGACGTCATCATAAAGTCAGGTGAAGGTTGTTTCAGATTCAGATATTTTATTGCTTCCATAGTGTACATAAAGGGTGAAATTAGTATAAAATTAATTAAGTAGGCTCATTATGGACCCCGTCGGGCGCAGCAAATTTGGAGAGAAGAGGACGACCTCACGAAAGAGTCAATATGTACTTACAAAAAAAATAATGAAAATGTTAATTCGATTATAGTAAAATTTTACTCCCAATTTTTTAATTAAAGCCAGAAATACTAATAACCCGTAACTATACTAGGTGGTAGGACTTTTCTGCAAAGTTTGTCTAGGTAGGTACCACCGCTTTGCCAGTTATTCTGCCGCCAAGCAGTAGTGTGCAAGCACTACTGTGTTCCGGTTTGAAGGGCATTGTAGCTAGTGAAATTACTGGGCAAATGAGACTTTATGACCTGGTTTCACAGTCTAGTAACCTGATTACTGGACTGTGTGATGTATCAGGATGACGTGCGCAGTGCAGTATCACGCGAAAGTTTATATTTTAGTTCCGAGTGACACTGCAACTGTTATGGGCGACCGTGTCGCTCAACACCAGGTGAACGACTAGCTCGTCACGTCATTCATTCTCATAAAAATATAAACAATTTTTGGTTTTTAAGTTATTTATAGTCAGTGATCATATTCCTTGAAATGGTTTAATAATTACAACAAATAGAATGAACAATTCCCATTTAGATATTTTTCTATAGTGTGATGTAAAGTGAACAGCACTCACTGATATTATAGTTCCTGTCGAAGTGCGTGACCCGCTTCCTGAGTTCGTGCGGCTCGAAGTAAGGCTCCACGTATGTGATCTGTATGTACGCCTTGTCTCCGTCCAGCGTGAGGGGGTCCACGGTGTTGGAGTCCTTTATTATCAGCACGTTATCCGGACCGAAACGCTGCCCGTAAAAGTTCTACAAACAAATTAATACTTGTGTGGATATACCACACAGCGCCATACCACGGGGTCTCATCAGGAACAAATGAAAAATAGCTTGAACCTGAACAAATCTAGTGATTGTGTCGTGAGCGTTACTAGTTCCTGTCCAGGGGGTCTAGCAAAGATGCCTTCCATTAGCGTTACCGCCAAACGATAACTCAAAATGTATAGGACCATACATTTTGGAGTTAGCGTGAGTAGAAAGGCATCTTTGCTAGACCCCCTGCCTAATCTTGCGTTATGCAGAAATAAAATAATTCATTAAATAGCCCGAGGTATTCCGTTCTATGGGATGAGGCAACTGTGTTAGTATATTATATCATCACAGCCTGAAGACGTCCACTGCTGAACATAGGCCTTCCCCAAAGTGGACGTCTTCAGGCTGTTGATGATGATGTAGCAGTCTATCTAGACAGCATAATTTAGATAGAAACAGTGACACGAGATTTTAAGCCTGCCGACTACAACGCTTTGCCACAGATAATATAATACTATACTAGGCTATGCTTAGCTTGCTGGAGGGAAAGAAAAGAGTAAGCGTGACCAGTATAATATTGATCTCCAGTCACTCAACATAACTGTGAACGCAATGTATACCTAGCCAGAAAGAGTAAGTATGCATTAGAAAGAGAAGACGTACCTCCAGCCTGCTGAATATCTCTGGTAGTTTAGTAAGCGCGTGTTCCTTGTATATAAACTCTTCATTGTCCAGATCTCCGAAGCGAGCTCCATAGAACGACACTCGGAAGTAAGTTCCGAACACTCGCTTGCCGTGGAGTTGCTCTATTCGCGTGAATGCTTCGTTCAGCTTGCTGGAACGAGAAAGGTAGAGTTAGAAAGAGAATGATAAACCAAATTCGCGTGAATGCTTCGTTCAGCTTGCTGAAACGAGAAAGGTAGAGTTAGAAAGAGAATGATAAACCAAAAATGATCTCATTTTTTTTAAAAATGTAAACGAATGACGTGGTGAGCTAGTCGATTGCCTCGGCCGTCAATTACAGATTGCAGTGTCACTCGGAAATCAAAATTAAAGTTTAAAGTCCATTAGATAGATAGATAAACTCTTTATTGTTCACACCAAACCTTAAAAGAAAAGTTACAAAGAAAGAGTTTGGTTATCTTAGAACATTGCCGAATTGTTAATTATGTACATTCTTCTTCTTCTTTTATTTAAAAGCTAAACTCTTGTCTGTGGAAATTCTTCCATTCTTCTCGATTTTCTGCGAGCCTTTTCAGCTCTTGATACGACATGACATTAGCCTTTTCTTTCAGTTGATCCGCGAATGTTCTTCTCGGTCGTCCTCTTACTCTATTTCCTTCTACTTTCCCTTCCATGACGGTTTTTATGAATTCGTCATGTCGTACCAAGTGACCACACATCTTTCCTCTTCTGATTTCTATGGTACTGAATAAAGTTCTTTCTTCTCCTACCAAGTCTAAAACTTCCTTGTTGGTTTTCTTTTCAGTCCAGCTTATTCTTTCCATACGCCTCCAGCACCACATCTCAAACGCTTCTAGTCTTTCTCTGTCTCTCTTGGTCATCGTCCATGTCTCGCAGCCATATAATGCAATGCTCCAAATATAAATAACTAAATCATGTTATATTGAAATGTATTTTCTATGATATGTTATGTGCATTGTGCACCTATGCAATAAATGAAATAACACGCGCCTTAATTAAAAATTTAAAATGGTATACTAACCTGTGAATGTTGGCCAGTTTCTTGTAATCCCTGTGTTGTTCTGCGATCGGTATAAGCACTTTGTACACCTCGTTCACGGTCTCGTACATGCCGGCCGTCATCAGCTCGCTCGCCGCGTGCTCTAACAACGCCTGGGAGGAACAACGCTAGTTCACACACAACTCAACTGGATTTGACGGCCATCTCTGTCTAGTAAAGCTGTTGACTGCTTTATTAGATAGAGATGGCTAAATTTCAGCTGAACAGGTAAGTATAAGCATGGAACAAGGAGGAGAGGAAATATGCCTAAAACCGATAGAAAACTAAATGGCGCTGCAAAATGAGCAGACCATAAGCTGAGCGTAGATCAGAAATATGCCAAAAACCCGATTTAAACCTAGCCCGCCGTAGCTAGCCGTATAGCCCGCTCATTATGCAGCATCTAGGTTTAAAACGGATACTTTTGGTATCTTTACCGTAATTAGAATCATTTCCGAGTTCCCGATATTTCGACCCGAACATCTCAGGAACGGTAAAGATCCCGAAAGTACTACAAGTAAAGAAGTTGTCACCATAAAGAGATGTGATCACCTGCAGCTCCTGATGCGTGAGGTGATGATGCAGAGCGTCAGCGCAGCTCTCGTCGAGCGCGTTATGTGTGACCTTCTCCAGCAGCGCGGCACCCTTCCCTCCCGCACAGATCTGCTCCGCCACCAGCGCCGCGCCGTGCACCAGGCACATGCCT
This sequence comes from Ennomos quercinarius, assembly GCA_910589525.2. NCBI lineage: Eukaryota > Metazoa > Arthropoda > Insecta > Lepidoptera > Geometridae > Ennomos > Ennomos quercinarius. The sequence continues at coordinate 1,946,215 of OU342491.1, forward strand.
GCTTCCGTGTGGTTCGACCGCTGCCGTGGAACGTCAACATGCATATTCAATATCCACGTTACACGTAAACGTCACGCAAAGAAGGCGGCAATGCGGACTAGTTTCGTTAGAGAGCCCGCGCAGTAAGTACCAACGCAAGAAGCGCGGCCGGACAAGGGGGTCTAGCAAAGATGCCTTTCCATTAGCGTTAACGCCTCACGCTAACTCCAAAATGTACGGGATTGACATTAGCTGCGGAAAAGTTTTCCGCAGGCACCTGTCATTCCCATACATTTTGGAATTAGCGTGCGGCGTTATAGCTAATGGAAAGGCATCTTTGCTAGACCCCAAGGACAAGGATGATCCGTAAACTAAGCGACGGTGTGTCTCAAGATGGAACACGTAAACCTTGCTTTTTATGTTATCAAAGAAGAAAAAGAAAGAACGAAAAATGCTTTATTAATGGCATACAGCCACAAAATTAGTAGAACATTTAAAAAAAAAAATGCACGATTAATAGTTGCCACGAGTCTCAGCATAATGCTGGTCTTCTGTTGGGGCGGTTTCGGTGTCGGTTATCAGCGGCAAACAAGCAAACGGCCCACCTGATGATAAGTGGTACCCAATTGTCGCTTATGGACATTTGCTGATGATGCGTTGCCTACCCTTAAGGACTGGTATTGGCATCCTTTTTTGATTCATTATGTAACCCTGAAGAAAAACCAAAGATGTCAGGTCATTCCATATTTTTATAGTCCAAAACAAGAACGGGCAGAGTGGGAATTCCAACTTTGTAAAATGTATGAGTGAGCTTTAGGTAACTATACACTTTACTTTGGCTTCGAAGGCCTTGGATATAGTAAACTCATCATAATTTGTTAGTGAAAAATATACGCACGAATTTAAGACTAAAGCCGAAACAAGATTATGCAGTTTATTTTAAGTATAACACAGTTCGTTTTCAAATGAATCCTTTTACCAACTTTCATCATGTTTTTTTAATACGTCTGAAGAACTGTTCAATATCTGTAAATAAATTGGTCTTTAACCCCACCTCCATATGTTTCTGCGCCATATTGTTAAGCCAAGTGAGCCTGAGGTCGGGGCTGTGCTGGTACCCTCGCGCGATGCGGTGCATCAGGTCCAACAGCATCTCAGGGTCTTGCTGGAACTCCTTCATTTTCACCGTGTCCGATAATATCATGTGAAGGTTGAACACAAGGTCTTTCACCTGGAAATACAATACAATCATCATCATCAACCTCCAGGCCTCCCCCAGAGAGCGCTACTTTGAGCGGCTGCTCGTCTCCTGCATCCATCGGCTCCCCGCGCCTTTCACCAAACCGTCGGTCTACCTAGTGGAGGCCGGCCTACGCTTCGTCTTCCGGTTTGTGGTCGCCACTCGAGAACCTTTCTTCCCCATCGGTTGTCAGTTCTACGAGCGGTGTGGCCTGCCCATTGCCATTTCAACTTGCTGATTCTAAGAGCTATATCGGTCACTTTAGTTCTCCTGCGGATCTTCTCATTTCAGATATCATCTCGCAGGGAAACACCGAGCATAGCTCTCTCCACAACTCGCTGCGCGACTTTGAGTAGTTACAGTACAATATAATACAACAGTTCTTTATTATACACCAGACATGTAAACAGATACAGAAAGTTAGAAACGTATAGTATAATGGGCGGACTTATCGATAAAAGCGATCTACCTTTAAAAGGTTGACTGGAAGAGATCGCTTAGTATATGACTTGGTATATGGATAAATAGGCCAATACTGCAAGTTGATAGTCAGTGATGGAAAATTGGGACATATTATAACTTGCAGGAAGTGGTTTGGAATCAATAACGGTCACAATGATCAAGGTAAAAAATATCAAGAATATTTTTTTATTTGACTTTTTGGAACATTTTAAGGGGATCAAACCAGCTTAACAGTTGTCAGTAGTGGTAAAACTTAGGATAATAAATATCAATAATTATTGAAACACTAAAAACATCATGGATATTTGATGTTAAACTTTTTTTTATATCAATTGATTAGCTAGTTGTTCAACTGATGTTAAGCGTGACGGCCGTCCACAACAGTCGCAGTGTCACTCTGAACTCTAAAATATAAAGTGCGCGTGACACTGCACTGCGCACGTCACCCTGAGACATCAGCAGTCTAGTAATAGGATTAACTGGTAGATAAACTCATAATGTATCTACTGCGTCACGCAGGAATCTATCGCAGGGCACTAATAACTGGTTTCAATGAACGATCTTTGGATAGAAACTGTCGATCGATCTAAAATCTAGCTCTCTTGAGTGGCCGAAACAATAATTACATCCAATATAAACAGCTAATACGCCAGCTGCTGGCTATTAAAAATTATCAAGCAAATATTATTTTTATAAAGTAGTCTAAAAATTAATGCAATAATTGGAAAAAAGCAAAATCGGTAATTAAACCACGGAGTGATAGATTTTCAAGCTTCTGAAGAACGCATCGCCTATCCCTTTCTCGCAAATCAGAGATCCAGTGTAGCTTCACCACAGTTACTATGAAAACACGTCACACACCAAAGATATAGTATGTAAAGCTATCACAGCTTAGTAATAAGATACTAATGAAGGACCAAGAACTGACGTCACTGCATGTTTGAACTGTGTCTTTCTATTCCTGTATTTTAAAGCTTGTAACTTTGTCATTTTTTGAGATGTTCAATTTTTGTTTTCACGACTGGTTAGTTTTTGAGAAATAACATTAATTTAGGCAATAAAAAAGTAGCAGTAAACTAGCCTATTACAATCTGTCGACGGTTTCTATCCAAAGCTTGTTTAATAAAACCAGCCGTAGTAACCATTGTTGTAATAGTAACCATTGTATGGAACCGGCGAAGTCGTAAATGTATGATTTCTAGTGCAAAATATTTGGACATGCTTTCACATGGGCACATTCGACGCTCACGTTGCTGGGATAAACACGTAACAACCACATTGTGAAGTCTCTCTATAGTCCATCAACTTCTTTAACGATATATACAGGGTAGGGAAGTGAATACTATTATAGATCAGTATCTACTGACACTACTGACTATTTTCATTTATTTTGACTCCCAATAGCGAAAAATGTTTAGGTTTACTATCAAATTTTGTCCAACATCAAAATATGCAAAAATTTTAGTTAGTCCAAGTATTATTTGGGTCTCATTTCGTCTAAATTTTATTTTGCCCGAGTCTTATTGGGTCCAAGTTTAAGGCCCGTAATACAGAAGTACGCTCAGTCGTGAATCTCTGCTCAAGACGAGATTTCATTTACAAAAGTATCTAATAATGAATCTCACACGCAATCACAAAAACTTAGAAATGTATTTGTAATAATAATATGTAATTTATCTTCTGGTATAACACAGACTAAAATAGGAAAAATGTTAAGCCTTTGTTGTTTTATTATTAGTGTTACACTTAATGTTGCACTTATACTATAAGTCTCCGACAAAAGAGTCCTGGTTCCTGTGTCACGGGTCTTGAGCCTAGTATGGGAAACAGGTGCTCCATCACTTTATAATATTCACCTATATGTGCCTCAATAAATTTGAATTTTCATTTAATTTCTACTTCTCGTGTAGGCAAATGGTCAGCCATGATGTCACAATGTTTAGGTCGCCCAAAGGCTTCTGACTTGGCTTGTAGTAAATGAAATGTCTACTTGAGCACCAATCGGCGACTAAGCACAGTTCTGTAACGCGGGCCTTGTTTAGTCTTTCAGTCCTTGGAATGACATTCAAGAATAATGCTAAAGAATTCGAAGGAATATAGGCTTTATCAGCAGTGGGTAAGACGATTGCAACAAGGGAACGTGGCACGATAGGATCCATTCCAACATTAACATTTCCGACTAACTTTTCTCACTGCGGTCTCGTCCGCATTTTCCCCATTTTCCAACGGAGGTTCTGCGTTTTCCTGGTATAAAAGTATGTAAGACTTGCTTATACGTTAAATAACATAAGTATTATAACACTTATCATCATCATCATCATCATCATCAGCCTGAAGACGTCCACTGCTGAACATAGGCCTTCCGCAAAGAGCGCCAATTTGAGCGGTTGCTTGCGTCCTGCATCCATCGGCTCCCCGCGGCTTTCACCATGTCGTTGATCCACAGAGTGGGGGGCCGGCCTATACTGCGTCTTCCGGTTCGTGGTCTCCACTCGAGAAGCTTTCTTCCTCAACGGTCGTCAGTTCTACGAGCGATGTGGCCTGCCCACTGCCACTTCAACTTGATAATTCTCAAAGCTCTATCGGTGACTTTAGTTCTCTTGCGGATCTCCTCAGTTCGGATCTTATCTCGCAAGGAAACCCCGAGCATAGCTCTCTCTATAGCTCACAATATTATAACACTAAGTACTCTGATTTCAACCACAAAATAGAAAGAAACGTATGTCCTATACAAAATTTTAGGTTGTTCGCCTGATGTTAAGCGCAGGCCACTTATAATAGTAGCAATGTCCCTCGGAACTCTAAAATATAAAGTTTCGTGTGATACGGTGACACTGCACTGCGCACATCATTCTGAGACATCAGCACAGTTTAGTAATAAAGACCTTCAACAGTGTAACGTTTTTTGAAATGTAATGATTATAATCATTAACTATATTACATGTTGCGTTTAAAACGCAACATGTAACAATATTACCATTAAAAAATATAATGGAGCCAACGGCGTACATAAGATTTTTTGACTGGTATCGTATATGTATCTTATAAAGGTCACACAAAACTCAGGAACCAAGACCCAAGAATTTTTGAGTTTTCGCCTGCTTACAGATTATTCGTTTGTTATAACACTGTTACTTTTACGCAACAAAACGGCCGCACATATCTTGATGTAATTCGGTATATAGATAGTTTGAACCCTGGAAAAGAATATAGGATATGTTTTAACCGGACAAAGGTAGTCCACGCGCCAGCCTGCCATGTAGTCAATAACACAATACCTGTTCGGGGAAGGAAGTGCCTTGTAGCTCGGTGTCTCGCTCGGCGTACACGAGTATAGTCTTGAGAGCGCGCCGTAACGACTCCTCGCTGAAAGTCGTCGATGTTCCCACGAGAGATGACAGCGACATGGTCACTTGCATCTTCACGCGGCTGAAGTTCTGCAGAAATATGGACCTTATATACATATAATATTATGGAATTTATTGAAATGTGCAGTGTAGTGTGCATGAGAGCGTACAGCGTAGCGGATGTAGTGTAGTGTGTGGGTGGACTCACGTTCCCGAGATGGAAGTGTTGCCGCATGAGAGCGTACAGCGTGGCGGATGTAGTGTAGTGTGTGGGTGGACTCACGTTCCCGAGATGGAAGTGTTGCCGCATGAGAGCGTACAGCGTGGCGGATGTAGTGTAGTGTGTGGGTGGACTCACGTTCCCGAGATGGAAGTGTTGCCGCATGAGAGCGTACAGCGTGGCGGATGTAGTGTAGTGTGTGGGTGGACTCACGTTCCCGAGATGGAAGTGTTGCCGCATGAGAGCGTACAGCGTGGCGGATGTAGTGTAGTGTGTGGGTGGACTCACGTTCCCGAGATGGAAGTGTTGCCGCATGAGAGCGTACAGCGTGGCGGATGTAGTGTAGTGTGTGGGTGGACTCACGTTCCCGAGATGGAAGTGTTGCCGCATGAGAGCGTACAGCGTGGCGGATGTAGTGTAGTGTGTGGGTGGACTCACGTTCCCGAGATGGAAGTGTTGCCGCATGAGAGCGTACAGCGTGGCGGATGTAGTGTAGTGTGTGGGTGGACTCACGTTCCCGAGATGGAAGTGTTGCCGCATGAGAGCGTACAGCGTGGCGGATGTAGTGTAGTGTGTGGGTGGACTCACGTTCCCGAGATGGAAGTGTTGCCGCATGAGAGCGTACAGCGTGGCGGATGTAGTGTAGTGTGTGGGTGGACTCACGTTCCCGAGATGGAAGTGTTGCCGCATGAGAGCGTACAGCGTGGCGGATGTAGTGTAGTGTGTGGGTGGACTCACGTTCCCGAGATGGAAGTGTTGCCGCATGAGAGCGTACAGCGTGGCGGATGTAGTGTAGTGTGTGGGTGGACTCACGTTCCCGAGATGGAAGTGTTGCCGCATGAGAGCGTACAGCGTGGCGGATGTAGTGTAGTGTGTGGGTGGACTCACGTTCCCGAGATGGAAGTGTTGCCGCATGAGAGCGTACAGCGTGGCGGATGTAGTGTAGTGTGTGGGTGGACTCACGTTCCCGAGATGGAAGTGTTGCCGCATGAGAGCGTACAGCGTGGCGGATGTAGTGTAGTGTGTGGGTGGACTCACGTTCCCGAGATGGAAGTGTTGCCGCATGAGAGCGTACAGCGTGGCGGATGCGTGTGCGCGCGTGTGCGGAGCGAGCGCGGCACAGTGACGCACGAGCACGCGACAGATGCTCGACTCCTCGCCGCAACACGACCAGCCCAACTGGGGGACAACGACACAATACACTCAAAATAACCTCTAAAGAAATATGTGAAATGGGTTTCAACTACCCTGTTTACGGAATACTATAACATGGGCATCTACAAGGCTAGAGTGAATAGGTACCACACAGGTGTTACATCTTCGGCTACACCATCACTTCAAATCAGGGGAATTGGTGACCAAACGTAAACCTATCCGCTATAAAATAAAATAGACTTAAATTACTTGGATGACATAGTTTAACAGTTATTTTGATTTAAGCTGTTTTCGATATTTTCGAAGATTTTTAATAACGAAAGAATAACTATGAAAAATCAGGCTAACATCGGTTCAGCCCTCAAAAATAACATTACAAATGTTCAACAAAAATATTCAAAGTATAAATAGTTTTTTTTATGCGAATGAATGCCGTGGCGAGCTAGTTGTTCACCTGATGTTAAGCAACACGGCCGTCCAAAACAGTTGAAGTGTCACTCGGAACTTTAAAATAATCAAATTTCGCGTGACACTTCATTGCGCACGTCATCCTGAGACATCCCATCCTGCGCCATCCTGAGTAATCAGATTACTAGACTGTGTGATCAGATCATAGTCTCAATTGCCCAGTAATTTCACTAGCTACAATACCCTTCAAACCGGAACACAGAAGTGCTTGCACACTACTGCTTGGCGGCAGAATAACTGGCAAAGCGGTGGTACCTACCTAGACGAACTTTGCAGAAAAGTCCTACCACCTAGTAAAACCCTTAAGTAAACCCTTACCGTACCCTTACCGTAGATTAAACCCTTTTGAATTTAAAGTCATTAAAATATTCGTTTTAAAATCAATAGAGCCCGATTCCCAATTCTAGCTCGAAGGACCAAAATGATCCTTCGAACCGGAACTGAGAGTTAGTAAACATAGTAGGTACCTTAGCGATGAACGCTCGGAGCGTGGCGAACATGTGCTGTAACACGGTGACGCTCTGGTTACGCTGTAACGCTCGCAGGAGGACTTGCAGCGCACCGCTGCATACGCTCTGCCCACACTCCAGGTTGCTGCACGACTGGGGAAAACATTATCAATTTAAGCACAGCTAAAAATCATAAATGCTGAAAAAAAATTGTGAACCACCAAGAGACAGGGGCACTAAGTAGCGAACGGGGCACCACCTAGAGACAGGGGGCACCACCTAGAGACAGGGGCACCACCTAGAGACAGGGGGCACCACCTAGAGACAGGGGCACCACCTAGAGACAGGAATAGCACCTAGAGACAGGAGCGCCACCTAGAGACAGGAATAGCACCTAGAGACAGGAGCACCGCCCACAGACTAGGGCACCCACCTGCACTATAGCCTCGAGCGCGTGCAGCAGTGTGAGCGCGACCTCGGCGGCGAGCGCGGCGGCGAGCGCGGCGGGCGGGCGCGCGGGCGCGGGGGCGGGCGCGCCGCGGACCCACTCCTTGCGCCAGCGCTCGCGCCGCCCGCCGCCCGCGCCGGCCGACGCGTGCACACCGCCTAACCCGGGAACGGAAACACTAGTGATAGATGGGCTTCACTCGCTCAATGTGGCTGGAACGACCATTTCAACCTATCGCCTTAACTGGGCAAATACTGGCATGATTAAGTGGCGTTTTTAATATTTTTACTTAGACAACATAACATGGTACATAGGTGAAAACAGTCAAAAAAGCTCACAGTGATCACTTTTATTGCTAGTGAAACGATGTTTGTGAATGAAAATTTTGAAAATAACGCTATTTTAGTTCTACTAGAACCGGCCCTAAGATCGTCTATCTAATGCTCCGTCCTCCCTTTTGTACGTTGTGTAAAAATACAGTAAATATTTAAGACTATGTATTTATTAATACATAATTAGAAATAGCAGCCGATTTAGTAATTTATGTTTACCTTTCCGCCGCATAATAAAGTCGGACCTAGCCGACCCCTGCCCGAGAATAACGTCTTCCAACTTGGCCTTGATGTCGGTAGTCTTGCGAACATTCTGTTGTGTGCACTTGCTTATCTCTTTCTGACCCTGGAAATTAAACGGTAAGAATAGTTTAAGGCTTCACTTTCTCTGTAATACTTTTGGATGTTGATTTGCATCCTCGCAATATTTACAGAGGTTGATTTAATACACATCATCGTCGACAGCCTGAATACGTCTACTGCTGAAATATATGGAATAGACAATATTCAATGCAAAGGCACGAGGAATAGCGACGAGCTGACAGTGGGGCCATTTGGATACGGGCAGCGACACCCCCGGGGACAGAGGCTGGCTGACTTCATGGAGAAGTTGTTTATATTGCTTTTTTTGCTCAGACCACTTGAGGGCCCACACCAGGCACATCAGCAGGTTGCGGACGTCTCCTGTAGATGGTAACTTACCGTATACTCCTGACACTTGAAGCAGAGGTCGACAAGCGCCAGTAGCGCCCGCACCCGCTGCGGCGGCAGGTCGGCCACGGCGGCGGCGAGCGCGGCCCGCTCGGACCACTTGAGGGCCCACACCAGGCACATCAGCAGGTTGCGGGACGTCTCGCTGTTGAACGGGGGGCGACCGCTCTGAAACAATACCTTTACGTTACTACCTGAGATCGACGACTGCTTGTCTAGGCTAATATTATCTGAATGAAAACCGTAAATTCTGATCACCTTTTTTCATAGCCGAGCGAGCGATATATTCGACTGCATTGTCACTTAAAATCAATAGAAATGTGGTCAAACGCAAACCTATCTAATAATTAAAAGAAACAAAAGGAAACTACACTCGCGAGCAAGGATTCCGTGTCGGTAGAAAAATCCTAATATCGCTGGAAGTAATACTGCTGGTATAATAAAATAAGTACTGTTTTGAAGCTTATTTATTACCAATTGAAATGTTTGTTTAAAAATGCTTGTTTTCCATGAATTTTATTTTGGTATCAAAATGTCACTTTTTTGTTTCATGTTTCTTTACATTCCGAATCTAAGGCATCCCTAGAGTACACTCCGATGTGCCTCGGAAACATTTTATTGAAATAAACAAATTCACAGTATTAACACATTAAATTTTTTAATTTGGTCTACTATCGAAAAATGACAAAGAAAATATAAAATACACCTGTTTGAATTCCTCGGGCGATGACGCCATGTAGAAGCTGCCAAACTGTCCCATGTCACTCTCCAACTGCAATATTTCTGAAAAGATTAACGCAATGTTTTTTTAAACGGAATTTATCCCTTTTAATAATGTTGAGATGCCGATGGGTACAAAAGGAAGAGAAATAGAAGGAATGGAACTTGCTTCCTGCAACAGTGGGTTTTCTTATAAGCTACACACCTTTGATTGCCTTATCAATAGGTGAGAGCCAAAAGTTGGCCAAAACGTACATAAAAAAGTGGTTTCTTCCACATATAATCTAGGCGTATTCAAGAGCAGACCAAAGAGGTATCTTCTGGGCAAGCGTACAATAAAAAAGGCCCACTCAAAGTAGCGTTCCATCAGCGAAGCCTATGTTCAGCAGCATCTTCAGGCTGTTGATGGATCAGGTTAATTAGTTGTTACCTTTATTGTTAGAGAAGCCCCGGTACAGTTGTGGTTGTGCGTCCAGGACAATGCCAATGAGCGGCAAGTATAGCGCCGCCACCCGCGCCTTCAGCTCAGGGTTGGACAGGCGAGGGTCCGCGTCGTGTGCCGTCAGCAGAGATAGGACTGCGTTGACGGCCGCGCACTGCAGCACGGGGCTTCTAGATATGACAAAAACAATATCTCTAAGCCTTTAGCAAATGGGTGTCTTTTACGTAAGCGTGCTCCTTTGTAGACCGTCACCATTACCAGGATAATATTTTGCAGGGCTGAAACACGTTTTCAGACTCCATCCACATTATCATAAGCCTTACCGGGCTGTTATCGTAACACAATAGCCGTTAAGTCAGAAGCCTTTTAGCAGCCTGGCCTAAGACTGATCACTTGTAGAAGAAGAAGATCGATGTCGCAACCTATCATACACTGGAAAGGTGGCAACACTGCTACTGTCAACATCGCATAACTTATTATAATCGTATACCACACACAATTTGAGTCCCTATCCCCATAAACCCAAAGCACAGTATCCCCCGCACTCACTGCAAGTCCAGCGCGTTGGTAAGCTCCCCGAGCAGCAGGCCGGCGAGGTAGTGCCTGGAGCGGAACTCGTGGCCGAGCTGGTGCTGCGCCGAGCTGGAGTGCGAGGCCAGCGAGTGCGAGGAGGGCGCGGGGGACACGGCCGCGCGGCCGCCGCTCCCCGCCGCGGGCAGGTTCAGGGAGACGTAGTGCTCGTGCGAACATACTATGCGGAGGAACGCTAGCTGGGGAGGGAATACAAGATCACATGAGAACGTGGACGGAACCCTCGGTGCGCGCGTCCGACTCGCAGTCGGTTTCACGCATCGAGGGTTTTGTACACAATTGGCCGGTCTTTAGTATTAGTTGTCATACTACAAAGTAGGTATGCGCTATAATCATACCATGTTTAGGCTTGCATGTATTACCGTTTTTTGAGATGTAAAAATAACAATAAATAGTAAAAAATAACACGTGAAACGTCGGCATGGGCTAAGCATTACTAAATTGAAAACATTTTGAAATACCACCGCTGATAAAAATACAGTCCTCGCCTTTTTTTTTGTTGATATACAGTGGTACTACTAAGTGGTAGGATTTTTCCGCAAATTACGTCTAAATAGGTACCACCGCTTTGCCAGTTATTCTGCCGTCAAGCAGTAGTCTGCAAGCACTACTGTGTTCCGGTTTGAAGGGGACTGTAGCTTGTCAAATTACTAGGCAAATGAGATGATCGTTGGCCCATCTAGTGGGCGGCTGGCCTACGCTGCGTCTTCTGGTTCGTGGTTGCCACTCGAGAACCTTTCTTCCCCAAAGGTCGTCAGTTCTACGAGCAATGTGGCCTGCCTATTGCACATCTCAATAATTCACTTTATTTATCCTCCACTTGTCCACTCTAGTAACTAACCTTATAATGCACCAAAGGCACAGCGTCCGGCAGGGAAGCGATCTTGGCGCACATCTGCTTGTAGTAGTTCCGGATCAGGTTAAACACATAGCCGCGGTCCATTATACTGAGAAGGTCGAACAGGAAGAACGCGAGGCTGTTGTTCAGGCTTTGAGTTACGCGGCTGTCTTTACCATATCTGGAGAACATGTCATGGTGAAAAAATTGATTGATTCAGGCCGCCTGAATCTTCCGCGGTTAACCTTCCGCGATATCACGCCTGAGTCAGTTCATCATATATAAAATGAAATAAGTATTACCGAAACAGATTGTTGTGGACATATGTATGTTGAAGCAATTCGCTTGTGACTGCCCCAATATAGGTAATCTGTGTGGTCACGGCGTAAGAATAGGATCACCCAGTCTTTTCCCGTGAGCCCTGTAAGAACCGGCTCAGGGAATATCCAGGGAATGAGCAGCAACATTCTCCTCGGTCTGCATTATAATCTACTGCGATAACAAGACGCCTGCCAAGTGTGGTGATTATACTGATTATGGCAACGTCCCCCCCTTCTAATGGGCGCCTATGCTCAGCGGTGATATCTTTCGTGTGACGATGTGAGGTTTGTTTCTGTATTTGGCCAACTCTTCAAACATAATGGCTAGATGGCACTGTGTGAAATGTCCTCACATATTTATTTATTTGTTTTTCAGTCTGATAAATAAAGTCAATAAGTTCAATCGTCTGTTTTTCACGCATAAACGCCTGAACCGACTTTAAAGTGGATGGTCTTCAAAGCGGAATATTAAAAACTATTGCAGTTTTTAGCCTTTTTACTAGTATTGTTCACTTTTGTGTATGGTAATAAAAATCAAGGAAAATGGAGATTGTTCTTTACATAATGTAACAAAAATATTTTGCAATAATGCAACATGTATGCATACGTTGCGCTATTGCAAAATATTTTTGTGTTGTTTACATGTATCGGTTCCTAAAACATGAGAACCTTAGAAATTTAATCGAAGCTATGGATCTGAGTTGTCTATTGTGCATAGTGCCGGATTGTTTGCACTAGTAGTGGAAAAAAGGACTTTTTTTTCACTCACCTTATTGTAATAAGCTTGCTATATATAATAATTGTTTTATATTGCGCACTTTGCGGTTTTATATGCTCAAGTATTTAAAATAATTTAATTTTAAGCACCTAATCTCATTTGAGTAAAAGTGCTATAAACAGCCTATTTGCAATAAAACACTTTGATTTTGATTTTGAATGTATGGAATCAGGTGAATTTTTGTTAATTATTTGTATTATATGATGTAACGAATAATGGTCTCTGCCCGCGATTGTAATTAACATACTGATGTTACTAAAACTAGCTACAAAGTTAAAAAAAAACTGTCAAGATGTTGAATTTCTCGCTTCAGAGTGGACCAACAGCCTCAAGGAAAAGTTTGATCTACGCTAGTAAAGTAAAAACAAGATGTGGGGTATGGCTTTTGAAATGAACAGCATTAATTGGTTAATCTGATGATACCTGGAGATGATCTCGCTGGTGACGTTGTTGACGAGGGTGGTGAGGTCGTCGGTGAACTGTTCCGGGAAGCGTGCCTTCCGCGGGGCCTCCGCCGCGCCCGACCACCATAAGTACTCCACCATCGACTTTATCATCAGCTCGAATATTGTCCTAGCATTCAAACATTCCATTTCAATCTGATATCAAATATAGGGTAGATCCACGATCGCCGCCTCTAAAACCAGACATATGCCTTGTTTTTCCTCTCAATCGTGTGTCCCCGACTAATGATGTAACTCACATATTATTGTTGTACAACGCTATTACAGGGTACTATCGTTCATTATTAAAATGAAACAACCGCTTGTGGACTATTTTATATTAATTGGAGAGGTATATATCTGTATAAGTAAGCATTGTAGGGGGACACTTGAGGTTTGATTTTCGTAGAGATTGTATATCTATGGTATATTTGATTTAAGATTTGAATCAAGTAGTATCCTTTTAAAAAAGGGGTTTAACCGACTTCAATGTGCTTAATTTCCCATTGAGAACATACTTAGATGATAATATCATCAAAATAGTAAATCAAAATAACTTGAAAAACTACATATTTATGTATTTACGTATTACAGGGTACTATCGCTCATTATTAAAATGAAACACACGGGCGGGCATTAAAGTTAAACTCATATCAACTTAAAAATTCTGAACGTCCATTGGTTGACGACAGCCGATGATCAACACGCAACCAACTTTTGAAGTTGACATGAGGCAAACGCACGAGAAAGGGGTTAGCCACGGTCACAGATTAGACAATATAGTAATAGCCACGTTAGATGCGCGTGCAGTAATAGCTACCAAGAGTTGTGCATGGCGAGGTCCCTGGTGGCGCCGCTGGCCACCACCCACTGCAGCGCCACCTCCTCGTGCAGGATCTTGCACGACCCGTCCGTCATCACTGAGGGCATTGTTATACGTTATCATCATCATCATCAACAGCCTGTAGACGTCCACTGCTGAACATAGGCATCCCCCACAGAGCGCTACCTTAAGCGGCTGCTCGCCTCTTGCATCCATCGGCTCCCAGCGGCGTTCACCGGATCGTCGGTACACCGAGTAAAACGGCAAAATTTTATTTAAAACGTTTTAAACCGGTTGTTTTACATCTATCTGCAGGCCACGTCGCTCGTAGAACTGACAACCGATGGAGAAGAAAGGTTGGTTCTCGAAAACAGCAGCATAGGCCAGCGCCCACTAGGATGACTTCTTAGACAAAACTGCGGGGAGCCGATGGATACAAGAGGCAAGCAGCCGCTCAAAGTGGCGCTCTATGGGGGAGGACTATGTTCAGTAGTGGACGTGACTGATGATTATGACTTCTAACTATATACATAAACAGATCCATAAAAATAAAAATAACTCTATAAACATAACCATAGCTTAGTTGGGAAAGCGTCCAATCCGGTGAGTTGAAAGCCTCGGCCAACTCCCGTAAGTTGCTTGAATTTTAGGGACTATCTTTATAAATAGATCCCACTGAAAAATAATAGGGACACTGCTGTACTCTAAACTTTAAAATAGTAAATATATACGCGATAACATTATGAAAACCTTTTAATACTTTTGGCCAGAATGTGCAAAAAAAAAAACGGAATTGGATAATAAGTTTTTTTTAAAAATAATTTATAGGCATACAACAACATTTGAACAACGTCTTATCTTATGGTAAGTGATGACGCGCCCAACTGTGGTGCATTCTTTTTCGAAAACTTATTACTTAGTTTTTATTAGATAGATTTACATAAAAAAAAAGTTTTATTTTATTTTATGGGATTTCTAAAAGTGTATGTAACCTGCGGGAGGAAGCGGCAGGCCGACGTCACGGTCGGTGAGCGACGGTCGCGGGATGGTGCACTGGTACTGGATGTATGACGTCAGCAGGCTGCTGCGCCCGTGGAAGTCGCACGTCGCACCCTCGTTCATGTTCTACAATAACACAACAATCATAACTCCCATGGTTCTTAAACATCACACCAGCAACGCAGGCACAGAATACTAAATAGTACCGGTAAAGATACCGGGGGTCTAGCAAAGATCCCGTTCCATTAGCGTCAAAGCCTCACGCGAACTTCAAAATGTATGGGAATGACATTGCACGCGGAAAATTTTTCCGCAGCTAATGTCATAGCTAATGAGTTCATTATGAGTTATCGTTTGGCGTTAACGATAAAGGAAAGGGATCTTTGCTAGACCCCCTGGTACAGTAGAAGGTTGTCCAGTAGCGACCACGCACCGGAAGACGTAGCGTAGACCCCGCACTAAGTGGACCGAAGACCTGCACCGCTACCGCGTAACTATTTTGGTAATTAACATCGTCTGCCATTCTGCACGCGCCAATTTACAAGTCCGTGAGTGCGAGCAAGAGAGACAACCACTATCGCCACCAGACTTACGCGACACCAGACGCGGTAAGGCCCCGGGTCAGAACCGCGAGCAGCCGCTCAAAGTGACGCTCCGTGGGGGACGCATAAGTTGAGCAGTGGACGTCTTCAGGCTGTTGATGATGATCTTAAAACTTACTTACCGAGATGTCAGTGAAGATGTGCGCCAGACACGTGAAGACGTCCTGCGCGATGTTAAGCGCCACCCCGGCCAGTGTAGGTGGCGCCACCAGTAGCCGCAGCAGCTTGTCCAGTACTACCGGGAGGTAACGCGCGAGGGTTTCCACGTTTGCGGTCGGTAGCTCTATTATACTGGAATGGTGAACTACAGGATGAGAGATAGGTATTATCGGATTCTTTAAATCGCGGACATTCGGACTGTCATGATAACTAAGTAGTAGGTCAGCCTTCTGAACTTATAGGTCGTGGGTTCGATTCCCACCCAGGGCAAACATTTGTGTGTCGAAAAAGGTTGTTTGTTCTAGTCAGTTATCTGGTGTACAAGCTTTGCTTAGTTTGGGATGCAAAATGTCCACAAATATTTACTATTTATTTATTTAACATATTACAAATAACGCCTCCTACACCCAAAAGACCCAAAAGATTTATTTTTAATCGATTTTACTTAGTTTTTCAACTATTGCATTCATTTTTAACCTACTTTATCGAAACAATATTTACTCGTTATTTTTTAATAGCAGGACACGAGCCTATTCGAGGCTTGTACCATGGGATCCAGATTATTCCAGATATGAAAGAGCACAATAAAAATAAACGGGACGATGAAATTCTAAGCACTCGTTAGAAAGCTGAAAAGCTTGTAAACCAAAGCTAGATCATTCACAGAATTCAGAAGTGATAGAGACAAACCTGGCTCGTAACTCCGCCTCCATATTGGCCAACCCGATCCGAGGCGGGATGTTACCTTCTTGCACCGCCTCGCACGCCATAGAGAAACGTTCTATGTAACCATCCTGAAACGTTACAGAATAACTACTGCATGAGTCTCACGATTTGTCGGATTTATACTTAGAGTATGTACTAAAGCAAAGAGAGAACCTAGATCTATTGCATGCGTACCATTTTCATAGTCAAATGGTGGTTTATCCTACCAATTTAAATTGTTCTATGTCAGGCGGAATGGGTAGGCCAAGACCTGGTAGTTGCATGTTCCATGGAATTTCGGCGGGTTATTCGCGTGTTGTTTTGGGAAGTATGTGCAAAGAGATAAGTGTAAACTTAAGAGCTGACAAACATTAGTGCTGACTCTCGAGGTATGATACATAGAGCCACAATGCCTAAGTGGAAACAGTCAAAAATCATCCGAGCGCCGTTGTACCATGGAACAAGGAGAGGAATGCCAATACACCAAGAAAACAGTGTAGATCAAAAATATGCCTAAAACTAAAAGGCGTTGCAAAAAAAGCGGGTGATAAGTTGAGCGCAGATCAGAAATATGCCAAACCACCACACAGTGCGCACATTTTTTTTGCATGTTTGTGACTCTATGTGTGTGCTTCCTACTTCAATGTGTTGACTCCAAATTTTTCAGTATTCCTCTTACCAATGGATGCGTAGTACAATGCGGGTCCAGCGCGAGGCTGAAGATGGGCTTATGGTTGTCTATCCACCTCGTGCCGGGCAGCTGCACCACCGGCGATATGAACGAGTAGTTGGGGGGCGGCGGCTCCACCATCACCGGCAGGCTCAGCTCGCCGCACGACAGCTTGCCGTTACGGCATAGGGGGACCCACTGGGGAGGGACATGTTAATGGTACTCCACCATCACCAGCCTGAAGACGTCCACTACTGAACATAGGGATCCCTCAGAGCGCGCCACCTTGAGCGGCTGCTCGACTCCTGCATCAATCGGCTCCCCGCGGCTTTCACCAGATCGTCGGCCCACCAAGTGGGGGCCGGCCTACGCTGCGTCTGCCGGTTCGTGGTCGCCACCCGAGAACCTTTCTTCCCATCCATCCATCCATCCATCGGTTATGTCTGACCTAGCCATGGATGGGTCCCAAACCTAGTAAATGAGATAGCACTCCCTCTTTATTTCTTTCGCCGCTTTTGTGTTTAGGACAATACAAAGTTAATATTTAATGAGGCGTTATATTTAAAAAAAAACTAGTTCCGCTTCTTTTACTAGATGGCGCAGTAAGAACATAGTTTAAACCTTTCAAACCACAAAGTAGTTGAAACATAAGAAAATGCTTAGACTACCTACAAAGAAATGTCAAATTCAGTTGAGTGGACCACCAGTACATTGTCTGTAGTATCTCCTAAGTAGTCTGTGGTGCATTCTTCTTAAGTAAATTGAAGTACAGCAGAACTGCGAGACAGATAAACGTTAATATTATGATCCAAAATTAAGCCGAGCTATCGCGCAACGAAAATAAAACAAACGAAACACTTTAGAGTTGTCAGTTAGTATCGTGACACATTTCCTATAACCTGTGGTCTAAGCTTGAAACAGTGATAGTGAAGGATTTTGGTAAAACCACAACTGGCGCCATCTATTGGGTCATACATAAAACACCATTTCTTTTTTTTAATAAAACGCCTCATTATACAGGGATTCCACAGCTGTGATGTTGCAATGAATTACTAGACTAAAGTAAAGGTTAGACTTGCCGCGTTGCCTGTGAGAATTGAATTGCACCTATTTTTCGAAGGGCACCTTAAGTTGTCAATCCCGTTACGCCTAGTCAGAAACTTAAAACGGGGATAAATTACCATCAAGTCAATATCCCACTCATCTTGTAATTCAGCAGTTCCATTTACTAATCTCTAAATCAACTTAAGTCATTCACACCGATTCCAAAACCAATCTTACTACTTCATTCATTCATGTTCATTCACAGTTCTCACCGAGTATCCGACAACAGTTTCCACGTTCTTCTCCTGGTCAGGAGCGACCGGCTTCCTCTGGCACGAGACGTGAAGGAATGTGAACAGAAGGTGGTGCTGGTCTCCAAGGTCTGCTGGCAGCTTTAACTTTATCTCATCGTACAGGGATGGGTTTCTTGAAGCAAAGATTTTGACATTTGACAATAGTGATGTAGATGTAATGAAAAAAAAAATTGTTTTATTTTTGTCCTAAGTTTTAACTATTTATTGTGACTGATGTTACAAAAGTAACAAACCACTGTTATAAAGTCAAAAAATAATCTGAATCTGAAATTTAATGCTATAAGAATATCGAAAGACTTAAAAAAATTGTGGGTTGACTCTGAGAATCAGAATGATGCAAATTCATGTTTACACTCAAATGACGAAAGTGCAACCACTGGACTCAAATCAGAAATGGGTTGATCTATTTACTAAATGAGGTCACGAGCCTACAGAATTAGCAAATTAAAGTCCCAACAGGGTTGTCAAATAAACTTCAGAACCGATAACCATTGGGTTACTCAAGTAGTCAGTTTAAATGTTAAGAAGTGTTCTTAAGTGGAGACTGTGGCTTGACAAACGTAGTATACAGCGCCCTCCGACTAGCCGAAGCAACGATTATCGTCGAGTAGCCACTACTACTGGAGCACTGGGGGTCTAGTAAAGATCTTTGCTAGACCCCCTGATCAGTTGTGTTAGAAGAAAAAAGACGTACCTTGCAAGAGGTCTTATGTCAAGATGAGGATGAACAGAAGATATACTCACTTGTTGTGATATAACACAGTGGTGTAAGCTTCGGTAGCGAATTCCGGACACGAGCTCCGTCCGAATATAGCCGGCAACGCGGACCCTTCCTCTTCTCCGGACATCAGTTGGATCCGCACCTATGAGTGAATGTGTTCCCGTAATGTTACAACTAGATGGCGTTGTGACTTAATCCATCAGATTGCTTACACTACACGGTTGATGGCACCAATATAGAACGCTTTTTCACGGACTACTTAAATTTTTACCAGCATAAGTTACCAGTGAAGCTGTGGGGTGTCTCAGGTAATAAATAATTATTATGAAAAGAGCTTCAGCTGCACTTTTATTACACCTTCGAAAGCATATGTTGTGAGTGAAAATATTATAGTTTACTGCTTACTTTAGAATCATTCCTTCATTTGCGCGAGTTATACCAATAAATAAATAACGCCCAAAGATCACATAGCCCCTAACTATAGGATTCCCTGTATCTAGGGACCCAGGAACTACGAAGACCATAGGTCCCACAGCACCCAGACACATAACAATATGTATTTGCGCAGTTTTTTCTGTGCGCAAATACTTGTTCTGTCGCGGGAATCGCACCCGCCGCCCCCGGGTTATGAGCCGACCTGCTCAGTCACCACACCACAGAGGCTGTCCATATAAAAACAAATCAAAAAGAAGACAAACTTACAGTGATATTCCTAGCCGATCCCGTCCTGGAAGTGTACGCGTTAAGGTTGACTTCCTTGACGGAGAGGTACATGAGGCCGCGGTAGTGGTAGTGCGGCAGGGCGGGCGGCACAGCCGGGAACGGGAGGATCTCCTTGCACGGCCGGGTGTTGTCGTCTGGGGCAACATGTAACGGGAAACTCCACTTTATGTTGTGTACAATTTTGGATTTTGATGGTTAGTTTTGTTATGCTGCTGGAATAAATTACGAAAAATATAAAACCTTTTAATTACTATAGCCGTAATTCACTAAATTACATTGTTGAAAAGCTTTGGCTACCTTAAGATGGCCGACAAAAGAGAGTAAAACTGTTATTGGTGATTTAGAAAACACCCATATAAACCGACGACGAAAAATAACGACAGAAAAATAATAGTAGCAACCTATATTAAGAATTCTGGATATGACAATTCTATTCAAAAATATTGCTTGAAAATCTGCTTTTCAAGTTTATAAAAGGAAAATATTTTTAATCCCATCTATCTGAAAAGAGGCGAAAAGTTCCTCATAGTGTGCTTAAAATGAGTCATTTAGGCGCACTTAATAACAGTGACAAAATGACTTTTCTCATAGAGGGGCATGAAAAGCGAAGTGTGCCACACGGCACCAAAATTATTTAACCTCAAGCTACGCCAGGATTCTACTCTAGAATCTTTAAAATTTCATTACAAGTACAGAAATAAATGATATATATATATATCACTTTAGTACCTAAGTTACCTCGCTTCTCCTAATTGCCTATACATATGTTCAATCGACAAAGTGTAGATTCGTTTTGGCTTAACTGCAACATAGTATGTAACTGCGTTATAATGGAAATAGTAATAAGCTGTGAATCTTAGATAAATAAATAAATCACCCTAAATTCAAGATGCATTATTTACTAACATTGCACTGACGGTAGAATCAGCTGATAGCAAGGATTACAAACATTTTAGGCTGTAGCGTACTCGCCCATGAAAAGGTTTTCATACCAGTTTCATAGAGAACCTCTAGGTTGCTAGGGGCGACGGATCATGTTCAAAGAGTAACCAATTGTTTCCTACCCAGGACGTCAAGACTGAGATTATGGTTGGCGCTGATAAATATCTGGTGATTTAATTTTCGTTTTTGATCACCTATTAAGGTTTCGAAATTCAAGTAGTTAGATTTTTCATAGCATTAAGGCAACTATTGAAAATTGTGACAATCTGATAGAATTTATAGATAAAACCATCGTAATCCTGATATCGCTCAACCATTTCGTGGTGACAACCCTAAACATTAGCTGATTCAACTGCCATACTAACTGCCCAACTGCATACTCTGGTATAGTCACCTCCATAAGGGTTCAGCTTGGCCAACTCTGGAGTGAGTCCATTCTTCAGCTCGTCAGGGCATGGACACACTTCTATCTTGAATGTTCCCGGAATACACTTCAGCTTCTTCGGAGCTGAGCTGGGCCGTTTGATTTCTGCTAAGAACTTGTACAAATCTTCGTCCCGAAGTTTGTCAGTTTCCTGTAATATTTAATACCTGTAATATTTAATACCTATAATATTTAATACCTATAATAGGAACTTTAACGGCTTAACTTATTTACGGCATGACAGTTATTGGATGCCACATTTTGGGGAAAAAGACAGTGATGTGAAAAAATGAGATACTGATAACACCTCATTCAAATAAGCGAACTGATGAATCACTCTTTGAAATTTTGTTATGAGACTTCGATCACCATCCTTTAAATTCATTGTAATATTGGAGAATCTTCCGAGAATCGTAAACTAGGTACTGTAAGCGAGATAGCATGAGCCGCCAGCGAGAGCAGTGGCGTGGCTCCGGGGCGCGGGCGCGGCTCGGTCGGCCGAGTGGGTGGGTGCCATACGGGAGGCAGGGTGGGAACACCGGCGTGCGTGCAACAGTGCCGTGACTTCAATCCGATTAATATAATTGAATATATTATTACTTAGTTTGTCTCATTTCTGAACACCTTTAACAGTACCTATTACTAGCATAATAATAAATTGAGATATTTTGAATGATTCATACGCATTTCGGGCGTGTGGTCCCAGTTTGCGAATACGACCACCCCATCTCTTCCCATAGGTGCCGTAAAAGCCAGCTAAGGAAACATCCAGGGAATGAGCAGCATCATTTCCCTCGATACATTAAAATCTGCGATCACCCAGCCGCCCACCAAGCGTGGTGATTATGGCAAATCCTCCCTATGATCGTCCATAGTGACGTTTTATGGAGGAGGCCTATGTTCAGCAGTGGACGTCTTCGATGATTCATATTTCACATATGAATTAGAACTGTAGCCAACACAATATTGCTTTAGGTGTGGCAACATTATTTCATGTTACATTTATTAGCTGTCAAATTGTGAATCGAAAGTCCTAAAGAATAAAAATGCCCTGATAAACGCTGACGATATACCAACACTCTAAAGATGACAAACATTGCAGAGATGTGGAATGATCTTCCTCCTGAGGTGTTTCCGCATAACTACAGTATGGGGAGTTTCAAGAAAAGTGTTAAGAGTCCTCTCTAAGGGTAGGCAACGCAACGGCAATGCCTTCGGTGTTGCAGATGTTCATAGGCAGCGGTGACCAATTACCATCAGGTGGGCCGCCTGCTTGTTTGCCACTCATCTCATAAACAAAAAAAAAGAAAGTTTGAAGTGACTGGTGTTTTTTTTTTGTTTTGCAGTGTTGTGATAGTGATACCTCCCAGTTACCTGCTTGAAGAGGCTGGTGACAGTGATGACGATGGGTTTGAAGGAGGTGAGAGCGTGCGCTAGTTCATCGGGCGCATGCCTGGCGCGGCGCTCCACCGAGCCGCGCCGGGTCAGCGAGCCGCCCACTTCCCCCGCGCGGCGCCGGAGTTGCTCCAGGCTCGAGGACGATGCCTTGCGGTCTACCGGACAACAACTACACTTTGCCCGCTGCACTAAAGTTTGACAGCTTCTAAGTTCGTACTTATCTTCTGATGACATACCTACATAAGTACGAACTTAAGAGCTGTCAAACTTTAGTGCAGTGGGGCATGCATTTCAACATTGGACTGATGGATGTAGCTGTTCATATAAATATCACACTTTACACTAATATTATAAATGCGAAAGTTTAGTCCCTCTTCACATCGCAACGGATGAACGGATTTTAATGAAATTTGGAATGGAGATAGCTTATACGCTGAACTAACATATGAGATGGAATACATTTAATCTCTTAAATTCTCGCAATTACAATTTTTTTTTTACCGCAATTAAGTCTTGTGTAAACAAATAACTATGACATACACTTTACTAGCAGCCAGTATCTTATACAGTGGTTCTCTGTAGAAGACTTACACCATGATTTTGTATGACTAAACCTTTATTAAAAATCACAGGACATAATACATGAAAATGATTTACTGTGTCCCAGGGGATGCTCTGGGCTTCCACTTGTCACTAACTTCTGGGACCCCTGTGTATAGTGTGATTCAAACTCCATGGCGGCTGTGAAGTGCGCTGCAAGCTCCGCACGCTGTGCTCACCGCTTACCTCTGCCCGCGCACGTCTAAATTTTTCTACAGCGCAGCGTTTCGCACCGACTTCACATCCGCCATTGTGTTTGAATCGCCCTCTAAAGAACGCCTATACGAGTCAGGCGACACTAGCGCATGCGGAAAAAATTAACTACTCACCAAGACTGTTAGTATTAGTTCCGCCAGATAAGCTGTCCTTGTCACCGCTAGCGGCGTCTCGCTCTAAACTGTTCGACCCGCTGAGGATGTTCAAAAGTGAGACAGCACTCCATGCGAGAGGCATGCGGTACTTCCCCAGGCGGTTGCAAGCCGCTTGGGCTGACGTTCGAACTTTTTCGCGGTTCTGTAAAACAAATATAAAATATATGTGGGCGCCCACAGACTACAGATCAGAAGGCAGAGTTACTACTAACAGAGCTATAAGGCCAGTCGAAAAATAAAAATAATAAATAAAATCAAATACAACCGCTTTAAAAAACTTGTGATCTCTTTCGTGTCTCTTATTTCAAAGGACCTTTTAATATATAAAATTAAATGTTAAATGTTATGCTTTCATACCAAAACGGATGAACCAATTTGGATAAAACTTTGCAGACGGGTTGCTTATATTACCGTGGTTTTATAGAATAGTTTTAATCTTGGAAAGTTTAAGTTCTTGCTGGTAAGTTGCACCTTAACCCTAAGAAAACTTCGAAAACTCAACATAGAATTAATAATTCACATCTCAATAGAGAATGGTTATTACAACATTATCTATTTATTTTATTAATGAAATTGGCAACTCTTACATAATATTACAAACAATGAAAGAGATATATAAATATAAAAGTGTACAAATAAAACGGAAACACAATAAGAAAATTTTAACCTTTACCATAAGTCTGTCACGAAAATACCAACCTTATCATCCTTCATATAAGGCTCAACACACTCATTCACATCTCCTTGAAGCACCTTTTCTATTCGTACAACTAGAAACACATCAGGAGACGGGTTGACGACATCGAACACAGCGCTGCGGCTTAAAGTAGAGAGGTCTGCGTGAGGAATGTGGGTAGATAGCATTTGCTTAGTGCATTCCGAGTTCAGGTTGAAGTAGAAGTTCTCAGAGAGCTTCTTCTTCTCTTTGGCATCGTAGAGAGCCATGGAAGCGAAGAGAGGTTCCACGTCCAGCTCTAGTCTGAAAAATAAAATAAATATGTGTGGACATTTCACACAGCACCATCTTGCCACAAGCTAAGCAAAGCTTGTACGATGGGAACCAGATAACTGATGGAATAAATAGATACTTAATAATAGTGTGCAAGCACTACCGTGTTCCGGTTTGAAGGGCATTGTAACTAGTGATATTACTGGGCAAATGAGACTTTATGATCTGATCACTCAGTCTAGTAGTCTGATTACTAGACTGTGTGATGTCTCAGGATGACGTGCGCAGTGCAGTGTCACGCGAAACTTTATTGTTATAAAGTTCCGAGTGACACTGCAACTGTTATGGGCGGCCGTGTCTTTTAACATCAGGTGAACGACTAGCCCGTCACGTTATTTAATCACATAAAAAACTTTTTATTTGTAAATACATACATAGAATACAATATCACACCCAGACACAGAACCAATACCTACATTCATCACACAAATGTTTGTCCTGGGTGGGAATCGAACCCACAACCTACAGTTCAGAAGGCTGGGCTATCAGGCCAGTCTATGATGGCCAAACTATTTTGAAAGCCTAAAGCTACTCACTTCAACTGATGACAGACCACCAGTATTCTATGGCCCATCACCTCACTTGGCATTTCAGCGGCGAGTCGACGTTCCACCGCCTCTTCTTCATCCAAGTATGGCGTGTACAGACCTAAGAGGTCCGCTTGACGGTTCTCTAGCCTGGAAAATAAATAATTGTTATAAAAATAAGTTTTAAAAAAAATGTAAACCAATGACGTGACGAGCTAGTCGTTTGCCTGGTGTTAAGCGTCACGGCCGCCCATCACAGTGTCACTCGGAACTCTAAATTAAAGTTTCGCGTGACACCGCGCAGTACGCGCGTCATCCTGAGACATCACACAGTCTAAAAAAGATTTCTAGACTGTGAGATCAGTTCTTAAGTCTCATTTGCCTAGTAATTTCACTAGCTACAATGCCCTTCAAACCGCGGGGTAATTACGTAAAATTTGCAACAGCAATGCGACAGCAGTAGCAATGCGACAGCAGTAGCAATGCGACAGCAGTAGCAAAGCATACATTCTCGACACCACTAATGATGTATGACAGCAATCACCGCGAGATTTACGCCTGTCGCAAACCTGTTGCGAGTTAGGTAATTAGGGGGCCGGAACACAGAAGTGCTTGCAGACTACTGCTTGGCAGCAGAATAACTGGCAAAGCGGTGGTACCACAGATAACCCCCAATAGATACCGCTTTACGGGATTTTTGTTCGGATCCTAGTTCACCAAAAATGGCGGAAGGCGCGAGTTGCGGGGACTGGAGCCAATGCGCTATTATTGGCTGTTTCGAGTGACGCCCTAATAATGAACTCTATAATTGGTCGAAACTAAGGCCGTGCTGCGAAGCGGCGATTTATATAGAACCATTTACGCCAATGCGTGGTGCGCGGTCGTCGTTTTTCATGCGGTATCTATTGGGGGTTATCTATGGGTGGTACCTACCTAGACGAACTTTGCAGAAAAGTCCTACCACATAGTGAAGTATAAGTATTTTAATATTGTTTTATTGTAATTACGAAGTCCAAGTGAACTAAGACAGTTCAAGTTGTAGATTTATATCGCGTGCAAACTCGCCTTGTTTATGTCTGCACTGGGCTAAGGGTTTCGTTGTAAAAACAAAAAAACGTGCAAACAATGGGCAGGCTACATCGCTCGGAGGTCCAACCGATGGGGAAGAAAGGTTCTCGAGTGGTGACCACGAACCGGAAGACGTAGCGTAGGCCCACCACTAGGTGGACCGACGATCTGGTAAGCCGCGAGTAGCCGATGGATACAGGAGGCGAGCAGAGGAGATGATCTCTCGATTCAGACGAACTCATTGTCGTGTCGGCGATCGAATGATCATCGTCATCATCAGCCTGAAGACGTCCAATGCTGAACACAGGCCTCCCCCAGAGAGCACTACTTATTGCCTCGCCTCCTGCATACATCGGCTCCCCGCGGTTTCCACCAGATCGTCGGTCCACCGAGTGGGGGGCCTACGCTGCGTCTTCCGGTTCGTGGTCGCCACTCTTGTGGAACCTTTCTTCCCCATCGGTTGTCAGTTCTACGAGCGATGTGGCCTGCCCATTGCCATTTTAACTTGCTAATTCTAAAACCAAAGCCTATCAAACAAAAAAGCTGTTATCTGGATATTTTCAAGAGGGAGTGAACAAGTGAGCATGCTACATGGTCGACCACAGTCATTGTCACATAACATCTGGAGAAATATGGTCAAACGCAAGCCTATCTAATCTATATTAAAAAGTCCTTACCTTCTAGCCTCATTAACAGCATCCACCTGGTCTATGGACTTCCTCTCCAGTAGATCAGGTATGAGAGGATCGGAGGAGGAGCTCCGCAGGTCCAGGCTGGCCCAGGACCCGCGAGCGGTCAGGGTCTCGTTGCATGATGATGACGAGGATATGGACGCCACTGACTGGCGACCACTCGATGGTTGGGATTCAAACTGGAACTAGAATTATTGGGATGGTCATGATGGAGTCATTATGGTGTATTTGAGATGACGGAATAATAATTATCGTAATTAATTTGCACTTATATCAAAACTGGACTATAGAATGGACTAGGAAGTAGACTCGTCAATTTAATGGATCAATAAAATTGAACGTGTAGGGCCGGCCTTAGGGTTTAGCCTCATCTGTCAGCACGACATCGTATTTTTTCGTGCTCTGTCGTTTTCTGTCGCTAAGCTAAGATCCTCATTTTCTAGAGCGGGGAGTGCTAGTGCGCGACACGGTGGCGTGTGCGATGCGATAGCAATCACGCTGTCTTTCTTACTCGGAGTCTAGCAATCCAAAACGATAGAAAAGGATACGAGTGTGAAAAAATGCAATTTCGTGCCAACAGATGAGGTTCAACTAAAATAAAGTGTGCAATTTAACTAACGTCATTGAGGTATTTATAAGTTCATCAATTAGTAAAGTTAAGCAACAATTAACGAGAAGAATGACCTGGTTAGGTGACCATTACAAAAAACGATATTTCAAACTGAGTGCTACTGTGCTTCGGAGATCACGTTAAGTCTTTTTTAGTGCCGGTTGTTGTCATAAGACAAAAACCTAGTTATCCTGTTGGATGCCATTATTTTGTATAATAAATGGGGCTAGATGGCGCTGCGTGACATGTCCGACACATATTTATTTATATTTATTTAAATAGTACAAAAAAAGTGTTGCTGGAAACATTTGGGCATGTATTATTTAATTATTATTACCTGCTCATCAGCAGTAAGTATGCAGGGCTCCGCGTCAATCTCGTACTGATGCCTCGGCGCAGCGTGCAGCCTCTCCAGGCGCTCCCCGAGCCGCTCACGGCCGTTAGCGGAGCCCGAGAACGCGCGGTACTTGTACTCTACTACCGTGTAGTCGGCTGTGTAGCAGCGGAGGCAATCGCGCACAAACATCGACGCCTTAGTGCTGGGAACAATGTCGTTTTTCAAATTAAAACCAGCCCTGTACACCGTTTTAGTTAAACATTTCTGCAACCTTGAGCAGTCAACTGGATGCTAATTTGAACTTTATTGAGTGGTAGCAAGAGTTGCTATTTACACTAAATCTACTGTATGGTAGAAATATGGATAGAAACCTGTTTGTCCAGCCAAAGGGTGTTTGGCAGGACAAACAGGTTTCTTGCTAAACACATTCTAATTCTAATTCTAAATGGGGGTGATATGGTCTGTACTGATATCCTGCATAGGGTGTTTTGTGCATTCCCCCCTGCCAGCCTATCTACCCTAGCCAACCTAGCTCCTTAAAATAGCGGAGCACAGGCCTGGGTTGCTGGCAAACACATTATAAAATCATATTTTTGTAAACTATTATTGATTAATTCTAATAATCTACAAGTTTTATAGAAGCGCCTAAGCTTGCAAAACATCTATAACTAAACTTCTTGTTGCTCCTAGGATATAATGTACACTAGGAATGTTCAATATCGAGTTCAAGAAAAAAAAACTTTATGATTACTTCTGCTAGCTTATAATCATAACCTTGGTTTAACTTTTAAGTAGTGACATCTACTTTGTTTCAATATATTATAATGCAATATCTGTCCACTATATTTTGTGCCACACAACACGCATTAAAATAGATAATAATTATCAGGTATTAAAATATTCATCTTATGTACTGCTTTAGCTTAAAATAAACCAATTATTGCTAACAATATTAAAATAAAATATAAATAAATTAAATAAATAACACGTCAATTCGATAAACAATAATATAAACCATATATAAATTAAACATATTAATTATATGAATAATTACATATATTCAATAAAACTTACATTAACGTAACTGCTTGTGACTTAAGCTACACTTATTTTACACTTATTTTCGTATAAATCGAAAACATGGGTGTGCAATCGGTAAAGTGCGCTTGAGCCACTTACAGGTACGCTTGATCTATGTAAGCGGCTTGCTTATCGCTGTGTGCTAGCTGGTAACCCGTTTCGAACAAAATATAAATTGACCAGTTTTGTTTAACTACCCTATCTACTACTAAAAAAATAATAACTACTATTTAAGAATATCTGTTTCGTACGACAACAGTATCTATTTTGTACATTATGTTAATTAGTTGTCATGTAAGTGAAATATTTTCTTATGAGAAATAAAGATATCTCTAACCTCACATAAAATAAAAATAATTATGACAAGCATATACTCACAGGTCCTCATCTGGGAGTACATGGGTGAGTGTCCTGATCCGGCGCGGCACACACAGCAGCTCCATGTCTGCTGGAGGGTAAGCGAGAGGGTCGCGCTCACCCATAAGCCTCTCACAAACCTCCTCATAGTCCGGCGGCTCAATCATATCGCAGAGAGATATCTGTCAAAAGATAATAGCTTCATAACTTGGGAAAATATTATATTATTTATTTATAGCCATGTAATTATGGCTTTGTCATTTTTGTGGAAAACTAATGAAGCCTCATCAGTAAATGTTACTATGCAGTTATGTGTGATATGATTAACAGGAAATACTGTAAACCATTCCTGGCTTAAATCATGCAAATTATGGTTAAGGATTAAATACACTAGAATCCGACTGTTAAACAAAACAACGCGTGCGTGCACTACAAATATGGAAACTGCCAATAAGGAGCTACAAAATGATTCACAGCAGATAACTGTTTTATGCAAACTTTCACAGAACTTACAGAAGACGAGCAGCCTGATAGACTCCCAACTTTCGACTGGTTAGAATACCCTTTACGAGCTTCCCCCGCATTCCTATAAATAAGCAAAAATCAATTCTGGAATATTTAAAGACCCTTTGCATGCATCGTTTAGCAGAGCTTGTTCACAAGGCCAGTGTGGAACCATTTACCCGGATGATTGCTGATATTTACGTCCAAGTGTCATCTAATATTAGTTTGCAAGGGTTAATGCTAACTTTTAAAGAAATAAATTGATTATTTCTCACAGAATTCCGTTGGAAACAATATAAAAATTCGTAATAATCGAAACGAAAACACCCTCGCTTGTTTACAGAATTAAAGATTAGGTTTGGAAAAAATATCGATACCTCGATGTGTCGATATTTTTATTACTTTCTAGCTATTATTAGCCGATATATTTTGATCCGATACATCGATACAAATATACAATATATTATAGTAAATATTTATCAAAAACATTTGTTTTTTGTCTTAGTTAATTAGCGAATATTTTTTAAAGAATTCAATTTCTAGTATATTCTAAGAAAACTAAAAGAAAATTTGGACAGACACAAGACATTTTACCCACGGTCTTTCGAATATGTTAGTTAAATACTTGACACCTATATCTTCCTCTGTGTCTTCAGAGAGAGAGAGAGAGAGAGAGAGAGAGAGAGAGAGAGAGAGAGAGAGAGGCTTCTGCCATAAATAAACCTAGCGGTTCCTTATGGTAGGAGCCAGCTGACAGTGGAGCATGTGAAGAACAGAGTTGTTCTCCTTTCGCTACCGGACAAATACTGGTTTGCCTGAAATAATAAATTCATCTTTAAAATATTAGAAGATTGCTATTTAGTTTTTGATATTTTCTAATTTTGCCTAATCAAAAGGAATAATAATTAAAATGACATCGTTTTTATTAAGATTTTCATTCATTAAAATAATGTGGATTTAAATAAAAAATACTATTACCCATTATTGAGGTAGACTGAACTAAATGCATTATTATTTTAAAACCGAAAATCTCTTAAATGTTCCATATATTTATATCGTAATTTTTTCCTCTAGATATTATTAGTTCGATATTAAAATATTGACAATATCGATATTGATATTTTTTGACTCCTAACATCCCTAGACATTATTTAGAAAATGCTATGACTGTCACTGTCAATGTTACTGTCAATGTCAAGTCAAACGATGACAACCAGTAATGACTTTTGTTTGAGGCCATTAACCAAGAGTTGGAGTTTTGGCGGGAACGCGGAAAAGTTCACGTCGGTGCATTGTATTATTTTACAAAACGTATGCTTTTTCCAGTGTTAATGTTTAAAATTGGTGGTGTTTTACGCATTAAGTGCTGAATTACGAGCATGAGTGTGGGCAAGTGATATAATGTAGTGAAACGTGGTTTTTCGTGTTGCTTCCAAAATTCCATAGAAGCCTCTAGTAAAGTTGCCACCACTTTACTAGGGCATGCCTTAGACTGGATTATGACTTAGACTAGACTATGACTACTCTGACTGTGACTATGACTTGACTTTAAGTGAAATTTCCATAATACGATGAAAAATTACAAAACTTGACACTGGCTAAATACACTATGTGTGGAGCCAAAATATAAGAAAAAAAAAACCAAGAGTTGAAGTTGAAGTTGACTTTTGTTTGGCTCTGCGCAATAGCGTATTTAGCTAGTTTCAAGGGGGTTCATCGACTTCAATAGTCTCAATTGGAGTTTTGGCGGGAACGTGAAAAAGTTCACGTCGTTGCATTATATTATTTCACAAAACTTATGCTTTTTATAGTGTTAATTTATAAAATTAGTGTCATTTTACGCATTAAGTGCTGAATTATGAGTATAAGTGTGGGCAAGTGATATAATGTAGTGAAACGTGGTTTTTGATGTTGCTTCCAAAATTCCATAGAAGCCTCTAGTAAAGTTGCCACTACTTTACTAGGGCATGACTTAGACTGGATTATGACTACCTGACTTAGACTGGACTATGACTACCCTGACTGACTGTGACTAAGACTTGACTTTACATGAAATATTTCATAATACGACGAAAAACTACAATACTTGACACTGGCTAAATACACTATGTGTGGAGCCAAACTATAAGAAAAAAAAAAAAAATAGTCTCAATTTAATAAACTTGGGATAATATTTGTTATAATTAAACCCATTTTATTTTGATCACATTTCTATGAGCACCAATCTGAACGTCTATTCTTTCAAATATAATTATGAATAATTTTCCACAAAACAAACATAAAAAAAGAAAACAACCGAATTGAGAAACTCCTCCTTTTTGCAGTCGGTTGAATTCACAGACCTAGAAAGGTTGAAATGAACACTAAATATGGAGACCTACATATTACTGATCTGTGATGGAGACGATGATAACTAGAGTGAGAGTGTGAGAGTAGGATTCAGATCAGCTGATAGGTTCTTGAATTTTTCCTTACCATTGGCCGGCGCGCACGCCACCATCGTTTAAATTATTGGGTCACCTCCCTTCATCACCGTCCCATCCATTCATCATTTTCCCCGTGTTTTCCCCTATTTTTTTCTCTCTCCCTTCCTTTTTCCCTTTGCCAGACTGCCAGTACAATATAAATATCGGTCCTAATACAGTCTTAACCAAGACAAACCGGAAGGGACAAGGTTAGTGCGTAGGTAGGTACTACGCGTGCGTGTGGTACTACCTAATTAGCCCGCGCGCAGCCAGGGCGGGGCGAAGAATATAAAATGCTCAACGAGACATTGCAACTTGCAAAACCTTTGGGTAATCGAAGTGTATCTACTTAAATTACCTACCTACCCTTTTTCCTGCCATCAATTTACCGTTTGCAAAACTTAGGTTTGGTCTATTAAACAACAACAATAGCTTTTTAGTCAATAACCTGTGTTAACCTAGACACGTTCCTCTCACGTGGAGATCAAAGCCGTTATTTAAATCACTGAAAGCAACTGTGGTCTCTCGTAATCCTTTAGCTCGACACGTTTTCGGAATAAATTGGATCAGATAGTCGCGTGGCGCGGGCTTCACAAGCACGAGACTGATGCCACGATGCGGAGCTGTGGACAGTGGACACACTACAGGACCACAGCTAATCTTGTAAAACAGTACCCTACATTCATGCTTTGAAGACCTATTTTTGGATATTTACAGGTAGTCTACTACTTATTATGATTAAGAAACTGCAAAGTCCTCCCAGAGCCAAAATGTGAAGTTAAGGAAAAAAGTTAATTTACCTGAGCCTGAAACACATGGAATATTATAATCTCTTCCGAGAGCTAAAACACACGTTCCTATAATCCATACATAGATTGGTACATATATGTTTTGAATTTACACTTTTATAATAATCTAGACTAGACTTAAATATCTTCTGATAAAAAACTGCAACACAAGCCGATAGCCAAAAGGTCAAAATATAAATGACTGAAAACAAATCAAGAGAGATCGCCTTTCAAAAAATTTGGAACAGTTTGCACCTAAGAAGTATGTATTTATTATACTTAGGTACCTCCATTGTTTAGAGTAATATGAGAAGGACAGAATAAAAGGAAAGCCCGCAAGCTCTCAGGCAATTACTTCGTAAAGTTTTAATTTACTTCGATTTGTTGTTTATTGTACTATATACATGGGTTCAATGCGAAACAGTGTCGAAATGCTTAAGTTTAAACGTGGGTACATGGGTAGCTGAAGCCGCAGAAATTAGCTGAGTTGCGGGCATCAACCTCACCTCACGGCGGAGGCATAATACCTATAGGCGCTTTCACGCACAATATTGGCGTACCTACCTACCTATCTACTACCTAGTAAGTAGTAAACGCATGTACGCCAGTCGTACAGTAGGTATATATAGAATTTTGTTTAGTCTGTGCTGATAGGATATATTGGTGCTGACTGGCCTGATGGCTCAGTTGGTAGTAGCTCTGCCTTCGGAACTATAGGTTGTGGGTTCGATTCCCACCCGGGACAAACATTTGTGTGATGAACATCGATGTTTGTTCTTTTCCTGGGTGTTATATTGTGTTCTATGTATGTTTTTACAAACAAAAAAGTATCTAAGTATTCTATCAGTTATCTGGATCGCATAGTACAAGCTTTGCTTAGTTTGGGCCTAGATGGCGCTCTGTAAAATGTCCACACATATTCCACGCATTAATATTATATCTAATTAAAAGTTATGTACTTATGTGGCTTTGTTGCTCCGCTTATCGTGTTTTCTTTTGCCATCACCTGCTTCCCTTCCCGCGTCATCCGATCCTTTCATCCATTCCCCCGATTTATCGTTTAGAAGTTCTTAAATATTACATACGTACAAATAATACAATAAGCTTCCTTTATAAATATTTATTGGTTAAAACCATGGTTTAGGTACCTACAATACAATGGGTAGTTCCCAAATCAGGAATTTAATAAATATAAGTCAACTAAAAGTGTTGCTAAACATGTAGATACAACTAAAATGCAAATAAAGTTTAAATTTAATTTTCATCATAATAGACGCACAATGAAAGTAAAGTTGTTCAAACATTAGACGTGAGTAAGTATTGGAAAATGCTAACTGAATTAAAGTATGCGCTCTCGTCTCGTCTGCGAGCCCCGCCCAGTGCCGCCGCTCGTAGGGCAGCTGGCCGCCCGCCCTCAGTTCCACACGCGCCTTGCTCAACCACGCTCGTGCTCACGCGATCAAAACCACGAATAAAATTTCTTGTTTTGTTAACGAAATATTCATTCTTAAATTAAAATAATTATACGGACACAATAAAAAAGAACTATAAAAAAGTTTCAGCCAGTAACATTCAGTTTATAAAAGTTCAAGGACCACTACACTAAAAAGTGCATTAGAATAATTTGCAACACATTTGACTGTCAACGGTGTTTAGGTACAAGTGAAATGCATTAGTAATTAAAAATTTTTAATACTGCTCATACCTATTCAATTACTATTACACTGAAGTTTGAATAATTAACAGATAACACGTTATCAATTGGCAAGATAACGTTAAATTAAGGAAAGTGCAACAGGCAACAGAGACAGCAACTTTAGATATGATACTATATGATGTGAGTACCTACCTACCTAATAAGTACTTGCCATTATGCACTTTGTAATTTTATATTTAGAACAAGAACTGAATCTTTAAAACAATTGAATAAGTATAGTATAACGAGGCTTTACTTTATTCACACAATGGAGTATAATGATTAGATTAAGAGTAGAGTTAGAAATAATGAAGTAGGTAAACTTAATCTAACAAGGCACTAAAAGTAGTTGACGTGCCCAAAATGCTGTCAAAATAACGTCCAACGATCACATACACAGATCCTGAACCCTAACTAGGATTCTCTGTACCTAGGGACCCAGGAACCACAAGGACCATGGTCCCACAACACTTAGACACAGAACAAGAACTCGCGGTTTTTTTTCCTGTGCACAAATACTTGTCCCGTCGCGGGAATCGAACCCGCCGCGCTGCCTCCGGGCTATGAGCCGACCTGCTCACCCACCCCACCACGGAGGCCGTCAAAGTACATGTGCATTTTATTTTCTCTATGTCGTTGATGTAGTAGTACAATAGCTCGTGCGACTTTAATAGTTAGCTTAACGAATAAAATCTATCAAGTTTCAAATTGCGTATGAAACTAGAACTTGCAGGAAGGTAGTTTGTACGGTATTATTAGACAGGATAAGAGACCTTCCGTAATGCTCGTGTGCTCGTTATGATGGCTCAAGTTCCTGTAGCGTTGAAGTATAGGACATTAGGACATGTATATACTTAGGTTTATTTTAATTAACCGCCAGCAACGTTGGAACGAAAAATGTGAGACAAAAGCTAGTTAAGATCTAAGCAAAAAATTATAGCATCATTATGAGTCATCTGAATTTTAGATTGTTTGCGTTTTAGTCTTTCTGCGTTTTATTCTTTCCGAATGTTAGACTTTCTGCGTGTTAGTCTTTCTGAGTTTTAGTATTTCTGCGTTTTAGTCTTGCTGCATTTTAGTCACTCTGCATTTTAGATTTTCTGTTTTTCACATTCTACATTGTTTATGCAAACAAATACGACCCATCTTGAGACAAGATTTTAAATTTCCCGCGCGCTACTAACTACATCTGCGTCTGCACTTCACGTCACTTAGCCACCGACAGTGACCGGCAACTCTTAACCTACAAATTATTTATTTAAAACTTTATTATAACGCCGAAATAAAGGCATTTTCCTACCATAATCTTGTGCATATTTATTTATAAAGTATCCTGGACAAGTTTTGGCGACCGTGACAGGACACTTTATAAATAAATATGCACAAGATTATGGTAGGAAAATGCCTTTATTTCGGCGTTATAATAAAGTTTTAAAGTTAAAGTTAAAGTTAGTTAAGTTTTTAAGTTTTTTAGTTTTAAGTTTTATGCGGCCTGCGTGTATGTGCGCTCGAGTGATGCGTTAGGAAACGTTACAGTGCGACTTTTGTGTGCCAAATCGAAGGTGGCACCATTAAAAACGTCAACCATACCCAGACTCGAGTTGTGTGGAGTAGTGCTAGCCGCCCGATTATGCAAAAAAGTTACTGCATCATTGAGAGGCACAGTAAACAAAAAATATTTTTGGTGCGACTCAAACGTTGTACTGGGCTGGCTGAAAATTCCTCCACACAAATTGAGTACCTTTGTATCGCATCGTGTTGCTGAGGTCAGTGAATTGTGTGCTGACAGTGTCTTTCATTATGTACCATCGTCCCTGAACCCTGCAGATCTTGCGACTCATGGAGTGGACCCTACGGATGTACAAGACCTGTCGTTGTGGTGGGATGGGCCTACATTCCTGACAGGTACACAAAATCACTGGCCTGACCAGCAGCAGATAGAAGCACAAAGCGACTTACCTGAGATTCGCGTTCATATGTGTAATGTTCATACGCCTCAGAAGTCAATTATTAAATTTGAGAAATATTCCAACTTTTTGAAATTACGTCGTATACTGGCCTATGTTTTAAGGTTTATTTATAATTGTAAGAATACGAAAGAGACAGGGCCTTTAACTGTAGAAGAGCTTGAAAGGTCTGAGTTAAAGCTAGCTGAACTGTCACAACAAGAGAGTTTTCCAAACCATAACAAGACTATTAAAAAATCACCTGCATTGCACAGTCTAACTCCCATTGTTGACAATTCGGGATTGATTCGGGTTGGAGGGAGGTTAGACAACTCATCGTTCAACTTCGATAAAAGACATCCTATTCTTTTAGACGGAAAACATCATTTTACCGAATTGTTAATTCGATATTATCATTTAAAATTAATGCATGCAGGACCGCAATTGCTTCTTTCAGTCGTCCGAGAACAGTACTGGCCACTTGGTGGGCGAGTTGTAGCAAGACGAGTTGTTAGGAATTGTCTGTTATGCAAACGAATGAAAGGAGCAGTTGCAAAGCAAATAATGGGGAACTTACCTTCTCAAAGATTGTCACCAGGGTCTCCATTTGAGATAACCGGAACAGATTATGCTGGACCTTTACTAATTGTGAATAGGAAGGGTCGTGGCGCCAAGCTAATAAAATGCTATCTCTGTGTGTTCATCTGTTTTAAAGTTAAGGCTGTGCATCTGGAGCTAGTTAGTGATTTAACTACAGAAGCTTTTATATTGGCTTTGCGTCGCTTTATGTCGCGCCGGGGAAAACCACGCGAGATTTTTTGCGATAACGGCACTAATTTCGTCGGTGCAAACCGCGAAATTGCTGCCCTTGTTAAAAATTGTTCAAATGCCGTGTCAGACTTAGTACATGAAGGCATCAAATTTAAATTTTCTCCAGTTTATACACCTCATTTTGGAGGTTTGTACGAAGCAGCTGTGAAATCGGCAAAACATTTAATGAAAAAAGCCGTAGGTAACGCTCATTTCACTTTCGAGGAGCTCACTACTTTATTTTGTCAAATAGAGGCCATTTTGAACTCGAGGCCACTAGTTCCTATGTCCTCTGATCCTAATGATCTTTGTCCTTTGACCCCTGGGCACTTCCTGATAGGGAGGCCGCTCACGTCACTGCCAGCGCCGGACTTACAAGAGGTTAATCCGAATCGCCTGCACAGATACGCCCGCATCGAACAAGCTAGACAACATTTTTGGAGCCGATGGAGCCGCGAATATATTTGTGAGCTACAGCAGCGAACGAAATGGCAAGATAGACATCCAGACATTAAACCTAACCAGTTAGTCCTTATCAAGGATGAATGTAGCCCTCCATTGAAATGGCCATTGGGAAGAATAACTGCCGTTTATCCAGGAGTTGACGGAGCCAGCAGAGTTGCTGACATACTTACTAGCAAAGGAATATTGAGACGAGCAATAAATAAAATTTGCCCTCTTATGGATCTGCAATAACGACAGCCAATAATTCTACTTTTCAAGGAGGCGGAGATTGTTTATGCAAACAAATACGACCTAACTTCAGACAAGATTTTAAATTTCCCGCGCGCTACTAACTACATCTGCGTCTGCACTTCACGTCACTTAGCCACCGACAGTGACCGGCAACTCTTAACCTACAAATTATTTATTTAAAACTTTATTATAACGCCGAAATAAAGGCATTTTCCTACCATAATCTTGTGCATATTTATTTATAAAGTATCCTGGACAACATTTTAGACTGTCTGATTTTCAGTCAATCTGCCCTCGTAGGCTTTTTGCTTTTTAGGCAATCTGATAATAAAGGGTTTTTATATATGTTAGTGTTAAATTAATCCATCAATGCAAATTAATTCGGTATGGGCGTAGGTATGTATAGGAGGTTATAGATAAGGTGCAGAGGCATTTAAACATAAGAAACACTTTGCGGTGCTCTTCTCATCGGTGCTCAAATGAACTAACAAATAGCTATCAAAGTAGAGAGACAGCTCTAGGCTTGATACTATAAAACACAAACTAATTATAATCAATCATTGCAAAGAGGCGTGAGACAGGGAGACGTTATTTCTCCGAAACTGTTCACAAACGCATTGGAGGATGTTTTCAAGCTCTTGGAGTGGAAAAGATCTGGCATCAACATAAATGGCGAGTACATCACTAACCTTCGTTTTGCCGATGATATAGTCATAATGGCGGAATCGCTCGAGGACCTTAGCACCATGCTCAACGACCTCAGTAGAGTCTCCCAGCAGGTTGGTCTTAAGATGAATATGGACAAGACAAAGATCATGTCTAATGCTCATGTTCCACCTATACCGGTAATTGTTGGGAACGATACTCTCGAAGTTGTCCACAAGTATGTCTACCTAGGACAGATTGTCCAATTAGGTAGGTCCAACTTCGACAAAGAGGTGGCGCGAAGAATCCAACTCGGCTGGGCAGCGTTCGGGAAGCTTCGTCCTATCTTTTCGTCCAAAATACCGCAGAGCCTGAAAACGAAAGTTTTCAATCAGTGTGTGTTGCCAGTGATGACTTATGGAACTGAGACATGGTCTCTTACTGTTGGCCT
Source organism: Ennomos quercinarius (assembly GCA_910589525.2). NCBI lineage: Eukaryota > Metazoa > Arthropoda > Insecta > Lepidoptera > Geometridae > Ennomos > Ennomos quercinarius. The sequence continues at coordinate 1,985,334 of OU342491.1, forward strand.
CATTAGTAAGCTCAAAGTCGCGCAGCGAGCTATGGAGCGAGCTATGCTCGGTGTTTCCCTGCGAGATAAGCTCCGGAACGAGGAGATCCGCAGGAAAACTAAAGTGACCGATATAGCTCTTACAGTTAGTAAGTTGAAGTGGCAATGGGCAGGCCACATCGCTCGTAGAACTGACAACCGATGGGGAAGAAAGGTTCTCGAGTGGCGACCACGAACCGGAAGACGCAGCGTAGGCCGGCTCCCCACTCGGTGGACCGACGACCTGGTGAAAGCCACGGGGAGCCGATGGATGCAGGAGGCGAGCAGCCGCTCAAGGTGGCGTGCTCTGGGGGAGGCCTATGTTCAGCAGTGGACGTCTTCAGGCTGTTAATGATGATGATGATGATGAATTATAATCAAAAATATTGCCACTAGAGGCACAAATACATGAGCAAGTAAAAAAAAAGGTTTTTTTGAGGGGTGGAAATGCACTCGCACTTCCTGCCACCACGGGAGTGATGGCAGGGTTGTGTGGGGCTTGAACCCACTAAAATCCCCCCGTATTCTGTCCGGCGCCGGGATGGGGCGAGATGGGGTCGCGCTAGCATTCACTATCTCGCCCCCGGCCGCGGTATTGGAAGACTCTTTCGGGCCTACCGAAACGCCAGGCACGTCCCCACCGAGAATAATATTCGAAACAGAGTCTCATAAATATCCTGTAGTAAGTAATAACTCTTAATTTCACGCCTTGTGTCATTATATCTGTACCGATGGTTCTCCCAGACGTATCAATACACTGACATTTCAGTTGCTATACCTACCTAGTACATACTAATAGTGCTGGTAAATGCTGCAAATGCGAGCCCTCGGCGTACTCGGGTGCAAGACGGGAGAGGTCAGCGTGATAAAGTATAGCTTGGGCACTACGTTTAAATATATCTTGGCCAGATGGAAACGAGGTTACAAAATTAAAATAAAACTCCTGTATTAAGGTGTTTCGTTATGAAGCGTATCTATAAGATAAGATAGGTACTTAATTAAGTCTAATTTAATCTGGAGTTTTGGTGCTAGACATCGGTTATACATAGGTAGACACATATAAATAGCGGTAGCCATTATGACATAATTTAATGCAACAATGCCAAAACGTAGCATTTAGCAGATTTCGCAACCTATAGAAACATACGCATAAGTAGAATAAGCCATCACATGCAGTTTTGTGTATACCTACTCAATACATTATTAAATCTTCTGCAGACAAGCCAATGATGATCATGTCAATTCATGTCACGGGTAATAAAATTATCCCTAAACCCTGAGGCACCGATAGCTGCTAAAGTCCCCAAAGTGTCGACATATTCATTACACGCGTGTCCTCGAATTTGAGTGAAAATTAAATGGTCCACGCGAGCTCACCTCTGTCAATCATCGTTCATAACTTGCACTGGGCCGAAGCCACGAAGGACAGTTACAAATACACAGAAATAAATTCTAAAACAGAGGTGGTAAAGCTGAAAATGGTTTGATATAGGGAGATGAAGGTATGAGGCTGCGGCGCGCGCAGTATCTGGAAAAAGTAGTGATGGGGTGTCACATTTTCAGCAGCATAGGAAAGATAACTTTGAAGAAAACTGTTCCTTTGTGCTTTTCTACTAAATATAGTTATATAGTACTTAATCACAACTCATAATATCACATATGATTAAACTCATGAGCATCATTATATTGTACTAAAATTTAGTACTTAACTAAATGATTACAATTTTAAATCCTAATTTTATAGAAAATTTACTTCGTGAGTTAACTATTACCCGCTGTGTCTTGAATACTTCTGTATAACTTGGCGAAGTGCCCACAAGAATGACGCAATTTTAAGCGCCTTGTTACGAGTAGAGTAGTAAGTTCATATTTTTATAACGTATCAATAAGTTTTTGTCAAAATTGTCACAGTGATTCTAGTTTTTTCAACAACCCAGCTAAAGCTAATGTACAGGCTACTTACAACAGAAGCGATGCTCTGGTTTAATAATTGAGAACAATTATTTTTCACGATAAATTTTCAAGTTGTGTTAGTTTTCTCTTCATCGACTCTACTCCAACACTACAGTTTTCATTCCTCCCTCTAGCAGGGATGGACGCATACGTAATGTCGCAATCTCTGAAAACCTGAAATAACATACAAAACAGTTACTGTGATACAAAACAAACTATAAATATCATGTAACGAAGTGTTTCAGTGCATTTCCAATATGGGCGTAGACAGCATTCCTCCGCAACGGCCGACAGTAAGTACCTACTGCATTTATATCACGGAAAAGGACTAGGAAGAGTGGGAAATTCTCTTATTATGACGTTTATGGCGGATACTTCCTCCTTCCTTCTTTATTCAGAAATAGCCATATTGGTACTAGCCAAAATCCGCAATCCGTAGACCTTACTTTCTTTACAACGTAGGAGAAGTTGTTATATGGCCGCAAATAATGGGCAAAAAGAGGCCAGGTTGATTGATCATGCATATTAATTAGACTGTTGCTATCTATAGATCCAGATAACTCTTCAATGTTGTTTCATTAAGGCTTACTGCAGTGGGCGTTAAATATTTGTGTTACAATATTTATAGGTAGCAGATAGGAACCTACACACCTTATTGTCCATTACCAAGAACTTACTATGTACCTACCGCAAGTAAGGAAATACATTTCTGTAGAATGTCTTGTAGTAATAGTACTTACCCACTAGGTTGAGTTATTGACAGACACGAATTTTTATTTAAAAGCCTATTGTAATTAAATTTTTATTTTAAATACTAGCAGAAACATTGTTTTTACGGGTTTATTAATCGTAATGAGTTTAATTTTTCATGTTATGATGTACGACAGTCAGTCTAAAAGCTTACCAGCTCATATCAACATAGCAACGCTGTTATATTTAGAATTTAGCTCAATTTTTAGACTAAAGCTAGCTTGCGGTGTCACCAAAGTTTCCTTATTTTTTTTATGTTTTCCCTTCAAATATCATATGTCTAGGTTCAGGAGTTTTGAGGTGTTTTGTTTTTTATCGTCAGTCAGTCATGCAGGACGAAGCTTTTTATTATTACAATTCTAGATAGATAGTGTAAAAAAATAAAAAAAGTAAAATATTGGTACTTATTTGTGATTTTTATACCAGTATCGCCTGCTTAGTGTAATCTACAGATTAATTTATACAGGAAAAATTTAAATCACAAACGGGAGTTAAACCCGCATCCATCCATCCCTTTAGCCAGGGCAACTTCTCGTGTCCTTTAAAAATTAATCTGATGAAGTAAAATATTATTTTAAAAATAAGTCTCTCTCAATTTAGCGATACAATAATTACATTTTTATAATTAGCTGTCACATTTGTGGACGTATTCAATCCCGACTAAAATCGCCTTGCGCGGGATCTTTTACTTTAGTTACATATTTTCGTTTGTTTTCCATTATCATTTGACTTACTAAACCCTAAGCTGTGATAGCAATATTTTATTTAATAACTCAATAAATGGCGTAAAATCGTTTACATTGTACAAACTAATGCTGAGAGCTCTCTTCTCTTTGTCTTTCTTCTCTCATAGGAGAGCAAGTTTGAACCGTATTCTGCTGAACTGCCAATGTGAGTTTAGATGTGACAACTCTATACAAAACTGAACTCATATGTATTTAGGTATATGTACTTTTTATGTTCTTGCTGACTGAACCTGAATGTTGACTTCGTTTCTTTATACATTCTTCTGTTATACAGCCTAAGCTTACCTATTTGAAAAACAACTAGACTTTTGGTCCGCATTTGGGCTGTCTATAGGTCATTGCGGCTAGTATACAGTCCAAATATTTTTGGTAGTAGTTAGTGGAGGTAGTCAAGCTATGGAGAGAGCTATGCTCGAAGATTTCCTTAATAGACTTAGATTTACTTTTACTAGGTGGTAGGACCTTTCTGCAAAGTTCGTCTAGGTAAGAAGTACCACTGCTTTGCCAGTTATTGTGCCGCAAAGCAGTAGTGTGCAAGCTCTACTGTGTTCCGGTTTGAAGGGCGAAGTAGCTAGTGAAATTACTGGGCAAATGAGACTTTATGATCTGATCACTCTGCAGTCTAGTAATCTTATTACTAGACTGTGTGTAGTCTCAGGATGACGTGCACAGTGCAGTGTCACGCAAAACTATATTAATTTAGAGTTCCGAGTGATACTGCAATCTGTTATGGGCAGCCGTGACGCTTAACATCAGGCGAACTAGTAGCTCGTCACGTCATTTGTTTACATTAAAAAGAAAAACTATAGAAGTTTACAAAACCTTTCGTTTGGTCATCGTGATTTTTTAACAATTAAAGACTAGGTAATTAAAATAAGTAAATTTCAGCCTTCTACTTTTATGATGTCTAAACGAGTAAATCAACCTCAATCTGTTTGTTTGTAAATCGCTTTAAACAAAAAATAAATAAATAGATAATTATTATACTCGTCGCCTTTATTTTTTTAGAACTTTGTAACTACCAGTAATTACTATAACGTCTTACTAACAAAGGACCATTTGGTCCTTTGTTAGTAAGACGTTATAGTAATTACAGAAAAAGGCCGCTATTTTTGAGCAGCCTACGCATTGGTTGTGTCCTTTAATTAATGTAATTGCTGTTTGTTAAGAATTAAAAGTTTGTGTTGGAGCTTTTACGGGTCTTAGTGGCGAGACGAGACTTACGGAATGTTACCGAAAATCGCATTTATAACCAGTTTATCTTGGAGTAAATTAGTAGCTAACTAACGCGGATGAAATTGTACGTATTAATTTTGTAAATACCCACCACTAAAATGGAGTTAACGGAAAATGATTGGATGTGAGTGAAGAAAGAATAAGGAGATGACATAACCAGGGATAAGTATTCAGGGCTAAAGAGAAATTCAGCTATTTGAAAACCTAATGAGAAAAAATGTCTATAATGCAGAATAATATAAAGAATGTCTAGTAAGTAAAATTCCAAATTTATAAGTGTTCCAAGAAAACAGAATTTTTGTATAATTCTTTATCCTTTATGACTATAATTAAGGATGGATGATAAACAGGCAACCCCGTCTGTGACGGTCAGCGTCACCTATGGAAACCTTCTATACCAGAAGCAGCGTAAATGCAATCTTTTATGACAGATTATACTGAAAAAAAATTGTACGAAAGTAGTCCATGTTTACGCTTCTCGTTTCGCTTTTGATAAAGTAGAGGTAACATTTTAAGGTGTCTGCTTTTTCGTATGGATTTTGTACATTAATTTGATACTAACCAATAATTGCGAGTTTATATTATAATTTGATGAAATGTTTTCATTCAACAATTGAGTAAGTAATAAGTTTTCGAGAAAAACCATTGAAGGTTGGTTCACATAATTTCTACAACTGCGTTATTGATTTTAATTTTATTTTGTAATGTCAAGGCAACCTTTGCAAATAATGTACAAGGGCTAACAGAAACCTTACAAAAGAAACTAGACATGTAACGCGGGCGTAGAATTTCAAAGATCGTTTGTAATCCAAGACGTGCCAATGTCAAAGTCCATGCATGAAGCTAGTTTTACCTGGAGACAACGCTTCTATAAATACTGGTCAGTGTCGAATTCTAATACTATATTACTATAACTCTGTGGTTCTCATTTCTCGTTTCTGCGTGATCTATGTTATTAGCAGTTTCAAAATGTCTTAGATGTAAGAAAAAGAGGTCTCAGCATTCAGCAAGTAAAATATTATAGTGACATATAAGAATTTGGTCCAAAACGGGTAAAGTTCCTTTATTCTTTACACTAACTACTACAATAATACCAACTACTTACTACTGACTGCTGGTAGCTGCACAAGATTCTGCTGAAACATTTGAACTGTAGATAGGTATAGACTGGCCACGCTGACATAATATAGGAGTTAGTACCGTTCGGTTAGTTTTGCGAACCCATACAACGAATCCCGCGCGGTCACACTTTCAAAATAAATACATTTTTTAATTTATTTATATCCTAATCGGTCACACTTTTTATTCCTTCGTTCAAATGTAAAGTCAGCGGAAAAAGTTCTATCACACTGATCAAGACTTATGTAATTAAACTCAAGAACATGCGTTCTCTTGCCACTAGAGCCATCTTAAAGATTAAAGATACGGTATACGTGGCCGATATTTATAAAAAAAGTATTTGTAATTACACTTCTACGTCCTCCAGTTATATCGATATAATTTTTCATTAGCAAGTAGGTAATTTTGTTTTATTTTTTATGTAAACAAACGACGTGATGAGCTAGTCATTTGCCTGGTGTTAAGCGACACGGTTGTCCATAACATATTGCAGTGTCACTCGGAACTCTAAATTAAAGTTTCGCGTGACACTGCGCACTGATGCGCACGTCACTCTGAGACATCACTCACCCTGAAACTCAAATGAGACTTTATGAACTGGTCTCACAGTCTAAAAAAAGTTTTTTTGACTGTGAGATCAGTTCATGAAGTCTCATTTGCCCAGTGATTTTACTAGCTACAATAACTTCAGTAGTTCAGTTCCTATTTATTTATCCTGCACTCAAAATATTCCCAAGTCAGTCAAAGAGTGACCTCTTTGACAGATTTGGGAAGATTGCGTATGCTAGCTCAACAAGAAGCCATGTTAGACAGAGTCACCTTCGGGTGGCTTAAAACTAATACAAGCGCTAACCACAGCCTACACGAGAAGGATAAGGAAGGAAGCCAAACGAAGTCGTGCCAATAACTGTTAGCGACGATGTTCATCAATATCACTCGATAGAAACTGTCCATAGATCAAAATATTTGTCTTAATTGGCTGTAATTATTGTGCCAGACAAGTCCAGCCAATCAAGACAGCTAGATAATCTACCAGCTAATCTACCGACCCGCACTTGGCCAGCGTGTTAAATTATGACTTAAACTTTTTTCATGTGAGAGAAGGCCCGTGTACCAGTAGTTTCCAACGCGCTTAAGGTGAAGGGTAGGGTCAGATAAGCAGGTCCAAACTTGTTCAAAGAAACATCGACCTTATCGTAGTCTTAATTATCAATTCAGTCTGCACTTCAACGCGGCGCTTACGACAAGGACAACGCACGAACTGACTGATTTTGACGCTGTGCTTAAAGTATTTTTCAAAATTATGAAGTCATCACAAAATGTGTAAGTATGTTTGTTAGGAATACACTAATATTTTATTTGTAAAAATATATTCGATAAAAATTCAGAAAAATTGGGACCATCAAGTTTTTTTTTTTATTTCAAGGGAGGTTTGCTAATTTTTTCTATAGAGCTATATTTATTAATCTTGTATTTGCGGACATCACAAAATACTTAATGAAATGACAAAGCTCCACATGCTCTAGTTACGCCAGGAAACGTGCCAAAAAACACCTTGTTTGCCCTACCCTTCGCCTTAAGGCACACTCCGTTTAAGGTAAGCAGCGAGCAGACGAAACTAACTACTACAATAATACCAACTAAACTACTCTAGATGCCACTATTAGATACACTATCTTTTATTTATACAATCATTTGGACTGTATAGTGTATACCGGAGCGATGGTGGCCGAGCGGTAGCATGTGCGCTTCGTAATCTTACGGCCCAATAATTCTCGGCCCTGCACGAATGACTTATCTAGTAAGTTTATGTGCAGTGTTCGATGCCATCGCTCCGTGCCTCGGAAAGCACGTTAAGCTGTCGGTCCCGGTTGTCATAAGAACATCTATGGCAATCGTTACGGGTAGTTAGACGCCTGATAGAATCTGACACCTGATCTAACCATCCCTGTTACTGGTTCCTTATGGGTTGCGAGGTCAGATGGCAGTCACTCGTGTAATTCTGGTAGCTCGCCGCTACAGGTTAGATTGGGAGCCAACCCCAATAACAAGGGGGAAAAGGTAAAAAGGATGATGATGACTGTATACCGATGACCTATACACACAGTCCGGGATGCTCCAGCACACTACCAGTGGGTAGCGTGCCCAACATGCTGGCATATGTGATTGACCATAGACGGTTTAATAAAGTTTTACGAAGTACCTGAATCTAAAATTCATTCGAGAGTAAACCCTAAAACCCAGAAGGGAAAGGTTTATTTACAAGTCTCTATTCTACTACGTACAATATGTCTTAATAACATAAATATGTAGCAGCCAACATAAATGTGAGGGGAATGGGAACTCATTCAATCCCACGAATGTATAAATCACTCTTTGGGCGCAGCTAGGATGAACGGAAAAGGGGCAACTCTTGATACCCCTTAAATAAATAAATAAAATATATAACGCCCAATGATTATATACATAGATCCTGGACCCTAACTAGGATTCCCTGTATCTAGGGACCCAGGAACTACGAGGACTATGGTCCCGCAACACCCGGACACAGAACAAGTATTTGCCCTTTTTTTCTGTGCACAAATACTTGTCCTGTCGCAGGAATCGAACCCGATGCCTCCGGGTTATGAGCCGACCTGCTCAACCACTACACCACGGAGGCTGTCATTTACAACTACCTCTTTGGTTCCATTTTCATAGAGCGTACTGCTAACGCTAAATAACGGTAAAAAAGTTATACTGTATACTAATTAGGAAGAGGAAAAGTTGCTAATAAAACATTATAATCCAAAAAATTATAAACTTTGTGAGTGTTAGTAAAATTACTAGACAAATGAGACTTATGAACTGATTTCCCAGTCTAAAAATCCTTTTTAGACTGTGAGATGTCTCACGATGACGTGCGCAGTGCGCAGTGTCACGTGAAACTTTAATTTAGATTTCCGAGTGACACTGCTATCTGTTATGTGCGGCCGTAACGCTTAACACCAGGCGAACGACTAGCTCGTCATGTCATTCGATTACATAAACTAAACCCAGTATAGTAAGTTCTCTATTGATAGTGAAGATAGGTACCCTGAGTACGTCCATATCTTGTTTACTCTTGCTGGTCTTTGTCAGTACGTTTGTAAAGAGCTTTCGCACGGAGAGCTTCGTAAGTTTAATTAAAGGGGAAGCTCTGAATTTTTAAATTGGTTTTTATGTCGCCCACACACTTTGAGAGGTTGAGGACATCACCCGACTTAAGGTGGTTCATTTATATTCTGTGCTTTTGTCGTGTGGTTTAAAGACAGACAACCACAAGTCGTGACAATAAATAATTACTTTATAACATTTACAAAAACTTAATACTGAAGTAAGAATGCTTTCTTCGCAAACACTACAAATCTTCAATTTATAGCGAGAACTAAAAACATATAACTATTCTTAAAAAAAAATTAAGTAGAATTATTATAAAATCAGTTTTTGATTTTTAATTTTTTCAATTTCAATTTCAATTGTTTTTTTTTTAAACTTACTATGCTTGTTGCAGTCGTAGCCGGCGCGTAGCTCGTTCGTAGCACTGAAATCATTTTCGTAACCGTTTAATATTTTTAATATGCTTACAAACTATGAATTTAATTTAATAGCCTAGTTCTTTCCTGTTATTTTTATAATGCAGTTTCATAAAATGTACGCAAATGCTACGCCTACTTCCGTTCCGCTTGCTACACTTGTACTACGAGCGTAGCTAACGGAATGGCTACGAGCCTCGTAGCACGTAGTTCGTAGAAACCCGTTCAAGTTCGTAGCCATAGAAACTCAAGTCTGTGGCAGAATGGCCGAATAATCCGATGCCAAAGAAAAAAATGGTGCAATCGTCAGATGCGTCGCATTAGCTGGACTCAGAAGGTTTCCAATGTGCGGGTTCTTCAGCGCGTCGGCCGATACCGCCAATTGTTGCAAACTGTCAAGCGGAGGAAAGTTGGGTATCTTGGGCACGTATTGAGACACGAGATATACCAACTTCTCCAGCTCATAATGATAGGCAAAGCAGCAGGAAAGCTGCGTGTGAAGAAGAAAGAAAAAAAACTCAAATCTGTGAAAGTCTAAGAAAGCTATGAGTATGAAGTTGCGCAACATGGTCTTTTATGAAGGTACCTACTCTGGCTTATAAAGTTGCTTACGTTTAATCTTTACTTTATTTATTAGTTGGGAGAACTGTTTCAATTTACGTAGCTCACGTATTCTCTACTAATAAATATTTAAACGTGAAATAATATTTGTGTAATATTTATGTTTGTTTATGTGGAGTTCTCACCAAAACTGCTGAACCAATTTTGGTAAAATTATACAGGCCATATCACAGGCAAAGTTACGCTACGGTCAAACATACATGGACTGGCCTGATAGCTCAGTACAGTTGGTAGTACCTCTGCCTTCTATACTATAGGTTGTGAGTTCGATTCCCACCCGGAACAAACATTTGTGTGATGAACATCGATGTTTGTTCTGTGCCTGGGTGTTATATTGTATTCTATGTATGTATTTACAAACAAAAAGTATCTAAGTACTCTATTAGTTATCTGGTTCATAGTACAAGCTATGTTTAGTTTGGACCTAGAGGAGTCTGTGTGAAATGTCCACACATAAAAATAACATATTTTTTCTAACCTGTTGTGACTGTGGGGGTAACAGGAATAAATCGTGTTTCCTGGACATTGCCCTTTGTTTATTGTGTCAGTACGACATATCCGCACGTCGACACTCACTCAATGTTATTACAACCCCTCGCCCCTGAAACAATACCCGGAAACGATTATGATATGGCCCTATTATATTCACCTACGCATTTAAGGCAGCGTTTACATTGAATCAACAGTATAATAGTTCATCATCATCATCAGCCTACCCGATCGATATAGCTCTTAGAATTAGCAAGTTGAAATGGCAATGGGCAGGCCACATCGCTCGTAGAACTGACAACCGATGGGGAAGAAAGGTTCTCGAGTGGCGAACACGAACCGGGAGACCAGCGTAGGCCGGCCCCCTACTAGGTGGACTGACGACCTAGTGAAAGCCGCGGGGAGCCGATGGATGCAGGAGGCGAGCAGCCGCTCAAGGTGGCGCGCTCTGAGGGAGGCCTATGTTCAGCAGTGGACGTCTTCAGGCTGATGATGATGATGATCATCAGCCTAAAAACGTCCACTGCTGAACATAGGCCTCCCCATAGAGCGCCACTTTGAGCTGCTTGCCTCCTGCCTGTCATTGGTTTGCCATAATCACCACGCTTGGCAGGCGGCTTGGTGATTGGAAGATTTGAACGTACCGAAGAGAATGCTGCAGCCCATTCCCTGGATATTCCTTTAGCCGACTTCTACGGCACCCACGAGAAGTAATGGTGCGGTCCTATTAATTTTCGTGTGGCCTGACACCACACGGGTCTGTATAATCATCAAGGGCAAGTAATGCATATCATTCATGGGAACTGGTCAAAACCGCGGGGAGCCGATGGATGCAGGAGGCAAGTAGCCGCACTTCGTGGCGCTCTGTGGGGGAGACCTATGTTCAGCAGCGGACGACTTCCGGCCATTGATGATCATACACTGCAAAGCAACACTCGCAAGATGTTTAATTACCCCATCTTCCTTTATTAATAGCGTTAGTACAAATTATCATTAAAAATGCAACCCAGTTCATCCCCGCGGCCCAAAGCGGCCGCCGCACGCGATCATACCGAGCAAATTACGGTAATGCTCGGTGAACAGTTTAATATATTCACTTTGATCCCTATCTAGCTTATTATCGCAATGAATTCATATTCCCAGTAAGAGACGTTTGACTCGACATTTATGATCCAAGCAGCCAAGGAATGGAATACTTTACTAGCGTCTTTATAATTGTTTCTCATAAGTACAATCTGGAGCTCTTCAAGTCGGGAGTGAATAGGTATCTTCTAGGCAAGCATGTGACATCGTAGATCGCATCGTCACTTCCCATCAGGTGAGGTTGCGGTCAAATGCGGGCCTATTAAGTTGTAAAAAAAATATGGAAAATGCCTAATTATATGTGTTTCAATCACCCACACATACGCGAGCATATTTGTGGTTGTTGACATTACTAAGTTTAATATCCAGCACAAATACATATTCGCGCATACTCTAAACTCTACAAATCTTAATATTAGAGGTGGTTTTTTCTTCTAAAAATACCTGTCATGCCTACGAATAATGGAAAAAAAAAAAAAAATATTGTCACATTAAAATATCTATACCAAAATCATTCTTGAAACTGGTGGAAAGTGTTTAGAAAGTTTGTCTGTTTTGGCAGTGGGAGCAATATTTAGAAGCACGTTAGATCACCGTAATATTAGTATTACCTGCCATACCACCACGTCTACTTAACTACACGTCTACAAGACTACAGACAGCATTTACTTAAAACTTTTCTTTCTGATGCAATCTCACCTCTACATAATCGAGTCCTACATAGCTCGATTTATGCACTTCTTTCTGGTACTTAGGCTGTAAACTGTGTAATGAAATTACTTACCTTTATTTTCGAGTAGCTAACAATTACGAATTAGCAAGTTGAAATGGCAATGGGCAGGCCACATCGCTCGTAGAACTGACAACCGATGGAGAAGATAGGTTCTCGAGTGGCGACCATGAACCGGAAGACGCAGTGTAGGCCAGCCCCCACTCGGTGGACCGACGATCTAGTGGAAGCCACGGGGAGCCGGTAGATGCAGGAGGCGAGCAGCCTATATTCAGCAGTGGACGTCTTCAGGCTGTTGTTGATGATGATGAACAATTTTTCACTATGTAAATGAATGACGTGACGAGCTAGTCGTTCGCCTGATGTTAAGCGTAACGACTGCCCATAACTTTCCATCAGTCTGCTTGTTTGGCAATCACATAATATGGAAAAGAAAAGATTTTTGTAGGGAAGTGATTTACTGCTTACATAACGACTTATCGTCATTTGTTACGCAAAAGTTCTTCATACAGCAGTCACCAACTTTAGAAACGTAGCACGAGAAATTGCAATTAGTTTTGATTCTATTTCGGAGTTTGACGTTCGAACAAGAAATGCGAGCAAACTTACTTTTTGGGTAGAAGGTAAGTTCATGCTTGATAAACTGAAAAAAAAGTATTTTCGGACGAAATGTCAAAGTACTCGTCATGAGCCCAATACCTTCCCACAGCTGGGGCCAGTATATAAAAAAGTACTCTGTGACTGGGACCACTCTCTGACTTCTCTCACTTGGAGAGTGTAGGCCATTATATAAAAAGGTACTCTGTGGCCATTATAGCCACGCTGGACAAGTGCAGTTTGCGTGTTCTCACCTTAGGGCGGATTTTTCGATTTCGAGTTAAGGTAACCAATGGTTAAAAACTCAACAAACTTTTACCATTGATTAGAATTTGTTAGGGTTTTTAACCATTGGTTACCTTAACTACGGATCAAAAACCCTTAGTCTCGAATTTTTGTGATTCTTATATGTATACATTTATTCACGGTGTTTTCCTTCACCAATGTAAGAACTAGTGCATTGAGAAAGTCATTGATGTGAAGTCGAGTGGGAATTGACCTTGGGTGCGTTGGTTTGAAAGTTTCATAAACTTTTTTTATATGTAAATGAATGAATTGACGAGTTAGTCATTAGCCTGATGTTAAGCGTCACGGCTGCCCACAAGAGATTGCAGTATCACTCGGAACTCTAAATTAATATAGCTTTGCGTGACACTGCACTGCGCACGTCATCCTGAGACTTCATCACAGTCTAGTAATAAGATTACTAGAATGTGCGATCAGACCATAAAGTCTCATTTGCCCAGTAATTTCACTAGCTACAATGTCCTTTAAGCCAGAACACAGTAGTGCTTGTACACTACTGCTTGGCGGCAGAATAACTGGCAAAGTGGTGGTATCTACCTAGACGAACTTTGCAGAAAAGTCCCACCACCTAATAAACCACAATCACAGATTTCATCTCAAAGTAAATAGCCATTAAGTGCCACTAACTATTAAGTCTCATAATTCCAGCGATAAAGATTCAATATCAAACAGCGTGTCTCAAGGTCGTGACAAAAGCCCACTTTATTACATTTTATATCTGAAAAATTATTGAGCGGTTTTCGTTGCTAGCTCATCGGATTTTGAATATCAGAGTTAAGTATTTAAAATGAGCGCAAAGATCTTTTGAACTTGTTTGCAAAGCTGTCTCAAGGAATAAAAAGAACGCAACCTCTGAAGTTTTCGTATTAGGTTAAATATTAAATGGAAATTTTGAGAACTAGAACCTGACTAGATTTGTATGCCAAGCAAGAGATGGTATGCCTAAGTAATATGTGCCGTGATTCTTTAAACTAACTACTAACAAAAATAAAACTATACTATATGTACCAAAACCTAATAGCTTCTAACTACTACTAAAAACATTTGGACTATACACTAGCCGCGATGGCCTATACAGTATACAGCCCTAGTCCATATGCTCCAGCCCACTACCGGTATCATCATCATCATCATTATCAACAGCCTGAAGACGTCCACTGCTGCACATAGGCCTCCCCCAGAGCGCGCCATCTTGAGTGGCTGCTCGCCTCCTGCGCCCATCGGCTCCCCGTGGCTTTCACCAGATCTTCGGTCCACCAAGTGGGGCTAGCCTACGCTGCGTTTTCCAGTTCGTGGTCGCCACTCGAGAACCTTTCTTCCCCATCGGTTGTCAGTTCTACGAGCGATGTGGCCTGCCCATTGCCATTTCAACTTGCTAATTCTAAGAGCTATATCGGTCTACCGGTATAGCTAGCGTAAAAACCATTCATGACAATATACTTTACCTATACCTAGAAACTGCACAGTAGATAGACGCAATACAAAGTCGTACCTATATACACTATCTAATTAGATTTTTTTTTTATGCTATTGAATGACGTGACGAGCTAGTCGTTCACCTGATGTGTAGATAGTGCGAAGTTAATATTGGTAATAACTTAATTGAAGTTGTAAAAATAACATTCGAAATATTCACCGTTTCATTATACGCTTTATACGACAATGTTGATATTTCAAATTATTGTTATAACTATTTATTATCACAACAACTTAATAAAACATATAAAATTACTAAACTAAGCCTAAAAACTAAACAATAAAGTACAAAATACAATTACTAAAACTAAATTAAATCTAAACGAAGTATACTTATCTAAAACTTAAACTTAAACTAAACTTATAAAAAATTCGAAATTCATAATTATTTTTAGTGTAATTATTACTTCACTTTGCGCAATCTAGGTGGTAGGACTTTTCTGCAAAGTTCGTCTAGGTAGGTACCACCGCTTTGCCAGTTATTCTGCCGCCAAGCAGTAGTGTGCAAGCACTGCTGTGTTCCGGTTTGAAGGGCATTGTAGCTAGTGAAATTACTGGGCAAATGAGACTTTATGATCTGATCACTCAGTCTAGTAATCTGATTACTAGACTGGGTGATGTCTCAGGATGACGTGCGCAGTGCAGTGTCACGCGAAACTTTATTGTTTTAAAGTTCCGGGTGACACTGCAACTGTTATGGGCGGCCGTGTCACTTAACATCAGGTGAACGACTTGCTCGTCACGTCATTCAATCACATAAAAAAAAAAAAAAAAAAAAAAAATCACGAGTATTTCAATGTAGAACTTACATATTACATCATCATCAACCGGAAGTCGTCCATCTGCTAAACATAGGCCTCCCCCATAAAACGCCACTTTGGACGCTCATCATATTATGATATCATACCATATCATATCAGGTTTGCCATGATCACCCCGCTTGGCAGGCGGCTTGGTGATCGCAGAAGGTTTTGAATGTACCGAGGAAAATGCTGCCAATTTTGCTGGATATTCCCTTAGCCATGTAAGAGCTCCTGCATCCAGAAACAGATGGGGTGGTTTTATTCATACCTACACCTGGACTACACGGCCCTTTACTAATAAGTTAGACTCCTTGTCTCGCCTATTCAAGCAACCAGAAAACTTGCTTTAATTAAAAAGAAAGAAAAACAGATTTTATAATTTTTTTTATTCAAAAAGTGAAAATCGGGGTAGTAGGTAAATCTTGTATACTCTAAGTTTGTAAATTTACGTTATTTTGAATACCTAAATTCACTGACAGCAAGTATTTGGGACTCGAAAACAAAAAGTCATAGACGAGCTTTTTACACCTTTCCGATTACCCTGGGGCCATCGATATAATTTCTTTTGACCCGTAGTTAGCTAAAGCAAAATTTGCATATTTTGCAAATGTTAGCGGAGGTCAGCGCTCAGCGTTTATGCTTTGGTGCTCGTTATATAGTTGAAGCAATTGCTCTACATTTTCACGTTTAATTATAAATTCATTGCTTGGTATAGGTTTTTAAGTCTTTTAATGGTTTATGCTGGAAATAGCCTTTATGATTCAAATTCTGAAAATATTACCCAGAATGGCGTCTTTAATTTTTATGTTGCCGAATTGGTAGATGCTGGATGTCTGTATTTAGAAGATATAAGAGTATTTAGAATTATTTATTGGAGTATGTGAAAATAGCATTCGAATCCGAAAATACTGCTCAAGACTTCTTGTCTGTTTGTCTTTAAGTATAGAAGAAGTAAAGAGATCGGTGTAGGAAAATCCTCGCATGTCATCTCGAACGTTTGGCTGTACTGAGATTGTCTCGAACTTGCAACGAATTTTGTCACAAGATTTAAAGTTTCACCTGTACAAAATACAGCTCGAGCATGTTTTAAAAACACAAGATTTTTAATGGCTATTTTTTTGTGTTATTGTGAATTTACAAGTTACTCAATAAGAATGGTTAATGAAGAGTCCTGTCCTTAAAATTGCACGTAAAATAGAACGGCTCTAGTAAGTATGGCTGTGAGCACGAGTTAGCTGTAATTGTCCATTCACACGTCTATAATCTCTACTTCACTCCATTCTCAATAGTCATTTACACTAATAGCACACACACAGCGCAGCGCAGTATAGCTGTAACATATAATAAATTGATCAAAATACTTAGAATAGAAAATAATCATGTTTACTTTTGCATTTATATATTTTGCGGTGATTTCTGAATAAACAGCACTCTTACAAAATGCAGAGCGACCGCGAGCAACAAGTATTCCATCAGTTGAATTGATCGTAGTAAACAATCACTTATATCAGATGGATATTGACGGCAGTGGGCGAAATATGAGGAACATGTCAATATATATTTAGGCGGTCAAAGGTTACAACGTCGCAAAATGCGAGACGTTTGCGGAAGGACAATTTTCCGGGCTAAAATAGACGCTGTTCAAGTTTGTATATTATATAGCGGTTACAAATTATGTGTATGCACAGCCATCCCTTTTACTACTGCAGAATTATGCACTTACCTCTTCTCACGCGTTGGCATTGACGCAGCGTGGCCTCGACTAATCGTTTCCCACCTAATAAGCTGTGTGAGCCAGGCCTGCAGTGCTATCATCATGTTTGTGTTCATTGCACATGTCACAAGTCAATCACCTCATCTAATGGCATGCATTTCCACGAAGCTTATTAAAAAATGGGCAAAATACACATTATCAGCTGGAAGATGCCCATTGCTGAACATAGGACTACCCCATAAAACGCCATTTTGGACGCTTCATAGTTCATAGGTTTGCCATAATCATTAATTACCACGATTGCCAGGCAGCTTGGTGGTCGCCTAAGATTAGAAGGTACCGAGGAAAATACTGCTACCCGTGTCCATTCTCTGGATATTCCCTTAGCCGGCTCTTACGGCACCCAAGGGAAGAGAGTGGTCCTATTCGCAAACCAGAACTACATACCACATTATTGCAGAATACGTTTAACGATATTCATTAGTAGCCACACGAACAGCACCCTGCCCCAAGTCCATGTGGCAGTGAGCTAGTAACAAGCAGTTCATTTTTATACCCGCAATCCCTACAGAGTTCATTTTATAGACGAATCTGCTCATAAACCGTATTTATGGGGTCGGCAATGAAGGAATTATTCGTGTTTAGCGTTTTACTTCCGCCTGCGACGGTAATTAGGAGTCCCGTGATGTTACGGCCATCGCTGTGTGCGCAGGGAATGCTTTGAGAACGCGAATGTAGGAAAGGGAATAGTGTTGATTCCATTTTCTTTCAGTTTTATTGATCGTTTTGTCTCCGTATGCTTATTTGTCTCTCAACATAAAAAGTAAAGCTTTGATAGACAGATAGAAAATGCTGTATTGCCAAACAACAAATTTTGGCGATAATAGGCTTAACTTGAAGATAATGCTTTTTAGCATCTTCCAGTTAACCTAGGTGTTGGTAACGTTTCTCTTTTGATTTTTCACAAAAATGTTTATGTAGGTGGTTATGTAGTCAAGAGTGAACAGGTGTCTTCTAGGCAAGCATGCACCACAGTAGGCCGCGTCATCACTTACTGTCAGGTAAGACAGTGGTCAAATGCTATGCCTATAAATTATAAAAAAGTAGACTACTTACCTACTAATATTAGATTAAAATTGTAGTTAAACCAATTTGCTAATTTTAAAGAATGCGTTCTCTGCGGCAAATCTAGGAGATACACGGCGCTGAAAATAGTCAAGTAGGTAAGGGAAAGTTTGCATTAATTGATATAGCTAAAGAATCAGACCCTCACAAGGGTTTAAACTCCCTTCTAAAAATACCCAAATGGGCCAAATATAGGCCTGAAATCGTTTCATTCGCCAGTTTCACGTCTAGAATAAATTGAGTTTTCCGTACAGTGTGACAGACAAATCCGGTGAGCTGACGGGCTGGCGTTTACAGCTGCGCGAAATTTAAGCCAGTTTATGCCAGGCTTCGATTTAAACGTTCTGAATTATGGAAATTCGAAAAGCTGCTACTTTTTTATCATTCACTCAATCGTTTATTAATTCATAGCATGAATATAGTAAGAGATATCCTAGGTTCATGAATAGAACGGATGGAATGAATGGAGAACACCCTTCGTAATTAAAAAATCTACAGTCGAATGTAAAATTGCCACGACTTAACATTACCCACTATCGATTTTTACCCTGTTTTGACCTTACAATGTATTTGTTCCAGCTGCAGTTAGAAGCGGGCGCCGGCGAGGGCCCGGGGCCTCCGGTGAACAACAACTCGGAGGGTGCAGTGGCCAGCCCCCCGCGAGATGATAACCACAACCCCCCACAAGCCCCCGTCTCACCACGAGCCAGGCAGCTCACTCCAGCAGGTCAGGGAAATTCGATACTACTTTTTATTTTGGCACTGCCAACTGGATATAATTTCGTTTCTCGTCACAATCTCGTTCACGATAGCTGGCACCACGGACCGCCAGCCGTATTATGTAAAAGTTACAACAGCCCAAAGCAACAGCAGTAGCAAAGCGACAGCAGACACTTAGCAATCGGTCGTAAGATGTGACTGGAAGTCGTAAGTCGCCCGCCTGTTGCTGAATGCACTTTGCCTTTGATACTAACGCCACTAGCAACACAACAGCAATAGATGGAAAAAAATAATGCACTTTTTAGTTCATCGATTGTCCGACAGACGGTGATCTAGCGGTCTATTGCTTTCTGCTCTGCCAAAGCGATGTTTGACAGCAATGCGCGAAATTTACGGCTGTTGCAAACTTGTTGTGAGTTACGTAATTAGCCAGCGGAAATATTGATCAAATGAACGTTTGCTTGAAAAAACTGGTTTAACGGTCACACCTTCTGCATTACTATAAACAAACATATTACATTACTATATAAACAAACAGTATGGATTATATTTATCTACTTCATCACTTTATTAAACTCGATTTGCTCCTATCCTACCTATACTGTGGGACTGTAGCCGTTACCTAAAGGCATTAGGGACCCTTTGATCTTGTGTCAACCTGCGGCATTTCGAACCCTCGGGAGTAACGACAAAAAGAAGCCGAGAAATTTGGAAATAGGTATCGTAAAAGCAATTTCGTTGATTTCGATTACGTCGGTACAGTCTATATTACGTTTCTATTGTTGTTTATTTGTTAAAGTGAACTGTTTTAATTTAACGCTACTGTAAATGGAGACTAAAGTTACTCAGTAATAAAGAAAGCTTAAGTTAACACCGGTCGAGTTATTCGACTAATATTACGTGAATGCTAGCCGTTTTCTAGTTGTATTTAAAGCCTAAGTATAAGTAAGACGATATTTTCCAATTATAAAAGTGAAGTGCAACGTAGCGTCGGGAAAAACGTCGAGCTATTATTAGCAATTCAACAGAATGGCAGATACCTAACTCATAGATATGGAAAAATATAAATCAATGATATCGCAACTGTTCGACCTGAGCATCTACACATGCATTATTTCGAACCTAAAAGTAGAGATTGCCTGTTGATTTTACTCTAAAAATACATATTTTAATGGTTATATAACGTCTCAATATAGCTTTCCTATTTAATTTTGACCACTGTCTCTATAATCCTCATCGTAATTTTCGTCCGTGCTTCATCGATTGCGGTTAGACGGGCTCGCTTCTCATCCATCACAGAATCAATTTATACCGGACAGTTCAAGGAAACTGGTCTGGAAGCTGGATGAAAAGACATAGGCCTTGTGTTGACGATCATACTTTGGGATCACTAAACGTCCCCATTATTGTTCCTATTATTGAACGCAATAATAGGTATTTTCAATATTACGTACCAAATTGAAAACTACAATTGTTGTTCTTCCTAAGAAAGTATTCACAATTACGGTAAATGACCATTAGAAAGTATCACGATTACGGTAAATCTTATCTAAAAAAAAATTAAACAGAAGATAAATGATAGAGGGAGGAAAAGAGATGGATGTGTGCACATCGTTGCAGTTGATGAATACAAACTTTTATAAACAAATCTATAACGTGTATAGGAGAGGTAGGCTCAAGTCAGGCTGTTGTGGCTGTTGATGATGAGAGGTAGGTACCTAATCTCGTTGGTTTGGCCCTGAAATGCATTATATCATGCATTGTCGAATATTACGCAAACTTGATCTGTCTTCCTCTCGGCTGTCTCACAACCCAGTCGTATTCTTCAATATTTTACGATTCATGCTCGCTGTGTCCGCGCTCGATCGTCTCTACTCAGCTTTAAAGCTAAATTGCCGAGACTTCCGAAATCCGAATACGTAATGAATTCAGCTGCCCAAAAATAGTCTTTATGGATCTGCGGTGTTTACCAGGCGATTGCGTGGGGTTATATTTATCCGAGTTATTAGTGTTAATTAAGTGTTGTTAGCTATGATTCAAGCATGTACTATCATAGACTGCAATCTGCGGTCAAATGCTTTGTCTATGTATATAAACTACTTAAAAACTATCAGACAAAAACATCAATGAAAATAGAAAAGAGAACTGAAATGAAAATCCTATTTGTCAGTTGAAGAAGGTAAGGACGTGGGGTTTTAAAATTTTGAACAATGTAATATTGTTACTATGACCATCGATTCCACATTCATAAATTATCTATTTTTTTATATGAAAAAAAAAAAAAAATGCAAAAAAGTGGATTTCGTAATATATGTAAATTGTGCTTAGCAACCATTGTATTGTATTGTATCTGAAGGCTCGAGTACGAGTGTACTTTATTATGACAGACATTTTCCTGTTCGCATATTTTTGCGCATTTCTTCCGCGCTTTTTCATTTAGTCTTCAAGGATTTTGTTGATCATTTTTCTTGTGTTTGGAAGGTCGGACATTCTACTGTACAAATACCGTTCCCTTTTCTTGATGAGATTTTTCATGTCATCTCATATGTTACTTGCATACAACATGCAAAATCTCTTCATTTGTTTTTGGGAACTTTTCCATAATATTCCATACGCTGGACCTAGACATGACTGACGATGGCGGGCGGATAGGAAACGTGTGGACAATATGGGTACTAGACAAAGATTAAAACAACCAGTCATTACAGTAACAAGTCATTTTAAGAACTAGTCATTTTAAAAGGTATCATTATGGGATACAACATGGAGTCCTTCAAAAAGGAGATCTGCCAAGCGTGCGTGATTGGCAAACCACCCTTAATGCGAGAGGCTTATGTTCCAATCGACATTTCCCGGCTGATGGTGGTGATAATGGTACAAAAAAATTCAAGATGTCGTTTTTGTAAGTGGTTATTATGCGAGTCTAAAGGGGCCAAATGTACCTATTGATACGTATAAGATATACGTTGGTGTGGCCTGTATATACTATACAGGTCACCAGGAAAAGCACAAATACAGATGCTGAATCTTGTAAGAGCAATCTTTTTGAGACAACATGAATTATCTTAAAATGTCTCCACCAATCAAAAGACCTTAACTAATGGTTCTAGCTACACATACCTATAACAACTACCCAAATGGGACTTTAGGATGTTCTAACTAAATTACTTATACCTTCTGGACATGGTTTTACCTAAATAGGGAGTTCTGAGCAATTTGTCCGCTACTCTACAAACTGGTCACAACTCTCAACTTTCCTCTTCTAATAGAGGCAGTTACTAGAATGTAGCACTTATGACGAAGCTCATCTAGCTGTTCTCAACAGATCGGTAAACTGCGGTCACTATTTGGATGGGTGACCACTACAAAAATTGGTATTTACAAATGAGCGCTACCGTGCTTCGGAGGGTGCGTTAAGCCTTCCGTAAAGTTAACTAGGCATGACCGCCTTAGGTAAGTATCATGACGGGACACTGTGACCTGAACTACCATCTGCATAAAAGCGGAGACACGGACAGTCCTTTGTGTCGTGGTTGCATACAGGAGCAAGGAACCGTGGAGTACGTGCTGCTGCACTGCGAAGCCACGGAAGATGCAAGAATAAAAACGGGTCTACGAGCCGAGATGTCGAAACCCGTTAATCACAAAAATCGCTCATCATCATCAGCATGCTTGGGCTGATCCGTATTGACTGCTTTGTCATTATCACCAGCATCATCATCACTGGAACAGTTATGTCAGCGACCCAAGGCCGTGCTCCGATATTTCAAGGAGTTAGGTTGGCTAGGGTAACTGAGCTGGCAGGGGGAAATGCACAATACTCCCCAAGCGGGACGTCGGTGCAGGCCTTTATCGCGGGTAACCCCCACTCAGAATAAGAAGCCTTCCGTCCCGTTTGTTGTCGTTTGACGTTATATTAGTCGTTAAGCCAAGTAAGCCTGGAATCAAAATTTATGGGCAGATTTAGGCGGCCTGAAAGTACTGACACCGCAGGGCCTGATCGCTTCCTTACATGAGAATATGTTGGGTACTTACTTAAACCGTTAATGTTTTTTAAACTATTTATGATTAAATAACCGAGCCTATTGGCTTACTTCCGGGTATTATCCTGACGTACTTCAACAGCTGCTTTTGAGTGCTAAAATCAGCCTTATCTGCACGATAGCGCGTTATCAAGCCAGATCGTGATGTTTTGTTACTATTTTTAACATAATAGTTAAATAGATGTCCAAGGCGAGCCTGTAAATGCAGTTTTTTGAAGTAGATTCATAGTGTTATTCCGGAAAAACAATTTTTTTATGAGAAAGGGTCTGTAATTTATTTCGTGTCGTGTTTTAGTAAGTTGTTGTTGTTGTTCAAATAGATCTTGATTCAATGTTACCAGCGTAGAGTAAATAAACAAGGAAAAGTTTTATTGACAGTTCTTTGAGTCTCATCTTTTGTATTTACCTGTATACAGAAGCGACTGGATCGCTTACAAAACTTTTATTCTATTGCCTTTAGTTTTATTAGCACTTAGTCAACATACCAATCGTAACTTCCAGCGAATAAGCTAAGAATCGCTCAGCCGGCTGTCAAGAAAAAATCACTCAGCATTTCTGCACAAGTTTCTCAATTTTGTGCGAATAGATACCTTTGATAGATTTAATATGTCGGCCGGGTGTGTGGGATATTGATTGATTGACACAATTCTTGGGCTTGTGGGGCTTCACTAGACTACGGGCTGGCAATATTGGCAGAAGTCAAGCGCAGGACAATGGGTTACTGAGCTCAATTTACAGAGAATTCTCTAGGTTTGTGGATTAAGGAGATCTAAATCTATTGGATTAAGGGTATATTGAGGGAGAGAACGCTGCTCTGTCGTTTATATAGTTTAAGTTTTTTATTTCTACCTCTTTACGTATTATCTTGACTAGGTACCTACTTCGTTACGTAAACTTAGTCCTAATCTAACATGATCCTAAATATACGAAACTCGACTCGCCTAATGGCGGTAGTCTCACATGTCGCCAATGTTGTGCCTTATTTTACTTTAAATAAATAAATAAATATGTGTGGACATTTCACACAGCGCCATCTAGCCCCAAACTAAGCATAGCTTGTACTATGCGAACCAGATAACTGATACATTACTTAGATACGTTTTGTTTGTAAGTGCATACATAGACTACAATATAACACCCAGACACAGAACAAACACCTATGTTCATCACACAAATGTTTGTCCTGGGTGAGAATCGATCCCACGACCTATAGTTCAGAAGGCAGAGATACTACCAACTGAGCTATCAGGCCAGTCAATACTATTTTGGTAGTATTATTTTATTTTACCTAACTACTAGGTATTTTTAATTCAAGTAACAGATCCATATTTATAAATGCATTAATATTCTATCTAGTATATAAAGAAATATTTCTTTCCAAATTCCAAACTACTTTTTGAAACCATGTCAAGTTTGTGGTTTCCAAAGTTTGTATTTACGTTCATGCGACGAGTGACGTCATTCAAACCTTCTGAAACTTCGAACCTCAAGTTCAACAGTGAGTTAGTTACAACTTGTTTCATGTTTGTGACTTTTATAACAGAAACTAAAAAATGGGAAGGCAATGAATATCAGCTGAAGAAAAAATTTCACGAAACAATTTTAACAATTGATTGAAAAACGAAGGAAACTCTGCGTACTATTCTGTGACACAGCGTGCAATTCTTAGAGTATAGATAAAGCACATATATAGAGAATTTGATTATGTGTCAAGCGTACTACTTTTTTGGACACTTTTTATATGTAGTGGACACTTTGATGTGAATGAGTCTGACAGATTCGTATAGAAAAAACAGTTGACTCGAGTCGAAAAAAATGGTACGGTGCTTATCCACTTTGAAACTTACCGCAACTGCTAAATTGAGGTGTACGTCGTAGTAGAAATATATTTCCTACGCCTAGCAACCCCAAAATAGCCACCACCCATGCAATTTTAAAAGAAAAAAAAAAGTTTAAAGTCAGTTGACATTTTTTTTTTGTTCGGCCGTAATATTTGTAGTTTAAAAAAAATTATTTGGCTAATTTTTGTATTGTCTGTGTCGATATTTTTATGTCATTGGATGCGAACGTATATCTTTTATACAAATAAAACAAAAAAGTAGTATGTCATCGCTTTTAATTTCGTAGAAATAAATATTTCGCTGAACAACATAGATTTATTTGACTGGGACAACTTTGCACGCTCCTGGCTAATTATTTTACTATTATATTGGACATAAAACGATGCGGATGCGGATGCGTTGTTCGTTCCTGTAACCGGAAACATAGAGTTTATGCTTTAAAAACAAACACCAGAGGCACAGGAACGATTATTCCCAAAGTGCCGAACGTGGCGGCCCGAGTTCCCGCCAAAAAAAAATAGCGCTGCTACGGGGGACAGGGAAATTAAAACCGTTACGGGATGTAAGTGGTTATCGCAAGCGTAGCTAATTACAATATGTTTGTTTCTTTCCTTCGCCACTGACGTCGCGATACGTGTGTGTGAAATGCAGCCCCAACACTCGATTTTAAATATGTATCTGGTTACGTGACAAATATGGTCAAATGCAAGCCAATAAAATATGTTTCTAAAATTTAATACTATCCCTTCAATGGGTATCTTAACCTATTGAAGGGATAGTATTAAATTGATTGATCGCAAAATGACCACATCGCGTAACGACTACATCGTAGGTTTACTTCATCACAGAGAGACGAAATCGCAAAATGACATCTTAATATGACTAGTTCTTAAAATTAACACATCACTATAATGCCTAGATTCATATATGCCTTCATCGTAAAATACACTTAACGCAGAAAGTGTAGGTAGAAAAGAGCCTGAGTCGCAAAAAGTCTATATCTATACGTAGGTACTCCGTAGTACCTACAGTCATGGTCAGATTAGATTAAAAAATAATAATGCCATTTCCAATAATTTTGTATTTAATGTTTTATTTTCAACGACGTATATTGCGTCCCAATGGGAAATCCGAACACGCACACCGTAGAATACGCAAGAGTAGCTTTTTTACTCGAAGTAGATTTGTCCGCAAAATCCTTTCCTAGAAAAACCCGCTAAAACATTGCCACAGTGGTTGACGTCGATGGTGGCATTCACGAGGGCCCTCGAACAGATGTAGGTCAATAGGGCGCCCGGATATATTGCAACTAGAAGGAACACTGTAACCAGGTGAATTTACTGGAGCCGCAGGTTAGTTGCTAGTTACTATGCAACATGGGCGAAAGTAGGTTGCTTTGAAGAAGGTGAAGTAGACGCACAGAATAAATAATAGTAGCACCCTTACCTTACCTTAGAAGATGTTTATTTACAGCAGCCAGAATCATTCAGGGATACTTTTTCCGTATTTTGTGTGGATCGGAAGTGTTTTATATAGTTTTGAATACATGGATTTTTCATGATGTTTGCTTTTCTTGGTGACCAGTATTTTTGATGTGTGTTAGATGTATTATACACCCAAACGGATAGGACTATTATTAGGGCTAGATAAAAAAAATACCTAAAATGATATTTCATTCAATTGTTTTATACATAACTGTGTTATGTCTCAGGATGACGTGCGCACTGCAGTGTGATGCGAAACTATATTATTTTAAAGTTCGAAGTGACCTGTTATGGGCGGCCGTGTAGCTTAACATCAGATGAACGACTAGATCGTCTCGTCATTCATTCTCATAAAAAAACTTTATATGCTTGAAGTATGTTTCCGATAAACTGATGTAGGTACATAAGCGGCCGGAAACAAACTGTCTATATAGGTCCTGCGAGGTAAAAAGAAAAGAAAAGAAAGAAAATACATTTATTCAGGACATCACACAACATTACATTACATTACTTAGGTACATGATAAGATTGTGATTGGTTGCCCCGTGCAGCTAAAACTTGGGTTAGTTTAATTTAAATTACAATTTTATTCGTGTAAACTAAAGTTCTTTCACATTTTCATACTTGAAGGTATAAAGATAACTATACACCTATATATAAACTAATAACTATATAACATACTACACTTGCCTGCTTTGATTTTGTAAAGTATGTCACTGATGGTATTAATAATGGTACTCCAATATTTTCACTCTTTTTAGACATGACTAAGGCATTTGATTTTGTGAATCATTCAAAGCTCTTGGATAAATTGAATTTTTATGGAATACGAGGTAAAGCTTTGGAATGGCTGTCGAGCTATCTAAAAAATAGAAAGCAATATATACAAATTACTAAATTAATATATAATGATAATAAAAGACCTTGTAGGAATAAATTTGGATCAGAATCTCTCATAAATAAAACCGGAGTTCCTCAAGGCAGCATTCTGGGACCGTTACTTTTTTTGATTTATATAAATGATCTCCCAGAATCTATCCCGCATAAATGTATCCTTTTTGCTGACGACACCACAGTGGTTGTAAAATGCGATAAGAAGGAACAACCCCAGCTTTTAATCAACAAAGCCCTAAAAGATGTAATTTGTTGGATGGAAAGTAATAATTTGAATATCAATATTAAAAAAACTAAAATTGTTCAATTTAATTCATATAATAATATTCCAATAGATCTTGACATTGTATATAATAATGATAAAGTTGATAAAGTAGACACATACAAATTCCTTGGAATTAGCATGGACAGTCATTTAAATTGGAAAGTGCATGTGGAGCAAGTTTGCCAAAGACTAAAACGTTACGTTTTTGTTCTGAAGAAACTCAGGCAAACTGTTTCGATTGAAGCGGCTTTAGCAGCCTACCATGGATATGTTTCCTCTATTCTCAGTTATGGGTTAATAATGTGGGGCAACTCAGTTGAAATAGACATGGTCTTCAAAATTCAAAAGAGGTGTATTCGTGTTATAAACAAGGCTTGGTTTCTGGATAGTTGTAAGCCACTTTTTAAAGCATGCAATATTCTTCCTCTGCCTTGCATGTATATTAGGGACATTTGTCTTTTCACCAAGACCCACCCCGAATTTTTCAAAAAACGAAGTGATGTCATTACTAGACAAAAAAGATCTAAGTTCGCGAACCTGCTGTACCAACCTCCTTGCCGCAAAGATATTTATAAGAAAAACGTATATAACATGTGTATAACTATTTTTAACAATTTACCTAATGAACTCAAGTCTTTAGAAGGACATATGTTTAAAAAACATTTAAGTGACTGGCTTTTAAGTAAATGCTTCTATAGTGTTAAGGAATATGTAACATGTAAGTAGTAACAAAAATAAATATTTTTTTAATATTTGCACGCCTGCTTGCAGGCTGAATGCACGTATCCATTATTTACTCTGTGATCTTGTACCCTTTGTAGTGTATTCTTGCAAATAAATAACTGATTTGATTTGATTTGATTTGATTTGATTTGATTTGATATAAATATATTTGATGAGATTATTATTCGGTCCTAAACCATTTTGTTAATGAGCCATAAAACTGCTTGACGTTTCGACTGAGTAGTCGCTAGGGGATGCTCCTCCCGGCTTTCGTTGCGACTACGCTCATTTAGGGTGGGTTTTTTCACCAACAGTTAAGGTAACCAATGGTTAAAAACTCTATCAAATTTTGGCCATTGGTTACTTTAACTATCGGTGAAAAAACCCACCCTTAGTTTGCCGTCTGGCTTTCCTTGACGTTTTTAACAAAAAAAGAATAATGCAAGAGGTGTATACCTTATAAAACTTTAGTTTAATTTAAAATTATGTTGAGTTATAAAGCAAACTAAATACTAAACCGTTTTTGATTAAATTACTATGGTACAATATTTTAAGTAGATATGTCCCTAACAAAAAGTCGGATATTAAACAAACATTAAAAAAAATACAACAGAATTAAGGAACTTCCTCTATTTGAAATCGGTTGAAAATGTTGAACTTCAGTATTTTTGTTTTTAATTAAATTAGATGATGTATGAGTCTGAAATACGAGCCGACATTTTCTATTTACCTGACCGTTTCTCCCATCTTTCGCATTCCTTTTTGCCCTACTTCATCCCTCCCGTAATGTATATTTTATATTTATTTTAACTCCACTTTGTATATTTTATGCCCTTTATAAAGCAAGACAATGTCGCCGGCCATCCACAATGTCTGAAGAAAGCACTAAATCATTTCTTCGATGTCTGACATTTTATCTCGAGTACCGCCTTACGAAGTAGGTCAAGACAAACGTAATTGCACCTAGAAAAGCAGTGGGCACGTGAGCTGAAGAGTGTGGGTCGAGATAGCTAATTATATCAGTTAATTAAAGTTATCTATGTGATACCTGACCTATTTAGGTATTAGTCCCGTAAAAACAAGTGACACGTTAATTACGGCCCTCCTAATCAAAGCGTATATTTTTTTACAGACAACAAATCTATAATGTAGTATTACACCTACCTAGCTACCTACTTACACCTGTAACAGATCCAATTCTGTACCTACATTGAAGATGTTTTGAAATGTTTTTGGAGGGCTCTCTATAATCGATGCAGAAGCCAAAACTGTATTTTTTTCTTTTTGTCTGTCTGTGTTAGGGCGCAAAACCAACACAAAACTAACTAACCACTACGAAGCCAGGGCGGCTCAGCTAGTACTTCTTTAAAATCTGAGGGTGTAAGGTCAAATGTCGCCCTTGCGACGTTTAAGGCTGCCCCCACATTGGGCGGTTGCGGTGTCGCACGCCGCACTATGGTAAAATGTCGCGGCGATAATACGGCGATATCGCGGCGACACCGCAACCACCAAATGCGGGGGCAGCCTAAATCAGGCTCAGCCCCGCACCAATGA
Organism: Ennomos quercinarius; assembly: GCA_910589525.2. NCBI lineage: Eukaryota > Metazoa > Arthropoda > Insecta > Lepidoptera > Geometridae > Ennomos > Ennomos quercinarius. Next base: position 2,015,178 of record OU342491.1, read on the forward strand.
CTTTTCAAGTTATGTGGGGAGTTGCACTCCCTCAGACCAAGCTTTGCATCACAAGTGCTATGCAATGCAGAAATTATATTGAAAGTAACTTTACTAAAGCCAAAAGAGTGTTGTTACGTCATTACCTCATACGTTATTGTGTGTGTGGGATAAAATATGGTTTTCTTTTGTTTGTTTCCACGAGATTATAAATAAATAAATATTTATAGACATTTCACACAGCGCCATTTAACCCCAAACTAAACAAAGCTTATGCTATAACTGATACAAATTATACTCAGATACTTTTTGTTTGTAAATACATATAGGTACATGGAATACAATAAGACACCCCGACACAGAACAAACATCTATGTTCATCACACATGTTTGTCCTGGGAATCAAGCCCACAACCTAGAGTTCAGAAGGCAGGGCTACTACCAACTGAGCTATAAGACCAGTCAAGATGATGTGAGGTTTTGAGCTAGTGAATACATGTACTAAGTTTTAGTGTTTTTTTTACGTAAACGATTGACGTGACGAGCTAGTCGTTCGCCTGGTGTTAAGCGTCACGGCCACCCATTACAGATTGCAGTGTCACTCGGAAATCTAAATTAAAGTTTCGCGTGACACTGCGCACTGCGCACGTCATCCTGAGATATCACACAGTCTAAAAAAGATTTCTAGACTGTGAGATCAGTTCTTAGGTCTCATTTGCCCAGTAATTTCACTAGCTACAATGCCCTTCAAACCGGAACGCAGTAGTGCTTGCACACTACTGCTTGGCGGCAGAATAACTGGCAAAGCAGTGGTATCTACCTAGACGAACTTTGCAGAAAAGTCCTACCACCTAGTAAACTAAGGCTTCATTCTAACATGACGTCAAGTCTCTAGCCAATTATACACCACCGCGGCTCTCGTATCCGTATCCACGCGCACCCTTTACGTAAATGAATAGCAACGACACTGCAAAGATCTTTGCCCTGCCAAAAATAGAGGTGAGGAGCGTTGCCAAATCACCTCGCATTGGTACTTGAAAGAGGCACAAATCACTTCAAAGCTTTCAATTCTATCGAAGCACAATAGAATCGTATTCATTGTGTGCTGGAGCTTTATAATATTTTCGGCAAATTGTTAAGGGTTAAAATTGGAGTATCCTACTTAGGTATACCTACCTACTAGGTCGTAGGTTTAAGTACCAGGTAACTTATGTTAGATATTTAGACGACCCACAGCTTCATTCACAATTTACCCAATTTCCCGTGGGAACTTTTAATTTTCCGGAATGCAAAGATGCATCTCGGTAGAGCTATGAAATCTGTGTGCAAAATTACATACATATCAGTTCACAGCGTTTCACGATACCTATTCGAACACTTTTATTTAAAAATCGATTTTTAAGTTCTCAAGTATCTGATAATTAGTTAGAGCGATGGTGGCCGAGCGGTCTCATGTGCACTTCGCAATCATACGGCACCGGGTTCGATCCTCGGCCCTGCACCAATGACTTATCAAGTAAGTTATGTGCAGTTTTCAATGCCATAGCTCCATGCCTCGGAGAGCACGTTAAGCCGTCGGTCCCGGTTGTCATAAGGAACATCTATGGCAATCGTTACGGGTAGTCAGACGCCTGATAGAATCTGACGCCTGATCTAACCATCTCTGTTACTGGTCCCTTATGGGTTGCGAGGTCAGATGGCAGTCACTCGTGTAATTCTGGTAGCTTGCCGCTACAGGTTAGATTGCGAGTCGACCTCAATAAAAAACGGGAAAAGGGAAAGAGGATGAAGTATCTGATAATTAGTATAAATTCACTGAGCTCTGCTTTTCTATCGCGTCCGGCTCGTTACAACTTAATCTCAAAATACCCGTTCCCAAAACGTCTTTTTCTCATTATAACTGAAACCGTAACGTCTGAAACCCAAACTGACTTAATCCCATAATGTCTGAAATTAACTGGTCTAATAATACCTAAAATTCAATTAGGTAACTAAAAATAACATTTTATTTCGTTATTCCAGAAGCCCTAAAACTGTACGGCGACCGGCTATCAGAATGGGAGAGGAACGAGATCCGGAAGTACCCTGAAGTTTGGTTCCTTGGACTGGAATCCAATAAAGTGCAGGCGAGGTCGAACCTGCCTAACAACTGCGGCTTCGATGACGACAACGGAAGTTATAATAAGGTATAAAATATATAGGTGACTAAACGAACCGGAAGACGCAGTGTAGGCCCCCCAACTAGGTATACCGATGACCAGGTCAGAAACACGGGGAGGAGCCGATGGATGCAGGAGGTGATCAGCCTCTCAAAGTGGCGCTCAGTGGGGGGAGGCCTATGTTCAGCAGTGGACGTCTTCAGCTGTTGATGATGATGATGATAACTAAACTAGCTGCTGCCCACGGCCTTCCTCAAGGACTAAGTCTCACATCACACATCAACACAGATAACCCCCAATAGATACCGCATGAAAGACGACGACCGCGCACCACGCATCGGTGTAAATGGTTCTATATAAATCGCCGCTTCGCAGCCTACGGCGAGCTCATTATTAGGGCGTCACTCGATACAGCCAATAATAGCGCATTGGCTCCAGTCCCCGCAACCCGCGCCTTCCGCCAGTTTTGGTGAGCTAGGATCCAAACAAATATCCCGTAATGCGGTATCTATTGAGGGTTATCTATGCACATTAACAACCGGAAGACATCCACTGCTGAACACAGTAGCGAGTTAACAATTTGTGTACAAAATTTTATCAAAATTGGTTCCGCCATTTTGACGTGAAAGACACACAAACAGAACACGATTTACTTGTGAATCGTCATTATTAAGTGTTATTTCACTGATGCTACGTATTCATATTGAAGTTTATCCTTCATGTCATGAACTAAGTGAAGTGCAAGGTCAAGCCGGACAAGGTTAGGTCTTAGAAATCATGGCCGAGGCTAAGCTGAGAGTGTTTACTTCGTGCAGAAAATTATTAAGTTAATAACTGCGAAGACCTATCGGTGCTAAATCTAAATATGTTTTGAGCTCGTTGCGTGTACCCATACTTATTTACACCTATATCTACTACTAAAACAAAGTTATGCGCCTAAAGTAATATGCAAATAAATTAGTAAAGTTTAAAGCTACGGCTGATGATAATGATGGTGATGATGGTAATGGTAATGGTGATAATGATGATGACGATGACGGTGATGATGGTAATAGTAAAGACAGTGATGATGACGACGATGTGTAGTGTAGAACCATTAACTCAAACAGTTCTCTAGTTAAATAAACTCTTTAAAATCGGTCCAGAGTCCAGACGTACAGCTCAACATTACACTCTGGTAATAAGTTGGCAATGCATTGACAATTCGACAATGTTGTAGATGTCAATGGGCTACGGTTACCGCATTCCATCATCCGCAAGCCATACGCCGCAGGCAAATTGAGGCAAGCTTAAATCAAACTTTCTAGTTTCTTAGTGTGTGTGTTTGTTATTTTGGAGATAAATAGATCCATAATTAAAGACAGATTAAGATAAACTTACACATCAATGTTATCATCATAGTTTAATAAAACATTGAGATAGTACCTATTTCCTTTTCACAGCAAATCCACGACCACATAGCATATCGGTACGAGATCCTAGAGGTCATCGGCAAAGGCTCCTTCGGGCAAGTGATACGGGCGCACGACCACCGCACGGGATCGCAGGTGGCGATCAAGATCATCAGGAACAAGAAACGGTTTCACCACCAGGCCCTGGTTGAAGTCCGGGTGCTGGACCACCTCCGGCTGAAGGACAAAGACCAGACGCATAACGTGATACACATGCTGGACTACTTTTACTTTAGGAACCATTTGTGCATCAGTTTTGAACTCATGAGGTAATTTATTTTCTTCATATCCGTAGCTTTTTTACTTTACTGTCCAATTTTTGGAGGAGGAAGTTGGCATCTGCGACGCAGTCTGATACTTCTGCAGATGTTATCAATTCTCAATTTTTTTTCATAACTAAATAGGCCCACGTTTGATTGCAATCTCACCTGATGGAAAGTGACGATGCGGTCTACGATAGTACATGCTTGCCTTGAAGATACCTATTCACTCGCGACTTGAAGAGCTTCAGATTGTACTCTTGTATGTTTGGATCCACAATCCGAATAAATGTTCTTTATATTTAAAAAACTCAATTCAAGTAACGCTATATTTGTTTCAGTATCAACTTATACGAGTTGATCAAGAAGAACAACTACCAAGGGTTCAGCCTGAGCCTCATCAGGAGGTTTGCCAGCTCTCTACTCCGGTGCCTAAGACTGCTCGAAGCCGAGAACATAATCCACTGTGACTTGAAACCGGTAGGCTACAGAAATATGTCATAAGAAGTGAGAAGTAGAACGAAATTGGGATAAAACAAAATCACGATAGTTAGCATGTAACTATGGTATTTTTAACAATTAAAAATACCGATGGTAGCTTTATGATTCCCTAAATAAAACCACAGAAAAATGTTAGTAGGTGTTCTTTATAATGGTTTACGCAGCAGTAAGTTCAAATGATTCATTAAAATTGTAGATTGCTTTAATTTAGTCTTACATCGTAATGAAACTCAATGTTAAATTCCAACTAAATATAGTAAGTAATTGGTTTATGCAAATATCAACATAAATCAAATTGTAACAAAGAACAACAGCAATGTTCATCCAGTCATAACATAATTAAGGACACAGGATGCCCAAAATAATGAATAGCATAATTAGTAAAACAATAACAGAGGTTTTCCTGGAAGAAATCAATTCAACAGACTGACTTGTATGTCTCAAATATTATTATTTCTGTTTCAGGAAAACATCCTCCTAAAAGCGCGAGGAAGCTCTTCCATCAAGGTGATAGATTTTGGCAGCAGCTGCTATACGCATGCTCGCGTCTACACGTACATCCAGTCTCGGTTCTACCGGAGCCCCGAGGTGATATTGGGGCTCCAATATGGAAGCGCCATCGATATGTGGAGTATGGGTGAGTCATACAATGACTATGATAACGTAACGGTATCTATTATCAAAGTAACAATAGTGGTGATAAAGTCATAAACTCGGTAAATTATAATAGTAAGTTAGCACGTAAAAAGCCTTCGGGGAAATTCTGGCACACCAGTAGGGTTAGCACGCCGGTAGACAAAACTGTCTTTCCCCTGTTTTACTCCAAGCAAGTATGAAGAAAGTGACGTAAAACGGGGAAAGACAATTTTGTCTACCGTCCATGCTAACCCAGCAGGTTCACAGAATAGATATATAGTACTACGTACCAGGGTTGACCTTGGCTAGTAGAAGAAAAAAGGATGTAATAGATGTGGCTGCCCTATAGGTACCTAGGACGGGTAAAAAGAATTGTAATATACATAATAAAATTATGTTCGTAAAGTTCATACAATTGCACGTTTATATTGAAGTTTGAAACAGGTGACACAAATGAGTTCTAAAACACTTACTCAAGAGATCAGACAAAAGCACTTTCACAAGGATTTATAATCCTACGTGAATACAAATAATACAATAGGATATAATCTCATTACCGATATTTCATAACATTACTATACAATGTACTGTCAATAATACCTCCTTACAATGTCACGACTACGCAAGCAAGTACATACTAACTACAGTTTGAGTAACAATCTCAGAACAATACTTACGGAAGAATATGAAACTCTTGGTCATCAGTAGAGCCGTGCAAATCATTAATCTTTAGTTTGTTATGTAGTCGATTTATTTTTCTACATGCTCCACTTTTGGCCACGCTTCGTTATCATCAACAAAAATGATGGTAGTAGACCTTCCTGATCGAAGTAGTAGACCGATGAGAATAAAATATGAACTGAATACAAAAATAACAGCATGTACAAATTGTATAACCTATGTCCTTTTTTTCACCAAGATAATTTAGCCACTTGATTTTTCAATGAGACCAAATCTCGCAAGTTCGTCGGATGCCATTAATTTGCATAATAAGTAGAAGAACAATTAAAAGTGCACGACTATCATAACAATAACATTCCTTGAGTTAGCTCTTGATTATGTCTCGATTTTAGTAATTAATCTATCTTAAACGTACTCGAGTAAACAAACTAATCGGTCGCCTCATTATACTCAACACACACCGACTATTTTTTTTATAGCAACGATGTCAATGAGGCGAGAATGAGCGATTACGTATCGATAACGGCGACCCATCGCTTGCGTAATCCGCGTTAGTAGAAAGCCGGGGAAAGGTGTTCGCACGGCAAATATCGAAACTCGTCTTTGCGGAATCTCGTTTTTACGCAATACATGATGGATGCCCCGGAACAACCTGTTGCACTTGACGTGAACCGCGTGGGCGGTGATTGAGCGATCTGGATACCTTGATTTTGCCGAGTTCTTTGTGATAGAACTGGGTGAATTATACTTGTAATGAAATTTCTCTTGAGGACTTACTTTTACTGCCTATATAAAATACCTTTTAAAAAAGGGATTAACGCGATTTCTATCACCTTAATTTCGTACTTAGAGAAGTTCCCCAGGGTAACTAAAAATGCACGGGTCAGTTGACCACTGGTAGGTCTCTAAATCTACAATAGCTATGCCCTAGTGACACCCAATAAAATAACCGATTCCCAACTTAAATTCAAGCTAATGATTGAGTAGTTTTATCTAGTATCTACCATGGGACCACCATGGAAGTATAAAAAAGGAGATATCATAATATCAAACACAAAAAAACACACATCAAAGCTTCAAAGTTTATTTATTTGTTCACAAAAAAACTCAGAATTATACCTACATCTAAGAGTATTATGTACGATATCTAGTTGTTAGTTAACCAAGATAATGCTGAACGCTGAATCCCACACGTCCTGAATAGGCCCCAATTGTAAAGACGCGTTAAAAATAGCTTTGAAACAGATTTACTCATTGTTAAACCTCGCTTAAAAGAACGAAACAAACTAGGAATTTCTTTTAATTTTTTTTAACCGCATAAATTGTATTGGTCTCAGGGTGCATACTTGCGGAACTCCATACGGGCTACCCCCTATTCCCGGGAGAGAACGAAGCGGAACAGCTCGCCTGCATCATGGAGCTGCTCGGGCCTCCTCCTCCGGATCTGCTGCTGCACGCCACTAGGAAACGACTGTTCTTCGGTGAGTTCACTAGGTCGTCTACCCTGCCGAACGCTTGAAATGGGTTAACGCATTTATTTATGGAATCATTTTGAATACTTCGTCGAGTACAATGCAACTTCGTAAATTATACTATTATAAAAAATACAGCAAAATTAATCTAGATCACATGACAGCTACTAAAAGGGTTAAGTTTTATAATATACGAGGGGCGTTCAATGTATTTTCGGTATAGGCATGAAAGAATAAGCAGAAAATTCTGAATAAAATTTATTTTTCAATGTAGTCCTCTAGGATCTAAACACACTTATTTGTCCTGGAAAATAACATTTCAATTCCCTCCAAAAATATTTTTCTTCCTGGTCTGAAACGTGATCGTTAATGCTGCCTAACTCTTCATCGTCAAAAAAATGCTTGCCTCGAAGTTCTTTTTTGAGATTTGGGAACAGAAAGTAATCACTAGGGGCTAGGTCCGGGCTGTAGGGTGGATGATTGATTTCTTTAAACCCGTAATCCCGCACAGCAGCATTGGCAATGCGCACCTTGTGAACACGCGCGTTGTCGTGCAGAAGCAATACACCTGCGGTCAATTTTCCCCGTCTTTTTTCTTTTATTGTCTCCTATAAATTGCGCACGGAGTTGGCGTAAGTTGCACCAGTAATACTCTCACCTTTTTTTGTGTACTCAATTAATAAGATTCCCTTGGAATCCCAAAACACTGTGGCCATGAGCTTTCCGGCGGATGGGCTGACATTGAACTTCTTCGATGGGGTTGTTCCTTTTTTATGCCACTGCATAGACTCCTGCTTACTCTCAGGATCATAGTGATGAATCCAATTTTGAGTCTTTCCTTGTTTTGTGAGGAATTTTATCACAGCGCGATGCTCGATTTATTCAACATTGTCGTATCAGTCATCGTAGTTGCCTTTCCGAAATGATATTTTGAATACTAATGGCAACAATCAACTAAAATTTTGTTTATATACCCTCAATGAGATTTTGAGATAATTTAATTACCCTCATCATTACTATATTACCCCGATACCGAGAATACATTGAACTCCCTACGTTGTATTTATATAACATAGGGGCATGGACAACGTCCATGAATAAAGGATTAGAATCACAATTCGAGTTTTTGAGAATCGCTATTTAATAAACGTGTAAGACACATGAAAGCAGCTAGGCGATCACGGAGCTTGATTGCAACCGATAGAAACAGTAAGTATGAATTTAACAGGTTCAATACGTAGTTTATGTGCATAGTTACTAAGGAAATTTTCAAATTAGGATTGACATTTCTCCTGTTGCATTGCAATCAAAGTTCCATGAAAGGTTCCTAAACATACGTTTCCTCATATATTGTAGACTCAAAAGGCTCTCCTCGCACCGTGACGAACTCCAAAGGCCGCAAGCGGAGGCCTGCATCCAGGACCCTCTCGTCAGCTGTGAGGACGGACGACCCTGCCTTCCTTCACTTCCTGCATAGATGTCTAGAGTAAGTATTAGGTACATGACATAGAGGTAGAAAAAGCTGATTATCTACTTGGATGATTATGAAATGAATAAACGTCGCCTATATGAATTGAGTGCGACACGGCGGTGGTCAAAGCCGGTGGCTCCCTGCGGTTATCTGAGACAGTCTCACAATAATCTGACCAGTTATTTTTGCTGTTTCTGATGAGGTTGACCAGTCTAGGTGTGGCAAACAAAATAGAAAGCGGTGAAGCCATATAGGATTATATCACCATGATGTTACTAATACGTAACGCTTGCGCGGTTAATGAAAATCTAGATCTTATAATACGCTATCCAAATATGATATTGATAGGTAATATTAGAGAATGTTTACAAAATTGAAATGTTTAGAACTCTGGTTATCTTTATTTTTATTGTGAAAAATAATGATGAAGTAACTTTAATGGATTCAATATATATATTTTCTTAAGGTGAGTTTTTTGATCAGTAGTTAAGGTAACCAGTAGTTCAAAATCCTAACAAATTTTAACCATTGGTTAGAATTTGTTAGCATTTATTTTAACCACCTTAACTACGGTTCCAAAAACCTTTAGATGATAATAAGTCCTCTACTTACTGCATTGTAGTAAACGATGATGCCGGATGTGATATTTTCCTTATTAAAATGAATATTAGTGTAAATATTTCAACAAGACTTTTTCCAGTAAGAATTAAGTTAAACTCGGCAATTGAGCCAAAGCTGAACTTGTTAGTTATAGTTAGGTAACTTCATAGGTCAAAGACATTAAAATGCCTGAGACCCAGTATCCCAGCACCTATTCTCTATATGCCTACACGCAGTTCGTGGCGCAAGATGAAAGAAATACTTGTGTTAATTATAGCAGTTTTTCTATTTACAATTTTGAAAAACTGAAGGCGTTAGTGACTGAATATTTTTGTAGTAGGTATACGGTATATGTATGTACAAAAGAGTTGAAAAAAAGAAACAGATATAGTATTAGGTTGAAAACTTGTGTTGAAAACTCTACGAAAATTCTTTCATAATGTATGGGTACAAATACATAAATAAAAACTTTACAAAATATACAATACAATAATACTTTATTGAACACCAATAAATAAAAATGCACATAAAAATTTACATAACAATGGCAGAACAACGGGCGGCCTTATCGCATTAAGCGATTTCTTCCAGGCTACCTTAGGATATAAAATTAAAATTGACGCCTTAAAAATAGAACGATCACCAATCAACAACCAAGTTCACTGACCCATGCATCTCAATGGAGTCTATTTTTGAATAGGATATGCGTAGAATATAGTTAATTCAGTTTTTGTCTTTTTTTAACATATGAATATTGAAAGCGATCAAAAAAGACAAAAGATGGTGAAACCACAGATTAGAGAAACAAACAAATGAGTGGTGTAACCAATCAAAAGCTACAACGCGTTTATTAATAAGGATGTAAGGTTGTAAGGTATCCACTAAACTCAAATTCATGCACTGCATGCAGTGCACAACGCAAATCACCTATGGGAAAGCGAAGCGATGAGACACAACCTATTACCTATTAGGTATACAACGCGTGCCTCATTACATAACCGTGTGAACTCACGGAACCATGCTATGATTACTGAACACACATATAAATGTAATGGGAACCGTTGAATTCATGCAATTACACATATTTGATGGGAATTGATTGAATAGTAATGATATAACAAGTCGAGTGATGGAGCGTTCGAGATCTTGTGTTATTGAGCTCGTCAAAGCTAACGCCGAACATTGTATTATGTTTTTTTGTTTCTTTCCTTTGGTGGTGCTGCAATTGCTTTGAACTATGCATTCAAATCAATAGCGCTTAAATAACAATTATGTATTTGGGCGCATCAATAAATATTACAATAACATCATGTAACCATATTGAAATTAAGCTAATACAATTTATTGCTTGAGTGCATAATATAAATATAATGCACCTGTCAATTACCTGTCAAAATTATTACGGCATTTTATATTTGTTTTGTACCTAATAAAAACAATAATATATTACATTGCATACAAGTGACAGCTTTTTATTAAAACCTATTTTAAAGACAACATACAGAAAAACATGTACATAGGTAGGTATATAATTATATACATCACAATTAATAATAATAAGATGTTATATAAATAAAATAGAAATCCCACATATAGCATTGACGCTCGAGGCATGCATAAGTTAGGAAGCGCTAAAAACGTCAGTTTATTGAATTTAGTATGCGTGTTGGATAACTTTAATAGATAGGTGTCCTAGCTCTCGAGCTTTTTAATTATGTATTCATTGAAAATCAGTTTAAATGAGCCTACTATTTCGTAACAGATCGGTTTCTGTAAAGGCGTTAATTCCATACTTATTCTAGTTGTGAATTACTCATATTTTATACACGCAGCACACTACTTCTAAGTGACATACATATATTATAGGTAAGCTTCCGCTCGCCAAACATAGCCAAAGGCAGCCAGCCGCCTTTGGCTATGTTTGGAACCTCTCAACTCCATCATACCATGGAACAAGGAGGAGAGGAATACACCAAGAAAACAGCGTCGATCAAAAATATGCCTAAAACTATTAGATGTTGCATAATGAGCGGGCTATAAGTTGAGCGCAGATCAGAAATATGCCAAAAAAACCATTTTAAACCTAGCCCGCCGTAGTTACCCGTATAGCCCGCTCATTTTGCAGTGCCATCCAGGTTTAAAAAGGTTTTTTGGCATATTTCTGATCTGCGCTCAACTTATCACCCGCTCATTTTGCAACGCCATTTTTAGTTTTAGGCATACTTTTGATCTAAGCTGTTTTCTTAGTGTCTTGGCATTCCTCTCCTCCTTGTTCCATGATCATACCAAACGAGATGAAAAATTACATCTTTATCGTAACCTACTCCTCTCAGCGATCTCTTTTAATGATTAGTATATTTTCAGCTATTTTATGGCATTTCTGTGTATTTAAATCTGTGTGCCTCTGTGAAATGGGAAATATGAATTTTTATCCCGCCAATTTTTTTCACCCTATTCTTACATCAACGGGTGGTTACGAGAGGTATTTAGAAATCTGGCACTTATTTGGCCCAACGCATCAGCATTGCAATTCAACGTGGCAATGCGGCCAGCATGTTGGGTACGCTACCTACCGGTAGTGGGCTGGTGCACTTGGACTGTCTATAGGCCATCGCGGCTATTATACAGTCCATAAGTGTTCTTTGTAATAGGTAGTGTAGCTAGTTTAGTTTAGTTTAGCTTAGTTTAGCTTAGTTTAGTTTAGTTTAGTTTTTATTATTGTAGTAGTTAGCTTGAGTAATAAAGGCAATTTGCCCGTTAAAAAAAAATTTAGAAATCATAATAATATAAGTTGACGAACATCAAAATGCAACCCTCATTACTTTTTAAACTGAATCCGTGAAAAACTGCATGATCTAATTCCAGTACAGAATCATCATCAGGCGTTCGGCTAAGCACTAACCTCTTATGGTCAAATACATCCAATACGTGCTATACGACTCTGCTTTTTAAAATAAGAACTGCAAAAGTGTGCAATGCCCTGAAAATACAACCCAGGGTTGTTCAAATCAAAGAGTAAATAGGGATTTACTAGACAAGCATATAGCTACATCTCTGACCACCATATTTACTTCCCATCAGGTGAGATCGCGGTCAATAGCTAGCCGAGTCATTGATAAAAAAAACCGTAAAAGCTTGCCTTAATCTGACTATCAATTAGTATATTATAATAATAGTAAAAGTAAACATTAACAGAACACGCCGTGAAGACACAACAAAACTATGACTTTCTATTGAGCGGTTCCCACCTTTTTAAGGCAACCATCACGGAATCGGAACTTGATGACGATCTGCCATTGTTATGAATGAATGCCTTTTGACTCGATCAAAAGTAAAAAAAAAAACATCGAGTATAATTGACTGGGTACAGGGGTGGATTCAGAAACAATAAATTGGGTAAAGTCAACGGAAGGTAAACTTAAAATCTCCATCTATGATGCGAACGCTAATTAATCGAATCGATTCGGTTTGTTACCGAAATGTTTCTGAATCGGCATGCTGTATACTCAATATTCAAACTATATGTATAGGTAGAAAGATACAGATACAGAGCTCAATACTCTGTATTTTTATACATATAATTTCCAGCTGTACCTATGATACTAGAACGCTAACCAATCGAATCGATATGGTTTGTTACCGAAATGTTTCTATCTCGGCATGTTGTATACTCGATACCTACTGAAACTATATGTATAAGTAGATAGAAAGATACAGATAAAGAGCTGCATACTCTGTATTTTTATATCTCTGTGCTTTTGTCTGGCATGTCTGACTTATTATAATTATGTTAGCCAGATAAATTACCAAACAATTCCATTATTATTGAAATTTAAATAATCGAGCATTCCAACTTAACACAGATATCCGCATTTAATTTACATGAAAAAGTTATGACGTGCTCTTGTAAAAATATAAAAAAGTTACAGGCATTACACTTGCACAAGATTCAATGACTAATAGGTTAAGTTCTTTATAGTCTCCCCCATCTCTTTAGCCCTTAGTCCGTACTTTAAGCTTGTCGTGAAGAAATTTTACCAATTCGCGTAAAATCGCGATGAAAGTGATAAATATTTAGTAAGATAGAAGATAGACAAGTGATGCTGGAGGCTAGACACGCATCGTGGAAGAATATTTACTCACGAATGTTGTTTCTACGATTTTATCGAGATGAATGGCTTGTACACAGACCATTTGTTATAATTATAAGACTAGGTATTCAGTTTAAATGATATGTAGTATACACTTAAGTAACTGTAGTTATGATATATGCACTGATTACATGCGTATCTATAAATAACATTGAATTTTCTAAATCAAATAACCAATCATAACCTGATCGAGAAATCGACACACGTTATTCGTGAGTAAACAGTCGGATATATATTTATTTAAAATAAATCAAATTGAATTATTTTAATGAGATTTTTCAAGAGATTCCAGTTCTCTATTCGAGTGTGTGTTTTTTGTGTATCTGGTATGATATCCTGTATATTATAAAGTGATATATATGAATACTTTTTTATTCTCTAAAAAGTATACTTCGAGGGTATCTGGGTAGAGGCTCGCATATAAGGTTGGTGAGGATCTTATTATAGAGTACGAAATGAAACCGAAAACTTCTTAATAGATGACAGTAAATGCTTTGACCATTCCCTGTATATTCCTTTAACCGAGTTTTACGGCACCCAGACGGGAAGAGATGGGGTGGTCGTATTCGCACACACCGGGGCCACACGGTATGGCTACTTAACTTATGGTACTTATTAATTGGTAGAGCTTATCTATATGGTAGTAGTAATATGCCTAGGGAGTAAAAATAACAGGACAGTTCCAAAATACTATTTTATCATACGACTCATAATTTTGTGAAACTGCGCCATAAATCCGATGTAGGTAAAGGGTGAAAGTTGACACTGGCATGGGTCCACGACCGACCTCCGTCGGTACTTCATACCTTACACTTGCCCATTCACTTTCATTCATCATGTTTAGAGGGAACTAAAAATTATATATTTTAATAGTAATTAATTGTGGTGATGAATAAAGAGAAAAGCCAATTTTTCGCCTTTGATTTTGACTTTTTATGGAGCATTTTAGTACTTAAGGTCATAAAACTATAGTGGCTCTGTGAACTGGGGACCTCATGAGTTTGTCTTTAAAACTGTTTTTACGTTTACAAAACCCATGGCTCTGCCATTTTGAAAATTTTCGAATAACTGATTAGGCAAAACATTCCATATATTATCTAAACTGTTCACTTACACAAGAATCGGTTGTGAAATGCGGGAACAGCCGGACATCTGCCGGACATAAAGGTATACGAGATCATTTTTGCCCAAGCTGAAACGGAGACGCTTCGCGCTCGCAAGGGCAATCAAAATCCATGTCAGGTTGGCAAGGCTTGGTGATTCTTCACATCCTTACGTCGTTAGTGTACCACAAGTCCGCACTAAGCGTTTTGCTGAGTCATTCATAGTCCGAACGGCCAAGGAATGGAATGCTCTTCCAGCAACAGTGTTTCCTCCTGGGTCTTTTCAAGTCAAGATTGAGTGGGCATCTCATGGGCAAACGTGCTTCACCTTAGACAACTTCGTCACTTACCATCAGGTGAGATATTGTCAAACGTATGCCTATATTAGCATTAAAAACAATTCTCATTGGACATTTAAGCCAAAATATGTATGTGGGAACGTTAAACATAGAGTCCGAAGTGAATACTACCACATAAGCCGGCATGGATTTTTTTTGTATAGGTAGATAACTCTGGACACTTATTTTTTTTCAAAACAAAAAGTAAAATGTAAATAAGTACACTAAATCACAACCCACTTTTTAAAAGTAATAAATATGTAAATAATATCCATAAAAAGGATTAATCTGACTTCAATCGCCTTTTCATACCCAGAAGTAGGTATTTGGATGAAGTTGAAAAGTTATTTTCAATTGTTAATGACAGTAAGAAACATTAAAAAAATACAGCCGAATTGAGAACTTTTTTAAGTCGGTTGAATAATAGGATCATGTATGTATACTTGTATAGGTATTAACCGTGCAATATGCTGTATTTAAAAAAAAAATCGTGCATTAATTACACAAACAAATGAAAACCGCATTTTACAAATCGCGAAAACCATACTGCATATTCGTTGTACCTACCTAATCGTCTGAGTTGCAACCAGCCAGGCGAGTACCTACGCACCGTAGTCTTCGGAATCCGCAGTGAAAGGTTATGAGACGGTGCGTTGACGCAACGATCCGCTGCGAACCCGCGTTATGTAACGTTACGTTACGGACGCGACACTACGTTCGACGTGAACGATGATGCACGGTGCTCACTTTCAAATTGACATCTCGTTTGTTACTAATATTTTTAAAGGATAACATCTTGTAGACAGCGCGAAGTATACTTAAATTTGCGTGTAAATATAACGATTTGATTCAAAACGAACTAACAAATAACGTGTATAATATTATAAGTAGGGCATTTATGATTTTTATAGCAGATCAACTGCTTAGCGTAGGTAATCTAAAGATTAACTTGTAAAGGAAAGAATTGAATCACGAACGAGACTTGAACCCGCATCTATTCATCCCTTTAGCCGGGACATGCTTTACTTAAGCTACCGTGACAAGTGGTCTCATGTTTAAAATCCTTCACGTTTCTAACTTGAAACTTGAACTTCAAATCATTATTCAAATCGATTGATTCATCGTGATTCAAACTTTTCATTTACAAATTAATCTGAAGTAGGTATAGATGCATAATGACTGCATTGTTTCTGCATGAAAAAAAAACACAAAATATTCAACACACTTTCACGTTTCTATCTAAGATTTAGTAATAATTATGTTGACTGTCTATTGTGTAATTTTGCAGTTTTACATAAAGACCACAATGATTCAATTCCATTCTTGGGTTATGGCTTTTGTGACCACAATGATTATGTCGTTTTTTTTTCTCTTATATTTTGGCTCCACACATAGTGTATTTAGCCAGTGTCAAGTATTGTAATTTTTCATAATGATAGAATATTTCACGTCAAGTCAAGTCTTAGTCACAGTCTGCGTAGTCATAGTCCAGTCTAAGTCAGGTAGTCTCAGTCCAGTCTAAGTCATGCCCTAGTAAAGTGGTGGCAACTTTACTAGAAGCTTCTATGGAATTTTGGAAGCAACACGAAAAACACGTTTCACCACATTATATCACTTGCCCACACTCATGCTTGTAATTCAGCACTTAATGCGTAAAACGCTACCGATTTTAATCATTAACACTGGAAAAAGCACGAGTTTTGAAAAATAATACAATGCAACGACGTGAACTTTTCCGCGTTCCCGCCAAAACTCGATTATGTCGTTGGATCGTTTTAATACTTTAATTTGGTATTGGACCTACATTTTGACAAGTGGGCACTCTTGAGCCTAAACGAAATAAATTATATGTATTTTATATTCGTAGAAGTTATTTGTTTGGCTTAATCTGACAGCTGACGACTGCAGTTCATATTCATATCTCAACTTTCCTACTAACCAGTAGAACAATACTTTAGTGCGAATACTAACTATCATCATCAATCATCTCTTTGCCTTTTCCCATTTGTTATTGGGGTCGGCTCCCAATCTAACGGGTAGCTCCCAACGGATACCACCTGTAGCGGCGAGCTACCAGAATTACACGAGCAACTGCCATCTGACCTCGCAACCCATAAGGAACCAGTAACTGGGATGGTTAGATCAGGCGACAGATTCCATCAGGCGTTTGACTACCCGTAACGATGGCCATAGGTGTTCTTATGACAACCGGGACCGACGGCTTAACGTGCTCCGAGGCACGGAGCGATGGCATCGAAAACTGCACATAACTTACTAGATAAGTCAAGTGCGAATACTAACCAAACTACCTATATTGTTGTTGTTCATTCAACCAAACGCGTGCCTTTAAAACTATAGTTTAGAATAATTTCTAGCATCATTATTCAAACCCACTGACACTCCATCATTGACCTTGTCACGGTAACTGAGAAGCATTGACACGTATTTTAGGTATATCTTTAATGCAAGATATGTGCAAGTCTCACTTAAGTATACTAACTTTTTTAACAATGACAAATGTCAAGCATTTGACACTTCGGCCTCATAAATCATTACTTTGTTAATTATATACTCTTTGTTGTATAGTTTACATAATCGGCTCCATGCGTGTCTTTAAACAACTGGAAATTATTTAGGTATATGATGAATGATGCATATCTAAAGTTTAAAGTATTCGTTCTATTTCATGCTTTACAAAAGTGCCCCTTTGTTTCTTCATAGCGTCTGCGATGTAGGTAAATTGTGCTCAATTCGGTATTTAAATTCGGTGTTGCAAGGCCATATAATTTTACCAATAATAAATAACGGTGACGGTTAATTACTCGCGTATACCATTAGGCAAGTATTAAAAGATATCGATAATTTTTGGAACTGTTATTTTTAAAAATAACTTTTTTTTTAAATGTTAAGGTGATTTTCAAAATGTTAGTGGGTGACGTGATGAGCTAAGGCGTTAATGTACATAGATTTATCAAAACATTAAATTATAGTTTTAAAACCTTGAATGGACAACAACAATTAGTTTTTCGAAAGGTACGAAAATTTGAAATTTCAAGATTATCTTTTATAGAGCTCATAATTTAAAATATCAGATTTTGTATTCATTATTTCTCAGTTATTGTTAAAAACAAAGTTTCTTCTTAATAAAACAAATATCTAAGCTGCTCTTAGGCTAGCCGCATACAAACAATATCATGACAATCCAACATTGACAATAATATTGATCAGTCAAAGCATTGACTTGTCAATATTTAGTAAGGCTAGCCACATACACGCAATATTTTTGACTATAATGTGAATATTGTCAATAATGTTGCGCGTGTGCGGCTAGCCTTATAAAATAGCGCTTTCAACCTAATTTAAGCATAGGGCCTATACACACGAGACGGTTTCAACTCGATATTATAGTTCTTAAAATTTTAGCAACCAGCGGGCAGGGTATTGGTAGGGCGTCTAATCCGGTGAGTTAGAAGGCGCGGGTTCAAATCCCGCTGGTTGCTAAACTTTTAAGAACTATAATATCTTTATAGACATACCTGAAGTGTGGTTTACACTTAAAAAATCAATCCATGGTTTCAATTCGGTCTGCTATCTATAGTATCTATCCAGCCGCCTGCGCCAGTCGTGTTTGGAGTGCGCCACCCGTGTATTCGCCCGGCACGCAGTGTACTATCATATGGACCAATGGCGGTTGGATTGAAACCGGACCGTGTTGATATAGAAACCATCTCATGAGAATGTGCCCTAAGAAAGCGTTGTGAAGCATACCTAAGCCACATTCTTCAAGAAGCTTATAATAAGCCATTTATCAAGTAAGTTTTAGCCTGCATTATTTACAGTTAACGCAATAGCAGAGTTATTCCAACCTGGACTGGATCCAAAAGTGATAGTTGTCGCCTTGGTCCACTTAAAGTACGTTACCTTTGCAGGACGGTGGCCAGATGGTCTTAAGTATTAACTACCACAGGAATTGTATGGAGGTAGAAAAGACGGTCATTTACAATATATATATTTTTATTATATTTTTCCTTATTTGTATTCATATTCATAACTTTATTGCATAAGAAGAATTGAGCACGAAAAGGTATACCTAAGTATTAATTAAATGCGTATAAAAAGTTCAGAATTAAATGAATACTTTGTGTGACTCATGTATTTATTTATTGACATATAGAATAGAATAGAATAGAATAGAATAGAAATCATTTATTCAACACTGGTTAAACACATTGCTTTACTAATAAAACACATTTCTTTACTAATATGATGTCAGTCAGTCAGTGTTGAATGGGCGTGGACATAAGACTTAAAATGTATTTTTTAAACTGAAAAGCACTTTTTAGTTACTTTTCTCAATTAATATACTTCCTAAAAATTTTAACAATCAGCGAGATTTGAACTTGCATTTTTCAACTCAAAGTGTTAACGCTTTAACCAACTAAGATATGGTAGCAATCTCTTGGCTGCGAAAAAATATTGAATAGACAATATTTAGGATTTAAGTTTATAAATTATCTAAATAGATATATGACGAAATTTTAATTACTTTATAATAACTTAGGTGCGTAATAATTAGGGATGGGTCCAGCAATTAAAATACCCTTTGGCCCTATTAGCTACACATTTCTGTTGGACCCAGGGGGATAGCTATAACTTTTTATTCATCAATTCTAAAACTTTCGAAGCTCTACAATCTACATAGACTGACAGGATATAACAACCTGTGTGATAAAGGCAGATTGCTAAACTAACACAGATCGAGCACTAAATAGGTACGTACGGGTACGGGTACCTACGTACTATAAGTACTCTACAAGTACTTCAGATTAATGCCTAACAATTAGTACTTACAACGTGGGCAAGACTTGACTAGAATTAATGACTAAAAAACTTACTCAAACATTTTGTCCAACATTTTTAATTAACATCTAATACTAAAGCTAAAGCTATATTGCTAAGACAAAACACAATTATTATCAGTCAGCCTTGAGTTTAAAAAGAACGCTTTTAGCCGCAGTAGAAGTCATTTACGCAGCTTGTGTTGATGTACTTGGCATACCAACCCCGTAAGCTATGGCTGTAAAAGATGAAGAACATTTGGACATGAGATATTGTCACAAAAAGCATGTTTCTGCTATAGGCACGGATGAACGGGGGTTTAAATTCTGGTAATGATAAAAAATCCTGTATTTTAAATAAATAAATAAATAACGCCCAACGATCACATACATAGATCCTGGGCCATAACTAGAATTCTCTGTATATAGGGACCCAGGAGCTACGAGGATCATGGTCTCACAATACCCAGACACAGAACAAGTATTTGCGTTTTTTTTCATGTGCTCAAATACTTATTCTGTTGCGGGAATCGAACCCGCCGCCTCCGGGGTATGAGCCCACCTGTTCAACCACCACACCCAGGCTGACACACAGACCGACTGTTGTACATTATAAAATTAATCTTCAGTAGAACTCATTTCAGTGAAAAAATGCCTCCATAATTTTTCTTTTCATTACGCCTGGACCAAAACGTACAGCCATATGTGTATTTGTCTGTGACAGCGAATCTACTTAAGTCTATGGATGAACCGATTAAGATAGAGAAAGAGTTTTTTTTTTCATGGAAGGTGATGAAGGTGACTCTAGACTTTTTCTTCCAGATGGGACCCAAAGCGACGGCTCACACCAACAGAAGCGTCTCGACACGAGTTCGTTACCGGCTGCCCTCTCGGGAGCACGCCTTCAGGAGTGCTGGCACTCCCACGGCTGGCACCACCTCGGCCCACGCGTGCACTGCTGCACTCGCAATCAGCTGGTGACGTCGCAGCGATGCTGGGGCGCGCGTGACCGAGGGACTCTTGAGAGAGAGCCCACTCCAGCGGTTGTAAGCTAGCTGTCTAATGTCTTTCGCTATCCAAGATCGTATAGGATCATATTTTGGCAAGGAGAGCTCAAGAAATTCTAATAACTCAAGAGTGTCCTCGCATCTACAATACAAACACTTATCATAAACTTATTTTTTCGTTGAAATATTTGAGCTTACTTTTACCGATATGACACATCTTGGATAACGAATAGATAGAAATGTTTACTGATGCTAAGTAATAAAGGAATTGCTTCACGGTTTGGTATTTAAATACATAACGCTCATTCCAATAAGCTCCTCTTAAGGCCTATTCAAACCGGCGTGTTATTTACACGAATAACCGCCGCGTGGTTTGTATATAGCTTTAGAATGGCTTGCACGAAACTCTACCGTGACAGATTCCTTTAAAACGATGGCTAAAGGAATTCTTTGTATTTGACAGCTATTTACTTTAGATATCTGTCTAAATAAGAGCCCATTCCTAGTGATAACTTAGACAGTTAGCGTTGATCAATGATCGGTTCACCCACTCAAAATTAGATAACCCATTTTTTTAATTAGTTAAAATCCTAAGCATTACGTAGATACCTATAGTTATGGTTTAGTTATTTTATTTCCTGTGACACGGAGTAATTATTTTTATTGTGTCAAAGAGATATCTTAATTTAAAATGCCATTGCGATGGCAGTTTTCGTTTGTGGACACCTTGTATACGGTGTTATCATAAAATATGTGAACAAACTTTATACTGGATTGAACAGCAATTTCATATTGTTAAACGCATGTTAAGCATTCCAAAAGCCTCGTTTATGTTTCTGTTATAAAACTGTTAACAATTTTATTAGCGGCTCTAATTTGCTCAGGGCTATAATTAGAGGTTTAAAAAGTTTATATTTGTTCACTCTAGTTTAGTAAGAATAAAAATATCCTGTAAATGCTCCGTAAAATATTATTGTGTTTGTAACTCCAAAATTATGTGTGGTAAGTGATTTAAATGGAAAGATCGTAAACTTATGCAATCAAAAACAACTTTTGATTTTGACAGTTAAAGGATTCAAATAAAAAAAGTTGACGCGCTGCCCGTGATTTGGTTACGTAGGTAGTCCATAGGTAGTCTGGGGGTCTAGCAAAGATGCCTTTCCAAACGATAATTCAAAATGTATAGGACTGACAGCCTGCGGAAAACTTTTCCGCAGCTAATGTCATAGCTAATGTCATTCCCATACATTTTGAGTTATCGTTTGGCGTTAACGCTAATGGAAAGGGATCTTAGCTAGACCCCCTGGTGGTCTGATTGATCCAATCCAACCATGGTTTATTTATTAATATGAAAGCAGTTCTTTATAAATTTAGCATAATGGACCAAACGGCGATAATGCAATTGCAATTTTTATGTCTAGAAATAAGAACCGAAAATAATAAATCAATCAAATCACATCGCTTTCTGCATCCTATGCTGAACATAGGGTTCCCCCATAGGGTTTGCCACAACCACCACGCTTGGTAGGCGCTAGGCGTCTTGTAAAACGCAATAGATTATAACGCAGACGGAGGAGAATGCTGCTGCCCATTCCCTGTATATTCCCCTAGCCAGTTCTTACGGCACCCACGAGAACAGATGGGTAGGTCCTATTCCTATGCCGGGAACACATAATCTTTAAGAATAAGAGCTAAAAATAATATTACCCACTACACTATATAATATTGAACAGCGGTGGTGGCCGAGCGGTAGCATGAGCGCTTTGCAATCTTACGGCACCGGCCCCCTAATTACCTAATTTGCGACAGGCGTAAATCTCGCGGTGATTGCTGTCATACATCATTAGTGGTGTCAAGCATGTATGCTACGCTACACCACTAATGATGTATGACAGCAATCACCGCGAGATTTACGCCTGTCGCAAATTAGGTAATTAGGGGGCGGGTTCGATCCTCGGCCCTGCACCAATGACTTATGTACTAAGTTATATGTTCAGTTTTCGATGCCATCGCTCCGTACCTCAGAGAGCACGTTAAGCCGTCGGTCCCGGTTGTCATAAGTACATCTATGGCAATCGGTAAGGGTAGGCAGAAGCCTGATAAAATCTGACGCCTGGTCTAACCATCCCTGTTATTGGTTCCTTATGGGTTGCGAGGTCAGATGGCAGTCACTCGTGTAATTCTGGTAGCTCACCGCTACAGGTTAGATTGGGGAGCCGACCCCAATAACAAATGGCAAAAGGCAAAGATGATGATGATGATGACACTATATATTATTGCTATTACAGTACAGTTTTATAATGCGTTAATTCTATCGATCCATCACTGACATAAACTTAGGTAAGCGTTATCCGTAATCAAGTTTCAAGATAAGGTTACAAGTCCAACTGTAACTTACGAGTAAGCTGCTACCTCTCACTACATTCTAATTTAAACAGCGCCAGTTATCATAATAAAGTTTACTTGGTGCAACCAGCACTTCTATTTGCGCAATGATGCATTTACTCAGTTTAGAAATAGTTTACTTTCAATCTAGCATATTGCCAAACGATAGAGCTTTATGCGACCATCTCGTTTCAATACAAATGTGTTTATACGTTGTCGCAAATTAGAAACTACGCGGGTTGTGTCTTTGAACAGAAACTGGGATGGTATTTGCTAAATCTCATAAATTGGGAATCAATATAATGCACTTACTAGAATAGATGTCTGTAACGACACTCGGTAAAACCCTTATAGGATCAATTTGATTTCAAAAATACATTTATAGCTTGTATGTATCTTCATCACAAAATTCTTAAAATATAGAAAATCCGTTTCGGATATCAGGAGATTTGAATGCAACTTATGTGTCATATTTGCCCTCGCTTAACAGCGCTGGTGGTCGGTCTGGACCTGGACCAAATTCCTCAGAGACAGTGATGAAGAGACAACTAATATCTATTCCACGCTTGGTTCAATTCTGCGTCAGTCTACGCTGAAATGAGAAGTTTGTGAAACGATATAAATTGAAGGCGAAATATCACAATTTTTATAGGCACTTAAGAACGAAAATTAATACCTAAAAGCCATATCATCTTGAATATACGATGTTTTAGCACATACGTAGATTAACAGAGCGATGTCTTCATTAGCTATTAAAAATTACGGGCAGAATATGCAAAATTGTGCAAAGTTTACATTGCATTTGCCATAGAAATATATGGAGCTTTACATTAAGCAAAGGTTATGCGGTCAAATCTTCCCATGGATTAATAGTTCAATAGTTTTAGATTCAACATAATAATGATGTAGGTATGCGCTTTCCAAGAAAAGCTTTCATTAATTTTTTTGTGAATATGCATGTGTTTCTAGAGAGAATTGTACTTACAGTGCCAAATAGATAAATTAGTAATGATTTAATTAAATTGTTCTACAGTTTATTTGTAGATAGATATTGCAAGTCAAGTTATAAAGTTTGTTTCATTGAGGTTTTTTCTAAACAAATCTGAGTTATCAGCACTCTGCCGTGATATAAACCCAGTCCATCCCGTGGGCAGGATTTGTACCACACCACATTATTATGATCATCCATTCATAAGCACCACGGCAGTGTAAGTATTATCAAAAACAATACGTTACATAAGCCCTGTCCACACTGGTCGATCCAACGCGCTCCGATCGTGCAACTACCGCGCGCGATCGGAGAGCGGTGATCGTCTGGTATGGACAGTGGACACGGCTATTAGACCAAGCAAGATGGTGCAGGCGTACAATGTAATATTTACCATATTAATCGTAATGTGACCTGAAAAATGCCTGTGTAAATGCCATAACAGGCTTAAGTACGAGAAAGTATACGTTTCTTCATATCACTAATGCTGTATTTAAATTCGCTGAAACTGGGGAGTGATTTTTATAAATCTGTAGAATGTCTCTCACTCACAAGGTGTGGTGAGGTTTGAAGGTCTTTGTGAAAACCACTATTTCTAATTCTTGAAAGAATTTCACAATCCACACTTAATTATATTTCTTAGCTTACAAATATTTGTGTTAGGTAGAGTAGAAACAAAGGTATATCGTTATAGTGTTCTTTCTTCTATTATCGTGAAAGTTTTTCTATTGACGAGTTTTAGACCGCGAAGGTGACTATGAATTGTATTTAGAAGGTAAGCAGCCTTATTTTATTACCTAATTAATATTATTCTAAACCTTCATTAAATAAGAGTGTTTTATCAGTATTCCCACTGAGAAACCCCGATACGTGCGGAAACAGAAGTAAACAAATTTTTGGTAGGATTTATGGATTTTTTGAAGCCGATGTCATCCCTTCTCGGTCTACAACTGCGAGGCATTATAGTCTGAAGTAACTTAACGTTAATGTTGTGTCTATAGGGATGTCCCAAAAAGTTGTAAGCTTTAAAAAAGCCTTTATAACTTTAACTGAGTAACTGTAAACCCTAGGTAGGTCTATAAATCGGGTATTAGTCGATGTTAGTGAACGTGATGTCGTAGTTTTTTGTATTAAAATTGTTTAGAATTAACATAAGCTTATACTAATAAGTCTTATACTTATACTATCACTTCTTGCTAAGATCATACTTATACTGGGTGACTGGGTGAACAGTGAAAATACTCAACAGTATGATAACTTTTGGTCACAGGTAACGTATAAAAAAATTAAATCATAAAAATACTAATAAACTAAAACGAAACCTTAATTAAATAAACGTGCGAAGACTCGGGAAAGTGTGGACACAGGACGGCTTCGCGCACGTGATGCGTAATCTCTTGCCTAAGCTGTAGCACGGGCGACTGTTCCGAGTGAGTGACCACACTTATTGCTTCATTTACTAAATAATTAGGTCAAATATTAAGCATCCTTTATATTTAGAACTAAAATCACTGAACATTCTCTATTAATATGTTCACTGTCTCCAGTCACGCAATAAAAGTACTTCAGTTTTATTAATTTGACAGGTTTCGTATTGTAAAATTTAGTTCGCAATTTATAGGGAGGGTCTTTCTGGTACTGTAAAAGAACCCTCTCTTAACCTAATTAAATAATAAATTAATAATAAATATTCCTCAAATCTCAGAGTTATTCTAAATTAATTATATGACGCTAAAAAAGTGATCGAAGTTGATTGGTTATTTTGGACTACCTATTTTAATGTTTATGGCCTTGTGAATCGTCACCTAATAAATGGTAGAACCGTACGTTGTGATAATGTAGTAATCCAAATCCTTTTAAAGTAATGAGACAATACCTAACTAACATCTAACCTATTCAATAATATTAAATAAATTTAAAATATCCATCGTCCTACAAATAATTGCTATTTAATCCCCTGATGAACACTATTCCTATACTCTGAGTAACCGAACTGAAATTTCCACATAAAATCATATTATGCATCAATCAATATATTTCCTACTATATTTTTGAAAGGTTTCAATTGTAGGAATGAATAATTTTTTCCTGCAAAAGATTGAACATTATAGTTCCTAGTCATAAACAAAACTGAAAGTAAGTTAAAGCTTCATGACGAACGTATGTTGAAATTAACAAGATAGGAAAGTGAAACATAGGTAAAACGTAAGTAAGAATATTGCTAACTGAGTTTAAGTTTGTTATATAGCAAAGTCATAGTAAACTCTATTTGTTTATCATAACTCTGGCATAGGAGCCCCACCTCCGCTCCAATGCTGTGGGTCTCGACTACCTGACTGGTTAACCCTCCACTATTTAGTGCTTGAAATTTCCCACACGGAGGTACCGTGTGTGAAATTCCCCCACACTAAGAGAAATTTGATTTTACTAAATTTTGTTCTATTTATCCCAAGTCAGTACGTCAGGTACCCCACCTACCTATTCTTATCTACTTATCTAGTTTGGACTCCAAAAAGGTGCAAGGGACAAGAGGACATTATTTTTTACCAAATCCTAACAAAATAGACATCACATTAGTTCATTGTGAGTCTATCTAATACGTACTACATTCGGTATATGACAGACTCTAAAATTAGCTCAATCTTTTAAACTCTCCTAACTTCCGTCTAAAGATTATTAATATTATCGTAGATTCTATATCGTCAGCATGCAGTGGAATAAACAGTAGTATTAATTTAACTATAAATATTTATCCGAATTCAATGATCTGTTTAGTGATATTCAGGTTGTCTCTATTTTCCAGAACTTGTATGAAGAACTAAACTAAAACCCGTTTACATAATTTAGGTATTATATTTCATTATTATGAAATATGATAAAGATGTTTGTTGCAAGTAATATATTAGATTATTGATGCTATTTCCTAACAACAAGATATTCTCATTCGAATCTTTAAATTAGCTACCCCTATCCGTTTGGTAAGGAGATCACTAACAGGTACTGCTGTGCTTGACCCAAGACATGAAGGACAATTTCTTATCACTAGTACTTTAAATGTTTTTATAGAATAAATAGTAAAATTCTTATTGAAAATTCAATCAAACAAACCCAACTCTGAATTCCACTAAATTGATCTATAAACAAACACGAATAACCCTAAACTATGAATAAATTCCCGGTAGTTATTTAACTATCGCACAAGCAAAGCATTATGTATTTCCATACTAGAGTGAAACTCAATTACGATTTTATTTAAGTTACTCGCGAATGATTTCAAACAGAGAGTAAATTCCCAATAGTTATCTAAGTAAAAGGAATAATTCCCAGTCGTTACTAATTCCCGGTAGTTTCCTAACTATCGTTCAAACATTACCTATTTTGCAACTAGAAAACAAAACGTTCGTTTCCTTGCAAAAATATGATCCTTCCAACTCTCCTAAGTAAAATTCCGCCTAGAATCCGCTAAGAAAATACCTATCTAATTATGCTGAATTTGTACATCAGAATTAGGCACAGAATAATATTTTCTCAGTAGTGTCATAACTTGTTCATGTGAACTTTGTATCAGCGTTTACTATCACCGTGTAGGAATAGAACCTTTCCCATATCTTCCGTAGAGCATCGCAAACCCAGCTAAAGAAATACCTTCCTATACCACAGAATAGATATATAGTACAACGCATTTTTACCACAAAATAGGTTTATAGAATTACGTATTCATACTAATATGATCCGCAACATTAACGACAATAATTCTCCAGTTGAGACTAGGTCATGAAAACTAATGTGATGAATCGTATTCAAATACATTCCCCTTTCTATCTCTACTGTAGTTTCACAAAGCTTGTGCCAGCTATAGAAAATACCTACTTATACCTTTGCAGCGTTGCTCTCTGTACATTAAATCCTTCCGTGATCACCCAGCTTTCCGTCAAAAGCAAGGTCCACGACAACTAGCTCTACAATAAACACCCACAGCTTCAACCTTCGAGAAAACTTGGATTATAATTTTATGACTTTGATAATTTACGTAATTGTATTTGCACTTTTATTTATTAGTATTTTATTATAATGAATTTATCTTTAGATGTATTTTATACCGCTTTAAATTTATTTATTTATTTATTGAATTTTATCTATTTCTCTAACACTATTATTTTTCCGCGATTTTCAATATTTTATCCCTAACTTCCCCCTCCTACGTGTGTATTCCTCGACTTATTAGCTTTTCCCTATACATTAGTGTGTACCCCCAAACACTGGAGATTGCTACAAATCTCACATTTACTTTTAAACGTGCATGTCTGTTCTCGGTGTGTGCAATGAGAACATACCTGATCTAACCCTATGAGAGAACGAGCTGTGACAAAAGCTCTCCAAAGCTAAAACCTGTTGCCACCTAATTTTTATCTTGCATGCGGGACCGGAGTCCATGGGCAGCATACAAGACAAAACCCTATCACTTGGGACAGTTCAGCTTGATTTGCATTTAGGATCCGGGTATCGTATACACGAAGACGGGACAGTTAATCTTTTCAGCCCTCCTTTCAGCCAGAATGCAAACCAAACCAAAAAGGTGGATCCAGATCCTATAACGGAGGCAAAATCTGGTGCAGGTCTCCACAAAACACGCGAACTGCATACCCTAAGCAAAATAAGGGAAGACAAGCTTCGTTGCACAGTTTCAACTTATCTCTTACTGAGTTCCTGGACCCGAGGCATACTTCCCCCCAGATCCAGAATTAATTGAGAGGGCGAATTTATCTA
Source organism: Ennomos quercinarius (assembly GCA_910589525.2). NCBI lineage: Eukaryota > Metazoa > Arthropoda > Insecta > Lepidoptera > Geometridae > Ennomos > Ennomos quercinarius. Next base: position 2,043,965 of record OU342491.1, read on the forward strand.
AGAATTTAACCGAAGATTTTATGTGCATTTTTATTACCAGGTTTCGACTTGCGAACCCCGTGAAATGATTTCATAACTGCTCGCGTTTGACAGCTTGGCAGATCTTTTATAACTTTTGCCTGGTCACGTTTAGTAGTGCGCGCGTCGATGTGTTTGTTTCTATATGTTTAAAAGAAAATGTCTTGTCCCAATTTTCTTACTAAAGTACATACAAAATATAATCCCTTTATTCTTATAAAATAACTAGGTGTTTGAAAATTGCGTTTTCATATTGTAACAGCCTAAAAATAAATTTCCGTTAAGATATTCAAAATCCCAACAAAAGCATAATTAAATCTTGTATGAAAAATCACAACCGAGTATGTAATCCGTCTTAATTAATACTTAAAACGTCCTCGTGACTTCTCCTTGTACTATATACACTTTCTCCGAGATCTCTCAATCTATGAAACATATCCCTTCCCGTAATAATTCTAGAAAATATTGTGAATTATTAAAGAACTAGTCTCGCCTAAAATTATTCAACCCTCCTAACGTGGATCCTTTCAATATATAAACAAACTACTCTGCTATCCTTTAAATACTTTCTGCACTCTCTAAAAGATAAAAATCTTTTTATCTTCCGTCTAGAAACAATAATTTCATGAATATAAATACCCCAATAATAGCGTTTGTATGATTATTGTCCCCACTTCAATTTATTAAAGATTTTTCGTTCTCAATTTGCTATAATTTCCCCATACTATTTCATCCGTCTCATTAAAAAGCAAATCCAAGTACCGATCCTAGTCTCCTCCATATCGTATGGTTGTGATACTTCACTAACAAAAGACGACTTAATTATTTTGACAGCTCGATATCGTCCCACACGATTCCTTCTGCTTCGCATTTAAGGGCACGTTATTCCAAAACCGTTCTTTAGTATACCTAAATGGTAAACATGAAAACACTAAAAATATACCTAATTCCAATGTATCCATTCAATCTATTCTATATTTATGATCAATTTAGACTGCCCTGTTAGCCCGGTTGATAGTAGCTCCCCCTCCGAGCTCTAGATCGTGAGTTCTACTCCCATCCAGGACAAACATTTATGTGACGAACACAAACTGTTCTAAGTCTGGATGCTACATCGCATTCTCCGTACGCATTTACAAACAAAAAGTATTTAAGCGTTTTATTTAGTATCAGCTATTTGACCCCGACAATACAAGCCTTGCCTAATCTTCATTTTCGATGAATTCTCCAACCTTCTGCTAACATATCCAGAACTGACAAAAGACCGTCAAAATCTTATAAAAGTACACTAGATGTTTATTTTTCATTAACCTCAATTTGAAATGTAAGTCTCTACGAATAAATCATTACAACTTTTCTCTACCAAAAATATGATAATACTAGTTGCACCCCGCGGTGTTAATCGCGGACAAAAGTATTCTGTATGTTAATCTAGCGTATAAGCTATCTACATTCCAAATTTCATCAAAATCGGTTCAGTAGTTACGAAGATATAAAGTAACGAACATTAACACAAGAACTTTCGCATTTTTTTAATATTAGTACGATTATAAATAACGAATAGTACAAAATGATTCCTCAAATTATACGATTTTTATTAAATAAATTCTACCATAATGTAATTTAGTTTGTAATTATTTACTCATCTTACTAATATGTGCGCCTTTATTTCCCGTGCACAAACATTTCTCCTGTCGCGGGAATCGAACCCGCCGCCTCCGAGTTACGATTCGACCTACTCAACCACCCCTCCACTGAGGTTATCAAAACGTACTAGCCTTAACAAAAATTTCTTACGCATGCTCCTACTTTCACCACGCGGGCTTCAGGGATTGGACAATGAAATTAAGAAACATAAATCTGTCACAATTAAATTTGGAATTCCAGGAAATTTTTTGACACATTCAGTGATCGAACGCTCTACGACTAGCAGCTCCCCATATCTAAGTATGAACCTTTTAGTATGAGAATTATTTTGAGGTTTGATTTCTTTTACTATTACCTTATTTTACCACAGATAACCACTTTTACACCTATCTCTACATTTTCTCTATCAGTCAGTGCGATGCCAACGACTATTTCCTTTATTTTTGGACTATTGTTTGTGCGTAAAATGCTTCAATGAAATTATTTCAGTGTTTTTATACTTTAGATAACATTTATAATATTTGTGACGTCACGAGACAGCCTGGATCGTTACAATCGCCCCTAAAATATTTGCGCAGGCGTTTTAAATTTAAAGCCGAAGTAAAATTTTATTCTTTAAAATACATTCACAAATATTAGCAAAACTATAATAAAAATAATTTAAATAATAATTATAACTCTACCACCTCACTTAAGCAATCATAATTTGTTAACGTTTGGCTCCAAACTTAAAATGTATTTATAGTTCTGTAGTGTTCCTAACCGTTAAATTTAATTTAAGAGAGCACCTAAAAATAACCTGATAGCAAGTAATTTGCGAAACAAAAATACACTTGTATTTTCAATTTGTTTAATATGCAGCATACTGCGTATTAATTTGTTATTCATTTGAAAAATATTAAATATTACTAATATTAAGTAATTTATTTTCGAATGTTTAATGTTGTCAATGATAATATTTTTATTTTTAATATACTATTGAATCCATCCTTGAAAACAAACCGTAATTACTATTCTATTTTAAGCGCCCTCTTAAGCCGTAACAACAGTGAATTACTTTATGAGTCAATATCCAAAATTTCATCGCATCAATCATACCCAAAAATCACTTATCCCAAGGCTAACCTAGCCACCAAAAGAAACCAGGTTGTGAGGCTGGTCAGTCCTAATAACTTTAAGTAGAAGGTACCCCTAAGAACCATGTTTTCGTTCCGAGCTGCCTCCCACAAAACCCTTCGATAACCAGGTCAACTTTAATAGTTCAAAGTATAGATTTGTCCATGACTTCAGCAATATTTCGCATATATTTCCCACTCCGTAATTCGCTATTATTTCGGATGTAGAGTGTAGCAGATCGGATGTTCCTACCTTGTAGAGTACGGGGTTGTTATAACAGTTTTGTTTAAACTTAGGCTTTCTCTTTTAACCTAGCACCTAGCCTTAAATTATACCAACCCATTTGTTGAGTCGTGTAAATCCAAAGCCACCCGTCAACAAATCCCTTAAACCGTAGATCTTGCTAAGCCACTAAGATCCTCCTGCACTGTTAATACCTCTGACCATGTCCATACAACAATACTTGCTTACATAAAAATGACTTTTTTTTTTAAATTATCCAAAATCAAATCCCTTTCATAAGCAAAAATAACAACATAACAATTCATTAATCCACATTTGACCCCTGTCAACTAACTTATTCGCTATCTTAACGGCTAGCAATTCCCAATAGATTTAAGGCTTCTTTGAAGTTATTGTTTAATACTTATCGTGATATTAAAATAAAATCTTTAATTTTATTTTAATTTCATTTCTACAACATAAGTAATTATATGATTTAATAAATTTCGTTTAAAATGTCAAGGCTGAAACCATCTATTCATTATAAGTAAATTATAACAACAATAATTAATAAATATTAATTTTTGCGAACTGAACTAATCTTTACTACAAAATAATTTCTTTTGTTACGTTTTAAATATAATATCGTTATTAAAGTTTGGATTTTAAAGCGCAATATTTTATTTGAAAATTTAATCAATAAGTATAATATTCACTCTCAAAAACCCCGAACTTGCGCTCGAATTACGCGCTAAACTACCAAACAAGCTAACTGAAATAGTTTTTAAATACCACTATTTTGAAATTTTAATCATTTAATTTAAATAATTTTATGTTGTTTAGATTATTGTGTATCGTACAATAGCCATTGAATCGGAACTTAATCTATCCACCGTATCAACTACCACTAATAAAATTATTAAATATTTTGTACTGTAAAACGCCCCCTATAGTTTTATAATCTTAACCAACTTCGAATCCTTCCTAGTCCTAAACCCAGAAAAGAAATGTAAATTATGTACTCTAATATTTCCGAATTATTTATGAAAATTGACTCTGTCGTTTTTCCTACATTGGATGATGATAAATTCCCCACGTACTTCCTAAATGAAAGCTCAACCTTATTATGTGCAACAATAAATTTTAAAATTAATCAAACAGATGTACCTATCTCATTAATAAACTACTACTCCTTTCCCTTTTTAGTCACATTAAAAATAAAACCCTCTTGTGTTTTTTTTTATTATTTGATAAAATAATGAGTTTTTTTTTTTCATATAATCGTATATTTAATTTGTAAACTATAACTAGCTATTTAACGCAAAAATTTTAACAGCAATAACAATTTTCAGTTTCTATTACACTAAAAGTTATTTCATGTGCCTGCTTTATTATTTTATAGTATATTAATAATGTTTATTACTACATATTAAACTTGTTTGTCTAATGTTTAATACCCCCTACTTTCAATATTAGCTCAATATATCCTTATGATAATAATAAATAAGAATTACTTATAATTAATGTCAAAAAAAAAATTTTTTTTTTTTTGAAAAAGCCACCGTATCACACCCCACCATCAATAAATAATCAGTATTCCTTTTTTTTATTCGTTATAATAATGATCATCCCTTTAATTATTCCTTTTTATGTCTAGATTCTACAATAAATTTCATTAATGAATCTTCATATTTATTGATGAGCTTTTCCCTGACCTCCATCAATTATACAAAGTTTCTATTCCATAAATATTTATCTCCGCATTTTATTACCTCATTGTATCAATTATATATAACAAATTTCACCTTTTATTTCGATATTAAACACAAGAATAAAAATCAAAACATCAAACTTATATTTAAAAACACAAAACTCTTTTTCTTAACGCAAAACTGTGATATTCTGAACTTCTATTTTAAAATCATCTTCTGATCTAATTATCTTCAATATCGCTCGTGAAAACAACAAACCGAATTATATGACTTTTATTTAACATAAAACACTCTATATATATATATATTTTTTAATTAATTTAATTTAACTCAAAATTCTTTACAATTTATAATTTTTATAATATTTTTCTTTTTAACCTTTGTACTTTAACTAAATTCCACTTTAGAGTCCGTATTTTTTTTAATCAGTAATATATTAAAAATCTAATAAACATAAATATTATTTTCATTTACAAACAAATTAATATTAATTGTTCTCCTTTTATAAAACAATAAAACCCTCAATAATACTATCCTACCTTCGGAATATTCATGACCTCATAATACTTCTAATACTAGATAGAAATTAACTTTAACCTTAGTATGACTATTATTATCCCGAATCAGCTCCAATTAAATATGTGCTATTTCCTATTATCCACAAAATACCTAGACAAATGTATCGCATTATATTTACCTTTTACCCTCTTTGAAACCGGTTCTATCAATAAATACACATTCTGGTAAAGAACTCTCGCTATTATATATGGTCCCTCATACAATGCTTCAAATTTTTTTGTAATTTTCTGTTTTGAATCTGATTTATTTAACTTCCTAATTTTCACTAGATCCCCTATCTGATATTGTATTAATCGATACCTTTGATTGAATTTAACCCTTCTTTGTTCCCCTGCCTTTTGTAAATTGATCTGAGCTGATTCTCTAATCTGACTTATATCTTCCTGTGTTCCGGTCTGTCCTATATATCTATCGAAAGTTAATTCTGTAGATTCTCCATACATAATCTCACAAGGTGTATATTGTGTGCTTTGATGAAATGTATTGTTGTATAATTTTTCTAATTTAGGTAACACCGTAACCCAACTACTATGATTGTTCCTACTGTAAGTCCTAAACAAACGTCCTAGTTCCTTATTCACCCTCTCCGTTATGTTAGGTCGTGGATTTCTTACTGTGGTGTATATTGGTTTTATTCCCACTCGTTCCAAACTTTCTTTCCAGTGTTTACTAACAAATTGAGTGCCATTGTCTGACATTATCACCTTGGGCATTATTATTTCAAAATATTTTTTCATTTTACCCAAAATTGACTTTGTTGTTGCCTTCCTGAGCTCATAAAGTTTAACAAATTTACTAAATGAGTCTTGTACTACCAGTATGTAACTCATCCCAAAGGTTCCTGCCGGTAACGGCCCATAAAGATCTACCATGACTACCTCCCCGATTTCTTTTGCTATAATTGATTGACAGGGCCCTACACATTTGAATGTGTTACTTTTGACGATTTGGCACTCGTGACATACCTTAATTGTTTGCTTTATTTGTCGTGACATACTTTTCCAATAAAATCTGTCCCTAACATATTTTATAACCTTAAAAGCGCCCTGATGACCCATTTCTAAATGCACTTGTTTAATAACTTCTTTCCTCAAAACACTTGGCAAATAAATAACCCTTTTCTCTGTTTCTCCGGGTTTGAAATACAAGATTCCTTCCTGAATTTCACATCTAGCCACTATTCTGTCAATGTTTAACCTTTCACTTCCTTCCGTTCCCTTACGCGTTATAATTTCTATAATCTCGGAATCTTCCCTTTGTAACTCCCGAATATTTTTTAACTTTTCTATCAAATCCACATTTTCCCTAGTTTCCATGTATAAAATTCCTGGTAATTTAACTTTATCTTCCTGTAAAAACTCTGTTGCTGGTGGGTATCGGGATAATATATCAGCAACAACATTCTCTTTCCCTTTGACATGTTGAATTTCATATTGAAAATTTTCCAAATAATTGATCCAACGCGTTACCCTGGCATTATACAATTTCCATGTTTTAACAAAAGTTAATGCTTTATGATCTGTCCTAATAATAACTTTACTACCCCTCAAATAGGTTTCGAATTTCTCTAGACAATTTATAACTGAATAAAATTCTTGTTCAGTTACGGTCCAATTCAGCTGCGCTCCCCTCAAAGCTTTACTGTGAAATCCCATAATTTTAATTTCCTTATTTTCATCCAACTGATATAACATTCCCGCCATTCCTACTCCTGAACTATCGGTCTGTAAATAATATGGTTTACTAAAATCCGGATGGTTCAACTCTATAGTTTTTATAAACAGTGATTTTATCTTCTCAAATGCCTGTTGCTCTTTTTTTTCCCACTTCCATGCTACATCCTTCTTTAGTAATTCACACAGTGGCTGTATATGAAAACTATATTCAGGAATGAATCTTCTATAAAAGTTACATAACCCTAGGAAAGCTCGCACTTGTTTTAATTTCTTAGGTACCGGAAATTCTCTAATTGCTTTAACTTTATCTGGATCTGTCCTTAATCCCTGTGTTGATATTATATATCCTAACATTTTCACTTCCTGGCAAAAGAATTCACACTTTTTAAAATTGCATGTTAATCCTGCCTTCTCTAACTTGCCTAATACCATATCTAAATGTTCTACATGTTGTTCCAATGTTCCCGTGGTTATGATGGCTAGATCATCTAAATAGTTTACGCAGAAGTCTCTTACTTCATGTCCCAAAATTACATCCATCGCCCTGCTAAAAGTTCCGACCGAAGTTTTCAACCCTTGTGGTAATACATTATAGACATACGATTTTCCGTTAAAAATAAACCCTGTGTACTGTTTACTAGCCTCCGTAATGGGTATCTGAAAGTACGCGTTATTTAAATCTATAATACTTATGAAATTTGCCCCATGGAAAGAGTTCATAACGTCTATTTGCATAGGTGGTTTTTCAGTTTCTGGTATCATAAATTTATTTATTTCTCTAGCATCCAGAAGCACCCGAATAGACCCATCTTTCTTCAAAGTAAATGTCAAAGGACTACAATACGGTGTTGATGTCCTACTTATGATTCCTTGTTCTTCCATTTCTCTTAACTTTAACTCTATTTTTTCCCGATAAGCATATGGTACTGGATAAGACTTCCTAACTATAGGTGATTGTGTCTCCATTTTTATTTCATGTTGATAACAATTAGCCCTTCCTAACCCTTCAGAAAACAATCTTTTATACTTATCCAGCAAACTTCCTAAGCTATTCTTTTCTCTAACATTTAAATTAACTCCTATTTTAGCCTCACTTAAGTCCTTGTTCAAAAAATTGGTCTCTTCGTTCCTTATTTCTAAATCTGTATTAGTTCTAACACTTTCCTGTTCATAAAAATTAATCAATACCTTTTGCTCATTTGATTTCAGGACAAGACCTTTTTCTTGGTTCTTTAAACTAATGATAACTTCATTCATTTTCATCCAATCAAAACCTAATATAATCTGATTTACTAATCCAGGCACTATCAAAAATCCTGTATCCAAAACTTGTGTACCTACTTTCATTGGCAATAATGTTATATTACGTATCTCAACGCTCTTATGCCCTACCGCTGTTTTAATTTGAAAAGGTTTTATTGGCATTATAGAAATGTTCCCATCATATTTCTCTTTTAATTCTCGCCATAATTCTCCGGAAATGCAAGTTATGTCACTGCCTGTGTCTACTAAAGCTACCACCTCATAGTCAAAAATCTGTACTAGAATTTCGGATTTATAATTATTAGGTTCTACCCCTTCAAATTCCTCTTCAAAAACAGATTTCACAAAATGTGATCCAATCTCCTCTAATTGTTCCTGTTCTATTTTTAACATCAATACATCTATTATCTGTTCCCCTACATTCATTTTTTGTTCTTTTATTGTATTATAACCAATACCCTCATATGTTTCACGAGCTATCAATGTTGTTTTAATAGGAACTTTAAGTCCTTTACCATTTTGTCCTAAAATCTGACCTGGTTTCCAACCCATATTTTTCATCATATCTAATACTAAGTCCCCTGTTGTTGAAGCTGATCCGGGGACAATAATTTCAGCCTCCTCTAGTTTAAGTCATTACTATATTCTACTACATTTTCTACTGTTGTCGAGCTTTCCGTCTGAATGTTGTTTGTTTTTGGCTTTTTCCATTTATTGTAATAATCCCGCTGAAATTCTAACTTCCTTTTGTCTGCAGCTCTGTTTTGGGTCGACAAATATGTATGTGGCTCCTGTTTGTTAATATCATCCATGCTTCGCAAATATTCTGCCGTCTCTATAATTGTGTCTAATTTGGAGGTAACCCATCCCTGTTGAATTGATTTCGGATAATGTCTTATTAGGTCTGAGATCATTTGTTTTTCTGGAATTTTGAATGTCAACATCTGTGCCTTCCCCACTAATTCCAAAAAATAACTAAGCATAGAAGGTGACTTTCCTCGATCCCAGCTTCCATGCACAATTGCTCTACGTAAATCATTCTGTTCCTTATCGCTCCAATAAGTGGCCAGAAAATCTTTCCTGAAATCTTCTAATCCGCCCCATCTTTCCTTATAAACGCGAGCCCAATCTCTAGCCTTCCCTACAAGACATTCCAGAATCAAATCTAGTTCCTTTCCTATGGAGGATGTTTTCTTCAAATAAATCTCCAAGTCCTCAAGAAATGTAACTGCATGGTTTTCCGTTTTATCTCCAAATTTAGGTTTCTCCATATTCATATTTTGTATATTATATACTATAGTTTTAATTTCCTTATTTGTTGGCAAAGAAATTTCAGAACCCACATGTTCCATATTTATATTCTCATTACTATTTTTTTGATTACGTCTTTCAAAACTCTCATTCGAGTTCTCCGCCCCTACCTCTTCATTAGCATTCATTAAATTGGTTTGTATGTTTTCGTTTTGTACAATATCCCTGGTAGATTCTTCTTCACTACCCTTCCGAATTTCCTCAGTCCCTGTCATCAGTTTAGCAGCTCTGACTTCTTCAGATAACGCATCCATTCTAGACGTTAAAACTCCTACAGTGCGCCTTAATAATCTGAACAAGAGACTTGTTCCTTGCTCACGTATATTACTTTTCTTAATTCCCTGCTTTACTACTTCCCGCTGTTGAACTTCAGAAACATTGACCTCAACTATGTTCTCAGTTGTTGATTGAGAAGTTTTCTGAACTTCTTTATTTTTTGTTGAACGATTTGGCTCATCACCTTCATTAGTTCGAGAGTCAGTAATATTCTCTGATATTTTCCTTTTACGACCTGTTTTGACCATTTTCCTACTATCACTTCTCCTTTTGTGTTAACTTGTAAAATTATTCCTCTCTAGATAAAACACAATTGTAAATTTAGCCCTCTCTTGGTTCAATATTCACCTTTTTATAATTTCAATTAACCTTCATCAAACTTCAAATTTCTAAAATAAATTACAACTTGTCTCTCTCAATTTCGTTCAATTTGTAATCAACGAAGGTGACAGAAACCAGTTATAAATTAAATTTTTTCAGTAATCGCACTATTCCTATCTTGCACAATCATTAAATTTCCCCTACATTCAATTATAAATTTAACTGAACCTTGAATTCGATCTACCTACAAATATACTAAATTGACTCAGAACTTCATCCGCCTCACGAACACCAAATTGTGCGACAAATAAATTGTCGCATCTAAGTTAAATCTAAAACAAACAACAAACTTTTCGATGTTACTAAAACTAAAAGCCCATAGCAATCCTTAGTCAAATGCAAATCCTGGTCACGGCACCAAATTGTAAAAGAACCCTCTCTTAACCTAATTAAATAATAAATTAATAATAAATATTCCTCAAATCTCAGAGTTATTCTAAATTAATTATATGACGCTAAAAAAGTGATCGAAGTTGATTGGTTATTTTGGACTACCTATTTTAATGTTTATGGCCTTGTGAATCGTCACCTAATAAATGGTAGAACCGTACGTTGTGATAATGTAGTAATCCAAATCCTTTTAAAGTAATGAGACAATACCTAACTAACATCTAACCTATTCAATAATATTAAATAAATTTAAAATATCCATCGTCCTACAAATAATTGCTATTTAATCCCCTGATGAACACTATTCCTATACTCTGAGTAACCGAACTGAAATTTCCACATAAAATCATATTATGCATCAATCAATATATTTCCTACTATATTTTTGAAAGGTTTCAATTGTAGGAATGAATAATTTTTTCCTGCAAAAGATTGAACATTATAGTTCCTAGTCATAAACAAAACTGAAAGTAAGTTAAAGCTTCATGACGAACGTATGTTGAAATTAACAAGATAGGAAAGTGAAACATAGGTAAAACGTAAGTAAGAATATTGCTAACTGAGTTTAAGTTTGTTATATAGCAAAGTCATAGTAAACTCTATTTGTTTATCATAACTCTGGCATAGGAGCCCCACCTCCGCTCCAATGCTGTGGGTCTCGACTACCTGACTGGTTAACCCTCCACTATTTAGTGCTTGAAATTTCCCACACGGAGGTACCGTGTGTGAAATTCCCCCACACTAAGAGAAATTTGATTTTACTAAATTTTGTTCTATTTATCCCAAGTCAGTACGTCAGGTACCCCACCTACCTATTCTTATCTACTTATCTAGTTTGGACTCCAAAAAGGTGCAAGGGACAAGAGGACATTATTTTTTACCAAATCCTAACAAAATAGACATCACATTAGTTCATTGTGAGTCTATCTAATACGTACTACATTCGGTATATGACAGACTCTAAAATTAGCTCAATCTTTTAAACTCTCCTAACTTCCGTCTAAAGATTATTAATATTATCGTAGATTCTATATCGTCAGCATGCAGTGGAATAAACAGTAGTATTAATTTAACTATAAATATTTATCCGAATTCAATGATCTGTTTAGTGATATTCAGGTTGTCTCTATTTTCCAGAACTTGTATGAAGAACTAAACTAAAACCCGTTTACATAATTTAGGTATTATATTTCATTATTATGAAATATGATAAAGATGTTTGTTGCAAGTAATATATTAGATTATTGATGCTATTTCCTAACAACAAGATATTCTCATTCGAATCTTTAAATTAGCTACCCCTATCCGTTTGGTAAGGAGATCACTAACAGGTACTGCTGTGCTTGACCCAAGACATGAAGGACAATTTCTTATCACTAGTACTTTAAATGTTTTTATAGAATAAATAGTAAAATTCTTATTGAAAATTCAATCAAACAAACCCAACTCTGAATTCCACTAAATTGATCTATAAACAAACACGAATAACCCTAAACTATGAATAAATTCCCGGTAGTTATTTAACTATCGCACAAGCAAAGCATTATGTATTTCCATACTAGAGTGAAACTCAATTACGATTTTATTTAAGTTACTCGCGAATGATTTCAAACAGAGAGTAAATTCCCAATAGTTATCTAAGTAAAAGGAATAATTCCCAGTCGTTACTAATTCCCGGTAGTTTCCTAACTATCGTTCAAACATTACCTATTTTGCAACTAGAAAACAAAACGTTCGTTTCCTTGCAAAAATATGATCCTTCCAACTCTCCTAAGTAAAATTCCGCCTAGAATCCGCTAAGAAAATACCTATCTAATTATGCTGAATTTGTACATCAGAATTAGGCACAGAATAATATTTTCTCAGTAGTGTCATAACTTGTTCATGTGAACTTTGTATCAGCGTTTACTATCACCGTGTAGGAATAGAACCTTTCCCATATCTTCCGTAGAGCATCGCAAACCCAGCTAAAGAAATACCTTCCTATACCACAGAATAGATATATAGTACAACGCATTTTTACCACAAAATAGGTTTATAGAATTACGTATTCATACTAATATGATCCGCAACATTAACGACAATAATTCTCCAGTTGAGACTAGGTCATGAAAACTAATGTGATGAATCGTATTCAAATACATTCCCCTTTCTATCTCTACTGTAGTTTCACAAAGCTTGTGCCAGCTATAGAAAATACCTACTTATACCTTTGCAGCGTTGCTCTCTGTACATTAAATCCTTCCGTGATCACCCAGCTTTCCGTCAAAAGCAAGGTCCACGACAACTAGCTCTACAATAAACACCCACAGCTTCAACCTTCGAGAAAACTTGGATTATAATTTTATGACTTTGATAATTTACGTAATTGTATTTGCACTTTTATTTATTAGTATTTTATTATAATGAATTTATCTTTAGATGTATTTTATACCGCTTTAAATTTATTTATTTATTTATTGAATTTTATCTATTTCTCTAACACTATTATTTTTCCGCGATTTTCAATATTTTATCCCTAACTTCCCCCTCCTACGTGTGTATTCCTCGACTTATTAGCTTTTCCCTATACATTAGTGTGTACCCCCAAACACTGGAGATTGCTACAAATCTCACATTTACTTTTAAACGTGCATGTCTGTTCTCGGTGTGTGCAATGAGAACATACCTGATCTAACCCTATGAGAGAACGAGCTGTGACAAAAGCTCTCCAAAGCTAAAACCTGTTGCCACCTAATTTTTATCTTGCATGCGGGACCGGAGTCCATGGGCAGCATACAAGACAAAACCCTATCACTTGGGACAGTTCAGCTTGATTTGCATTTAGGATCCGGGTATCGTATACACGAAGACGGGACAGTTAATCTTTTCAGCCCTCCTTTCAGCCAGAATGCAAACCAAACCAAAAAGGTGGATCCAGATCCTATAACGGAGGCAAAATCTGGTGCAGGTCTCCACAAAACACGCGAACTGCATACCCTAAGCAAAATAAGGGAAGACAAGCTTCGTTGCACAGTTTCAACTTATCTCTTACTGAGTTCCTGGACCCGAGGCATACTTCCCCCCAGATCCAGAATTAATTGAGAGGGCGAATTTATCTAAGAATTTAACCGAAGATTTTATGTGCATTTTTATTACCAGGTTTCGACTTGCGAACCCCGTGAAATGATTTCATAACTGCTCGCGTTTGACAGCTTGGCAGATCTTTTATAACTTTTGCCTGGTCACGTTTAGTAGTGCGCGCGTCGATGTGTTTGTTTCTATATGTTTAAAAGAAAATGTCTTGTCCCAATTTTCTTACTAAAGTACATACAAAATATAATCCCTTTATTCTTATAAAATAACTAGGTGTTTGAAAATTGCGTTTTCATATTGTAACAGCCTAAAAATAAATTTCCGTTAAGATATTCAAAATCCCAACAAAAGCATAATTAAATCTTGTATGAAAAATCACAACCGAGTATGTAATCCGTCTTAATTAATACTTAAAACGTCCTCGTGACTTCTCCTTGTACTATATACACTTTCTCCGAGATCTCTCAATCTATGAAACATATCCCTTCCCGTAATAATTCTAGAAAATATTGTGAATTATTAAAGAACTAGTCTCGCCTAAAATTATTCAACCCTCCTAACGTGGATCCTTTCAATATATAAACAAACTACTCTGCTATCCTTTAAATACTTTCTGCACTCTCTAAAAGATAAAAATCTTTTTATCTTCCGTCTAGAAACAATAATTTCATGAATATAAATACCCCAATAATAGCGTTTGTATGATTATTGTCCCCACTTCAATTTATTAAAGATTTTTCGTTCTCAATTTGCTATAATTTCCCCATACTATTTCATCCGTCTCATTAAAAAGCAAATCCAAGTACCGATCCTAGTCTCCTCCATATCGTATGGTTGTGATACTTCACTAACAAAAGACGACTTAATTATTTTGACAGCTCGATATCGTCCCACACGATTCCTTCTGCTTCGCATTTAAGGGCACGTTATTCCAAAACCGTTCTTTAGTATACCTAAATGGTAAACATGAAAACACTAAAAATATACCTAATTCCAATGTATCCATTCAATCTATTCTATATTTATGATCAATTTAGACTGCCCTGTTAGCCCGGTTGATAGTAGCTCCCCCTCCGAGCTCTAGATCGTGAGTTCTACTCCCATCCAGGACAAACATTTATGTGACGAACACAAACTGTTCTAAGTCTGGATGCTACATCGCATTCTCCGTACGCATTTACAAACAAAAAGTATTTAAGCGTTTTATTTAGTATCAGCTATTTGACCCCGACAATACAAGCCTTGCCTAATCTTCATTTTCGATGAATTCTCCAACCTTCTGCTAACATATCCAGAACTGACAAAAGACCGTCAAAATCTTATAAAAGTACACTAGATGTTTATTTTTCATTAACCTCAATTTGAAATGTAAGTCTCTACGAATAAATCATTACAACTTTTCTCTACCAAAAATATGATAATACTAGTTGCACCCCGCGGTGTTAATCGCGGACAAAAGTATTCTGTATGTTAATCTAGCGTATAAGCTATCTACATTCCAAATTTCATCAAAATCGGTTCAGTAGTTACGAAGATATAAAGTAACGAACATTAACACAAGAACTTTCGCATTTTTTTAATATTAGTACGATTATAAATAACGAATAGTACAAAATGATTCCTCAAATTATACGATTTTTATTAAATAAATTCTACCATAATGTAATTTAGTTTGTAATTATTTACTCATCTTACTAATATGTGCGCCTTTATTTCCCGTGCACAAACATTTCTCCTGTCGCGGGAATCGAACCCGCCGCCTCCGAGTTACGATTCGACCTACTCAACCACCCCTCCACTGAGGTTATCAAAACGTACTAGCCTTAACAAAAATTTCTTACGCATGCTCCTACTTTCACCACGCGGGCTTCAGGGATTGGACAATGAAATTAAGAAACATAAATCTGTCACAATTAAATTTGGAATTCCAGGAAATTTTTTGACACATTCAGTGATCGAACGCTCTACGACTAGCAGCTCCCCATATCTAAGTATGAACCTTTTAGTATGAGAATTATTTTGAGGTTTGATTTCTTTTACTATTACCTTATTTTACCACAGATAACCACTTTTACACCTATCTCTACATTTTCTCTATCAGTCAGTGCGATGCCAACGACTATTTCCTTTATTTTTGGACTATTGTTTGTGCGTAAAATGCTTCAATGAAATTATTTCAGTGTTTTTATACTTTAGATAACATTTATAATATTTGTGACGTCACGAGACAGCCTGGATCGTTACAGTACCTATTGTATATTATAGAAAATAAATATGTAAACCTACTTTAAAGTATTTTAGTTTTAGTAACTAACACTTCTAGACTAATATTAAACATTTGATTGCTTTATATTGTTACTTTTTATATGATAAGTCAATGATATTTAGACTTAGTATGGTTTCTAGTCTATACCCCAAAACGATTTAGCATGATATAACATCGAACGGGTTAAATATAATAAAATATATCTACATAAGTATTTATTATCAGTAGATCTCATAGTTTAGAGTTTATAGAAAATGGTCTAATAATAATTTGTACATAATCCTTATCATTATTATGTAACTAGTTGATATACATGTGGTATAGATTAGGCGAAGCCAAACTGTGAATTGATTTATATTGGTGTACAGGTGGAGTTAATTTTTGTGGCAGCTCTTGAGACTATTGACAACATTTCGTTCTGACAATAAAATAAATGCTTTCATAACAAGTGAACTAAAGTAGCCTTTAAACTGTTTAAGTAAAACTTATATCAGAACTCTTTTTTGGCCACAAAAATCACTACACCCTGTACATCTACTTAATTAGTTCATTAAATAATCATATTGTTAGAGGAAAAACATTTGTGACTGTCACAGAAAACTAGACTTAGTTATGTGGTTGTTACGCCTATCTATCATTAAACTAAAGTAATTAATTAATTCAATATTTGTCCAAATCGAGTCATCATGATTAAAGTTCTTCCAAATGTGTATTTTGTTTTAAATCAAATTTACCTGAATAGACTGTGCTAAGCTGTCAAAGAAACCAAACGTGTCACCGTTATTCAAATGTACAACGCGTCGACCGAACCTTCCCTCCACACGGCCAACGTAAGCAAGCGACTGCCAATATTTTCAAATCAGCTGCCAACAAATGAATGTATAATATGAAAAACTGCCAAAACAATTTGTGCTTTAGAAGTTGGACGCTAGCCTTTGCTTGACGGACGGCATATAAAATACTAGCTGCGCCCCGCGGTTTCACCCGCCGATAAATAGTAGTCTATGTGCTAATCCAGTATATAAGCTATCTCTATTCCAAACATCCAAATCTGTCCAGCCGATTGAGCGTGAAGGAGTAACAAACATACACACATACAAACATTCGCCTTTATAATATTAGTGTGATTGTGTAGGTATTAGATAACCTTATGAGAGATGCAAAAAGGAATGATCTTGTTAGCCGTGTCGGCCGTGTCCACACCGGACGATACTCCGCACTCCTTTAGAGTACCCGTTCACATGCGCGGTCGGTTCGCAGTGGATCGCCCAGTGTGGGCACAGATTGTTTCTATCGCTAATCTGTGGGACGCAGTTATAGATGATTTTAAAAATCTGACACCGAGAAGGAAGGATTGCTGTTCCATCGTCTTGGCCATTGACTTGGAAATTGAAAATCATCTGTAGACACACAAAACTGAATTTACCTACACGTTTTCTAATTTGGTGATAAAAACAAAGCTATTAAAGCATTTATTGAATGACAATAATTTATTCCGTTTCACTCAAAATTTATTGCTATTTTGACTATGAAGAATATAAAATTACACGATTCTCGTGAAAATAAACATCAAATAGAAATTGATTACATCACCATTAAAATCACACATAATTATAATCACGATATTATGATTAAGTTTTTTAATTAACTGATAATGTAGAATAGGAAACCAATCTGACGTAACTGTTTTATTTTCTTCTTATATTTTGGCTCCACACATAGTGTATTTAGCCAGTGTCAAGTATTACATTTTTCATCGTATTATGGAATTTTTCACGTAAAGTTAAGTCTTAGTCACAGTCAGTCAGAGTAGTCATAGTCCATTCTAAGTTAGGTAGTCATAATCCAGCCTAAGTCATGCCCTAGTAAAGTGGTGGCAACTATACTAGAGGCTTCTATGGAATTTTGGAAGCAACACGAAAAACCACGTTTCACTACATTAAATCACTTGCCCACACTCATGCTCGTAATTCAGCACTTAAAGCGTAAAACGCGACCAATTTTAAACATTAACACTGGAAGAAGCAAAGTTTTGTAAAATAATGCAATGCAACGACGTGAACTTTTTCGCGTTCCCGCCAAAACTCACGTAACTACCTACGAAACCGTAGCATTTCCAAAACTATTTATTCATTAAAGGTTTTATTTCCACATTAACATGGTTCACTTTCTAAACACATGGTGTTTCTAATTGTGCCAAAGAGACTGGGACATTACGAAACATGGAGATCTCATCTGCCTTTACCTAACTATTGGTCAACGGAGCTATTGGTATTTCGTTATTGATAATATACGACATGCACACTTCTCGTTAGAAATTTAGAATGTTAGTTATTATCTATTGTGATTCAATAATGACTCTTCAATTTGTCTAAAAAGCAACTGATGATGACATCGTTATTGGACACCTAATGAAACGTTATTATGTAGCCTAGTAGTATTTGCTGGACACCTCTTCCTTGTACGAAACATGATTGTCCAAGCGCAAGCTACATGTTTATTATTATATAAATATATCGATTGTCCTTTTTTTAACGGGTAATGTACAATAAATATATCCCAGTTATCTTGGTTTAATAATATTATTACATCACACATCAATAGCCTGAACACGTCCACTGCTGAACATAGGCCTCCCCATAAAACGCCATGTTTATCATATGGGGGGTTTGCCATAATCATGCACGCTTGGCAGGCGGCTTGGTGATCACAGAAGATTTTAATGTACCGAGGAGAATGCTGCTGCCCATTCCCTGGATATTCTCTTAGCCGGCTCTTACGGCACCCACGGGAAGAGATGGAGTGGTCGTATTCTCACACAGTGCCGGGACCACACGGCCAATAATATTATTTTATCCGATTTTCTTATAAAGCATTTTGGTTGCTATTTATACCTATGTAAGCATGTGTATTTTAGTATTTGTACATAATTAATTTATCTATGGAATAAGTTTGCGCAATCTTGGCCATCAGCATACCTACATTTTGTTGTGATGTTTTGTTTGTGCATATACTTTGGATTTGCTGGCTGGCGTATGGCAGTTTGGCAGTCTCTTACTGTTAACCTCATAGTAAGCTCAAAGTCACGCAACGAGCTATGGAGAGAGCTATAATATGCTCAGTGTTTCCCTTCGAGATAAGATCCGAAATGAGGAGATCCGCAGAAGAACTAAAGTGACTGAGATAGCTGTGTATTAGCAAGTTGAAATGGCAATGGGCGTCGCTCGTAGAACTGACAACCGATAGGGAAGAAAGGTTCTCGAGTGGCGACCACGAACCGGAAGACGCAGCGTAGGCCGGCCCCCACACTAGGTGGACCGACGTAGTTAAAACCACGGGGGTTCAATGGATGCGAGAGACAAGTAGCCGCACAAAGTGGCGCTCTACGGGGGAAGCGTACGTTCATCAGTGGACGTCTTTAAGCTGTTGGTGATGAGGCATACTTGTGGTGCTTCACATGTTTGTTCTGCATATTCCTTCCCAGTTTTTTCTATATCCATGTCGTTATCGAACGTTACAAAAACCTTAACTTGGATTAATCAAAGTTCTTCTAGAAATTATACGGATCAAGACCGTTCAGTCAAGCCGCGCCATCAGCTGAGCTGTGCACTGGCGCGCGCCTCGTCTCTACACAGAATAAATAATAGTAGCTAGCAGCCAAAAATACCTTTGCATACCATTACTTATTTCATTTCAGCCCCGTCCTTGACTCCCTGCAACTGATGTATAGTTAAGAAATACGCCGACAGAGAGATCACCTACATCATTTAAAAAAATTTCAACATTTTCTTTACAATAATACTACATTCAAAGCTTGCATTTCAACGCTTTAAAACAACGTAAAACTTAATGGATTTTAATTATAGTTAAGATAAATAGCTTTTCACGAGGTTCAACTAATGTTTCAGAACAAACGTTCATACCTACTTGCTTCTTACTTAGTGCCTTTGTAATGCTCATATGAAATATTTGTAAGTTATGGGACATGTGTCACAACAGCGTAGAGTTATATTATACCTACTCTTTGTGTCACAATGGTAATTCTTTCACGGTCTCTAACATCTATATACCTTCTTTAGAATATTTTAGATTTATGGCCCTTTCAATTTTATTTTTTAACATCGTGGTGCAAGCTGAGGGGAGGCTTCTAAACCAACGAATCTCTTCGTTGTTATCCAACGATTACAATAGAATCCACATCAACTTCGCGTGCGAAGTGCGAAGGGACTAACCACAGGGACTAATCATTGTGCTGTGATCTTCCTACTTTGGCAACTAGTATTTGCGGTAAAGACATCATCAGCATCCCCTTTGCCTTTTCCTATTTGTTATTGGGGTCGGCTCCCAATCTAACCTGTAGCGGCGAGCTACCAGAATTACACAAGTGACTGCCATCTGACCTCGCAACCAATAAGGAACCAGTAATAGGGATGGTTAGACTAGGCGTCAGATTCTATCAGGCGTCTGACTACCCGTAACGACTGCCATAGATGTTCTTATGACAACCGGGACCGACGGCATAACGTGCTCTCTGAGGCACGGAGCGATGGCATCGAAAACTGCACATAACTTACTAGATAAGTCATTGGTGCAGGGCCGAGGATCGAACCCGGTGCCGTCAGATTGCGACGCGCAAATGCTACCGCTCAGCCACCATTTGTGGTAAAGAGTTGAAAGTATTCCAAAACATTACATGGAACCTATACAAAAATGGTAAGTAGGTAGATAATATTACAATTGGCCAGCTTCGAAAGGTATAATATATGTACGAAATAACCCTGCCATCCCAAACACCATCCTACCTCTGAGAGATGGTCACTAACAACAAACTAGCCATAAGTGGATAAATTCTCTAAACACTATCTATATAATGTGCGAATGTACATATAGTTCTGCAATTTCACAGGTTAGTACTTTCTCCGCGACACAAGGTCAGTAGAAAGCGAAGTGCAAGCGGTCGTCGTAATGTTCGTATGAAGTTTGCTTTAGCATAAAGTCATGAACGATAGAAAGACAAGGTAAAACAATAATATAGATATTATAAATCAGCTACGTTCTTCTTGGGTACGGGCCTTCTTTCATAGGGACAGAGTAGGGTGGCGATGGTGGATTACGCACGCAGCGGTGGTGGATGACCTAGTATAATAGGTACTAGGTCATCCACCACCGCTGCGTGCTGACAACATGCGGGCGGGTTTAGTGATTGGCACATGTCCTCGAGTTTTGTGGTTCTGGAACATGCCGGCTTCTACACGATGCTAAGTTTGGTCGGTACCTTCTTACATCATAGGTAGATTGATAAACTTCTAAACTTCTCTATCATGTACACAATGTTTCGATTATAAGAAGCAGTGATTCGTGAAAGATTCAGTTTTGGTTCACCACATTTTCCCACGCCCCGTAGAAGTAATTATTTCATTAGAATTAAGTATACAGCGGTGTCTTAATTCCCTTATTATATACCACGATATAACGTGGAGAGTTCAGGAAGCGCAGCCATAATTCAACCGGAATGTGGGCCAAGTCTCACCGATGTAGATTAGATAATATTCCGCTAGATTAGGTCAAACGTTCTCAAACTTATGTCTAATAAATGAGTATAAACAAAATCTTCTGTGACATATTATAAGAGTTTTTACTGAAGTCAAATTTCACGCCGTTATTAAGCTGTAGCTCATACACATTGCATTATAGCTGTAAATACGATAATAAAAAGATAAAAAAATTTACAAAAAGAATTATTTTCAAAGGTAAAATGTATAATGTCCTACGGAAATCCAGAGAGACACCTCCAGGGAAATTTGAATAAGTCGCCCACTTGAGTTTTGAGATTTTTGTTTTGATCGCTACTGACGCACTAGTTTGGGAGCCACTGGCTTTAATAATAGCTAGCACTCCAATGGTGTTTTGTTTTAATTACGTTAGCCACTCATAATGTACCGCGTATTGTGTTATCTAATGTACAATTATGTGCCTTACAATGATTGCATCATGGTGGAAACAGGGACACCGCATGCATGCTGCAGTCTCCACAAAGCATGTCAGTTTATGATACTAGAGCTTAATGCTGCAGTGAAGCGTCAAGTTGTTTGTTAATGCACTCTCCGCGTCCTTTTGCATGACGACTTTTCTTATAGATATGCCCAGAAATCACCACAGGACAACCGCTAAAGTGGCGTGGTACGGAAAATAAAAAACGCGTCTTGGGCGCGGCCAGAGTGAGACTCAGGGGGTCTAGCAAAGATCCCAAAGATACCTGCAGGAATCGCTTTTCCGCAGGTAATGTCTATTTATTTATTTATTTATTTATTCAGGTAATCCAACGGCGTGAATAGTAAAACACAAACACACAAATAACAAAGAACACAACAGGTAGTACAATAACAAATTTACAAACATAAAAGAAGGCCTGAAGGATTACACAAATTAACTACTATTATACAATAAGATGTGTGTTTACTAGCTTGTAGTATACAAAAATAGCATGAAGGGTGTGTATGTGTGTGTGTGTGTGTAGTGTGTAGAGTGTACCTATATGTGAGTATTATATTGTTTTTATATAATTTAAAGGTATTTGACCACTGTCTCACCCGACGGCAAGCGATGACACAGCATACGGTGGTGCCTGCTTGCCTTGTGCACATGATCATATGTGTGTATGCGTGTGTGTTGTGCAGGTATGCTTGTATAGGGCATGTGCAAGGTTCTCACGGATCTCACAGATCATAAATGTATTTGCAAATTGTGATATTTTAATAATAATATGTAGGTCTCCCATTTCAATAAATAAATACATATTTTTATAATGTACACAAATATAGGTATAAATAAGTCATATTATAAGTTCGTTATAGATAACATAAAAAAATCAACTAGAGCGGTGCAACTTTTTTATTTCGAATTTAAGGGCGTTTTTAGATAAACAAAATAGGTCTAAGCCAGAATAATGTTTATTATAGGTGCGGGCTGCCCGACAAAGAACCGAATTTTGAGCGTAGTTAGTGCAGACGTGAGGGACGTGGAGCAGAGGTGTGTGTCTCATTCGGTAAGATGGTACTGCCAATGAGACGTTGCTCGAGAGTTCAGGGCAATCTATGTTTCCTGTTAATATGTCATTCCCATACATTTAGAGTTATCGTTAGCACTAATGGAAAGGTATCTTTGCTAGACCCCCAGGACCAGATATCGACAAAGCGATGTGAAGGCTTACTTCATCTTCTGCCGTTCCAAATACACTTATTATAAAACTACAGGTACTAGCGGTAAATTATGCACATTGAGCTAAAAAAAGGAGATAGTTTCGGCATCGCAGAGCTTCATCTCCATCACACGGAGCACTATATATAGCAACATAACATCACATGATGACAGAGACGGTGCTCTAGCAGATTCATCATTATCATCATCAACAGCCTGAAGACGTCCACTGCTGAACATAGGCCTCCCCCAGAGAGCGCCACCTTGAGCGCCCGCTCGCTTCCTGCATCCATCGCCTCCCCGCAGTTTTCACATCGTCGGACCACCTTGTCGGGGGTCGGCCTACGCTGCGTCTTCCTTTTCGTGGTCTCGAGAACCTTTCTTCCCCATCGGTTGTCAGTTCTACGAGCGATGTGGCCTGCCCATTGCCATTTCAACTTGTTAATTCAAATCAAATCAAATCAACCTGTATATTTGTACCTGTATATTTACCTCTACTTATGGTTTTATAGATTTACGTATGACCACCAACTCGCCTCTGGTTGTAAGCGGCTATGGTGTGCCTGAAGATGGAGCACGTAAATCTAGAAGCCCCTCACTCTGGCCTTAAAGACACCCAGGTTATAAGTTTCATGAAATACAGAGATGGCAACGAGTTCCATTCCTTAGCAGTACACACTATAAAAGTGAAACCAAACAGTTTAGTACGAATTGATCTACCAAGGATGATATTTAGTCCAACTTCGACTTGTCCTGTTGCGGAAAGAGGAAAGAGGGATCAAATCGTACAATTCCTGAGCACACTCTCCGATATGTATGGTTTTTCCATAAAGCGCCGTATTACAAAATGACCTATGCAATTGATTTCATCAATCAACAACCCGTCGTAACGGCATCTAATCTGAAGCTTCGTTGGGAATCCCTTTGTTTTGAAACCGGATCACGGATGCTGACACATTTGGCATACTTTTAATCCAAAATAAACGATGAACTCTTTGGTCGATAATATTGGCACATACGACAGCCGTATACGCGTGGTACAATTATTGTGTGTAGGCGAAGAAAATAATGCCTGTTTTGTACTTAGTGGAAGTAGATACACCATATATAGAGTAGAGGCCTAGATTAGAACATACCTAGATACTTAGCTTTATTATACCAAAGTGAAAGCTTGGTCATTCAAAATGTTTCTATAGTTTCAGTAGAATAAGTCAGAATCGTTGACGAATTTGCATATTTCCAGTCAATTTCTAGTACCTATCCGGTTCAATTTCTTTGATAAATAAATAAATAACGCCCAAAAATCACATAACCAACATAGATTCTGGACATTAATTAGGATCCCTTGTATATATTAGGAACCTAGGAACTACGAAGAACATGGCTCCGCAACACCCAGACTCAGAACAAGCACTTGTTTGCACTTTATTTTTCATGTGCACAAATACTTGAATCGACCCCGCCGCCTAAGGGTTAAGAGCCGACCTGGGGCCGTACCGTGAGCTCTTAGCGCGATTCAAAACAGAGCCTATACTGGCTCGCTTGTCAAAATCCCCATACAAAAAAAACAAAACGATCCAATATAGGCTCAGTTTTGAATCGCGCTAAGAGCTCATGGTACGCCCCCAGCTCTACCGCCACACTGCAGAGGCTGCCAACATTTCAGGGATTATTTCGACCGTATATTTGTTTTCACCTTTATAAAAAATACTAGCTGCGCCCCGCGGTTTCACCCGCAGCTAAAAAGTACTCTATGTGTTAATCCAGTATATAAGTTATCTCTATTCCAAATTTTATCCGAATCCGTGCAGCCGTTTGAGTGAGAGTAACAAATATACAAACATACACACATACAAACTTTATAACATTAGTGTGATAGTGTGATAGTGTGATAAAGTGTTTTACACTTCTTCTCTCGGATATCCTTGTGTATCTACAAAAAGTATAAAAAATGTTGAGAGGTCATCGACACTCAAGGATTTAAGGTCTACAGCGTTTCAGTTATTTCTTCCTGGTAAACAAACCTTCATGAAAATACCTTAAACTCAACAATAGCAATTCATAGAATACCATCAATATCTCTTACATTCTTTCACCATAAGGCCGCGATAGTAACTTTGGATAGAAGATTTTTTTTATTCACTGTTTTTGTTTAACTTCCTACTTTTCCAAGCTTAGTTTAGAGATACAAAGAAATAGTCATACAACATATTACAATTACATTTAAAAGTAAAACGATAGCTTTTTGTTGTATGTTGTCTACTACGTCACAGATAATATAATACTGTACCTAGATCACGTCAAAGGGGCTGAATCGGTTTAGATTGGGATACCGTCTGTACTAATAGTTTCATTATTCATAATTTCATTTCACATACCTCATTTTTAATAATGATGAAGTTTATAATGGTGGTTATTTATAAATAACTTTGTTCATAATAGTTACTTTTTATATTGGTCTTTTCTTATAAAATTTATTCAAATAATGTTTAAATTTATAAAATTTTATGTTATAATCTTAATGTTAAGAATTTTTTATCATATTTTATGTTATTATAAATTTCATTACTTATAATTTCATAATAATCAGCATTCATAATTGTATTGTTTATAATGTTCTTTTTTATATTTTTATTTACCATAATAATAATTTTGAGGTAGTTAAATCATTACATATAATACATATGCATGTATAATTGTATACCCTAAAGATACTAAGATACTAGTCTAAGGCAAAGTCATAAATAGGTGCGACGACGAGCGAAGCGAGGAGGAGCGTTAGGTTAACTGTGACCACACAACGCACGAGCCGAGCGAGCGAAGCGAAGCGTAGCGAGCGTGCCGCGGCAGCGGCCGGCGAAGTGCCAGAAGTCACTTATGCTTATATAGAAAATTACAGAAACCATCTATATTAAGTTTCAGATAACCTCTATTTAATTTAAATATTTTACACGTCTTTTTAATAGAAATTTCAAGTCATTTATTAAAATAATGCACAAAGTTCACCAACAACACCAAAATCAACATAACATGAGAAAATATAAGTTATTTTACAATTACCCACAGTCCATACGTTAATTTTGTTTGTTTTGACTGGAAGAAGTGCCTGCATAGATTGAAGAGCAAATTGGCTTGCCGTACTACGTTTTTATAACTGATTAGGATATATATAACAATCAACGGTTCCAGTCACATTAATTTACAGTATTTTATTGATATTTTGTTTTATGATTTAAGGTAGTTATGGTAAAATAACATTATAAATTTGTACTGTTATGTTATATACGTCTTATGAGTTTCATTCTTATAAATTTGGATAATTATTAATTTTGATTTATAATAAAGAAAATTAGATGTAGTGAAAGTATGTTAAATCACATTATGTGAAATGATGATTATAAGTAACATTTTTATTTGTAACAAAATTATGATAAACGATTTTATGAGTTTCGACAGTGAACCGTTTAGATTATATAACAACTTACACAGATTTTTATACTCCAGGATAAAAGTAACCTACACAAGAAAATGGAAGAACGCTAGGTGCCATACGTAGTTATTTGAATTGTTTTTTTATTACTAGCGGCTAACTTTTGCTGGCAACTCACTTGATGCTAAAGCGACGATGCAATCATGTAAAGGTGGAGCACGTTCACCTATCAGGGGGCGTACCGTGAGCTCTTAGCGCGATTCAAAACAGAGCCTATATTGGATCGCTTTGTTTTTTTTGTATGGGGATTTTGACAAGCGATCCAGTGTAGGCTCTGTTTTGAATCGCGCTAAGAGCTCACAGTAGGCCCCCAGGAGTCCATACACTCTAGACTTCAAATTGTATTGGTCAGAAAACAAAGAAGCTGGGTGCCATTCCCTAACAACTCGCATGATAACAGAGGCAACAAACGCTTGGTGCGGCTTGTTAGCCAACGGGGTAAATTGGCTCCGGCGCCTTGTATGTCGGATGAAGATTTTTTTAAGGGTTCACTTTGCAATCGAATGACGTGACGAGCTAGTCGTTCGCCTGGAGTTAAACGTCACGGCCGTCCATAACAGGTTGCAGTGTCACTCAGATCTAAATAAAAGTTTCGCGTGACACTGCGCACTGCGCATGTCATCCTGAGACATCACTCAGTCACTTCCAACACTGTAAGATCAGTTCATAAGTCTCATTTGTCCAGTAATTTTACTAGCTACAATGCCCTTCAAACCGGAACACAGCGATTTGTGGCGACCGTAAGCGATCATCAATAGGTAGGTACTGTAAACTAGATCCAACGAAAAACTTATTCCATTTTAGGTCAGCACCATAACAGCAGCATGACCAACTCACTAACCCGTCAGTCACGGACATTACGTCACACCGGTCACCGTGTCAGCTGTGTCATAGTGTGACGAAACTGAAAAGGTATATCGAGGTATGACGAGGTTCCGATTTGGCTGTTTCTGTATATTGTTGCGATGTACTTGCAAAATGCAATATCACAGCATGCAAATCGAACTTTGACAGATTCTGCAATATGGAATTTTTTGGAACAGAAAATATTTGATAATATTTTTTACAATATAAAGCTGTCCGTGTACCTACCATGTACACGTAATACAGGCACAACCGGTAAATAATGTACATCGAGCTAAAAAGTGAAATTATTGGCTTGTGTCGGTTTCGTAGAGCGTCAACGGCATAGGAAAGCTCAGTACCTACGCCTCCTTGCCACATAGGGGCGTATTGAGCTTTTAAAAATCCATCCAAAACAAAGGCAGTTCAAAGGCAGGCCTGCCTTTATCATGCTCATTTATAGCATACGAAAAAGCATGGCAGTTAAATTTCTGAGCTCATAGTACCCCCGCTGTACCACACAGTCGATTGTCTTTTCTCTAATATGTGACCTACAAATTAAAATCATTTGTAAAGGGAAAATCCCGTTCGTGATTCAAATTTTTTCTTCACAAATAATTATTAATCTGTTGAAATTTCTGAATTGAACATAACAAGGTTTTTTTAGCGTAGGTGTTTTTAGTATCTATGTATAACTATGTATAAAGGTATCCTAATATTAACTTTGTAAACATTTTATAGGTATAAAACACAAAGCAAATTAAAGTGGTTTCATATTGCAATGCATAAAATATATATAAAAACACCATAAAAATTCTGACTTACCAATATTTACGCAACTTGCCAATTACCATACAAATACGTAATTCCTAAATAGATTGAAAATTAATTCAATTCTATATATTCATTGCCTTCATTGTGTAAATTAGATTCTTTGTCAATAATATTAAATCTATTTTATTGTATGCTGTGGGTTAGAGGAAATAATCAATTTCTCGGTAAAAATTACCATTAATTTAGTTATTAACAAAATAAAATTTGTGAAAACTTATTCGAATCTCGACTTAACTGCTTCTGAATAGGTAGCTTTGTAACGGAAAAATGATGAAAATGTGGTATTTCAGTGGTAAATATTGTACCACAATTGCTTACAAATTAGACTGGCTTGGGACAACACTACCACGTGTTAATGACAATATTGGCAGTTTGCGAAATAGTATTGGTACAAGCTAAAGTGTGTGCTAATGCTAAGGTAGTAATAGCAGATTCCAATTTGCAAGTGTTGTATTTACTTAAGCTTGATACAGGATAGTATTACAGAAACAAACTTTTTTATAATTTTTTTTTATTAAGTATGGGTAAACAAAGCACTTGATCGCTGTCACGTAATAAGATGCCAAGGCCTACGATGGTGCATGCTTGCCTTTGACCTACGGGACGGGGGCCTCGGGGATTGGGGTAGGTACTCGGGGAGTAACCCTTATTGGATACTTATGCGATCAGCGCAACCTATACCTGCCTAAGTATTAAAACTTATAAACTCTTATAGCTAATCTCAATAGAGAATAAGAATATATATATAAATGGGACAAATCATATCAAAGACCCTGTAAATCAAACCAGACTCTAGTGACTTGACTTAACTAGAGTCTAGTTCAAGTCACGTGAGAGGTGTGGGCCTGACTTAAATTAGTCAGACTCGGTGCACCTGTGTGGAGAGGGAAAAAGATAAAAGAAAAGAATGAATGGATGACGCGGCGAATGGAGGCAGGTCCTTTCACCGTCACCAGTCATCCTTTTTCCTAATCTTTTCCTCCCTCTCTTCTCTCTTTCCCATAGTACAAGATAGGAGTAGCTTTGGACCTAATACTGAAGGTTGGATAATGGATATGTCTGTAATTTCTGAACCACAAAACTGACGACCTTGAAATATTTACGGGACAATATTTAAAGTAGGTACACCGTTTCTAACAAAAAAGAATAAATTAAATCGGACCACACGTTAATGAAGTACAACTAAGTACATGTTTTTCATTTCATTCTCTCTCCCGCGGGAACCGTGCTGAATTTCGGGATTAAAAGTATCCTATAGCCTACCTCGTACTTAATATGAACTCTAATTATGCCAAGTTTCATTTGAATTCATTCGGTAGTTTCATCGTGATGCTCAGCCAAGATACAGACAGACAGACAGACAGACAGACAAAAATGAAAAAAATATAGTTTTGGCTTCAGTATCGATAATATGGAGCCCTCCAAAAACATTTTCAAGTTATCTTCTATATACAGAATTGGCTTCTGTTACAGTTTTATTATAAGTAGGAATAGATTTACCTACTTACGTGCCTAATTGTCATGGTACGTATAAATAATTAGTTATGCCATTATGCATGAAATCCTCAATGATTATACTTGAAATGGAGTGTTTTAGGTAACCATTAACCCGGCTACTATATGTGAGATGTAAAATGTAACTTGAAACTACCAGCAAATAACGTACGAGTAGGTACTTGCACTTTCCCCAAACCTTCAATACACTTAACACATCCAATTCGTCAGTATTTCATCAGTCCTTTTAGATATCAAGATCTCGCATTTAGTGCCAAAATGTAGATATTATTGTGAGATAAGTTAACAATAGTACGATTGCGAAGTGACGAAGTGCAATCCGCTTTGGTGCAATACCTACCTAACCGTTCTAGATGGTTGCTTTTGGAAATTATAAGTGTATAAAATAGGTAGGAGGATAGTACACGATAAAGTAGACTTTTCATCATTTTTTTTTATATAGTTTGGATTAACAATAATTGTCATCATCATCATCATCATCAGCCTGAAGACGTCCACTGCTGAACATAGGCCTCCCCCAGAACACGCCACCTTGAGCGGCTGCTCGCCTCCTGCATCCATAGCTTATTTCACCAGGTTGTCGGCAGGCCGGCCTACGCTGCGTCTTCCGGTTCGTGGTCGCCACTCGAGAACCTTTCTTCCCCATCGGTTGTCAGTTCTACGAGCGATGTGGCCTGCCCATTGCCATTTCAACTAGCTAATTCTAAGAGATATATTTCTCCGCCGGATCTCCTCATTCCGGAGCTTATCTCGCAAGGAAACACCGAGCATAGCTCTCTCCATAGCTCGCTGCGTGACTTTGAGCTTACTAATGAGGCCAACAGTAAGAGACCATGTCTCAGTTCCATAAGTCATCACTGGCAATACACACTGATTGAAAACTTTCGTTTTCAGGCTCTGCGGTATTTTGGACGAAAAGATAGGATGAAGCTTCCCGAACGCTGCCCAGCCGAGTTGGACAATAACGAGTTGGAGTTTTAACAATAGTAGGATTAAAATATTCTTCATCATCATCATCAGCCTGAAATACGTTCACTGCTGAACTTAGGCGTTCCCACAAAACGTCACTTTGTGGGCTTATCATAGGGACGATTAGTTTCACAGTTTCCTCCCTCCCGCCCGGTGACGCTGTAAAGGTCGGTAGAGACAACAGCATTAGCCCGTTCAAAAAAAAAACAGTTTCCTCCCTATGAAAGTATTCTTACGTTAATATTATTGCAATAGTAACTTTGAAAAATAACGGCACATACAATTAAATTACATAATTAAGTTGTCTATTTATGTTAAACAGATGTAGGATATATTTAGTATGCCTACTTATGTAAAATAATTTACTTTTTTAAATTTATATAGTTACTTAGTTACCTACACGAGATATAGAATGGTTCTGATTTTATTTTAATTCGTTTATACTCATTTTTGGCTGTCCCTTGAAATTCAGTTTTTCTCATTGTACCGCAACGGATATCGTAGATTAATTAATAGTTACTTACTAGATGTTTGCTAAATAAATGATGTTTGTTTAATGTCTCGAGTGAGTTGTTTGAAAATTAACTAACGTGCTTCGATTTCCAGAAAAGCGATTGTCATCACTAAAATTATTGATTAATTACGAAAACGTTAATTGAAACGCATATTTAACCTGTGTAAGTGAGTGTTGCTTTTTTTGTTTTATATAAACGAATGTCATGACGAGCTAGTCGTTCGCCTGCTTATATTACAACGACTTACCAATTGGTCTTGTATCGTATACTTGTGTTTTACCACCGTATCCCCAAATTCCCTTCTTTGACTCTCCTACTAAAATAGTTTGTGCGCCCCGGTTGTGTGCAATCTCGCCACCCTTTTATTGCAAAAGCCATTCCGTCCACTGTAAACGGTGTAAAACGATTGTTATACGTACAACTCGCACAATCGGCACGCCAATTAGACCCTGTGAGACATGCCCCATTATTCTTTTCACTAGACATGGCTCAATCCCGGCTCTGCCCATTGTCTTCATGGTACGTTACCGCTTACAAAACGAGATATTTCGCTTGATTAATGATTTTACCATAAGATTTCAAACAAATGAAGCCTTGCAAAAGGGAATTGATGCAATCGTTTTACTTGCCGATGTGACTTATCGTGCTGCGTTGGACGGAACGTTGGCGGTTTCCTAATTTGAATTTTATCAGCAGGGTTACTCTTGAATCCAATCCCAATTTCACTCTAATTCTAATCCGAACCAATCTCAATTCCAATGTTAAACAATTTGGTACTCTTCAACAAAATCGAGATCGAAATTGAAATCGGAAATGCAATCGACTTAATATTGTGACCCATAAAAGTACAACACTATGTAAGTGTTGCCATGCACACATAATAGAAAATATTAATACCAAAATTTGTGGAAAACATGTAAAAACCTTATTAATAACAGTGATAAAAAATATATTACCATAAAACCTTCACTTTTGATGATATTTAGTCACTTTCAAAGAAATAAAAGCGGTTATTTACCGACGAATAATATCAAGAACGGCTGAATGAATAATGTTATTATTGACATCATGGTTGTCTAGAAAAAAAAACTAGTATCAATGTTCTGTGTGCTCCAGCTGTTTTTTTTTTATATTTTGGCTCCACACATAGTGTATTTAGCCAGTGTCAAGTTTTGTAATTTTTCATCGTATTATGGAAATTTTCACTTAAAGTCAAGTCATAGTCACAGTCAGAGTAGTCATAGTCTAGTCTAAGTCATAATCCAGTCTAAGGCATGCCCTAGTAAAGTGGTGGCAACTTTACTAGAGGCTTCTATGGAATTATGGAAGCAATACGAAAAACCACGTTTCACTACATTATATCACTTGCCCACACTCATGCTCGTAATTCAGCACTTAATGCGTAAAACACCACCAATTTTAAACATTAACACTGGAAAAAGCATAAGTTTTGTAAAATAATACAATGCACCGACGTGAACTTTTCCGCGTTCCCGCCAAAACTCCGCTCCAGCTGTTGTTTAGCGGTTTTGTTTTCAAGATTTGAAGTATTTGGTTGGAGATATTCGTCCGTTCTAACAGGAAAGATTATGAGTAGGCCAATCTACCAGCAGCTGGAGGCTCTAGCGGATTTCCTTGGGGACAATCCAGGGATACCAAAAGGTCTGTTGCGGTCCGCCCATGGCAAATACGAGACAAAAAAGAAATGGGACGACAGAAATTACCAATTCTGTGATGCTATGTAACTATTAAAACAGGCCTACAAGTTCAAAAAGTTGGAGGAGAGAGACTTCTCGTAAAAACACCACGCATGAAAGAACTACCACCTATATTTACAAACCTCGTATCTCGAGGACATGTCACTACGACGAGTAGGCTTTGCCATCAGAGGCTCTAAATCGCCACATATGACCTCAAAAAGGTCTTTCGTCACTCTGTAACATTTCTTAAACTCGTTGTCGTTCATGGCAAAAGCTTTCTCAGTGTATCGCGCCATTCTTCTTAGGTTTCGACGTTGCCTTAGATCTTCTCTATGTGCATTGTCCAAAATATCAAAAATAAGAGCTAAACGTGCCATTTTACTTCCGAATTGCTTCCGAAACCACTTAACACAACACACTCGAACGCAAAAAAGTTAACTTTTGAAAGGTCTGAAAATTCTATCGCAAACTCTACTTCAAACTCAATTTGCCAATGTCAAATCGCGTCAAGAGTACCGAAAAAGCGGATGGTGTAGAAATGAGTCGATTCCATTTAGTTCCGTAAAATTCCACGGACAAAGATTCCAATCGTGCGCTAGTATCGGATTCAAGAGTACCAAATGCTACGATTTCGTTCCAAATCCCAAATTACGATTGAAATCGAGTGTCAAGAGTAACCCTGCAGGATTGTGAATTGGTTATAGGCACCTACAATGGATACCTTTTATGTACTAAAAATAAATATTAGCAATGAGTAGGCATATGAACATTTTATCAAAATCTGTCGACATAGTAGATAGGTAGATATATTTTATCAAAATATGTTAACATTACATCTGTTAATTAACAGATTATCATTCAAAATATGACACCACACCGTCATGAAATCGTGTAGATATAGATTGTATAGAGCTCTTACTTAATATAACATCTTCCATTACCCTAAAGTGAAGATGTAAACCAAAACCGAAACAAGCGCTCAGAATGCAAATGACCTAGGTACTTACTGGAAATCTACTATTGCGCAGTTAGTGTCGTGGAGAATAAAGTAAATTTAACTACAGAGGAGCCAACTCGGCCATGACATAGATATGGGTCAATCAAAGTTTATTGACAGCACCACTCCACTTTAATTTCTTTTCCGTAGCGCGTTTGACCTCAAACTTAAAATTCCTTATTAATGCATACAATATTCCATCAGCAATTTACTGTTGGATATCTCAAAACAGTTCTCATCGGTGTCCTTTCGAAACTTCGAGTAGGGGCATTTAGGAGGAGGGGTGGTAAAACGGAACGCATCTCGCGGCTCGCGCTATTGCCGTAAAGACTGTCGTCGCGTGCGTCCATATTCGTGCCGAAAAACATAAACTGTCATTTTTGACATTTCTTGTTTCGTTCCAATTCGAAAAAATAATTTTACTTTTTTTGTGTGGTGCCAGTGTTAAATTTGTTTTGGTGAGTGCGCGAGTTAGGGTGATTGGCAAGTGTTGTGTGATGGTACTCTGCCGCTCTAGTTGTTGAGAGTGCAGCATGAGGGGCGTTTGGCAGTGTTTGTTGTTGGCGCATGTGGTTTGCGCCATTACTGGACCTAGGGTGAGTACCTACCTACCCTCGTAACAAATAACTTAAAAGTTAACCATATTTACGAAACTTAAAACTGAAAACAATTAGGGATATACTTAGTCAGATTCAAGAATGTTTTTTCTAATATAATAACTGCAACCTACTTATATTTTTTAAATTAGAGAATTGCCAGTTTATTTAGAATGAAGTACCCGTTTTTTCCTGTCTTTTACCAAAAAAACTATTTATGTGCTTATTTATTTAGAAAGCAATACCTAACTTTCAACGAACATAATTATACAATTTCTGATAACGCACAAAAGCCATTTCAAAACAATAACTCTGACATTTGCCAAATAAAAGCACAAAGAAAGTGGCAACGAAAGTAAAATTAAAAAATCAAAAGAGCTAAATAATAGTAATAAAGTTATCTCAGCGTAATAACGCGATAATGAATAATTAATTTACATTTGATTTCGGGGGTTATGGGCCATATAATTGGCCTGTCATATTTTGTAGAGATGGCTATTACAGTAATAACTTACATGGTAATTACATAAAATAAACGGCGTATTAGCTCTATGAATAATTGATAGGAATAAGATGAATACATCGGCAAAATCGAAGAGAAAGAACAAGAAACTAATTAATTTTAATGAGTGGTCTTTTAAATTATTAATAATCTAATTACTAATATTTATTAATAAGATCGGATCGGGATATTTATCGGCTGTTGCCGTTTGTCAGAAAGCCTTTGGGTGGCCTATAAATTCTAACACCAGGGCTGACCACTTGCCTACACAAGAAGAAGAAGAAGAAGAAGAATAAGATGACTGTTGTTAAAATTCTAAGACGTTATTTTAGAGAAAGAGAACTTTTTTTTTCAAACTCGTATTGTAATAGGCTTCTCAAATAATATTTTGACATTAAGCACTATGTAATTTTGCTTAATTATGCTTGCTTAGTAATAGTAGTACAATAATTTAATTTTATTATTTTTCAATACATTATCTAGTTTTGACTGAAAAGTGCTAAAAATAGCCCATTTTCAATAAAAATGTTGAGTTTTGAGTTTTTTTGATAAAACTTTGGATTTTTAGCCTAAATCTCATAAAAAAATCTGTATTTAACATTTTAAAAGGAAACGCGCATACGGAAAAGGAAGCAGACAGTTCGTTATTACTTCTATCATGCGCATTGTTGCCCACTAATTAGTGCAGACGGGCAGATAGTCATCGGCACTGTTACACTAAGGCCCGATTTACCAAAGTAAAATAAATTTTATTCCAAAAATGAAGCTACTGGTTATTATCGGATACAGCTGATTGACAACTGAAATGACAATTAAAATGCCGCCATTTTGATTGTATCCAAGGAATAAGCTTCTTATTCCTTCAAAATTGGTGGTATACCGTATAAGGGTTATCTCGGTTGTTCTCGGAAAGTTATACTTGGAATAAAACTTATTCTACTTTGGTAAAATCGGGCCTAAGTATGTTATTAAAAATAATATAATAGATAGTGCATGGCAGGAAACAAACATTTCGGCAGTAACTCTGTATAGTTTATAAAGTTACTACCGAAATGGTGTTGCGTCTATATTTCGTTTATAGTAAGTTTAAACTAAAAATGGACTCAACAGATTTTCTTAAACCTTATACATAGGTACTCATTTTTAAAGATCGCGTTATACAGTTTTATTTTTCGCTCTATCTATCAGTAATTGTCTACTTAGTTAGCTCCTTTTATTCGTATAATTATCTACTATTTACTTAGGAATATAATATAATTATTTATTTTCATTGATATATTTGCGTTTATGCAGTTTTTATTATTATGTTTATTGTATATATATTCAACAGCTTTTTGGGGAAACCACCGTCCATATATTTTTCCGTTATTCCTTTCGGTGCAAGGTTGTTTGGAAGAGATCGCTTTGATTGTTACACTTTTTGTTAAGTTTTGATCACTTAGTTTTTAATGATTTGTGTGTTTCGGTAAAGAGTTTGTCTATATCACAAAATATAATATATATATATATATACGTGACCCCCATATTACTCGACCAATAAAAATAATGGAATGAATTACACCTAAACAGTGATTTTTGAATGGTTGAGTAAAAAAGTTTATCCTATATAAAATACGAGCCATTGCAACACACTTGCTTGGTTTAATTATAATTAAGTAGGTACCAGTTAAGTTTTAATGGCAGATCAAGATAAGCATTAAATACTTTACGATAATATACAAACCTTGAGCTAACTAAGATCTTAATATAATAATCCATAAAGTGAACGATATAATACTGCTACTATAAATTAAAGGCGAAAAAATATTGTATTGTTTGCTGTAAATACACCATTAAACCTATGAAAATCCTTGACCTGGGAAACGAGAAATTTAAACAATGCATGCATTTGACAGTTATCAACAAACAATACACAGTATGAGTACTATATTCTGTGGTATGAGCTTCGTTCTTCGTTGACATTTAGCTAACAAGGAGACGGCAAGGGTGTGGGGTCCTCAAATCAAACTTAGGTTCCGCGTGTAGTTAGCACTCAGTGAGTGTATTCATATACTCAAACCCTAGAGCGCACTACTTAGCCATTGCCGAGAAAAAAAATCCTAGTTTAAAAAAAAAATCTTTTTTGTATTAAAATTTAATAAATCATTACAAGCAATTTCTTTTGAACTCTTATACATTATTGAATCACGAATTGGAAATTTAATTGCTTATAATATGATTTATTAAATTTTAATACAAAAAAAAATATTTTTTTTGGAAACTAGGATTTTTTTTCTCGGCAATGGCTAAGTAGTGCGCTCTAGGGTTCGAGTATATGAATACACTCACTGAGTGCTAACTACACGCGGAACCTAAGTTTGATTTGAAGACCCCACACCCTTGCCGTCTCCTTGTAAGTATAATTTACGCACACATACGCACACTTACAAGACTGCCCCCCGGTTTCTCGTACGTTTGTCAAACCCATTATACTATACGCTCATTGGTTGAAGACAGCGGACTATCAACAGGCAACCAATGAACGTTCAGTATTTTTAAGTTGACATGAGTTTAACTTTAATAAACGTACGAGAAACTGAGTAATCTCTATTCTTACAAACAGATAACGTAAAAATTTTTCTATTTGTTTGAATGGCTTTCACGTAGCGTAGCGGTTATGTACCTACTCTTTGTTCACGGCAAAACGGCTGAAATTGTTTCGATGTAAAGCACTCAGATTTCTCATGGTACCGAGATAAACATGGAAGCTTTTAATTACAGTACCTAGGTACTTAAACAACTTAAACTATGGAAATAGGTGGAGGTTGTTAGGCAGGTTTGATTCGTATAAACTTCCCATACTGCTTTGGCACATGTACGTCAAACGAGTGACTGATAAAAGGACAACAGCTCATACAATAAACCTATAAATTCTTTAAAAATGCTTGATAATAAATAACTTTAGCTTCTTAGTTCCATTACGCAATGATAATATTGTGAATATTTATTTACATAAGTTACCTAACAGAGGAAATGCGAGACGATTGGAAATAACATTATATATGTTGTCACAGACTAATAAGGAAATCGAGTTGTTAATATTAATTTGTTGGTTTCAGTTTAAAATATACAGAAATATGTTTAAAATTAATAAATAACGTAACAATGCGATTTGAAGTTAGAAATTGTTTGTCAAAGACAAAGACAAATAACACTGTTTGTTTATCAAAAGACTTCAACGCGCAATATGCTACGAAAAAAACTCACAGACTAAATATATTAAGGAAACCGTGTTGTTCATATTAATTTTATTGTTTGTTTGAAATAAGTACATAGAAAATGACTTAAACATTAAATTCACCATAATAACTGTAAAAAACATACGTAGAACCTAGAATGTAATTTAGAAACGAAAGACTTCAATGCGCAATATGCTACGAAAAATTGTGTGGCGCAAATTATTGTAGGACATCTACAGAAATCAAGAGATTGGTTTAAAACACATAGAAATTGACTTACTACATTGAACTATTATGCAATGAATAAAGAACTTCATATGTGATTTATTGTCGGTGAAAAATAAAAATTATTGAACGAAGCAATTCAACGTGCGATATGCTACGAAATAATCGTGTTTGCAAAATGGATCATCTTATAGATGCTGTAAGATGACATAACAATTTAATTTTTAGGAAAACTTTTTTTTAATTATTTTTTTATACCTACAGTTATACTTCTTTTGTTCGGGATCAACCGAATCTTGCTTATTACTTATAGAAAGAAAGAAAGAAACATTATATATATAGGCCTGAGGTGGGCCTGAGATAAATATCTTATTTTGTTTAATAATTATAGATTGGAATGCAGGTGGTGGCGAGCAGCCGCTCAAAGTAGCGCTCTCTGGGGGAGGGCATATGTTCAGTAGCGAACGTCTTCAGACTGTTGTTGATGATGATGATAATGATG
The DNA here is from genome assembly GCA_910589525.2 of Ennomos quercinarius. Classification (NCBI taxonomy): domain Eukaryota; kingdom Metazoa; phylum Arthropoda; class Insecta; order Lepidoptera; family Geometridae; genus Ennomos; species Ennomos quercinarius. The sequence goes on from OU342491.1 coordinate 2,083,000, forward strand.
AATAATTATAATGTTACCACAGGAAAATATTGCGAGATTCTAACGCTTCTTCTAATTAAGGACTTATTTTTGTGAGACTAATAAATTTTTATTTACGGTTAATAGGCTCAGCATATAAACATGTACTCGTAGGTGATTTTTGGTTAAATAAACATCATTTTAGTTGGGTTGGTCTCATTCTCCTCACCACCTTTGTCCCACCAGATTCGTACTGGGGTAAACATAATAATAAAAAAATGCTTAGTACATACATTTTAAGGAAGGTAATATTGCTGCTCCTTGAACTATAAAAATGTATCATAACACCATAAATACCATCTATAAATTCCAATAGTCACTTTTGCCAACACTGGCTTCACATAGTCTTTAATTGGACAAGCGCATATTTCAAACGGCTCTAAAGTGACCAAAATGCTGGCCTCTACTTCGGCCAAAAGTTGAGCATTGCCATTCAACGTGGCAATGCTGCCAGCATATTGGGCACGTTGCCTACTGGTAGTGGTTTGTTGGATTAGGTTTTTGTTTTTATATGATTTAGCTTATTACGTACTTTATTATTTTTTAAACGTAGTTGTATTAGCTGTAAAGTCATTCTAAGCAATAAATATTCCAGCAGAGATGTTCCAGTCGGTTAGTAAGTGAAACACTAATGGGTTACCAGCGTAAATGGCATGTAGAAACGTGCCACCTTTCAGAGACTAATAAATTATTATGAATAACACGATATTCGCACAGTACGTCTATTCAAACTACCTCCATACAGGTGTCCCGAAACTCAACGTCAAACGGGCACGGCGGCCGGGCGACCGGGGGTTACACCAGGTCAGGGAAAAATAAAAATTTCATATTGCCAGACGCAACTGACAATCATAGTGATATTATTTTTCCGCTACGACTCAAAGAAATTATGTTAGTTTCGATTCAAACCCAGCGATTTTTTTGCTTGATTTGTCACTGCAATTAATAGACCACTTTAGTGAAAAAAAAACTAATATACACTATAAGTAATAAATAAACTCTTTACTGCACACACCAAATAAAAAGAAAAACAATTATTTACAAAAAGTGTAAAAATGGGCGCCCTTATCGCTAAAATAGTGTTTGATGTCACAATACCCAAACATGGTGTCGTTTTAGCACGGCCGGTAGACAAAACTGTCTTGTTACTCCAAGCAAGTATGAAGAAAGTCACGTAAAACGGGGAAAGACAATTTTGTCTACCGTCCATGCTAACCCAGCTGGACGGAGTATGACCCCTCCCCCCTCTCGTCCCGTGCCCGCCCGACGTGAGTTTTGGAACACCCTGTCTAGGTACAAACACAACACGGTTCAGCCACAGCCATTTGCCACCAGCTAACACACTGATTCCTGAAATACAGTTTAAAAACTAGTTCGGGAATCTATGGATTCATTAAAATAATGTAAAAAATATGTCAATAAACTATTTTGTATTTAATTTGAATTTTATTCGTGGAAAGGTAACAAACAGAGAGAGACAGAGTTGCTTTCGAATCTATACGTATTTTTATAATATAAGTAGGTAGGTACGTATAGAATCATGTAGCCCCCCGCTAAATTATTATGGTTTTTTCATTTAATTTCACACCTCAGTCAATAAATCTTGGCTTCCAATATTATTGGTGGGAAAAGAAGCGTTTCAAATGTAGGTATGACTTAATTAAATCTTTATCATAAATTACTTCGCTACACTAGACGATAATGCGATAAGTAGAACCATAAGTATTTAGCAAAGGCAATGTCAAGGTCGTAGGAATTTGAAACTTATATACTTAGGTAAGGTACATATATAGATTGCAATCGACGGATTTTTAATTTTTTGTTAATTTAACGTCTAATTATACAAAAAGGGAAGAAAGGTTTTCGAGTGGTGACCACGAAATGGAAGACGCAGCGTAGACACTACTTATTTTATTGACTTTGTCAACGATGCACGTTTTTACTTTATAATAAAACATCACCATCATCATCATCTGATGATGATGATGATGGTGATGTTTTATTATAAAGTGACGTGGACGTCTATAGGCTGATGCCTATAGACGTCCACGGCTCAACATAGGCCTCCCCACAGAGCACTACTTTGAGCGGCTGCTTGCCTCTTGCATCCATCGGGTCCCCAGTTTTGACCAGATCGTCGGTCCACGTAGTATAGAGGGCCCACCTATGTTGCGTCTTTCGGGTCATGGTCACCACTCGAGAGCCTTTCTTGACTGGTGTTAGCTCAGTTGGTAGTAGCTCTGCCTTCTGAACTATACGTTGTGGGTTCGATTTCCACTCACAACAAACATTTTTGTGATGAATATAGGTGTGTGTTCTGTGTCTGGGTGTTATATTGTATTCTATGTATGTATTTACAAACAAAAAGTATCTAGTATTGTATCAGTTTTCTGGTTCCCATAATTCAAGGTATGCTTAGTTTGGGGCTAGATGGCGCTGTGTGAAATGTCCATACATATTCATTTATTTCTTCCCCATCAGTGTTCGGTTCTGCAAGCTGTGTGGTCTGCCCATTGACATTTCAACTTGCACATAAACAAAAGAATATACACATTACTAATACTTGTTGTTAAGTTACATGCATGTATTTGGCAACATGTCGCTTGCTCGTTACCATTATCTCATCGACAGTTTGACGTGTCATAACTTGTATTATTATATTATTCTGTGTCATAACTCATAACCGACAACAAAACGTCTTGCGTGTCAAGAGCACGACTTTCACCGCGTCCGGTGTGCGCCCGCGCATCGTGCCGCCTACTTGCAGTATGTTCAATTACCTGTAAATTAGTGCTCTAGAGACTAGAGATAATTTGTTTTTATCTGGATAAAACGGTAATGATATTGTAAGAGCCGGTTGGTGATCAACTTTAAGTTATTGGTAGAAGACTTTGTTATGCAACTTGTGATGTAATGTTATTGTATGACATACTTAAGTTAAGTTTTCTGCGCTATGACATGGTACCTACGTAAAAAAACTTCGTCGGATGAGTTCGATGATAGTTTAGATAAGCATACTAGGTATTTGTCTTAGTATGCTGTGGTTTCTCTACAATGTAGAATTGATATTATGATTAGGAGTGAGTGTTGTTCAAGAATACCGACGTATGCATCCAGGTTCGAATCCCACTTGGCCCAGCACTAGTGACGTTTAAAGTTAGGTATGTGCGGCATTAATTTGTACTCGCTCTTACTCCGGTGAAGGCAAACATCGTGAGGAAACCAGCGTATTCAAGAATCACAAAAAGTAGTGAACAGAAATTATAGGTACCTAACCTAAAAACAACTTTATTTTCGTTTTTTTTTTTATAATATGAATTAAAATTTGATTTGAGGCGTATTCTATCTTCATTCAGCATAAATTTATTATAATTGAAAAAGTGGTAGAGCTAAAATCTGTTACTAATCCCTGCAAGTAGTAACTCTAACCCTTACTCACTGCGTAACATTAGGACTGCAATACCTACTATTATAGTCAGATATTTTCTCTTGTTTTCTCTTTTCCCATTTCAAACGTAATAGAAAGAAACAAAACACGCTGGGAATATATAGCATCGCACCAAGGAGCTTCAATAGTATATTCTAAACTATATTAGGTACTAGTTGACCCGCCCCGGCTTCGCACAGGTTAATTAGTTTTACGCCTTAACCCTGCGTATGGGTAAGAGCTTCCCTAGGGAAGCGAAATGGAAATGATAGTGGAATAGGATGAACGGATTCCCTTCCATCTTCTCTTCGACAGGATGAGTATAAATATTTTTTTTAATGTAAGAACCTTCTATTAAGTATTAGAAAAAATTTAAAAATAAGATGAATGAAATCGGTAAAGCCGTTCTCAAGTTATAACGTGACCATGAGAAATAGGAGTTCATTTATGTATATATAGATATGTATAGGTATACCTACTATTGAACCTGCGTAGTAGTCAGTTAAAACTCTCCATCATAGAGCATTACATCAGTTTACCTTCTTGCAGTTGAGGTACCTACTACTCCAACGGTTACGCAAATTTCTAGTTACGTGTTCAGAATTTCTTCGAATCACTGAGTCTTCCTTAGGCACTCAACGCAATTTGCGGTTTTTATAGACCCTTCAAGTCATAATGGTGAAATTATTCGTGATTCGAATGAATTATGCAAAAAGCCAAGCCAGTGTGGCCTGGTTGAATAAATCAGGACCCTATTAGGGGATTTGACTGCAATAATCCTCGTTATTGGTTATTGAAGTTTCCGTAATTTTGTCTGCTACTAAAACTGAGTAAGAAATGAGAATTAAATAAAAAAATGATAATTATAAAATCGCATGCTGACCCCAGTATATACGGCTGTTTTAATTTAGTATAATTAACTACAATCAACTTAAACATAATATTGAAAAGTATTATGCTACAAATGAGATTTTACATAATGATAGGGATGTGCTTTTTTATGCGCGATTCGGTTTTGTAGATCGATATGGATCCTAACGTCTCAATCCGATCTGCGGAGCGGATCGCATCCATTTGATCCGATTTTGAAAAGATCGATCCAAAAAATAGCATGTACCTAGGTACCTAAATACAACATTCAAATACTTCCCTCCATCTGTAAAAAAAAGACAAATTCAATCAAATAAAGAATTCCTAAAATAGGGTTCATTAACGGGATATTATTTACCATGTAATTTATACAATAATAATATAATAAATCGAGACCATGACAGTCTAAAATTGTATATTAAATAAACTATTACTAAACTCATATCTTAAACCTACCCTAGTTCAATTTTTAATCTTTTATTTGATGAATATGTTATTTTATCCTTTTCATCAATTTTTCTCTTCATAAACTATTTAGTGAACATTTTTTACGATCGTGCAATGCAACCTGTCTAGTCCAAATATGTATAAAAAATTCCACTGCACGGATAACATCGTCATCACACATAAGTTAAGTAATAAGGAAGCTTATGTCATAAACTTTCACTGCGAACCGGTCCAAGCTTTCGGTTTTGTTCCGGTGCGTCTGGTTTTGACGATCGAACCGTGTTAAAAGGTCACTGGATGAATGGAGTTACTCTACGGTCAATGACGTTTAGAAGGACGCTAACTTCAAATAGTCCGTTGTCAGATAATTAAGCCACTACGAATAGAGTAATGAGTAATGTCCTTATGCCAGCGGGGCCAGTTTTGGTCTAACTCGGTAACGTCTACAGTCTACACGAGTACACGCAGCTTTGGCATAGAAATAAACCAGAGACCTAGAAGATTATCGTTCCTAGATAAAGTAAACAAATGAAGATTTTAATATACCGAGGAAAATGTTGCTGCACATTCCTTGGATATTTCCTTAGCCAGCTCTTAAGACATCCACGGGAGGGATGGAGTTGTCCTATTCGCAAACCGACACCACACAACATGCAGGCAGATATTTTCCCCATTTTATTTTATTATTTAATTTAATAGCGAGTGTGGTTGCCGTCACGCTCCTCTAAAATTGGAGTCTCATATGTCCTAACACGGAAGTGAAGGAAGTGGACGTGGATAAGTCCCGACGGTTCCACTAAAAATGAGATAGACTTCATCATGACGACCAAGAAGCACATATTCGATGATGTCTCTGTGATCAGCAAGGTGAAAACCGGTAGCGATCACCGTATTGTTAGAGGCACATTGAATATCAATGTTAAGCTCGAAAGGTCACGTCTGGTGAAGTCTACGCTCCGTCCAAATCCTGTCCAAATCCAAAACCTTCAGCTTTCAGCGAAGGCTTTCAGCTGGAACTCCAAAATCGCTTCCAGTGCCTAGCCGACTGTAACACAGTGGACGAGCTAAACGACGGGTTGGTGGAAACTGTCCAAGCTGTTGGATCGAAATTCTTTAAGACCCAACGCCGAAAGAAGACTCAAAAGCTCTCAGAAAAAACTCTTGAGCTAATGGCCGACCGGAGCGAAATGAAGCTGCAGTCTTCAGTTGATATGTCAGCCTACGGTGAACTCAATAGACGAATCTGGAGTTCCTTGCGACACGACTTGCGTGCTCTTAGTACTTCACGTATTGAGGCCGCAATTGAGCGGAACCAAGGCTCTAAAGTGTTCGCAAAGGATTCGTCTATTGGGCAACACCAAATGACAAAACTGAAGACCGAAAATGGTAGCATCATTTCATCCAAGCCTGAGATTCTGAGAGAGATCGAGAACTTCTATGGACAGTTATACACCTCGACACGTAAGCCCGCTACTAACACAGCTCAGGACATCAGAGCCAAGTTAGTCCGACACTATACCGAAGATATCCCGGACGTCAGCCTGTACGAGATTAGAATGGCCCTCAAACAGCTTAAAAACAACAAGGCACCAGGTGAAGATGGAATTACGACTGAACTTCTGAGAGCGGGTGGTAGACCGGTACTTTTAGTCCTCCAGAAGTTATTTAATTCTGTCATCCTTGAAGGTACAACGCCAGAGGCATGGCACAAGAGCGTGGTGGTGCTCTTCTTCAAAAAAGGCGATAACACCTTATTGAAGAACTATAGGCCCATCTCGCTCTTGAGTCATGTGTATAAGCTGTTTTCGAGAGTCATTACGAATCGTCTCGCACGCAGGTTTGATGAATTCCAGCCTCCCGAACAAGCCGGTTTCCGAAAAGGCTTTAGCACCATAGACCACATCCATACGCTGCGCCAGATTATACAGAAGACCGAAGAGTATAATCGGCCGTTATGCCTAGCGTTTGTGGACTATGAGAAAGCCTTCGATTCAATCGAGACTTGGGCGGTGCTGCAGTCCTTGCAGCGATGCCAAATTGACTATAGGTATATCGAAGTTTTGAAGTGTTTGTACAGTAAGGCCACTATGTCAGTCCGACTACAGGACCAGAGTACGGAACAAATTCCATTGCAAAGAGGCGTGAGACAGGGAGACGTTATTTCTCCGAAACTGTTCACAAACGCATTGGAGGATGTTTTCAAGCTCTTGGAGTGGAAAAGATCTGGCATCAACATAAATGGCGAGTACATCACTAACCTTCGTTTTGCCGATGATATAGTCATAATGGCGGAATCGCTCGAGGACCTTAGCACCATGCTCAACGACCTCAGTAGAGTCTCCCAGCAGGTTGGTCTTAAGATGAATATGGACAAGACAAAGATCATGTCTAATGCTCATGTTCCACCTATACCGGTAATTGTTGGGAACGATACTCTCGAAGTTGTCGACAAGTATGTCTACCTAGGACAGATTGTCCAATTAGGTAGGTCCAACTTCGACAAAGAGGTGGCGCGAAGAATCCAACTCGGCTGGGCAGCGTTCGGGAAGCTTCGTCCTATCTTTTCGTCCAAAATACCGCAGAGCCTGAAAACGAAAGTTTTCAATCAGTGTGTGTTGCCAGTGATGACTTATGGAACTGAGACATGGTCTCTTACTGTTGGCCTCATTAGTAAGCTCAAAGTCGCGCAGCGAGCTATGGAGCGAGCTATGCTCGGTGTTTCCCTGCGAGATAAGCTCCGGAACGAGGAGATCCGCAGGAGAACTAAAGTGACCGATATAGCTCTTAGAGTTAGTAAGTTGAAGTGGCAATGGGCAGGCCACATCGCTCGTAGAACTGACAACCGATGGGGAAGAAAGGTTCTCGAGTGGCGACCACGAACCGGAAGACGCAGCGTGGGCCGGCCCCCCACTCGGTGGACCGACGACCTGGTGAAAGCCGCGGGGAGCCGATGGATGCAGGAGGCGAGCAGCCGCTCAAGGTGGCGTGCTCTGGGGGAGGCCTATGTTCAGCAGTGGACGTCTTCAGGCTGTTAATGATGATGTCCTAACACTAGATATAAGATGGCATTTTGAGAATGTCACGTGGGTTCTCACAACTCATACAGCTGGACCCCTATTCTCACGAATCGAGATGCAATGTCATCTCATAATAAATCTCGAGACTCGAGTTGTCTCTACTCCCAAGCTCAAAATTCATGATATTCTCGATTGACTAGCGCACGAGATGGCTCGTAGGGAATCGAGACGCAATGTCATCTCACAATAAATCTCGAAATTCGAGACTCAAGCTTCAAATTTGTGATATTCTCGATTGCTAGCGCACGAGATGTCTCGTGTGGTCGGAGGCAGTCGAGACCACCATGAGACGCGCTTTTGCCTTTACTTTTAGGCTCATTTGTTGCCATTTTATTGACATTGAAGCTAATGGCATGGCAACTTTTCTTCTTCTTTTCGTTTTTTCTTTCTTTTCTTTTTCTTCTTGTCTTTTCTTGTCTTCTTACTTTTTTCTTCTTTTCTTTACTTTTTTCTTCGTTGGTTAGTTTGTCTGGGCGACAGAAGTTATAGTTATACTTTTTGCCATGCCAAGCGTTATTAGGGATGTTCCGATACCACCAAAGTATCGATACCTACTCATATTTTATGAGTAGTACTCAAATCATGATTCGATAGGTACTACTCATATGAATACCCTAAAAGTATCGATACCCACTCATATCGATACATTTTTTTTTTATTTATCAATACGGAAAAATAAACAAATTTTACCTTATTGCAGCAAAGTTTTGTTGTTTCTATGACTGATCTACATTTTCAAGTGTTTTGGCGCGAAGAATCGGACATTTGAACACTAAGAATATGTTATTTGACGATATTTGATAAAAGTACTCTTTCCGATACAAATTCTTTCTTTCCGATACCAAATAGGTATCGCGAGAATGGTTTGTTTTTATTTTATTTTATTATTTTAATTAACTATAACAACTACCTTAACTGTACTGTTTGTGTGTATTAACTGTATTCAACGCTTTGAATTACAATTAAATTAAGTTAAATCCCACTCACATTCTACCTTTACATGTATTTTTACCTTTACACTAATTTTCTACTACATTGAATCCTACTTAAATTAAAAATAGGGTTGTTTTAACCCTAAGTATACATTAAAATATCACATTTTTATTCTACTTGACTTAAAGTTAGGCCATACTATGTTTCTTTAAGGAAAAAATATTATAGCGAAATAAAGCTGCTTGGCATTGAATTTTTATCCTGTGGTTCTATCCTGTTTTGACTTAGCAGCATTGATTCGATTCCCTATTAGTACTTTCTTTCCGATACCAAGTAAGTATCGAAAGAATGATTCGATGGTAAAAAGTACTTGGTATTGAAAGAAAAGTATCAAGTACATACTCGTATTCACTAGTATCGGAACATCCCTAAGTGTTATATACTCTTTGCTCCGTGCCTATCAAATCAAACGAAGTTGCTCATTGTTTGCCAATAGTGTTTTCACAAATTAGAAAAAATAATATGGTGTTTTGCATTGTATAGTGCACCAACCACAGATTAGAGAAAAAAACAATCTGTGGCTAGTGGGAATTCTGTGTGTGGCACCAACTTATACTACTCTATGGTATGCACAGCTATAAAAATACTCTGTGGTGCACAGAACACTATTATATTATCCTGTGCTATTATCCTTTTGTTTTTTTCTCTAATCTGTGATTATCCTTATCACAGATGGAATAAACCACAGAACACTACTTCAAGGTAACCAATGGTTAAAACCTCTAACAAATCTTGACTATTAGTTAGAATTTGTTAGCATTTTTGATTGGTTACTTTAACAACGGGTGAAAAAACCCACCCTTATAAAGGTACCATAATAAATAAAAGCCACATAACTCATATATAATCGCATTATATTATACATATTTATATGAGTAGGTAACAACTTTGGGCCTAGTTTAGTTCTAAAGTTATTATCATCAAATACATAAAATGAAGAAACATGCAGTCTCAAAATACAATCCTGCCATCATTAAAAGTGTTGTAAAACAATGCCGTAAAGCAAGGATGGCTATTTTAACTTTGTTTTTACTTTTTACATCAATAATTTTAAACCAACGAAATCAGCCTCAGGGCCACTGGTGTAATAGTTACAGTGGCACATATGGAAATGATGATGACGAAGATGGTAATATAGACAGTCACTCACTGTCTAATACAGTGGCGATTTAAGATTCTTCTGTGACTTTATATTATCACAGCACACATTCACAGCATTTTCAGAAAATTGTTCCGGAAGCTTTACAGTAAGTAAGATGTAGTTATTGCAGTAGCAATAGTAACACCAGCCTAGAAGCCTTCATTGAGTACCTGAAGCAAAAAAGAATATATTATTTAGATAGCCTTAAGGCCAGCTCCATCAACTGTGCTGTAGGTTGTTGGTTCACTTCCCACTCAAGAGACGGGAAAAACCCTCATATTCCCCTCTCCTTTGGTATAAAATAAATCCAACAGGCAACTGTGTCAATATCATTGGTATGAACTGGATTTTTACATACTTTTATTTCTCTCCCTCTCTCTGGTTGGTTCCTCATTACTGAGGATCATGATCACAGGATCTATCTGATTTAACATAATACTTCCATCAACTTCGGTCCATAGCCTCACGGCCTGGGAAAACTTTTATTCAGGTAATTGAAATTAATTTACTTGAAGGTTTGAGCCTGACACATTCATAGGTGAAGTTACAAGTTGCACATTTTTCTTGGCGGCACTTCAACAATACATCTACTGCTCCAATCGGGGTTGGGATTATAAAATTTGTTTCCATAAATCAGGTGCCTTCTGCATATAGCATACCTATACGCTGTTGGTGTAGTTGTTTCAGTGATTCCTCAGAAGTCTAGCTCCCAGCTGGATACCATTATTCAGCCCATAATCACGCCCTGAAAAAATTAAATAATAAACATTTAATCTATAGAGCGAGATACGGGTGTAAGCAGCGTGATTTTGAGAAAGTATTCTCTTTTATGTATGTACGTAGTACATTATACCTTTTTGGATTTTGCGTAGGTTATTAGGCTTACTTACTTCAAAGATCCATGTTTGCCAGGCAGAGAAAACCTGTGGAATCGCACGTTCACATCTTCGGATGCACCATCATAGCATTTTGCACAGTTTTACCGTTTTTCCATAACGAACACAAGAAAATCACAATAATATAACCTCAACCATAGAATTATAAAAAAAGCAGGATGGAATCTTGATTGACATCGAACTGACGTACAGCAATGGCGGCCGCATAAACATGTGTGACTGATTAAAGGATTGCCATGTGAAGAAAATTACCCGAATCCGACAAAAAAAAATCTGTTGTTGGTGTGACTTTTCCTATGACCAAAAAGCTACGCGAGCTTATAACAGAGTAGTCAAAATTGAATGGCTTATTTTTTTTTTACTTTCGATAGGTTAGCGTTTGACTACATCTCACCTGATGGTAAGTGATGATGAGGTCGAAGGTGGAGGACGCCTACCTAGAATAAACCTATTTACTTTTGATTTGAAGACACTTAAGTTGTAAGTGAATGGAAATACCGACGCCGGGAGTGAGTTCCGTTCCATAGCCGCACGCACAATAAAGGAATCTGCAATCTCCCCTCCCCCACACTTGCCCCCCCCCTCCCCCTCACTTAGTCCGCCCCCCCCCCCGCACTTTCCTCGCCTACTCCGTACTTACCCTCCTCCCCCACACTTGCCCCACCTCCCCCTCACTTTCCTCGCCACCCCCTGCACTTGCCACCACCTCCCCCCTCACTTAGTCCACCCCCCTACTTGCCCTGCCTCCCCCCGCACTTGCCCCCCTCCCCCCAAGAACCATGTATAGATTACATTTGGACAGTAATTAAGGGGTTGGCAATCTACGCAGCAATGTACGGCGAATGAAATGGGAGCAATAGCTTCCCAGTCTCCACCGGGTGGCAACTAGGAATTTTGTTCCCAGTTGCCACCCGGGGGCGAAGCATATGGGGGCAACTGGGAATATACCCTGTACGCTATAGCGAAGAGAGAAGTTCCCAGTTCTTTCTTCCTTTGGACAGGGTCGGGTCAGCCAGTCAGTTAATAAAACTTGGCACAAAGATTTATAGCCAGGGTGTTGCTTAAAATGTTTTATGAACACATAAATCGTATTTTTCTACGTTACTTTACTTTTTCTACATTATAGAAACCCTGCACAAATATGTACGATTAGTAGGTCCATTACCGGTACAATATTTATTTTAACCTGCAAAGTCCAGCACATGCATATGCATAATGGAAATATGCATTTGCATATAGTCAGATCTCTAATTATGATCAATATAGGTGAATAAGTTGTATTCGAACATAATTTGGTCATTCTCCCACACTTCCGGGTAATTTGCAAGTTTGATTGTTGGTAACACTAGCTGGTTTTGTGTATTGATTGCATCTCAATAGTTTTATCGAAAAAGCAAGAAATTAGCGAAATATTAACAAGCTTATTTGTGAAAAGTGATCCCCTGACTTTTTTTTATCAAACCACTATGATTCCGACAACTTTTCACAACGCAAGACGGCATTTTATAATATTTTTTTCTATGCGTCTTGGGCGAGGTTCGGAGCAGTAATGGCAGGCGATAGACTTCCTATGATGTGAGTGTGTGCGTGTCCGCTCGTACTTATTAGCGTTCCGACTTCCTATGGGTACCTCGGTTCGGGATCAATTGGGACTCCGTCCTTCTTTTTTTGGTAGGTTCATGACCTCAACTCAACTTACTTTTATATTCTATAGTTTGATTCATGTTCCAGTGTCAATTTTCAAGTTCTTGATTCTGAGCATAGACTTTGTGGTCGCTGTCTTACATATAGCGTTATCTCGTTCTGATCTCTCGACTGCCTCCGATCCACAGACTACTATACGCTAATGCTTCCATCACTCGAGTCATCTCGTGCGCTAGCAATCGAGATATTGCATGAGAATACCGAAAACTCGAGTTTCGAGATTTATTCCCAGACGAGATTTCATCTCGATTCGTGAGAATAGGGGTCCTGTATCGTGACAGGACGCCTATTCTCACGAATCGAGATGCAATGTCATCTCATAATAAATCTCGAGACTCGAGTTGTCTCTACTCCCAAGCTTAAAATTCATGATATTCTCGATTGACTAGCGCACGAGATGGCTCGTAGGGAATCGAGACGCAATGTCATCTCACAATAAATCTCGAAATTCGAGACTCAAGCTTCAAATTTGTGATATTCTCGATTGCTAGCGCACGAGATGTCTCGTGTGGTCGGAGGCAGTCGAGACCACCATGAGACGCGCTTTTGCCTTTACTTTTAGGCTCATTTGTTGCCATTTTATTGACATTGAAGCTAATGGCATGGCAACTTTTCTTCTTCTTTTCGTTTTTTCTTTCTTTTCTTTTTCTTCTTGTCTTTTCTTGTCTTCTTACTTTTTTCTTCTTTTCTTTACTTTTTTCTTCGTTGGTTAGTTTGTCTGGGCGACAGAAGTTATAGTTATACTTTTTGCCATGCCAAGCGTTATTAGGGATGTTCCGATACCACCAAAGTATCGATACCTACTCATATGAGTAGTACTCAAATCATGATTCGATAGGTACTACTCATATGAATACCCTAAAAGTATCGATACCCACTCATATCGATACATTTTTTTTTTATTTATCAATACGGAAAAAATAAACAAATTTTACCTTATTGCAGCAAAGTTTTGTTGTTTCTATGACTGATCTACATTTTCAAGTGTTTTGGCGCGAAGAATCGGACATTTGAACACTAAGGATATGTTATTTGACGATATTTGATAAAAGTACTCTTTCCGATACAAATTCTTTCTTTCCGATACCAAATAGGTATCGCGAGAATGGTTTGTTTTTGTTTTATTTTATTATTTTAATTAAGTATAACAACTACCTTAACTGTACTATTTGTGTGTATTAACTGTATTCAACGCTTTGAATTACAATTAAATTAAGTTAAATCCTACTCACATTCTACCTTTACATGTATTTTTACCTTTACACTAATTTTCAACTACATTGAATCCTACTTAAATTAAAAATAGGGTTATTTTAACCCTAAGTATACATTAAAATATCACATTTTTATTCTACTTGACTTAAAGTTAGGCCATACTATGTTTCTTTAAGGAAAAAAATATTATAGCGAAATAAAGCTGCTTGGCATTGAATTTTTATCCTGTGGTTCTATCCTGTTTTGACTTAGCAGCATTGATTCGATTCGCTATTAGTACTTTCTTTCCGAAACCAAGTAAGTATCGAAAGAATGATTCGATGGTAAAAAGTACTTGGTATTGAAAGAAAAGTATCAAGTACATACTCGTATTCACTAGTATCGGAACATCCCTAAGTGTTATATACTCTTTGCTCCGTGCCTATCAAATCAAACGAAGTTGCTCATTGTTTGCCAATAGTGTTTTCACAAATTAGAAAAAATAATATGGTGTTTTGCATTGTATAGTGCACCAACCACAGATTAGAGAAAAAAACAATCTGTGGCACCAACTTATACTACTCTATGGTATGCACAGCTATAAAAATACTGTGTGGTGCACAGAACACTATTATATTATCCTTTTGTTTTTTTCTCTAATCTGTGATTATCCTTATCACAGATGGAATAAACCACAGAACACTACTTCAAGGTAACCAATGGTTAAAACCTCTAACAAATCTTGACTATTAGTTAGAATTTGTTAGCATTTTTGATTGGTTACTTTAACAACGGGTGAAAAAACCCACCCTTATAAAGGTACCATAATAAATAAAAGCCACATAACTCATATATAATCGCATTATATTATACATATTTATATGAGTAGGTAACAACTTTGGGCCTAGTTTAGTTCTAAAGTTATTATTATCAAATACATAAAATGAAGAAACATGCAGTCTCAAAATACAATCCTGCCATCATTAAAAGTGTTGTAAAACAATGCCGTAAAGCAAAGATGGCTATTTTAACTTTATTTTTACTTTTTACATCAATAATTTTAAACCAACGAAATCAGCCTCAGGGCCACTGGTGTAATAGTTACAGTGGCACATATGGAAATGATGATGACGAAGATGGTAATATAGACAGTCACTCACTGTCTAATACAGTGGCGATTTAAGATTCTTCTGTGACTTTATATTATCACAGCACACATTCACAGCATTTTCAGAAAATTGTTCCGGAAGCTTTACAGTAAGTAAGATGTAGTTATTGCAGTAGCAATAGTAACACCAGCCTAGAAGCCTTCATTGAGTACCTGAAGCAAAAAAGAAAATATTATTTAGATAGCCTTAAGGCCAGCTCCATCAACTGTGCTGTAGGTTGTTGGTTCGCTTCCCACTCAAGAAACGGGAAAAACCCTCATATTCCCCTATCCTTTGGTATAAAATAAATCCAACAGGCAACTGTATCAATAGCATTGGTATGAACTGGATTTTTACATACTTTTATTTCTCTCTCTCTCTGGTTGGTTCCTCATTACTGAGGATCATGGTCACAGGATCTATCTGATTTAACATAATACTTCCATCAACTTCGGTCCATAGCCTCACGGCCTGGGAAAACTTTTATTCAGGTAATTGAAATTAATTTACTTGAAGGTTTGAGCCTGACACATTCATAGGTGAAGTTACAAGTTGCACATTTTTCTTGGCGGCACTTCAACAATACATCTACTGCTCCAATCGGGGTTGGGATTATAAAATTTGTTTCCATAAATCAGGTGCCTTCTGCATATAGCATACCTATACGCTGTTGGTGTAGTTGTTTCAGTGATTCCTCAGAAGTCTAGCTCCCAGCTGGATACCATTATTCACGCCCTGAAAAAATTAAATAATAAACATTTAATCTATAGAGCGAGATACGGGTGTAAGCAGCGTGATTTTGAGAAAGTATTATCTTTTATGTATGTACGTAGTACATTATACCTTTTTGGATTTTGCGTAGGTTATTAGGCTTATTTACTTCAAAGATCCATGTTTGCCAGGCAGAGAAAACCTGTGGAATCGCACGTTCACATCTTCGGATGCACCATTATAGCATTTTGCACAGTTTTACCGTTTTTCCATAACGAACACAAGAAAATCACAATAATATAACCTCAACCATAGAATTATAAAAAAAGCAGGATGGAATCTTGATTGACATCGAACTGACGTACAGCAATGGCGGCCGCATAAACATGTGTGACTGATTAAAGGATTGCCATGTGAAGAAAATTACCCGAATCCGACAAAAAAAAATCTGTTGTTGGTGTGACTTTTCCTATGACCAAAAAGCTACGCGAGCTTATAACAGAGTAGTCAAAATTGAATGGCTTATTTTTTTTTACTTTCGATAGGTTAGCTTTCCTCGCTTACTCCGTACTTACCCTCCTCCCCCACACTTGCCCCACCTCCCCCTCACTTTCCTCGCCACCCCCTGCACTTGCCACCACCTCCCCCCTCACTTAGTCCACCCCCCTACTTGCCCTGCCTCCCCCCGCACTTGCCCCCCTCCCCCCAAGAACCATGTATAGATTACATTTGGACAGTAATTAAGGGGTTGGCAATCTACGCAGCAATGTACGGCGAATGAAATGGGAGCAATAGCTTCCCAGTCTCCACCGGGTGGCAACTGGGAATTTTGTTCCCAGTTGCCACCCGGGGGCGAAGCATGTGGGGGCAACTGGGAATATACCCTGTACGCTATAGCGAAGAGAGAAGTTCCCAGTTCTTTCTTCCTTTGGACAGGGTCGGGTCAGCCAGTCAGTTAATAAAACTTGGCACAAAGATTTATAGCCAGGGTGTTGCTTAAAATGTTTTATGAACACATAAATCGTATTTTTCTACGTTACTTTACTTTTTCTACATTATAGAAAACCTGCACAAATATGTACGATTAGTAGGTCCATTACCGGTACAATATTTATTTTAACCTGCAAAGTCCAGCACATGCATATGCATAATGGAAATATGCATTTGCATATAGTCAGATCTCTAATTATGATCAATATAGGTGAATAAGTTGTATTCGAACATAATTTGGTCATTCTCCCACACTTCCGGGTAATTTGCAAGTTTAATTGTTGGTAACACTAGCTGGTTTTGTGTATTGATTGCATCTCAATAGTTTTATCGAAAAAGCAAGAAATTAGCGAAATATTAACAAGTTTATTTGTGAAAAGTGATCCCCTGACTTTTTTTTTATCAAACCACTATGATTCCGACAACTTTTCACAACGCAAGACGGCATTTTATAATATTTTTTTCTATGCGTCATGGGCGAGGTTCGGAGCAGTAATGGCAGGCGATAGACTTCCTATGATGTGAGTGTGTGCGTGTCCGCTCGTACTTATTAGCGTCCCGACTTCCTATGGGTACCTCGGTTCGGGATCAATTGGGACTGCGTCCTTCTTTTTTTAGTAGGTCCATGACCTCAACTCAACTTACTTTTATATTCTATAGTTTGATTCATGTGGGTCAAGTTGCTCAATTTCATTTGTCTCGGTTTCAAAGTTTACTGCCGCTGTTTGGTACCAAATCATACAATTGTAAGTTGTAAAGTGTGGTCATTTAATACTTATGTGATCAATCAGTGATACGATTGTACAATCTTTAAGTAGAATAATGAACCAATTGGAACCTAACTCATGCAGTCTGCGGTCAACGTGTCCTACTCCAATGGGTTTTTATAGGCTGGATGCCATCATCATGCTGGATACTCTCAGGATGAGACATCCATATGTCTCATCCTGAGAGTATCCATCTTATCCCTCTAGCGTATAACAACCTGCCTACTTGTGAACACAGAACAGAGAACAAATTACCTCGAGACACGAGCGTAATTTCTACCCCTCATCATCATCATCATCATCATCATCATCATCATCATCATCATCAGCCTGTAGACGTCCACAGCTGAACATAGGCCTCCCCAAAGAGCACCACTTTGAAAAGGGGCTGCTTGCCTCCTGCATTCATTGGCTCCCCGCGGTTCTGACCAGGTCGTCGGTCCACCTAGTGGGGGGCTGGCCTACGCTGCGTCTTCCGGTTCATGGTCGCCACTCCAGAACCTTTCCTCCCCATCGGTTGTCAGTTCTACGAGCGTTGTGGCCTCCCCACTGCCACTTCAACTTGCTAATTCTCAAAGCTATATCGGTGACTTTAGTTCTCTAGCGGATCTCCTCATTTCAGATCTGTCTCACAAGGAAACTCCGAGCATAGCTCTCTCCATAGCTCGCTGCGTGACTGTGAGCTTAATTTATTCCCATGATCTGTGCTTATTCAAGTTCTATGGTGCTTATGCTATAGGTACCTACTTACTTGTTCTTGTTTGGTTGTGAGGCTTTCGCGCCCAATGAGCTGAACTGAGAACTGATTTCTACAAAATTTTGCACACAGATTGCTTACACTACCTGGATCAATACCTATAGGGTAGGTACTTTACATCTCAGAAAATTAAATTTAAGTTTCCGAAGGTAAATGTAGTACCTGTAGCGGGTAAAACCACCCGGATGATTATTAATCTACCGAAACGGTGCGATAGGTGGTTCTGTTTTGGTATAATTGGTACGATCGTTAATTTTGAAAAAATGTTTACGATAGTTCAACATGTAAACATTTTGTCCCTTTGGTCTATTTACATAGGTACTTAACCATATTTCATCACTAGCTATGAAAGAAGATTTTTTCTTCACTGATTCGTAACTACTCAAGTACCTAGTTATTAAAAATGTCAGATCAAAACCAAAACGAAAGCAAGAAAAGATCGTCAACCTAATAAAGTAACTAGGGAACATGAGCGTTAGTATCACTCCTGTGAGAACTCGACACTTTCACTGCAAGACCGAAACAAGTAGCTAACAGAAACCTGCATTTCCAAGTTTCCTGCAACCTGCGATGGCTTTAAATGAGCACGCGCGTTGACTGTCAATTGTTCTTGGTTTCCATAAAACAACGAATGGAGGAAAGTAACTTTCGTCGGACAGCGTGGTTATGTTTTATTGATGCGACGTGCCACGTGCTCGTTGATTATAGACGGCTAATATGGACGTGTCATAAAGGTAAAGTGACGTTACGTAATATCGCTCTCACTTGTTACTTCAACTTCTACATGACTTGTCATAATTCGGAATCTAATTGTCCAAGTATTTAGGTACAGCTGTAGTATTATGTTTTGTGTTACTGTTACGATGTTACTTATTTTTTCTCCTACCTACTATAAAAGCAAACGGTTCTAATGCAGTTAAAACTTGCTGAAAAAATAGCAATAGATATATATTATCTACTCTTTTCTGATTTTTTCTACTATAACGCCATATTGGTACCATAGACGTATTCCATAGTCTAATATAGTATAGGTGCGCGATTCAGTTCGATTCAATTGTTTTTCTGTAATCTGTGATTTCTATAAAAATTAAAGATCTGAAAAGAGTAGATATTGGGAGTTTTGGCGGGAACGTGAAAAAGTTCACGTCGTTGCATTGTATTATTTCACAAAACTTATGCTTTTTCTAGTGTTAATGTTTAAAATTAGTGGCATTTTATGCATTAAGTGCTGAATTATGAGTATAAGTGTGGGCAAGTGATATAATGTAGTGAAACGTGGTTTTTCGTGTTGCTTCCAAAATTCCATAGAAACCTCTAGTAAAGTTGCCACTACTTTACTAGGGCATGACTTAGACTGGATTATGACCACCTGACTTAGACTGGACTATGACTACCCTGACTGACTGTGACTAAGACTTGACTTTACATGAAATATTTCATAATACGACGAAAAACTACAATACTTGACACTGGCTAAATACACTATGTGTGGAGCCAAACTATAAGAAAAAAAAAAAGAGTAGATATTTTTGTAGTTCATTCGTCTATGGCATGAAAGCTAAAACAAATATGTAATAAAAAATTTGATAGTCGAGTTTTGGCGGGAACGCGGAAAAGTTCACGTCGGTGCATTGTATTATTTTACAAAACTTATGCTTTTTCCAGTGTTAATGTTTAAAATTGGTGGTGTTTTACGCATTAAGTGCTGAATTACGAGCATGAGTGTGGGCAAGTGATATAATGTAGTGAAACGTGGTTTTTCGTGTTGCTTCCAAAATTCCATAGAAGCCTCTAGTAAAGTTGCCACCACTTTACTAAGGCATGCTTTAGACTGGATTATGACTTAGACTAGACTATGACTACTCTGACTGTGACTATGACTTGACTTTAAGTGAAAATTTCCATAATACGATGAAAAATTACAAAACTTGACACTGGCTAAATACACTATGTGTGGAGCCAAAATATAAAGAAAAAAAAAAAAAAAAAAATTTGATAGTGAATAAACAGACCTATGTAAATAGGGCGAATTCTGTGTGAATAAAGCACAGAGTTCGCCCTATTTACATAGGTAAGTCTATGGAATATAGTACCTACTCGATTCTGGCCACTGAGGTATTAACCAAACACATAACCATTGCATGCCTTTAAAATATTCAAGAGTCGTACTTATAGGTACATTTGAAAGTGAAATGCGAAAGACGTCTGAATAGTCTTTTGTTAATTGGCAAAAAAACTGTACAAGCAGTGACGACAAATCTGCAGTCATCGACCCCTGACAAACTTACTACCTATACAGTAGGTATAGACCAACCAACCGGATATGGAAATATGAAAAGCTATGTGAAGAGCTCTTTTGTTGTCAACAAACGTAATTATTACCTCAGTGCTGCAGACAATGGTCTTTAAATTACCTAATAATCGTGAAAAGGCTTCGTGAACTACTGTTGCCTACTCCACTGATTATAAAGTTTCGCGTGTTTTCGAAAACCACGCGAAGTTTTACAACTTGAGTTCCGAGCACTGCAACTATTATGGCCTTCCGGGATGACGCCATTAAACGTCTACTGCGTCGCGTCATTCGTTTACGTTTAAATAGATAGGTAAACTCATTAATGAAAACACCATATTACCGGAACAATTAGTACCAATCTTACAGCTACAGAATTCACCCTATTTAAGTCTATGCTTACAACTACCTAAGTCCGATCAAAAATTTGCTTAGATGAGATAGCTATCAGCCATAAGCACCTATTGTATAAACATTGTTCAACTTGTAGTCCCATTTATTTGAGGTCGTGTGGTCTCATAGTCCAGTAGGTGCCGGCTAAAGAAATATCCAGGGAAAAGATTGATGATGCAATGTGATGTCTGATTGTAATTCTTAACTTGTCTGATAAGGAAACCGCCAAGCCTTACGGTCAATATCAGAGTCGCCCGCCATTGTGTCGAGAGCAGCGCACGCGCATCTCTCTGCATTCGGTCCGTGACGCATCGGCGGCATGAAAGCGCATTCCTACGCGCACGCTGTGCCTCATCATCTCAGGTGGAGGACACTGTGGAGCTGACGGGTGTGACATCACGAATACGTTGGCTTTTAAAACCAATTGACGATCGTGCTTGAGTACGACAGAATGTTCACTGTTTCAAGTCATCTGGGCGCAAATCAGAGACGTTGATTAGATAATAGACGCACGTTAACTAAAGACGGATGCACAAACAAACAATTAATAAGTATAGGCGAAATAAATAATAAAAATTAATCAATCAATTCAATTTCAATTTTAAGTTACTCGGCGCGGCAAATTCAAATTTTCTTGCGTTTTTTACCCATACCTAATTAGTTACTCAACGTGATTATATGAAAACTAATTTTGCGGAAATAAATAGAATGTATCAACAAATTACGATTAAAAGTATCACGTAGATATCATTAGTTTAGCGACAAATGGCAATAGACTAAAAAGCCATGACGAAATTTGTTTATTGCCATTTGTTGCGAAACCAATGATTCTAGGTGATACTTTTAATCGTAATTTGTTGATACATTCTATTTATTTACGTTAATTTCTTTTTTTCACATTAGTGTCATTTTGTTTTTTATTTACAGACTACATCTAAATTATACTACGTATATCTACGTACACTAAGCCTAAGAAAACAAAATAAGTGAGTAATAAAACGTTAAATTCGTTTTCATGTGATCACGTTGAGTAATTAAGCTATGGTTGGTAAAAAACTCAAGAAAATTTGAATTTCCCGTTAAGGAGCTTTTTCAATCACTTCACCCAACCCTGACACTAAAACGCAGCAGACAGATATTTATGTCTACAGTTCCTATGATAACAAAGTGGAAAGCACGTAGGTGCTAATCTTTAAAAAAGTGGAAAGTTTCAAATATTTTTACACATGTTGTTAAAAATAATCATAAAAGTGTGAAAAGGCTGAAATTTGTGTAAAACTCTTAGGTGAAAGTTTTGAGATTGTTATATAATTCAAGGATGTAATAAAAAAAAAAAATTACGTCATACCTTCCTAGTATACTTGCGTATCTAGTATTTTGTACACAGTACAAAATACGTAAGTAAAAGAAAAGAGTAAGTTTTGTTTTGTCTCAGTAGGCGTTCATATAAGTACGCAGATTCGGTCTTTCAGTGGCTGTATAAGAGCTGAAGATGGGCTCGGTGGGTCCAGTAACGGCGACACTTTCCCTGGCTGGCTACTTTAGTTAATTCGCTACTTTCGCTGATTCGGCACTTTCCTCGATTCGACATTTTTCTTTCTGGATACTACTATTTTAATACTTTGGTACTATGTCCATTGTCCAGCATTGGATAATACAGACTGATGATGATGATAAATAAAACAAAAAAATCGGCCAAGTGCGAATGGGGCTCACGCACGGAGGGTTCCGTGTTATCTATTCCTGCCATCTAGTGTTGAGTATTAGTACTATTTAAAGCAGCGCCATCTATGACTCTTCTGGTAAACGAGCAAAAAATCACATTTGTTGTATGGGAGCCCCCTTAAATATTAATTTTATTGTTTTTTTAGTATTTTTTGTCATAGCAGCAACAGAAATACATCATCTGTGAAAATTTCAACTGTCTAATGTAATTACCACGGTTCATGAGAAACAGCCTGGTGACAGACGGACAGACAGACAGACAGACGAACAGCGGAGCCTTAGTAATAGGGTTCATTTTACCCTTTGGGTACGGAACCCTGAAAATCAATAATTCCAGTCATGGTGAATCCAGAATACTTTCCAAAAGAAACACAATATTTTTGTACGAATCAATAATAATTATGTCAAACAAAATTCTGTACTTACAAACTACTAAAATATACATGAATTGTATAAATTGAGCAGTTGTACGAATGCCGATGCTTCCATGCTACTAAATGTACGTACCCAAATTCAAAGAAAAAGCAGAAAAGCGAGAACCCTAACTCATAACCTTTTGCATCCACCAAGCGGAACCTTTTTACTGAATGAATCATTCTGATGTTCTCAACCGACCTTTACAGAACCAACTGAGCTGATACATTTTCTAAACATACCTACTGTTAACAGCAATAACTATGAAAATTTAAAACGATTTTTCCAAAAACACAACAACTTGAATGGTATAAGTACACGATATATTATCTATAGCGTATAATAGTAATTCGTCGCATTGTATTCTTAGATCGATATTTCACACGTTACGACTGTATGTTGCTAATGTTTATTAAACAGTTATTACCTACATTCGAGTTGATGATACTGAGGCATGAATAGTTTATTTATATTGGTGCGAGAGGCCACTGCAAAAATACCTACGTCATCGGGTACCCCAATATCTTTAGATCGTTAACCGATACTTAAACTTGTAAAAAAAAACAGGTCTGTCAGTTCCGATCCTGCCGGGTCATGGAAATAATCCACCTCCACCAACTTCAAATGCCTTGAATACTAAGTTTCGGCAAGTTTAGACCTGGCAGACCTTTTAATCTATTACCTATCAGAGGCAAAGACTTCTACGTACATAGAACTCTTTGATCAGAGGCATCTTGGTTATTATTGGGCGTAGGTTTCATTGGGGTATTCGCTGAGGTAGGTAAAGAGTGTGAAGGGCACATTGTTAGGGGTCTGCCAGGTACTTCCGGCCGGGTGCGCAATGGCAGACCAATTTTTTTTTCATAATTAATCAATGGTTAACTGTTGCCAGAACTTTCATCGGGTACATTTTGACAAAAAAAAATGCGTAAAAAAATTTCAATTATTTCCATGACCCGGCAGGATCGGAACTGGCAGACCTGATTTTTTTTACATATTTAGATGTCGGTTAACGACCGAAGATAGCCTATTGGGGTGCTCGATGACGTAGGTATTTGTGCAGCGGGCTCTCGCACCATATCTGAGTAAATCACTAAAATTATAGGATTACGGAAGTAGGTACCTAACCTAATGAACTAATCACTCACTGAGCAGTTCCTAAAGCAGATAAATTTTACTTCAGAGTCGTGCTATTAACGCAACTAGGAAAGTGTGGCTTAGCTAAATTGTATTTTAATCACAGACATATAATATATTATCTGTGGAATTAATAGACTTTAGTACAGACTGGTCACCACAATCGTAGGTATACGTATCACAGTGTATCTATAATACTGCTTGTTTACATAAAAATGATAGCCAAATTATGAAATTCAATGAAACCAAACAGCAAATTGATTGTGGTAGCATTATGCAACTAAATATAGCGTATGGTTAACCGCAGCCAGGGCTTGGTTGCACACCAAATTGACGATTAAGTAATCTTTAATATGAGCTGGCATTTTATGAGCTTACTGAGACGTGGTTCTGCTGGGCGATCATGTAACTTGATAGTCTTATCTTAACTTACAGGATAAGTTATGATAAGGCAATCAAGTTACGTGTAGTGCAGGCACCTGTCAGAACACCTCTTCTTTCATATATTTTGGATCCACACATATAGTGTATTCAGCCAGTGCCAAGTATTGTAATTTTTCGTCGTGTTATAGAATATTTTAAGTAAAGTCAAGTCTTAGTCACAGTTAGGGCTTGTAATTCGAATATTCGAATGTTCGAATAGTGCGAATATTCGGTCATTTTCACTATTCGAATAATCAGGGAGGTAAAGTTCGAATATTCGAATAATTTTCAATTAACCTTGAAAGTAAGCTAAATGGAGTAAAAAATGACAGACAGCACTCTACAGTCAATAAGCGACGCGACAACGAGAGTCAGAATGCGAATAGCATTATGTGATAGAGGTGGAAAAGGAAAGTACCTACCACCGGCCAAGTCTCGATTGAATCGAAGGCTTTTTCATAATCCACAGATGCTAGGCATAACGGCCGATTAAACTCTTTGGTCTTCTGTATTACCTGGCGTAGCGTATGGATGTGGTCTATGGTGCTAAAGCCTTTCCGGAAACTGTATTGTTCGGGAGGCTAGAATTCATAAAACTTGCGTGCGAGACGATTCGTAATGACTCTCGAAAACAGCTTATACACATGACTCAAGAGCGAGATGGGCCTTTATTTCTTCAATACGGTGATATCACCTTTTTTTTGATGAAGGGCGACACCACACTCTTGTGCCACTCTGGCGTTGTACCTTCAAGGATGGCAGAATTAAATAACTTTTGGAGGACTATATATAAGTACCGATCTATCACTTGCTCTCAGAAGTTCGGTCGTAACTCCATCCCTTAGAGTCATCATTTATCATTCATCATTAACAGCCTGAAGACGTCCACTGCTGAACATAGGCCTCCCCCAGAGCACGCCACCTTGAGCGGCTGCTCGCCTCCTGCATCCATCGGCTCCCCGCGGCTTTCACCAGGTCGTCGGTCCACCGAGTGGGGGGCCGGCCTACGCTGCGTCTTCCGGTTCGTGGTCGCCACTCGAGAACCTTTCTTCCCCATCGGTTGTCAGTTCTACGAGCGATGTGGCCTGCCCATTGCCACTTCAACTTACTAACTCTACGAGCTATATCGGTCACTTTAGTTCTCCTGCGGATCTCCTCGTTCCGGAGCTTATCTCGCAGGGAAACACCGAGCATAGCTCGCTCCATAGCTCGCTGCGCGACTTTGAGCTTACTAATGAGGCCAACAGTAAGAGACCATGTCTCAGTTCCATAAGTCATCACTGGCAACACACACTGATTGAAAACTTTCGTTTTCAGGCTCTGCGGTATTTTGGACGAAAAAATAGGACGAAGCTTCCCGAACGCTGCCCAGCCGAGTTGGATTCTTCGCGCCACCTCTTTGTCGAAGTTGGACCTACCTAATTGGACAATCTGTCCTAGGTAGACATACTTGTCGACAACTTCGAGAGTATCGTTCCCAACAATTACCGGTATAGGTGTAACATGAGCATTAGACATGATCTTTGTCTTGTCCATATTCATCTTAAGACCAACCTGCTGGGAGACTCTACTGAGGTCGTTGAGCATGGTGCTAAGGTCCTCGAGCGATTCCGCCATTATGACTATATCATCGGCAAAACGAAGGTTAGTGATGTACTCGCCATTTATGTTGATGCCAGATCTTTTCCACTCCAAGAGCTTGAAAACATCCTCCAATGCGTTTGTGAACAGTTTCGGAGAAATAACGTCTCCCTGTCTCACGCCTCTTTGCAATGGAATTTGTTCCGTACTCTGGTCCTGTAGTCGGACTGACATAGTGGCCTTACTGTACAAACACTTCAAAACTTCGATATACCTATAGTCAATTTGGCATCGCTGCAAGGACTGCAGCACCGCCCAAGTCTCGATTGAATCGAAGGCTTTCTCATAGTCCACAAACGCTAGGCATAACGGCCGATTATACTCTTCGGTCTTCTGTATAATCTGGCGCAGCGTATGAATGTGGTCTATTGTGCTAAAGCCTTTTCGGAAACCGGCTTGTTCGGGAGGCTGGAATTCATCAAACCTGCGTGCGAGACGATTCGTAATGACTCTCGAAAACAGCTTATACACATGACTCAAGAGCGAGATGGGCCTATAGTTCTTCAATAAGGTGTTATCGCCTTTTTTGAAGAAGAGCACCACCACGCTCTTGTGCCATGCCTCTGGCGTTGTACCTTCAAGGATGACAGAATTAAATAACTTCTGGAGGACTAAAAGTACCGGTCTACCACCCGCTCTCAGAAGTTCGGTCGTAATTCCATCTTCACCTGGTGCCTTGTTGTTTTTAAGCTGTTTGAGGGCCATTCTAATCTCGTACAGGCTGACGTCCGGGATATCTTCGGTATAGTGTCGGACTAACTTGGCTCTGATGTCCTGAGCTGTGTTAGTAGCGGGCTTACGTGTCGAGGTGTATAACTGTCCATAGAAGTTCTCGATCTCTCTCAGAATCTCAGGCTTGGATGAAATGACGCTACCATTTTCGGTCTTCAGTTTTGTCATTTGGTGTTGCCCAATAGACGAATCCTTTGCGAACACTTTAGAGCCTTGGTTCCGCTCAATTGCGGCCTCAATACTTGAAGTACTAAGAGCACGCAAGTCGTGTCGCAAGGAACTCCAGATTCGTCTATTGAGTTCACCGTAGGCTGACATATCAACTGAAGACTGCAGCTTCATTTCGCTCCGATCGGCCATTAGCTCAAGAGTTTTTTCTGAGAGCTTTTGAGTCTTCTTTCGGCGTTGGGTCTTAAAGAATTTCGATCCAACAGCTTGGACAGTTTCCACCAACCCGTCGTTTAGCTCGTCCACTGTGTTACAGTCGGCTAGGCACTGGAAGCGATTTTGGAGTTCCAGCTGAAAGCCTTCGGGGTTTTGGATTTGGACAGGATTTGGACTTGGATCCCTTAGAGTATACATAAGCAAACCTCCATCCCCACCTGGCGCCTTGTTGTTTTAAGCTATTTGAGGTCCATTCTAATCTCGTATAGGCTGATGATATCTTCGGTATAGTGTCGGACTAAGTTGAATCTGATGTCCTGAGCTGTGTTAGTAGTTTGATTACGTGTCGAGGTGTATAACTGTCCATGGAAGTTCTCGATCTCTCTCAGAATCTCAGGCTTGGATGAAATGACACTACCTTTCTCGGTCCTTAGTTTTGTTATTTGGCTTTGCCCAATAGACGTATCCTTTGCGAACATTTAAGAGCCTTGGTTCCGCTCAATTACGGCCTCAATACGTGAAGTACTAAAGCAAGAAAATGCAAGTCGTGTCGCATGGAACTTCAGATTTGTCTATTGAGTTCACCGTAGGCTACCATTACAACTGAAAACTGCAGTTTCATTTTGCTCCAGTCTGCCATTCAAGAGTTTGTTCTGATAGTTTCTGCGTCATTTTTCGGCGTTGGGTCTTGAAGAGCGTGGCTCAACAGCTTGGCTGGGCTTGAACAGCTTGGACAGTTTCCACCAACCCGTTGTTCAACTCGTCCACTGTGTTGTATTCGGCTAGGCACTGGAAGGTACTTTGGAGTTCCAGCTGAAAGCCTTCAGAGTTTTGGATTTGGACG
Organism: Ennomos quercinarius; assembly: GCA_910589525.2. NCBI lineage: Eukaryota > Metazoa > Arthropoda > Insecta > Lepidoptera > Geometridae > Ennomos > Ennomos quercinarius. Next base: position 2,111,123 of record OU342491.1, read on the forward strand.
GTGCATAGACTTCACCAGCGTGACGTGACATTTCGGGAGGCTGCAGTTCATCAGACCAAGAGGCGATTCGTAAAGACTCTAGAAAACCACTTTTACCATTAAATCTGTGGCTCTATAATAATAATAATATAATGGCTCAAGAGCGAGATGTTGTAGTTCTATCCACAATTCTACATCTGTCGCTTTGTTGTTTTATTAATTTATTTGCGACCATTCTAATCTCGTACAGGCTGATGCTCAGGATATCTTCGATATTGTGTAAGACTCACTTGGCTCTGGTGTTCTGAGTTATGTTTGTAGTGGAATTACGTATCGAGGTCTGTGTACGAGCTGTCCATGGAAGTTCTCGACCTCCCTCAGAATTTGAGGCTTGGGTGAAATTACTGCCATTTCCGGTCTTCAGTTTTGTCATTTGGTTTTTCCTAATATACTTCTAAACACTTTAGAGCCTTCCGCTCAATTGTGGCAGTGAAGTATTAATAGCACGCAAATCAGGCCTCATGCAACTCCAGATTGGTCTATTACGAAGTTTATGCAGTATGATTCTGTAATAATTCAAAATATTCGAATAATATTCGAATTATTCGAATACTTCCTGAAAAAAAAAACCGAATATTCGAATATCTTAAATGTTCGAATAATTACAAGCCCTAGTCACAGTCTGGGTAGTCATAGTCCAGTCTAAGGCAGGTAGTCATAGTCCAGTCTCAGTCATGCCCTAGTAAAGTGGTGGCACTTTCTAGAAGCTTCTATGGAATTTTAGCAGCAACATGAAAAACCACATTATATCACTTGCCCACACTCATGCTCGTAATTCAGCACTTAGTGCGTAAAACGCCACCAATTTTAAACATTAAAACTGAAAGCACAAGTTTTGAAAAGTTATACAATGCAACAAAGTGAAATTTTCCGCGTTCCCGCCAAAACTAAAACGCCATAACACTTGTATAATATTTTTATGACACATATTATTATTTTATTTCAAATACTACAATTTTTAAATAAATATTGTATTTTATACTTAAGTATTATTTAAAGCATCATAAATTAAAACTTGTGTATTGATGGTAACCAATGGTTAAAAACTCTAACAAATTTTGACCAGCATTGGTTAGAATTTGTCGAGTTTTTAAACCATTGGTTAGGTACCATAACTAAGGATTAAAAACCCCACCCTTATACACAGAAATTATTTATGAAAGTACTTATCACAAAGTGTCAGTACTTATAGGTAGGTAGGTTATATAATGTTTTTATGTAAGTACACGAATGAGGTGATGAGCAAGTGTTTCGCCAGGTTTCGCTGATACCCATGGCAATTGCTTCTTGCAACTATGAGCAATGTGGCTTTCCAAAAGATTGAAAATTGCAATTTCAATTTGTAGCTCAAACTGTTTGCAATTTTAAACGTTTTAACATTTTTCTATAAAAACAGTCATTGTAAAGAAATTAAATTTAGGCAATGTTCATTGCGCAGTGAAAAGCCTATAACTTAACAAATCTTTTCAATTTAAGGAAATAAGAGGCCTTTGCTAAAAATCCGCCTTTACTTAAAGTAGGTGGTATAGGTACATACCTACGCGTTACATTCGAAATGCACTTTTTATTTATTTTGTTACGAACTAGGCCGTGAAGCGTTCTTGGTATAATTTACACCGCTGCAAGTTAATTGGATAATTGCATACACATCGAGCACTTCCATAACATATACCTACATAATAATATACGTAGCTACCTCAGTTCTGTAATAGGTTAGATATATTAGAGGTAGGTATTCTGTAAAAAAGGAAAATGTAATTAATCACACTATTTTTTTTATTAATTACACACGTAATTAAGTCACGAGTGAACAGGTATCTTCTAGGCAAGCATGCACCATCGTAGGCCGCGTCATCACTTACCATCACAGACATTGAGACAGTGGTCAAATGCTATGCCTATAAATTGTAAAAAAAAAAAAAAAAATTATAAAGGCGAAAGTTTGTGCGTATGTGTATATGTGTGTATGTTTGTTACTCTTTCACACTCTAACAGCTGGACGGATTTGGATGAAATTTGGTATGGAGGTAGCTTATACCCTGGATTAAAACATAGGCTACTTTTTATCCCAAAAACGGCAACGATTCCTGTAGGAACGCGGGTGGAACCGCGGGGCGCTGCTAGTTACTTATATCTTCAATTATACCTATTTTCTTTTGTTTTTAGATATTTTTAATGTAGATGCTTTATATTTTAATGTAAAACACTAAGCTATGAATATGCATACCTACTTAATTACTTATTTCTTATTTAGCAAAGATTATAAAGCCCGTTGATAGCTCGTGAACATAATTTCTCGAACAAACACGACTCACCTGCGCGGGCAGGGGACGAGGTAACAAAACGAGACAAATCTATACGAAATTACAAAGGACAGAGCAGGATGGAACAAAAGACATCAACGGGTTCCCGTGATTTGTATGAAAATAGTAGTTCAAATACACTACTAATTTTCGTATGAGGGGAAGTTGTATCATTGTTCAACTGGATTTATAGTCAATGTTATTCAGCTATCTAATCTACTTCGACATTAATTATTATACCTACGAGTAGGTAGTCCCATTAACACAAATTTAATATGAGTACTTATGCCAATATTAATCGAAATGTTTCTTCTTTCCAGATAGATAATGAATACGACAGAAGAAGACAGGCGGCCCTGGGACACCCCGGCTTCAATGAGCATCAAACGAGATTCGGCCTGAACTCACCGCTGCAGAGCTTTCAGAACCAGCCTTCTGTACTCACCAGCCCCGCTCCTTCCCCCGCTCAGTTCCAACAGCAGGTGTTCTCTCAGCAGCCACAGCTGCAGCAACCATACGTCCCCCAGTTCAATAACCTGTTACCAACACAAAACCTTCCGAGCAGTGTGAACATTCAGAATAACGTGCCGCTGGCAAATAATAATGGATTCCATTTCAGCCAACCAGCTAATGTCAATCCGAATGTTTTGCCGAACTCTTTCACGCCACAGCAAAGTTTTAGACAAAATCACCAAAATATAGCACAACAACCCCAAGCACCGCCAACGTTGGCAAGTTTCCAAAACAACATCGCGGTACAAAATGCGCCGCCACAGTTCAGTCAACAAATCCCAAGCCACACTGTTAGCATAGGCCAGCAGAGGCCAACAACAGCGGCATTCCTGCCTACTGTGGCGTCGTCACAAAGCCAGCCTATATTCAGCAACCCAAGTCCCATTACCATTCAGCCTGCTCCAAACCTAGCCCCACAGAACCTCAACTACAACAACCAGCAAGCTCAAATTCCATTTCAACCTTCCCTGGGTCAAGCCCCCGTACTATCAAGCAACCAAAACGCGCAAATCCAAGAATATTACGAGCAACAATCAAAGGAGAATTTGGAAAAGATTAAGGAACTCCAAGAGAGAGCTCGGATAATCCAAAAACACCAAGAGTTCGTTCAAAAACAACAACAGAAGCAGCAAGAGAAAGTAGAGAAACTTCACGAAGAGTTCGTTAGCAAGCAAGCGACTAAATCTGTTCCAACGTACACGACAACTGAAAGCTATGACGATTACTATAACACAAATAACGAGAGAAGGCGACCGATTCAACCTCATGAAACAGATCTGTTTCGTAAAGCCATCGAAATGTATGAAAAAGAACACCCGACTACTACCACGACAACTACGACCACCACAACTACCACGACACCACCTCCTCCACCACCCAGCCCTCGATACAAGTCCAGAGGGAAGCCCAAACCAAGACATCCTCCGCAAGATAGAAACAAGCAAAAACTGTACAACGAAATCAAAAACTTGTTGGAGGAAAGCGATACCAAAGGATTCGATGACAATCTGAGAGCAAAGAGCGCAGAGCTCTTGCAGAAACCAGACATTTTGAAACAGCTAAAAGTAGCGTTAGCTGAAAATCCAGAAGATTTCGATGGAAAGAACTTCTCTTCCCGTGAGATATCTCTGAACGGACAAAAATTCGAAGTCATCAGAACCAACAATCCCAATCTGATTCCGCAAGGAGCGATAGCTGCTGAGAGTCCGAACCTAGCAAGAGAAATCAAGGCGCAGACACAGGCACAGGAACGGGTAAGAGAAAGTCAAGTATCGTTTGAGGATTTAACCAAGGGTGTACTGCCGCCGGGTGCTAACTTCGAATTAGTAAGACAAGGAGAAAATGGGAAACTCGAAGAAGTAAAGACGCCAACTGAACTTCAAAACAAAAAGAAAGTTACTTTTGTTTTTCTTGAAGAGCAAGATGACGGCTCTTTTAAAGTAAAAGGGGTCAAGGCAAACGGTCAGCAGACCGAAGAAGGTCCAGAAGTTGAAAACATCTTGAATAAGATTAAGAATGGCGAGATTCAATTGCCTGGACCAGCTAAGATCTCAAACGGTTTACCATCATTCAGTTCCACTACGAGTACTTCTAGTCCGGTGACAGATACCACTGACTACATAGCTGCATCTTCCCATATTCCTCCGTCGACGTATGTCACTACTACAAATCACGGCACTAGTGGCCACACAAACCCGTTCTCATACATCACGACCCCATCACCACCTCCGTCTCCGTCTCCATCTCCAAGCTATAAGATTTTCAGGACAACACAACCAAAAACACAAACATACACTTCTTCACCAGTGTCTAGCACAGAAAGATTTTTGTATAAATCTAGCACTCCTGCTTTTGAATATTCATCTTCAAGCAGGAACACCATCAGACAAGAAGCGTCTAGAAGCACATTCCCGAGCTCCACATACTCGACCATCATCAACACTACGCCTTCCTACAGGACACAGCAAGCAAAAGACCTTGTTGTGATCGGATCTAGCACGATACCACCGAGCATTGATACCGGGAGCTCTCATTTGAATTTCGCTAGTCAAGGCAGCCCCGGCCTAGTGGACATCCTCAAGGAAAATGGACTGTTCGCTACAGCTAAATACCTAAAGCAGTCTGGCTTGGACACTATTCTGAACGAGACCGGTCCGTATACCATATTCGCGCCGACTGACAAGGCGTTTAGAACGTTATTGGTTCAGCTTGGAGGCCCCGATAAGGCTGAGGAGAAGTTCCGTGACAATCCCAGGCTTCTCAGTGGTGTAAGTAATCCACCATAAATAGACTTTGCACAAAATGTTTCGTCAAACAGAATTAATAAAGTTGCATTTCCTTTGTAGCTGCTCCTTCACCACGTGATCCCCGGAGCGTTCGACATCGGTTCTCTCCAGGATGAGATGACGGGCGTTTCGCTCGCCGGAACACAACTACGAGTCAATCAATACGATATGCACGATGTTGAATGGAATGAGGTCCAGGTTACTACCATCAACGGAGCAAGAGTCTTGGACGATAAAAAGGATATCCATATCCCTCAGGTAACGTACACTGACTAACTACTAATAGGTACCTACTTCAGTAAAACCCCAAATACTAGCAAGTCTGTCTAGCTGCTGAACTAAAAGATATCAATTACCAAGCAGCTACAACCTATTAAGATGTGCCAAAAAGCACAGGAAAAATGTAAAGTCCAGTATTCCACGTGTTTCAGGGCATAGCGCACGCAGTAGACCGAGTGATGTTCCCATTACCAGTAGGAGACCTAGTACAGACACTGCAAGCCGACCGGGACCGACGGTTCACCACTTTCCTGAAGGCTGTCCACGCCAGCGGATTCGAGAACACTCTAGCAGGTGAGGCTACAAAGACAAAATGTTAATATCCTTGATGGTGTTGTCCAAACAACCATTTTAAAAATGTTCACAGATTATTTTCTCACACAACCACTAGTTCGTGAACACGGAAACTATATTAAAGCTGTTCCAAATCTTAAAACCGTTCTAATCCTTACTTTCAGATAGCAAGACCTACACCGTATTCGCGCCGACCGATGCCGCTTTCGCGCGAATGACGCCTTCCGAACTATCTCGATTGTCCGACAAGGCAGCCGCTAAGGCTCTGGTGGCGAGGCACGTGCTGCCAGGCACTCTATACAGCGCAGGGATGAGATACTACCAGCTAAGAAACTCTATGGAAGACACGAAACCTCTGACGCTACAGAAAAATGCCGGTGAGTTGACCAAATTAAAACTAACTCCATTCACAAAACTAACTTGGATGGATAAAAAATGTTGTTTTTCGCTTCATGTTATCTTCTAGTGACTGAAAAGCCTTGGTCTACTTGGTTAGCTTTTGGTAGAGATCCTAATATTTCTGCACAGAACGATTGTAGCGGTGTAGATATTCCGCAGCAACGAAGCACCTCCCTGGACACAGCTCACAGACTCACAGGCAGTTAAATTTATACTCGACTGCCCGACTCCATAGCTTCTAACTATAGCTATTACATCAAAAATGCAACTAACATAATTATAATACATAGTATTTGTCCACGGCACTTATTTATATCCCACTTCTGATTTCAGGTCGGATCAAAGTGAACAACGCACAAGTGGTGACACACAACATTCCGGCGACCAACGGGGTTATCCACGCGGTTGACACTCTACTCTAAGCCACCAGCATATTGGCTTCAATGAAGCCCTCTTCCTAACTGTTTCTTGACTGACCACCGCATGGCATCGGAAGGCTTTTAGGATATTTGATGTGCTCAGTGCCTCAATGCTGAAGCGTTTTCCATGAGTGACGTTTCTCATGGGACTAACTTGAGTACCAAAGCAGTATCAAAATTTTGCGAGTAGGTAAACAAAAATCATCAGAAAGTCAGTCAAGTTAACAGGTTCCCATCAAGATTTAAAAACGACTTCGTTAATCATTGCTTCTCCAAATCTTGATTCTACACAGTAGGACAACTTTTATACTAACTCGGAAGGGTAATTTTTAAAGTTGTCCTTCTGTGTTACCATCTATTGTGTCATGTAATTTTCTCAATGAATTTTGTATTTGGTGGCTAACCACATCAATATGAATTTTAATATTAAGACTGTAAATATAAATTAGGTAAGATAATTATTTATACATGCGTGTTTTGTAAATAAACTTACGAACTTTTTTATATTGTTGTTTGATTTTTGTACAAACCTATAATCTTGTCTTACTGAATACTGACCTACTACATACCACATGTACCTTACCTAGCAGGTACAACCACATAATAGATAGTGGTACTAGAATGCTCACTACTCTGAAAAACAAGTAGCTACTTATTGAGACTAGTGTGTAAGTATCTAAAAATACAGGCAGTAGATTTAGTTCATCTGGAGGGAACAAATCACCTAGGTATTCTACATATGAACTGACAAGCAACTTTTTGTCTTAAATAATAATAATAACGCCCAACGATGATCACATGCATAGTTCCACACATGTAGTGCTATTTTTCGTTAGTTCCTTCTTCAAAAGTAGGAAACTGGTAAACTATGGTATGGTACCCATTATGAGCCCATTTGCAAAGTATTAAAAGCTACGTAATAACTAAAATGGTCATTAAAATAATCTCCATTCAAGTTTGTATGAAGTATACGGGTTATTCCCTGAGTACCCCAATCCCAAAAATCCCCGTCCTGGACAAACCCCAATTTGTTTTTGTCTTGACAAAATATACAACTATAAATAGTAATAATAAACATTTAATTTAAACTACTATTTATTTTTACATGGAGTTTTATTAGCAGTTGTACTATACTCTTTGTTATTGTCTTATAGTGTAGCCAAAAAACGTAATAAAGAAAACAAATAGGTAGTAACTTACTTATAATCTAGTTTCATAGTGGAGCAATATTACTTATATGAATGAATAGTCTAGCATGGGAAATCTAGAATTACAGGCAGCAGATTGCAAATACAATCAAATGTTGCATTAATATAATAAAAATTAAGTACTAACCGCATTGTCAGTTAAGGGAAACACTTTAAATTTAGTTTGTGACACACACTGAACACTTTGATTTAAGGCTTGTTTTGCTGTGCAAGCATCATCTTTAATCTGGCGATCTCATCATTCTTAGCTGCCAATTCCTCCTTCAAAGTCTTTATTGTTTCATCTTTGTTTTCAGACAGGTTTTTAAGTTCCTCTAACAGTTGCGTTGTGTCTAGCCTCTTGCTGGGTCGTCTTTGTACCAGTTTGCCGATGATATGGGCTATTTTAGGGTAGTTTGCTGTCAGATGGGCAGGAATTTGGCCTTTTCTGAGATCGGTGATTGTCTTCACTCGTTCCATGTCTGTGCTGAATGCTTCTACCATCTCGAGGAGTATGATGCCCAGACTGTACATGTCACTCTGAAAATAAGAAATATAAACTCTAGTATATTATGAAAGTATTGTTAAAAACATAAAACATGATGTTAAATGCCATACAGATAGTTGGACAGGGCATTCATAATAATAATATAGGAGGGCATTTCACACAGCACCTGGGTATTTTCAAGTCAAGAGTGAATGGGCATCTCATGGGCAAACTGATAGAATACTTAGATACTTTTTGTTTGTAAATACAATATAACACCCAGACTCAGAACAAACACCTATGTTCATCACACAAATATGTTGGTCCTAAGTGGGAATCGAACCCACAATCACAGGAGAATAGAAGAAGGCAGAGCTACTACCAACTAAGCTATCAGGCCTGTCATAATAATAATAACTTACTTTTGGGTTACATTGTCCATCCAACTGTTCAGGTGCTGCATACAAATGCGTTCCTAAAGCCAAGCCGCTGTGAGATTGCTGAAGCGGACATGCCAGCCCAAAGTCTCCCAACTGCACTTGCATCCCACTCTCATTCTGCTCCACAAATACATTACTCGGCTTTATATCATGGTGGATAATGCCACGAGAATGGATATAATGCAACCCTTTTACTAACTGAGTAAACACATCAATAAGTAAATCAATGTGTGTCCAAGACACTGGATGTTTAAGCTCAGGAGACTCCATGCAAGAGTCGTTTGAATCGCTGTGGTGGATGGTCATATCATCTGAACTCTTCCTGGAGAGAGCCATATGGCTATTTCGCTCGTCCAACCACTGCTTCAAAGTTTGCTGGCAGAATGTCATCTGAATGTATAGTGTAGCCCATTTCAAGTTTACGCGGGAACAGTTTTCATAGTTTCCATTAGAAAACAATTGGCACATGGCTTGATTATGGCCTTCTGGAGGCGATTTGTCATCTTCACTGTCCGAATCATACAACTCTTCACTAGAATTAGATAAATCCTCAAAACTGTTAGAATTCTGGAAAGATATTACAAAGTCAGACACACTCTTTTGTTTTCGCAGTTCTTTAGAGTTGTGAGTTTTAAATGATGTTATTATATTTGGGTGCACAGAGGAAGCTAAGTTGGAACTTAGTGAAAAATCATCATTGTCAGTATCCATAGGGATTTTATGTTTTTTTGTCAATGTGGACTCTATCATTGGTTCTAGCCAAGCCGCTTTGTAGTTTACTATGTTTGGGTGATTCAAACTTGCTATTGTTTTAACTTCAGCCAAATGACTCATAATGGAATCAACATCTGAGGATTTTATATAGACTTTTTTAACTGCATACTCAACCCCATCAAGTCTGTGTTTTGCTTTGAAAACACTTCCAAACCCTCCACCAGCAATGAAATACAACTCTTCAAACTCTCTATGGTAACGTGACCATTCTAGCCCTGACGGTTTGACTATGGGCCAGGAGGCAGGTAGTGTGATTGGTATTTCCGACCCATTCGCAACTGTTACAAGCTGGTACAGGGCTCTTTGGTATTGGCTTCTCATGGCTTCAAATTCACCCATGGCATAGGAGTCATCAATCAGATGCATGCTGTGTAACTTCTCGCAGATTGTATTGTAAAGCTGGTTGGCTCTATGTATATCTTTCTCCAGAAGGGAGCATAGTTGTTTGACTAGGGATTGGACAAGCAAACTGATGGGTGTTGTGGTGGCAGCGTCCATTAGGTCTACATGTTTGATGCTTTCCTGTAACACTGATTCTTGTTGGGTGATACCTGAAGTAAAAAAAGAACAGTTTAATAACCTGAACCAGGGTGTTTACGGTTAGAATAACATGTTATAAAGTCATGACAAATATTTTTTTTTGTTAACCTATACTGTCTCACTGCTGAGCAAATTTGATAAAATTAAATAGGGGCAGATATTAAGGTTCCTTGTCATTCAGACTAGCATATGCTCAAGCAAGCACCACATCATAGATATTCACCTCTATGATTACCTATTACTATCCATGCCTGTCCATGCCCAGGTGTACCTATTTCATCATTTGCATACAAACAGGACATGATAGTAATTAATCTGAAAGCAATGAGGGATGAGCGAGAATAAACCTAATCCATGAAAATGTATATGATGATATTCCACACCAGAAAACCAATTAGCTATGTTAGCTACATTTATTTGCAGATACATTACATATTGTAACCATTTATAACTATATAAAATTAAGCTGATTACCTAAATCAAAGGATTTGATCGTGGCCAAGGCCTTCCATTTATCCTGTTTGTGTTTATCCATCGTTTATCCTTGCTTGCTATATCACTGTCCAAAATACTGAATCCACGATTTCAACTCATTGCAGCCTACGAAGTTCATTTCTATGTTTATTCCATGGTGTTTTGTTTGATGTTGGAAGTATGGAAAAATGACCTATAAAAATAAAATAAGGCAAATACAACACAAGAACACAAGTGATGAACAGGCCCGGGTCAGCCTTAGTACCGATGTCTCCCCAAAGCGCTCGTGTCGCACGCATTCCGACATTTTCTTTGCATCACGTGACTTCCATAATGTCAAAAGTCAATTGTGTTGTTGTCATGGAGACGATGAAGGTACATAACATAACCTAATTACCCGGTATAATTCGTAGTTTTTCTGGCTTTTTGTGTATAATTTCAAATTAATATATCATCATCGTCATCCTCTTCGCTTTTTTTCCATTTCGCATTTGTTATTGAGGTCGGCTCTGTTAGGATTTTGAAATAAATGCAGTTATCCATCCACAAGAACCGTTTATTGTTTGAAATAAAGCTGTATAAAATATAATCGGTAGCAACAAAAATCACACCATTTGTCTTCTCTTAACTTCAATCAAGTTGACGTTATATGACGTAGCAAGAGCATGGAGCCTATACACCACCGAGGCCTACATAAAATAGTTTATTGTCTGTACTCTACGCATAGTTTCCAACACCTCCCCTCAATAAAATATTTTAAGAACCCTTATTAAACCCTAAGCACCATCTATTCTCTCACTACGTATAACAAACAAAACATAATGCACGTAAGACACAAACCTAATGTAAGAACACAATCAAACAAATGACAGACTAACCCATGACTACACAACACAAGTCAATACAAAAACAAAACACAACTCTACCTAATACTCCCTAGGTTCAGTTAACATAAATGACAAACAACCCTAATACCCTGATATAAAATATAGGACTCACATAGAAAACAATAAACACATAACAACCCTGACTATTTTAAACTACACCATAAAATAAATATCCTCACCTACAAGAAAATATTAAAATCCTACAAAACTGTTCCTATCAGCTCACAGAGCTAAACCTTGAAACTCTTCATTGTAATCAGTTTTTCCTCCTTGACCTTTCTTTCTTTTTATACTGATTACTTTCTCCCTATGAACTTTCTTAAGTCTTGTTTTCTGCCAACGATCTACAGCGCTTTTTCCTATAGCTTTCTCATAACCCATAGATTCTTCCTCTAACGTCAAATTCTCAGAAAACATTACTCTCTCTTTCTTTTTCACTTTTTCTACGATCCCATTATCACTACTCTCAGATAAATCCTGCTCTGCTGACTCTGACTGTACATCCTCTGACTCCGACTCTACGTGCTCTGACTCTAACTGTACATTTACTTGCTCCAACTGTACCTGCTCTTTCTCTGCCTTTTCCGATTTCTCAGTACTTCTCGAACATTGCTCATTTTCGTTCTCAGATGATATGAAGAAAACGTTACATAACTGCTCATGCCGCTCAACTAGTGCCACCGCTGCTCGTTGATGATCGCATCTTGAAAAGTTCAAAACGTAAACATTATTTTTCTTCAACCCTAATGTGATTACAACATTTTTTTTCTTGATCGAACATTTTTCCCTTGTTAATTCTACTGAGTATCCCTTGCTCGTCACTCTGCTTAGTGAAAATAAATTCAGCTTTAACTCCGGAACATACAAAACGTTGCTCAAAACATGCCCTTTGAATTTTATTTCTCCAACTCCTTTTATTTCTAACTGACGGCCATCTCCAACGACAACAAATCGATGTGACGTTTGAATTTGACGTAACGATGTAAACAAGTTACGTTCAAATGTCATGTGCTCACTTGCTCCACTGTCAATGATCCATCTGCTGGATTTTTCACAGACTCTCTCACTCTCAGGTATCATTGCATGATTTGATAATATTGCTGGTAAAGCCAGACAACTCTGATCAGTCTCTCCACTCGAATCATTTTTACGTTTCGGACACTGGTGTTTTAAATGACCGGTTTCGTTACATCCGTAGCATCTCCGAACGTCTTCATTACTCCGACATTCTCTCGCATAATGTGCTGCACGCCCACACTTGAAACATTTCCTCCCCTGAACACCATTACTCTTGTTCTGTTTCGCCGTGCACAAAGCTACATTATCAATCTCTTTTTCAATACTCTTTGATTTCATCCTCTCTTCCTCAACAAGAAGCCTAGCAACCAAATTATCAAAAGTTTGCTTTTCCTCTGGCGCCGATTCCCACGCCGACACAAAATGCTTGTACTCGTCTGGCAGTGACATAAGCACCTTAGTTATCATAAGCTTTTCAGAAATGTCTTCACCCATCTGCTTCATTTGGTTTTGCATCTCTTGTATCTTAGATAAAAATACTGACATCGCTATCCCTTCTTCGAACTTATACTGGAAAAATCTCTGCTGTACTAAGTATATACTAGTATCAGATTTGTGCTCATAGACACTTAGAAGCTTTTTCCACATCTCCGCCGAAGTTGTGCAAGTAATAATGTGCAACATTACGTCCTCCTTCATCCGCGTCACCAATAAAGACTGAACTTTAGCATCTTTGACTTCCCAAGCACTTTGCTCTTTGATATCAATAGGCTTTCTTCTGCTTCCATCGACAATATCAAGCAAACCCATGCTTCTCAGTAAAACCATTGTCTGAAACTTCCACGTACTCCAGTTTCTGGCACCTTCCAGTTCACTTCTCCCAACAACTCCTACCGATGATCCTCCTAGCTGATCCATTGTCTCCGCTCAGCTCCTCAGCTTTCACCTCAGTTGAAGAACCGTTGTATCCGTCTGCTTCTCTCCACCAGACTTCACCCTCAACGAAAACTCCTCTTCAACAGAAAAAACAAAAGACGGTTTTTCTTCTCTGCACGCCGGATAACTGCAACACCTGAACAGAGTTATGAAAGCCTGGGCCCATAACCTGTTAGGATTTTGAAAGAAATGCAGTTATCCATCCACAAGAACCGTTTATTGTTTGAAATAAAGCTGTATAAAATATAATCGGTAGCAACAAAAATCACACCATTTGTCTTCTCTTAACTTCAATCAAGTTGACGTTATATGACGTAGCAAGAGCATGGAGCCTATACACCACCGAGGCCTACATAAAATAGTTTATTGTCTGTACTCTACACATAGTTTCCAACAGGCTCCCAAGCTCCCAGTCTAATCTGTAGCGGCAAGCTACCAGAATTACACGAGCGACTGCAGGATCGGACCGTCAGTTTGTCTACCCTGGGCCTGGGCTAATACTTCTACGGGGCCTACCTAATTATATCAACAAATGGCCTTAATTCTCAGCTGTTCTTATTTTTCGTTAATCCTGATAGTTTCAGGTTTTACACATTTATAAGTAAATCTAGATAAAACCCGTAAAATTTCAGTGGGGGCCCTTTATATCCACGGGGCGCTGGGCTGAAGCTCAAACTGCTTTTATACAAGATCCGGCCCTGAGCGACTGCCATCTGATCTCGCAACCCATAAGGAACCAGTAAAAAGGATGGTTAGACCAGGTGCGGATGGCATCGAAAACTGCACATAACTTACTAGATAAATCATCGAAGCAGGGCCGAGGATCGAACCTGGTGCCATAAGATTGCGAAGTGCACATGGTTATCGCTCTAATTTCAAATTATATACCAATTAACTCAATTAGTTGAGTATGGGTAGTGACTATGGTTAATGATTAACATTATGGCGACGCGAAAATGTCGTGTTGAAGCTTGCAACTAATAAGACAGAAGATAAGACGACAGACGGAAGACGGCCGAAAGACGGTTACCCATCCTATCAAGTTGGGGTACCCAATTTGATAGGATGGTTACCCATCCTATCAAGTTGGGGTACCCAATTTGATAGGATGGGTAACCATCTTCTGCATGAATATCCTTGTTCACTGCAAATGAAGTGTTGCACGGGATTCCCTTGAGCTTATCTGGTGAGTAAACTCAATTTGAATAGCAAAAATAAATAATTAAAATAAAAATGGTTTCACCCCAAAAAATGACCTACAGTAAAAATTCAAAACTCTTAGGCTAAGAAATAAAAATAAATAAAAGCTATTTCAGTCTCATTTGTTTCATTTAATCCTTATTAGCAGGTGCTTCATCTTCCTGTAGTATTAAATGTAATAGGTTAAAATAATAATAAAAAGTTCCTATGTAACTTCCATGTCGATTTTTTTGCCGTGGCTCGTCACTATGCTATCGATATCGATATTTGAATATGGAGCTAGGTGCATCACTATGGCGACACCAGCGCTTAGCGCAGACACGGGAACTAATTGTCAATCATATAGAGCTGTCCTATCTGTCTTTGACTAATTTAGTAGACATCTGTGGTGATGAAGGAAGTAACATGGTGTATATAATTATATACAAGAGAATAGAGATATTTTACAGTTACATACTCTATGCATACTCTTTAGAGGTTTTCTGGCAGCCAAAAAAAAAATAGTTCCTAAAAATCCGTTAGATGGCGTTGAGGAGACATGATTGAGAATCGCAGACCTACCATATGTCATGTGTTCAGAAGATTTATGCCACAGATTATAGCAAAAACAATACTGTGGTTTATGCATGGACCATAAACAGCTACTCTCTGAATATCTATGTCCACGCTGTGAAGCAAAAGTAGGGAAGGCTGTGACGTTGAGTGACAGTGTGACCATCTGTACATTGCAGTCTACCCTAAATAGGCTAAAAATCTGCCCACACTTTGAAATCTCTCAGATATATGCCTCGTGTTTTATAATAATAATAATATAAGAGAAATGATAGAAATATTTTTAGTGCTTACTTATATATATTTTAAAATATCAAGCAATTATTAAATAGGAACCCAAAATTAATGTAGAAATGATCAAAAAGAAAGGAGGAAAATTATCGTTAATCACCGAATCAACTTTAGATTTATAGTTTTATATGTTCAAAAACAAAAACTTAAATAACATATAATAATACACTAAACTATACTAGACCTAGAAATTTTAATTTAACATCAGTTTTATATGCCTCTTTTTTTCATCATACATGGATTTTACATTCATATTTTTTCTAATCATGTCTTTACTTGGCGTGAGGGTGAAACCAGCTTGTAATTTGCTAGTAAATAAAATAAACCCTTTAATCATAGACCTACCTACTACCAGAGACCCGCCTTCGCTGCGTTTTCCGGTTCGTGGTCGCCACTCAAGAACCTTTCTATCCCATCGGTTGTCAGTTCTACGAGCGATGTGCCTTGCCCATTGCCATTTCAACTTGCTAATTATAAGAGCTATATCGGTCACTTAAGTTCTCTTGCGGATCTGGGTGGTATTTCCACCAAATATCGTAGTCAATGGATTAATATTTCGTGATTAATTATTTCTGTTTACTTCAAAATAATAAAAACTTCTAAATCTGCCACAATTTTTTAATGTTTGTATACTAAACTTGTAGACATCATTTATAATACTGAATAATTAACTTTGGTAAATTAAAATATTTACAAATAGGTATAAACTAAGTGTCACCAAAAATACCTTTGGTGTAAGGGAAATTGCCCAGCACGCTGGCTGCATTGCCACGTTGAATAGTAATGCTGATTTTCTCGGCAAAAAATAAGCCAGCCCTCTGGTCACCAGTCGTTTACACTTTGTGCCACAGTATAAATGTGAAAAAAGTGCCAAAATGGCAGAAATGGTCACACTGGTGAGTAAACCGAAAGTGACACTGCGCTATAACAAAGAGCAAAGCCACCTTGTGAAAAAATATTAAAATATCATATTAATTGTACATTGGATGCATAGACCATAGTCAAATGACTTAAGACAGGAGTTGTCAGTGTAGTAGCAATGATTCAAACTAAATGTCGAAGTCAATGAATTAATTTCGTAGCTATATTTCTGAATTTTACTTCAAATTAATAAAAAAAACTTAAATCTGTCACAATTTTTAAGTAGTCACTGCCACACTTACTCTGTGCACTTTGTTGCACAGTGTAAATGTGAAGGGCAAATGCCAAAATGGCGAAAGTCTGCCAAAAATTGTCACACTGGTGAGTGAAGTGAAAGTGACACTGTACTATGACAGAGAGCAAAGCCACCTCACAAAAAAAGAAGCCATATCTCAGTAGCGCCACCTACCTTTGGATGTAGAACTACGTGCCATCCAGCTGTCAGAAAATCCCCTATTGCAAGTGTGACAAGCAAGACGAACTCTGTATAGGGATGTTCCGATACTAGTAAACGAGTAAGTACTTGATACTTTTCTTTAGATACCAAGTACTTTTTAGCATCGAATCACTCTTTCGATCACAGATTGTTTTTTTCTCTAATCTGTGCTTTCGATACACAGATTAGAGAAAAAAACAATGTGTTTCGATCACAGTGGCTTCGATACTTACTTGGTATCGGAAAGAAAGTATTAGTATTGAATCCAAACAAAAAGCCAAACAGCTTTATTTCATCATGTTTTTTTAAAGAAACATCATCAGCATCATCGATTTGCTAGCGTTATATACTCCTTGCATTAACCTAAGAAAAAAAGAAAAGGTACTTGAGTTGAGTGCACGGGTATGACAGCTTAGTTCCAAATGTACCGTTTTAGTGCTGCAATGGCTGATCTGCTTATCTGTCAGATTTAAGGCGAGGCTTTTCCGGATCTTTAGGTATTTTACGCTGCCTCAAGCCGCACGTTTTGAGCGCACGACGTATTCATTTACGCGACCCAAAAGTTGTGTGCGATGCGCCGCGCGCACTTGTTTCGCTCGTTAGCCACGTTATGTAACTCAGTAGCGGAGATCAAGTCGCTTTGAGAATAAAGTTAGCTTATGTTCTGGATTGACATAATAATATAATAAATGTGAACCTACCGTTATTTTATTAGATAAAAAATACGTATGAGATACAACCGTGTTTTTAATGCTATTTTTGGTTATTATTATTATTATTGTAATACCTACCCAGTCCCATGGTAATAACGACTTCAATTACCTTATTTCCATTAGATAGGTATAATAGGTATAATACAGCCGCTTGCCCATAGCTGCTAACACTGTTTCTCACTTGCCCAGGCCTGCCCACTTTTGCCCACACGTGCCTACTTTTGCGCTAGACATGAGCGCCGCGCCGGCGCACCGCCGCCGCCGTCTATTTTCCTGCGCCGCCGCCGCCGCAACACGAACGCTCACCTGCCCATAGCTTTTTCACACTTGCCCACACCTGTCCCCACCAGCCGCTCACCTGCCCATAGCTTTTTCACACTTACCCCCACCTGTCCCCACCAGCCGCTCACCTGCCCATAGTTTTTTCACACTTGCCCACACCTGCTTACGCTTGCTCGCGCCTGTCCACATTTGCCCACACAAACTGCCTATTAGCCCATGCCTGCTAACTCATTTTCAAACTTGCCCAAACCTGGATACTTTTGCCCACATCAGCCCAGCTGCCCATAGCTTTTTCACACTTGCCCCCATCTGTCCCCACCAGCCGCTCACCTGCCCATAGTTTTTTCACACTTGCCCACACCTGCTTACGCTTGCTCGCGCCTGTCCACATTTGCCCACACAAACTGCCTATTAGCCCATGCCTGCTAACACATTTTCAAACTTGCCCAAACCTGGATACTTTTGCCCACATCAGCTCAGCTGCCCATAGCTTTTTCACACTTGCCCCCACCTGTCCCCACCAGCCGCTCACCTGCCCATGGCTTTTTCACACTTACCCCCACCTGTCCCCACCAGCCGCTCACCTGCCCATAGCTTTTTCACACTTGTCTACACCTGCTTACGCTTGCCCACGCCTGTCCACATTTGCCCACACAAACTGCCTATTAGCCCATGCCTGCTAACACATTATCAAACTTGCCCACACCTGCCTACTTTGGCCCATCAGCCCAGCTGCCCATAGCTTTTTCACACTTGCCCCCACCTGTCCCCACCAGCCGCTCACCTGCCCATGGCTTTTTCACACATGCCCCCACCTGTCCCCACCAGCCGCTCACCTGCCCATAGCTTTTTCACACTTGCCCACACCTGCTTACGCTTGCCCACGCTTGTCCACATTTGCCCACACAAACTGCCTATTAGCCCATGCCTGCTAACACATTTTCAAACTTGCCCACACCTGCCTACTTTTGCCCACATCAGCCCAGCTGCCCATAGCTTTTTCACACTTGCCCCCACCTGTCCCCACCAGCCGCTCACCTGCCCATGGCTTTTTCACACATGCCCCCACCTGTCCCCACCAGCCGCTCACCTGCCCATAGCTTTTTCACACTTGCCCACACCCGCTTACGCTTGCCCACGCCTGTCCACATTTACCCACACAAACTGCCTATTAGTCCATGCCTGATAACACATTTTCAAACTTGCCCACACCTGCCTACTTTTGCCCACATCAGCCCAGCTGCCCATAGCTTTTTCACACTTGCCCCCATCTGTCCCCACCAGCCGCTCACCTACCCATGGCTTTTTTACACTTGCCCCCACCTGTCCCCACCAGCCGCTCACCTGCCCATAGCTTTTTCACACTTGCCCACACCTGGTTACGCTTGCCCACGCCTGTCTAAATTTGCCCACACAAACTGCCTATTAGCCCATGCCTGCTAACACATTTTCAAACTTGCCCACACCTACCCACTTTTGCCCACACTAGCCGCTCAACTGCTAACACTAATTCATACCTGCCCATACTTGCTCACACCAGTTACGTGTTATCTAACACCATGTATCGTCATCATCAGGCTGAAGACGTCCACTGCTGAACATAGGCCTTCCCCAAAGAGCGCAACTTAGAGCGGCTGCTTGACACCATGTATACGCAATGTATACTATGAAGCAAACATATCCACAGCCTCAGTGGTGTAGGGGTTGAGCGGGTCGGCTCATAGCCCGGAGGTGATGGGTTCGATTCTCGTGACAAGACAAGTAGTATTTGTGCACAGAAAAAAAACTAGTATTATAACTAGTAGCATCTAGTAGTAGGTAGTTGGTGTTATTGTACCTAGTAGTTTCAAGATAAGATACCTACATTATATTATGTCATCTGCGCAGGTAAGGAGGTTTTATTATAATACGTCATCATCATCATCATCATCATCAACAGTCTGAAGACGTCCATTGCTGAACATAGGCCTCCCCCAGAGCGCGTCACCTTGAGCGGCTGCTCGCCTCCTGCATCCATCGGCTCCCCGCGGCTTTCACCAGATCGTGACAGATCGTGGGTGACGCTCTTGAATTGTATCAGTGTTGAGTAAGACGTCTCTATTGAGGCGTAGGGCAAGTGTAATTTTCTTTCTTGCTCTGTGGGCCAAAAACTGTCCATTAATGGTGAGTATATGTATAATATTTTGAAAGCATAGGTAATTACTTACCGTCGTTTGCTCCTGGACTCGTACGATTTTCTAAATGCATAACTTGAGTTTTTTTTCCTTTTATTACATTTGTTACCCATTTTATTAACTTCTTAGTTAAGTTACTCGAAATAAACAATAAAATTAAATTATTCTATTTTTAAATTAAAATTTACGATTAGTGTACCTTCGCGTCGTAGAGCGCAAAAATTTGGCATACGTCCGGCGTCGACGGGCTCTGCGAGCGGACTGGCGGCCCCGAAAACGCGCTCGGATGCCATGACTCCAAGATATAAATTCATATAAAATTACCGTATTAACTTTTTAACATTTTTATTAATGATTTAAATTTTTTGATCAATACATAATGCATTAAAAATTATTTAAATAATACGATTCGTATAAAACAAGTCGAATAGTCATTTCAAAAAATGTTAGATAGAGGTAACTTTGGATTTTTTTTCGATCGAGTGAAGTTATTCCTTTTATGTATAACTTTTATGGTTTAACTCAAAGACATCCTTAAGAATAACATATATTTTTTTCATATCTAAAAGTGTGGTTTATCTCAGAGAAAAGTCTGTTCTTACAAGGGCGTTTTTGGGCCAGTCTCGCCTTAAATTACAGAGTACAAATATCTAAAATGCCGCTACAGCGCCAGAACGGTACAGTTGGAAACAAAGCTTAAAAAGTCACTGTCGTATCTGTAGCTAGGTGAGCTAGCTACATATTACTGATCTGTGGTTGAGTGTGCCGAAGAAGAAGAAAATTGAAAAAAAAAACAAGAATAAAAATAAATAAATCAAACAAAAGATTATTGATGACACGATAATATAAAATTTTATTTTGGACCTTTATTTTATTCAACAATGAACCTTTTACCTAAAAGCCACAAAGAATTCAGCGAGAAAGATTACTGGAACAAGTTTTTCAAAAAACGTGGGAACAAAGCATTCGAATGGTAGGTAGTATTAATTTAACCACAATAATCATTGTTATTATATTTCTTATAGCTATTTATTTTGTAATTCATAATTACTTAGGTACGGCGAATATCTGGAGCTATGTGGTCAGCTTCACAAATACGTGAAAACCAAGGATATAATACTTGTAACTGGCTGCGGCAACTCCGGCCTCAGTGCAGACTTGTACGACGTTGGGTTCGAAAACATCACCAACATAGATGTATCAGAAGTAGTAATAAGACAAATGAAGTCCATAAACGCTCACCGGAATAACATGAAATTCCTTTACATGGATGCTATGAATATGAGTTTTGATAATAACTCATTCAGTGTTGTTCTCGATAAAGGTACTCTCGATGCTCTGATGCCGGACGATTCAGAGGAGACAGTCAAGAGTATAGATAAATATTTTGCTGAAATTAAAAGAGTTTTGAAGTTTGGAGGTCGATTTGTCTGCATATCACTACTACAAAGTCATATTCTCACAAAATTGCTATCGTCATTCTGTGATAAGTCGTGGATGTTTAGAGTAGTGCGTTGCCATGAGGCAGAAGAGAAAAACACAGAGAACGGTGACGGAATGACTCTTCCAGTGTTTGTTGTAGTAATCACTAAATTTAAAGAGATGCCACAGTTGGTAAGCATTCATCTTTAACAAATACTTATACCTAAAATCATATACCTAAAATATTAAGCCAACTATCACCAATAACTGTTTTCACTGTCAAGGAATGGAATGGATACAAATAGACTGAAATAGCATTTTAAAAATTCATTTAAATGGTGTAACATGCAAACTAGTATAAGCAAAAAAAAGCCCTATGTATTGCAGTAAATTGTCTCCAATTTTCAGGAATTTGTATGATACACAATTGATATACATTTTTAATATGCTGTGTACTTTCCAGTCTCAATGGAATGCCATGGAATGCCAATACATTCCATGGCAATGCAAATTGAGACTGGGGAATCTTAAGCTAAAATATTGCCATCGTTTACTATTTTGTACATGTATTCGCAGTCATTTGATATAATTAATTATGTCCCCATTTTTTCAGTTTTGGTGTATTAATTCAATTATTTCCATACCCAGATCTTAGAAGTGTGTATGGCTGGAGAGAAGATGCACAGACTGGAAACTCCTGAGGAACTTATTAGCCACGTCAAATCAGCACAGGACACAGCATTTGTAACTAATGGACTGGCTCGGACTAGCTTGGATGGTGACAATGAGGTACAAAGCTGTTTTAAAAAATAATTTTATAATAAGTAGTTGTGGAAATGGCACACAGCGCCATCTAGCCCCAAACTAAGCAGAGCTTGTACTATGGGAACTGATAGAATACTTATATAAACTTTTTTGTTTGATATTTAGAATAAGATTTATTTCAGCAACAAATAGCAACATTAAACATATCATCATTAACACGGGTTTCGAGCCTAGTGTAGGAACCAGGTGTTCTACTAACCACAATGTAATGTTTGCCTTTTTATCAAATAAATGTTTTTCATTTTTTTTTTTTCAACAGCCTGAAGACGTCCACTGCTGAACATAGGCCTCCCCTAGAGCACGCCACCTTGAGCGGCTGCTCGCCTCCTGCATCCATCGGTCCCCCGCGGCCCTTACCAGGTCGTCGGTCCACCGAGTGGGGGGCCGGCTTACGCTGCGTCTTCTGGTTCGTGGTTGCCACTTGAGAACCTTTCTTCCCCATCGGTTGTCAGTTCTATGAGCGATGTAAACGATGTGTTGTGTGTGTAGAACGAGGAGATCTGCAAGAGAACTAAAGTGACTGATATAGCTCTTAGAGTTAGTAAGTTGAAGTGGCAATGGGCAGGCCACATCGCTCGTAGAACTGATAACAATATCATCCTTTGAAATTATGAATTAATCAAAACAAAAATCACAGTTGTAGTCACAGTTCAGTAGATATCATAGGTAACACCCGTTACCCAGCCATTTATTTCCCAAAATTGTTCTAGTGTCTCCATTTAGATGACCTAATATAGTTATTAAGGTGGACCAGAATTGTTTAGGACAGGACAATAGAAGGGGTTAGAGGCCTTTGCCAAAGGGCAAACAGGTCAGAGTGATGAAGAAACAATAACCAAAAGGTTGCCTGGAAGAGATTGCTTTTAGTTATAATATTGCCCAGTGTTACATGTTTTGTAAATCTTTGTATTCCTTGTAAAATTGTATTATTTGGTGTATACAATAAAGAGTTTATCTACTTATGTACTATTTGTTCCAGGTGTCCTTGGATCTGATGCAGCCAGGGGAAGACACTCCTCGGTACACCCTGTACATAGTAGACCAAGGGAAGTCACCGGCCATCAACAAGTATGCAGTCTTTATTGTGCCTCAAGGCAGGTATGAATATTTTATTTTCTTAAACATGCTTGGAAAGAGCATTATTTTGACAACCTTCTTCGAGATAAATCGAAATTGCTGTACTAATAAGCAGCGGCCCGCAAAATTTGTATGAAAATCCATATCTGTTGTGGTTTAACGGCCAAATAAATTGCATAGTAAACTCCTTGTAAACTCATATATATCTGTTGTGTAATTTAAAAATGAAAGGATCTTTTACTCCGAAACATGGCAACCTGGGAGTTTTGGCGGGAACGCGGAAAAGTTCACGTCGGTGCATTGTATTATTTTATAAAACTTATGCTTTTTCCAGTGTTAATGTTTAAAATTGGTGGTGTTTTACGCATTAAGTGCTGAATTACGAGCATGAGTGTGGGCAAGTGATATAATGTAGTGAAACGTGGTTTTTCGTGTTGCTTCCAAAATTCCATAGAAGCCTCTAGTAAAGTTGCCACCACTTTACTAGGGCATGCCTTAGACTGGATTATGACTTAGACTAGACTATGACTTGACTTTAAGTGAAAATTTCCATAATACCATGAAAAATTACAAAACTTGACACTGGCTAAATACACTATGTGTGGAGCCAAAATATAAGGAAAAAAAAACATGGCAACCAAGGAGGTAACTGATCAAAGGTTCTACTTAAATTTCGAACTGGCGTGCAAATATAAAGCTGTTTATTGAAAAAAAACTGCACTATATCATGGTATTTACACGTTCGTCCATCAATGCCTCTGTTGCTGGCCACTGCAGTAATTTACT
Source organism: Ennomos quercinarius (assembly GCA_910589525.2). Taxonomy (NCBI): domain Eukaryota; kingdom Metazoa; phylum Arthropoda; class Insecta; order Lepidoptera; family Geometridae; genus Ennomos; species Ennomos quercinarius. The sequence goes on from OU342491.1 coordinate 2,135,075, forward strand.
ATTAGAATTCTTCAACAACACATCATATGATATATAGCTCTATTGATGTTTTTTTTAATCAAAGATTAAGGGCTTTATCGCCATTTGCGATTACGCCGCCCTGGTTATTTTAACTAATACATATACCTAAACTAATATATATCTCAACTTAATGATGTGAATCAGTCTCTCTATTAGCTTGTATGTCATTCTTTCTGAGTCCGAGAGAGGCTCAGCAAGAATGATTTATTTATTTTATTTTATTTATTTATTTATTTATTACCATTTAACATAAAACATAACATTACAGAGTAAGGTCTAATGCGTTACATTTTATCACTTATTAAATAACAAAACTAATCATTCTAAAATTATTATTTACACTTAAACTAGTTTAAAGAATCAATGCTAAAATGTTAGCCTACACATTACTTGCAAACAAACAAAACAAACAAATAAAATCAAAACAAAACATCAGGTAACCAAAAAAGCTTTACAACTAATAAATAAAATATCCACCTATACTAAGTATACAGTAGGTACCTACTTTAGTCTGTGATATTATAAACAAAAGTAACAATATATAACACTATAATAAGTTTAACACTAACCTAGTATCAATAAACTAATCAGTCTTGTTCACAATATTGAAGTAATATTGTTTCAACTGCCTTCCATTCATCCACAAATATGTCTAAGTATGGACATGTTACACTAAGGCCATTGAGATGGCGTTGTGCACGGCAGACGGGAGATTGCTGACGCGCTGCCGTGCGCGCTGGTGTAGGCGCGAATAGAGGGACTCGCCCGCTTCGGAACCTGGCACGCTGCTCCGGCACACATAGTCTGATGATGTTACAATCTCCCAGGTGTAGTGGGTGAGAACCAAATAATCTGTCTCTCCTGTCTTTGTTCCGGACACATCCCATAAGAATATGATAAAGATCATCAATTGAATTACATTCTAGACAATTTGAAGAACTACTTGTCCGCATTAAAAATGAAAACTTGTTGCATGGAATGTGTCCCCTGGAATGTGTATCCTATAGTCCGAGAGTAGGGAGAAGGCTGAGAGCGGTGCCAGTATTCGACGGACCGTTCACCTGACAACATCTCTTATAAATTGAAATAAGTATATTAAATTCACGTGTTAAATCATAAAATAGTTTTTTTTAAAAAGGCTTCCTATCGGGACCCTTGAACAGTTCGATACTCATTAATTATTCGGTTTTTAGTATAAAAACACAACAGAAATTCGTACTGAATTTAAAATCTGGCAATGTTATATGAGCTCTTTAAATAATAATAACGAAACAGTTTTCGAAATTCAAGAAAAAAAATGAAACATCCTGTTTTATTACATCACTCAATATTTCTAACAACAGTTTAAACTATAACCACAATTCTTTTAACAATGTAAAATAAAATAAGTAATTATTTATATTTGTATGGTTAAATAAGTCTAGTATTTTTTTTTATCGATTGATGCCCCTATACATCAGAAACTACTTTTTTATACCCAATAATTATGTTCAATCTTTTAAATATTAAATTTTGTTATTACATACTTTAATCATATATTAAACAATATATTTTTTTTTTACAACTAAATAGGCCCGCATTTGACCGCAATCTCACCTGATGGGAAGTGACGACGCGGTCTACGATGGTACATGCTTGCCTAGAAGATACCTATTCACTCCCGACTTGAAGAGCTCCTGCTGGGCTAGCATGGATGGTAGACAAAATTGTCTTTCCCCGTTTTACGTCACTTTCTTGATACTTGCTTGGAGTAAAACAGGGGAAAGACAGTTTTGTCTACCGGCCGTGCTAACCCTACTGCTGATTGTACTTATCGGGAAACAAAGACGCTGGTAAAGGATTCCATTCCTTGGCTGCTCGGGTCATAAATGTATCAAATTATTATAAATATTTTAATACTTTGAGAAGACACAGTGTAGTGTATCTATATTAGTTTAGCATTTATTTTTACAATAATGCAAACTAGTGTGTTCTCTGTGACAATAAATGAATTCTATTCTATTTCAATGCCGCTGCAGTAAACAACGCGCGTAGGCGGCGTTTACGAAAAGTGCGCTCTCAAAATAGCGGCCGCCACGCGGTTTCATCGACCCACCGCGTAAACAAAACGAATCTATTTTCTAATTGTTTATCTCAGAATTCGCGGGAAAATATCTGTTTTCTACTGTAAAATTATTTATGCAACGGACGCAAATAGGCTGGTATCTTGTTTTTGTTTGAGTTGGAATACTTCTTGGTCATTGTACTCATTGGAACTCACGGTTTAACTGTAGGGCAAGCTCTTTTCACTTAAAAACCTTCTTAGTGAAATCATTCGATGGTTGCAGTGATGAGGAAGTTGAAAGTCTTCCACTGGGTTCTCTCTACTGCTGTTTAAAATCAAAGTTGAATAAATATATGCTTGTTGATACCTTCAAATCAAAATCACTTAATTATTTGTTTGACTGACTTACCAGTTGCATTTTGTTTCAATCAAGTAGAAGTATAGGCGTGGGTAGGTAAGGCAGGCGTGCTCCACCTTCGACCTCATCATCACTTACCATCAGGTGAGATGTAGTCAAACGCTAACCCATTGAAAGTAAAAAAAAAAAAAAAAAAGTATAATACACAGCACAGGAGAAAAATAGAAATGAATAAAATAAAAAAAACCTTCGTTTAAAGTATCATTGAATCATCATTATCATCATCAACAGCCTGAAGCCCAGAGAGCGCCATCTTGAGCGCCTCCTGCATCCATCGGCTCCCCGTGGTTTTAACCAGATCGTCGGTGCACCCAGAGGGGGACCGGCCTACTTTGCGTCTGCCGGTTCGTGGTCGCCACTCAAGAACCTTTCTTCCCCATCGGTGGTCTGTGAGCGATGTGGCCTACCCATTGTCTGTTCTTACTAATTCTAAACATATTATTATCATTGAATAGGTCTTTCAAAATGATTTTCCATGGTTTTCCACACCAATTTTTACTAAACTTATCATTTACTCTGTTATAGACCTTAACTTAAAAAACCTCTTATTGTCAGGTAAATTTTTGAAATGTTTGAATAACATAATAGGTACTTTTTTGTTTGCTTATTTGTGCGTCTACGGGACGCTAAGCAGGGGCTGACATGCTCTTCTTATGTTTTTAACCACCTGCGAACTCATACGATACTACGCTAATGATTAATGATCCTATGATGCACGTGCGTCAAACGTTGCAACAATGTTTCAAAGTATGCTGTAGGTATGTAGCTATCACATGATGACGGTCGTAAAGATTAATTTAAACTCCAGGCAGGTTCCCACCTGCCTGGAGTATATATATATAGTATAGTATAGTTCCAATATGTGATGTTGTTTAGTGTGATTATTTTGTGATTTCATATGAGTCACTACGGCTCGTATCAAAGATTCACATATTGAGCGTTTTATGAATAACGCCTCGACTTGTGCACCGATCGATGACTGAACATCTTTCTGTAATATTATGGGCCTACGAGTAGTAGGTAGCAAATGCCCGAATCGCAGTTATGCCTTGCGATCCGTAAGTTCTAATCCTGCAATACTTCGGCACTGGGGTAGGATACCACAATCAGGTTAAAACTACAACTGTCAGTCAATATGACTGACAATCATCAGTCACCTATAGTTTATTTGTTATTATGAAACGCAAGTTTGACGGATTCGTCTGACATTTGGTAGTGTTTGATGATTTGTCGATTTATGAATTAAGGCGCAGACATCTCGCCGGCGAAGTCGAGATAGGTAGGTATAACTACGAGGTAAAAAGGGCATGCTGTATACAACGATTACATCGCAATGAAGGTTGGAGGCGGTTGGATCCATGCCCGTAATGTAGACCACACCCGATGTCGCTAGCATCCAAAGCAACGTATACACGCGAAACAAGCGCAATAGCGCAATATTGGCTTGGGAAATCTGGAGAACAGACGTGATAAACGAAGTGAAATTATTTTTGAATTATTAACACTAATGACTGCTCTGGGATACAATAAGGACTGCGTATTGTGAAAACAATCTAAAGCTATTAATGAGTATTGTGAAAATAATTGAAACAAAACGCTTTAAAATATTGATAACTCTAAAAAATAATCCTGTTCAGAAGGAGAAGCTTTTTGGACAAGGTATGATTTTTTTTATTGAGGTGGTTTCAAATCTTTCTGTTGACAGTACTGCTGCACATCTTTCGAAAATATTTTCGGTTGAATTATTTATATTTATCAACAGTAGCTGGATTTTTTTAAATTAAAATATGGATTTTTTTAAAATTAAAATAAGAATACAAAATAACGGCTTTAAAACTCACTTATTAGAGCATAGTACCCGGTACCTTACAGCCTTATAATATTTAACTAAGCCTATAATACTTTTGCTAAATATGTATTGAATACAGTTTTTTTTTACAATTGATAGGCGTAGCATTTGACCACTGTCTCACTATCTGTGATGGTAAGTGATGATGCGGCCTACGATGGTACATGCTTGCTTAGAAGATACCTGTTCACTCTTGACTTGAAGACTCCCAGGTTATAGTTAGCTGGAAACAAGGACGACGGCAAGGTATATTCCACGCATGTACGCGTATGTAATTTATTTGAGGTAAGTGCAGCTGTTGCTGACTTTGATAAGGTTGATAATACTTTGGTAAGGTTCCGAGCCCTGGACCCTAATTCTCTATGACCAATTTACGATTCCTTGCTTCGAAACCACGCGAATTCCTTGTATTACACAAGAAATCTGCAAAAATCTATTCTATATGAAATGAGAACGAAACCGCGCGAAATGAATGTGAAATTGGCGCGATTTGAACTGTCAAAAATCATATGTTCCACTGAGGCGCGTTCCGAAACATCAACCCCTCAAAAGTTACCACCACTTATGTCAATATTAAATATTCAAAACAAAACTAATTTTAATATAAAGTGAAGGTATTTCTAAAGGTTTTCTGTCAATTTATTAATTACCCATGGCTTCGTTATATCACAACATAAATATAAGCCATTTCCTTTATTTTAATTTTATACCGGTTTTGGGATGAGAAATCCTTTATTTCTAATTCGAAACGCACTGAGGGATCCAAAACCTGTCATAGGTAATTTGTCTTAGATTATACAGAATACAAAAATTGACGATTCCTTGGTGTGACACGATTTGAACAAGACACGATAACGACGTGGTTTCTGTATCGTGTGGAATCTGTGTTTTCATACAGAATTATGGCCCTGTTGTTGTAGCCATACAAACTTTCTTGCACATTGCCTCGAACACACCTCGAACCATAGACATCTTCTATCTATATTAACCAAATACTGAAAATCAACTCTCATCACATCATTTTAGTAGGGGAGCCCAAGAGGGGAATTTGGGAGTCACTCCAGCGCGGAAGATTAATGTAAATACATACCTTGTACCCTGTTGAGTACCTCCACCATATATAAGCCTCCCGTATAGGGGGGTTCGTGCAGGGCAGCCGATCAGAATAGTAAAATAAATCGATAGTTGAGTTTACTTCAGCGCGTCAGAGATTGGTGGGTTAGTTATACGTTGACAAGTGTGCATTTCAATAATCTGACGAATTGAACGTGACGTAAGAGGGAGGGTCGCAAACTTCAAAAAATACGCCACCTGGATTTTTTGATAACATTTTTTCTTTTTACCATCTTAATCTTCAAAATCCAATAGGACGCTCGAGTAAATCCAAATTTGGCATTGTGGGCTCCCCTACTATTTCTGATCTTGGTAATTTCTCAATAGAAGCAAGTTGCGCTTTTATTGCTATACATTTTTGTACTCACTGTCTCTAAAAAAAACTTCGAAACAAAGATGCATATTTTTCTAATAGGAACAATTCAGCAAATTCTCAATGCTCCCGTGCTTTCTTTACTTCCTATTTTTCGTACCTATACGCATTGAATAAAGAAGGAGAGGAATGCCAATACACCAAGAAAACAGCGTAGATCAAAAATATGCCTAAAACTAGATGGCGTTGCAAAATGAGCGGGTTTATAAGTTGAGCGCAGATCAGAAATATGCCAAAAAACCGTTTTAAACCTGTATGACACTGCAAAATGAGCGGGCTATACGGGTAGCTACGTCGGGCTAGGTTTAGAATGGTTTTTGTCATATTTCTGATCTGCGCTCAACTTGTAACCCGCTCATTTTGCAACGCCATCTAGTTTTAGGCGTAGATCAGAATCTACGCTGTTTTCTTGGTGTATTGGCATTCCTCTCCTCCTTGTTCCATGCTAAACGTAAGCTTGCAACAGTTTATTTTCGACCTGTCATCATTGTCGTTGCAAATCCATCATAGACCAATGTTCGTCACCTCTGGCGTTAATAACCGGCTGTAAACGCCTACACGCAGATCACAGATTAAGCTGAGGTGTTTATAAGTATTGCGCTGTTGCGTATGCCTACCAAAATAAATTTATAAAGAAAATGAACTTGTTTACTTCCTTGCTCGATCGTTTCAAATATATTGTTATAGTAGACATAATATATATATATATGTTTCTATTGTTTACTATGGTGTATGCATCTATACCTAACTATTTCGCATCGCATGGAATGACTTCAGAGTGTGCTAGACGGGCAGAACTGTTGCCAATACGAGAGATAAATAATGCTAAAATTATTTTTTTTTGCTATTTCTTTCTCTATCTGCAATCGGCTGGGCCATGAGCAGAATTGCGATAATGCATCTCTTTAGCCTTTTTTTCTTGATACTTGTCTCTGTGTGAGTTGTGAGGCCAGTTGGTTGACATGTGATTCCAATCTTGCGTTGTATTTTTTGCTGAAATATTTTATTTCTTCCTTGATTTTTGGATATTATAGTTCTTGAAATTTTAGCAACCAGCGGGATTTAAACCCGCGCCTTCCAACTCACCGGATTAGACGCTCTACCAATTGAGCTATGGTCGCATGACAGCTGACTGCAAAAATCTTAAGGACTATGTGTTCACCGACTAAGCAGTTGTGGCGACATCTATAGAACCTGTATAAGACAGGTAATCTATTCATTAGCAGTAATTCCGATACCACTGAGTGACGAGAGCAGTCAGCGGTCATACGACCATAGCTCAATTTAAAAAAATCCTTATAGATATACCTCAAATGTGGTTTACACTCAAAAATCAATCCATGATCATTGGCATGTCTAGATAATCGGGTATCTCTGTTGTTTTGGCATACCGCATACATGCATCACTTGCAGCAGTGATGTTGCAAAACACGTTATTTTGGAATCAAAAAACAAAATAAAACATTAAGAAAACTGCTCATTGATCAAGCTCTTGTCTAAACTACCTACACAAAGCCTTATTCAAATCGGCGCGGTATTCGTACCGCGGTATCCCGCGCGGGATTCCGCCCGGGTATTTTGTATGAAGTTCCGCTCAAGTTTCGCGCTAGCCGCGGAACTTCAGTATGTATACCGCGCCGGTTAGAATAGGGCTTAAATAGCTAGAATTATGCCCTTCTACACTAAACTACTACGTCGCAGTATAATAATATAGGTACCTACGTAATTTTCTCGTCTAGAAGTTTTCATTATAACATCAAACAAATTTGAGAGCCTCTGTGGTGTGGTGGTTGAGCAGGGGGTCTGGCAAAGATGTTAGCGTGAGCCGTTATCGCCTCACGCTAACACCAAAATGTATGAGAATTACATTAGCTGCGGAAAAGTTATCCGCACAGCCACTGTCATTCCCATACATTTTGGAGTTAGCGTGAGGCGATAACGGCTCACGCTGACATCTTTGCTAGACCCCCAGCCCCCGTATTGTGTAACTCAATCGTAATCGATGAATGGGCTTCATTTGGTAGTTTCCGGTTGTGTAAAATCTTCATCCATCGGTATTATGGTCCCTTAGGCGGAGAACTGAATAGACAAAACATTGATTAACTATAATAATGAGAAATAGTGAGAAAATACTAATGGATGGAGGGAGATGTTACACAATGCCAACTTGCCAGAAATGACGAAATGAAGCTCATTTATCGATTACGATTGGCTTAGACGGTAGCCCCGCAGGTCGGCTTATAACCCGGAGGCGGCGACAAGTACCTATTTGTGCACAGAAAAAGAAAAGCGCAAATACTTGTTCTGTGTCTGTGTATTTTGGGATCATGGTCCTCGTAGTTCCTGGGTACCTAGATACAGGGAATCTGTGTTAGGGTCCATGGATCATGTGATCGTTGGACTTTCTTATTTATAATTTATTTATTTTTATAGTATTTTTTCTACAGAGAATCCGAGTGGTTATTCGGCACCCCAGCCGGCAGGCGTCAGCTCCAAGACTCTGCTCGTTTCGGGCGGCTAGTTGTAGCGGTGTTGCATCGCGGACATCACTTTGAGTCTCTCGACGCTGTAAAGGAAGAACTAGCGCATTCCGCGAAAATGCTGTTACCTAACGGGTTTAGTGGGCAGGTACGTGACAAAAAGTAGCAGGTGAAATGAAAGTCATATGATTTTTCACTTGCTCCTTGTGAAATGATCCATGCCTAGCCTAGTAGTAATCCACGCCTAGTTCAAAAACTCACCTGTTATACTCATATTATGTAATTTATTTACTTATGAAAGTAGGTGATATAGGTGTTACAAAACTACTGGTTCGCAACAGCCGGCCAATGAGGTATGTAAGTAGGTTAAAACAGTCGAAATTAACAAAAAATAGCTTCAGAAGAATGTCGGGGAATGCCTAGTATTTATGGTCTCGTAAATGCATAACTTTAAATACAAACAGAGAAAAACAATTTGTACTTAATTATATAATTATACATTTGAAAATTGATGCCAGAGTATACAAGTGAATTGTTGTCATGTTAATTTATAGTATCTTGTTAACGATCGCACGTGCAATTTTGTGAGTGGATTTATTTTTTAGTATTGAGGATTGGAAACACGCAGTTTCAAGTAAGGCTCATACAACTTGTGGGCTATCATGCATTAATTATTCTAGCCGGAATTGGATGGAATCTAGCTCTTCATGATAATGTGATCTTTTTCTTTAACTAAGTTAAAGTCTAGTCCGGTCACTAACTAAACTTAGACGTGAATGACTTTTTAACTTGAATTTATCTTAAAAACTTGAATATAAGATATGCACATTTGACACTGGATAAATAAGATGATCCCGTGACACCAATCTTAAAAAAGATAAATCTAATTCTGGGGAGTGATGACTTCAAACTTAAGTTTCTTGTTCCAGATCCCATTTCTATCACTGGGCAGTGACGTGGGGCGTCGTGTAAAGGTGTACGAAGGGCGCTCCGCCCTCTCAGGGGGCTTTGTGGTGGAAGACGTAGATATAGAGGGCGCCACGCATCGACGGCTTGTGTTCCTGGATAACCAGCTCTTGGTCCAGTCGGAGGCTAGGCTGAAAACAAGTATGTAGGATTTTCTCATTTGTGTGTTTTCGTTCGTAATATTTTTTTAAGATCGTGTTGCGACAGTTTGGTAGCCTTTGTGGCGTGGTGGTTGAGCAGGTCGGCTCATAACCCGGAGGTGGCGGGTTCGATTCCCGCGACAGTACTTGTGCAAAAAGAAACTCCAGGTATTTGTTATGTGTCTGAGTGTTGTGGGAGTATGGCCCTCGGAGGTACTGGGTCCCTAGATACAGAGAATCCTAGTTAGGGTCCAGGATCTATGTATGGGACCCATTTTTTGCGGTATGTTGCCGTCTGGCCCCACGCAGTGGCAGACGGTCTCACTTACACGGGGGTGGTTGTCCATAATGATCCGGAATATATTACCGTCTGCCCCCAGCATTCACTTAAACGGGAAATCTATAGAAAAGTCATAAATAGGTGCGACGACGAGCGAAGCGAGGTAGAGCGTTAGGTGAACAGTGACCACACGATGCACGAGCCGAGCGAGCGTGCCGCGGGAGCGGCCGGCGAGTATTTACTAATTAGTGGCAGATTGTAATAACATATTCCCGTCTGCCCCCATTTTTCATATGTAGGGGTCGATAGCCATAAGTGTGACCGTCTACCACCGCGGGGGGGACGTTCGCGGGGGCAGACGGGAATAATTCTTTTTTGCTATACACAACATTTATCTTTCAAAATAGCTCAGTTGGTATTTATTTGTAATTAGATATAATTAACCGCATTCCAGTAAAGAACAAAAACAAGAGCCGTGTGTGCGTGGACTTCGGCCACATATCGGTGTACCAGTCGTTCATGTGTGTGTGCGTGGGCATGTCCCCCGGCCCGGCCGGACGGGCCGCGCTGCTCGGGCTCGGCGGCGGCGGCCTCGCCATGTTCCTCAGGAAGTGCTGGCCGGGGCTCCAGGTCGGTTCACTTAAATTATATTAACCCTTGGACTCCCCGTGGCTCGATATCGAGCTGGCATAAATTTTTATTCTATGTTTATGAAAAATGTTGGTATTCCCTATAAACTAAAAGCAGGAGGACTAAAGTCACCGATCTAGCTGAGACTTATAATAATCTTACCCCCGGTTTCTCGTACGTTTGTCAAACTCAAGTTAACTTAATACACCAAATACTATACGCTCATTGGTTGGCAACGGCCGATGATGAACAATGAGCGTTTAGTATTTTTAAGTTGACGTGAGTTTAACTTTAACAAACGTACGAGAAACCGGGGGTTAATCTCGTAAGGGTTTTTGTGTTTCGTTACCTTGCAAAAATGTAATGTTGTCAATTACCAAACTAGCAAGTTGAAATGGCAATGGGCAGGCCACATCGCTCGTAGAACTGACAACCGATGGGGAAGAAAGATTCTCGAGTGGCGACCACGAACCGGAAGACGCAGCGTAGGCCAGCCGCCCACTAGATGGACTGACCTGGTCAGGACCGCGGGGAGCCGATGGATGCAGGAGGCAAGAAGCCGCTCAAAGTGCTGGTGCTCTGTGGGGGACGGAGACCTATGTACATTAGTGGACGTCTTCAGGCTGTTGATGATGATGACGACACAAAACAAATTAAATTTAATTTCCTATGATTGGTCAAATTAACGCTTCTCTGACCCTTGTCAGAGTATTCAACTTGAATTTTGAGTTTTTTTTTACTTATATATTAACTTTTTTTAAACTCCTATATAAAACTCTCTGTCGCATTTCCAGATCACGGCAGTGGATATAGACCCCGCGATGCTTGAAATAGCACGAGACCACTTCGAGTTGAAGACTGATGACTTCTTGGAGGTGCAGATCAAAGACGGCCTGGACTTCCTCAGAGACGAGGCGAAAATAGGTAATTTATCATCCACCTACATTTATCCATTAACCTCTGGCGTAACAGACCCTCGATTTGCGTTATACCACGCATCCCCAGGTACTTACATTCACGCGGCTCGGTATCGCATTCTTAGGAACTAAAAAGAAAAATTAAAATAAATGTGTGGACATTTCACGCAGCGCCATCTAGCCCCAAACTAAGCATAGCTTGGGCCGTATGCTTGCTTGCTCCCTTTAAGATTAAAAAAAAATAAAAAAAAATAGCTTGCACTATGGGAACCAGATAACTGATACAATAATTGGATACTTTTTGTTTGTAAATACAATATAACACCCAGACACAGAACAAACGCCTATGTTCATCACACAAATGTTTGTCCTGGGTGGGAATCGAACCCACAGCCTACAGTTCAGAAGGCAGAGCTGTAGGCTATAGCTCTATAAGATCTTATCATGAGCATTCAAACTTGCTTGTTTGGTCTCGGTGATTTTAGTAGATTATAATGCAGGTCGAGGAGTATGCTGCCGCCCATTCCCTGGACATTCCCTTCGCATGCTCTTACGGCACCCACGGGAAGATATGGGTCGGCCCTAGTCTTGCGGCACATGGCTAAACAAAAAATGTAATACTATAGAAATAAATCATTTATTCATTAAAAGCCGAAACATAACAATCTAACAAAAATGTCTAATTAAAATAAATGTTACAAAGTAAAACAATGCTAAATAAATTTATTTTTAATTGGACCGCAATTTGACAGCATTTTTTGAAAAAAAAACAACATTTTATATCGGCTGATAGACTCAACTATATATATTTTTGTACTATGACTGAGTGCAAGTGGCCACCCACGTGTTCCCGGGTAGATTGTCCAATACCTTCTTCAACTTGTCCGCTGATGGTGCACTTTTTGTAATCACCATTGGCACGAGCTTTTCAAATATTTTATATGTCAGCGTTGCGCGGTAAACTCCTGGCTCAATTTTCGTCAGCAACATTTTCGCAGTGAAATCACCCCGTAGACAATCGCAATCAAAATCGTCCACAGCATTAAGTTCGTTAGCGTCGACACTTAAGACAGGGTATTCCCCATCAAGCTTCATTCCGTTAATATACAATAAGGGCCCATTCCTTCCGCTGCAATTGCAGGAACGTGAACCGCTTCCACTAAAGCTTATTGTCAACGAACACAAGGCAGGTTCAGGTTCTAAGGTGAATTTACGATAGAAATCATCGTAAAAGTTTTTAGGTTTTTTTTTTTTTTTTTAACGTGATTGAATGACGTGACGAGCTAGTCGTTCACCTGATGTTAAATGACACGGCCGCCCATAACAGTTGCAGTGTCACCCGGAACTTTATAACAATAAAGTTTCGCGTGACACTGCACTGCGCACGTCATCCTGAGACATCACCCAGTTTAGTAATCAGATTACTAGACTGAGTGATCAGATCATAAAGTCTCATTTGCCCAGTAATTTCACTAGCTACAATGCCCTTCAAACCGGAACACAGTAGTGCTTGCACACTACTGCTTGGCGGCAGAATAACTGGCAAAGCGGTGGTACCTACCTAGACGAACTTTGCAGAAAAGTCCTACCACCTAGTAAAGCGTATACAAAAGGTAACGCGGATACAAAAAAAGTAGTACCTAAAACTTCGTCTATAACATCGCATTTGACGGCAACGATCGCGCACAAAAAGAAGACAATAAACATTATGCCGATATAATGAGTATTCACAGCAATGTATTGTGACGACGGCGAGGTCCGTAAGCGAATGTGAACACAATTTCTTTTGTAATTGTTTATATACAGATCTTAAATTTACTTTATCGCAATTCTTCATTGGGTGTAAACCAATGGAGTACTGGTACGCGTGTCTCGTAGTCATCATCATTCATCATCATTAACAGCCTGAAGACGTCCACTGCTGAACATATGCCTCCCCCAGAGCGCGCCACCTTGAGCGGCTGCTCGCCTCCTGCATCCATCGGCTCCCCGCGGCTTTCACCAGGTCGTCGGTCCACCGAGTGGGGGGCCGGCCTACGCTGCGTCTTCCGGTTCGTGGTCGCCACTCGAGAACCTTTCTTCCCCATCGGTTGTCAGTTCTACGAGCGATGTGGCCTGCCCATTGCCACTTCAACTTACTAACTCTAAGAGCTATATCGGTCACTTTAGTTCTCCTGCGGATCTCCTCGTTCCGGAGCTTATCTCGCAGGGAAACACCGAGCATAGCTCGCTCCATAGCTCGCTGCGCGACTTTGAGCTTACTAATGAGGCCAACAGTAAGAGACCATGTCTCAGTTCCATAAGTCATCACTGGCAACACACACTGATTGAAAACTTTCGTTTTCAGGCTCTGCGGTATTTCGTAGTCGTAGGATCAAAATAAGAGTATAATACAGCACAAAATCGATCCGCCTAGGAACACTTTTGCTGCTCTAATTGGTCAATTAGACAGTAGCAAATTAAATACTGAGCTGTGATTGGCGGGATACAGACAGACATAAGAAGTATGCATCATATAACAAGCTTTTCCCGAATGGGGAAACGGCATTTGCTGTTGTCTGGTGTACCTAAACAAGTTATCAGCTTACATTGACAGTATTTTGTGTGGTTTTACCAGCAAAGGTCAAAGATATGGACTTAATAGTTTAAATGAATTCTTTATGAGGTCAGACCGGGGAAATCCAGGCGAGCTAGTTTTTGCTATTGGTTGTTTGATATTGCAGATAATATAACTCACCATCGAACGTGATACACAATATAACACATAAACGCCGATAATCCAAAGTTGAGCTTAACATCAGGCAGCCGACTAGCTCATCACGCCATTAATTAACATAAAAGATATCAGTAAACCTATGGTTTTATAATATTCTTTACATTTTTATATTAAAACTTTCGCCTTTATTGAATAAATAAATATTTGTGAACATTATACACAGCGCCATCTAGCTCCAAACTAAGCAAAGCTTGCACTATGGGAACCGGATAATTGATAGAATACATAGATACTTTTTGTTTGTAAATACATACATAGAATACAATATAACACCCAGACACAGAACAAACACCTATGTTCATCACACAAATGTTTGCCCTGAGTAGGAATCTAACCCACAACCTACAGCCTACCTTATAATATTAGTGTGATTTTAGATTCTGATGGTTTCAGGCAGTAAGTACGAAGCTTTGATCTACGACATGGACAGTAAGGACAGATCCCTCGGGCTCTCGTGTCCGCCGAAACGGTTCCTCGATGACGATGTACTGGAGGATGTCAACACATGCCTTACTGATAATGGTTGGTATATTGCTATTATTGTTAATCAATATAGTGATTCTACTGAATATAATGAAAAATAAAGAACTATTGCAATAAAAAGGAACTGGCTATTTATTGCAATAGCTGGTTGAACTTCAAACTAAGTTTACACCAAACAAGGATTTTTGTTTGGCTCCACGCCATAAGTATATTTTTTTTTGTTTTTTTTTAGTTTCGATGGGTTAGCGTCTGACTATATATCACCTGATGGTAAGTGATGATGAGGTCGAAGGTGGAGCACGCCTACCCAGAAATAACCTATTTTCTTTTGATTTGAAGACACTTAAGTTGTAAGCGGATGGAAATACCGACGCCGGGAGTGAGTTCCATTCCCTAGCAGCATGCACAATTAACGAATCTGCAAAGCGTTTCGTACGTGCAAATAAACAACGTAGGGATCGTAACTCTCTTCTGGCCGTGTGGTCCTGCGGTGGAAGTTAATATTATTTTCATAAAGTAGGTTAAAAATGAATGCAATTATTAAAAAAAATAGTAAAACCGTTAAATAAATCACAGAGTAATAAGCTTTTAAAGTTTCTGGAGGGGGCATCGCCTGTCCCTTTCTCGCAAAATAGAGCTTCCCCACAGTTACTATGAAAACGAACGTTAGTGACGTCACATGCCAAAGAGATTGTATGTAAAGTTACCACAGCTTAGTGATGAGGTACTAGGAAGGAGCAAGAACTGAACTGCATGTTTAAACTGTCTCTTTCTATTCCTGTATTTTAAAAGGCTTGTAACTTGTATAATTTATTAAGGTGATGACTTAAATTAAACTATATGTAGATACACAAGTGTCTATGAAAATCATCCTCAAAAGTGTCCCCTGGCAATGCTTACTTATACAGATATATGCTTACCTCTCCACCTAGGACTATGCAATCAAAGGTGGGAGCAGAAACGTGAGCAACAGTCTTAAATCAAATGCAATAGATACAAGTCTCCATGAAAACCAAACCTAAAAAGTGTCTACGAGCCAACGCTTACTGATAAGATAAACAGCCTCTCCATAAAATAGTCCACAAGCGGTTGTTTCATTTTAATAATGAACCATCGCACCCTGTAAGTGATGTAAAATAATAAATGCTAGTTACATCACTTTCATTAGGCACGGTCACGTGGTTGAGAGGAAAATCAAGGCATATGCCTTGTTTGTCGGCGCCGTTTTAGAGTCGGAGATCTGCCCTATATTTCATGGCATTTTTTTTCATTACTATTTTACTCCACGAAATTTTCTAACCACCCGTGTATCCACATTACAGGCCACTTCATCCTCAACCTGGTGTGCCGCGACTCGAACCTGCAAGCCTCCATCACAGCCACCTTAAAAAAACACTTCGCTTACATTGTCTCAATAAAACTGTATGAAGAAGTAAATGAAATAATCTTCGCTACTAACAGCAGTAGTTACAGTAAGGACGGTTTAGAAGATGCCGTGAAGAGTTTGAATGCAACGGCGAGACAGAAAGGATTGGTCAGTGTGCGGTGTGTTGACTTGAAAGATTTTTTGCAATCGGTTAATATTATCTCATAATATAATGAAGAAGAAAGTGTAGTACCTATTAAGATAGAGACAGACCGTGAGAGAATATACACGGCCTATTGATACCGCAAAGTTGTTTGTATAGCTCTCCCTCGCACCACAATTTCGACACATCCATTGGAGTGAGAGAACAAAATTCTTCAGCTTGAGAACAGAGCTTTTAATATCGTGTTATTTTATTCCGCTATTTTAAGATATCTGAAATGAGTTGCCAATATTTTTATTACTGAATAGTGTTACGTAGAGAGAGATAAAAGATGTATTTATACGTAGGCCACTTTCTGTCAGCATACTGTATTCTAGCTTAAATGTCAGCATATGTGTAATATGTGGGATGAATAGGGGGCACCTTTTGAAAAGGCTGTCCGATTAATAACACGTACAAAAAAAATACCTAAATATTTCAGTGCTAAATCTTGCAGTCTAGGAAACAGGATTAGGCTATTTGACTAATATTAATAATTAACAAGTATATTTTCATAAAGTAGGTTAAAAATGAATGTAATAATTAAAATTGGTAAATAGATCGCGGAGTAATACGCTTTTAGTTTCTGGAAGTTTCTGGAGGGGTCGGTCATCACCTGCCCCTTTCTCGCAAAACAGCTCGTGCGGAGCTTCCTCACAGCTACTTACGTAGTATCCCATAGTAGTCTGTGCAGCTACTATGAAGGCATAATCTGTGACGTCACATGCCTCATTGTATGTAAAGCTACCACAGTTTAGTAATGAGGTACTATGAAGGACCAAGAACTGACGTCACTGCGTGTTTGAGCTGTCTCTTTTTATTCCTGTATTTTAAAATGCTTGTAACTTCGTCATTTTTTGAGATAATTAATTTTTGTTTTCACGATTGTGTATTTTTTGAGGAATATAATTTATTTAAGCAATAAAAAAATAGCAGTCGAATAGCCTATTATATATCTCTAGTTCTTTAACATTCTATCCAAGTTGGGTATTGGATATGGGTTCATTTCTGATGTTTCGCCCGTAGTACGGGAAAATTGATCTTTCTTATATTTATGTACAGGTTTTCCTCTCACTTAAGTTATTGTGATAAGTTGTAAATATTGTAAAATAAACACAGAATAAACTGAATGCATTTAATGCCGTTTCTTTGTTTACACGAAACCGCCGCACTTCACAAACTCACGTTCATTGTCCCAAACAAACCATGCACAAGCAACACTTTTAAATCATAACACTAACAATTAGGCTCCCTAATTTATCACAATTGGCACCTGAGTTCTAATAACACAGCAATGTGCTAAAATATGGACAATATGTGTAGGATCGTCTAACACTTGACTTGATCGTATGTCAACCTTATACCGTATAATTATGAATCGAATATAAACGCTGAACTTTCCTTTCAAAGTCTGTTAAAATAAACATTTTTGTTGCATTGATGCAAAGTGCTTTATAATAAGTTATTGAACAAAATATCAATAGATTTGTGATTTACAGCAATATCGCCTTCTTAGCGTAATCACAGATTAATTTTCAAAATAAAGTAAAAATATTTCATTCGTGATTCAAATTTTTCCTATACTTACTGTAAAAATTTCCTATTCGTAAAATATATTTTTTACTACTTAACCGAAAAATCTGGTTAACTCAAAATGCTATTTTACGATTTTATTGTGTGTTATTAAATGAATAAAATAATATATATGTGTGGGCATTTCACACAGCGCCATCTAACCCCAAACTAAGCATATCTTGTACTATGGGAACCAGCTAACTGATAGAATACATAGATATTTTTTGTTTGTAAATACATACATAGAATACAATATAACACACCCAGACACAGAACAAACACCTATGTTCATCACACAAATGCTTATTCCAGGTGGGAATCGAACCCACAGTCTACAGTTTAGAAGGCAGAGCTACTACCAACTGAGCTATCAGGCCAGTTAGGCTAGCTCAGGATTATAAGGATTCATTTTCTTCAATCACAATATTATTCACTATCACAAATTCGAGTTGCTACTACATATTGTCCCTACCATTCGCTACACTGCAACATACACACAAAAACAAGTATAACAATAATTTAAGGTACATTGATATTCTCAAGGAAATAAATTACAATAGCTTAAATAAGCAGTTTAAAAATAAACATTATACACAATTAGAACATAGGTCCTTAAAACACTTTCTTCAATATATTTTTCAGACTTTTCTTCTTTTTGCTGCCTCCGCTCACACTGTCCTGTCCATTAGAGATTTCCGTGGACTCGGACCAGAGACTGCCCGTTGGTGACTCCGAGGCAGCCTTCTTTGACACTTTCCCATTATAAATAGGTTCTAAAGTCACTACCGGGCTGGGATTGCTCCGGGTGCTCTGTCGACTCAAGGTCCTCAAGAAGGCGGGCGAGGAAAGCCGCCGCGTCTTCATAGTCTTCGACTTCAAGTTATTGAAAAACGAGCCGTTTGTCTTCGCCACCTCTCGTTTAGGAGAGGGTTCGCTTTGGTTAAAAACTTTTGGCTCCGTGACAGGCGCGAAAAATTCCTCCTCGTCTAATGGGATAGGATTTTCGTGGAGTTTCCCGATACTGTCTTGTCTAGACCACTCTCTTTGCTCAGTTTCTGTTTGTCTGTGGACGATCGAAGTCTTTCTCCGTCTGTTCTTTCTGGCTATAACCCATTCCCCTTCATTATCATCCCTGCTATCGTCGGCGGACTGCCTCGCGATTTGCAACGCTTCCTCGCTCGGCCGCCGTTTCTTGGCAGCCGGCGTGGCGTGCCCACTAACGCCCTCTACCGATTTCCTTCTAAACCTATCTTGTTTTTTCCTCGTCTTCTTTGGAATTGTCACGATCACTGGCTCTACTTTCCGCCTCTTGTTGAAGAAGTAAAACACCGCTGCGGTAATTATCGACTGTAGCACGAGGAACTTGAATAGGCTTATGTTTCCGAACCAGCTGTCTCGCTCTTCCATGAGGGTTGTGACGGCGACGGCCATGTAACCTATTTGTTCCTGCATGGTCGCCATTTGCTCGATGTATTTTTGTTCGCGCTCGTTGCTTTTGCGCCGTTCTTCGCTCATCTGCAGTACGGTCTTCTCGAAGGTCTTCTGCATTTCTTCTACTTGTTTCTTGTACCGTCTGCTCAGTTCTTCCAAGTACTGCCCCGAGAGGGACATGTTGCGTTCTAGTGTCTGAAATACGAAGAAACTTATTAGAACAGCGTCGTTAATGAGAAATATAGGATGCCGATTGGTCCTACATTTTGACCTATCTATTTTTGGTATAACTCAGGCGAAAATAGCTCAACAAAATTATAAATAAACTACATAATGTTTTGTAAGCTATTATGAGCGGAGCAGTGGAAAATAATATTGATATATTTAAAATAAAGGTCACAGGAAATGCAACAATCACCTTTGTTGAGTGATTGTTATTTTGAATTCATTTTGTACAAAATAACGCCCTTTGTTCGCCTCAAGCGACTTTCAAGGAATACATTATTTGCATAACAAAGTGGCAATGAATGGGTATTCATTCAGACCACAAACCTGCCTAAGTAGCTTCGATTAACGTAGTTATATTAACTGCAATTAGACTGCGAGCGTATTATATGAGAATTTATATTTTATCTTGGTTTAATCCCGATACACAGCACGGCGGGGTCTAATAATGGTGTCAGCGATAACAGGATTTTTCACATTCTAGATTTTCCGATTTCTTAATAATACGCAATCTTAATAGTCCGAATTCTTAAATTTACAAATTCTGAATTTTCCGCATTCTTTATTTTCCTAATTAGAAATTGGACAAATTCTTAATTTTCCTAACTATTACAGTTTCATACACAAAGCAAAATAAATGGAACATAAACATATTATATTCCTGTAATAATCTATTATAGATACCTAACCTACCAATTACCTATTTTGACCTACTATTTACATAATTATAATAAACCTCTAGTCCATGAGTCAATATGCAGAATAGTACATTATGATATAGGTGTGCAAAGCTCTCGGCTCCCAAAACCTATATCACCACCTCGAGTGTAATGATCAATGCACACGCATGTTATACGACGTTTTTCATCACAGTTGCGAGAAAAAAAACAGAGTTATGCTGTTAAATGTCGTGCAGGCTTCTTATTTTCACGCGGCGTCAGAGAAAAACCGTGTTGATGGCGCGAACAAAATCGACATCAACCAAAACGAAACAAAACGAAAACTGGAACTGGAACGAAACGAAACGACGAAAATGTACGTATAAATTGCAGTGAGATACAAACTTAACTGAATCGTGCGGCAGTGTAAAGTAAAAAGCACGCGTTGGAAATTTCTTGGATTATGATCCTAAAAGCGGTGGAATAAGAGCCACTTTACGAGCAACTGTGATGAAAATGTATTTATATCTACAGGAGGATGGAAAACCTCTTTCGTAAAATATAATGTCCCAGTATGACCATGAGGACCATCCTCGTGGTCCTACTGGTATGACAAATTAGTATGACCACGAGAAAACAGCGAAAACTTTTTGACCTCAATTTTATTTCGCTTCGGAGCATATGATAATGGGGGCTTCGTACAGAGCAGACGTGTTGCAAATTACATCTATGAAAATTAAACTCGATAACAAACTAATTTTTTAAAGCTTATAAAAACGCAAAAAAGTAATAAGTTAATTGAAGTGTAGTGACAAGGTTACGCAGTTATACTTACAAGAAGTAACCTAGTTGAACCTAGCTACTATGAGCATTGCCCGTGGCCCACCTGCTCAGTTCACTTGGTTAAACCACGAGCACTTTAGAGGTAGTCTGTACCAGTGCAGTTAAAAAATATTGACAACATTTTTATCACGATTGTACTTCCATATGGAATCTTCAGAACACGGAATTTTACGAATTTGTAAAATTAAGAATGTGTAAATTTAGTAATGCGGAATATTCAGAATATGAAAAAAGCAGATTATGGAAAAATAATAATGTAGATAATACTAGAATATGGAAAATTAATAATTCGGAAAGAAACGCTGACATCCTAATAGTATCCTAACGTAATTTCGATTTCATGTTCCTCACTTTACTCGCATTTTTTTAGAATTCACAAATGTGTGTGGCTTTCATGAGACAACTAGATAACAATATGTGTACCATTATAAGTCACGAAAAAAGACCTTCAGACGTGAGTCTATATATGCAATTATAGATTAGACCATATAATTTTGGAGCAATGACACCTCAATTTAAATATTGACATCGACTTACAATCTATAGGTCAAGAATTCGAATCCTGCTAAGCAGCAAGCTAAGCATAACTTGCTATTAGGATATTTTCTGGTGCTGGATTGGTTAGCCTACCGTCCTTAAAGCCGCAGTGACACGATCAGTCTCCTCGGACCGAGTGGACTCGGATAGCTACTCGGACGCAACTCGTATCGTTAACACCGATAAACCGAGCGCACTCGGACGATTGTATCCGAGCAGAGTAGACTCGGACCGCGCTCTACTCGTCCCAGATAGCTCGTATACGAGTAGTGAAAGTTCAATACAAAAAAAACTTACGTTGACTGTGAGCAACAATGAAAATTATGAAGAAAACGATCCGAGTGAACTGTGATAATGTCGACCAATATCCTATTACACTCGTACGAAGCTTACTCCTACGAGTCCACTCGGTCCGAGGAGACTCATCGTGTCACACCGGCTTTAGTTAAGAATGTGTTGCCAGGCTTAACGTGTGTTTCAGCTACTTGTGGTCCAATGGAAGCTTGGTATGGCGCCACTATAGCTCATTCATACCATCATTTAACCTCAGGTAATACGTGGTGACATGATACTGTGTTCGAACATACAACTGAGCGTTCAGCAAAGGTAATTTGCATTATGCACAGAATAAAATCAGTGTCTACGAAAATGATGGAAAGTTACACACCTTTACTCTATTAGATAGCCTCAGGAACACGGACTCCTTCTGCAGCGTGGCCTGAGCTTGGTTCTGGTTGGTCGAAGCATGTGGACCCGCCGGCGTTGGATCCACAGCCATTTGATCAAAATCTGATATAAAATTATCATTATCTATTATGATCGGGTCGGTCACTTCTTCGCCATTACCCGAATCTTTTGGCTTCTCCGTCAAAGCCTCAATCTTTCCATTCTTAGATTCAGTTTTAGGAACATCTTTGTTGTCTTGATCGACAGGAGGTTCCACCTTTTCTGTCTCAGGAGCGCCAGTCTCTGGCGGCTCTGGTACGGTTTTCTCCTCCACGATCGTGTCTTCTCTTTTATCTTCCACAGTTTCTTTGTCTTCAAGTAAATCTACAGGAACTTGGGCACTTTCTTCAATTATCTCAGGCGCTGGCTTCTCGTCCTGAACCGTATCATTGATCTTGTCATCTGAGCCGTTACTTTTTTCCGGAGTCAACCTTATCTCTTGCTCCGAACCGGTCTCCCCGCTCACGATTGAAGACGACTCGTCGACGGTCATATTAGTGGTAACGTTTAACTCCGTCTCAAAACTAGTATTCAAGACGACCTTCTTCTCTTTAATAGCTAATATATTACATAAGGCGGCTATATATTTCTGCGGGAATAAAGCGTTCACGTACGAGACGCGTTCATCACTAAACTCTATTGTCTTTGTACTTTTAAAGTCCAGGCCGTACGGCTGGCAGATTCCGGTGCACTTGAGGGTGTCGCGGAGGAACACTTGGCGCACAAGACTAACTAACTTGTCCGAGCTACAACTAATAAGTTCGTACACTTCATTGTAAAGAGTCTCACTGCAGTTATCACATACAATAATATGGCTGGGCGAGCAGCACCGCTTGTACACTTCATCTGTAGACGTGTCATTGTTTTCGCTGGTCGCGTTCTTAGGAACCTCCGACTTGACTAGCGCCTGGGCGGCCTTCTTCATGATTGACATGACTGCGTCCCTCGCGGAACCGAACAGGTTCTTCGAAGGTTCCGTTTCGGCTGCGGGTATATCAGGCACATCGATTATCTCATCGTCTTCATCTTCGTCTATGTGAGCGGGATGCTGGGCGTTCTCCTTCTCTAAAACTTCGAATTCCGACGTGCCGTACACTTTAAATAACGAAATGGGGCAGTAATGCTCCGAGCCGTGATGGGAGAGCATCTCAACTTTGATAAACTTTCCGAACATATGCGGGTAGAGATCGAAACTCTGTACGTCTCTCATATCTTGCGCCGTGAACTGGCCGACGCTCGCCCACTCTCTCGTGGGAAACCGATCGCTGAAGTAGACTGCGATGTCTTTCGGCGTTGAGGAGAACAGCTCAAAGTTTGCTATTTCTATTTTTTGTGCCTGTAGGGCCTCGCACAGTTCCACCACGAACCATATCCGACTGTTGCACGTATTGAGCATGTACTCGTCTCGGTTGGGAGACAGAATGGAGTTCGGCGACCCTGCTTCAGGATTCACCGCTACTATCTTGGCGCCGCACACTAGAGACGCGTAATTCTTCGACCTCAATTTGGTACCTTTACTACTAAAATTCGTATTACTATGACTAGGTTGACTCGAATGGTTCAAGACTGTGTCTTTCTTTTCCGCTTCGGCGAGCTGTTTCTGCGCCCACTCCGAGAACGAGGGTATGTCTTCCTGCGGAGTCTCCGCCTTCACTGGAATGTTTTCTGCTTCTTGTTCTTTTTGTTCCTCTTGAGATTCTAATGTTTCTACTTCTAAAGCGGGCGGTTGGAACGCCTCCTCCGTCTGCCTGACCTCGTGCATTGGTCGTGCTTTGACAACGAGCCTCGGCTCCGTACTTTCCTTCTCTCCATCTTCTTTTGTTTTTCTCTCGTCTACCAAAGCGTCGCTGTCTATGATAGAGAACGTCTTTGTATCATTGTGTTCCTCTGAATCGTTGACGAATAGAAATTCGTCGGGATTCTTCAGGTCTAACTTGGCATTGTCTGCTAGCGATATAAGCACTGGAGGTTGTCCCGTGTCAGGTAACCTGGAAATAAAGAAAATTTAAATTAGTCAATATTCATGAACCCTTCATAGTTTACAGTATCGCAGCCATCGTTTCACAAGTCATAATCATAAGTGCGATGTAATTGCTTGATTAATCAGCGGTTGCGACGATAAACAGTCCCGAATGTAAACAATAGATCCTACTAACGGTAGCACTAATACTAATTAGTATAATGTCATCGTCCTGGCGGTATGCCAAGTCGCCACCTTCCTCGTATCCTGCTCTAATTACTAACCTTAAACGGGACCCATTGTCTTACGGAACGATCGTATTAACATAGTGCATAGTGTCACCGTATGCAAACTTTTTATATGTTTATTTTGTCTGCTGCGCTGCTGACTGGACCAGCAAGATAATGGTCGAAATTAATTCGAATACATGGGCATATATTAATTACTTCGAAAAATAAATGAATACATTCTTTATTTATTGGGTACTACAAACAAGTTTTAGATCAATATTAGAACATATTTGTATTTTGTGCACTATATTTAGATGAATTTAGTAGAATTAGGTATCTAAAATTATAATGTCATTCTAGAACGTTTTCGAAGATTTATACAACCCTAAACATTCGTAGCAGACCGAATGAAGTTTTACGACATTTATATTACATAAACACTAATAAAGTAGTCTAAAATGTAGGTACCAATCTAAAATAATATTAGATTTACATAAGCAATTAAATTCTAGAACTAATATTTTGACGATTAATCTGTTGTGTCTGAGTAATAAAAGTTAATGAGATTTAAAAAATATTCAAGAACAAATATTAATTATGTTGACATTAAAATAAGTATTTCACTTTATTTTAGAAGTGGGCAGCATACTATATATCAGACAAAGTAAAATTAGTTATAAATATTTAAAAATAGTCCATAACACATTAGGAATAGGGTCTTGTTTAAACATTGCATCTCCTACTCAATAGGTACGATCAATTGAGCCAATCATGGTTTGTAAATTCCATAACGGATGACCGCATCATGGGATTGCATTTAAACTAATATGATTTTTATATATGTTTCCTTTTGACCACTTTTATATCTGATGTGACGCTACGTCTGGATCGGGAACTGCCTCTGAAGTAAGGCTACCAGAAAACACCGATCACAATATCGGTGTCCACCTTCGCTTGACTACAAATTCAATATTGTCCATTGTAGTAGGTTTCAACTTTACAGAACAACGATAACTGCTAACCAAAACTCCATTGTGTAAGGGTGGGTGATTGACCCATAGTTAAACCAACCAACCAACCAACCAATACCCAAACCCAAACAACCAACCAAACCAATAACCAAAACCAACCAACCAATTTGGGTGGGTTGGGTGGTAACCAATGATTAAAAATTTTAACAAATTTTGACCATTGGTCAGGTTAGAATTACTTAGCATTTTTAACCATTGGTTAAATTAACTAAGGATCAAAAAGCCCACCCTTACCAAAGAGGTATATGTACTACGTACTAGAGAAGCTATTCAAAACACAAATAGTTGTCATTTTTTGTATAATTAAACTAAAATCCGCTACAGCGCTTTACGAGATTAAATCGTCTAACCAACGATCACAACACGCAGCGCTAGTGCCATGGCACATTCGGATCATAATTTATACTGCTATTCACTGCTGCACGTGCAGTCGCTTTGAGAGCTGAGCATCGTATGAGCGAGAAGATGCTCATTGGCATAATTGCAGTGGTTGACAATGTAAGTTAGAGATGTCCTGTCTAGTGTATACATAGAAGTCTTTGACCCTTACCCCCGGTTTCCCGTACGTTTGTTAAAGTTTAACTCATGTCAACTTACGGAACGCTCGTTGGTTGCCTGTTGATCATCGGCTATCGTCAACCAATGAGCGTTCAGTATTTTTAAATTGACACGAGTTTAACTTTAACAAATGTACAAGAAACGGGGGGTTAGTAAGGTAGATAGTATACATTTTATTACACAGTTTCGGCGATGTTGAATATTATGTCGGGATGCGACCAATCTTCGGTTGCGTAGAGGCACAATGAATCCAATTCGCTGAACAAAATAAATATCGTGCTCAATTCAAAATAAAACAGTATCGTATTTAAAGATTTTCTAGAACAATCTCCTTATTTATCAAATAGCTCTTTCATTAAAAATCCAATAGGAATGAAAGCGGTGTAAAATAATTTATTTTTTTCGGTGTACGTAAATGGATTTAAATAGCTTATTGTATATTAATGACTCTGTGGCACTGGTAGACACAAATTGTTGGTAGGTATTGTAGGTACTTTATTTGTGTACAGTTAAGTGCTCTTTCTATTTTCTATGGTTACAGAATAAATAATAGATGCTATTAGTTGGCTGTGTGGTCCCGGCAGTGCTTGAGAATAGGACCACCCCATGTCTTCCCGCGGGTGCCGTAGAGCCAACTAAGGCAATATCTAGAGGGTCTTGTTTCTAGAGAATGTGCAGCAGCATTCTCCTCTTCTAAGATCACCAAGCAGCCTGCCTAGCATGGTGATTATGGCGACCTCCCCTCCTCCTATGATAACGCATCCAAAGTGGCGTTTTATGGGGGAGGCCTGTGTTCAGAAGTGGACCTCTTCCTGTTGAATGTGTTATTGGTTGATTCTTGATTAACTGTACCGCGGTGTTAACAACAGGAATTTGACCTTCCTCATCACTTCACGTGAAGAATACTTATTGCAAAGGTCGTCATAAATCAACAGCAATTAGCCCGTTAAAAAAAGACGAATATTCATAGTATTCAATTTGCTATAACAGACAATTTAAAAATATATATCAATGTAGGTAAGCAGTGTTAAATTTTCAAATTAAACGTAGGTTAATCGCGTGTTGTAAGTTCCTATTCGGCTTTGTCTCTGTCGAATGCAAAAAAAAACTAAAGTTCTATCTAGAATAATAATAATAATAATAATAAATATGTGTGGACATTTCACACAGCGCCATCTAGCCCCAAACTAAGCATAGCTTGTACTATGGGAACCAGATAACTGATGTAATACTTAGATACTTTTTGTTTGTAAATACATACATAGAATACAATATAACACCCAGACACAGAACAAACATCGATGTTCATCACACAAATGTTTGTCCCGAGTGGGAATCGAACCCACAATCATGAGTAGAATAGGATAGAATAACATTTATTCAATACTTGCTTAAAATAATTTCGTACTAAACACATTACATAATATTATGCACCAAGTGTTGAATGGGCGTCGCGTCGGCTCAGCATGTTGCTGGTTCCCATCGACAAGGGATACTAGGTGGTAGGACTTTTCTGCAAAGTTCGTCTAGGTAGGTACCACCGCTTTGCCAGTTATTCTGCCGCCAAGCAGTAATGTGCAAGCACTACTGTGTTCCGGTTTGAAGGGCATTGTAGCTAGTGAAATTACTGGGCAAATGAGACTTTATGATCTGATCACTCAGTCTAGTAATCTGATTACTAGACTGTGTGATGTCTCAGGATGACGTGCGCAGTGCAGTGTCACGCGAAACTTTATTGTTTTAAAGTTTCGAGTGACACTGCAACTGTTATGGGCGGCCGTGTCGCTTAACTTCAGGTGAACGACTAGCTCGTCACGTCATTCAATCGCATTAAAAAAAAAAAAAAACCAGCGCTGGTTTTCAGCCTAAACCCAGAGAGGGAGGAACCAATCCTCTATACGAAAATGAAGAACTTATTTATTTAATTATGACAACATAACTACACTACTACTATCTATATATATTATACGTTGTAATTATCTATTCTGTGGTTCTATGTAGTGTTACAGCTTTCTTTTAGTTTCTATAGATAATAAAAAACGTTAAGCCAGCCGTACCTATAGTAAAACTGTAAAAGCATGCATGTTTGTTGTTTACAGCTGCGCTTTCGTAAGTCGCGTGCGTTAGCGTTAGGCCGCTCGCGTGTGCCTGTCAACTTTACCACCCGGTCACCACGTATGCCTAGAGAAGCCGTAGTGATGCTAAAACTGGCGTGGTTTTTGTAGATATGCATACACGACGAAGCGACGGATCGTGGTTTTCTATTCGGCTTTGTGCCGGATTGCTTGCACCTGTTGTGAGAACTACTTTTTTTCAACCTCGTATTGTAATAGGCTTGCTAAATAACATTTTGATAATAAGCACTTTGTAATGTTGCCTATAATTACTATGCTTGCTTAGTATGTGCAATAATTTATTTTTATATTTTTAAATATCGTTACTGATAATTGACTTGTAAAAGTGTTATTAATAGCCTATTTGCAATAAAATTATTGAGCTTTGATGAGAAAACGCTATGTAGTGAAAATCGTCAGCCGAGTTTTGGCGGGAACGCGGAAAAATTCACGTCGTTGCATTGTATTATTTTTCAAAACTTGTGCTTTTTCCAATGTTAATGTTTAAAATTTGTGGCGTTTTAAGCATTAAGTGCTGAATTACGAGCATGTGTGGGGCATGTGATATAATGTGGTGCAACGTGGTTATTCGTTTTGCTTCAAAAATTCCATAGAAGCTTCTAGTAAAGTTGCCACCACTTTATTAGGGCATGACTTAGACTGGACTATGACTACCCAGACTGTGACTAAGACTTGACTTTACGTGAAATATTCTATAACACGATGAAAAATTACAACACTTGACACTGGCTAAATACACTGTGTGGAGCCAAAATACAAGAAAAAAAATCGTCAACCGGGAGCTTCTCTGCGCTTTATATACCGGCTGATGACTGACATACTGTTTGAATATAGTAACAGTAAATGCTAAAGGACATGATAGCCACGACAATTACGTATGTTAATGTTAGGTTAGTCAACTTTTAATACTGACTGTATGAGCAGCTTATTTCTTTTCCATAAGGAACACGAATAATAATTATAGATAATACACCTATGCCTACCTACTACACATATTTTTATGAAATTTAAAACCGTTGAATTTAGCACTCAAAACATGAATATGTACAAAGTTATTCAATAATGCTTTGGAGAGCCCTTGGTCACAGATTACTGGATCTTTTACTATGTAACCTTGATGATAAAAGATATTTCAGTTTGGTCCTTCAAGCAGGTTAACTATTTGTTACCATAAACAAACAATTCAATAACTAATTTGGACATTGCAGTCTGCTCACAAGTGGTTGCCCTTTGCGCCAATAACGTTGAAACGATAAATGACTTAGCTGATTAGAGACTGGTTAGCACAAATAAACATACCTAAGTATGATACATACATTAGATCGGCACGAACCCGTCATTACACAGAGTACGAAAACAAAAAAGGTTTTTGGTCCTTCGCATTAGGTAAATACTTGTATCAAAACAAGTATCAGGTTTCTAGTGAGTGGCTAATAAGCTAAATCAGATAAATTGGCACTGACAACCCATAGGTTTTTAGTAAAAGCTCTTCGCTTATTCTTATAATTGCCTTTAAGTATTGACAATGAACCTCAAATTTAACATCTTGTTAGTCCAAAGATTTCGTCCTTCGCGTCTATACCCAAACCTTATAATATCTAAACTATTATTGTTATCTATAGCTACCTCTTTATATTACTTTTTATTTGGGTAATCTTTTCTTTTTCTTTTTTCAACCAGCACTACCACTCGTTCCGCACTACACAAAAGTTAACTGGAAGAAAATGCTACTTAGCATTATATTCGCCTATGTACTTGGTTTACTCATGTGCAATAAAGCATTTTCTATCTATCCATAAAACACTTATCTTGCAAGCTTGATTAGCCGACTTGTAACTTACGTGTAGAATATCTTGGTGAGTCCTTGGTGGCCGCCGTACGAGAGCAGTTGGCACACGAGCAACGCCGCCAGAAGCGCCCGCGGCGGCGACATCCGGCAGGGGCCGGCGCCGGCCGCGCATTGGCGTCGCGCCGGCGCACCTATCCCTGCACGACGACCCGACCACGCCACCGGCAGCGCGACACAACCAACAGAACACACCAATAACACTGACACAACTGCTAAAGACACGACTTCCTGCAGACCACGCTTTAAAATCACTGCGGGAGATTTTAAACGCTGTACACTATCGACATAACTCGAACGCGAATACAGAACAACACTATGCCCGTTACTTTGTAAGTCAGATTGATATTGTGTACATACGCCACTTTGATGCGAGCTAAGACGATATCATAACGTGTTGGAGGTCCTATCCTCAGATTTCGACCGGACGAAGCTTTTGTTTATACACTATCGACATGATAGCTTTCGATGCAGTAGGTACCACACTATCGCACTGGTCTGTGTAATGCTCATGTAGGACGCATAAGTCACTATGTGCGACATACGTCAAATTGGTAATACACTATATATGTCACTTTCGATGAAGAACGGAGTCGGAAGAATGAAATTCAATTGTTGTATTGTTTGTCTATTTTATCAGTTGTTATTGAAAACAATCATAGATGCGCATAACTTTACGAGCGCATTCACTTTGACGCGTTCGTTGACAATATGACATTTACAGATTTTCCGGATTTCAATTTGTGGTATAATATCTGAACAAGTAAATAAATGTTAAGCCTGAAATCAGCGGAACGAGTATGCTGTGACTGTCCGAGATTTGGAACATAAGTCAAGTGATTTTAGTTACCTACCTAGAGTGTTTGCAAAACAAAGAACGTATGGGAAAAACTACCAACTTAATTAGTTACAGTTCCAAAAAAACACCAAGTAGATATTTGTATTATTGTAAAAAAAAAACATTTAGCTTTAACACAATATTTTAGCTTGTACGATGTGTAAATATTTGAGACACCATTTATAATATTAACACAATAAAAAAATACAACGTAGTGGTGTATGTAATGTACCCACCTAAATTAGTTAGCTTCTTAATAGATAACACCGAGATATAAAGTGCCATTAAAAATCGATTTATTTTTAATCGCATTTGGTGGAATTATTCATAGTATTTTTCCTAAATTTTTTTTTAATTGAACTGACCTAAAAGTATAACAAAATGATTTTTAAAGCCATTATTTGGACATAAATAAAATATTACCGTCATATGAAAAAATCATTCCACTTTTAAGAACAAATCAACACAATAAATTAATAAATTAATAATAAATATGTGTGGACATTTCACACAGTCCATCAGCATAGCTTGTACTATGGGAACCAGATAACTGATAGACTACTTAAATACTTTTTGTTTGTAAATACATACATAGAATACAATATAACACCCAGACACAGACCAAACACCTATGTCCATCACACAAATGTCTGAAACGAAATAACGAAACAACACGCTACCAGCGCCAGTTATAACAAATCTAGAACTGTATTGTGTTGGTGTCACATACACTCGCCCGGTGGGAACATTCTCCTCAATAGGCGTTGTAACAAAACCATCAGGACAGAGACGGGCAGTTAATAACTTGGATAGCAGTGAGATGGAGTCTGACACAGATTGTGGCAGTCATACAAATGATCAGTTTATTGGACCACCGGGAGATGTAACCACAGTTGCACAGTTACCTAACTATCGCCTACAGTACAAATTGTATGGCTATGCTATATACCTAGGAGGGAAGCGTATTTTTTTTCTTGCCCTGTGTGCATCGCTACAAGCGATTCACTTTTGGTCTTCAATTGATACGCGTTAAGACGGTGACGACTTGATCAAAACCGCGGGAGCCGAAATGGATGCAAAAGGCAAGCAGCCCCTCGAAGTGTCATTCTATGGGGAGGCCTATGTTCAGTAGTGGACGTCTTCAAGCTGATGATGATGATGAAGAGGTGATGGTATTAAGGCCACAGGCTTCAGCTATGTGCTTACGAAATGTACTTTCAATGTATTTATTTATTTTACGTATAGATATCCCCCCTACTGCAGCTAGCTACCTTGTTGATGATAAATTGATAATAGATCGATTATTTTGTGAGCGAGAGAAGGGAAAGTAAACTGTATGAGGAATTTGATAATCCGGTAATTTGGTTATGCAGTTTTAACGTTGCGAGACTGTTTTTGATGTAGGCTCTTTCCAAGAGGATATCTAAGATATTTAATTATAACTAAACTTTTAAATATGAGTTAAAATACATAAGATATTTCACATAACTTCAGATTTGGTAACCCTAGCAAAATCAGCCTGTATATTAAACTAGATAGTGTGCCGACCTACTCGCACACATCGCACAACTATGTTAACGTATTATGAATAATTATAGCGTTGCAAATAGCCAGGCAGCGTTCGGAAAGACCTTCATTTACTGAACCGTAGCCAGACCCACATATTGTATTTTTGTATTACATTTAAACACATTCGATATATTTTATCGATAGTCATAAAATTATCATTTTGACGTCTCTACTATAGCTTCTATCATTAACTACTCAGAAAAAGTAAATTCACAACACATACCTATGACCACAGATAATATAATAATATACTAGCTATGACTAAGTAATACGACAATGCAACACCTACCTAAATAATTCATCAGGACATGGAGAAGAATAATTAATACCAACACTAATTAACATCAGAGAAAAAACCATTTGCTGCTGTCATCTGACTTTTAACTCGTGCCTACTCCATCGTCAGATCCTCGCCACATTTATATGGAATCACACTGGAAGTACCTACCTACTCTACAGAATAAAATATGATCATCCTATAATCAGTATGAAAATATAGATGAACATAGATAAAAATACATACATACAAAAATAAAACCTCACCATTTTGTCGTCAATCAAACATACGGTTACTACGAGAAACCAAATTGTAGTAAACAGAATAATGTAATTGTAAACCTTATCTGTGGGATTCCTTTGAGCCACGTGGAGTGACGCGCATCACACGCACGTGTACTATTAACATTGTACATACAATACTTAATACTACAAAACACATCAATGCAGTACGTAACAATAATCTACCTGGTATATGACGCAATGATATATAAAGTATAAACTATGAGTTCTCTTGTACTCGCTACTCTTATCAGACTCATAGGCCAATAAACTAACTGTAGACTGTAGTAAGTCTAGTGCATACAACGCTTAGTTTGATCAGATTTGAAAGAGTTATAATGTACACAATGATATTGTAATTTAGTTTTTGAGTGCTGATAATGATTTTTATTGCACATAGCATACAGACAATTGACAATGAGCAAGCTGAAGTCAAAAAGCAAAGCAGTATCATAAACATAAGTGATTAATGTTTAAATCAAAATGATGTAACTTATGATCGCGAAAATATAACACAAAAAAATATAAAGCTTAGCGTCGCGTCGGAATGAAAATAAACATATTATATAAACATAAATTGAGCGACATTCCAACCGACTACTGATAGATAGCTTGCTAAGGATGGACTATGAAGACATAGGATACGCAACTTTAATCAAAGTCAGTCAATCAAGTATCCAATAAAACTCAAAGTACATTCAATTTACAATCTCTACTTCACACATAAAACGAAACTTGCATACTGCTAAACATCAGACATTATGAAATAATTAAACCACAAAGAGGTGCGAAGGAAACGGAAGACGTTAAAGTATTTCGGTTAAAGAACGGTTAATTTGATAACTTCAGGATCAGGACATCCTGAGCTCAGCAGCTGGAAACGAAAATTGGACAGAATGTCAAAGAAAACGAATATAATAATTAAATTAAACCTTCGGAGCATCGTTGTGTGATGTGACTATACAAAAAGAAAACAGTGAAGAATAGAAGAATCATTACAGAGTTCAGGTGGCATCCACCAATCCGCATAGCCTAAACATAATCTCTCCCTGTGAGAAAAGACCCGTGTCCCATCACATGGAAACGTAGTGGGCTGATAACGGATACTAATGATGGATACTCGTGATGCAATAACAATTGAACTGGCCCAATAACCGAGGAAAACAGACAAAGTGAAAATGATCATTGAAGACAAAACTATGATAATAATATCACTCATAAGTGATATTATTATAAACAACCTTAGACAACTTCGTCACTTACCATCAGGTGAGTAGTTGTCAAACATATGCCCAATAAAAAAATAATAAAAAAACAAAAATAAAAAACTGTCAATTCTAAAAAACGTTATAAATTCAAACTTGATCATCATTGATTGAAGATGGCAACTTGATGATCATTGGGAGAAGACGCCGGTGGCGATGGATTAACAAATGACGTTACCAGTACGAAATAATATTTTTATCTGTGCACACGGTGCGGCAGTCAAAAGCGACCATGTCTGCATTAGAAAACGAATTGGATTGGATTAAGAATGACTAACAAGGAGTATTTCAAGTTTTGAGACAAAATGCTAATTAAAGTACGGAAAAAGGCCTCAGGATCAGGAGGTATTCCGAAAATATTTTAATTTATGTTACTTAAATAAGTATTACTGTCAAATGCGACAATAGAGCAATATACATATTGCATGGTTCTAGTACTTACATACGAATGCTATAAAAACATAAATAAAAAACATGAAATAATAGAAAAGGTCGATAACAAAAGATCAGCCTAAAAGTCAAGAGCGTCCAACGACGTCGAGAACACTCGACCAGTACAGACAGATAGAGCGGCATCCCTCACCGCCGTGTTTATATAAGCTAAGTAACTAGTACCAGTAACCACACGTTTCACGTCAGTCAAACTTTCGATTTCAACGTGATCTCTCAATGCTCAAGCTGTCCATCTACCGAAGATTTATTATAAAGATTATGAAGCAAACCATGATTGTTCTATGTATATTTGTATAGCTTTCGCCGTAGTGCTGCGTAGGTGCAACGGCCTAGGTAGGAGGGCAGGTTCTGCATACTGAGCTAGTTAAGGATACAGGCATACTGTATTATGAATATATTATTATGAGATAGAAAAGACGTGGGAGCTTAGTCAATGAAGGTTGTAACTTGTAACATATTTGTAGCGAATTGACTAAGACGAGGATTGTAACGAAGGTAAAGCCCAAAAATGTAGCCAAACATAAACATCTGAAACAAAACTTTGTTCTTAATCAAATTAATAAGAACGCTCACAAAGAAAACGCTTACCTATTGATGAATCATAAAAGATTTTGAACAGATTATGAAATGTTAATAGAAAGTCTAAGTAATTAGCACAATCGAGCTCGAACATTATTTAGTATAAAGAACAAGTGGTAAAAGGCAGGCAATTTCAGAGCGGCTCATAAGCACTGTCACAGAATTCACAAGCTAGCAATTTATAGAAATAAATTGAAAGCTAAAGCAGCCACCATAACAACTAAGTCAGGATATCAATATTCAAGTCTATTTAAAGCGGATAATATCAATAAAGGCATAAATAGTTTCAACGATAGAAACTTGGTATTTATTATAACTGAGTTGCTCAACAGAGAAAATGCGTGCCGTTGAACATATTTCAAAGTTAACGGATTATAGTATTGGTGGTCTGAGAATATATTTAAAGTTTATAAAGCTAATATTATACTGGCTGTAGTGTGTGTGTGAATAATTTATATAATACATCCGAAAACACAACCTTTGAATATAAGTGATTTTTTGTGTCAATATCTTTGACATGACGCGGCATTGTAGGTTGGTCCTTAGAATGCCTCAGTTGCAGTGTGTTAGTACCGGTACCTACCTTACGAGATTATTATCAGCCAGTTCAATCGTGTCTTAGACGACTTGCATGCAAGGAATGCTCCTTAAATAAAACAAAACAAATAAAAACTAGACTGCGATGTTAATTTAATTATCATAAACACCAATCTGGTTGAGGTATCTATTTAGATAAATAAATACTTAAAACTTGAAGCCATCGTTACTAAATATATAACAATATGACAAGATGTTTTGCAACAAAAACTAATAGATTAAATACTTTTCTAGAATATTGGGTTGAAAACATTATGTAATAATAAAGAAAGGTCACATATCTACGATTTAACATACCTAACAAACCCGATGGAAGGATGGTCGACCAGATAAGACTGATCAGACAAACACAAACATAAATTATACTCGCCAAACAAGGTACATTCGTTTTATCGATTTGAGATAGAATTCTACAATAATCAAAGTAAATTATTGAATACTTGTAGCTGTAATCTCAGGGTACCGAACCAAATGCATTTTCGCAGAGGTGTCCTAGCAAACTTGCACAATGTAAAACGAGGAATTCCGTTACTCAATCTGGTTAAGAAGTTACTGGCCAAAAGCTGTACTGTAAATTGTAATCGATGCATTATCAAATGACCTACGATAATTCGTATTCCGAGATACAAATTACGAATTTACTTAAAAGATAAATGAAACTCCGAGTAGTATTGCAGAAAATGTTTATGATGATGGTTGAAAATAACAAATTGATTATGTTAGTTAGCGCTTCAACAAATATTACTAATATAAATCTATGTACAAGAACAATTTAACGGTGAATCAACACAGTTGATGGAGTGCAAACCGAGGTGACTGCAAATGTATAAATCAACATCAAACCCAGTTTCCGTTGGTTGCTGCTAAGGCGAAGAAATTTCAAATTGGAATTTATGTCGGTCGTTGGAAGCGAGATTTTCTAAATACGGCTTATGATGAGATCATGCGTTTAGCATATCGTACTGTATCTGCATTTCGAACAAAAGGCTTTTTGCGTGCAGAACAGCGCTCTCCCAAACATTTGCAGTTCCCTTTCGTATATTTAATCTAAAGTCCTTTACAATGTTTTGTACGAGTCTTTATTTATTTGCCATTTTCTTTGATGGCATACTGAATGACTGCAATATCCCTGCCCTTTCACAAGCATTGGATGGATATTGGAGAACCAGGGAGTGACTAACATTTCGACCGGTAGTGGATCAAGAGCTAATCGCCCACGCAGCATCAGACAGTGTCGCAGTGGGCGCGATATAATGAATGCCAGTTGCACTGACATACCACAATAATCCTGTATTTAATTTACTAACTATTGTCTTTGATCTATTCCTATGAATACATAGCATGGCGCAACTGAACAGGAGATACGGCATTCGGCTCTATTGCAATTACAATTACTAATTAATACCTGGCAGCAATATTTCACGTCTGAGATTTTGGAATTCGAGAATAGGTAGATCGAGGAAGTTGAGCAATGAAGTTAATGCTTAATAACCATTAAGATTAAAGGGAAATGTGAATAAAGAAAGAAAGAGAGAGAGAGAGAGAGAGAGAGAGAGGGAGAGTAATAGACTTAATAAAACAGAGCTGTAAAGAGACATATCATAAACTTTAATGATAAAAGAGTATTATTTGTAACAGGGTCATTAATAACAATTATAAAGTGAAAAGAGCATTTCTGGTGTTTCTGGAAGTTTTAAATATAGCTTACCAAAAACATAATACCCTCGATTCGCAAATTAGCGAGCCCCAATAATGTGTTGGTAATGCCCCCGTTTACGCCAGAAGCAAACTAAACAAACCAGCATGGAACATAGCATTGACCTAGATGATGCATGATCGTTACACTAAGCTACCGAGGAAGCCGTCAAGAGTTCTAGATGTAGTTGATTAGCAGGACAATATACTAAAGCAAAAAAATTGTTTATATATATATATATATATAAACATTTGAAAATTATTTTTAAAATAATTATTTTAAATTATTAGCAAGATTATAACCAATTTCAGCACCAAAAATGCAAAATACATAACACAGATATATATCATAAATCATAAGATAAAAGATACAGACAGATATCACAGAAGGATTATTTACGATTTCGAAGGCACTGTATCGGTTTTCGCGTGCTATTCTCAATTTTGTATTACCAACTACCGTGTCGCCTATAAATAAACAGACTCAACTAAGATTTTAAACAGGCATAGTGCCGCATTCAAGGTCTTCCGCTGACTTGAATCCTATCACCGGTAGCTAAGCTGATATGTTCATGTGGCTATAGTCCATACATACATATATGCACCAGTGTCTTGTATATTTATACCTATGCTAAAAGTTTCCGTATCCAAATCAATGTAAATGAAATATGTAATAGTTTTGTCAATGAGACAACGTCTTGTATCTCTTGTATGTCGCTTGCATTGTCTGTCACTTGTTTATTTATCTGGTATGCAATGCTTGCATACCAAAGTCGCGCAGCGAGCTATGGAGAGAGCTATGCTCGGTGTTTCCCCGCGAGATAAGCTCCGAAACGAGGAGATCCGCAAGAGAACTAAAGTGACCGAGGTAGCTCTTAGAATAAGCGAGTTGAAATGGCAATGGGCAGGCCACATCGCTCGTAGAACGGACAACCGATGGGGAAGAAACGTTCTCGAGTGGCGACCACGAACCGGAAGACGCAGCGTAGGCCGGCCCCCCACTCGGTGGACCGACTATTTGGTGAAAACCACGGGGAGCCGATGGGTGCAGGAGGAGAGCAGCCGCTCAAGGTGGCGCTCTCTGGGGAAGGCCTATGTTCAGCAGTGGACGTCTTCAGGCTGTTGATGATGATGAATGCTTGCACTAAGCAGTTGCGCCTATATACAGTGTGAATTTATATTGAATCTCGGTTAATATTCAGTGAAATATTTGAAATATTTTTACAAGGTTCTGTTGTTTTTAATATTTCATAATGAGTACCTGCATCCTTTTCCATTAGCGTAATTGGATAAGTAGTCAATGACATGGAAATACTTTTTCAAGGGTCGTTGCGCGTTAATTAGATTTCTGAATGTAGATTAAATGAGTCAATTTGTAATATAGGTCATGACAATAAAAAATGTCTCTTTAAAATGCGTCTTTGTTTCCCGATAAATACAATCTGGAGCTCTTCAAGTCGCGAGTGAATCTTCTAGGCAAGCATGTACCATCGTAGATCGCATCGTCACTTCCCATCAGGTGAGATTGCGGGCAAATGCGGGCCAATCTAGTTATAAAAAAAATGTAGACCTGTTTTTGATCACATCCATGTCCATGTATGAAAAAGTCCTAATAACATAAAATATTAAGTATTCCAGAATTTGCGCAATATCAGCAAAAGAACTTAAAAGTACAAAATTCTTAGCTCGGTCTGAACATCATCTTTTATTTAGGCCAGTCTCAAGTCTGTTCCGCCGAAGACCACCGACAAATTAAATCAGTACTCCATCCATATAAACGCATGGAAGTGGCAGACTTTTCCGGTCCGAGGACTGTTCCAAACTACCCGATGCAGAAACGGAAGCGACATTGTCCGGGGCAGACGAATAGCCTATATACCACAGATAATATATTAGTGCCGATACTGTTTTTTACTGGAAGTCAATGGATGTCAGCCACACATTAGATATTAGAGTAGTGGTACTGATACTAGCGGGCTATGTAAATCGTGCCAATGTTGTCAGCCACGCAACTTTTCACATTTTCTATCTCACAGTGAAAATCCGAATCTGCAACGAAACGTCAATTAGGGCTTAATAAGCCGTCACCGGTATAAGGAGCCCAGCCTTTGCGCGATCACGAGTAATAGAGATTGACGGATGTGGTGGAATAAGGTGGAGTTCTGCGGTGAGCGCAGCGTGAAACTAGTGTTAAAGCTCTCGGCTAATTTAGACGTAGGACAGTAATACGCTTTTTATCTGGCAGATTATGGTCAAACATGGACCTATGAACATGGAATGCGATAGTTTTTATTTCTGGCTCAGATGCAGTATTCCGACAACTCGCCAGGTTTCGTAAAAGCTGCTTCTTGAAAAGGAAAAATTACGATAAAGATTTTTTTAAAGTAATGTTACTGTGTGGTTGCAGCAGTGTATACATTTAAAGCATCCGAAAAGCACGCATGTTCGTACTATTGTCAGCTAAGTTAACATTTTCTTATTAACTAGCAAAGAGATGATGATCAAGTATCTTAATATTATCACTGCTCAGATATTGAAGACAAATTGTAATCTAATCCTACTTTCTTCGATATTCACCTATTTAGCTTCGAGTTAAAATTGCCAAGTTCATTTCAAATTCATGAAGTTGGAATTGCTTTCAGTCTTCCGCATAGTATGTAATATGGTTCAAATAACTTTTAGGATACTTATATGATTTAGATGGTTGATATTATTATGTTTACCACGATATGTAGGTACGTGTCTTAGAAATGTCACTGTGCTGTTAATGTCTTCTAAGAAAGTCATTTGAGAAGTAGAAGTAATCGTCATATCAATACGTTACATAGAAATCATGTAACTGTATGAAGGGGCGTTGTAGTTGAAATTACTAAGCCGAAAGTAAGCGCTTGTTAAAAAATGAAATAGAAATTTCACGGACGCTATTTAATTTTTTTTTGTTGTAGTTGTATTATGGTATTGATTTTCAACTGTTGTTGGTTTAATTTTTTTTTACCTATGTACATTTTTAACCATATTAAGCTATGGTTTTCAGTGCACATTTAATGTTAGACTTACTATTTATTATGATTCCAACTAAAGTGATATTTCGTTTTGTTTATTATACGTCCAAGACTCCACAGATGCAATAAATCTTGTGTTGTGAATCATAGACAATGTGATGAAATGATATGAATGAATATATTTCCATAAATCGCATTCGAAAATATAAATTGTTCTTTGCTTTGTGTAATGCAAGTAATAAGTAAAATAATAATAATTATCAAAACAAACGTAGTACGTACCTAGTACCTATCTACTCAGTTAAATTTTTTAGAACACCTATTTGATATGAATCAATTAGAAGATTATTTTTTAATGTAAAAGAAAATCAATAATAGATCAGGCACGGGATTTGAAGCCGCATTACCGCACGTACCCAATGAAAAAAACCAACGCCTATATT
This sequence comes from Ennomos quercinarius, assembly GCA_910589525.2. NCBI lineage: Eukaryota > Metazoa > Arthropoda > Insecta > Lepidoptera > Geometridae > Ennomos > Ennomos quercinarius. The sequence continues at coordinate 2,175,888 of OU342491.1, forward strand.
ATTTATAACTATAAGAAGTGACTATAACAAATTGCAGTAACATCATTAACTGATTAGTACCTACATACGTATTTGGAACAAAGATTACATTGTAGAGTTTGAGTAGCATTATACTCTTGAAATTAAACTGAACCAATCAACTGCAAATTCCCGATAAATGGTGTTAGGAAGGAAGTTACGACGAATTGTTGATATCCAGTAAACCATAACATATATACTTTTTTTACATTTAAAGTTATATGCATTGCAATATTTTGTTTGATATCGCGAACGCATCAATAAAGCCGTCTGGGTTTTCAAACTATCGATGTTTTGCAAACACGTAAAGGATTTTCCCATACACACTACGGGAAAAACTCACGTTCCAGAAATAATACCAAAATCCAAAACCAATAGAGACTATCACAAACACATTTAAGTCGTACAAGCCGTTCATTAAAATTTAAACTTTGTAATATTTACGATCGCATCGCATAATATATTGGATAACCGTCCGTGTGGAACACGAGTGTCGTGTACGCGGTCACGCGCCATACTGAATTATTACTGAGGCAAGTACACAGTCGGCTGTCGAGAGCGAAATTGCTTTCCTAGCACCAGTAGAAATAAAACTCTACTTTGTTATTATTAAAGTTTTCCTTCCCATGGCAAAGTCGATTTTTTTTGCTAAGCCTTGCAAACTGGTTGGTATCGAGAAATTCACCGTCTGCCAGGAAATTGACACGTAAGTCTAGCATTTGACCGATAGGTGTGATCACTGATCACTCCATCTCGATGTTCCCGCAAGAGTGATGGCCTCAGCGGCCGCCGATCATTAGTAAGGATTCTATAATCCAGCGGCATTAGAAAACGTTGATTGAATATTATATTTGTAGGAGAAATCGATTTCTGCAGTGGTTCTAAATCTATTGCCATGCAGTATTTCACAAGTTCTGAACGTGTTGCGGAGATCAGAATGATAAAGGCGGTTCACACAGTAAATTACATCAGACGACAATTTTCTATGATAATGCCCAGTTACGGAAACAGTTTGGGAGGAATAATCTTGGTGTGAAGGCTAGCTTATGTATTGTAGAGCCAAAGAATGAATTAGGTATTATACTATTAGTAGGTAGTAGTAATTATTTTGGGAAATGGATACAGCGAAGTATAAACAGGGTTGTTTCGGAAGCCTGACCGCAGTGAGCTAATGCGAGAACGATGTACCGTGAAGTCACGGATCACCAGGCGCGCTGACCGCGGCCACTCCATATAAACAATATGAATAATGCAACAGATAATCGGAAAATAAACGATAGCGCAGTGATTAATAATTATTTGTAATTACGTATTAGTCGCAATTTATCACCATCGGAATTAGTCGAACGTGACAGTTTTATAAAAGATAATAAAAAAACTGATATCTGTATATCTCTCAAAAAGTGAAATATGAGGAAATAGTTCGAGAGCAACCAAAAACACAATGTGTGATTTCACGTATAGAAATTAATTAGCCAATTCACAGTTACCATAGTGGTGCTTCATCGATACTTCAAAGACTCTAAATGATGACGCTATATGATCAACACGTTGTAAATGCTGATCAATTTATAAAATCAAGACTCCATAAAGTAACTAAAACAGAAATATGAAAATAACACAAAAAACAAAAAAAATCATCATAATTAAATCAATACATTACATTTAGGTACCGATATATTATAGACTTTTTTTTAATTGTACTTTCATCATTTTATAGAACATCATCATCATCATCATCAACAGCCTGAAGACGTCCACTGCTGAACAAAGGCCTCCCCCAGAGCACGCCACCTTGAGCGGCTGCTCGCCTCCTGCATCCATCGGCTCCCCGCGGCTTTCACCAGGTCGTCGGTCCACCGAGTGGGGGGCCGGCCTACGCTGCGTCTTCCGGTTCGTGGTCGCCACTCGAGAACCTTTCTTCCCCATCGGTTGTCAGTTCCACGAGCGAAGTGGCCTGCCCATTGCCACTTCAACTTACTAACTCTAAGAGCTATATCGGTCACTTTAGTTCTCCTGCGGATCTCCTCGTTCCGGAGCTTATCTCGCAGGGAAACACCGAGCATAGCTCGCTCCATAGCTCGCTGCGCGACTTTGAGCTTACTAATGAGGCCAACAGTAAGAGACCATGTCTCAGTTCCATAAGTCATCACTGGCAACACACACTGATTGAAAACTTTCGTTTTCAGGCTCTGCGGTATTTTGGACGAAAAGATAGGACGAAGCTTCCCGAACGCTGCCCAGCCGAGTTGGATTCTTCGCGCCACCTCTTTGTCGAAGTTGGACCTACCTAATTGGACAATCTGTCCTAGGTAGACATACTTGTCGACAACTTCGAGAGTATCGTTCCCAACAATTACCGGTATAGGTGGAACATGAGCATTAGACATGATCTTTGTCTTGTCCATATTCATCTTAAGACCAACCTGCTGGGAGACTCTACTGAGGTCGTTGAGCATGGTGCTAAGGTCCTCGAGCGATTCCGCCATTATGACTATATCATCGGCAAAACGAAGGTTAGTGATGTACTCGCCATTTATGTTGATGCCAGATCTTTTCCACTCCAAGAGCTTGAAAACATCCTCCAATGCGTTTGTGAACAGTTTCGGAGAAATAACGTCTCCCTGTCTCACGCCTCTTTGCAATGGAATTTGTTCCGTACTCTGGTCCTGTAGTCGGACTGACATAGTGGCCTTACTGTACAAACACTTCAAAACTTCGATATACCTATAGTCAATTTGGCATCGCTGCAAGGACTGCAGCACCGCCCAAGTCTCGATTGAATCGAAGGCTTTCTCATAGTCCACAAACGCTAGGCATAACGGCCGATTATACTCTTCTTTTTATAGAACACTCGCAGACAATTGACATGGTGACGTCAAAACATATGTTTAAACAATTGCTCCTGGAGCTTCTAGAATAGACGGTAACGCTAATGATAATGAATCTATTCATGCGAGTAGTCCATAAGACCTAGCAACCGTGACGTACGAGACACGTAATGGCAGACTGAAGTGTGTAATTTTGTTCACATCGTTGGATTTGTGACGGAAAATTCTTTGTAGGCGACGCGAGACGTAGACGCCACAAAGTAAAAACAATAAAACATTTTTGTTAACTTTTTGAGTAGATATACAGAATTTCAATTTGAAAATTTCATTTTGGTAGTTCTACATGTATAAGTTAGAGTAAGTACCTACACTACCTACCCACAGTATGATTATAAAAGATATTTATCTTTATGCGGCAATTTGGTTAAACAATGTTAAATTATGCACAACTACTTATAGGTATAGTATGTTAAATACTTTACCCAGTATCCAAAATATACCTTTAATGAATAAATGAATATGGATAACACCATTAAAGAGAAAGAAAATCAATTTTGTCAGTAATTCTTTATTATACTTAAATGCATTTAAAAAAGTGATTGGTGATAGTTTCCATCTGTTTCTAAGCGTAATCTATCTTTAATATGTTTAGGAATAGATAGTAAAAACTGTGTCATTAAAAATGCAAAAAGATACAGAATGCAGATAACAAAATTAATGATGACAAATTAGTAAAGCAAAATAACATTTAACTTTCATAGTAATTCTACGACATCAGCGAATGCGAAAAAGTCTCATTGGAGAGACGAGTCTAGCAATATCGTAGAGTTCACAGAAGCACAGTACAAATAATAATGCAGATTGAAGTTCATGCATGCATGACACAGATGAATTAAAATGTTGATAGGCAAATTTGGAATTATGGAAATTGTAATTGACCTTTAAATATTATTATTGCATGCCAGTAATGGCTAATATGTTGGACTTTATTCATTATACAACATCTCTGTACCATCAAAATCAAAATTCAAATTCAAATTATGTTTATTGTAACATGAAAGGCATACCTACCAATTATACATATTACACAATAATAGATCAACATACAATTACCATAATACCGTAATAAAAATTTGTATTTGTAAAGTTGAAGTTGGAGCCAAAGCTAGAGAACGGAAAGGTAGAAACTACAAACATTCAAATAACCAAATAGCTTACGAAGCATCAATTTAAGAAATAATCCTAATTTCTTATTCTATTATTATATAGCATTTTTGAACATTACGCCAGAAGTGACAAAATAAAATTCGCAACGAATATTTTTAACATTCATAGTAAGCTCAAAAAGTAACACGAAATTTTCTCTAGGAGTACGATCTTTACAGAGCATTACTTAGCTTAGATGGTAATTTCTCGTACGCGATGGCAGATGATATATCTCCTGCTTCCCATTGTTGCACAATAAGCGAAGAGGTCACCCCTCCCAGGGAAACAGTACCGTGACTCACACGATTGATAATTCAGATGATTTCGATCGAAGATTTACGGAGAAAGCCATTATTACAATTAACCTAACTGGAACTGAATAGGAACCTAATGAGGAGATCCGCAGAAGAACAAAAGTGACCGATACAGCTCTTAGAATTAGCAAGTTGAAATGGTAATGGGCAGGCCAGATCACTCGTAGAACAACTGACAACCGATGGGGAAGAAAGTTTCTCGAGTGGCGACCACTGTAGATGATGAACTGCAACTGCATCTCCTGTTAATCGATTGTTATTGTCACTGATACGTCGGTGATTAAGATTCAAACTGATAAGTAGATAGTAGATACTGCTTGGTCTCTACTGTCTTGCCACTTTTCGAATTGTTAAGCCCATTCTAAGTAAACAGGCGATAATGATCGAGTCACATTATGCTAGGATAGTGAATTGTTGTACATGCGTTTGAAACATAGATAGGTACAAAGTACCACGAAAATGGCTCTTATCGAAATATCTGTAAAACTTAAATCACGTTGTAAATGTAAACTATCACTGATCACAATTCACCGCACCTTTCGATCTCCCGGTTCATAGTTTCATACGCAAACGTGAACGCCTAAATGTGAACTTAATTATAGGTCTCACTTTCAATAAGCTTGTCGGATCGTCTGATATCTTTATACGGCAAGTAGGAGTCAATTACGCTGAAAACAATGGTTTTACGTAAGCACCTCGATCTTAGTCTGACCCGTAGTATGTAACTGCTAAGGCGAGCCGCACATTCGGCAAAGTACAATACAATCATCTTCAGTATTCCCGTTATGAAAATTTTATTTCAGTGTGAAATCAGTATTAATGATATTTATTACCCTCATTAATTACGTGCCACATGCAGTTTCCTGATGGCACCACTAGGCTAATGTGATTCTCCGTATTCTAATATATATTGATAGTTTTGAATTCCACTAGAGATTCATAGAAATCTAAGCATATTTGTATGCTTAGATCTCTGCAATGAGTGTTTTCCTTTAATAACAATGATTTGCCAGTCAGAGAGCTGCCTGGTCAGATAGCTCGGCTTTAACATCTGCTCCATTATGAAATTCCTAATTTTTCTCTACCAAGATAACGACTACACTGCCAATGCGGACCCAACCATAGTAGATCTTTCGGAGATCTCTATCTGTTGACTGTTGTCTCAAGTTCGTTAATCAAATAAAGCTCACTTTTTTAAGTAAGTACATACAATTATTACGCTTTTTAATACTAATGAAAAACTGTAATATCCTAGGGTATATTTGGTCTGTGTTACTAACATAAGTGGGTAAGGTACGCATTATTGGCATTTTGCTGGCAATCATTTGAAACACGTCGGGTGCACAGTTTTCATTCATAAATCTATTTGTTACGCAGCGTGTCGACGTTACACCGGTTAATTATCGATAAGATAACATATGGAATGTTGATTTGTTTTGGATAAAATATAATTGTGCGCTACTGCTATTACATTTTGTGATATTGAAATATTTTCCCGTTTTTTTAAACAATATCAAACATAATAATAACATAATATCGAATTTAATTTTACATAATGTAAAGAAGAATTTAATATAATCATTATCTATTAAGTTAAACAAAATTATGTCTTTTTAAAAATTAATTTATTATTACACTGCTTTTATCTGTATTGAGATTTTGTATTGTGATAAACATCACCGATATCTGAAGTTTTTCAACCACAATCCCAAACCGACACAGACACATAGTTCATAAAATCAAAACCCAACTAACCCATAACATCGCCCGAAACCTATCAAGCCTCGTCTGACTCAGACTGACCCAACTGGACCTAACGGATAGCCTAGGGCACTCCGAGGATAACTCTACCGCACACTCCTAATAAGATCACGCCGTGCCACGTGCCCCGACCCCGTGCATCGTGTTCTGCACAGTGTTATGCCATCAGGTAATCTGCGATTTGCTTTCACTTCACTGTAAACATTAGAATACTACGTCGTTTACAAGTTAAAGGCCGAAGTTAGCCGCACACTTGCACGATGATATTTGATCAAGAGCTAAATCACTTACAGATTAAAAGCGTCCGTTACGTCCTAAATGGCCTTTGCATGAAATGTGAGTAAAAATTGTCAGGTCTCATTGCAAACGTTAGTAGACAATGATATCTTATGATAGTCGTAAAAATCTTAAGTACCTATATTACTTTGCACGGAGTCTTTCTTTATCTTACAGCAAATATTTTTTTATGTAGGTTGGTACCTACTGTAGAGAATAGAGAGACATCTCCAAAAACACAATAAAAATAAATGAATAAATATGTGTGGACATTTCAAAACCAAGCCGCTACCTAAGTACCTACCTATACCTTACCTGCCGCTATACTATACTTACCTATACCTTTTTCTCGTCTATAATTTTAAATCCGATGTCGTAATTATAATTTCAAACTCATTAAACACATAACTAATCATCCATCCTACGATTGCACAGATAATTCGGCCTTCCATTATGCCCACGCAACTATGTTTATCTCCAGCCAAGCTAATTATAGCAGCGGACTAAATACCGATTTGAACTTTAAATGTCAACTGCATGCTAGTTTAGATACGGGATAAGATGTCACCACATTGAGTTCAGTTCGCAGCTTACGCAAATAAGGAACCGCTGGACCACAATGGTAATAGAATCACTGTAATTGGCCATGCCCTGCTTAAATTCACTTCAGTTTGGCCAGCCATTGGATGAAAAATAGCCGATGCCTTGGTTAAAATTGTCTAAAATGTAATTTAAATAATATTTACCCATTATTTTTAGGTCTGCTGCTAATACATTAATTATGGTTACTCATGTAAGTATAATTGGCACATTTCTTATCTCAATGGATAAGTAAACAATCATGGTGTCTAACAGCTGATGACATCCCTAGTTGAGTTGCTCCACGTGTCTTTCACAATCGAGTTTGAGTTTAATCAATTTCCATGTTCCATCTTGCTTGAAGATACAATCATATCGATTGTTCTTTATGTAAATGACGCGCATTCAAAAAATCAGAGCCCAGTTTGATGCAATGGAAGAACTACATTTCATTAGCTGATGGACTTGTTTTGATCGCAATAATACATACCTGTCTTGACCTTATTTCGATGGTAATATTTGATAAGCTACCTTTCAATGATACTAATCGAACTCTCCAAAGCTCTGACAGAGTGGATAGAGATTAGAAACCAGTCGTTGACAAATCATGTACCAATGATTGCATGTCACTTAAAATATCGCAAGACAGCCTTGAATACACCCAGAAACAAAGCATAGGGTCAGACTAAAAGGACTAGTCTGAGTGTATAATTAAAATTATATAGATCAAAGATCAGACTATGATGATGATGCTTTTTTTAAGATTTAACAAAATTAGGTCTAAAAGCTTTTTTAAGCAAGTAAGCAAAAACCACTTTTTTAAGCAAGAAATGCAATGAGAGCCAGATACGGCATAATTATATGTTATAACGCCGCTGTGACATAGTGTCGTCGACATTCAAAGACAGCGAAGAGAACACTCGGCTTGCGGTAGACTCCGATGTGCAGCGGGCCGTATAAACTACCTAACCTAGTTAGCCTGCCGACCGTGGAATACGAACGCTACTGCTGTCACAGGCTTGAAAACTGTCTTTTAAACTGAGGTAGTATACAGGCGTAACACATAATATATGTTTAAGTACGTATACTAAACTAAGAGATGATACTCTATCTATCTATAAACATAATATTGAATCTTTCGTATATGGGACGTGAATGCAATCGAACCTCATATGCCAGAAGCATGATTAACTGTCAACATCCAATAAAGGTTCCCAAATGTATAAACTTCGCAGCATGTAATGCAATACTGCTGCAAATACCATAATCAACCCTGTAATAATACCCTAAAGCTGTTAAGGTATACATTAATTGTTGTATTACATTGCCATATTATGCTCAAGATTTGGTATTCTTCATAGTGAGTGTGAGTTTATTGAGAATTTTATATCCATCCAACTGAATATCCAAACATTCTACCTTTGTGCAATGAACAAGTGCCAAAATAAAATAGCAAGTGACATAACCAGATTCTCTTGGGACAATGCTGATTGTTTACATTCACCTTACCATTTTTTAGCGTATTGTACAAATGCCAACTACGATTCTGCGCGCATGCCAACTGGGTAAACTAAACTGTATTGGGTTTCTAGACTAACCTCGAGTAGAGCTAATGACCTGAATGCCTTAATTACAAATTACGTGGAATGCTACCAAAGGGAGATAAAGAGGCGATCTTTTTGAAGTCATGTATTTCGATATAGGAAGACTCATCGTTCCAAATCACTTTTCTCGAAGTTAATGTTATGAAAGATGAAAGGACTTACTTACTTAAATAAACAATGAGAAGACAATGGTATAATGCATTTATACCATTGATATGACTTTGGATATGACTTTACGAATTTCTAACACCAGTAGGTAAATCCTATTCCGATGAAACCTTTTAATTTAAAGCTTTACTAGCTATAGCTACTAAGAAAGCTGCTTCTATCAAAAAGAAAATTCATAAGCTCCAGCTCAACATCATCTTTTTTCATAAAACATGTTAAATATTATGAGCAAGTGGTGGTATAAGACGCAGACAAAATGCGCCCATATTTCACCATTAGAATATATCTCGTTTCATACATCAGCCGGTGCTAGGGTTGCTTGCTCTTACTTATTTCCCAAATCGGCAAATTATCGACCCGTTCATGAACTAGAACTGTTTAAAATAAAGAATGGAAAGAGAACAGTTTATTAGAAATAAGTTGTAGTAGATATACGACAAAAATATGAATTATAAAAAATATGTCATAAAGGCAGAAAATTTGCGCATATGTTCCGACTTGCTGTAACCAAGGTTGACTAATACTAGAATGATACACATATAGTACCCCCCACTTAAACCGACGACCTGGTCAAAACCGCAGGAAGCCCATGCAGGAGGCAAATAGACGCTCAAAGTGGTGCTCTATGGGGGAGGCCTATGTTCAGCAGTGGACGTCTTCAAGCTGATGATGATGATGACACATAGTACATAGTACAAGATAAGCATAGAAATATCATGGAAAAATGTAATCGAACTCAAAATCCAAATATTACACAATACATTTCTGTTAGTACAGGTAGAATGTAGGGCACGCGGTAGGTAACCCTAAAAGCGAAGAGTCACATTTGGCTCTCGGAACAGTTTTCATAAATCTTTTAGTGTTCTGTGAGTCACACAAAATGTTTATATTCCGGGAAGCTGCAAGTCTTCTGTTCTTCTCCAGTATATGACCATTCAAAATGTGATGCATTCACATCTTCAGAATCTTCACCAAATTATTAAATCGAGTGTTACCTAAAATGTACTGGATAAACCACCATCGTTTTGAAGAGAGAAAATATTATATTTGGTAAATATTAGAATTACAGAATCCAGCGCCCCTACCGTGAAACCATTCTGGTAATGGACATCGCCTGCCATCCTGCACGCGCCCATTTAAAAGTCCATAAGTGCGAGCAAGAGAGCGCGCGATCACCATCGCCACCAGACTTACACAATAAGGCTGCAGGTGGTAAAATTCTGCATGTCTTCGGTCGTCACCAGGCAATACGTTCTCACTGCTGGGACCCAAGCCTTCCGTCACATGGAGAGTGTAGGCCATAACCCACCACGCTGGACAAGTACTGGTTGGTGATATCTTACCACTCTTACATTTCTTCTCAACGTGTACGTATTGTCCAGTCGTCCTAGATTATAATAGGTTGCTTATTGGGCTTATCTGATAAAATAGCCCATATAGGTACTTTCGCGCGCAACGATCTATGGAGAGAGCTATGCTCGGTGTTTCCGTGCGAGATAAAATCGGTAATGAGGAGATCCGCAGAAGAACTAAAGTGACCGATATGGCTCTTAGAATTTGCAAGTTGAAATGGCAATGGGCAGGCTACATCACTCGTAGAACTGACAACCGATGAGGAAGAAAGGTTCTCGAGTGGCGACCACGAACCGGTAGACGCAGCGTACGCCGGCTCCCACTAAGTGGACCGACGATCTGGTATAAACAGCAGGGAGCCGATGGTTTCAGGAGACGAGCAGCCACTCAAAGTGGCGCTCTGTGTATGTTCAGCAGTGGACGTCTTTAGGCTGTTGATGATGACGATGATGATGATGATGATGATGATGATAAATTGGCTGATGCCTTAGAAAGATGAGCTGTTGTTGTAGTACCGCCCCCAGAGTTTCTTATTGTAAGTTAGGAAGGAGTTGATACTTTTCTATTCATGGTCTCATAATCTGTATCACCAATGTCAGACACGTTTTGTATTTCATTATAAATTCCTGTGTGTTTTTAAATTATAAGCTGAAGCTTCTAGAAAAATATCTGATTGTAATATTTGATGTTTTATGTAATTGTAATTAATATGATTGATGAGGATTAAAACAATTTTGGACGATTTGATAAGATAAGATGATGATGTGGGAAAAACACATGTGAGACGCAATATTATTTCATGTCATTATGTAACTTTGTACGACAAATTCACTGATGTGAGTAATCTCATCATCATCATCATCATCATCAGCCGGAACACGTCCACTGTTGAATGGTCATATTATGTGTAGTACCTGCCTACAAATAATGAACGAAAGTAATAGCCCTTTTGAATATAAGATTGGGAACTAAGGTGTTAGCAAAGTTGATAAATACTGGGTGGCGCAAAAGTAAAGACCCTATTTGGTTCAGCTATAACATTTTTTCTAAATTAGAAAACTAGATTTAGGTTTTTTAAAATGTATATTTGTGCCATTAAATTTCGTACCATTAGGATTTAAAGATGATGTCTTTTAAATGGTGACCTCCAGAGTTGATACACATTTGAGCCCTATTTATGACATTTTGCAAGATGATTTTCCTTCAAAATTGGTTATGAGTGACGAAGCGCATTTCCATCTCTCAGGGCATGTCAATAAGCAGAATACTTGGTTCTGGGGCACTGATAATCCGCGCATTATTCAAGAAACACCTCTACACCCACTAAAAGTTACTGTATGGTGTGGCATCTGTGTTGACAGAGTGATAGGACCCTATTTTTTCGAAGACGCTGGAGGCAATGCGATAACTGTCACTGGAGAACGCTACAGAACCATGTTACGTGAGTTTTTGATACCCAGTTTGGACGAATTGGGGCTGGAGCACATCTGGTTTCAACAAGACGGCGCTACGGCACACACAGCGCGCGACACTATGGACTTAGTGAGGGACGCTTTTCCAAGCCGAGTTATCTCTCGTTTTGGCGATTTGCCTTGGCCTGCAAGATCACCCGATCTGACCAGTCCAGACTTCTTTCTTTGGGGTTTTTTGAAATCTCGGGTGTATGTGAACAAGCCACAGACTCTCGCAGCTCTAAAAGAAAACATTCGTCAAGAAATAACGAACATATCGCAGGAAGTGTTACGGCAAGTTATGCAAAATGTCATAAATAGGGCTCAAATGTGTATCAACTCTGGAGGTCACCATTTAAAAGACATCATCTTGGTACGAAATTTAATGGCACAAATATACATTTAAAAAAACCTAAATCTAGTTTTCTAATTTAGAAAAAATGTTATAGCTGAACCAAATAGGGTCTTTACTTTTGCGCCACCCAGTATATTTTCACTAATTATATTGGCTCCAAGCTAGCCACGTGGGCGTGCGCATTTTCAGTAGACGATGAAAGCGAATTAATTACAATTAATGAATTGTAATGAAACCGTTGTTAACTTTTGGCAACGAGTAGGCTTGGCCATGTGCCTCGATTACGACGAATGTTATAAAATTTGAAACAACCAAAGATCGAAGTGTCAACTATTGCAAATGTAGAGATAGCATTTTCATTAAATTATTATGATGGTAAACATTTACGACTTGAAATGCAAGCAGAGAAAAAATTGACTTGACTGATGTGTGCGCCATCATACGGTGTAGATGAGTGGTGGATAAATATAGCTCATATTGTTTTCGAGACTGACCTCCAACCTCTAACAGTTGGAACAGAAATCATATGCTAATGATGACGATGAATATGATATACGTTCATGACGCGATAATTATTACGTCTGTACGTCTTTTCTTATGAATATTATAGTTAAGATTAGGAACTTTTAGTTAAAGTCAATACTATGTCAAGCACTGACGTTACACATACGAACTGTAGTAGATATAGATATGCGCAGTAAAGTAGCACACAAACCAGTTAGTAAACATTTAGCTACAAAAAACGCGTATTTGGTACCTACATTGGTTTGGTTTACGTGCAACTTCGACCAAAGTAATCATACAATTCATCATCATCATCATCATTAACAGCCTGAAGACGTCCACTGCTGAACACAGGCCTCCCCCAGAGCACGCCACCTTGAGCGGCTGCTCGCCTCCTGCATCCATCGGCTCCCCGCGGCTTTCACCAGGTCGTCGGTCCACCGAGTGGGGGGCCGGCCCACGCTGCGTCTTCCGGTTCGTGGTCGCCACTCGAGAACTTTTCTTCCCCATCGGTTGTCAGTTCTACGAGCGATGTGGCCTGCCCATTGCCACTTCAACTTACTAACTCTAAGAGCTATATCGGTCACTTTAGTTCTCCTGCGGATCTCCTCGTTCCGGAGCTTATCTCGCAGGGAAACACCGAGCATAGCTCGCTCCATAGCTCGCTGCGCGACTTTGAGCTTACTAATGAGGCCAACAGTAAGAGACCATGTCTCAGTTCCATAAGTCATCACTGGCAACACACACTGATTGAAAACTTTCGTTTTCAGGCTCTGCGGTATTTTGGACGAAAAGATAGGACGAAGCTTCCCGAACGCTGCCCAGCCGAGTTGGATTCTTCGCGCCACCTCTTTGTCGAAGTTGGACCTACCTAATTGGACAATCTGTCCTAGGTAGACATACTTGTCGACAACTTCGAGAGTATCGTTCCCAACAATTACCGGTATAGGTGGAACATGAGCATTAGACATGATCTTTGTCTTGTCCATATTCATCTTAAGACCAACCTGCTGGGAGACTCTACTGAGGTCGTTGAGCATGGTGCTAAGGTCCTCGAGCGATTCCGCCATTATGACTATATCATCGGCAAAACGAAGGTTAGTGATGTACTCGCCATTTATGTTGATGCCAGATCTTTTCCACTCCAAGAGCTTGAAAACATCCTCCAATGCGTTTGTGAACAGTTTCGGAGAAATAACGTCTCCCTGTCTCACGCCTCTTTGCAATGGAATTTGTTCCGTACTCTGGTCCTGTAGTCGGACTGACATAGTGGCCTTACTGTACAAACACTTCAAAACTTCGATATACCTATAGTCAATTTGGCATCGCTGCAAGGACTGCAGCACCGCCCAAGTCTCGATTGAATCGAAGGCTTTCTCATAGTCCACAAACGCTAGGCATAACGGCCGATTATACTCTTCGGTCTTCTGTATAATCTGGCGCAGCGTATGGATGTGGTCTATGGTGCTAAAGCCTTTTCGGAAACCGGCTTGTTCGGGAGGCTGGAATTCATCAAACCTGCGTGCGAGACGATTCGTAATGACTCTCGAAAACAGCTTATACACATGACTCAAGAGCGAGATGGGCCTATAGTTCTTCAATAAGGTGTTATCGCCTTTTTTGAAGAAGAGCACCACCACGCTCTTGTGCCATGCCTCTGGCGTTGTACCTTCAAGGATGACAGAATTAAATAACTTCTGGAGGACTAAAAGTACCGGTCTACCACCCGCTCTCAGAAGTTCAGTCGTAATTCCATCTTCACCTGGTGCCTTGTTGTTTTTAAGCTGTTTGAGGGCCATTCTAATCTCGTACAGGCTGACGTCCGGGATATCTTCGGTATAGTGTCGGACTAACTTGGCTCTGATGTCCTGAGCTGTGTTAGTAGCGGGCTTACGTGTCGAGGTGTATAACTGTCCATAGAAGTTCTCGATCTCTCTCAGAATCTCAGGCTTGGATGAAATGATGCTACCATTTTCGGTCTTCAGTTTTGTCATTTGGTGTTGCCCAATAGACGAATCCTTTGCGAACACTTTAGAGCCTTGGTTCCGCTCAATTGCGGCCTCAATACGTGAAGTACTAAGAGCACGCAAGTCGTGTCGCAAGGAACTCCAGATTCGTCTATTGAGTTCACCGTAGGCTGACATATCAACTGAAGACTGCAGCTTCATTTCGCTCCGGTCGGCCATTAGCTCAAGAGTTTTTTCTGAGAGCTTTTGAGTCTTCTTTCGGCGTTGGGTCTTAAAGAATTTCGATCCAACAGCTTGGACAGTTTCCACCAACCCGTCGTTTAGCTCGTCCACTGTGTTACAGTCGGCTAGGCACTGGAAGCGATTTTGGAGTTCCAGCTGAAAGCCTTCGGGGTTTTGGATTTGGACAGGATTTGGACGGAGCGTAGACTTCACCAGACGTGACCTTTCGAGCTTAACATTGATATTCAATGTGCCTCTAACAATACGGTGATCGCTACCGGTTTTCACCTTGCTGATCACAGAGACATCATCGAATATGTGCTTCTTGGTAATCATACAATTAGCTGATGCGAAATGTAAGGAATTTAAATAAATTATCTATGTACCGGTGATTATGATACGATGGTTTTGCATGACACTGATTTAGCTTACCGAGTAATTACTTTATTACCTACGGTTGCCGATCGGTGTCCAACTCTACATATACCTTTGCGTCATGCCGACTATGTATTGGGAATTGGGAATGCCCAGTCAGCGAGCACTCGTATGCTATTATGTTACCTATGTACCTATGTATAATAATCCAACTTTCTTTTTTTTGTGTGGCAGATTATGTATTGAAAGATATTTATTCAAGAGATATTAGCAGGAACTTAACTTATCCGTGATTTCCACAGTCTAGTATCTATTATATAATCTCAAATTACAAATCATATACGAAGAGAACTGTATGTTCTATATTCAATAACAATGACCAAAGCTTTCAGTCTAATAGCTCCCTGAACAATCCCAGTGCTGGTTGGTATATCAGAATCAGATACGAAAATACTGAATACCTGTACTTCAAAAAGTTCAGTAGCAAAATCTGTGTAATTATGAAACAAGAAAACATGTATAACACACGTCGGTATAATGTTGACTGTTGTATTTGTACATTTCTTTGGCAAGTCACTTATCTAGCGATCGTGACTGATATCAAGTGTGAACAATTTGCACGCAAAGCTATGGCATATAAGATAGAACTGGTGCGAGTAAATAGTGCAAAATATGACACTTCTATTTTTAAAGCACACAATCCAGACACAAATACAATAATGCTTGTCACGAAGAGTCACTAACTTGTGTCACTAAAATGATGAAGTTTACAAAGCTAAGCGGGCTACTAAAGTCAACAAGTCAACTTCCAAACTCAGGCTGTGGTTGCTTGAAATATGTCCGTAAACAACATACAGCAACCTGGAACTGCAGACTCTCAAACTCTGCTCTACGGAGTTTCGTAGAAAAAGTGTAGGAAGCAGCAAACACAAAAAACAAGCACAACCAAGTAAGCTACTTTCCTACACAAGTTAGGTACGTTTGGGAAGCCACTGGTAGGCTAGCTAGCCTAAGTAACTAGGTCTGTTTTCCGATCAATAACTTTGTGTAGACTAAGAGGCTGTTCGGTCTGGCCCCCAGCCAAGTCTGAATTGAGCGGACAAAGGTCAGACCAAAATATAATTCGATGTTAGAAGCTGTGAAACGTAAAACTGTTACACTGCTGAAGGACGAGACCTGAAGGTTGTGGCGAACTGGGTGACCAAACTTACCGCTACGCCTAAATATACGAGTCTGAAACGAGATTTGAATCTGAACAAGATGTGCCTATCGAAAACCATACGCAGCTATTTCTCGAAGAATGCTCCATAGCGCTAGAAATTTTTACACGAAAAGACAGTACTAACTTTGGGTCAAGCTATTTATTTCGGAAGGCATTTATTACTTATCGGCCAACCCAATAATCGATAAAAGCTCGCCTTGTAGCCAAGGTTTATTGGTAAACATCACGAAATGCTATTCAATATTTTTTCAAAGTGGACTTGCCAAACAAATACATATTTTTCAACAACATAGTTAAATATTGTTCCGTACGGCGAAACGCTCTGAAGAGCATTTAACTCCGTTTTGAGAAGACCATGAAATCTGACGACTGACGGTTAACATAATATCGAAAGGCGTGAAAAGTTGACAACACCGATGAGTGACCATAATAGTAACATAGACGAGGGCAAAATCTAACTTATTTCCTTCTGCTTCTTCTTGAGCCCATCATGCACTGCCGGAGCCGGATATTCTTCAAATAATTATTCTGATCGTTTATAGTGTAAAACTCTACTGGTTCTGGCGGCCGTGACGCTCAACATCAGGTTAACGACTAGCTCGTCACATCATACAATTACATTAAAAAAACTTCTACCCTCCACTATTCGCCAGAGAACAGGGTCATTTTGCTTTCATTTACTCTAATCCAACACGTGTTAGGCGATAATTGGTATCAGTGGTGAATGATCTTTGGCAATGACCTGCGAGTCATTGAATGAAGAGTTATCTAAGATAACGTAGACGTCATCAGCATTAACTCTTACGTCATGTAACGTAGTAACGTAGGCGGAGTTTGGAATATGTTTAGGTTTACGACGCCGTCCACTCACCGCTCCACTACGATGTTTTTGTTTCTATTTGAAAGTGGTTCTATCGGCTGGGTCATTTTAATTTGAACAGGCAATCTAGGGAGGTGGTTTGAAGTTTGGTTCAGTTCTTTTTACAGCAGCGCCAGTAATCAAACTGGACTTCAGAAGCTAAGTTAGCTTCGGAAGTACAACGTTTGATTACTTGTGTACTATGTATGTACATACTCAATATATTTTTTTAAGCTAGGCAATGTTTACCGGAGACTATAAAAACAGAAATAGGTTATCAAAATACGTTTTGGACATATTGAATTATATCTTTCTATTTGGTAACTAACTACTGCCGGCTAATTAAAATTAAAGACTCGTCATTTATCAACATCAGATCGCTCAACATCAAATGACAGAACTCTGCGCTAAAGGCCCGTAAAAACATCAAGACTTTAACAGTGATAAAAGTAAGCTCTCATACAAAAAAAAACTCAACAACGGACATAATGATATTTTAGCTACATATTTTTCAGGCATATTATCCACTGCACGAAGCAGAGTTGCAAATAAGCAAATATTAGCCATCGTCAAGAATCATCCAGCTGTCCAAACAAACGTCTTCAAAGAAACACTTGTGCCAAACGAACATCGCGCAAATAAACAGCGTATAAACCATGACTGGTTAAAAGTGAGTAGACAAACATAATAGAGATTTAATAAGTGTAGATAAAAGTGAAAACAGAAATTAAACTTACGACGAGATGTGAAGGCAGGTCCAAGAATCCACTGCGCGATATCAAATTATAATTCTGTAAAGTCTTTATAATATTACGTTCCTAGTTCTTTAGGTCAACCTCAGCCGTTAACTCAAGCCCTTTATGATAGAATAGAATCGACGCACAGTCGGCCAGTAATAACTTTAGTAGAGCATATCAAAGTCTAGTAAATCGTTCAGCAATAATACTAAAAGCTCCAAGTTTCAATAACACTCCACCAAGATTTAAGTCTATAAGCAGGCTATCTCAGGAAATGATACCAAGCTGTGACCATAACAGGCAGTGCCATTTCTAAAACCGTCAAGCCTGGGGACCTGCTTGATTCCGCGGCCAACTTTCTCAATATTATAATACCGAGAAAAACAATTATTTGGTCTATTTGTGTGCCCAGACTGAGTCTGATACGGTCTAACCGAAACCCGAGTTGCGTAATCATCGGATTTAGGTAATCGAAATGCTAAATGTCTCAGAACGACCGGCGTTGATTAAAATGATTAACGTTTAATTAAAACAAGAGTATTAATAACTGTTATTGAATAAACGTGAACGAATGATTGATTGATATTAGATTGTTATAACATTTTTATTTGTTATGCAAGATGTTGTGAAGTAGGGCTGCTTCTTCTTTAGAAGTTTGGCTCTATCAGCAACATTATTTTCCTATTTAAAAAATAAATATGTTTATGAATTGACGTTAGTGATATATAATATGGCAACTACATAAACGCTATTTTATATTCTGATCAGCTTTTCCGTCATAACTCAATTATTTGTTTGCCATTACTGTAGAAATGTATAGATAACTACTAATTACAGCTATAATAAAAGTTATTAACTAACTAGATACGTAGGTTAAAAGGTAATTAAAGACCCTTACACATAAGCCGTAATGGAGTGACAACCAAGTACCAAGGTGATACCAAGTATTCAATTTGGAACATTTTAGTAAACGACATTTATACTTAGTTTACATTAGTAGGTATAGTTACTGATAGGTAATAATCAAACTTTCAGACTCGAATCTCAAATCGTAATCATCTACAACATTATGAACAGTCACGTCTCAGAGAGCTTTGGACTTTGAGGAAAAGTAAGTATTTTTAACCACAGGTTTTTTAACCCTGGTGTAGGCTTTTGATGCGCAAAATGATTATTCCTACGAAAGAGAAAGTTTTGAACGAAAACTATGCCTACTCAGATATAATGAAGATTAATGATTCGGAAGTTTGTTAGATATGATCGAAGAGTCATTTTATAGCTACATAAAAGCTGTACTCATCGGAAACCTACCTTCAGCCCGCCGCGCGATGCTAATGGATGTGGTGGGATTTGCAAATTGCAAATGCATTTTTTTAATAGTTACGTGTATTTTGACTTATGTTGACCTTTCGTTAGAGTAACAACTCCAGTCCCTATAATATAATCAGAAACTTTGTTTCTCGCAGCGACTATACAACATAAAAATCTTCATATTGTTTAGTGTTGCGGTAAACGGTGACAGAAACGAAGTAAACATTTGTACATGTATAGTGGTTTTTATTACTAGTTCGTACTCCATACAGTCCTTCACACGATATAGAGAAAAGTTATACCAATAACAATCACCGGTAAGGGAGAGTTCGCTCTGCCTTCACTGCAATTAAACTAATTATACGTTAAGCAAATGAGTTTACTCAATGGCTATTGCTTTTACTATCTTACATGGAATATGTTAATACCTATGCTTGGGTAGTAAATTAAGAATAAGCTGTTTCTAAACGAACACGATTTATGTTTATTTACATGTTAATAGTGGAAAACCTGACAAATAGTAAAACATTTGTTTCTCTATTTCTATTAGCATCAAGATGAAACTTGAAAGTACTTATCGAACTGAATTTGAAAGGGTTTTTGTAGTTAGAAATTCTGCTTTAAATCTGTTAGCACGTTTTTGGGAGCTACCCTTTTATCTAATCACCAATATGTTTTTAAAAGGGACCACAACACAGGTCTACAAACTTGAAATAGGAGCGAATAACGTCATTGAGCATTCCTAAACATATAAAACCGATTTCCTGATTGAAATCAGCTCTATTGATTGAATTGGAAGTCAGCTAGGCGATCACGTAACATGACTGCAACCGATAGAAACATTTTGAATGTCGCTTCAATACGCAGTTTATTTGCGTTTCATATTACGCATCCAACAAAGGAGGCAATAATAATATACAACAGAACAATTGATTCTAATAACGAATTAAAATGAAACAATCTTTTATGGTTTACAATAAGTCTATAACTGAACAATTCGTTCTGGCCTAAGGTGATGCTGTGAGGAGCTCTTTCAAATAAAATACTGTTTTTACTTGTGCAGTCTATATTTGGTCGCTGCCAAAGCCATACTAAATCAATGTAATCCTAAATGGTCGCTAAACGTTTGTAACTAACTGCTTGCGTGTGCTAACTTGCATGCTAGCGCCATCTTACGAGAAACGACAGAAATACTATGCCGCAGATTAATCTTTTGACAATCTTTGACATACCGCCCACCAAGGACATCGGCACATGTCCTTAACAAACACCGCCCACCGTGAAGCGAGAGCAACTAAAAAAACTAACAAACTAATACATCTGACTTACTGCTACTTATTTAACTAGTAGGTAAGTATCTAACTGGCTATGGGCAATATACAAAGCTTTGATGTGGGGCGCTTAATCAAAGATCCATTGCATTTGAGAGTTACGACACGCGTGATTTGGTCGTTCCCAGGATGTTTCGTGACTACTCTTCCTAAGAGCCACCTAGCAGGTGGCAATCCGTCTTCTTTAACTAAGACCACATCTCCACAGCTTGGCTCAGGCATGTGCTTTGTCCACTTATGACGTTGCAATAAGTGAATTAGATACTCAGTGGACCAGCGTCGCCAAAAGCCTTGCACCATGCGTTGCGTTACCTGCCATCGCTTAAGGCTTGATATATTTGAATCTTCATAATTTCGCTCAGGCACCGTGATGAGAGGTTCACCAATTAAAAAATGACCTGGAGTCAAGGGTGTTGGATCAGCAGGATTATCAGGCATCATTGACAACGGTCTCGAATTAAGGCACGCTTCGATTTGACTAAGCACCGTTGCCATTTCTTCATACGTGAGTGTCGATTCACCAATTACTCGGCGTAAATGACCCTTTGTTGATTTCACTCCTGCCTCCCAAAGACCACCGAAGTTCGGTGCATGAGGTGGAATAAAATGCCACGTGGTTCCATTGTTGCCTACCCATTCTCTGATGTCGACCGCTACAGATGATCGCTCCAATGAAACCAAATGACGGAGTTCCTTGGCTGCTCCAACAAAATTTGTGCCGTTGTCGCTCCACATATCTGTCACATGGCCTCTGCGCGCAACAAATCTTTTAAACCCGGCAATGAAGCGTTGAGCAGACAAGTCACTGATTGCTTCCAGGTGAATTGCCTTGGACACCATGCAAACAAAGACACAAATGTAACCCTTGTATGAATGGTGTCCTCGTCCTTTAGATGTCCTAATACTTATTGGGCCAGCAAAATCCACGCCACTGTGTCGGAATGGTCTCGCTGGTGTTACTCTACACGCTGGCAACTGACCCATCAATTGGGTTTGGGAAGATATAGAATATCTTCTGCATTTGACACAATTGCGTACGTGTGCTTTAATAACTGACTTGGCTCCTATTATCCAATATCCAGTCCGCAATTGACTCAACATTAGTGTTGGACCACCGTGTAGTGTTTTCTCGTGAGCTTCACCAATAACCAAATTGGTGAAGTGATTGTTGTGTGGCAGGATGATTGGACGTCTAGTGCTCATTTCTACAGCAGCCTTATCAAGTCGACCACTGACACGTAGAATCCCATCCTCATCTATTATTGGACACAGTGACTTCAATTTGCTTCTTACCTTTACATGTCCATTTCTCGCTATATCATCAATTTCTTCTTTAAATTCTTGCTGTTGGACATGTTTTATACATATTTTCATTGCTTCTACTATCTCTTCATTCTGCAAGCAAACTTCATATCTTTTACTATTATCATTCTGTTTTTTCCACTTTAGCACCCTTTTGCAGTACGCAATCACTCTTACTAGTCTTTGTAGTGTTGAAAACTTGGTCCAGATGGGATCTTCTTGTATATTCTCAGTACCGACGTGAGTTTTGATTGTTCGTTGTTCCGCGCTTGTCGCTATGGACTTTGGTCTTGAATAATCAATAGGATCGACCTTTAACCACGGTGGTCCCTGAGCCCACAGAATGCTGCAAGACAGCTCTTGAGGCGTTAATCCTCTTGAAGCTATGTCTGCTGGGTTGTGAGATGACTGGACGTGTGCCCAATGTGTGTTGTCGAAATGGGATAAAATGGTGGATACCCTGTTTCCAACAAAGGTTGTCCATCGGCTTGGATGGCTACTTAGCCAGGCCAGGACAACTGTTGAATCAGTCCAGACATGTATGCGTTCTTGTGAGATCTTCATAACTTCAGCAACTTCGCATATCAACTCGGACAACAATACTGCCCCCATCAATTCAAGCCTGGGAATAGATTGCTGCTTAACAGGTGCTACCTTTGTCCGAGAAGTGATTAGACTTATTTTTATGTCTCCATTCCGATCAATTATTCTACAGTAAATTACTGCAGCGAACGCTGAAATTGAAGAGTCGCAGAATCCGTGAAGCTCTACAGACACGTCGTCGGTACGAGTGTTCGTCCATCGAGGAATGCTGAACTTTCTAACTTCAACGAGATTTGCACGGTAAGTTTGCCACTCTGTCATTAAATCCGATGTAATTTCTTCGTCCCAATCTAAACCAGAAAGCCAGAGCTTTTGGATAAATATTTTTGCAGTGACAACGCAAGGTGCTGCCCAGCCCAACGGATCGAAAAACCGAGAAATGTCAGATATCACTCTTCTTTTCGTGATTGGAAGTTGCTGTGGCGGAAGGTTCACCGAATATTGAAATTCATCGAGTTCCCGATTCCAACAGATTCCTAGTATTTTCATTATATCGTCCGATTTTATATCTTTTTCTCCCTTCAACTTACCATGTTCCTTTCCTTCCTCTGAAATCTCCTTATTTAACTCTTTGCAGCTACTTACCCACTTTTGCAGCTGGAATCCTCCCTTGGTAAGAATATCAGACATTTCCTTATATACATTTATTCCTTCTTGTACTGTTTGACAACCAGTCATTAGATCGTCCACGTAAAAATCCTTCTTTATTTTTTCAGATACGTCGGGACTCCGTGCTCCTTCATCTACTGCTGCCTGCTGTAAGGTCTTCACTGCAAGGTAAGGTGCTGACGCTGTACCAAAAGTCACTCTTAGTAACTTGTATTCTTTAATTTCAGATTCGGGATTGTCACGCCACACTACTCTCTGAAAATCAACGTGTTCAGAAGAGACTTTCACCTGCCTGTACATCTTTACAATGTCAGCGCAGAGACTTATAGGATGAGTTCTCCACCTCATAATGATGTGACGTAACGGCAACTGCAACGTGGGCCCCACCAAGAGATCGTCGTTAAGAGACCTTCCATTCAACCCTTTCATCGAAGCGTCGAAGACTATCCTGACTTTGGTGGTGGATTTATCTTCTCGAACGACTGCGTGATGTGGTAAGTACACAGCGGTCTTCTTTTTAAGCTCTTCAGGCAGTACGCGTTCAACATGACCGAGATCTATGTATTCGTGGAATACATCTGCGTATCGCTTCGCCATATCTGGATTCTTCTTAAATTTACTTTCCAGATGCAGAAATCTTTTTGTAGCCAGATCTCTGGAGCTTCCATATTGGCACTGAGGATCATCATTTTGGAATGGAAGATTTACGATGTAACGACCCTTCTCATCTCTGCGTGTCGTTTGAGCGTAAATCTTTTCGCACTGCAACTCCTCTTCAGACAAAATCTTCCTTTGAGTTCCAGGAATGACTGTTTCGATTTCCCAGAACTGTTTTAGCAGTGCGTTTTCATCAACCTGATCCGAATGGCTTATAACAACATGGTGACAACTAATAGTATCACTGGTCGACGAAACCTTTCCAGATAGGATCCAACCTAATGCCGTATTTTGGGCTACCGGTAAGCCCGGTGGACCTTGAATCAACCCTTCTCTGAGCACTTGGCTGTAAGCTTCCGCACCGAGTAGGATGTCAATCTTATTCGGAATGTGGAAAGCTGGATCAGCTAAATTAATAGCTTCTAGCTCTGCCCAAGTGCTCGGTACAACTTGCACCGACGGCAGTAAAGACGTAATGTTACTAAGAACATACGCGTTGATTTGGAGACTGAATTGCGGGTCTAGGTGCGAGTGAATAGTCACGTTAACTGTATGCTTGGAGGCTAATGAGCTTCTCTCACCACCTATTCCTGAAATGGTTGATTTGACTGGCGTCTTTTTAAGTCCTAGGAGCTGCACTGCTGATTCCGTTATAAACGACGCCTGGGATCCTTGATCCATAAGCACCCTCAGCAGTTGTGATGACCCCATTCTTGTCTGTGCTTTGACAAGAGCTGTGGCCAACAAAACATGTGTCGACGACACTGACTCTCTAGAATGATGTGAAACTACATTTGACGTAGGTTCAACCTCTGATGACGCCGCCTGATTCTCAGATATAGCTGAATGGACATTGACAGTGGCATTACCACTGGTGGTTGAGCTCGACATGACCTTAGGGTGCAGCAACGAATGGTGCTTTCGTTTGCATATACGACATGTTGTATTAAGTCGGCAAAACTTAACTGAGTGATTAATACCAAGACAGTTGAAACATAATCCGTTGCGTTGAACGAAACCTTGGCGCACTTCGTAACTCTCACTTGCAAATTACTTACAGTTAGCTATTTTATGTTGTTCTTTGCAGAAGGCACAAGGATTGCTAACTTTACTTGCATTGGGTTCCGAACTGACAACATGATGGACCTTTGGTTTATTAGCAGCACTAACATTTGCTTTAGGTTTGGCCGTCGATACATCTAGAAATTCCAGTGCCCTAAACCTGGCTTCCAGAAAATCCCTAAATTGCGTGAACTTGGGCAATTCATTCAAAGAACTAATCTGTGTTTCCCATAGTTTGCGTGATTCGGGATCTAATTTAGCGCTAACTATATAAATTACCAGAATATCCCACGAACTCACGTCAATTCCAAGATTTTTTAAGCCGTTCAAACATTCAATTGTTGTATCTAATAAGCTCTTTATGGCACTGGAGCTCTCTGACACCGTCTTTTGACTCATAAAACGTTGCAACATGCAATTGGATAAAAATCTTTTATTATCATACCTTCCCTTTAGAAGGGACCAGCATTCCTGATAATTAGACGCGGTGACTGGAATATGTCTTAGAAGTTGATCGGCCTCGCCTGTCAATAAACCTTTCAAGTAATGCATGCGTTGTACATCATCAAGACTATCGTTTTTATGAATAAGAGATACAAACAAATCTTTGAACGTCGGCCATTCTGCATAGTGCCCTGAAAATTTAGGGATAGTAATTTTCGGCAGTTTGAGATTATCGCTTTGAACACACTTGGCACTTGAAACAGATTTCGCACTACTACCCTGTTTTTCTAACAATTCTTTCAACTCGCTTTTATACGTAATGTATAACTCCTCGGTGGATTCATACATTTCGTCGGTAAAGTAGGAAACTGCTTCGTCTGTACATTTTTCTATTATTACATTATGTGTGGTTAAGAAACCATTCCAAGTTTGTTCAAGTGATTCTAATCTTGTAGTCACATATGCATGTGTAATTCTATCTTTGGGCGATTTCTTAAAGTTAACCTGGGCCCGTTGTATCACTGATTTTTTATTAGTTTGTAGTATATACAAAGCTTCCATCTCGATATCCGATGACAAACAAGTTAAATATAAAGGTTACAAATTTTTGCTCTAAGGATTCTATGTTAATAATACTAAAATTGTCTCTTGGTTTTTTCCTCTTGAATGGACTGTATTGTGCTTACAAACTTTATAACGATAAAGTACTTACGGAAATTTCCGAACACTTCACTCACTGGTTTCAAATTCCAAAGAATTCCCAACTCGCAACGCCCTCTGGCGCCGTTCACCTGTACTGCGCTTCCAACTGTGACCGCGACTGTGACAGCCACCTGTCACACTTCCGTCAGCGGCCTTTGGTGACACCTGTCAAAGTTGTCACCCTCAGCTGTCACACTTGACAGCTCGTCGGATGCTACTCACATACCGGAGTGATGACGCTTCAGACTTCAGCGAAGCCCTATCGCTGGTTTCCACGTCTTGGAATTCTCAGACTCACCATACACGGATTCTTGGGATCCGGCTTCTGAGGACCATGAACAATTCGTTCTGGCCTAAGGTGATGCTGTGAGGAGCTCTTTCAAATAAAATACTGTTTTTACTTGTGCAGTCTATATTTGGTCGCTGCCAAAGCCATACTAAATCAAAGTAATCCTAAATGGTCGCTAAACGTTTGTAACTAACTGCTTGCGTGTGCTAACTTGCATGCTAGCGCCATCTTACGAGAAACGACAGAAATACTATGCCGCAGATTAATCTTTTGACTGGACAATAACAGTATTCAAAAACTAATCTAGACTAACCCGAGGCACAAACAGAAATACGTTACATAGTTATGTAAGCTGGACATGTTGCTTTAAAAGGAGTGCCAATCAGATAGCCTATCTACTTTGGACCTAATTATCGCTCGGCAATACTTTAATGAAACACTTATATCACAAAGCGGACGGTCAAAGCTTCAGGCGAAAGGCTAGTAGAAAGCTTTTTGAAAGATTACAAAACAAAGACAACCGTCAAGTTTAAAGATTATTGACACTATGAAGAGTTGTAGAACCAATATTTCAATATCACCACCAATCACCAATATCATTGTGACCACTTTACAGAACCTGAACACATTCCCATATACTATCATGACATAAAAAGCACCAACACGAAGTGAAAGAAATATTAAGTTAATTATAATAGTGTCAGCAAAAAGTCTCGTCTAGTTGTCTACAATAGCAATTTTACAGATTCCAGCGTCGACAAATATGCAAAACATGTAAGAAACACTGTTATCAGGACTTCATCCAATAACAGGTATACGAAGATCAGAATATGCTGCTTGTTGCCAGACATGGCAAGACAGGTGAACACCTACTTGATTAAAAGGGTGGAGCAATCACCGCTTCTGTTGTTTATGACAGAATCAATATGTATACTGGACTTTCTATTATTAATAATACGGTGGTAGATCTTGCATTTCACCGGACGGTGCGAATTGAGAGTGCATCTTCTGAGCATCTGAGCTTCTCTGGAGAAAGTGGGAAATCTATCACTACGTTGCAGGTCCAAATAGGAGTTCTAGTGATGACACTGAGAAAAGTGAGAAATGTAGCGGAAGTCGGAATGACTCGTCTTTGTGTGATTGATCAAAAACTAAAGGCATCGACGACAATGTAAAGTGTGCTGCTTTATGAATTCGGTAAAAATACTGACTGAGGCGCGTCTAAGTCACTAGTCAGTAAGAAAGATAAGAAAGGATAGTCTCAATAAAAAGCTCCTAACATCCATCTTTGATAAACGCATGTTGGTTATGGTAGAGTTTATTCGTAGCGTGTGTCTCAAATATTACTGTCACCATGAACTTTTTAGACTGCAGAAGCAACATTCAACTTGTATCGCGGCGCACATCAATCAGAAAGAGAGAACGATGTCGTTAAACAATGCTCTATCTGACCAGGAACAAATTGAATCTTTAATGCAATGAAAGCTACAATGCCATTAAAAGTACTGCCATTAAAAGTATTGCTATTTCCTGGGCGGCATTGCCTTTAGGAGGTAACCGCTTTCGATCATGGCATACTGCCCACGCACGTGAACGAAAGCATTTCTATTATTTAAATTAGGGTTGAAACCTGGTGGACCAAGTATATACTATCAGACAGCCTCTGTGGTGTGGGGGTTGAGCAGGTCAGCTCATGGCCCGGAAGCACAGGAAAAACATGCAAGTCCTTGTCCTGGGCCCGTATTGTGGGACCATGGTTCATAGTTCCTGGATCCCTATAGACACAGGGAATCCTAGTTGAGGTCCAGGCTGTACGTATGTGATCGTTGGACGGTTGGACGTTATTTATTTAATATGAGTAATTTTTCAACTGTTATAATAATGGTAATCTCTGTTTTCAAGACCTTGGGAATTAAAGACTAGCTTATGCATCACTATTCTCTAAAGTTATATTAAAATAAATGTCCAGTTTTATTACCGCCCGTACACACTCAAGTTGACAATAGACTTGTATGAAAGTGCAACGTAAACTATCTTATGGGGACGTCTGCAGATATTGGCTTTTATAGTTTACGAGTTTCCAGTTGAAAGACTGCTTAATGAATTTGTTTGCTTTTGATGTGCATCGGACGTTTTGCTGTGTTAATTTTCTTTCTACTACAGTCACGAGTACCTACCGATTATAACAAATGACTATAAAATAAATTGGGATACCTACTGAAGTTTTTTTATATTTTTGACCTAGCAAATGACTTGCAAATTTTGCTTTCATCTGCGATTTTTGAATGTAGGTGTATTTCCCTCAAAAAGGGGGGAAATGCGTTGCGGAGCCATTTACCGGCCAATATTTGGCAGAAACACTTGGATACTCAATTCTAAACAAGAATTTATGAACAATTAATGACCTAATTTTATCAAAATCGGTCAATTGTGAGATCTGCGTCAGGTTTTAGATTTCCCCTTTGTATGGGACTTGTGATTTCGTCGTCTAATATCACACTGAAGTTCTAAGAATTGCATTTGCTATTATTATAACTTTATGTATGAAAGCATAAATACAAGATTATATTACTAAGTCACTTCATAATATTTAGAAAGTTGATTAAACTTTGTTATACGTTTCTCCACGAACTCATTAATAAAGGAAATAATTCCCATTGAAAGTTAACGTTAAAATAAAATTTTAAAATATGCGATTGAAAGTTACAGACTTAGACGTAAAATGGAGACTAAAATAAATGATCCTGCCCTTCTTTTACACTGGCGACATCAATTATAATATCACAGATTTCATTGCCATTAACGTAAAAGCTAATAAAGATGTCACTTTCCGGTGCATGCAACATTATTAATTGATTTTATTACTATACTAGATCCTTGAGTACTTTAGTAGTAGTAGTAGTTATACTGACTTACTAACTATACAATCACACTAATATTATAAAGGCGAATGTTTGTATGTGTGTATGTTTGTTACCCCTTCACGCTCAAACGGCTGGATGAATTTGGATAAAATTTGGAATATAGATAGCTTATGTACTGGATTAACACATAGGCTACTTTTTATCCGCGGGTGAAACCGCGGGGCGCAGCTAGTAAAAATAATAAATAAATAACGATCAAACAATCACATATATAGATCCTGGACCTTAATTAGGATTCCCTGGATCTAGGGACCCAGAAACTATGAAGACCATAGTCCCACAACACTCGGACACAGAACGAGTATTTGCGCTTTTTTTTCTGTGCGCAAATACTTGTACTGTCGCGGGAATCGAACCCGCCGTGTCGAGGTTATAAGCCGACCTGCTCAACCACCACACCAAAGAGGCTGTCAATTAGAAAGAACAATTTTCACTATAGTATAGTTATAATAATTTCACAAGTAAAGAGTAAAGACTTAATATGAAGCAGCAGAATAATATGTTATTTATTTTCATTTTCTGGCTTATGACAGTTGAACGGATTTACAGTAATTTCTGCCACCAAGTAACTGAAAGTCACATGACAATATTTACCCCCAAAGAGCTTCAGAGTTTATGACACGAACAGTACATTATACGAAGTTTATAAACAAACCAAGTCGATCGATATCCCTAGAGCATAAATCGATTTTATTATAACAGTAAACAGCCAAGCTTCCTTTTCAGCTAAATACGTTATCCAGTTAGGTAATAAAATAAAGATGGTTATAAATTATTCAATACGCTATAGTGAACACCTTGCTTTCCAAAGACATTAGTCGGAAGTTACGTTTCACTGGGAGTTATGGAAACGACCAATAAATATAATAAGACAAATAGACTGTCACTCGTCCCTCGTAAACTGTCAGCTGAATCCGCGAGCGTTTTCACGCTTCTGTTAACATCATGAAAAAGTCTTCAAGCTCTCCGGATAGATACCACTAAATTCACACTTAAATCTAGTTCTACATATATTCTGGCGATTTATTTGTAATCACTATTCACTGTCATGTTAGACAGCTTAAATGAAAACATGGGCAAAATCGTCCCTGAACTTTTGTATTCACTGTCTTTAGGGCAAACCCCAGTGATTCTAATAATGAGTAATCAATGGCTTTTGCCCTAAAGACAGTCGCCCACCTACAACGCTTCGCCGAGCTTCAGATAGCTGCACCGATGCACCGTAGGCAGTTAGGCACCCCATTACGGACTGGCTGTAGTAGAGCTTGCACCGCTTTCGCACGCATCGCTCGGAGCTACCCGCACCAAGGTTGGATGGCTGGATGTTAACTAGACAACGGCCGCGATATTAAGGTGCGTTTGTCACGAGCTGCGTAGGCGACAAATGGAGAAAGCACCATTTTCACCAACGTGGGCTTTACACAGTTCATAGACGGTTGCAGGGACGGCGTATCATTCATCTGCTCTCGTTATAAATCATTAATTTAGTCTTCATAGGTGCCGCATGGGAAAGTCGAGACAACACTGTATTGACTGGAGGAGCCTGGCGTACAACCAAATGGCTGCTTACCATCGGGGCAATCCTTTTTAAAAGCTTTTCAACTTCTACGTCGTATTGTTGATACTTGCGTCATCGATTTAATAGTTTAAGATTTTAAACTGTCATGGTCACTAACACTACTACAATATTGTTTATTAACGGGATATTTACCATGTATATTATTTGTTTTGAGTTGCCGATATTTCGATGCTGTTGCAAGCAGCTGTGGTAAATATCCCGTTAATAAACAATATTGTAGTAGGATTTAATAGTTTAATTGACCGAAGATTTAATTTTACGAACTTTTTGGTTAACCTCAAGCGTGATGGATTTCCGGTGTAGATCTACACCGGAAATCCATCACGCTCCGATCAAAAGAAAGTCGCCCTATTCAAACCACTTTTTACTAGTACACTCACACACTCAAAAGAGTATCTCTTAGGTGTTGATTCTAATTTCATTATTAGTAAATAGTGGTAAGCTCTTTCAAAATAAATACCTGCTACAATTAATTAGCAGGGTGTCTCCTCTAGAGGGACATAGATTCGAAATTGGCGAGTCTTGAAACGTCTAAGGCTTTATCTAAATCCGACATAAATGGGCCGTGAGAATTAAACAAAACCAAAATACCTAGCAGTCTAGACCCAACCACCAGCTCGCATTTACAGCTTTAAGTAGGCAGGTGCGGAGATTTATCGCGCGAGTGCAGTTTTCACTCTCGGAACCGTGTTAGTTGCGAGAAACGCGAACAAGTGGTAGACAGCCCGTCTATCCGTAGAGATGTAAAGCTTAACACTTCTTGCTGGTGATTGGAGCTAATTTGTCTTGAGCACCCATTAAAAGAGGTAGAGGTACGTTAGCGGACGCTATTATAGGCCGTCTGAAGTATAGGTCGGATTCCCTATTCACACAATCCAGTCTTTAAACTTGATATATTAGATTCCGATTACGTACCTATATGTAATTGGCCGTTATTATACCCAATCAACTGCACACGTATTAATTCCTAATATTTCTCTTTGCAATCTTCTGTCCGGACATCGTTTAGAAACGATATTCTTACCGTGGAATGAGTTTGTGCGTTTAGCAACTCAGTTTGTATAAAAAACAACTATTTTGCTATTGGTACGTACTAATTACATGCTAATAGGTACTAGAACGAATAAGAATTATTATATGAATAGAATAGAATAAAAATAAGAATAATTTATTTCTAGAAAAAAAAAAGTGTTTATCATTATTACAAAAATATTAGATTAGATTTATTGTTATACTATATGTACTAAGCATCCAACGGGCCCCAAACTAGGCAACAACCTGTATCTTGGGTACCCTTATATTATTATGATTGGCTATGAAATGCATTTAAAACTACTAATTAGCTAAATATAGTTTAGCCAAGTTATTTATCTAACCAACTGGAACAAACGACTCAACCTATAAGATTTGATGGACTTTATTTCACAATGACAGCTAAAATTGGCTCAAAACACAATAAAAAACGAATACAAAAAATCTCATGTTCAATTTTTATAGCTGTTATAAATAGGCATCATGAAACATACAAATGGATATAATATTATAAAATAATAATTCATATTAATTTATGGATGACAATTCATATAAATTTACAGATTAATTACAACTTAACTCGTAAACCAACAAAGGTAAAATAAAGATAATTCGACACTACAATACTTGTTGTATAGTTTACAGGAACACAAATCCCGGTATACCGAATTAGCAAGCTCATTTCAAATGGAACCGGCCTACAGAGCTTTCCCTGCAACAATCGTAAACTACGAATTCATTTGGAATAACATAACCGAGCCCATGCTTTACGCTGCCTGATATTCATTACCAATAACTGGGCAATAGAGTAGAGACACAGGTCAATACGCCGAATGGCAGGATTAAGAAATATATCGTCCGGCCTAATTTATTTTATTTTATTATTCATAAGAACATGCAAGCTCAAATCTAAAACTTGTGTCATCATAGCAAAGCAGACGTACGGTCAGTTTCATTACTATCTTTGGATACAAACTGTCGATGTGTAATATCTGTCTTGATTGGCCGAAACAATTAGTCAAAGTCAATCAAGACAGCCGGAGTTTAGCCGGAATAGTAGCACTTATAGCAAAGCTTGACTAATTATACTTAACCGATCGTAAGGATTTTTTTTATTCATAGGTATTATTAACAACCATATGGTACCGTGCTTCGGAGAGCACGTTAAGCCGTTGGTCCCGGCTGCTGTTGTAAAAGAAGCCTTCGGGCGACTTAACAATCTAACGCCACACACAAGGAAAGAAGAAAGCGATCGAACTTGGCTTCTCCCCCGGACCCCTGTTCAGAGCAGACGTGTCTAACTAGTCGCCGTGTCACTTTTAAATATAATTTTAGTAAAAATTCTCACGTCATTAGCAGTGTAAAAAATAGGAGCGCATAACGCGAGGGAAGTTCGTTGCTTGGAGCCTTGCGTGCTGTCGGTGAGTGCATCTTTCGCGTCATTCACTCACACACGTAAAGCGTGTGCACACTGCCTGCTGTTGCTGGTACGATCAACTTATACGCGCCTTGCGCTAGTGTGCTACTGCTGCGTCTATCTACCTGCTACCTACGCGCATCGCTGCTTGCCTGGTACACGCTGCTAGACATCGTAACCACTGAGATGTCAATGTCGGTCAAACACTCCCCGCCCCCCGTGACCGCTACGGCCGCCCCGCCGCAGGCTCCGCTTACGCACTGCCAGTCGGATTCGAATATATTCGGCTCCCCTGCAACGGCTACGATCTCCGTGCCTACGGGTATGCGCGAACATGCTACGAGCGAACCCAACATCGCCCTGCGGAAGCGTAAAAGAAATAATGACGACATTAGTAGAGAGGACATTATGGAAATGTTCTCGGCGCTCCAAAAAAAACAGGATGAAATTACTGTGGTCCAGAAGAAGCAGGACGAAAAATTCACTGATCTAATGAACAAAGTTCAGGGTGGCATTAACACCCACACCGAGCAAAATAAAAACATATCCTGCTCCATTGACTTTCTTAGTCAAAAATACGATGAAATGGTTGCGAAAATAAAATCATTGGAACAGGACAAGGTAGCGGACCACAAATATATTTGCTCCCTGGAGACAAGAATGGAGCTAATGGACCGAAATCTTCATAGCTCGAGGATCGAAGTTCGTAACGTTCCCAAGAAAACAGGTGAGACTAAGGAGGACCTTATTAATCTAGTCAAGAAAGTAGGTAATGCAGTCAGTATTCCTGTTCAATCGGTGGAGGTCCGCGATGTGTATCGCATAAATACCAAGAATGAAACTAACCAGCCCATAGTTGCGGAGTTTTCTACTGTAATCCTTAGAGATAAAATCGTTGAGTCCGTCAAGGCATACAACAAGAAATATACTACAAGTAAGTTTAGTACATCTAATCTGAAGCTTGAAGGCCCTCTTAAGCCAGTATTTGTATCTGAGAGCTTGACTATGACAGCGAAAAAGCTCTTTTTTCTAGCCCGTGAGTTCGCCAAGGGAAATAGCTTCAAATACTGCTGGGCATCGCGAGGTAAAATTTATCTGAGGAGAACAGACGGAGCGCCACTCATAAGAGTAAATAGCGAGAGCGACTTGGACAATCTTAACACTAAATGACTATACATTGTTATTAACTTGTTTTACGTGATCATAGGTCTGATCAACTTGTTATTGTGCCCAATTAATTGCATGTTATATTTTTCAAGCTTGGTTTGTCTCTATGAATACTATGTTTTTGCCCTATACATCACACGCTCATTACAACAACACATCATACTACAACACACACTTACTGCACAAGATACTATTGCAACACACTTAATACATAACACCCACTGCCCGCAAAACACGCACATACAACACACACTCACTGCACAAGACACTACTACAACACACTCAATACACAACAAACACTGTATACGAAACACATACACTTATACACAAACGACTTATTTTTACACCACAACATCATTAATGAACATAATTCTTTTAGATTCTTTATATTACGTAACTTCTCCAAGACACAGTTTTATTAACCTATCAGTTTTCTTGCATACCTTCATACGCTTTTTTTCACGCTCAGTAAAAATGTATATTCTAATGTACGTAGTGCACCTGGTTACTATATACTTTTTAAATAATGGATGATAACGCTCTTATTATTACAGAAGTGGACAACTCGCAAGCGGTTGAATGTTTTTCGCTTGGCAACTCCAATGGTTGTCTGAATTTATTAAATCCAGGCTATAGTAGAGACTCCTCATTAATTATATTGACTTTGAATATCCGGAGTATAAATTGTAATTTTGACTTATTAGTGGCATTTGTTTCTAGCCTTGATGTATCTGTGGATGTGTTCGTATTGACTGAGTGCTGGTTAAAAGACCACAACACGCCACCTATGCTGGATAATTACAACATGTTCTGGACAAAAAATAATTTAAACCAAAATGACGGTGTAGTTGTTTATATACGCCATGAAATTAATGCCTCAGCTAACGAACCTTCGTGCTTGGAAGGTAACTGTTTATTAATTACCATTCCACCAAACTACACAATTGTTTGTTCATACCGTCCCCCTAGTTTTAGAAATGCTTCTAATTATTTGAACTCTATAGACTCTATATTAGGAAGAATAACTACAAAAAATGTAATTTTCACTGGGGATATTAATTTGGACATTTTGGCGAGTAATTTGTCTGTATCTTCTCAGGAATACTTGACAATAATGGCGATGCATGGGCTTAAACAAGGATTAAATCTACCAACACGAGTTACGACATGCATTGACCACTTCATGGTTAGATGTCAGGGTAGTTTTAAAACAATAGTTTTCCAACAGCAGCTCACTGATCATTCTCCAATTTTACTTTACATTACCTCCGCTAAAATAAATAAAAAACAAATCATATACAATAAAGTATTAATTAACTACGAAAACATCAAAAATTCACTAATGAAGGAGTCTTGGGAATACTTTGTCAATATCAGTAATGTTGATATTGCTACGGACATATTTACTGCTAAAATGCTTACATTAATTAGCACTAATACAGAAATTAAAATAATTTCAAAAAGAAATCAACCGATTAAGCCATGGATTACTAGAGGAGTGGTCAAATGCATAAGGAAGAGAGATAAACTACATAAAAAGGTTAAAAAAACACCTGATAATGATATATTAAAAAGCAAATATATAAAATACAGAAATATATGTAATAGAATCATCAAAAATTTAAAAATAGATTACTATAGACAAAAACTGAGGAAGAGTCGTGGTAATATAAAGGAAACATGGCAAATTATAAAGGAAGTATGTAATTTTGGTCAAAGCAAGGTGCCATCACGTGATCTACTAAAAATAGCAAATGATGCAACTCAAGCACTAAATACTGTGAACTCATACTTTACGTCTGTCGGTGGTACACTTGCAAGTGAAACATTAAGAAAGACTAACACCAATGAATGTGAGCTGGCTGCTCTTGCAAGAGCACGCAATACTCCAGCTAACTCTATGTCTTTTTTTCCTACAGACCCACATGAAGTAAGGAGTATAATCTCTAGACTGAAATCGCACAGTGCACCAGGATGGGATAAGATTACCGCATATATACTTAAGCATTTTATTGTATTCCTTATTGAGCCCATTACACATATATGCAATTTAAGTCTGCAGAGCGGAGTCTTCCCAAGCGCATTTAAGAGAGCAGTAGTTTGCCCAATTTATAAAGCCGGTGACAAAAGTTGTCCTTCTAATTACAGACCAATCTCTCTACTATCGACTCTCTCTAAAGTACTAGAAAAATTGGTGAAAATTAGAATGATGAGGTATCTAGAGAAAAATGGACTTCTGAATAAGAACCAATATGGCTTTAGAGAAGGAAGGTCGACCGAAGATGCTGTACTTACAATTACGTCACTGATCACGAAGTATCTCGATGGTGGGGATAAGTGTCTGGGAGTCTTTTTGGACCTGCAAAAATCATTTGACACCGTCTCCATCCCTATCTTATTAACTAGATTGGAGAACGTTGGTATAAGAGGCCTAACTCTTAACTGGTTCAAAGATTATTTAACTGGAAGAACACAGCGAGTTAGAGTAGACAGTTATGAAAGCGAAGAAGCGATGTGCACATATGGCGTGCCGCAGGGTAGTACTCTAGGACCGGCACTTTTTTTGATCTATATAAACGACCTGTGTAGTACTAATCTGCCCGGCCTAGACTTGCTAATGTTTGCGGATGACACTGTGCTACTTACTCACGAAAAAACCTGGCAAAAAGTAGTAGAGCTCACCGAGAACTGTCTTTCTGAAGTTACTGGTTGGCTTGAAACTAGCCTCCTCTCACTTAATACTACTAAAACTAAATACATGTGTTTCAGTAAGTCACACTCGGGTACACCTGGAGCTAATATCTCTGTTAAAATACATACCTATCCCTGCAATCGTAGTAGCCTTCGACCAACTCAATGCAGCTGCGCCATATTGGATCGGGTTGAAGTAATCAAGTACCTAGGGATAACAATAGATGATAAACTTAGTTGGAGTGCTCACATAGCAACTTTGGCACCACGAGTGAGAAAATTAATTTACGCATTTAAAACACTTAGGACAGTTGCAGACTTTGAGTTAGTCATACAAACATATAGAGCTCTTTGTGAGTGCCTCATAAGGTATTGCATATGTGCATGGGGCAGTGCAGCAAAAACTCACCTGATAACTGCGGAACGTGCCCAGCGTGCGGTTCTTAAAGTACTAATGTTCCTACCTTTTAGACACCCGACGACTGATGTCTACGAAAGAGCTGGTGTCCTCAGCGTAAGAAAGTTGTTTATTTATGAAAGTATCCGTAGGTATCATAAAAAGACTGTGCCAACATTACCCAAAAATACGAAAAGAGTCGATCGATGTCCTGTTCCAAAAGCTAAGAGTAGGTTTGCTCAGAAGCAATACAACGTTGTTACTCCCCATTTGTACGACGAAATTAATAAAAATCATAAAATTAAAAATAAAACAAATAATGAAATTAAAAAGATTTTACTAAGTTGGCTCCGTCAATTTGATTATGAAGGTATAGAGAACCTTTTAAAAGGTTTTTATTTTTAACGTTGCTACATACTTATTATTACATATTTATTTATACGACTGACACATTATACAAAATGATCCTTACACACTTTCCTTCTCGCTTTCACGTTCTCCAGAAACACACACAAAGCATGTATGTGTCTCACCCTACACTCGCACACCCTCACTCACCCACTCCCACGCGCACACAAACACACACACACTCTCTCACACACACACCCACACACACATACACACACACACACACACACACACACACACAAACACACACACACACACACACACACAAACACACACACACACACACTTTCTAACTTACTCACAGACCCATACTGACATCACACTACTTCAATACTCTCACGCACACACAAGGGCACTTACAATAAACCAGCATTTTTCTT
Source organism: Ennomos quercinarius (assembly GCA_910589525.2). NCBI lineage: Eukaryota > Metazoa > Arthropoda > Insecta > Lepidoptera > Geometridae > Ennomos > Ennomos quercinarius. The sequence continues at coordinate 2,213,995 of OU342491.1, forward strand.
TTCTTTTTATTGTTTATTTTAAAGTTAAAATAAAACTATAAATTTAGTAATATTTTAATATTTTAGTATAATATGACATAATAATAAAGTCAAACAATGGGAGAAGCCTTGGCTCCTGAAATACAGTGTTCTCACTAGTTCGGGAGTCTTTGGACTCAATAAGATGTATAAACCCTTTTATGTCAATAAATGATTATTTGATTTGATTTGATTTGGAACTTCCTTCCCCATATAATGAATCATCATCAACAGCCTGAAGTCGTCCACTGAACATAGACCTCCCCCAGAGAGCGCCACTTTGAGTGGCTACTCGCCTCCTGCATCCATCGGCTCCCCGCGGCTTTCACCAGATCGTCAGTTCACCGAGTGGGGGCCGGCCTACGCTGCGTCTTCCGGTTCATGGTCGCCACTCGAGAACCTTTCTTCCCCATCGGTTGTCAGTTCTACGAGCGATGTGGTCTGTCCATTGCCATTTCAACTTGAATAGATTAATACTTAACTAAAACTAGTAAACGGCTAGCATTCATGAAATTTACGAATACTACTCATGTTTGTTTCTATAATATTATAGTTGAGTTCTTATTAGAGGATCTAAGCAAAATTGTCCGGAATATTCGCCGAACGGAAACAAGCCGACATTCATTCGCATCTCTAGTGGAAAAGCGCTACTTATCCTCGTTTATTATTGCGCTGTGGATAAGTGCCAACATTTATAGTGTTACCAGTGATAAAGTGGGAGATTTAGAGTTATTAAATACATTCAGAGGGGGGGGGGATTTGTTTTATTGTGTTTGTTTATGCAGTCTTCTGCTGGACACTTGGACAGCTAGCGTGCAGTCATATCAGCTGAGCAAGAACGGCCGACGGATTAAATTTTTTTTTATTTCACTATTTTGTTACTTTGATATTTTACATCGTGATGGTAAGTTGCTAAAATTTTACTCAAAAAAACTTTACCTTAGATTTACTAATATTCTTGTGAGGGGCGACTTTTCAAAGGCTGAAAAATATTTTTTTGCTATTTCAGTGTATAATTCATTTAGATAACTTTCATTGAAAATCGCCCCTTATTGAATATTTTTTTATTATATATTTTTTAAAGCTGTTGTTCGATTATATTATTATTAATTGATTACTAGAGCAATGTTACACCCTGTCTAAATTATTTCTTTCTAAACTGTAGTTGGACGGAGAAATAAAAGTAGCATAAATGTTAAAACCACAACTGAATTATTTCTTTTTATACTGTACTTAAGACCTTTTTGATTTGTCAAAAATAAAATTTGTTAAAATGGTTTCAAAATTTAAGATAAGTGACAAATCAACAGAAAAATGTATCTGATGTATGTATGTGAAGACGCAGCGTAGGCCGGCCCCCCACTCGGTGGACCGACGATCTGGTGAAACCCGCGGGGAGCCGATGGATGCAGGAGGCGAGCAGCCGCTCAAAGTGGCGCTCTCTGGGGGAGGCCTATGTTCAGCAGTGGACGTCCTCCGGCTGTTGATGATGATGATGACAAATCAACAATGCACTTCCTATCTATCAAGGCCAGTTCACGAATTACGGAACATTAATTAATATTTTTCAACCCGACCATTACATAAGTACCTACCGGGAATCATTATCATTACGACAGAAGATCATACTGATCGTGTAAATTATGTCTTAAATACATGACAATTAGGGTGTTAAATCGATTGATGTTAGGTAAGTCGATAAAGGCGCGGTCGTGCTGCTAATGGTCTATAAAAAGTAGTCAGTTGTAGTACATTGGATTTATCACTTTCCCCGCTTGTAATACACCAGCTGAGCCTAGAATATATAACAGTACTACGTAGCTGAGCTAGACTGGAAGGCTGAAGGCTGGTAATCGTTTATCTAACGGGGAGTTACTGTTTGTTCTCGTAATTAACTCCTAAATTAAAAAAAAAAAAATTTAGACGAGGGATTAATGGACAACATTTCAATATTATGACCCTCAATTTTTATACATCATATAAATTTGTTGTCATGCAATAAAATAGTTTTGTAAAAATTAGTTGGAAAATATCACACACGTATTTTTTTATTCTGTTTTTTTAAAGCAATATTTGAAAATGTAGAATTTTTGATTATTTTGGCTATTGTTAGGCTAAATGAAGGTTTAAGGTAGAAGCCAGAAGTAAAAACAGGGATTCAATGCCCTTGTTGTACAGTCTTTGTTATGGCTCATCATATATACTTACAATTAATTATTTTGTTCTTAAAAGTAATTAAAAAAATACTGAATATTATGATCTGGATGGTTTTCGAATTTCGGTACCTTGAAAAAAGACCTATTGGCATTACCAATCATATTTTCAATAGACAGCAAACACAGCGAGCACAATAATTATGTCACTACGGTCACGAATAACAACGCAACTAAACGTTTGAAATATTTGCAACAAACCAAACAACAAACTTACCAGTTACGACAACATTTGTGTGCATAATTTATATTTACTCCACACAAAACATACTGCAGATTTACATAACTGAGCTATTGAGCCTTTGTAAAAGAAGAATAGTCTACACTACATCTTTAACCTATTCTAAACGAACACAGGTAGCCGGCACTTTCTCGAACTCGACTCGCGTTTCCGCATGAATTATCCGAGAGACAATGGTAGCGCCTATTGGCGTTTCAATCACTCGGTTGAATGACCGATTACAACTACCTAGAAGCAGAGTCCGGGCTGAGTAAATGCTGCTTACTTTGTATTAGCAACGGTTTAATGATCTATCCGAGAACATAGTGCATGTAATTGCGCCGAAACGTCGGGTACTCAGAAATTATTCCAACCACGGTAAAAATCCCGTAAGACTTACGGCGCCGGCGCAATAAGTACTATTAAAAGTGCAGTGAGCAACCGTGAAAGTACTTTCAAAACTGACTCTATCTATACAGTCGATAAAGATCTATAGAACGGAGAGTGCTCCCAGAATAGCACCAATTATAATAGCACTGCTAAAAAATTGTAAGAAAACATTATAAGAGTTACTTTTAATGCCTAGAACCACAATAGTTAAATCTGATGGTAATTAACGTTTATCAGGAAAACCAATTCATTTGACTCACTTTTCGCAAGGGCATCATGATAGCAGTATAGCTCTATAATGATTAAAGTAATGCTTCGTTAGACGAAAATAAGGAAAAAGACTTATAAATCCCGAGAATATAGAGTCACAAGGATGAGCGCACTTCCTCGTTGATAATAATAGAGATGTAAATCGTAGTATGTGATAAGTTGTTAACTTCGAGATAAGAATACAAAAATATCGATAACTTGTTGATAAAATAGACAACGCAATGGAATCGAAATACAAAAGTTGCAAATTGCAGAATATACTAGCTGCAGTCTGCGAGTCCTGGGAAGCTTCGACTATGCAATTCTTCCGAACCTCAACAAATACCTCGAAGCCCATTCAGTTAGTCTATGGGTTTAGATAGAAGACTAGTATTTTGCCCCGTGGGCGGGCCGCGAGCGGCCCGCGTGTGTGTTTTCGTGGCGTTCCATTTGTTCAAAACGCTATACTTGTGTTTAAACTTGTAATTTTGCAAGTACTTGTACAAAACTGCGGTATTTATCAAAGAAAATAATAATGCGCGTGACTTTGCATGGCGGCCATCTTGTTTGACTTGACAGCGTCATTTGCACCATGAGTAGGACGCAACCGGCAACCGGCGATTGATGTCAGATGTCAACATCTGACATCAATCAAACTGACATCTGTCTACACTTGACAGCGGTATTAGAACAGTGCGCAGGTCGCAAGCGGCACACTAGCACCGTGCGCGGGCCGCACGCGGCCCGCACACGGTGCAATTGTGCAGGTGCAAGTGTTGATCGTGACCGTCCACTTATACCAAACTACAGTAAACTAACTCGCTTCGCTCGTCGTCGCATTGGGTAGGTTGGAAAAAAGAAATTGACATTTTACATCTGTCAAAAAAATTGACATTTGACATCTGTCAAAAATTTTGACATTTGACATCTGTCAAAAGTTTGACATTTGACATCAATCAAACTGACATCTGTCTACACTTGACAGCGGTATTAGAACAGTGCGCAGGTCGCAAGCGGCACACTTGCATCGTGCGCGGGCCGCACGCGGCCCGCACACGGTGCAAGTGTGCAGGTGCAAGTTTTGGTCGTGACCGTCCACTTATACCAAACTACAGTATACTTGGTGCTTGCTTCGCTCGTCGTTGCATTTGGTAGGTTGGAAAAAAATTGACATTTGACATCTATCAAAAAATTTGACATCTGTCAAAATTTTGACGTTTGACATCTGTCACACTGACATCTGTCAAAATTACAACTATCTCCCTCCGAAACTGTAGTACCATAGGCGATAAAACGGAAAACAGCAATTTTGATAATAGTATATACGGCGGCCATATTAAAAAATGACAGATGTCAAAATTTGACCAAACCATGTTGATCAGCATCCTTTGGGACCCTCAGATATCGATTTATATCCCGATCAGAGCACCTTTACTTTCAGACGCGGACCAATAGACCGCCATTTTGAAAAAAGTACTTTTTCACTGTGTGCCCCTCACAAAACTGTACAATATTAGAACAAACCCTCCCTACAAAAGTCTCACAGTTTCGGTGTTATTTGCGAATTAAAAATCCTTAAAAAGTGAAATTGCATGTTCGCAATTTTTCAAAATGGCGGAATCAAAAAAGTTTTTACACTTTCCTACCAAGTGTACCGTGGGATTTTCAGATATCGATTTTCATTCGGATCGGACAACTTTTACTATGAGTCGGTACGTCTACAGCCGCCATCTTGAAAAAAATTGATTTCACTGATATTGCATTTTTACCCTTATAACATCTATACTTGATCCCCAGGAACGACTTTTCTAAAGCACTCGCAACGGAGGCGCAAAAAAGCAAAGTTGATATTTCAATAAAAGCACCTTTGTATGGCAGCCCCATTGAAAGTTGACACATGTCAAAATTTGATTACAGAATGTTGATCATCATCCTTGGGGACCCCCAGATATCGATTTTCATCCGGATCGGTGAAACTTTTTTTCCCGCCGCGGCCAAAATTTCCGCCATTTTGAAAAAAAAAATTTTTCGCAATCTTCCCCTCTGACCTCCAACCAATATTAGTTTGAGCTCTTTATACTAAAGTGTCATAGTTTCGCCGTCATTTACGGTTAAAATTTGTATGGCGGATTTTTTTTTCCGCCATTTTGAATTTTTTTTGACATCTCCAAAATCGGCCCAGGGTTTGCTATGACATTCCTTAAAACGCACATGACCTATCTGATATGGTTTGGCCAGGCCGTTGACTGTCCGAGTGACCGAAGGTCGGAAGACCAGGACATGAATTTTTCTGGAGACACCTCAAACACCTTGACACGAATGTTAACAAAGATATTCAAAACTTTCCATTGGTATCGAGAAACAATGCGTCAAAAATGGGAAAAAAAATTTGTATGGCAGCCATCTTTAAAAATGGCGGAATCCAAATTTTTATTTCAAATTACGAATCTGCGGCCCCGAAAACCCCCCCATGCGAAAAATCACCCCGATCGGACCAACTTTCAAAATGGCCGCCATTTTGAATCCGCCATCTTGGATTTTCATGACAACCATCTGACAGCTCCCGTCATCCTCTATGACATTTGGTCGAGCACTACCCACATACCTCTTACCGTTTCCAAATTATGAACGTTTCAATTTTGTATGGAATTTTTATTTTTTGTATGGCAACACTTTTTTTTTAAATTTCTCTGGAAACATCCCAGGGTCTACTCCAACTTTAGTTAAAACTGGACCCCCATATCTCTTGTCGTTTTCGAGATCCGTTGACCTGTTCCAGTTCAGAGACGATTTTCTGGTAATGTCAGATTTTTCCTGGGGTGACATGACCCATCACTATACAGCCTCATACTCAGTTTTGACAGACCACTTCTGAGAGCTGAGATCAATTATGTCAATCAGTCATCAGTCAGTCAATGGGTATCCAATTTTATAATAGTAGTAATCATCATCCTTGGGGACCCCCAGATATCGATTTTCATCCGGATCGGTGAAACTTTTTTTTCCGCCGCGGCCAAAATTTCCGCCATTTTGAAAAAAGAAATTTTTCGCAATCTTCCCCTCTGACCTCCAACTAATATTAGTTCGAGCTCTTTATACTAAAGTGTCATAGTTTCGCCGTCATTTATGGTTAAAATTTGTATGGCGGATTTTTTTTTCCGCCATTTTGAATTTTTTTTGACATCTCCAAAATCGTCCCAGGGTTTGCTATGACATTCCTTAAAACGCACATGATCTATCTTTTATGGTTTGGCCAGGCCGTTGACCGTCCGAGTGACCGAAGTTCGGAAGACCAGGTCGCGAATTTTTTTGAAGACACCTTGATCATCTGGACACAAAACACAACAAAGACATTCAAAATTTTCCATAGGTGTCGAGAAACAATGCGTCAAAAATGAAAAAAAAAATTTGTATGGCAGCCATCTTTAAAAATGGCGGAATCCAAAATTTTTTTTGAAATATCGAATCTGCGGCCCCGAAAACCCCCCAATGCAAAAAATCACCCCGATCGGACCAACTTTCAAAATGGCCGCCATTTTGAATCCGCCATCTTGGATTTTCATGACAACCATCTGACAGCCCCCGTCATCCTCTATGACATTTGGTCGAGCACCACCCACATACCTCTTACCGTTGCCGAATTATGAGCGTTTCAATTTTGTATGGGGGCCACCGTTTTTTGTTCGGGGGCCCCCATTTTTTTCATTTCTCTGGAAACATCCCAGGGTCTACTCCAACATTAGTTAAAACTGGACCCCCATATCTCTTGTCGTTTTCGAGATCCGTTGACCTGTTCCATCTCAGAGACGATTTTCTGGTAATGTCAGATTTTTCCTGGGGTGACATGACCCATCACTATACAGCCTCATACTCAGTTTTGACTGACCACTTCTGAGAGCTGAGATCAATTATGTCAATCATCAGTCAGTCAGTCACTCATGGGTATCCAATTTTATAGTAATAGTAAAGTAATGTTAATTCCGACATTACTTATCAGTTATAGAATTTTCATATACTCAGTGAGAGAGAACTGTACAAAAGCCTCCAAAAGTTTACTTTTGAGCTTGGCTTCTGGGAAAATTCAATAGATATAATTTCCAGTTGGGTTAGGTGATGAGTAGGGACAATGTCAAGTCGCGCTTTGCCAAAGTCATCGGCGTCACAAAATACAATTATGAAATTGAGGGAGGTATTTTCAGACGTACATAGGGTTGCCAAGTGTACTTTTACCTGACCTTTAGAGTCATTTTAATAACTGCAAGCTGGTATAAGGCCTATACCGTTCAGAATCTCATAATGAGAGTGGGCGAAATAAAAACCCGTTTCATATTATTGATGGTTATCATATGATTTAATGATTGGCGAGCTTTTCGGTAAGTAGTCATGCAGCTCATTTGATTGTGTTGTGATTGTTTTATTCGATAAGAGGGAGGCCGTTTGGTGCTTGTTATAAACAACTATAAAATGTATACTTTTATTATCAAATCCGTTGATAGCGTGTTCTTTGTTTGATGAAAGAATGACATCCTGAAATACCGGAAAACCCCGCAGGTGGTAGCCCTAGCCGCACCTTGTAAAACTACACTTGTTTGTTACACTGTATCAGAATATAGTTCAGTTGGCATTGAATTGTGTATTCTGGTCGCAACGTTAATAAACCGTGACTGAAACGTAACGTAATCTTTAGTTTCACGTGCTAGGGATTTAGTACTGCATTTTTGCAAAAATAATTTTGCGCGAATTATCTGCGCTTGGGCAAATTGTACCTCGCAGACCGATCTAAGCAAGATCCCGTGACTTTATTACTGATTTAATATAGGTAATTAATCTACGAATATGAATAGATGTATTTTAGTGCCGAATACACAGTTCATTACTGTAATTTATAGAGTTTGGCTGGAATAACCTGACATATTGTCATTTAATAATGGTCAAAACTGTACAACTACTAATAATGGCTCGATCTTTGGGCTCGATCAGACACGGGCAGTGGATATGCCCACTGCCCGTGCCTGATCAAGACATTATTTGGCTGTATACTCAAAGAGACATTATTAGTAATTGTACAGTTTTGGCGGTGTTGGCATTGGCGGTGTTGATTTTAGAGCGGTGGAATAATTTCAAATTAAACTAATCTGAAACTTGTCATTGCTTACTCGTAAAGTAATAGAAAGGGATTCGAACATTTTTGTATGGAAGCAAAATTCACCCGCCACCGTTTTCATTTTTTTTAGTTTCCCCGCACGATGAATGCCCCTTTACCAAACTTTCACTTTGATTTTTCGTACGTAAATTCAGTTATTTAATATCTCCAGAAAATGTCAATGCGTGAGCGAGATGGTGGTGGATCCGCGTATATAGCAGCCTAGTTGAACAAAATCAAATTGACAGTTTGTCGTCCCTTTCACATAGATCGAAACAACAAGGATCGCAATAGTTTTATAACCGTCAAAATAAGTTTAGCTGCCGATTTTGTACAATAGACACCTACCACTATGTATTCAAAGCTTCATTGTTTACTTGACACAATAACGGTGTTAGCATTTCACGCCCGATTTTTTACACTTTCTATTATTACGGATATCTCAGCATTCCGATGACGTCACAGGGCAATGAGTGACGTGGCGTATTTATGATTAGTTTTGTAATAGTTAACTCCTAAGTCAGTGACAGAAGGTGCAAGGTCTTACTGCTAACCATTTTGAACAGTACTTACTATCTATCTTTACTATCTAGTTTAAATTGTATTAAAAATGTAATTGTTCACTTTTTTAGGGTTTATGATGCATATTTGCATGCAAACTTTGACTATTTAAGATTGCATATAATATTATGTAGTATTCTTTGACATTACTTCTCCTCAAAGGTTAACCCCCTTACTAATAATCATAGTGTGGCGGAAGAATAGTTATTTAATGTTTTGTCCTTCTCTATTGAGTTTAAATGGGTTAAGATAAAACAAGAGAAACACTGAGTAGCTATTCCACTGTTATGCAGTGTTTATTGGTAAGGGGGTAATTTTATAGCTGTCTAAGGCCCGATTTCACCAAACTAGAGTAAATTTTATTCCAGGTATAACTTTCCGAGAACAACCGAGTTACGCGAATATAGCCCCTATACCACCAATTTTGTGAAGGAATAAGACTTATTCCTTGGATACAATTAAGATGGCGTCTTTTTTGTGTAATTTCATTTGTCAATTAGCTGTATCCAAGAGTAACGAATAGCCGTATACTTGGAATAAACGTTGGTGAAATCGGGCCTAAGGGTGGATTTTCTAATCCGTAGTTAACTACCCAATGGTTAAAAATGCTAACAAACTTTGATCATTGGTTAGAATTTGTTAGACGTTTTGACCATTGGTTACCTTAACTAGAGTTCAAAAAACCTAAATGATTTGTATATATCTATTATTTGTTAAGTAGGGCTGTGCTGTAAGCTACTACTGGGGTCCATAGGTGGCGGATAATGGATCGGCGGTGAGATATCACTGCTCGCTGCTTCGGCAGTCCCCGACCATACAGCAACTATAAGCTGTCTTGGGCTCATGGACGTGAACGTCCTTACGAGGCCAAAACAGAACAACCGGCATCAGTACAGGATGTCCGTTTAGGGTGGCGGCGAATGAGTACCTACTTAGTGTACCAACGGCGGCGCCCACGAGCCTAGTTAGATGGCTCACTGTACACCTACCAACCCGCATTAGACAAGCGTGGTGGGTTATTATGTCTAACCCCTTACCTTCATGAAAATTCTCACAAAAGCCAGGCCCCAAGTGCCCGGCGGGTTCAAAGGAGACGCCACCAATGACGGTAGGATGGCTCTTCTTGGACCCTTGGGGCCAGATAATCTCCGGGTGGGATCTCCCAACCGTCAGACGACCAAAGCTAGCCTAAAGGAAACTGATAAACTTAACATATTTACATATAACGTTCGTACTTTAAGAACCGAAGAACGACTGGTAGAATTGGAAAACGCCCTAGAGAGTGTCAATTGGGACATTGTCGGATTATCAGAGGTCAGAAGAGACGGCGAAGATACGCTTGAAAGAAAAAACACCGTATTTTACTATAATGGATGCTCAGGAAGCGTCCACGGTGTAGGATTTCTAGTCGCGAAAAAATGGAAATCGCATATAATTGAGTTCATATCATACTCCGAAAGAATAGCCGTTCTTAAATTCCGTATTTCTGAGAAGCAAACTCTCACCTTAGTTCAAGTGTATGCACCGACATCAACACACCACGATGCCGAAGTTGAAGAATTTTACGATCTCCTAAACAAAGCCTGCGATGAACACCGAGCTACATGGACAATGGTGTTAGGGGACTTCAACGCAAAGCTTGGTACTAGAAAAGACTCTGATAATTGCAATATCCTCGGACCCCATGGTTTGGGTTCCCGAAATGAACGAGGTACACGTCTCCTACAGTTCTCGTTTGGTCAGAGTCTAAGTGTGAGTAACAGCTTCTTTTTTAAAAAGCCTCATCGTCGATGGACATGGCTCTCTCCTGATAGTGTAACCCGAAATGAGATCGATTTTTGTCTTTTCTCACAAAAACAAATCGTCAAAAATGTAGAAACGATCAACAATATTAAATTTAGTTCAGATCATAGACCATTAAGAATAACAATAGCTTTTAATTTTAAAATCCAAAGATACCAGTTGATTAAAAAGACCCTTCAAAGATTAGACAAAGCATCATTACTGAACAATAAAGATAAATTTCTTCTAGAGTTAAAAAATAGCTTCAGCATTTTAGATTCAGACAACCTAGATGTAAATGTCCAATGTCACAATATCACTCAAAGTATTCAAAAAGCATCTCAAAAATTAAAAGCCATAAAACCTAAAACCCGCAAACTTAGTGACAAAACAAAACAATTAATTGAAGAGAGACAGAAATTAAACTACTATACCGCAGACTATAGAACCAAAGATATTGCAGTTAAACGAAATATTCGAAAAGATATAAGAAATTTTAATGTGGAACAAGTCAAATTAGCCTTAGAAAGTAGTACTTCTTTAAAAACCGCTAAACAAGGAATGCAAGCCGGAAAGTCATCCATTGTATGCCTAAAAGATCACGCGGGCGTGAAACAAGGCGATAAAAACAAAATTCTGGAAATATGTACTGATTTCTACAAAGCACTCTACTCCCATAATAGTCCATCCACTCAACAGCCAAACAAAATGTACACATGTCCTGACAATATTTTACCGATCTCTGGTTATGAAGTACACCGTGCCTTAACTAGCTTGAAATATAGCAAAAGTCCAGGAGAATATGGCGTAACTACAGAAAGCCTAAAAGTTGGAGAATCTATTCTACTTCCAAAGCTTACCAACCTATTCAACACTATATTACATACAGGCGAATTTCCACGTAACTTTTGCCATTCAAATATTATAATTTTACACAAGAAAGGAGACAAAACCGACATCACAAATTACAGACCTATCAGCCTTGTTTCACACCTGTACAAGACCTTTATAAAAATTATAGAAAATAGAATATCCGGAAAACTAGACCAACATCAGCCTCCCGAACAAGCCGGGTTTCGCCGTGGCTTCTCCACCACCGACCACCTTCACTCCGTTAACCAACTTATTGAAAAACACATAGAATTTAAAATTCCGTTATATCTGGCTTTTATAGATTTTTCCAAAGCATTTGATAGCATCTCACATATCTCTATATTCAACGCTTTAAAAAGTCAAGAAATAGAATCTACATATATACACCTATTGCAAAACATATATAAAAACAGTACCGCTGCTATTAAACTTCATACCACAGGGCCTTCCTTCAATATAGAAAAGGGAGTCAAACAAGGCGATCCTTTATCCCCGAAGCTATTTACAGCAGTATTAGAAGAAGTTTTCAGAAACCTTGCAGCTGGCTGGTCAGAACGGGGTATCCTTGTCGGCAAAAAGAGATTGACCAATCTCCGTTTCGCTGACGACATAATCCTTTTCTCGTCTTCAGCTTCTGAGTTGACCCAAATGCTAGAAGATCTTAGCATGGCTAGCTTCGAGGTCGGACTAAAGATGAACATGTCAAAGACCAAAATCATGACTAATAGCACAAAAAGTCGAATACGTATGGGGGGTGGGGAGATAGAATACGTCCATGAGTACATATACCTAGGCCAAATAGTCTCTTTCCAGGCGAGACAAGATAAAGAAATCACACGACGCACTGAAAACGCCTGGAGGAGCTATTGGGCCATGAAAGATCTGATGAAGGGTAATCTTCCACTTTCCCTCAAGAAGAGACTCATGGACGTGTGCATTCTCCCCATTCTTACATACGGCGCACAGACTTGGTCTTTGACAGAACATCAAAGGTCCGCACTCGAAGTGTGTCAAAGAGCGATGGAGCGTAGTATCCTTGGAGTAAAGCTCACTGATCGTATTCGCAACACCATACTGCGCTCCAGAACTCGAATTACAGACGTCACTCAAAAAGCTGCCCGGTTGAAATGGGACTGGGCTGGTCACGTCATTCGCATGCATGACGAACTTTGGGCCAGAATAACCACCGAATGGGCTCCTGGCAATGGTAGAAGGCAACGCGGCAAGAAGGCGGTAACTGCTTCCCATCAGGCGGGCCGTCAGCTTGTTTGTCCATCCATGTTATATAAAAAAAAAAAAAAAAAAAAAAGGCGATGGCGTGACGAGCTCGACTCCCACCAATTAGACTGGCCCCTAACAGCTCAAGACCGTGAGAAATGGAAGGAAGGTAGGGAGGCCTTTGCCCAGCAGTGGGAAAATACAGGCTGATAATAATAATATTATTTGTTATCTAATAGTGTTTATTAAAATATAATTGTTTTTTTAAGATATTAGTCCATAAAATCTCGCTGGTTGCTAACATTACTGTATACCTACCTAGATATACCTCAACTCTTCAAGTGTGGTTTTACACTTTAAAATCAATTCCATGATGTTTTTTTTTAATTGATACTGCTTTTGCTAAACCGTATAAAAACTGTTAGTTTATATTACTAATTGTCAACAAAGTATAATACGACTCAACTGTACAGCTGAAATAATGATTGGGGAATATATCAGGGAAAACAGGGCAATGATGACGACTGATGAGGCGATGTGAGTGATGAACTAATGAGTGAATTAGTCTGGTAACCAATTAATTAACAATGTTTTGAATACTCCATTAGCCGTTTTATTTTTGTGTCATGCAGTTAACGTCACAGGCACAGTTCTGAATCCATAGATAGCTTTATTATAGGGGTTATCAAAATGATAATAAACGCTAATATTATTTTGTTATTCTATCTATACATATTATAATCAAATTCAAGATCGTACGCACTACGGAACGAGTTCACGTACATTTTTGCTATGTAGGGTTCAGCGTACGAAAAATATCGTTACCGAGAACTACCTTGGGAAGTTGAGAATCATTGAGTGAGATAGTCTTATTGAAGTTAGGCACGAATCGGTATAATCACTCTGTGTGTTCTGTGGTTTAATTTAGAGCTTGGAATATTTGCTCTGGTTTAGCGGCACGTAGTAAATCGCTTTGCTTAGAGTATGTACCCCTACAGCTACTGAACGCTAGATGTCGCGGTCAAAGATGTGCACTCAGTTGCTTGTAACATTTATATAATTACATAATATTATCTACACGATCTACGTCACTGGTATAAAGAGGAAAGACTTGTATTTTTGTGTGTATGTTTGTAATGAATAAACTCAAAAACTACTGTGCCGATTTCAACAATTCTTCCACCATTGGAAAGCTACATTCATCCTGAGTAACATATAGGCTACACCACTACACGTGCGAAGCCGGGGCGAGCCGCTAGTTAGTAATAAAGCAAATTATTAATTAGGTACCGACCTTGACAGTGGGGTAAATTAAGTTTTAGTCATCAGAAAAATGCCGACATTGAGGTAAATGGTCTAGTCTGAAGCGGAAATTCGTGCAGCTTATTATCAGTGTTATACTATTATTAATGAATATCGGGGAGAGCAGAGATTATTCCTTACATAATCTAATAAAAATATATTGAAATAATGCTCCTGTTTACATAATTATTGTTTATTGGTTCGTAAACCATGTAGGTAAGTACCTAAAATGAATTGACAAACATGTATTAAAACTCAGAAAAAACTACAGAAACATGGTTGAAGAACCAATGTGTGAAATCAGGTGCGTTTTTGTTGATTGTTTTTAAATATTGCTTAAAAAATAATTGTTATTCTATACTTCAGCACTCAACTGATTAATAATACTGGGTGGCGCAAAAGTAAAGACCCTATTTGGTTCAGCTATAACATTTTTTCTAAATTAGAAAACTAGATTTAGGTTTTTTTAAATGTATATTTGTGCCATTAAATTTTGTACCATTAGGATTTAAAGATGATGTCTTTTAAATGGTGACCTCCAGAGTTGATACACATTTGAGCCCTATTTATGACATTTTGCATAACTTTAACTAATTTAGAAAAAATGTTATAGCTGAACCAAATAGGGTCTTTACTTTTGCGCCACCCGTTACATAGAAGGATGCACTTAACATTAATACCACAGAATAAATAGTAGTTCTACTTTTAATATATTAGTTAATTAAAAAGCAATTGGGGTTAATTGAAAAATGTATTAATGCGATAGTTATGGGCAGCCGTGACGCTTGACATCAGGTCAACGACTAGCCCACCACTTTATATGTTTAAATACAAAAAACGAATTAAATACCTTTTTAATTTAATTTTACAAGGAGGATGTGTTTGTCACTTATTTTAAAATCCGAATTTGAAATATATAATTTATTTGAATCCATATAGGTACGTACTTTACTTCACGCGCAACGACCTATGGAGAGAGCTAAGCTCGGTGTTTCCGTGCGAAATAAGATCCAAAATGAGGAGATCCACAGGGGAACTACAGTGACCGATATAGCTCTTAGAATAACAAGTTGAAATGGCAATGGGCAGGCCATATCGCTCGTAAAACTGACAACTGACAAAAGAAAGGTTCTTGAGTGGTGACCATGACCACGAACCGGATGACGCAGTACAAGCCGGGGCCGACTTATAGGCACTAGGCGGACCGACGATCTGGTGAAAACCGCGGGGAGCCGACGGATGCAGGAGGCGAGTAGCCGTTTAAAGTAGCGCTCTCTGGGGAGGCCTATGTTCAGCAGTGGACGTCTTCAGGCTATTGATGATGACTTAAGTATTAAACATTTACAAATCTATCTAATTACCAACACCGACGTTCCGTGTTACGACAAGGTTCGATAACAGCATTATTAGGTACCGTTCAATAAGTAAACGTTGATTAAGAAACGAAAACAAAGTACATTTTCCGCAATCACACATCAAAGAAACACGCGGGTCTTTGATAAAGCCATCTTTTAATACATATGCGGTAATGTTCTTGGTTTGTTTAACTGTTAGGAAAAATTGTTTATGATTTTACTGTAATGTTTTATATAATATTTTTATTCTACGCTATCGAAATTGCTATCGATGTGTACTGTAATAAGCGTGCCGTAAATCTTGTGCGTTTCTAGGGTTCCGTATATAAACGAGCCCCTATAACTAAGCCTCCGGACACGATGTCTGCCTGTCTGACCGACCTATAACCGGCTGTATCTCTTGGTAATTGATAGACGGCTGAAATTTAATTTATAATTATTACTTATTACGGCAGATTACCTAAATGAAATTACTAAAAGGAAAATTTAAGGTGGATTCCCAATACATAATAACCAATTTTCCATAAAGAGAACGTGAAAAGAAACGTGTTTTTAAGTTTTTTGATGTTTTCATATCTCAAAAACAGTAGTATGCAATCCTTAACTTTGTATGATTATAGTGCATACTCTGTAGTATAACAACAAATACTTACTGTAATACCCGGCCAAGTGCGAGTCGGACTCACGCGCGAAGGGTTCCGTAGCCGTAACATTATGTATAAAAACGAGCAACAAAATCACGTTTGTTGTGTAGGAGCTCCCTTAAATATTCATTTTATTCTGTTTTTAGTATTGGTTGTTATAGCAGCAACAGAAATACATCATCTGTAAAATTTAAACTGTCTAACTATCACGTTTCATAAGATGCAGCCTGGTGACAGACGGACATACAGACAGACAGACAGCGGAGCCTTAGCAATGGGGTCCGTTTTACCCTTTGGGTACGGAACCCTAAAAATCAGCCAAGTGCGAGTTGCGATTAAGGTTTTAGACCACTTTACAATAAGGGAGCTATTTTATTTAGTCTTATCACATGTATACGGAACCCTCGTCAGTGCGCAAGTCAGACTCACACTTGGCCGTTTTTATTATTTAGTTGCACAATTATTGAACCCTGAAAATACTACTTTAATATAATAATAGCCAGCGCAAACTGAATTAGATGCCCGCGTTCATTCCATGCGACTAAAACCATAGAAATAAAAACCTTAATCTAGGCAATAATCGACATCAAGTAAAAGTAAAACGTATTTACTGCGTTTTTGTAAGTAAGCACTTTCGATTTCGATTCGTTTCGCTTTGATCGCCGCCGCCAGTTAGTTTTAGACCGTGATTTGGTCATAAAATGCTAGTAATAGATACTTACATAGTTATTACGTAGTTATCGCGTAACACCACATAAGACTTAATAGTACCGTTAATGAAACTATGTAATTGATAATGATCGTTACACAGTGGAATTAATGGATTGTGTTAGTTACTTAGTAGGTATAAATAAAACCTTTTACTTTCACGTAATGTAATAAATCATTCAAATTAATCAATTTATTTAAGTTTACTGTCGTGTCACGATTTGCGGTAGTACTTCCCTAATTGATTTTTTTTATAATATAGTTAGCACTTATTATGTGGCTAATGTCTACCGTACAAGTTAAAAACCATAGTAAATAGAAATGTAATCAAATCTATCGTATTCAGGGTCATCATCATCATCATCATCAACAGCCTGAAGACGCCCACTGCTGAACATAGGCCTCCCCTACAGAGCGCTACTTTGAGCGGCCCTGCATCTATCGGCTCCCCGCGGTTTTCACCAGATCTTCGGTCCAGCGTATATGGAATCTATACCTTCACACAACGCTTTATAGTGTTGAGTTCGGGTATACCATAAAAATATGTACCGCCGTGTTGAGGATTTTAAAATATACCCCACTGTAACATTCGTCAACCAACCAACCCTGACAATTAAGCATTTTTATTAATAACCACTCGTGTATTAATTTTTGTGATTACGAAGCAAAACAAGATTGAAAAGAAAAAAAAAATTAATGCAACCTACCGAAAAAAAAACTCATTAGGTAGTTAATAAAACGCGCCAGTGACGTTGCACATGTTAGGTTAAGGTACGCTTTATTGAAATGATTTTTGTTTACTGGATTTGAAAATATACCCGACGGCAACGCGGTCTCTGACGTCATGAGCGTTGTGTAAAGGTATAGATTCCATATATGCTTCGGCCTACGCTGCGTCTTCCAGTTCATGGTCGCCACTCGAGAACCTTTCTTCCCCATCGGTTGTCAGTTCTACGAGCAGTGTGGTCTGCCCATTGCCATAAAGACCTATATCAGTGATTTTAGTTCTCCTGCGGATCTCCTCATTACGGATCTTATCTCGCAGGGAAACACCGAACATAGCTCTCTCCATACCTCGTTGGGCGACTTTGAGATTACTAATGAGGCGAATAGTAAGAGACCATATCTCAGTTCCATAAGTCATCACTGGCAACACACTGATTTAAAACCTTCGTTTTCAGGCTCTACGGTATTTTGGACGACAGGATAGGTCGAAGCTTCCCGAACGCTGCCCTGCCGAGACCCAACTTGGATTCTTCGTGCGACCTCGTTGTCGAAGTTGGACCTACCTAATTGGACAGTCTGTCCTAATTAGTACACATATTTGTCGACAACTTCGAGAGTATCGTTTCCAACAATTACCGGTATAGGTGGAACATGGGAATTAGACATGATTTTCGTCCAAGTAGAACCTATTGGATCTACTCTACTGAGGTCGTTGACTCAGGGAATACCCCGCTAAAACTGCTTTTCAAATCAAAAGATTACAGTAAATTGTGTAATTAGGTAGGTATGTAGGTTACTCGGTACACAGACCCAACATTGGTCAATGACCTTACCATGGGTTTTACAGATATACCTTACAAAATCGACCAATATAGCTATTTAGAATTAGCAAGTTGAAATGGCAATGGGCAGGCCACATCGCTCGTAGAACTGACAACCGATGGCGAAGAAAGGTTTTCGAGTGGCGACCACGAACCGGAAGATGCAGCGTAGGCCGGCCCCCACTCGGTGGACCGACGATCTGGTGAAAGCCGCGGGGAGCCGATAGATGCAGGAGGCGAGCAGCCGCTCAAAGTTGCGCGCTCTGGGGGAGGCCTATGTTCAGCAGTGGACGTCTTCAGGCTGTTGATGATGACCTTACAAAACTAATCAAGTAGTGTGAAATTGAACTTGCTTTCTGTGTGTTTGTCTATAATTTCCATAAAATAACGCAGCAGGTATAAATTGTCGTTATGCGATATAGGTATAAAACGATTTGATTCGTATCGACTCGACCTTCACGTACGATTTGATCATGCATATTTAAAATGTATGTATATTTATTCAAGGTACTCCATGCGTATTTTAGAAGTACATCGTGGAATGACAGGTGAAAAGAGGGAAAGTTAAATGAGTTTGTGATGGAATTATTTTGGTTTTTAACCATGTGTCCAAGCTCCACTGTTAGACAAAGGTATACCTATATCCCATTTAAACAACTTATCTATGCCATGAGCTTCAATTGGACCACCTAGGCTGTCATAGACTCATGTTATTGCTACCTCTTATGGGACGGAAACCCTCACGATTAGATGAACTAATCGGCGTCAAAAAACATTTGAAACTCATTCAAACTCCGGTCCACATCCGCAACAAAATCGATTTATACAACCTTGAAAGAGAGGTCCACAAATAACAAGGTTATCGTACCAATAGTTCGATACGGGCCCAATACACTTTGAATAGACATCATGGCGGACGATACTGTTATGTGGGAATGCCAACCAGATTAATATTATCAATTAATTCAAATTTTCGTAAATTGTGGGATCGTCGTCGGAGGCTTTAGACCTTATGTGATAATAACCGCTTGATCATTCAGAAGTGGGATGAGAATGTAGAGCTGTGGTGAAGTGAACCCACAGCAAATTTCTGTGTAACGAAGGTTCAATGACCTCGATTTTTGTTTACAAGTTTAATTAGACTAGTATAGGTAAATTCAGGTTTTAGCAATGTAGGACACCGTACTTTGTTTTAGCTGGATACGCTTAAGCGGAGACATCGAAATATATTCCTCTAAGTGCGGACGTGTAAGGACCAAGCCAGGCTCAGTAAGCGGACAGATACTCGGGTAGGTTAGGTTTTATGTAAAAGTGCTAAAATTAATCTATCTGCAATACATTGTTTGGGTTGAGTTTTTGTATGATTTTTATGTTACGTATTTTGGGATAATTTGCAGTTATGCTGTATGAGATAAGAAGGTTGCATCTTCGAATACAATAACACTTATGTCGGCCCTATTGTAACAGCATGTCGTTTGGCATTCCTCACTATTCACGTCACCAATTTCTGCTCCCAAATCTAAACATAGCCCACTGCTTTTATCATTAGCTATTATAGTTTTTTGTATCTATGCGCCGACAGACGGACATCCGATAATAGTTGTGTTGTGACGTCACTGATTTGTAGGCGTGTCTGCACGCAAACAGGGATAACTAATGGTATATCTTTAAACTGCAGGATAAATATGTTAAGGCCATTGACTTCTTCCATCAATCAGGATGTGCAGACGCGTTCTGCATCACGCAATAAAAGCGCTGTTCCGCTTAGTTGGTAGTTGCGGAAAAGCGCTCACGCATCAAGTACCTACCAATAAGGGGGTCGGGAAAAATACAGAGGGAAAGAGTTCCTAAGCAATAGGTACCTACGGTCGTGACAGGCTGCTATTGAGTTTCTAGTCACATTATGTGTTCACATGTGGAGTAGAGTTCAACAACCTCAGATTTATCAGCGGCCATGGTCCACATTTCAGAGCAATTGGTAGGTATTTCCAGCTCTACTGGTTCTAATAACGATTTTTTTCTTGTATGTCGCATCATACAAGGCTCAAGGTAGCTGTAGCTAGTATAATGATACGAGATTTACGAGTCTGTTCAGACTAAGAAAAGGAGTATTTAAATGCTGGATTCTGGCAAAGAAGTATTGCTTAAGTTCCGCTTAATAGTGCAAGAAAATTGTAATTTTGCATCTCACTAAAAAGTGCTCCGCTTATGCTTAATAGTGCTGCCCGCGAATTTTAATGGGTAACAATACAGACAGTGATTATGGAAATCTCTGTTTGGGAAACCTGTGAAATAAATGGACTGGATAGGTACACCAATAAGTGCAAACATAGTGACAGAAATGGACCAAATTTTAAAGCTAAATATGCTGATGCCACAAAATATTCTGCGAATTAAATCTATATCATATATACCATTAAATAAAAATCTGCCAGTAATTTTGTAATAATAAAAACCTTTCTATAATTTGTCTGCCTTTTGTATTGAACACAATTGGCGAATAAAGCCAACTTGAAGGCCAATAAAGCAATTTCAAGTGCCATTAACTTTCTCTGTCTAGTGTGATGTCTAGTAAGTTACATAGTAAAAAAGCTTTTTAGTAGTGATGGTGATGGGACGATATTTGTTTTTGGAATACGACACGCGATTATTGTGTAGTAATATCGGTGATACTGATACCGATAACTCATGCGACACCAAAAATTTACACGAGTCAATATTACATATGATTGATTTGGAACTCGTCCGCTACAGGTATTACTTCGTTACGCGCAGTGTTTTTTATGTAAATGAATGACGTGACGAGCTAGTCGTTCGCCTGATTTAAAGCGTAACGGCTGCCCAAAACAGATTTCATTAAATTAATTCTGTAAGAAAAACACCGAACACATTGAAATCGCGCGCGACTGTCGACTGTCACTACCGATATTGAGACATCCCTAGTATTCAGTAATAATTTATAGTCTTAGACATAGATATAAAATTAAAATAAAAGATATTGATTTGCATTGAGTACTGAGAGTGAGCGAGAGACCCTTTCTATTTTTTTAACCAATCATAAGTATACATATGGAAAAATTGACGTAAGTATAGCCATATTGTGTTCAGTGTTCACCAATTTCAATAATAAATCTGCATACTTTACTGGAGGAAAACCGGCGAGCGGCGGGAATCTCCGATTACTCGCGAATTTTCACACAATCTCACCCCTTTAGGGGTGCATTTTAAAACCCTTTCTTAGTGCACCTCTGTGCCATAAAAGGAAGCCACCCTCGAAATATCAAGTCTGTATGTCACCTGTTGACTTTCAGTCAGTCAGTCGCCCAGACCAGGATAAAACGTTTTATTAAAGCTAGGCATTAAGAAGTAATTGTTATATTATTTATTTTTATTACATATGGCATGTGCTATTGAGCAATAATTCAATCAATCACACTTGAATGGATCAACCGAATTGTGTAGGAATCAAATATAAGTTCATAAAAAAGAGTAAGTTTCCTTTGTTGTGTATCAGACAACAAAACACAGAAATAAAAATTAAAATATCATCTCAACTCAGCCTTAACTCATAGCAAAGCACGACTAGCAGTTTCTAACCAATCGGTAAAGTTAAGCAACGTTTGCTACAGCAAAAAGTGGTATTTACAAGTAATTGCTACCGTGCTTCGGAGAGCACATTAAGCAGTTGGTCCCGGTAAGACAATAGTCATTAAGCCAAGTCAGAAGCCTTTGGGCAACCTAAAAATTCTGACACCAGGGCTGACCGCTTACCTACAAGAGGAGAAGAAGAACTCAGCCTTTAATTACACTCGTAAAGCATAAGCATCAAGAGATGACGAGATTATATTTTAATCCAAGTAATGTCAAAGGAATGGATGGCCTGTACGCTTAGTCAAGTTTGTGTTATGCAAAACATCACCATTAAACTGGTTAAGTATGCATATGACAAAGACTATTGAACAAACTACATTTAAAAATAGTTTATATGAATGCAGGTAATGAAGTATAATTAATATCAATTGTTTTTGTTGTAACACACTTTGACCATTGCAAATTGCTTAATTTTTTGATCGTATGCTTGATACAGACAAAGTTTAATGTGTTAGAAATCCTTGAATTACATTTAAGTAAGTAGCAATTTTGTTATTTGTCATTCCTACCTTTTGAAATTAACTTTAAGTCAAAGCTTTTACATTTCATTACTCCTACATATTGAATAATAAAATGTCATCAAAATAGAAATCCTAATAATAATTATTTTAGTTTTAGCATTTAACTTGCATACTTGGTACATGAAAGCTTAATATTCTTTTATTATTAAAGTAAACTATTATTGACAATGGAGGTGGCCTGAGCCCAACATTGATGTAAGATTATTAGAAGCAAAAATAAAGTCCAACTGACGAGAGGAAGCATTCAGCTGCAAGAACATTGTCACTGACTAAATTAAAATTCTGTACATTTTTATTACATTTTTAGTTAACTACTTTGGCATAAGATTAATTTTTGGTTTTTATTCAGCTTTTTTACAATGTTATTGTAGCTGTAAAACACATTCTCTCAAAGGCCAGACTTTACAGTTCAAAAACTGGTAGGTATGTAAAACTTTTTCAATAACAGCACTGAAAATATGATGCAATGTATAAAATAATTATCATAAAAATAATTCTGAATAACTTACCCATCTGTGGTAACAGAGTTCAAAGACAATGCCTCTGCAAATATCATCTCTTGATCATCATCGACTTTTTTCGCTTCCACCACCTCTGGTCTAGGCGGTTCGTCAGGAACTTCTGAAGGCACATTTTCACTAGCAGTGCTGGCTTTCTGACTGACATTGTGGAGCCCAGAGAGGTCGACCTTCGATTCCACTCCGCCCTCAGCCTGCAAAGCCTCCGATACCACCAAAATGAAGAATGCACAGCTGTGAAAAGCGGATGAAACCAGTCAGAAAATATAGCAGGCTCTCTAAAGTTTTTTTTATAAATGTAAACATACCTGGAAAGCACTGAAATAGTCAACAGAGACGTGTAAATAACACACAGTCCACCCTTCATCGTAATATTAGGTAAAAATCCACAATCCATAACATTTTGTGCGAAAAACTATTGGCTAACACATTTTCATGACGCTACGGCTCCTAAATTAACACTGTCGCGCTATTCACGTACACGAACCACGATCACATTCACAATTTACGCGGCCAAATAACAATAAAATAGCCAGCTGCCATCTGGAAACGTTATAAATGAATTTTATTCAATTTTTATAGAAATCGAAAATAAACTAAGGAATTTGACAATTTTGACAAGACAAGACGTCACAATTTTTATTTGTTTCGTGTTTGTATCTTTATCTCATTGGCCATAATAAAAAACATATGTTTATATTCGCCAATGACGATAAAACAGTTAAGACATTGCCTTTGCATTGATTGGTCTATTTAGCCCTTCATTTTTTTCTTATATTTTGGCTCCATACATACTGTATTTAGCCAGTGTCAAGTATTGTAATTTTTCATCATGTTAATAAAATATTTATTTATCACGTAAAGTCAAGTCTTACAGTCTTAGTCACAGTCTGGGTCAAATATTTTAATCATAGTCCAGTCAAAGTCATACCCTGTCTAAGTGGTGGAAACTTTATAGAAGCTTGACATGTATTCTCCTTATAGCATGAACTCTACCTGCTTTCTTTAGTTGTATTCTTATATTTTAGTTCTAGTTCAAGTTTTCTCGTGGTTTGTCGTTTAAATGTATCAAAACTTCGTTGGAATTTTGGCAGCAACACGAAAAACCACGTTTCACCACATTATATGACTTGGCCTGACTTGCCCACACTCATTAAAACGCCACCAATTGTAAACATTGACACTGGAAAACGCACAAGTTTTGAAAAACAATACAATGCAATGACGTGAACTTTTCCGCGTTCCCGCAAAAACTCTAGTCACAGATTCACAGTCAGTAACGCGGCAAACCCCACAAATTAGAGAAAAACAATCGAAGGATAAACGATGAATAGTGTAAAAAAAAGCACAAACATATAAAACCCTTAAAAAACTTATATGCTTGAAACCGTGTTGAAACCGATGGCTTTGACTAGTCATTTGTTTTTTTTTCTAATCTGTGACTTTGACCCACCCATGTCTGTGTTTTGTTGGACCCCAACCCAAGGAAGTTGTAAAGTCGTCGTTGTAACAAGTCGTGGTTCTTCCACGCCTTATTTCATAATAAATAGGTATATTATTTGCCCGATCCCGACTAAATGTTGTTTATAACTTGACTTATTGGTTAAAAGCGGTATCTAAGATTATGATAAATATTAAATACATATTTAATGTTCTGGCTAAATATGCATCGCGTGGAGCCAAGCTAAACAACGTGTGAAATGAATGTTAGTGTCACTGTCTTGACTGGCCTGTTAGCTCAGTTGGTAGTAGCTCTGCCTTCTGAACTATAGGTTGTAGGTTCGATTCCTACCCAGGACAAACATTTGTGTGATGAACATCGATGTTTGTTCTGTGTCTGGTTGTTATATTGTATTCTATGTATGTATTTACAAACAAAAAAGTATCTAAGTATTGTATCAGTTATCTGGTTCCCATAGTACAAGCTATGCTTAGTTTGGGGCTAGATGGCGCTGCGTGACATGTCCCACACATATTTGTTTTTGTTTTTTGTTTTTCATGATATCCACTGTCATT
This sequence comes from Ennomos quercinarius, assembly GCA_910589525.2. Lineage (NCBI taxonomy): Eukaryota > Metazoa > Arthropoda > Insecta > Lepidoptera > Geometridae > Ennomos > Ennomos quercinarius. Next base: position 2,238,924 of record OU342491.1, read on the forward strand.
ACTCAAGAGTCTGAAATTATATTGTAGAGTTTTGGCGGGAACGCGGAAAAGTTCACGTCGGTGCATTGTATTATTTTACCAAGCTTATGCTTTTTCCAGTGTTAATGTTTAAAATTGGTGGTGTTTTACGCATTAAGTGCTGAATTACGAGCATGAGTGTGGGCAAGTGATATAATGTAGTGAAACGTGGTTTTTCGTGTTGCTTCCAAAATTCCATAGAAGCCTCTAGTAAAGTTGCCACCACTTTACTAGGGCATGCCTTAGGCTGGATTATGACTTAGACTAGACTATGACTACTCTGACTGTGACTATGACTTGACTTTAAGTGAAAATTTCCATAATACGATGAAAAATTACAAAACTTGACACTGGCTAAATACACTATGTGTGGAGCCAAAATTCAGTACTGTCACTGTCACTGCCATAACGTCATCACATTGCATCGGTCGGTCAATCAATTCCGAAAAACCCAATCTTCTCAAAAAATCAAATAAATTAACTTAGAAAGACCGAGGCATTTGTTTTTACAATAATGGAATCATTATTTGCCCTCCCGTTCAACGTACTTGAAATCCCTAACATTAAAATAAAAAAGCCGGTATGGTTACAGGCTCCGTCGGCGATGACGACGTTTTCATTGGTGTTACTATCATACTTTTTGGTTACCGGAGGTGGGTGTTGTTTTCTAATCATTTTATCGTATAAGGACGTATCGTGTTAGATTATAAAGTGCATTGGTTTGTTTCAGGAATCATTTACGATGTGATTGTTGAGCCTCCAAGCGTGGGGTCAACAACTGACGAACACGGACATAGTAGACCGGTGGCGTTTATGCCAAACCGTGTTAACGGTCAGTACATCATGGAAGGACTTGCATCGAGCTTCTTATTCTCTATGGGAGGACTGGGATTCATCATCCTAGACCGTACACATAACCCATCCACACCCAAACTGAACAGGATCTTACTCATCTCAGTAGCATTTCTTTGCATCTTGGTTTCTTTCTTCACAACTTGGATATTCATGAGAATGAAGCTGCCAGGATACTTGCAGAACTAAATTAGTTAGATTTTTTGCAAAGTATATGCCTTTAATATCTACAGTCTTATTTAGACTGTATAAGTATTCTAAGTTTATTAAATATTTTTATATTGATCTAACTTTTTTTTTTATGCAAGAGAAGATGGAATGAGACATGGATATGATACTTCATCATCAGCCTGTAATTTATAACATGTGATAAATTAATGTACAATGTTGCAGGAAGTGGTTTGGAATCAATATCCATCCATAACAATTATTTTAAATTAAAGCAAATAAATAAGCTGAAGTTAATCATGGTGACCAGTTATCAATTTCAAACCACTCTCTGTGCAATATTGTGCACAAATTAGCTCAGACCTTATTACTGTTTTCAATAAAATGTGTAATTTATTTCAAACAATGATCCTCATAAATGAAGTGTTATAAATTATTCTTAAACCAAGATAAATAAATATATAAAAATGATAATATTTCAATAATAAAACAATAATGAATCAATAAGATTAATCTTTAATAATTTGGCAGTTGATTTCATAGTAAGATATAGTGTATAATTAAAATATCACAACACAAAAACTACCTAAATGCTGTAGATTATGAGAAAAAGTGAAAATTATTCACAAACAATATTTATCTACTTATTTGATAATAGTTTAAAACAAGGAAGACAATTTAATACAACTTATACTAGTTCATTATGATCATAAATAATTAATAGCCGTTATGAACCATAATGTTTCATTATTTTACTATAGGTACCTATAAATCTGATGAATAATTAAATATATCATGAAGTAGGTAAGTAGCCATTGCAATCATTACTCTCATCAGAACAAAAATCGAGAATTAACACAAACTACACTATTATTATGGTGTACTGTACATGTTTGTGCATATTATTTATGATTTAGAAATTAACCACATATCAGTTGATGATAATGATTCTGCACAAACCCTCTGCATCTTAATTATATTTATTTATTTATTATTCAGTTTATAATAGTTAGCTTACAGTATTACCAAAACGCTAACTATTGCAATGGTGACAGGTATAAATCATAAAGTTATTACATATGGTCCGTAAATTATCGTGAAATACATCAACATGCTGGCACTTGTGAGTAAATGCATTTAGTAAGGCTAGTGCCCGCAACGTGGGTGAATTATTGCAGTGGTGCGTCCGCGGTACCGGACAAGCGAACAACTGGTGCCGACGACGCCCAGTTCGCAAATAGTTGTTAGGAACGTATAAATTTATAGAAGCTAGTATATCCGGGTTATTAATTGTAGCATGCAATATCGAGAAATAGTGGATCACAAGAAGTAGTTTACGCCTGGATTCCAATGTATCTAGTCCAATCATTCCTGACACAAATAAAGATGGGTAGAGGTAAGGATAAAACCCATACATTCTTTTATAGATATATCTGGCAAACTTCCGCTGCACTCTCTGTATCATCACAGTGTATATTCACTATCTATACTATAAGCTTTTCTAAAGCTAAATTTTTGAGACACAGAGATCATAGGATTTCACTTAAAATTGTAGATACTACTAGATTCACACACAAACTTACAATTATTATAGATCAGGTGAGATTCAAGCACTGAGTATTCCGTGTTAATTGATATAGATACTACCAGGCCGGCAAAAGAGACATTGTCAACAGCACCAATAATATTGTAAAAAATGTATCAGAACATTCAAATATTTTACTATATGTAGTATAACCTACTCATGTCTTAATTTGAGATGTGTCAGGTGCACAGTTTTCATTCATAGATCCATTGTTATGCAACATGTTAATGACATTTCATGGTTTAAGCTAACTAACCATTTAAGGTTTTCATTCAGCTTTTGCCAATGTTATTGTAGCTGTAAAATGCAATCTTTTAATGGCCAGACTAACCATTGGTTTCTTGTACGTTTGTTAAAGTTAAACTCATGTCAATTTAAAAATACTGAACACTCATTGGGTGTCTATTGATCATTGGCTATCGTCAACCAATGAGCATATAGTATTTGGTATGTTAAATTAACATGAGTTTGACAAACATATGAGAAACCGGGAGTTAGTGTAGTGTGAACATGTCATTGTGTATCTACTAAGGGCCGATGCATACGACGTATTTTTAGCGCACCAACGATGCGCGTTTCACGAGCGCTTGCACTTGGAGCCACAGTTTTTTTTAATTGTGCATAGGCAGTTAGAGAAAACTATGCAGCATTAAAAGTTGCTGCTACATTCAGATCTTCACAGCCTTATTCTAAATGCACTGGAACAAAATAAAATGTGTTAGTGGAAATTAATTTTTAGATGGTCAGATGGAAGGTTCAACAGTGCAATTTAACAGTTACGAGTGAAAATTCATTTGCAGTATTGGACCAATCCAAACTTATGACAACAGAGAAATAGATGGATATTATAGGTACAAAATACAGGCTATCTATGAATTCAAATTTTGGGCTGCAAAATCAAATAATAATAGGTTTCTTACCTGTGGAACACCTATGTGGTTCACCTAGGTGTTCCATGGGTATATTAAAGTCCAAAAACTAAAGAAAAGTAAAGGAAATTAAGAGTTCCTATGGAAAAACGCATAATTTGCAGCAAAACCACAGGAGATAAAACTAAAGTAGAGGTATATTTAGTTTTTTGGCCTGCATTTGTCTGTGTTGGAAAGTGATGATGCAGTCTACAATGGTACATTACATGCTTGCCTAGAATAAGTAAAAGTACTGTAATGACATGCTCATAAGATAATGCTCTATTCAGTATTGCATACTTACTGGCAAAAATCCGAGCTCTTATCAATAATGTGTTCAAACTCCGCAAAGGACAGAGCTCCATCATCATCTAAATCAGCCTCTTCTAGGACATTCTGCACAAGCTGCTGTATCTCAGAGTCGGACAGCTTCAGATCAGGCCCACAGAGGCGCTCGATAACTTCTCGTAGATCTGATACACCAATCATATCATCCCCATCGAAATCTGGAACATTTTAATGATTTTTAACGTAGATAATTGTTATTAGATGTTTTCTAGGACTCATGTAATTTTTTCTGACATTGAATAACCGCCGAGTTACCTAAGAATTAAATATTTTTTTAGGGTGACAGCAAAGTAACCTGTGCCTTTATCAAAATAGAAAAGCGCTACTCAGCATCCAATATTTTGCCACAAAAAGATAGCTAATTACTTACCAAATATCCTGAATGCATGTTCAGCCTTAACAGCTTTTGGCGCCATTTCGCTAAATACCGACATCATGTCCAAGAAGTCCTCAAATGTGCAGTCCCCATCATTACTAGAGCTGAATACTTTGCAAATCCTATCTCGAAAGGGGTTAACTCGGAGTTCTGGGTATTGTAGTATTTTAGCCATAGGCAGCTTAGCATTCTTGTTGTGGCCTACCTTCTCAGGTGCTAGTGCTTTGAATTTGTTATGTGCGCTGGAAAATAAAGAAATATATTTTCATAAGTGAACAATAATTATCTTCGATCATGAAGTTTACAAGTTGTTTATATTTTTTATGGGTTTTGGCCAATGGAACATTGGAACAGCACAACTACATCATAGTCATAGATAGTTTATAATATTAAATACTTACTACAAGACTTCTTTTTTGGTAAAATATGTGAGATCCTGTAATAAATAAACGAACATTAGTCATAAACTGCAGTGGGTTATGTTTGTTTGTTAACGCTTATTTGTGGAAAACTGACTCACTTCGTAATCTTGAAGCTCTTCTTCTGTAAATTGGCTTTTGCCCTGACCCATTTCTTTCTGATTTGGTGCACAATTTGTTTGTATGTACAACGAAACAAATTGTAAATGTAAAACAAAACAAGTAAAGTAAAGTAGTAACAAAACCACAGAACAAGTACACCTACAGTGTTATATATCAACCACCACAGAGTACCTTTTACCGAAATCAACCACCAACCAATATAACACAACACAAACAACACAACATCACAGAATTCACAGCAGTGTTGCCAACTGAGTTTTTAAAAGATTGCTTGAGCAGCAATAAAAAATAGATGTTTGAAAAAATTATAGCGAATAGGTTTTGATAGTTTTTAATCAGTTACAAACACATCAACAGAACAACAAAAATAACAGAACACAAAAAAGAAACCTTGAAATTAAAATCTACAGAATTTATTATTATTAATAATTTTATTTACCAGCAAAATACTCACGCCAAGAAAAGACATGTTTAAAAGAAATATGAACGTAAAATTCATATATGATGAAAAACAGAGGAATATGAATCTAACGTTGATAGATTAATAATAATTTTCCTCGCTTTTTTTTCATTATTCCTAGATGAATTTTGAGTTCCTATTTATAAATTCCATGTTTTTTTTTAAATAAATATAAGGAAAACAATACAGTAACAAAAATTATCTGTTTTAAAAGACGGGGCATATTTCTGGGAGAATTCTAAGTGTGGGCAGATTTTTAGCCTATTTAGTTAGATAGACTGTAATGTACAGATGGTCACACTGTCACAGCCGTCCCTGGACCCCTATTCTCACGAATCGAGATGCAATGTCATCTCATAATAAATCTCGAGACTCGAGTTGTCTCTACTCCCAAGCTTAAAATTCATGATATTCTCGATTGACTAGCGCACGAGATGGCTCGTAGGGAATCGAGACGCAATGTCATCTCACAATAAATCTCGAAATTCGAGACTCAAGCTTCAAATTTGTGATATTCTCGATTGCAAGCGCACGAGATGTCTCGTGTGGTCGGAGGCAGTCGAGACCACCATGAGACGCGCTTTTGCCTTTACTTTTAGGCTCATTTGTTGCCATTTTATTGACATTGAAGCTAATGGCATGGCAACTTTTCTTCTTCTTTTCGTTTTTTCTTTCTTTTCTTTTTCTTCTTGTCTTCTTACTTTTTTCTTCTTTTCTTTACTTTTTTCTTCGTTGGTTAGTTTGTCTGGGCGACAGAAGTTATAGTTATACTTTTTGCCATGCCAAGCGTTATTAGGGAAGTTCCGATACCACCAAAGTATCGATACCTACTCATTTGAGTAGTACTCAAATCATGATTCGATAGGTACTACTCATATGAATACCCTAAAAGTATCGATACCCACTCATATCGATACATTTTTTTTTTATTTATCAATACGGAAAAAATAAACAAATTTTACCTTATTGCAGCAAAGTTTTGTTGTTTCTATGACTGATCTACATTTTCAAGTGTTTTGGCGCGAAGAATCGGACATTTGAACACTAAGGATATGTTATTTGACGATATTTGATAAAAGTACTCTTTCCGATACAAATTCTTTCTTTCCGATACCAAATAGGTATCGCGAGAATGGTTTGTTTTTATTTTATTTTATTATTTTAATTAAGTATAACAACTACCTTAACTGTACTATTTGTGTGTATTAACTGTATTCAACGCTTTGAATTACAATTGAATTAAGTTAAATCCTACTCACATTCTACCTTTACATGTATTTTTACCTTTACACTAATTTTCTACTACATTGAATCCTACTTAAATTAAAAATAGGGTTGTTTTAACCCTAAGTATACATTAAAATATCACATTTTTATTCTACTTGACTTAAAGTTAGGCCATACTATGTTTCTTTAAGGAAAAAAATATTATAGCGAAATAAAGCTGCTTGGCATTGAATTTTTATCCTGTGGTTCTATCCTGTTTTGACTTAGCAGCATTGATTCGATTCGCTATAAGTACTTTCTTTCCGATACCAAGTAAGTATCGAAAGAATGATTCGATGGTAAAAAGTACTTGGTATTGAAAGAAAAGTATCAAGTATATACTCGTATTCACTAGTATCGGAACATCCCTAAGTGTTATATACTCTTTGCTCCGTGCCTATCAAATCAAACGAAGTTGCTCATTGTTTGCCAATAGTGTTTTCACAAATTAGAAAAAATAATATGGTGTTTTGCATTGTATAGTGCACCAACCGTTGATTAGGGAAAAAAACAATCTGTGGCTAGTGGAAATTCTGTGTGTGGCACCAATTTATACTACTCTATGGTATGCACAGCTATAAAAATACTCTGTGGTGCACAGAACACTATTATATTATCCTTTTGTTTTTTTCTCTAATCTGTGATTATCCTTATCACAGATGGAATAAACCACAGAACACTACTTCAAGGTAACCAATGGTTAAAACCTCTAACAAATCTTGACTATTAGTTAGAATTTGTTAGCATTTTTGATTGGTTACTTTAACAACGGGTGAAAAAACCCACCCTTATAAAGGTACCATAATAAATAAAAGCCACATAACTCATATATAATCGCATTATATTATACATATTTATATGAGTAGGTAACAACTTTGGGCCTAGTTTAGTTCTAAATTTATTATTATCAAATACATAAAATGAAGAAACATGCAGTCTCAAAATACAATCCTGCCATCATTAAAAGTGTTGTAAAACAATGCCGTAAAGCAAAGATGGCTATTTTAACTTTATTTTTACTTTTTACATCAATAATTTTTAACCAACGAAATCAGCCTCAGGGCCACTGGTGTAATAGTTACAGTGGCACATATGGAAATGATGATGACGAAGATGGTAATATAGACAGTCACTCACTGTCTAATACAGTGGCGATTTAAGATTCTTCTGTGACTTTATATTATCACAGCACACATTCACAGCATTTTCAGAAAATTGTTCCGGAAGCTTTACAGTAAGTAAGATGTAGTTATTGCAGTAGCAATAGTAACACCAGCCTAGAAGCCTTCATTGAGTACCTGAAGCAAAAAAGAAAATATTATTTAGATAGCCTTAAGGCCAGCTCCATCAACTGTGCTGTAGGTTGTTGGTTCGCTTCCCACTCAAGAAACGGGAAAAACCCTCATATTCCCCTATCCTTTGGTATAAAATAAATCCAACAGGCAACTGTGTCAATATCATTGGTATGAACTGGATTTTTACATACTTTTATTTCTCTCTCTCTCTGGTTGGTTCCTCATTACTGAGGATCATGGTCACAGGATCTATCTGATTTAACATAATACTTCCATCAACTTCGGTCCATAGCCTCACGGCCTGGGAAAACTTTTATTCAGGTAATTGAAGTTAATTTACTTGAAGGTTTGAGCCTGACACATTCATAGGTGAAGTTACAAGTTGCACATTTTTCTTGGCGGCACTTCAACAATACATCTACTGCTCCAATCGGGGTTGGGATTATAAAATTTGTTTCCATAAATCAGGTGCCTTCTGCATATAGCATACCTATACGCTGTTGGTGTAGTTGTTTCAGTGATTCCTCAGAAGTCTAGCTCCCAGCTGGATACCATTATTCAGCCCATAATCACGCCCTGAAAAAATTAAATAATAAACATTTAATCTATAGAGCGAGATACGGGTGTAAGCAGCGTGATTTTGAGAAAGTATTCTCTTTTATGTATGTACGTAGTACATTATACCTTTTTGGCTTTTGCGTAGGTTATTAGGCTTACTTACTTCAAAGATCCATGTTTGCCAGGCAGAGAAAACCTGTGGAATCGCACGTTCACATCTTCGGATGCACCATTATAGCAGTTTGCACAGTTTTACCGTTTTTCCATAACGAACACAAGAAAATCACAATAATATAACCTCAACCATAGAATTATAAAAAAAGCAGGATGGAATCTTGATTGACATCGAACTGACGTACAGCAATGGCGGCCGCATAAACATGTGTGAGGAGTTTTGGCGGGAACGCGGAAAAGTTCACGTCAGTGCACTGTATTATTTTACAAAACTTATGCTTTTTCCAGTGTTAATGTTTAAAATTGGTGGTGTTTTATGCATTAAGTGCTGAATTACGAGCATGAGTGTGGGCAAGTGATATAATGTAGTGAAACGTGGTTTTTCGTATTGCTTCCAAAATCCCATAGAAGCCTCTAGTAAAGTGGCCACCACTTTACTAGGGCATGCCTTAGACTGGATTATGACTTAGACTAGACTATGACTACTCTGACTGTGACTATGACTTGACTTTAAGTGAAAATTTCCATAATACGATAAAAAATTACAAAACTTGACACTGGCTAAATACACTATGTGTGGAGCCAAAATATAAAGAAAAAAAAAAAACATGTGTGACTGATTAAAGGATTGCCATGTGAAGAAAATTACCCGAATCCGACAAAAAAAAAATCTGTTGTTGGTGTGACTTTTCGTATGACCAAAAAGCTACGCGAGCTTATAACAGAGTAGTCAAAATTCAATGGCTTATTTTTTTTTTACTTTCGATAGGTTAGCGTTTGACTACATCTCACCTGATACTTTGCATACTTCCAGTCTTTACTCTGCTACGGCCTTGACCTCTGGGGCCAGGCAGCGGACCGTCATCGGGTTTTCGTTCTCCAAAAGCGGGTATTACGAATAATGTGTCGTGTGCCTTGGGACACACCTGCTCGGCAACTTTTTATAGACCAGGGTATTCTTACAATGCCTTCATTGTATGTATTGGAAGTAAGTAAGTTTATGAAATCTAATTTGGACAACTTTAAATCAATTAAAAATGTTCATAATCGAAATACTCGCAATAAAAACAATTTAATAATAGCATTTAAAAGGTTAAAAAAGTCATCACAGTCGATTTGGAACATAGGGCCAAAAATATACAATAAAATAAACAAAACCATTAAAGAAATTGAGTCGTATGACCTATTTATTAGCAAATTAAAAGAATTTCTTGTAAATAAAGCGTATTATTCTGTTGACGAATACCTAGATGATAAATTGACATAACTTATTTTTAAAATTGACATTTTTAATTTGTATTTTATATTTTTATTAATTTATATCGAATTTTATTATGATGAATTATTAATCGCTAATTATACTTCAAGTATAATTTATTCTTAAAAATGTTGACTGGTACTATTTTTAATTAGGTCTACCTATGATGTTTTATAAAAATGTGTGTGAATTTTATTACTTTTAAATTGTAAAATATTGACCTATAACTCTGTTATTAAGAAATAAATGATAAATGATAAATGATGGTAAGTGATGATGAGGTCGAAGGTGGAGGACGCCTACCTAGAATAAACCTATTTACTTTTGATTTGAAGACACTTAAGTTGTAAGTGAATGGAAATACCGACGCCGGGAGTGAGTTCCATTCCATAGCCGCACTACCGCCCCCCCCGCACTTTCCTCGCCTACTCCGTACTTACCCTCCTCCCCCACACTTGCCCCACCTCCCCCTCACTTTCCTCGCCACCCCCTGCACTTGCCACCACCTCCCCCCTCACTTAGTCCACCCCCTACTTGCCCTGCCTCCCCCCGCACTTGCCCCCCTCCCCCCAAGAACCATGTATAGATTACATTTGGACAGTAATTAAGGGGTTGGAAATCTACGCAGCAATGTACAGCGAAAGAAATGGGAGCAATAGCTTCCCAGTCTCCACCGGGTGGCAACTGGGAATTTTGTTCCCAGTTGCCACCCGGGGGCGAAGCATGTGGGGGCAACTGGGAATATACTCTGTACGCTATAGCGAAGAGAGAAGTTCCCAGTTCTTTCTTCCTTTGGACAGGGTCGGGTCAGCCAGTCAGTTAATAAAACTTGGCACAAAGATTTATAGCCAGGGTGTTGCTTAAAATGTTTTATGAACACATAAATCGTATTTTTCTACGTTACTTTACTTTTTCTACATTATAGAAAACCTGCACAAATATGTACGATTAGTAGGTCCATTACCGGTACAATATTTATTTTAACCTGCAAAGTCCAGCACATGCATATGCATAATGGAAATATGCATTTGCATATAGTCAGATCTCTAATTATGATCAATATAGGTGAATAAGTTGTATTCGAACATAATTTGGTTATTCTCCCACACTTCCGGGTAATTTGCAAGTTTGATTGTTGGTAACACTAGCTGGTTTTGTGTATTGATTGCATCTCAATAGTTTTATCGAAAAAGCAAGAAATTAGCGAAATATTAACAAGCTTATTTGTGAAAAGTGATCCCCTGACTTTTTTTTATCAAACCACTATGATTCCGACAACTTTTCACAACGCAAGACGGCATTTTATAATATTTTTTTCTATGCGTCTTGGGCGAGGTTCGGAGCAGTAATGGCAGGCGATAGACTTCCTATGATGTGAGTGTGTGCGTGTCCACTCGTACTTATTAGCGTCCCGACTTCCTATGGGTACCTCGGTTCGGGATCAATTGGGACTCAGTCCTTCTTTTTTTAGTAGGTCCATGACCTCAACTCAACTTACTTTTATATTCTATAGTTTGATTCATGTTCCAGTGTCAATTTTCAAGTTCTTGATTCTGAGCATAGACTTTGTGGTCGCTGTCTTACATATAGCGTTATCTCGTTCTGATCTCTCGACTGCCTCCGATCCACAGACTACTATACGCTAATGCTTCCATCACTCGAGTCATCTCGTGCGCTAGCAATCGAGATATTGCATGAGAATACCGAAAACTCGAGTCTCGAGATTTATTCCCAGACGAGATTTCTTCTCGATTCGTGAGAATAGGGGTCGGACGCCTATTCTCACGAATCGAGATGCAATGTCATCTCATAATAAATCTCGAGACTCGAGTTGTCTCTACTCCCAAGCTTAAAATTCATGATATTCTCGATTGACTAGCGCACGAGATGGCTCGTAGGGAATCGAGACGCAATGTCATCTCACAATAAATCTCGAAATTCGAGACTCAAGCTTCAAATTTGTGATATTCTCGATTGCTAGCGCACGAGATGTCTCGTGTGGTCGGAGGCAGTCGAGACCACCATGAGACGCGCTTTTGCCTTTACTTTTAGGCTCATTTGTTGCCATTTTATTGACATTGAAGCTAATGGCATGGCAACTTTTCTTCTTCTTTTCGTTTTTTCTTTCTTTTCTTTTTCTTCTTGTCTTTTCTTGTCTTCTTACTTTTTTCTTCTTTTCTTTACTTTTTTCTTCGTTGGTTAGTTTGTCTGGGCGACAGAAGTTATAGTTATACTTTTTGCCATGCCAAGCGTTATTAGGGATGTTCCGATACCACCAAAGTATCGATACCTACTCATATGAGTAGTACTCAAATCATGATTCGATAGGTACTACTCATATGAATACCCTAAAAGTATCGATACCCACTCATATCGATACATTTTTTTTTTATTTATCAATACGGAAAAAATAAACAAATTTTACCTTATTGCAGCAAAGTTTTGTTGTTTCTATGACTGATCTACATTTTCAAGTGTTTTGGCGCGAAGAATCGGACATTTGAACACTAAGGATATGTTATTTGACGATATTTGATAAAAGTACTCTTTCCGATACAAATTCTTTCTTTCCGATACCAAATAGGTATCGCGAGAATGGTTTGTTTTTGTTTTATTTTATTATTTTAATTAAGTATAACAACTACCTTAACTGTACTATTTGTGTGTATTAACTGTATTCAACGCTTTGAATTACAATTAAATTAAGTTAAATCCTACTCACATTCTACCTTTACATGTATTTTTACCTTTACACTAATTTTCAACTACATTGAATCCTACTTAAATTAAAAATAGGGTTATTTTAACCCTAAGTATACATTAAAATATCACATTTTTATTCTACTTGACTTAAAGTTAGGCCATACTATTTTTCTTTAAGGAAAAAAATATTATAGCGAAATAAAGCTGCTTGGCATTGAATTTTTATCCTGTGGTTCTATCCTGTTTTGACTTAGCAGCATTGATTCGATTCGCTATTAGTACTTTCTTTCCGAAACCAAGTAAGTATCGAAAGAATGATTCGATGGTAAAAAGTACTTGGTATTGAAAGAAAAGTATCAAGTACATACTCGTATTCACTAGTATCGGAACATCCCTAAGTGTTATATACTCTTTGCTCCGTGCCTATCAAATCAAACGAAGTTGCTCATTGTTTGCCAATAGTGTTTTCACAAATTAGAAAAAATAATATGGTGTTTTGCATTGTATAGTGCACCAACCACAGATTAGAGAAAAAAACAATCTGTGGCACCAACTTATACTACTCTATGGTATGCACAGCTATAAAAATACTCTGTGGTGCACAGAACACCATTATATTATCCTTTTGTTTTTTCTCTAATCTGTGATTATCCTTATCACAGATGGAATAAACCACAGAACACTACTTCAAGGTAACCAATGGTTAAAACCTCTAACAAATCTTGACTATTAGTTAGAATTTGTTAGCATTTTTGATTGGTTACTTTAACAACGGGTGAAAAAACCCACCCTTATAAAGGTACCATAATAAATAAAAGCCACATAACTCATATATAATCGCATTATATTATACATATTTATATGAGTAGGTAACAACTTTGGGCCTAGTTTAGTTCTAAAGTTATTATTATCAAATACATAAAATGAAGAAACATGCAGTCTCAAAATACAATCCTGCCATCATTAAAAGTGTTGTAAAACAATGCCGTAAAGCAAAGATGGCTATTTTAACTTTATTTTTACTTTTTACATCAATAATTTTAAACCAACGAAATCAGCCTCAGGGCCACTGGTGTAATAGTTACAGTGGCACATATGGAAATGATGATGACGAAGATGGTAATATAGACAGTCACTCACTGTCTAATACAGTGGCGATTTAAGATTCTTCTGTGACTTTATATTATCACAGCACACATTCACAGCATTTTCAGAAAATTGTTCCGGAAGCTTTACAGTAAGTAAGATGTAGTTATTGCAGTAGCAATAGTAACACCAGCCTAGAAGCCTTCATTGAGTACCTGAAGCAAAAAAGAAAATATTATTTAGATAGCCTTAAGGCCAGCTCCATCAACTGTGCTGTAGGTTGTTGGTTCGCTTCCCACTCAAGAAACGGGAAAAACCCTCATATTCCCCTATCCTTTGGTATAAAATAAATCCAACAGGCAACTGTGTCAATATCATTGGTATGAACTGGATTTTTACATACTTTTATTTCTCTCTCTCTCTGGTTGGTTCCTCATTACTGAGGATCATGGTCACAGGATCTATCTGATTTAACATAATACTTCCATCAACTTCGGTCCATAGCCTCACGGCCTGGGAAAACTTTTATTCAGGTAATTGAAATTAATTTACTTGAAGGTTTGAGCCTGACACATTCATAGGTGAAGTTACAAGTTGCACATTTTTCTTGGCGGCACTTCAACAATACATCTACTGCTCCAATCGGGGTTGGGATTATAAAATTTGTTTCCATAAATCAGGTGCCTTCTGCATATAGCATACCTATACGCTGTTGGTGTAGTTGTTTCAGTGATTCCTCAGAAGTCTAGCTCCCAGCTGGATACCATTATTCACGCCCTGAAAAAATTAAATAATAAACATTTAATCTATAGAGCGAGATACGGGTGTAAGCAGCGTGATTTTGAGAAAGTATTATCTTTTATGTATGTACGTAGTACATTATACCTTTTTGGATTTTGCGTAGGTTATTAGGCTTATTTACTTCAAAGATCCGTGTTTGCCAGGCAGAGAAAACCTGTGGAATCGCACGTTCACATCTTCGGATGCACCATTATAGCATTTTGCACAGTTTTACCGTTTTTCCATAACGAACACAAGAAAATCACAATAATATAACCTCAACCATAGAATTATAAAAAAAGCAGGATGGAATCTTGATTGACATCGAACTGACGTACAGCAATGGCGGCCGCATAAACATGTGTGACTGATTAAAGGATTGCCATGTGAAGAAAATTACCCGAATCCGACAAAAAAAATCTGTTGTTGGTGTGACTTTTCCTATGACCAAAAAGCTACGCGAGCTTATAACAGAGTAGTCAAAATTGAATGGCTTATTTTTTTTTACTTTCGATAGGTTAGCTTTCCTCGCTTACTCCGTACTTACCCTCCTCCCCCACACTTGCCCCACCTCCCCCTCACTTTCCTCGCCACCCCCTGCACTTGCCACCACCTCCCCCCTCACTTAGTCCACCCCCCTACTTGCCCTGCCTCCCCCCGCACTTGCCCCCCTCCCCCCAAGAACCATGTATAGATTACATTTGGACAGTAATTAAGGGGTTGGCAATCTACGCAGCAATGTACGGCGAATGAAATGGGAGCAATAGCTTCCCAGTCTCCACCGGGTGGCAACTGGGAATTTTGTTCCCAGTTGCCACCCGGGGGCGAAGCATGTGGGGGCAACTGGGAATATACCCTGTACGCTATAGCGAAGAGAGAAGTTCCCAGTTCTTTCTTCCTTTGGACAGGGTCGGGTCAGCCAGTCAGTTAATAAAACTTGGCACAAAGATTTATAGCCAGGGTGTTGCTTAAAATGTTTTATGAACACATAAATCGTATTTTTCTACGTTACTTTACTTTTTCTACATTATAGAAAACCTGCACAAATATGTACGATTAGTAGGTCCATTACCGGTACAATATTTATTTTAACCTGCAAAGTCCAGCACATGCATATGCATAATGGAAATATGCATTTGCATATAGTCAGATCTCTAATTATGATCAATATAGGTGAATAAGTTGTATTCGAACATAATTTGGTCATTCTCCCACACTTCCGGGTAATTTGCAAGTTTAATTGTTGGTAACACTAGCTGGTTTTGTGTATTGATTGCATCTCAATAGTTTTATCGAAAAAGCAAGAAATTAGCGAAATATTAACAAGTTTATTTGTGAAAAGTGATCCCCTGACTTTTTTTTTATCAAACCACTATGATTCCGACAACTTTTCACAACGCAAGACGGCATTTTATAATATTTTTTTCTATGCGTCATGGGCGAGGTTCGGAGCAGTAATGGCAGGCGATAGACTTCCTATGATGTGAGTGTGTGCGTGTCCGCTCGTACTTATTAGCGTCCCGACTTCCTATGGGTACCTCGGTTCGGGATCAATTGGGACTGCGTCCTTCTTTTTTTAGTAGGTCCATGACCTCAACTCAACTTACTTTTATATTCTATAGTTTGATTCATGTTCCAGTGTCAATTTTCAAGTTCTTGATTCTGAGCATAGACTTTGTGGTTGCTGTCTTACATATAGCGTTATCTCGTTCTGATCTCTCGACTGCCTCCGATCCACAGACTACTATACGCTAATGCTTCCATCACTCGAGTCATCTCGTGCGCTAGCAATCGAGATATTGCATGAGAATACCGAAAACTCGAGTCTCGAGATTTATTCCCAGACGAGATTTCTTCTCGATTCGTGAGAATAGGGGTCCTGTTTATGCTTCACAGCGTGGACATAGATGCAGAGAGTAGCTGTTTATGGTCTATGCATAAATCACAGTATTGTTTTTTCTCTAATCTGTGGCATAAATCTTCATAACCACAGACGGTGATAATTATTCATGCCACGAAAAAAGGCCATGTCTCGTCAACGCCATCTAACGGAGTTTAAGGAACTATTTTTTTTAATATGGTTGCCAGACAACCTCCTATTCACACTAGTCTGTGGGCATTGGCAACAGCAGCGTCAATCAAACAACTGGCAGACGGATTACTTACGGACAGGACTGTCAATGTCAATTATAACAATTGCGTTTTGATGTGACATTGACAGACTTGTGACAACTAGCCACAGAAGCCATTAACCAAGAAATCAAGATTAGCCAATTTTAAAGCTGCGCGTCCACTGCATCGGAATCGGAGCGTACGAGGCGTCGGTATTTACAAAATGCGTCCACTGCATTCGGATTTTGCATCGGCAATATCGTTATTTTCAAAGCAATCGGGATCGCCTGTGCACGTATTCACAGTATGGAAGATAGCAACGAGGATATTGTAATCATTAGTTGTTTATTATCAGCAGATGAAAAGAAAAACAAAAGGAAACAAAAGATGTGGGTTCATAACATAAACATAAAAAGGCCTATTTTCGGAGATTTTCATACAATATATTTAGATTTATTAGGAGATAATGTTGATGTTTTAGATGTACAGATCTACATATCTTACATCTACATACATTCCACTAAAGTAATTAAAATCAAAATTCGTTGTAATGAGTGTAAATGTAGGTAGGTATGCACAGTAGTGAGCGTCGCAAACACGTCAGAACTCAAAGCGATCGGCCCCCTAATTACCTAATTTGCGACAGGCGTAAATCTCGCGGTGATTGCTGTCATACATCATTAGTGGTGTAGCGTAGCATACATGCTCGACACCACTAATGATGTATGACAGCAATCACCGCGAGATTTACGCCTGTCGCAAATTAGTTAATTAAGGGGCCGCCCCCTAATTACCTAACTCGCAACAGGTTTGCGACAGGCGTAAATCTCGCGGTGATTGCTGTCATACATCATTAGTGGTGACGAGAATGTATGCTTCGCTACTGCTGTCGCATTGCTACTGCTGTCGCATTGCTGTTGCAAATTTTACGTAATTACCTGGTCTCTGGCGCAGTTATGCCGATCCAGTGGACGCTACACCATACAAATCAATACAAAGCAACGAATCCTTCCGCTCCGTACGCTCCGATTCCGATCCAATGGACGCACGGCTTAAAGAGATGGTGCCACAGACTAATGTTTCTGTTTGATATTATTATATAAACATCCTAGGCGAGTTTTGGCGGGAACGCGGAAAAGTTCACGTCGTTGCATTATATTATTTTTCAAAACTCATGCTTTTTCCAGTGTTAATGTTTAAAATCAGTGGCGTTTTCCGCATTAAGTGCTGAATTACGAGCATGAGTGTGGGCAAGTGATATAATGTGGTGAAACGTGGTTTTTCGTGTTGCTTCCAAAATTCCATAGAAGCTTCTAGTAAAGTTGCCACCACTTTAGTAGGGCATGACTTAGACTGGACTGAGACTACCTGACTTAGACTGGACTATGACTGCGCAGACTGTGACTAAGACTTGACTTTACGTGAAATATTCTATCATTATGGAAAATTACAATACTTGACACTGGCTAAATACACTATGTGTGGAGCCAAAATATAAGAGAAAAAAACATCCTAGGCTTACCTATCTTATGAAAAATGTATACGACACAATACGACATCTTACTAAAGTATAATTAATCTATTTGATAGGGATTCGGGATGTTGATTCAAGGCATTTTTTTTTTCTCATAATAGGTAGGTATAGTAATAGTACCCGCACCCGCTGGACTAGGTAGGTAGAATACGTAGAGGTAGGTTGGTAGGTAGGTATTCTGATGTTCAGTTGTATAACAAGTAGGTACTAGAATTTCTATATTATATCCTTCAATCAAATACACTATATTTCATCGTTGATTATATCGTAGAAGTATTCTGATTTTCAGCGTGATTTGGTTGAACATTGGTATCTGAAAATGTGGTAATTTTATGAACTAAGTAGGTATGAGCTGTTTTTCTGATTATCACTTAGGTACCTACTTTATTTATTATGACTAGAGAGAACAGTGCACTTACCATTTTCGTTCTGTCGCCGAGCAAATATCGATCGTCTCTTGTACGGCCCTCCAGGGATTAGTTCACAGAAGACAGGAAACTGCTTGTAGCAAGGAGTGGATAGCCAGGTTTTGCGACGTGTGATAACCATGCAGTCGTATTTTGTATAATTCTTTCTAGGGTGCCCAGGTGCCCATGCACGGTACGTCGTGCAGTCCAAGGAATCGGCTACAAAGTTAACTTTGAAAATGTTGTTGGTGTATAAAGGGGTAGAGGACTTCCTCAACATTTTCAAAATACCCAGAGGTACCCCAGTGCCCATGCATCTTTCAAACCGACGCATTCTGGTTGGAATCTCGCTCGGCCCATAACCAATGATTTTTCAAGTTATGTGAGGGATTTTTCAAGTTATATAAAGGATTTTCTCTTACGGTGAAGGAAATTATCGTGACGATACCAGCCGGCATGTTCAAGAATCAGTTTATACCAGCCCGCATCTGGCCAGCGGGGTTAGGTAGAATAAGAATAATTTATTTCAGAAAAATTAGTATTTATCATTATTACAAAAACATTACATTAGACTTAAAGATATACTATAGGTAAAATAGAACAGTCAAAGAGCGTGGTAGATTATGACGGAAAAAATCTAAGTCTGTGGTTACACTCTCCCTGTGAGATGAGGTGCGTGTCTCAGCAGTGGGAATGTGTGGGCTAATAGGATTATGATGCCATTACTAGTAGTTCTGCGATCGGTAGACCTCGCAAGTAGGTACAACCTTTTTTGGTGGTCCTATTCTCACACCACTGGGACCACACAGTATGATGTTATATTTATGTATGTGATCGTTGGGCGTTATTTATTTATTAGGTATTCATTTATTTATAGTATGTGGCGTTCGCTTTCTGAACGCACGACTTTGACACATGACAGATCGGTTCGCGCGCCAATGGAGAAAAGATTTTCCCGCGAGAACGAGGTCGCTAATTGGACTCCTGCATCAAAGCTTTCACCACTGTGACTATTGTAGCCAAATACTACCATATCGTTGTGAACCTTGATTATTGTTAGTAACCGGTGCAGTGCAACACGTGCGGACAATATACACCATCTACCTGTACTCGAAACAGTGGTTTGATTGAGAGATATCCTACACCCTACGAGTAGGTACTGCCCATCAGTCAAGAACAGACAACCAGGACCGCAATGGTCCTGCAATGGTGACCCCCAACTTCAACTACGCGACCTTCAGCTGCGAGTCTATCGTCATCTTATTGTTGGATGACCCTTCAACCGCGTAAACTTGTACGTGAGTCGTTCGTCTTCGTCGCCTCAATCAACGGTGCCAGCTCTCCAAGTCCATCGTTACCTCACAGTGACCTCTGCATCACTGCGGCAGCGACTACTCAACGAGCACGACGAGACTTGCACTTTCACTGTGGTGCTAACCAGGAAAGGCAACTGCATTCTGCACAGCTGTGGCACAAGCGGACCAGTGACCTGCACTGTCACATCGTGGCAACCGTGATCGGAAGCCTACAGCATCCTATGGACCTCCAACACACAGCGCAGCATCCTGCAGTACAGGCCTTATACACCTGCAACGGCATCCCACAGGCAGTCTTTCAACTCTAGTGTGGTATCCTGAGGACTCTCATCATCACCCGGACTGGTGCACGCACGTACAACTTTCTTTTACTTTCATAACAAAGACTTTTAATTCATATAACTTGGTGATTTGCTCACATTACTAATTTATAACATTTATTCTGTTTGAACATACTGACTTTCATTTTTGTTTGCATAATATGCACTTGCATAAATAGCAGCTGTGTCCAGCCTTGCTATACTAACAAGACTTTGGTAGTATTTACACAATTAAGAAGCATCATTGTTGCTCATACACTTGTTAAGGTGGTGCATTTGTTACTTTTTGTTAAGGTGGTGTGTTACCTTTTAAGTGACAACTTTCGCCACACTTTGCATTGGTTTTTGTTTTGGGGCATTGCTTCATCTAACAATATTGTATTGCTGGGGTATTTACTGGGAACATTTTTATTAGGGGCTGCTGATACATTATTTTTTTTTAATTTAATATTTTTATTTCTTTGTGTGTTTTATTGTCTTGTGTTTTTTTTACTGTTTTTTGTGTTGCCATATTTTGTGTTTGTGTTTGTCTTACTGCAGCTATTTGCATTTATTGTTGCTAAAATTTATTTGTGTAACGGTGATCGGTTTTGTTTTAATTTTAAGATTTTATAATTTTAATTTGAAATGGAGCCTAACATGCAAGCTATGAATGAAGCGAATGCTTTGTTGCAGCAGCAAAACGCAATTTTGTTGGCCGAATTACAAAAACTAAAAACTATGCACACAGACAGTACTGAGACTAACACACCCCCCACAGACCCCTTCCCTTCTTCTCAAGCTCCCTCTATATGCAGGGTGGCTCTCAAACTTCCCCCTTTCTGGCCTGACCGGCCCGCTATATGGTTTGCGCAGGTGGAGGCACAGTTTACCATTTCAGGCATCACCGCTGACCAGACAAAATTCAACTACGTTGTTGCTCAGTTGGATACCCGGGTTATTGGAGAAGTCGAAGACATTATTCTCCAACCGCCGCTTGAAGATAAATATGGTAGGCTAAAATCAGAGCTTATTCGCAGGCTTTCCACATCTGAGGAGCAACGCGTCCGACAGCTTGTTAGCGACGAGGAGCTGGGTGACCGCCGCCCTTCCCAGTTTTTAAGGCATCTTAGGTCTTTAGCTGGGACTGCTCTCACAGACGAAAATTTGCTCCGTCAGCTTTGGATGCGCCGCCTTCCACAACACCTGCAAGCGATTTTGGCCGCTCAGTCAGAGCTCTCTTTAAGCAAGATAGCAGAGCTAGCGGACAAAATTTTGGAAGTTTCGCCTGGCATAGCCGCTCCTCGCTCAGCAGCTGTTTTCTCAGCAAGCACTCCTGCCGCCGCGCCTTCATCACTCGATGACATTACACGGCGCCTAGATGAGCTTACGCGCCAGGTCGCTGCACTTACAGCTGACCGCGGTAGGGACAGGTCACGGAGCCGCTCAAACCAGCGTGACCGCTCGCAGACTCCAGGTAAATCTAAAATCTGTTTTTACCACCGGAAGTTTGGTACCGCAGCCGTTAAATGTGTAAAGCCTTGCACATGGACACCGCCGCCGCCGTCGGGAAACTCGAACAGCAGTCATTAGCGGCGACCACTGACTGCTTACCGGAGAGTCGCCGACTGTTTGTGACCGAGAACTTTTCCAAGCGCCGGTTCCTCATCGACACTGGCTCAGATCTCTCCTGCTATCCATTTCAATGGTTAGCGAATAAGCCAACACGGTCGAACTACACGCTGGCTGCTGCCAATGGTAGTGAGATCCGTACCTTTGGCCATATTCAGATGACATTGAATCTGGGACTGCGTCGCGCCTTTCAATGGCGCTTCATCGTCGCTGACGTCAGCACCGCCATTATCGGGTTCGATTTTTTGGCGCACTATCGGCTGATGCCAGATTGTGCCAACAAAAGGCTCGTCGACAGCAGTACGGGTTTGTCATGCGTTGCCGCCGTCGCAACTTTAGGTCAGACCAGCGTCAAAGTGGTGTCCGCTCCGTCGTCCGAATTTGGTGCGCTTCTGGCAGAATTTCCGTCCATAACCAAGCCGCCAGGACTTATGCGGGAGCCGAAGCATAGCACGGTCCATCACATTCTGACTACTGAGGGTGCCCCTGTCTCATGTCGTCCAAGACGTCTGGCACCTCAGAAGCTTCAGGAGACTAAGAAAGTTTTTGACGATATGGTGCAGTGCGGGACAGCTAGACCTTCGAAAAGCTCGTGGTCCTCACCCCTCCATATGGTCCCTAAACGCGACGGCACCTGGCGACCCTGTGGGGACTATCGCGCGTTGAATTCGCGCACAGTACCCGACAGGTACCCGGTCCGCCACATTGGTGATGTTGGCCACAACATCTCCGGTTGTACTATATTTAGTACAATCGACCTCGTCAAGGCCTACCAACAGATCCCTGTTGCGCCTGAGGATATTTGTAAAACGGCCATCACCACACCCTTCGGACTCTACGAATTCAATTACATGACCTTTGGTCTGCGCAACGCAGGCCAAACTTTTCAAAGGTTCATTGATGAAGTCGTCCAAGGCCTTGAATTCTGCTTTGCTTATGTTGATGACATATTGGTCTACTCACGCGATGCTCGTCAGCACGCGCAGCACCTCCGCATACTCTTCAAACGTCTTGAAGAGTACGGAATTGTCATCAACGCAGGAAAATGCGTGTTTGGTGCTCCTGAGGTCACTTTCCTCGGAAACCGCATCTCCGCTGACGGAACGCGACCACCAACTGAGCGCATTCAAGCCTTGAAGGACTTTTCTCTACCCAAGACCGTACAGGGACTCCGCCGTTTCCTTGGGATGGTCAATTATTATCGACGATTTTTGCGTAATGCTGCAGAACTGCAAGCACCCCTAGTCAACGCGATCGTGGCCTCCCAAGGCAAAGGTTCCACTCCGGTCACCTGGACACCTGACCTTGAAGAATGCTTTAAGGCATGTAAAGACAGCTTGTCTTCTGCTGCACTTCTAGCTCACCCATTGCCAAATGCTGAGTTAGGACTTTTCACTGACGCTTCCAGCTCTCATGTCGGTGCCTGCCTTCAGCAGAAAGTTGGTGATGCCTGGGAACCTTTGGGTTTCTTCAGCAAAAAGCTGAACTCCCGACAGTCCCAATCGCCAGCATATTACCGAGAGCTCCTCGCGATATACGAGAGTGTGCAGCACTATCGGCACTTCCTGGCTGCGCAGCACGTCAGGATTTACACGGACCATAAGCCATTGGTTTACGCTTTCGCACAGCGTCGCGAAAGGCTGCCGCCGGTCCAGCTAAATCAGCTCTCGTTTATCTCACAATTCACCACGGACATTGTTCATGTGAAAGGGGTAGACAACACGGTAGCGGATGCCATGTCCCGCATCGAAGCTATCAGTTTCGATGCTGACCATTCTGCCCTTGCTTCTTGCCAAAAATATGACGACGAATTGAAGAAGTATCGTGACGATGCAAACTCTTCTCTAAAATTAGAGAACGTCGTCGTCCCTGGCACTGACACTACCTTGGTCTGTGACATGTCCACTGGACGACCGCGACCATTTGTCCCGGAGCCTATGCGGAAGAAGATCTTTGCCCAGTTGCATAATCTTAGTCACCCTGGCGCCAGAGCTACCATCCGGCTTGTCTCTGACCGCTTTGTGTGGCCCGGTGTTGCTAAAGATTGTCGCCATTGGTGTCAATCTTGCCTAGCTTGCCAGCGAAGCAAAGTGACTCGGCATACTCAAGCTCCACCCGGACATATTTCCAGCCCTTCATCTCGGCTCAAGCATGTCCACATCGACATCGTTGGACCTCTGCCATCTTGTTCTGGCTTCCAGTATTGCCTCACTGCTATTGACCGCTATACTCGGTGGCCTGAAGCGTGGCCTATGAGTGGCATTACCGCAGAAGAGGTGGCGAGCACCTTCGTGGCTGGCTGGATTTCCCGATTCGGAGTCCCTGCTGTCATCACTACTGACCAGGGACGACAATTCGAATCCGACCTTTTCAGACGCCTTACAGATATGTGCGGTGCGAAACGTATTCGCACTACCAGTTACCACCCTTGCGCCAATGGGCTCGTCGAGCGCATGCATAGGCAACTGAAGGCCTCTCTGATGTGTCACGATGATTTGTGGCTGAGTGCATTACCTCTAGTCTTGCTAGGAATGCGCTCCGCATTTAAAGAAGACTTGCAAGCGACAGTTGCGGAACTGCTTTATGGAGAAACGTTAACGCTTCCAGGAGAACTGTTGGTATCTCCCGGACCTACCGGCTACGACGATCCGTCGGATTTCGTCGTCAAATTAAGACGCCAAATGTCCAGGTTGCGACCCACTCCGGCTTCTCAACATGCCAAGCTTTCTCCTTTCGTTTTTAAGGACCTTGCCACAACGTCTCATGTCATGCTGAGAGACGACACTGTTCGGCGTTCTCTGCAACCTCCCTACTCCGGCCCTCATAAAGTCATTTCTAGAGCTGAGGACGGAAAGACATTGTCTCTAGAGGTTAAAGGCAAGCAGATGACGGTTAGTGTTGACAGACTCAAACCGGCCTTCGTCGAGCATCCAGATCCATCTGCTCATCCTGCTCTGGCACCTACACCACGTGCGTCTGTGCCTCAAACAGCGCAGCCGGGTCCTGCCCAAGTTCTTCCTTCTCCCTCCGTGCCTTCTGCACCTCCGCCAGTTGCTCCTTCTTCGCACACACCGCAGTATACCACCCGGTCAGGTCGTAGAGTCCACTTCTCTAAACCTTTTGACCTGTAATTTCCTTCTTTTTCTTTCTCTACGGATTCTCCTTCTCCGTAGGGGGGTGGTGTGGCGTTCGCTTTCTGAACGCACGACGACACATGACAGATCGGTTCGCGCGCCAATGGAGAAAAGATTTTCCCGCGAGAACGAGGTCGCTAATTGGACTCCTGCATCAAAGCTTTCACTACTGTGACTATTGTAGCCAAATACTACCATATCGTTGTGAACCTTGATTATTGTTAGTAACCGGTGCAGTGCAACACGTGCGGACAATATACACCATCTACCTGTACTCGAAACAGTGGTTTGATTGAGAGATATCCTACACCCTACGAGTAGGTACTGCCCATCAGTCAAGAACAGACAACCAGGACCGCAATGGTCCTGCAAGTATGTACTTAGTATATCCCCAACTCAAAAGTTGCGCGTTATATCTCGACAACCTCTTGACTGATTCTGTTCATTTGAAATATTTGTATAGGATCGGGTAGTATCCAATGTTTCTGACAAATATGATCAAAATTGACCGATAGATGGCACCGCAGCAAACTTCACCCCTTTTTGGGGGAAATACCTCCAATCAAAAATCGGTGACGACATCAAAATCCCTGAACACGTAGAACGTGCATACCAAGCTGTAATTACATCCGGACAGACGAAAGCAAAAAAGGCGAGTTGAAGCAGAGACTTTCACTCACTTCTTTCGCTCGGTCGATAACTTGGCATATGTAAATAAATAATAATAAATAACGCCCAACGATCACATACATAGGTTCTGGACCCTAACTAGGGACACAGGAACTACGAGGACCATGGTCCCACTACACCCAGACACAGAACATGTATTTGCGCTTTTTTTTACATGTGCACAAATATTTGGTCTGTCGAGGGAATCGATCCCGCCTCGTTCGGGTTATGAGCGGACTCAACCACCACACGACAGAGACTGTCAAAGTAGCTTGGTACTTCATTGCAGCAATTATTATTGTTCATTGGTACTACTTTGTTAAATTTTTCTATGGTTTCTAGGTCGTTCGTCCATAGGAGCATAATTCTTTAGCAGTGAAGAATGTTTATCGCGATCGACATGCAAGGAGTCGACGTAGCGGGAATTAAATGTGGAAGGAACTCGTCGTGGAGTGAACTCGACGTGAAAGTGCTCGTCTTCGGAAGTCTCGACATTCTGGGAAGTCGACGTCATTTGTACCTACCTATCACTGATTTCCCTCTAAACCTAACTTGCTGATCAACTAATTACCGACCATTATCTCCAATGAAGGCACTGCTGTTCCACCTCCTAAGGCCCGCAAACACAGCGTCCACACTAGCGCCCGCCAAAACCTGCGCGAGCGCATCTGTACGTTGCTCGCTGGTCACGTCAGGGACCAATCCGCTCATGTTCCTGCATAAAGCTAGACAGTCTGTGTAGTTCAGGTGTTTTGGTAGTAAGTGAAACATGCCTATTGATGGCACACAAGTGGAGTTTACGTTGGCTGAAAGAGATATAAAGTAGGAAGGTAAGTAGGAAGGTAAGTAGGTATGCCCTGTTCCTGAATCTTAGATATTTTATGTAAACAAAGTAATTTCACGATAAGTCACTGTCAAAGTGACATGCCAGTTGCCCAAAACATTTTTTTACTTGTGAAAAATATTTTTATTAAATGGAGTTTAAGAGTATCAATCTTACTGATTAACAAGCAAAACTGCATACAAAATATTAGTAGGATATGAACTAGGAATTAACAATTCCAAAGTTATAAGGGTAAAATTTTAGGAAGACGTAATTAAAACATTAACATACATTACTTAAGTTTTTTAAATGACCAGAAACCTTATAAATTATTCTGACAATTCTGACACACTTTCTATAATTTTTAATCGAGAGATTTATTCATATTTGATCTATAAATATTCAGTTTGACCTGTTTTTTTATATTTTACATACTTTTCATCATATGTCAAAAAGTGCATGAAAATAGCCCCATGTGTCTTTAAAGAAAGTATGGCATATAATGGTATGATACCATCATATAAATCCCAGAACGAAAAGGAAAAAATGTTTAGATCCTCTACAGTCTTACCACTATAATAAAATATTTTCTACCAAAAATCGATTTCTTTATCATAAAATTTTATATATCAGATATAACGTTAGAATAGATAGTACTAAACGATTTTTAATTTATAATTAAGCAGATTATGACTAGATAATAATATTTAATATTTTTTTGGTCAAAGACTATAAAAGATATGTTTTGCACTGTAGATATGTTAGCCCCTTTGTTTACATAAAATATCTAAGATTCAGGAACAGGGTATAGGTAAGTATATAAATATCTGGTAGACTAATAATGCCCGTTTTCACTAAAGATCCTGGTTGGGCGGAATGCGAATGCGACAAAAGAAATTGAAGAGAAGAAGACCGTGTTCACACCAAATGAGTAATAGTAGACCAAAAGGCAAATGCACTCACCGTTGAGCCAGCTAACTCGTTTTCCAAGCACAGCAGCGTCCAGTGGTTAAGCAGATGGTGAGGATGGTGTCGACGCACACAGTCAGTCCCACGCGTGGGAATATAGCACTTTCCCAGGTTAAGCGTTCTCATAGGGGTAGCACACGCGAATGTATGTGGTCTTCTCTTCTTGAAGGTCAATAAGCACTCTGGTGGCAGCGTACCGAGCCAGAGGTAGATAAGTGGGAGAAAATGCGACTTTTCTCAATGCGAAATATATGCGGCGGCGGTTAGCGTTCGAATCACACTGACGACTCATCGGCGATGGTCGGCATCCTTCGGGCGAAGTCGGCGCGTAGCTAGCGCCGCATGCGGCTGTGTTGGTCAACTCATCGACCGACTTAGAGGTTCCTGCATGAGCGCTAGATGGCAATACTATACACATTTGATGTGAACAATAACGGCCTGAACATTCTCCCCGGCTTGGAAATCCTAAGGATTTTCAAAGAAAATATGCAACAATGCGGATGTGTATTGAAGTTACAGCCAAATTCAATCTTGAAAGACAATAATAGATGCGGGAAGGTTGGAATTTAAATGCGGTTTATTAATGGTGCGGGTTATAAGGAATTATGCGAGAGAAATAAAATATAAATGCGGATGAAATTGTACTTAAAAACTAATGCGGAATAACAATAGGTAAATTAAAAAAAAAGAGCAACTATTTGCAACTGGACGACAGATGTTTCAGTGGCAGACTCAGGTGTAGTAAGCAATACGCACTGATGCGACGCACAAACGATTCCATCTTTTTTGAGGTACACTTGTTCAATAATGCCTGTAAGTCAGCGAAGCGGTGGACTGTCAGGTTTATAAGTAGGAACAAGGGTATATGGCTAAGGTTTGGCGCATCAGGATTGCAAAGGCGGGTGGAAGACCTGTTATTACAGGTGCATGATGAGCATGCGATTCTGAGCCAAAATTGGTTTGGCGTATGCGGTGTCGAACGAAGATTCAAGCAAAGATGCGGTGTCTTATAAAAGACAGAGGATGATGCGAACCGGTATGAAGCGGCAGAGCGGCTATCATAATCAGTTATGAAGCGGGGAAGCGGTTGGCGAGACTCATTAGGTCGGTTGGCTGGCGGTAACCTAGCACTAGCAACCAACGAGGCGCAATCTCTTGTCAGGCACAAGCAGATCGAAAAGGCGGGCGAAGGTAAGAAATCTATATTTACATTTTTAATTTGATCAGTGAAGACAGTACTAGCAACTGGAGTGGAATGCGATTGAAGTAGGTTTATAGCGGAGCGAGGAATATAACGTATACGTGTTAGTCAGGATGAGGCCTGGAGAGCGAGCTCAAGAAGAGGCGGAGTGTCTAATGCGGAGGAAGCGGTAAGTGTAGCGGAAGATGTTATTTCAGGTATAGGTTTTTCAGCGCAGGATGGGTCGAATGGCACAGTTGGCCAATCAGCGGGGGGGGCGGTGAATCCACGTTGGACCCTGGTGCAAAAGTGAGTATGACGCATGTTCGTGTTTAGTGAAGCGGGAGCGTTCATATAAAGCATTAGAATGCGGTATGTTGGACAGATAGCCCATTTCTAACTTATTACGGTCAGCGCTGACGGCGTTGCAGGCCGAACGTGGTTCGGAAAGCACGTGAACTTCGTGTTCAAGTGCGGGTATTTCGCGCCAAGCATGGGTCAAACTACGCAAAGGCTCAGTATCGCCTGTGAGCGGCAAAGGTACGTGATGACTCATACACGGGCTATGCGTTACAGACGTGGACGAGGTGGTCACGGAAGACTGTACTGTGAGACTGTTGTATGACTGCTTGCCGTTGTAACCTTTCGGAAGTAATATCGGCACCTCCTCGAGATTCTGTAAGTTTTTATTTAGTTCATGTACTAAGGGACCGAAGGACCAGACTACACCTTCAGGGTTAACGGAAGGTATTTCCCCCATGACAATGTAGCCAAGCGTTGTCTCGAGAGCGTGAGGCACGGAGCGAGCGGTGCCCGAAAAGTCAGCTGAGCGAGCTGGCGGAAGTGGTGGTATCACTTTACCTCCGAGTATTATGAATGGGAACAACTGAGCCCCGAGAATCGCGTCGATATCTGCGGGTCTGTTCCAACATTCGTCAGCGAGCGGTAAGTGCTGGAAATAATCCATCACACTGGTGTCGATGATACGCGTAGGCAGCTGATCCGTGATGTGATCAACTACTAAAAGCTCTAAATTATAGTGAGCGTCAGAAACGCGCGACTGTATCGTCAGCGTTACTTGACCCTTAATAGGGGCGGAAGTCGACCCTACAGTCTTCAGGGATGAGTTGACGAGCGGATTAACTTTTAAATTTAATTTATTGCATGATGTGAGAGTTATTAAGTTACTCTGACATGCGCTATCAATTAAGCATCTGATAGTACTGCGTTGACCATTATTATGCGGAACGAATACCTGAGCGGTAGGTAAAACAATAGTTCTATCCAAGGGATTATTGTGCAGTTCAAGTTTATTACTTGAATGCGAAGTTGTCGAGTGCGAGCGTTTATTTAACGCAGCGTTAAAAACGCGCGTTGTGGTGGCGTCTGGAATGGCTGTGTGTGAATGCATGCACACAGAATGCGCAGGCGCAGGCAGCGAGCGGTCGCACGAGTCATCCGTGGCTGTTATCGCAGCAGCGGAATGCGGCGAAGGGTCCCTATTCTGGAACTCTTCATGATCGTGTTGTTGCAAAATTTGTCGACGATTATCGAAATGCAAAAGTGAATGGTGCGTTTTATGGCACTGTTTACATGTGTTGCGAGAAGCGCAATTAAGGGTGTTGTGTCTTGCACTGAAACAATTAATGCATAGTCTATTATCTTTAACGCATTTAAAGCGATCGTTTACAGACAAGTTTTTAAACTCCATGCATTCATATAAATGCACGTGATGCGGGGATTTACAGAATATACAAGCGGGTTTGTTATTATAATTTTCAGTAATAGTGAAAGTATGCGACATTTTTGGAGCGGCAGTACGTGATCGAGATTGAGAATAAGACCCCTGAGCGTTGTTGTTGTTGCTATGATGCGATGCGTTCTGTCGAACCGAATCGGTTCTTTCGATTACCTTTATGTGGTGTCGTACAAATTTTACTAAATCAGTACTAGTGGGGATGTCTTTATCGCGGACAGATAACTCGAAGCATTGCACTAAATGCGAGTCTAATTTTTTAAGTGCAAGATGTGTTAAAATGAAATCGGTTAAGTTGTCAATGTTTAACTGTTTCAAAGCGGATATCGAAGAGTGAACTCGTTCGATAAAGTTATTCAACTGAGCGGGTGCATCGGAACTAGGCTTGATGTCGAGTATGTTGTTTAGGTACATGGACCCAAGTAACCTCTTATCTTGGTATTTAGCGACTAAAGATTCCCAGATCGTTTTATAGTTCGACTCATTAGGAATGATACCTGCGAAAACATTAAGTGCCGTGTCACTCAATTTACCTACTAGGTATTGCACGCGCTGAGCATCTGTTAATTGCTTGTTATCATGAACATTTGTTTTGAAACAATGATAAAAGAGCGGCCAGGTTTCTGGAAGACCTGCAAATCCTACCAGATCAAGCGCTGGTAGGCGGCAGATGTTAGTAGAAGGGCCAGATTTATCCGCTGAGCTCCTACTACTATTAGATTCTAATATGGTAGTGCGCGTATGCTGAACAAATGCGAACATTGTTTCAAATGCGGTCCAGTTACCGAAGTTAAGTTTATGCTCAGGGTCTTTTTGTAATTGTAATGAGTTATGTTCATCACATAAATCGTTAAAATTAGCGTAAAGTTTATCGATGTTTGAGGAAGAAGCTAAATATTCTAGTTTACTATTGCTTCTTGTTTTAATGTCTGACGGCAGTTTCTTCGCCGTATTGTACAGACTATTGATCATCGCGAAAATAGCTTCTTTTTTAGCGATAATAATTTTTATTTTAGAGTCTACTGATGCCATTTTATATCAGTTAGAATGCGATGTGAAATGAAAAGATAAATACTAGGTAATTAAAAGCGTAATTAAACCTCAAAGATTCAGTTCACTAATACAGGTTATTATTGAACAAGAGTGAGCTGTATAAAATAATTAAATTGCAACAAAGGCGTAAGAAAATACGGAATGCGGTATGTGGGTAGGCGCGCTACCCACAGCGAAATAAATGAACCGAATTTGTAAAAAGTACAGTTTTATGCGCAAATATAATTATGAAATAGTATTTAATTGTTGCATGTGTGTATGTACCTACAACTGCAAGTTAGGTGTACACTTAGTAAGTGGTACAGTAGAAATTATGTTGTTCCAACGATAGCGATAGGTAGATGAGCTGGTTTTATCCGGTTCGGAACGGACCAACTTTATGGTTGGGCGGAATGCGAATGCGACAAAAGAAATTGAAGAGAAGAAGACCGTGTTCACACCAAATGAGTAATAGTAGACCAAAAGGCAAATGCACTCACCGTTTAGCCAGCTAACTCGTCTTCCAAGCACAGCAGCGTCCAGTGGTTAAGCAGATGGTGAGGATGGTGTCGACGCACACAGTCAGTCCCACGCGTGGGAATATAGCACTTTCCCAGGTTAAGCGTTCTCATAGGGGTAGCACACGCGAATGTATGTGGTCTTCTCTTCTTGAAGGTCAATAAGCACTCTGGTGGCAGCGTACCGAGCCAGAGGTAGATAAGCGGGAGAAAATGCGACTTTTCTCAATGCGAAATATATGCGGCGGCGGTTAGCGTTCGAATCACACTGACGACTCATCGGCGATGGTCGGCATCCTTCGGGCGAAGTCGGCGCGTAGCTAGCGCCGCATGCGGCTGTGTTGGTCAACTCATCGACCGACTTAGAGGTTCCTGCATGAGCGCTAGATGGCAATACTATACACATTTGATGTGAACAATAACGGCCTGAACAGATCCCTAAATTTTAAGGGACCCTTAAAAATATTTAGGTGACATTTGACAGTAATTTTGTTTTCACCGACGATTAAGGGACACCTAAAGCTTAAGGGATCCCCTAAGTTTAAGGGGCCGAAGTAAATTATCAAAACGCACAGACCTGTACAGTTTTTTTTTCAATTGTATTTGGCTACTGTTTCTACCCGCATAATGCCAGAAAATGTATTTGTTTCCATTTTTTCTGATGCATAATATATTAAAAACTGTAATGCTAATATTAATAAAGCATGCGGTTTGTGTTTTTGATGATTATTCTCTAAAATATATAAATAATCCAAGTTAGGGTGTAGTTTAGGGATCTTTGGTGAAAATGGGCATAAATTCTCCTGCTCCAACTTATGTACCAGCTTAAGCTTTATTTCGAACCTTGCGTGAAGATTATTTTATCAACGATGCGAAGGCTTTGCCAATATGAAAAGCAAGCATAAAAGACAAAAATGAAATTGATAGCTACTTAGAAAATCTATACATTTAGTGGGTACTTAATTGATATCGATTCTGAGTAGCATTCTCCTATAGCCAAACGAAATTAAAATATCTACTGATGTCCTATTTCATTTCGTTTTTATCAGAAGAGGTCGGCCGTACTTATAGCATACCTAGAGAGTGTGACACAAAATATACCTGACTACGCATACCTACTACGCACACACACACATCAATAAAGTCTAAGCAACATGCATGATATTACAAATTTACCATTTATATTCATTAATTTCTAAGTATTTACTCACTCAAAGTGCGTAGGTAAGTAAACTTTTTTGTTATTGATGACATACTGGCTGGTTGTAAAAAAAAATCGATTATGTTTTGTTTTTTCATAAAATTCAAATGACTGCGAATTTGTTTGAATTTAAGTGCGTTTTAATTGACACGTTTATTCTTGATTTTATAATTTTACCAACCATTTAAATAAAGTTAGCGACAAAATTGAATCGTTAGATATTCTTCACGTCATGGAGCGACGTCATTTAACGGCAGATGAAATGCAAAGAGCTGTAGGGATGTTGCAAGCGGGAAGTAATCAATCTCAGGTATCTCGACATTTTGGCATTCATAGAAGTGTTATTAAACATCATAATCGATTTTTTTTTTTTTTTTACAACCAGTCAGTATTTCATCAATAACAAAAAAGTTTACTTACCTACGCACTTTGAGTGAGTAGAAATTAATTAATATAAATGGTAAATTTGTAACATTATGCATGTTACTTAGACTTTTTTGATGTGTGTATTATAAGTATTTACTTATTGATAGAGGTACTTACGCAAAGGTCTCGCATAAAGACTGTAATAATCAAACGCCGTATCATTCACGAGAGACACTCCATTATCAGCTTCCGCACACTTCAGCACTTCACAGGAGTACTCCACGCCAGCCTTCTTCACTCCTACAGGGCTGAAGTTCAGAGCTAGTGCCTTCCTTGCAATGGCTAGCCGCTGGCAGCTCGAAAGAGAAGTAAAGTTAGCTTTACCAACCACAGCCATCTTGGAGCGGTAGCAGCGTTCCATCAGGTGGTATTTGGGAACTGATGTGGATTCTGATGAACATCTCTGGTTGGCTACTACTGGTTTAAGCAATTCCGGAACTAATAATAGAGCGACAAACAATTTTTTTGATAGGATCATATTTTACTAGAATAATAGCTGATATTTTCGTGGCTCCACAGATACAACTCTACCGTCCCTAGAATACGGACTGATGACAGAGTAGCCTTGGGTTCCGCTGTTTAAACACCAACAAATATTCACCTTCTGTGAGCGCATCACTCATTCCCGACATCTTAATTGACCTCCTATTGAAGCACTTTGTTAACCATCACGGCCACGGTGAGTGGTTGATACCTACTTCGTAAAAAAATATTGGAATCCCCATGTCAGTGCGTTTACCTATTGCAGAAGTCCCAAGGTTCGTTTTAACCATGGACTTAATAAAAAATTAAGTCTAACAGAACAGAAGCGTACTTATATGTACCCCCCCCCCTCTTGTCAATACAAAAAGCGCCAACGCTTTCCACGTCCGCTTCCACTTTTCCGCTCTTTTTTATGTGTTATTATCTGATTTTGATGATTTTTTATGTTGTCTACCCAGTAAAAACTATGCTCGTATCGCACGACTTCATTTTTAATTTTTTTACAATATCTTCATATTATAAACCACCTAAAATTAAGAATTTTTGGCGTCAAGATTATGACGAAGAAAAGTAGTTGTAGTAACTACAACACGAAACATATTAAAAAAATAAAAAAATCAAGACGTACAATCTATCCAATCGATTGACACCAAAATCTAAAGTTTTTGTTAAGTTTTAGAGGGTGCAAACCGTTCGAGCCCGAAACGCTAAATGTAGGCTACTGTGAGGCAAATTCACTAATGGGCTCTATTGTCTCTATCATACGTGTGGAGAGAGCGACGGCAATAAAACTTTCAAAATTCGACGGTCCTCTTAAAAGTATGAAACCTCAGTTGGGAGTCTTGAGAGGTTTTATTTATTTCCATGAACTGTCCGCTACTGAATTTTTTCGAAAACCGTCAAAAATCTAGACGCGCATTCAAACATCTGTCACTTATTTGGAAATGTCGTTTTATTTCGGCAACTTTACTGTGGAATATAATTAAAGAGGATCGTAAAGCAGCTGATAATAACATAATTTACTGCGAAATGGGTTGTTTCTATTCCCGGGGTATGGTAGAGGTAAGTTTATTTAGTAGTTCTGCATGGAATACCTACATAACGTTGCTATTGACAACTGCTATATGTGCCCACTTGCTGTGTCCGAAGACAGGAGATATAGGAAGCACATTATCAGTTCACTCTAGGCACTATAGGTCTACAGAACTGTAAAACCTAAATAGATTTATGTATCTTTAGGTTACTGCATCGAACCAGTCAAAGAACTAATTAGTAGGTAGGTGTGTATATACCTACCTACCTATTGTTTTTTAATTTATTGGGTCAATCAATCATATATTAATCTTGTTTTGCGCAGCGCACCCATTGTTGTAACATGAGAACAGCTGGTATGCCTGTATGGTTGCAATCAGATGCTGATAACGTGCTTAGTGGAAGAAGTGGCTCTCTCTCTATATCTCTATGAAGATCCAAGTTGCCTTTGGATTTACAAGGTTTATTCATACGTCGTGCTTTGTTTCCATTTTAGGAAGAAATGATATACGACATGTCACCAATCCGGCATCTACCTGTCATCTTCGTGAACGGCGTGCCCGGTGCTGGCAACCAGACAGTCGCACAGACGATCTCCAACATCACAGGGTACACGATGATCAGGCCTGGGGAGCTGGTCAGAGCTGAGGCACTGAAAGATACTGCTAGAGGCAGGTGTATTGCTGATAAGTTACATGCGCAAGAGGATATCCCTGAGGTTAGAATGAAGATCTACAGCAGATCATTCTCAAGCTCGGCCCTCGCGTTTTAGTAGTTATATCACAGATTTTTTGTAGTTCAGTGAAGAATCAGCTCGGGTACCTATTGATGAAATATCATTAAGTAGGTAGGTACTTATACTATTAATCAGATCAGAATATAATCACGAGAGATGGGACACGACATAATATTTTCAAAAATTGACAAAGTGTTTCCTCTAAGTTACTCAACGCAAGGTTAAAGCCATATTCGTGAAAAATATTTCTAAATAAATAGTTCCAGGTTTTACAAACAATTTTTTTCTCTAATAGCAAACGACAGTGGACCTAATAAAAGAAGCAATGCTATCACAGGAGGAAGCTAAAGGCTTCATCCTTGTAGGGTTCCCGAAGAACCCTAGGATGTCCAGCATATTCAACCAACAAGTGAAATGGCCTGAGAAGGTGGTCGCTTTGGAGGTCGATAATGAGGTAAAAAGTCAATTATATGTCATAGGTAATTATTATTTTTCAACTTTCAAGTTTACAATCTCCTAAGCTCGTGCTGAGCTACTATGCGCTAAGATTTCTCTTTTCTGCAGGGTATATTGAGGCAAAGCGCAGTTTGATTTGAACTCCCTCATGGCATAGAATAGATTATAGATATACTATAGTACTACGTACATACGTCTAAATCAATTTAAAAAAGCATCTAGACATTAGCGTGTGTTTGGTCTATTCTTTTTTCTTCGATAGATAATTGCACCCTGAAGTGTAAGCTTAGGAACGCATCAGGATGATCGCATGACAAATTGGTAATAGGTAAACTTAATTCGTTATGTTTTATATGACAAAGCTAATAGAATCCTATGATAATTTCGGGTATTGCCCGTGGTCCACCTGCTCAGCTCACCTGGGTGGACCACGGGCAATATTTTTATATTAACCGATCGAACGTTTGTCGTTTGCATAACAAATGATTAACAATAATTAAAAGTTGCAAGGCGGAGCGCTTATCTGACATTTCTTGAAATACTTACAAATACAATGAAATTCCAGGTAGCGGCGACCAGACTACAAAATAAACTGTCCGAGCTGGGCAGGCCAGAATCGGAAATCAACGCAGCGCGGCAGATTGTCAAAGAAGCGGCGCACAAAGTGAAGAATGTCCACAAGCGATTTGGTGGCCATGTCATCACGGTAAAACTCTTCATACTTTGGTACTGAATAACCCTGATTTCATGTTAGTTAACCTTTGTTTTAATGGTTTATAGACTGCAAATGAATTTAAATCATTTCTATCTAGACCGGATAGAAGTACCGCCGCAGCAAACTGCAAAATACTGTATAACAATCTATCAGTTCTCAAATAACTTTACTCCAGCTTTATGAAAAAGTCTTTTACGTCTATGCATCATAAAAATTAATCGTCATTGTGTTCACAGGTGGACAGCACAGGAAACCCCAAAGCCCTGGCGACGACGCTCAAAGAGATCCTCTCGGACACGTTAGAGAAGTTTCACAAAAGGGCGGAGTCCCCAGACCTTCGTCCCCCGAGTGCAGCATCAGCACCTGCAGTGGCCCCTGTCACGCACCCTTCCAAACCCCTTAACGATATCACACCCGATGATAACGTACTTGAGGCTTAGATATTTTTAGCGTTTAATTTAATTGTGACTCGTTTTTAATTTTGCTATATTATTACATGTATTTTAATTTTTTAAACTCTGGTTTTATTGGAGCAGAAAATATTTTATGAGGTTTTACCATCCTCTTAACAACCGCGGTGGTACCGATCGTTTTGTTAGGCATACACGGCCAAAGCTGAAGCCAAAACTGAAGAAGAACTCACAAAGCCAAGAGCTCTGCCGAAACTCTTTCGAGCTAATTGCTAAGCTTTCCCAAAATCCCATATAGAAAATTTGACTCGTTTATTCCCAGAAGTT
Organism: Ennomos quercinarius; assembly: GCA_910589525.2. Taxonomy (NCBI): domain Eukaryota; kingdom Metazoa; phylum Arthropoda; class Insecta; order Lepidoptera; family Geometridae; genus Ennomos; species Ennomos quercinarius. The sequence continues at coordinate 2,276,468 of OU342491.1, forward strand.
TCATTACCCAGGGGTTGTATTGATTTTGCTTTAAGTTGCTAAGACACTTTATCTCGCAGATAAGAAAAGAGGCTATCTAGAAAACAAGTACTTTAATCAACAGTTAAAATTAAATTAAAGTAGCGGTAATATGTACAGTTTGTGTAGAAATAAGCAAGCAGCTGAGTTTGTGCGCTTCGATCTGCCGGCGATCTACCGGACGAGGGGGTCTAGGACTTGCTGCACTTCGCTGAAAATCTGGTCCACTCCCTGCTCGGCGTTTATCTGCAACGAGGGAATGAGATTCCTTGATATTTTATAATTAGTCATTCTCTTGGCATTTTAGAACGGAGTAGGTAAATGCGTTTATTCCCAGAAGTTGCGTGAATGAGCTGACGGTAGTATTGATGGTATTGGAGTTTATTGAATTAAACAAAATGTGGTGGAAATAAAAAGTGAATTTTGTAAACCGAATACTGAAAAGTCATGTTTTAGTTTTAGTCAGTTTAATGGTTTATTACCTAATAGCGTGTCGGATAACTTTTGTCAAGTAATTTAACAACTGCCTTTTTAACGTAATAATGGATTGTTTTGTCCTCAACTTAATCACAAAAGTACTACAAAAGTAACTTTCATATCCGTAATAATTCACGTATTTCATTTGTTCATAAATCTCGGAATACAGCGCATCATCAGGTTTGTTAAAAGTGAAATACTTAGTTGGCAAAAGCTTTTTAGTTCAATACTTCTATTGAATAACCCTTGGCAAGTGTTGTTTAGGAAGCTATATAAATGGTATTTGACTGTAACATTGCCCCTAGTGATACCTTTCCCAAGATATGTACTTCGTGAGTACTATTGATTGATACAGATCAGCACAAATGAGAAAATCTGTTCCACCCTGCACTAGAACACCTAGTTTGCTTTATTGACTCATGCAGCAAGCTCAAAGTCACGCAACAAGCTATGGAGAGAGCTAGGTGGACCGACGATCTGGTGAAAACCGCGGGGAGCCGATAGATGCAGGAGGCAAGCAGCCGTTCAAAGTGACGCTCTGTGGGGAATGCCTATGTTCAGCAGTGGACGTCTTCAGGCTGTTGATGATGATGATGATGGCTCGTGCAGTTCCTGTCTGTGATTGGACATATTTCACTAATGAACTTTAAGCAACAAATCCATATCCGTGCTAAAAGGATGCAGCAGAGTTCTTTAATCGAGCTGAATGGTGAGGATCTGTGTATCTAAAGCGTACGGCCAAATTAACTCACCCTTCGTAATTTATCAGGGTATTGCGCCAGCACCAAGTCGTTATTCTCAAGGAAGGTCTTCAGTCGTAGTTTTATAGTCTCTTCGTTGTCGTCAGCGCGGCCCGAGCTTAGAGCGCGGCCGAGCAGCCTTTGGGTGAGAGTCTCGGAAGACGCTTCGAAGTAGATTATCACCTGTTGGTGAAAACATACGGTTCGTTTTTTTTTGTTTTCAAGTAAAGTAGCGCCCGGACCACGGACGACCCACGAACCACCACCACCGCATGAACCGGAAGACGCAGCGTAGGCCGGCTCCCCACTATGTGGGTCGGAACCGCGGGGAGCCGATGGATGCAGGAGGCGAGCAGCCGCTCAAAGTGGAGCTCTTTGGGGGAGGCCTATGATTATGATTATGTTCAGCAGTGGACGTCTTCAGGCTGATGATGACGATAAAAGTAGCGTCCTCAATGGACTTACTAGGTACCTATGTTAAACAGGAATTAGTAAATGGGGCAAATTACCTACTAATATAGAGGAAATAATTACATCCGCATTCCTTTCCTCCCTGCTGTCATAATTCTAGATTAAAAATAACCCCTTCTTATCTGATGCCTCTGTGGTGCGGGTGGTGAAATCACCTTCCCTAAGGCGTTCCTTTCCGCGCCAAACACACCCACACAAAGGCCTCACTTGTGTTTCATCATAAAAATGATTGATTAAATATTCGGCTACTTAGTGTGGAATTAGAATTAGGTATATTATTAGGCGATTCAGTGCATTATAATGAACCCTACAATTTTTTTTTTTTTTATGCTATTGAATGACGTGACGAGCTAGTCGTTCACCTGATGTTAAGCGACACGGCTGCCCATAACAGTTGCAGTGTCACTCGGAACTTTAAAACAATAAAGTTTCGCGTGACGCTGCACTGCGCACGTCATCCTGAGACATCCCACAGTCTAGTAATCAGATTACTAGACTGAGTGATCAGATCATAAAGTCTCATTTGCCCAGTAATTTCACTAGCTACAATGCCCTTCAAACCGGAACACAGTAGTGCTTGCACACTACTGCTTGGCGGCAGAATAACTGGCAAAGCGGTGGTACCTACCTAGACGAACTTTGCAGAAAAGTCCTACCACCTAGTAAAATATGGAGAGGATGCAAAACAACATCCTGTATATAATGTGACTATATTATTGAGGTTGTTGGCACTTGGCACATCACTAATAGTTCCTCTCCTATTTACGACCTCCCCTTTGGAAGACTTGTCCCAAAACTACTCACAGTAACAGGCGCGATGGCCTTCTCGAAAGCTTCTCCCTGCGACTTCTCCCTTGGGTATCCATCGATGAGGAACCCGTTGGCCTGGTCGGCGCGCGCTTCGATAGCTTCCTTCAGCAGTTCCAGCACCACGTCATTAGGGACTAGTCCACCTGGAATTACAGAATATCCGGGAATGGATCTTAGGAAGTGATTGGACCGACGATCTGATTAAAACCGCTGGGAGTCGATGGATGCAGGAGGGAAGCAGCCGCTCAAAGTGGCACTCAGTGGCGGAGGCTTATGTTCTGCAGTGGACGTCTTCGCTGTTCAGGCTGTTCAGGCTGTTCAGAGGCTCGGTCGTGGTATGGAAACGAGTAGATATCGTCTCTCGATAAAGGTACTCTATCCGTAGTCATGATCGCGGCACCGAGATAGAGCCAGCGTGGCGCCGTGTGAATAAGCCCTAGCTGACTGAGGAGACTACCAGTACTTATCAATACAAGACCAAATTCAAAACGAGGTCAGCCGCCTAAGCCTAAGGATGTTAATTTAATCTGTATCATAAGTCTTAAGCATAACGCACCTTGTTCCATAATAGTTGTAAGGCACTTCGCACGTTCCGATCCGCTTTTCACCTCGGCCCTGAGCAGATCACCGGTGGAGAGATGAGTAAACCCGTACTTGGCTATGATCTTGTCGCATTGTGTTCCCTTCCCCGAGCCAGGGCCGCCCAGGATCCACACGATTGGCTTCTTACCAAAGTCTATGGGCGCCTGAAAATTATTAGTGGAGTGTGAGTTTACGTTACACAATGAAACAAACTTAGGTACCTACTCATGAATTAAATTTTCAGTTTTTTTCATTTTCTCGTGGATAAGTGTATATCGTGGTCTTCTTTATGTTTCAGCTTTGTAACAATCATAACGCTCTCAGTGGAAAATTGGTAGGTATGTATAGCGATGACTTTATTTCTCATAAGAAAGTGAGAAAAATTCAAAACTCAATTCATACCTATCAATTAACTTTAGCCTATCCATCAACTTAACTAGAACGTAGACCCCTTGTACAACGTAGAGCCCCAGAAAACGTAGAGCCCCTATAGACCGTAGATCGCCCGTCGAATGTAGACCTTCTACGGAACGTAGAGATTCTGTAGCACTAGGCCTTCGGCACTATTTAGACCCTCTGTAGAACGTTGACCGCTTCCAAAGCGTTTCCGTAGAGAGTAGAAGACCCTCTACGGAACGTAGAAATTCTGTAGCACGTAGGCCCTTTGCACTAGACCCTCTGTAACACGTAGACCGTTTGTAAAACATCTCAGCTATAATGAAGATCTACGACTTCTTGTAGAGCGTATAGACCCTCTGTAGAACGTCATAAAGGTCATATAGAACGTAGACCCCATAATTATGTAAGCTGTTGCTTACGTGGTACTTGGTCGGAAAGGGCGGAGTGGTACTTCGTGGTCATGTATGCACCTAACTAATTGTTAATATCCAAATAGGTACCAGCTAGGAGCCCCTTGATGATCATTGAAGAAATCATTGATGACAGTCATTGAATCATTGAAGAAATAACATATAAAAACGTACTTTTCGTTGGTATGCTTTACATTTCGTAGACCGGCATTGGAGTGGACAGGCTGGGATCTTTTCGATCACCGGCTCTTCACACGACGGGCAAAACTTTTCGTCGTTCATTTAATGATTTTGTACGGGGTTTTTAGAATTTATAGGGCGGATTCGCGGATTCTGTGAATTTTGATTTGTTTTGCAATGTTGACGTTGATCTGTGACAATGACTTTGGCAATGTTAGTTGGTGGAGGGTTGGTAATGTCGGTATCCTACCTCAATGTCGGTACTCAGTAGCGGTCATCGACCTCCTTGCACACTCGGGTTTAAATTAATTTAGAAAGTCAGCAATTTTTTACTAAAAATGGGAATACCATACCACCATAGCCATTATTATCCTCATAAAATACTTTCAAGCCTTGGCAATGGCAATGACAATCGATAAAATATGATACTTGTGCGCAAACGATATAACAGTAAGTAGGTGATGTATACTTAGGTACCTACAAGTCTAACCACACGCAAAGTGGTCGATACGTTGAATTCCAATAACTTAGGAAATTACCATCTGGAGTTTCCCATTAGAATACAATAATAACTTTAGTTATTCAGAGCTTTAAACTTTTAAGTACTCACTATCCTTAGGTTTTATTGAGAAAGCAAATCTCTGCAGTTATCTGCAATGATTGTATTTTATAACAACGTAATAAAGTGATGAATTTTATGTTGTCTAATATTGCTATAATAAAAATTATTGATCAGCTTAAAGTTTATTTATCCATAACTATGCGTTTTCATTTATTTATAGAGAAACAACTGGCACTAGAAGACAAATACGTATAAGTAAATACTTTACTTTTTTTTATACAGGTTGTAGCACCATTAGGTAAGTACAGAAAATTTCTAATTCGATCTTAAAACTTATGTTAGGTTAGGTTAGGTTAGTACCTACCTACGTGGCGCAGACGGACTGGGGGACGGAGGAGGCGTTTTGCACGCCTTCTCCATCCTCCGTAGTGGGGTCGGTGGCGGATAGTCGGGGGACTGTCTGCCGCACCTACACGGCCCCACACGTCTGGTGGGTAACCGAGGTGTAAGGTTGCCCACCCACTGGCGCAGAGGCTCGAAAGGGCCTACCGTCGGGGCGAGATAGTGAATGCTAGCGCGACCCTATCTCGCCCCATCCCGGCGGCGGACGGATCACGGGGGGGTTTAGTGGGTTCGAGTCCCACATACCCCCTGCCATCACCCCCGTGGTGGCAGGGAAGTGCGAGGGCATTTCTCCCCCCTCAAAAAAAAAGTACCTAACTACGTATACGGTAAATGTAGTGGGCAGGTACCATGATAGTTAAAACAGTAGATGTATATCAATAATATAATTAGAAGGTCTGCGAACTGGCAGACCTCGCGAGCACAAACATTGATGATGTTGTCTTAGTACGTCCCGAACTCAGACCTCACGATCTTATATCTAATTTTGCTCATATTTTAAATACCTGTTAAGAATTGTGTACGTGTATCCGATGCTTCTGCCAAATATTATCAATATAGCTTGGAAAATGGCACCGCTGCAAACTTCCCTTCTTTTTGGGGGAACTACCCCACTAATCAAAATTCGCAGACCACAAAAATAATGCCTGAACTTGTACAGCCTGTACACCAAGTTTGGTCAAGATTTGTTGAAAAATGCGACCTGTACGGGAGTACGTACATCCGGACAGACGAAAGCAAAAATCGCGAGTTGAAGCAGAGACTTTCGCTCACTTCATTCGCTATTATATAATATACCTATTTGTGATAAATTTTGTAATGTTCTTGAAGCATGTAACTACCTACCTAGTTTTCGATCTAACAGGTATAATAATAGACAATGTGAGGACATAACACTTGGTATTACTTCCGTGAAGGCTGTTCATCATATATTCACTAGTTTCGAAATAAAACAGACAAGACGGTACAAGGTTACTTTTTATTTAGAAAACATTTAAATTTGTTTTCGCTCTTGACGCTATTCTAACACGGTTTTATACAGAACAGACAGTCTGTTTTGATTTTAATAAAACTTAGAAAACACATAATTTTTAAGTATTTTATTTATCTAAAATATTACGAATTGCTAGTCCAACAAAACAAACATAATATTAAACATTATAAGTGCTCTCACTTTTACAGGTAAACACTGCATGCATCAGGCAAAAGAGTGATTGGACTTTGGAGATTTTTTAATGTTTCTCTACTTAATTTTTTTTATATAATGTACGTATAGGCCAGCCAACGTTTGACTGCAACTCACCTTATGTTAAGCGACGATGCGGTCGAACGTGTACCACGTTGGCCTATTCACTCTAGTCTTATAGAGGCCCAAATTATATTTTCACCTCACTAGCTCGGAAAGATTCTCTTTGTCATTCAAAATCTGGGCGCAAAAACGCATTTTAATAGCTAGCGTGGAAAGTGTTTTTAAAATTAGAACGTTTCTATTCAATAATTTTCTCGTCAAGAATTGAGGATTTAATCACAGATCTGCCCTAATTTAACCTCCTTGATATTGCCAGTCCACTGAAAACTCATTAATACCACAGACTACCTCCTAAAAGATACCATCTTTTTCTCGTTCACCAACCTCATTTTTAGAATAATCGCACTGTCCAGCACCAAAGAGTATATATAACCAATACGCTATCCAGCACGGCGACTGCATGGAAAATGGATGAAAAACACTTTTTCTTTAATTTTCCATGAATCACGTGACGAGCTAGTCGTTTACCTGCTGCATTACCGCCACCTACAGCTAAATTAATAAGCTAAAAACTAATCTTTTCTTAGCCTTTTAGCTGTTTTTCTTGCACTCTGTGGTGCAACCGGTTTACTTTTTTTACTAGTGCAATGCGCAAGCATGACATAAATCCTCCGGATGGATCACGCAGAACTCTTATTTGAATTAACACTCATTTTATAGGACGCCTATTATTCACCTAGTCCAAGTTTAGTATAATAATTATCTCTTATTATTAATAATAATTATTAAATCTAATTTGTAGAAGCCGTTGATTTAAATACAGCAGTAATTACACTTAGGTAAACATGTTCGACCTTGTTAGAATATTTTTGTAATTTCGAAATAACCGTTAAACACAACAGGAAGATTTTTTGATGCCAAGATGACACTCATTTGTTTAATAATAGTCCAATAGCATGGACTCCATGAAATTGGGTATACTTTACACTTTAGAGGTCTACGAACATAAAGCAAGCCAGTGGCTTGCATCCCTCTATGTATTCCATAGACAAAATACCACACAAGCTAGGTAGTACGTCCGTGGCCATTACCCATTGGGTAGGACGGTGTGATCTAATCTAAATAAGTAGGTAGGTAACAATAACAAAGATATGAAAGAGTCTCAGATCTGCCTACCTCAACAATGAGCGCCTTTGATTCCAATTTCACTTCGAACCACACTCCGAACACTAACACCACAGCATAGAAGAGCTTCCATGCGATGCTTTCGTTATTTTTCATAACCACAAAATAATGTGAAGGCCGGGAGTTCTGATGGCACTAGTTTCGGCGTCTCTCAGCCTCTAAATAAACGGCAGATATCTTGCCAAGTCTTGCGCCAGTTTGGCAGTGGTGGGCAGTGCGTTCTACGTAGATAGTTACTGGATTATTTTGGAGAAAATCCAGACATTATTCGCACTCTCCAAGGGTTACGATTACGACCGATCGTTAACGCGAGGTGGATGATGGTGTTGTGATGATTGTGTTTACTGATGTTGGCAGCGGGCCCGTTTGGTGTTTTCATGATACGACTTTGTTGATAGTCAGGGCACAACAGGAGCAGCCAACTAGTTGTTATCATTGTAAAGACTTTTCTGTTTATTAGAATCAAAGCACGCGTAGGTGTGACAGGGTTCAGGAGTAAATAGTTGCGCCTATGGAGGTATAGGTATATAGGTATACCTACCTACCGTAATGTTCTGCTAACTAAGTACCTATCATCTTTAGAACAAGCGGGAGGAAGAAAACTGCTGTTCATTCTAGCCTGCAGACCTCTTTCACTTTACCGAATCTCGCGCCTACTCCAGGGCCTTTGTCTCCAATTCTGACATTAGGTGACAATAAGCGAATTGACGCAAGCGCTGTAAAGCAGGGGCTATCAGCAGCATTTAGCTCACAGTCACAGCCTTTTAAAATAAATTACCCTTATGTCCTTATTCGTTATCTATACATACATGTGATAAAACTGTAACTGGGCTACACGGTAGATTGAATATTTTTGATAATGTTGACTGCATCGAGTGAATGGGCATCTCATGGGCAAACGTGCTCTACCTTAGACAACTTCGTCACTTAACATCAGGTGAGTTAAAATAAAAATAATAAATAAATAACTGTGGACAATTCACACAGCGCCATCTAGCCCCAAACTAAGCATAGCTTGTACTATGGGAACCAGATAACTGATACAATACTTAGATACTTTTTGTTTGTAAATACATACATAGAATACAATATAACACCCAGACACAGAACAAACATCGATGTTCATCACACAAATGTTTGTCCTGGGTAGGAATCGAACCCACAACCTATAGTTCAGAAGGCAGAGCTACTACCAACTGAGCTAACAGGCCAGTCTGTTGTTGTCAAACGTATGGCCATTTTAGAATTTTAAAAAAAGCTGTTGTTTTTAATGTGTTGTCTGTCTGTCTGCCTGTCTACTACCTGTCTGAAACTACTGAACGGATTTCGCTGTTTGGTATTGTTATAAGTAGCTCATTTTTCAGAATAACATTTAGGATACCTTTCTTCTAAAACGGCCAAGTGCGGGTTGCACGATGAGACAAGGATATATGTTTTATGCATGAAGTTTTTTGTTTCAATATTATTTTTTACTAGGAAAAGCCTGCTTACTTTCGCCGGCCTATCCAATCACCCTTTTCCCCTATCTTTTTCCCTTTCCCTTCCCTCTTACTCATAAACAGGGTTAGGATGTAAAACTGATTAACCCGTGCGACCCGGGGCGGATCAACTAGTTAAAAAAAATGTGGTCACTTAATTGTCATTGTTATGGAAAGGATGATGTACGAGGGGCGTTCAATGTATTCTCGGTATAGGCATGATAGAATAAGCAGAAAACTCTAAATAAAATATATTTTTCAATGTAGTCCCCTAGGATCTGAACACACTTATTTGTCCTGGAAAATAACTTTTCAATTCCCTCCAAAAATATTTTTCTTCCTGGTCTGAAAAATTACCGTTAATTGCTGCCTTTAACTCTTCATCGTCGGAAAAATGCCTGCCTTGAAGTTCTTTTTGGAGATTTGGGAACAGAATGTAATCACTAGGGGTTAGGTCCAGGCTGTAGGGTAGATGATTGATTTCTTCAAATCCGCAATCCCGCACAGCAGCATTGGCAATGCGCACCTTGTGAACAGGCGCGTTGTCGTGCAGAAGCAATACACCTGCGGTCAATTTTCCCCGTCTTTTATTGCTTATCCTTTAAATTGCGCACGGTGTTAGCGTAAGTTGCGCCAGTAATACTCTCACCTTTTTTTGTGTACTCAATTAATAAGATTCCCTTGGAATCCCAAAACACTGCGGCCACTAGCTTTCCGGCGGATGGGCTGACATTGAACTTCTTCAATGGGGCTGTTCCTTTTTTATGCCACTGCATAGACTCCTGCTTGCTCTCAGGATCATAGTGATGAACCCACTTTTTGAGCCTTTCCTTGTTTTGTGAGGAATTTTATCACAGCGCGATGCTCGATTTTTTTCAACATTGTCGTATCAGTCACCGTAGTTGCCTTTCCGAAAAGATATTTCAAATACTAATGGCGTCAATCAAATAAAATTTTGTTTATATACCCTCAATGAGTTTCATAAACTATTGAGATAATTTAATATACCCTCATCATTAGTATATTACCCCGATACCGAGAATACATTGAACTCCCTACGTATGCGAATTTGCGGAACCTCAGTCATCCGTCACGGCCCTAATAAAGATACCTATAGGTACTTAGACGCAGACAACTTGACGTGGTTTTAACCTATATTAATCTTTAATCAAGATTTTTTGTACTTTATGATTTTGTTATACTGTCGAAGTATAACCTAATTATCTAATAGATTATACCAGCCTATCAATCTGCCGCTCAGGAGGTTTTCTATGTCGGCTGTGAAAATTGCATCATATTTTACACAGCCACAAGTATACCAGCTAATATTTATTCTGTGCGTGTGGGTTGTTATTACCTCGTTATCAGCTCGCTCATCGGTCGATTTATTAATTTTACTTTCAATCCTATCTGATATGAATATGATAAGGTGTTGGAAAAAGAAAAAGAAAGCAAAGAGTTTTAGTTGTTGCAGAATAGACTAAAGTAGGTACCTACGTTTAAATTAAATAAAGTTATACCTTAGAATAACTGAGTAGTGTAGTGTAGGTAACTTTCTTTTAAATAAAAAAAATTAAAGCGAATAAAAATTGTCTTAGTGTTATAATAATTTTTTATTAAGTATGTACTTTACTTATTTAAGTAGTACTTAATATTATACCACATTATATGCATAAGTACTTGATATTTTTCAACCGTATTAAGTAAGTACTAAGTAGTTGGGCCCCGCGGCTTCACCCGCGGTTAAAGAGTCACCAGCGAATAGCTAATACTTAGAAGGAAGGCAAACTTTACCTGCCTCTCTTCTATTTGCCATCCCATCTATTCATCCTTTTTCTCTATCCTTTCTCCCTTCTCTTTCCTTCGACAGGATGTGTATAGTATAGTGGCTTCATCGTTGTCGGCTATGTTCTATCGCAGCGTTTGATAATACCATTAAAATGACGCAAAGGATTCATTTCAATAACTTCGTCATTTTTCAAGCTATTGAAATAATTATTTTACCATTGTTCAAAAACAAACAAACAAATCTTGCATAAAAAATAATTCCTTATTGCCTTGTGCAAACCGCACTTGGCCGTTTTTAAAACCATAAAGTATTCTAAATGTTATTCAGAAAAATTTGCTATAACCAAACTAAATTTAAGCGAAATCCGTTCAGTAATTCCAGCGTGATGCGTGTTCAAAGGGACAGACAGAGAAAAAATTAAAGAGAAAGCAATGCTTACATTTTTTTATATAAAGAATAAAGGTACACTGCCCGTTAAAAATTGTTTCTACTTCTATATTGATATAAAAAGAAAGAAGTGTAATGCAAACAAAATTTACAAAAAATATTCAATGTACAGATTTAGCGCAGTTACAGTTTTATCATATGTAAGTATACTTAGATTGTTTTTAGTTTGAGTAAATCAAATAAATGTCTATTGACATAGAACCGAAAGCTAGGTAACCCACCCACTAACTCATAAATTCAAATAATTTATTCACTATCATAACCGGTGCACGATCTGCACAGTGCACACATTATATCAAATCAATACCTAGCTGTGTTATGTAACATGTCATTGATACTTGCTATTTCTGCGGACAATAACATACGATTCCCAACTTTTTACATTCTATTCTTAAACCTATCTGTCTCGTAATGACGTAACGATCTAGCTGAAATTACTGAAAAGACGCTAAAAATCTTCGAATTAAGCTATATATATCTCATATGTTTTTAACTGAATAATAGATATTTAAACCAAGACTCCGTACTGAGTTATTTAGTGGAAAACCATATTATTAATGAGGCTTACCATTTTGATTCAAGGAATGCGCGTGAAATCCAGGGGATTTATAACACAGACACAAGCCACGTCCGTCCGTCACAAGCTTTGCGGGCAAACTGCGGCGGCGGGCTCGGTCAAGGCCACGGAAACTGTGCCAAACAACCAATAATCGACCTCCGTTGACGGCTGACACCGCGGGAAACTCAGCTAAAATGGCGGGAACGGGAAACCTAAGCGAAAGGTCAGACGTGGACCAACCATTTTTAATTTTTTTATTTTATTCATTTCCATGCTTTTCATTCGCGCTCTACACTGGATTCCCTATAGCTGCTGTGCACACTGGCAAAATAGTTTTGTACCTAACTAAGAAGGTACCTACTACCTAACTTAGGTGTAGGTCTGTACCTATACCTAGAATAGAGATCTCCTTTAGTTCCTGAGATTTGTGCTACCTAGTAACCTGAAATTATTTGTACAAATGTAACTTGTATTTGTACGATCGGTAAAGTTAAGCAACGTTCGCTGCGGTCACTACTGAGATGGGGGACCGCTACAGCTTCGGAGGGCACGTTAAGCCGTCGGTCCCGGCTGTTGTCTTAAGACAATAATCGTTAAGCCAAGTCAGAAGCCTTTGGGCGGCCTAAAAATTCTGACACCAGGGCTGACCACTTGCCTACACGAGAAGAAGAAGATTTGTACAAAATTATTACTGTATTATCATAATATGAAATGTGAGTACCTAAGTACCTACTTACACTTACTAGTTTAATATTATTAGTACCTTAGTTCATAGTTAATACTTACTTAGCATCTAGTTACCTATTTAATTTAATTTATTGTACACCTACTTACCTAGGTAAGTAGGTAATCCAAGAAAAAAAAACAGAGTTTTACTTTCATACTGGCATAATTTGACCACTAATAAGTACAGTACGTACAGTCAGTTTGTCTTATGTTTTCCTAAGGGTTCACAATAAAACAACAGATTAATAAGAAAATGTGCCTTTATTGTTAGTAATATAATTAAAAACATTGGGGACTACTAACAGACACTGTGTTATACTAATCTAAGCTGTATACTTGGATGATACGTCACAACACTGCTTCGAAATTATAAAGGGTAAAAAGGGTCTTATCCTTATAGTATGGACTAAAAGCAAAGAGGGATCATCAAAACGATATTATATTTGTACTGCTCACACGTATCGCTACGTCAGTGGCGAAGGAAAGAAACAAACATATAGTAATTAGCTACGCTTACGAAAAGTCACCGTACCATTTTTTCGACTCGAGTCAACTGTTTTTTCTATACAAATCTGTCAGACTCCTACACATGAAAGTGTCCACTTCTCTAAAAAAAAGTGTACCAAAAAAGTGGTACGCTTGACAGATAATGACGTTCTCTCTATGCTTTTAGTCCATACTCTAAGGTCTTATCGCATCCAGAATTTTAACAAAACATAATTTTGACCACAGACAATAAATAATACCAATATTGTCTTTGTTTTGGTTTTGACCTAGTGGGAATTCTGTGGTTTTGACTAACCGTCACGTCCGAGGGGACTGGAGCACAGATTATTGGAGTCACTGGAGTATAGACTAGATCAAGTGTCCACGTTTTACCTTTTATAATATGAGTTCAAACCACAAAAAGTGTCAGTGGTTTTCTTTCCAGTGGTGTGGTGTTACAATTTGAATATATCGAATAGTCAAAGAATCGCTAGCTGTTAACGAAAGTGCGACTTTTTATCAAGTTACTCAAGTATGAGGACATGACCAAATGGCCGTGTCTTTATATTGAACTACAGAATAAAAATCGGGGATGTGGAAAAAAAGAAATGAGGCCGTGAGTTTTTGAACCCCAGTAGGTAGGTACCTACTCAAAATTCAAAAATTCTACGGCCACATTTCTTCAATTTCTAAATCAATTCAAAATTGAAATACTTAAAACAAAAGTGATAATTTTAGCTTGATTATGTATACTCTAAGATAGTGATACTCTTCTGATAATGGAAAAATGAAAAAGACAGATAAGTATAATATTTAAATTTCGTTTAGTTTTACAAAATGAGACACAGATTTGAAACCACTATTGTTGTGAGATGTATTTTCGCGTAATATACCTACAATTTACCTACTAGACCTTTGGGTGATTAAATCATAGTACATTTTTTTTTGTAAAAATTGGTCGCGGACTGTGGTCGCGGCTAATTCGGTTCTGTTTTTTTAGAACAGTGCGAACATAGCTGCGCGTGCCCGCATGCGCAGTTCTCGCTTTTTTCCACATACCGTTTCAATTATTCAGGTCGAGAATTTAAATTACATGAGATGAGTCAAACATAACATGAAAATTAATTAATTAAACGTAAAAATAATACTTAAGGTAGAAAGTTTCACTCAGCGTGGCAAATTCAAACTTTCTTACGATTAAAAGTACCTATCACCTAAATATCATTGGTTTAGCGACAAATGGCAATAAACCAATTTCGTATTGGCTTTTCAGTCTATTACTATTTGTCGCTAAACCAATGATATCTAGGTGATACTTTTAATTGTAATTTATTGATACATTCTATTTATTTGCGCTAAATTAGTTTTCATGTAATCACGTTGAGTAATTAAGCTGTTATTGGCAAAAACGCAAGAAAATTTGAATTTGCCGCGCTGCTTTTGTATTTGCACTATCCCGGATTTTCGCGACTACGCAGTTCAAAGCTATCCTCGCACTGCTTAAACGTAACAGAAATGAATCGGAAAATTTATTAATCACCCAATTGCGGTTTTTTTACTACATCTAAATTGGCCTCTGATTGTGATTATAACTAACTACGTGTTCCTAGATATTTCTATTCTATTCTATTCTTAAAGTAGATGCCTATCTACTATCATAATTTTATACTATCACCAACGTTCCCGCCTGATCACCTCTAGCATAAATTCCGCGCGAAATGACCATATTCACTGTGATTCATGCACCAGTGGTGTTTCGTTTTTTTATTGTTTTGGATTTTTCTATCAGATAATCCATCACTTTACAAGACATATACAGTTTTTGAATTTGTAAGGGACGAAACCATTTTTCATTAATTATAACTGCTATGAAATATAGGGTAAATTCACGATCGCCACCTCGAAAACGGCACCGTTTAAACAAGGCATATGCCTTGTGTTTGCTCTCAGTCGCGTGTGACCGCGCCTATTGAAAGTGATGTTACGATCACATATTATTGTTTTACAACGCTATTACAGGGTGTTATGGTTCATTATTGAAATGAAACAACCGCTTGTGGACTATTTTGTATTAGCTGGAGAGGTATATATTATCTGTGTAAGTAACCATTGGCGCGGGGACACTTAAGGTTTGATTTTCATAGAGACTGTATCTATAGTATATTTGATTGAAGGGTTATAGGCAGTTATGGGACGCGGCTAATTTAAAGCCAAGTTACAAGCGAAACAGTTTTGTAATATAACTGATCTAGTGGGAACGTGGCTGATGGTACATACGGCGGTACTCTAGGTATGATCTAAATGTGTTAAATGTGTGTATTTATTACAATTGTTACACCGACGATGTGAACCACTAACGATGAGAAAAACAACACATTAACACAAAAGCTAAGAATAAATATAGATTTTTCTAAGATATGTCCAATGTTTTTATTTCGTAAACGATATAATTATTTCGTGGTAATTTTGTTAATTAACACTTGCAAATTGGTTTTTGAAGGTTCAAACGTTCATTTAATCATTTAAGTGGTGAGGAACTGGGGGGGTCTAACAAAGAACCCTTTCCATTAGCGTTAACGCCTCACGCTAACTCCAAAATGTATGGGAATGACATTGCTTGCGGAAAACTTTTCCGCAGCTAATGTCATAGTTAATGTCATTCCCATACATTTAGGAGTTAGCGTGAGGCGTTAACGCTAATGGAAAGATACCATTCCATTAGCGTTAACGCCAAACGATAACTCAAAACGTATGGGAAGGACATTAGCTATGACATTAGCTGCGGAAATTAGCATTAGCTGGCGGGAATTGCATTAGTTTTCCGCAGGTAATGTCATAGCTAATGTCATTCCCATACATAGAGTTATCGTTTGGCGTTAACTCTAATGGAAAGGGATCTTTGTTAGACCCCCAGTGTCGTTTAATAATAATAGTGTAATAAATCTCGTATACCTAAGTGGTTCACAGTATCAGTATATTGTAGGTAACTAACTAAAATAATAAATTATGTTATTATGCTATTATTACATACTTCAAATATGATTATTAAAATATCGGGTCGACCTAGGAATATGTATTACCATAAACGAAATAATCATAACCTATCTATCTTTATCTATCATATTAATTCATAATAATTATTATAGGTTGCATACATTCTAAATGATCATAATTGATTACTTAGTTTTATTATAAATTGCACTTTAGCTAAATATTTTCTAAAAATAATGTATTACACCAAGGCACTTTTTACAAAATTTTCGTGTGCGTTACTCTTAGAGATAGGTACCTTATTTTAATTTTGTATTATTCTCAATATATTGGTCCAATTTGGTCGATTTTTTTATCATCATCATCATCATCATCAACAGCCTGAAGACGTTCACTGCTGAACATAGGCCTCCCCCAGAGCACGCCACCTTGAGCGGCTGCTCGCCTCCTGCATCCATCGGCTCCCCGCGGCTTTCACCAGGTCGTCGGTCCACCGAGTGGGGGGCCGGCCTACGCTGCGTCTTCCGGTTCGTGGTCGCCACTCGAGAACCTTTCTTCCCCATCGGTTGTCAGTTCTACGAGCGATGTGGCCTGCCCATTGCCACTTCAACTTACTAACTCTAAGAGCTATATCGGTCACTTTAGTTCTCCTGCGGATCTCCTCGTTCCGGAGCTTATCTCGCAGGGAAACACCGAGCATAGCTCGCTCCATAGCTCGCTGCGCGACTTTGAGCTTACTAATGAGGCCAACAGTAAGAGACCATGTCTCAGTTCCATAAGTCATCACTGGCAACACACACTGATTGAAAACTTTCGTTTTCAGGCTCTGCGGTATTTTGGACGAAAAGATAGGACGAAGCTTCCCGAACGCTGCCCAGCCGAGTTGGATTCTTCGCGCCACCTCTTTGTCGAAGTTGGACCTACCTAATTGGACAATCTGTCCTAGGTAGACATACTTGTCGACAACTTCGAGAGTATCGTTCCCAACAATTACCGGTATAGGTGGAACATGAGCATTAGACATGATCTTTGTCTTGTCCATATTCATCTTAAGACCAACCTGCTGGGAGACTCTACTGAGGTCGTTGAGCATGGTGCTAAGGTCCTCGAGCGATTCCGCCATTATGACTATATCATCGGCAAAACGAAGGTTAGTGATGTACTCGCCATTTATGTTGATGCCAGATCTTTTCCACTCCAAGAGCTTGAAAACATCCTCCAATGCGTTTGTGAACAGTTTCGGAGAAATAACGTCTCCCTGTCTCACGCCTCTTTGCAATGGAATTTGTTCCGTACTCTGGTCCTGTAGTCGGACTGACATAGTGGCCTTACTGTACAAACACTTCAAAACTTCGATATACCTATAGTCAATTTGGCATCGCTGCAAGGACTGCAGCACCGCCCAAGTCTCGATTGAATCGAAGGCTTTCTCATAGTCCACAAACGCTAGGCATAACGGCCGATTATACTCTTCGGTCTTCTGTATAATCTGGCGCAGCGTATGGATGTGGTCTATGGTGCTAAAGCCTTTTCGGAAACCGGCTTGTTCGGGAGGCTGGAATTCATCAAACCTGCGTGCGAGACGATTCGTAATGACTCTCGACGATTTTTTTATACACATTAGTTTTTCAATCTTAGAAACATAGCTGGTACTAAAAATAAAATAGTAGGTATGGGTACTTTATAATTTTTTACAATAAGTTCCTATTTATACAGCATAACTTGTTTTTTGTAATGCTAAAATGGGCATACGTTTGACAACAACTCACCTGATGGTAAGTGACGAAGTTGTCTAAGGTGGAGCACGTCTGCCCATGAGATGCCCACTCACTCTTGACTGAAACGACCCAGGTTATACCCAGGAGGAAACACTGTTGCTGGAAGACCATTGCATTCCTTGGCCGTTCGGACTATGAATGACTCAGCAAAACGCTTAGTGCGGACTTGTGGTACACTAACGACGTAAGGATGTGAAGATTTCACCCCTATGTAGGTAGTAGATGCATGCTGCACCAAGCGTTTCGCTGACTCTTTTATCATGGGAACTGCTAGAGAATGGAATCCACTCCCGGCTTCCTTCTTTCCTGACAAATACAATTTGGGACTCTTTACGACTAGAGTGAATAGGCTCCTCATATGCCAACGTGGTACACCTTCGACTGCATCCTCGCATAACATCAGGTGAGTTGCAGTCAAATGTTGGCCTATACGTATATTAAAAGAAAAACTATTTTTGTAATTTCTTTTTCTAGCGAATATTCCTTATTGAACGGAAATTATGTAGGTAGGTACTTGAATTTCAAAATTTGTAAAATCTCAAACTAATTATAATTTTTTTTAACGATCACATACATAGATCCTGGACCTTAACTAGGATTCCCTGTATCTAGGGACCTAGGAACTACAAGGACCATGGTCCCACAACACCCAGACCCAGAACAAGTATTTGCGTTTTTTTTTCCTCTGCACAAATACTTGTCCTGTCGCGGGAATCGAACCCGCCGCCTCCGGGTATGAGCCGACCTGCTCAACCACCACACCACGGAGGCTGTCTAACCTATAATATATATATATATAATATATAAATATAATATAACCTGCTTATTTACACCAATTAATATTTTCAACGATGTATTTTCCTTATTCTATGAAATAACATCTATATAATTTAGGTACTTACCTACGTTATTAATTACCTACATAAACTATTCGGCACTTTCTCGATATTCTCTCAGAGTCCACAATCTTAAATTGTTTGCAAACCACAACTATACATATTTTTCTATATTGTAAAAAAAACATCATCAACAGCCTGAAGACGTCCACTGCTGAACATAGGCCTCCCCCAGAGCACGCCACCTTGAGCGGCTGCTCGCCTCCTGCATCCATCGGCTCCCCGCGGCTTTCACCAGGTCGTCGGTCCACCGAGTGGGGGGCCGGCCCAAAAAAAACATATGTATTTATTATTCTCCTAATAGTAAAAACATTTTTTACTTTACTGTTTAGCTGTAATTTTGTCTAAGTAATAATAAAAGATAAATGAAATATATTAAGTAAAGTACTTAAATACTTAATAAGTAAAATTTAACACCCACAAAGTCATCAATATACCTTCCATTTAATAATAGTGTATTTTTTCTAGTTTATTGAGTTTGTGTTGACTACTTTTAGTGTTTCTTAACTTAAATATACAACAAATAACTAACCATTTCTGTTATGTAACATTTCTGCTTTAGACATGTGGATCTGAGTGTTGCTTAGTATAATAAATTTATATTACCTATGTTAAATTGTTCCTAATTATGCAATTAAATTACATTGACGAAAAAGTTAACTTTCAATCTAATACGATCTCAAAACTGTCGCAGTAGGTAATCCAACACCCAGTGTGTATTTAGGGTTTGTTTAATTCAGTACCTAAATAGTACTAAAAAGCTACTCTCATTATCACTAAGACCAGCGCCATATTAACCAGCTGCTTAGTAAATTAACCAGCTGCTTAGTAAATGACACAGCTGCTTAGTAAATTAACCAGCTGCTTAGTAAATGAAACAGCTGCTTAGTAAATGAAACAGCTGCTTAGTAAATTAAACAGCTGTTTAGTAAATTAAACAGCTGTTCAGTAAATTAATCAGTTGCTTAGTAAATTAAACGGAGGCTAAGCATTCTTTAAATATGGGTGTTCATAGGCAAGTCTCCGGTACTTTGTTCATATATCCGTCGTACATCATCATGTGTCATCTGTGACACAGTAGGGATCTTTGCCGCGTTGGTTATTATCGGTTTTACCTGTGAAATAATGGAACATTTATTTGAACAACTGCATAAAGCTATCCAAAGCTATAAGCTATTTGATTATTATAAAAATGAACAGAATTTTATTAGTTTCCTTAAAAAGTAAGTTAAAAGGGCACGAAATAATTTCAAAATTAAGTGAACTAGGTAAATATTGGCGGAGTGTCATAGTTTAAAAGATTCACTTCATCACATATTATTATCTTTCTCGAAAAACATAGATTGTGTGAAACATGACTGGCCTGTTAGCTCAGTTGGTAGTAGCTCTACCTTCTGAACTATAGCTTGTGGGTCCGATTCCCACTCAGGACAAACATACCTACTGGGTGGCGCAAAAGTAAAGACCCTATTTGGTTCAGCTATAACATTTTTTCTAAATTAGAAAACTAGATTTAGGTTTTTTTAAATGTATATTTGTGCCATTAAATTTCGTACCATTAGGATTTAAAGATGATGTCTTTTAAATGGTGACCTCCAGAGTTGATACACATTTGAGCCCTATTTATGACATTTTGCAAGATGATTTTCCTTCAAAATTGGTTATGAGTGACGAAGCGCATTTCCATCTCTCAGGGCATGTCAATAAGCAGAATACTCGGTTCTGGGGCACTGATAATCCGCGCATTATTCAAAAAAAAACACCTCTACACCCACTAAAAGTTACTGTATGGTGTGGCATCTGTGTTGACAGAGTGATCGGACCCTATTTTTTCGAAGACGCTGGAGGCAATGCGATAACTGTCACTGGAGAACGCTACAGAACCATGTTACGTGAGTTTTTGATACCCAGTTTGGACGAATTGGGGCTGGAGCACATCTGGTTTCAACAAGACGGCGCTACGGCACACACAGCGCGCGACACTATGGACTTAGTGAGGGACGCTTTTCCAAGCCGAGTTATCTCTCGTTTTGGCGATTTGCCTTGGCCTGCAAGATCACCCGATCTGACCAGTCCAGACTTCTTTCTTTGGGGTTTTTTGAAATCTCGGGTGTATGTGAACAAGCCACAGACTCTCGCAGCTCTAAAAGAAAACATTCGTCAAGAAATAACGAACATATCGCAGGAAGTGTTACGGCAAGTTATGCAAAATGTCATAAATAGGGCTCAAATGTGTATCAACTCTGGAGGTCACCATTTAAAAGACATCATCTTTAAATCCTAATGGTACGAAATTTAATGGCACAAATATACATTTAAAAAAACCTAAATCTAGTTTTCTAATTTAGAAAAAATGTTATAGCTGAACCAAATAGGGTCTTTACTTTTGCGCCACCCAGTACTTGTGTGATGAACATAAGTATTCGTTCTGTGTCGATGTCGATGGCGCTGTGTGAAATGCCCACACATATTCGCTCTATCCTGATAGCTATTCCGAAGTTTTGGATTAGCCTAGCCCGGCTAGCATGCCCACCACGACAAAATTTTCTCGACACTTAATCTCGTGAGAGACCGTGACAAGACTATGGTAGCGCCTAAGTATGTCTCACTCTAACAGCGACGGCAAGTTTTCAACTCGGGGGACTATCGTACCTTGTTGCTATGAATGAATCCGTTGGCAACTCCGTTAGGCAAGTTCCCGTTGTGGAGGTTGCCGTTCCGGACGGAGCCGTTGGCGTGGCCGTTGGCCATGCTGCCTCCCATCCGCGACATGGCGTGCGTGAACTGTTGCATCGATGATGTGTCTGGGAAGATATAAGACCGGATGAGCCCCGAGAAGTTTGTATAAACCCCTGGATAATGGATTACGGACACCTTTATTTGAAACTGGCATGTATTAATATTTCTTGCCTGCCTAATAAAAGGTATTTTATTTATATTTTGTGTGCGGTTAGTTTTACATCACACTTCACACTAATATTATAAAGCTGAAAGTTTGTATGTGTGTATGTGTGTTTGTGTGTATGTGTGTATGTTTGTTACTCCTTCACGCTCAAACGGCAGGACGGATTTGGATTAAACTTGGAATATAGATAGCTTATGTACTGGATTAACACATAGGCTACTTTTTATCTGCGGGTGAAACCGCGGGGCGCAGCTAGTTTATAATAAACGTCAGTCTGTACACATACGGTCGTTTGATTGGGTCTTGCTCCCCATTCCTTTAGCAAATAGAACAGAAACGATACACTTTCAGATTGGAATTTTACCAAAATCGGTTCAGTATAATTTGGTTTTAAAATCAAAATAGCTTCATTGTAAAAAATATATGTATTGTAAAATCATCCAATTATTTCTCAGTTCGATTGAAGTCAATTTAACCCTTTTTTTTAAACGATATTATGTCTTGAAAATTCGAGTTTGGAAGGATTTCGGGTTCGCTTCACTCGTACAAAGCCAGAAATGGGTTGTTTTATATTTAAAACTAGCTGCTGCCCGCGGCGTTGCCACGCGTGGACTACATTACCTATAGTAATAGTTATAGGTACATAGCCCCGATGCAGACCGGCCACCGTCCACAACCACCGATGGCTGCCACGCACCACCGCCACTTTCGCAGCAGTAGCCGTTACGCGCGACAGCCACCGGTATTTTTGGAAGCTGCCACATTTTATGCTGTGTACTCTCATGCTTCTGAATAGTTTACGCGTGTCAGTGTAGTCTTTGTTCTGCATAGTATATATTTCCTACCTGCATTGCACAGGAATGAAAAAATGGCTTTATTTTTAAATCCACAAGCCAGAACCTTTTAATTCGAAAGGTTTAATAAAAATTTAAATTATGTTAGCTTTAATATCTTTTGGTACGTATCTTTTTTACTCCTAAAACGCCAAACAACCTGTAAAGGCATAAATAGAAAATCTATAAAATAGATAGGTAGAAAGGTTAAATTCTCAATTACTTATTGTATCTACCTACCTCTTAGAGAAGCCTCTTTGGTCATAGCCTACACAGAGATTTTTTTCTTTAATCTGTGCCTCCAGATAAAGTAGGCACCAAAGAGAATATAACCGCTTACGCTGAGTAGGCACCAGCTAGGTGACATAAAGTTACCGTCAGTGGCCATAAAAAAACTCACCATCTCACCATGAAGCGGCCATGTTGTTTATAATTCAGTTTCGTTTGGTAATGAAAACTTAATAATTATGACCAAAAAAATTAATGAAATTTTAATTTTAATATATCCTATTTTAAGCGCCGGTTATTTCTAAGCATATTAGTGAAACCTGCATGAAAATCAGTTCAGTATTTAAGGAGTTCAGTCATAACAAACAAACAACGACACATCACTGTCCCTAGATGGCGCTGATACAAATAACATTTCATAATGTATGGAAAAAGGGCAAAAAGTCGCGGGCCTGCATCGCGCAAGCGATATTTTTTGAACAATAGAACCTATGGGATAAATTACAGTGGATATAATTATGTGTGTGTTCCGAAGCATTCCAGAACTTCACATTTATTATATGTAGGGATAAAACCCGCTCACTTCGCTCGAGCTTTTCAAAGTGCTAATAAAGTGTTTATTTCTATTTAAAACCAACTCACCAGTTTTAGGTTGCTCTGGTTGCTGCGGTATGGCTGCGATGACCTCCGCCTTTTCCATCTCCTCAACTAAAACCTTCGTGAATTCCAACTGGACTTCTGGTGAGTCAGTGTCTCCGTCCACCTAGGAAAAATTACCCCTTTGCATTCACATTTGACATTAATGTAAAAAATGAAAGGCTAAAAAAAAAAGAAAAAAAGAAAAAAAAAAGAAAGAAAAAAAAATTATTTAACACTCACAAAATTTAGATAAGTACAAGTATAATATACACAATTAGGTAGGAACAGATTTATGAGAAGAATAATAAGAAGTGTAGATATTATATAGATAAAGTGGTGTTGAAAAGGGCTTAACTCAGCATTCATGCCGGTGTACTCAACACCTGGCGCCGATTTTCAGTTAAACCCTTTGGTCGACGGGTAAGGTATAGTTGTCAGGTGACCATAATAAAAACAAACACAAAATATTATAAAATACTAACTAGGCTACTAACTAGTATAGCGGGTTGGAGAGTTTATGGACTGTCTAATTAAGCGGTTATTTGTCTATGTGTCAAATTATAAGACAGTCCAAATCCTCCAACCCATATTAGACTCTAATAGGTCAGCGCGACAGTTCAAATGTTTCTTGTAGTATACTTAGCTGTGGCTACACTAGGTACTCCTAGTGTAGCTAGCCAACTACTAGGTACTAAATGGTAGTAAGTACTGGCAAAGGCAAGGCAAAGTTGGCACGCTGGGTTAGAAAGAGGCAGATCACACAGACCATAGTTCCTCGATGCACAGACCTTTTCTTTATAATACATAATTATAATGTATTTGCTGGTATACATAGCTATTTTTTTCAGGTAGGTTTGGGTGGGATAAAAGATAAAATATCATTTAGAAGATGACTTTCAGCAACGTCCTGTGGAGTCACTTCAACGGTGACGTCATTTGGCTTTAACTAAAATAACCTGCGTTTCCTGGGATTACAACATTACATCTTTTTAAGGTATTTTGCCCGATGCAGATATTTACCTAAATTACTTACTTACAACCAGTCGAGGGTACCAATCCTAAGGTATTTCCTTATACAAAACTATTTCTGGTATAACTTTTTCTAGTGATAGTATCTTCTTGTAAATTTTATCAACATTACTCAAGTATATTATACAGATCATTATCTAATACAATTTACTTAAGTAATATTGATAAACTGAACCACTTGAACAGCAAATAAATAGAAATAGATAATCAAATAATTAAACAATCAGGAAGTAACGTAATGACAAAATCTATGCAAATAATTACAGCAGTACACTTATAAACGTTAGTTAATTAAAATTATAGTCAATGACTTAAATATCCTGTCCTGTGAAGCCCTCATTAATGCCCGTCTGCACAATATTTGCGAACTTCATTCATTACAACAGACTTATCAGCATTTGACCACGCTTTCACCTGATGGAAAGTGAAATTGCGATCGAAGGTGTAGCAATACTAGCTAAGTACCTATTCACTCTTTTCTTGAACACGCCACATAATATTATGAACTCACGATCATCAGCCTGTGATCCTGATCCAAAGTCTTCAGCATCGGTAGACTAAGCTCCCGGAAGACCTCGAGTCTTCTCCTGAAGGCCGCGACGGAGTCGTCTCGTCTTCCGCGGCCTAGTTGTAACTTGGAGCAGTCCAGGAGGACCATACGAGGGGATAGACGGAACTGGAAAAGGAATTAAGAAACTCGAATACAATAGAAATAGTTTTATCAGCTGCCACTGCCACGTA
Organism: Ennomos quercinarius; assembly: GCA_910589525.2. NCBI lineage: Eukaryota > Metazoa > Arthropoda > Insecta > Lepidoptera > Geometridae > Ennomos > Ennomos quercinarius. The sequence goes on from OU342491.1 coordinate 2,301,478, forward strand.
GTACTTTCAAACGCATCGTCCTATCAGATGAGAAAATATTTAAAGCGAGCTAAATCTGCCTACTAACCTCAGTTTGGAACTGCTCCATCTGCTCCAACTCCCTCGGATACCCATCCAGCACAAGTCCATTACCTCCTCTGGACGCGTCAGTGACTGCCGCCCTGACTAATTTAGTGACCAGCTCTTTTGGCGCCAGTTCTCCTCCACTGATGGATGTTCTGGCGAGCGCACCGTCTGATGCTGGTCCTCCGCCTGCGTCGGCCAAGGCTCGGAGACGTTGGCCAAGACTTGAGAGAAAGACCACGAAAAGATTAGTTTTAGCAAATACTACAAATTAAACATAAAGTAAACAGTGGAGTACCAATGAGCGTGTGCGATAAAAGTCACGTGTCCAAATCAGTGGCAAAAAGAAAATGTGCTACGCTTATGAATTGGTTAGAAAGATGCCGCGATTGTTTAAGCCGTAACCAAAGTTGATAGATTAACTGCGTTCACCAGATGACACTAGATGCATAGACACTCTTAGCTCTTTTACATACTATAGGTATGCTATACTAGATTTTATACAGACAACAACTCATCAACAGCAACAAGTCAACGCACCATAACTATATTTTTTATAAAACTGATATTCTTAACCTAAAATGACAACAGTTCCCGATGTGGGCAGCAACAGATTAATTTGTAAACGAAAACTATGAATAAAAACGGGATTAGAACTCGCATCCATCCGTTCTATAGATTAAAGAAGCTGATGAGTAGTGTATTTTTTGGTAGTTAAGATGGTCCTTAATGGTGTGTTTGTATTTTTATTTGTATTTTGTTTTTTTGGTAGGTATCTTCTATACCTACTTACATAATTACATAATTAAGTTTGTTTTTTTAGGTTTGTGCGTCCGTCTTTTTAAGTTCACCCACTTAATTATTATTTTTATTACCTATCTACGGAAACTTGTAATTGGCCTTCTTTATATGTTCATTTCTCTATACTTGTACCTAGCTGTAAGTTTTCTTAAAATCTCAATATAATAAATAATAATAATAAATAAGTTAAGCAAGCCATAATGCTATAAAAATCATAAATATTAGTTCCCGATATCATTGATATTACAAAAACACCAACTAAGATTGAATAGGTACTTGAAAATAAGTTACCTGAAATGCGTCCATCCTGGTCGCTGCACCACAGCACGTTGACAAAGTGCCGCCTTGTTGCTGCCCGGACCTCCCACTACCCAGAGCACAGCTGGAGTGGTTACCGCGCCACGGACTCTGATCACTTCGGCCTACAAATGATCACAAAGTAACATTTATGTCAATCACTACACTACGATATATGGTCTGTTGCTGAATACCTATACGGTGTACTTTTATCATGTTTTAAATGAAACGGCTATTACACGGCTGATTACACAAAAACGATTTAAATTATTGAATCAGCCGTTAAAATACGATAAACTTCACCCTTGATAGGGCTGCGTTTAGTAAGGTATCTCACACTCACACGGTAAGACTGCAGTGACAAAACAGTCTAGTTACATCTTTGGTGACATACATGGCTGGAAGAAACCTATCGAGTCGAGATGCATAATAAACGTGGAGGCAAATCACTTATTTCGTATTCAAAAGAAAACTGTCAAATAGACGATTACAGACACTAAAAACCGGTCGAGGAAATCTAATTTACTTAGAAATTGTAAATTAGAAATACATCTGAGTTTTGAGACGTGAAAAGAAAAAAATCATATCGCTTTAATCTTTTATACAACAGCTACACTAATATGTTGGTCATGGATTCCAGGTGTAAATAAGCGTGTTCTATTTCTACGCAAAAAAGCTCAATATTTTATCAACATTTCCCAAATAGGCTCAATAGGTCAAGGCGGCCGACCGTATTGACGACCTCTCCTATTGAAGGGTGATAAATAGATACGTGCATCGTAGACATGAACATTGTTATTTTTTGGTTTAGTCACTGCGATGACTAAGCTGCTGAAATACGCAAATATTTTTTCAACATAAATCTTCTGGAAGCTCAAAATAAAATACTTATAGGAAGTATCTTTGAACAGCCCTGTTAGTTTCACTGGATTTATTAAGTGGGGAAAATTGGTGCATTTAATTTGCATCCATCCTACACTTACCTGAATAAACATGCGCAAAACTCTGCCACGATCGACAATAAATCATGGCAGAATTGGCACTAGGCATCTACCTACTTATATTGGCCAAAGCGAAGTTCTATCCTTGCTAGATCTCTATAGCTAATAGCTACACAACTCAGATAACTCTTCACCAATTTACTCACCTTAGGAGTTTCTACTCTTTCACTTTGCATCTGCACAGGCAAAGACATCGGATTGCCGATCGGCGCAGGCAAAGTCGACAGGTCGACGGGCAAAGAGTTCGGCTGTCTAACCGGAATAGGGGCAAGTGGTCTCACAGCCTCTCTTTCTACAGATTCCTCTGTCCTCATCTCTCTGCTCGGAGCGGGTTCTACGCCAACTATTTCGCCTGGTATACCGCTGACGCCGTTGGCTTGTTCATCTGTAGTGCCAAGGATTTGGAGTACGGCAGCGCGGAAGTCTTTATACACTTCCTCTGGATTTCGTTCGCCATTTACCTGTAAGTATTGTTTTTTATGAAAACGACAGCGTCTGCTATGTACCTATACATTTACATAACGCAATGCAATGTTATAGCATAAACCATTCAGGGAAAGTAATGTTTTCTTTCAATTGACCCAAGCATGACCTCGCGGAATCATCATCTTAAATACAAAATGATACAGATATACATATATTAGTAAGCTCAAAGTCGCGCAGCGAGCTATGGAGCGAGCTATGCTCGGTGTTTCCCCGCGAGATAAGCTCTGGAACGAGGAGATTTGCAGGAGAATTAAAGTGACCGAGGTGGGCCGCTCAAGGTGGCGCGCTCTGGGGGAGCCCTATGTTCAGCAGTGTACGTCTTCAGGCTGTTGATGATGATGATGATGGTAGATTTATCTAGTGTAATTCCTCTCAAACTAATAAACAAAACTACTTTCTTATATTTGGCTTGTAGGTACCACACGGAACCACTCAGAATCACACAGAAACTGGGTTGTTTGGTTTTGAAAGGTATGGTAAAGTTGGGTCATAACTTGAAAAGTCATTGGTGTGATGGCCGAACGGGGTTCGAAGCAGTGTGTGTCAGTTTGAAAGTCGCACAGGTTACCATTAAGACACTTGCTCATTTCATTATTGTTATCTGTGACACAGTATGTTGGTATGATACCATGCTAGATTTCTATGGGTGGTAGGACTTTTCTGCAAAGTTCGTCTAGGTAGGTACCACCGCCAGTTATTCTGCCTCTAAGCAGTAATGTGCAAGCACTACTCTGCTCCGGTTTGAAGGGCATTGTAGCTAGTGAAATTACTGGGCAAATGAGACTTATCGGCCATGCGGAACACGTCGCTGTCCGTGTTCGTAGGCGGCCGCGCTACGATCGCCGCGGGCAGCGAAGGGTACCGAATAGATTCGCGTCGCTGACGGAAGCTTTAGAGGAAGCCTTTCATTTCTATGCTTGTAGATTAGTATTTTTTCCTTACACGCGGTGACAAAAAACTAAAAAAAAAAAAAGGGCTGGCTTCTTATCTGTATGAAGCACCAATACACTATTATAGCACTATACGGAATGGGATCTCTTAGCTTGCTTGTGTATATACTCTAAGGATCTCTAGTCACAGAATAGCTGATCAATCAAGTACCTATAACTACCTACCAACGTGTTAGGACATGAAACTTTTAGTACCAACCAAGACCGCGTGCTAGGTCTCCCACGGTTTTGAATACTGAATGAAATGAATTACCTACTTGGTACTTATTTGGTAGTCCGCCTTAGGGTGGGATTTTTGATTCATAGTTAAGGTAACCAATGGCTAAAAACTAACAAATTCTAACCAATGGTCAACATTTGGTAGAGTTTTTAACCATTTACCTTAACTAAGGGATCAAAAAACCCACCCTTAGACCCCTTAGGCCCGATTTCACGAACGTTTATTCCCAAGTATACGGCTATTCCTTACTCCTGGATACAGCTAATTGACAAATGAAATTACACAAAAATGACGCCATCGGACGACAAGGACGTACAGCTACACGCCATCCATTTATGGTTAATATTCCTTCGATTCGCACAAAACGGTTTGACTCGACATTTATAATCCGAGCAGCGAAGGAATGGAACACTTTACCAGCGTCTTTGTTTCCCGATAAGTACAATCTGGAGCTCTTCAAGTCACGAGTGAATAGGTATATTCTAGGCAAGTATGTACCATCGTGACTGCGTCGTCACTTTCAATCAGGTGAGATTGTGGTCAAATGTGGGCCTAATTAGTTATTAAAAAAACATAGCCATTTTTCACGTTTATTAAATAAGCTACTACTACATAAATCTTGCGGCGTTCTTTTATGGTAACCCAGCTGAAGTCTGATGTCCCAAAGACTATCTACTTTAAACTGATACGTAATACACGTATGGTGTGCCCCAAATGCCAAATACCTATAACTTCTTAGTAATTAAAAGTGCCTGAATAAATTATAAAGCCTTAAAGACAGGTGTTAGATCTCATGCACCGTGCTATTAGCTGTAATTAAGTAAATTACTTAAGAGACATTATTTTCAACTTATCAGGCAAATTGTTTTATTACTAAGCCACACGGGTTAGTGCTATTTCTGGCCAGTCCTTCTAGTAAAATACAGTTCATCTCGCCATCCTCTCCACTTGTTAGTGAATTTAGCCCATGGAGCAGACGTGACCGTCCATTCCACTTCAAACTGGTAGCTTTTTGACCTGCAAAGTTGGTGATTTGGGTATATTTGAACGCGGTACCTACATACCTGTTTCTGATCAGATAGACGATTAACAATTTTATAATGGTAGTCTTTTTTTTCTATAGTTAGGGATTTTCCGGCTTTAACCAGGGTTCACTTTCCTACTCTTATGCCTCCACTTCATACGGTCATTGATATCCTCAGTGTTCAGTTGGCTGTCATGTCCTCCCTCAAACTTAATAGGTCTAGTGACTGCACACAGCACAGTGGGATAAAAATGTTTATAAGTACTTCATACGGAGACTTACAAGCTACTATCCGAAGTTCGCACAGGAATGTTATAGTAATGGGCGATTTCAATGGACAAATTGGAACAAAGCAAATGGGAGAAGAGTTTGCTGTAGGAAAGTACGGATATGGCAAAAGATCTAATAATGGTGCAAGGCTAGTAAGCTGTGCTTTAGAAAACAGGCTTAGCATTCTTAATAGCTTCTACAAAAAGAGACTGTCAAAAAAATGGACATGGATGTCTCCAAATGGGCTCTTTAAAAATGAAATTGACTATATTATGTCGAACAATGTCAAAGTTTTCCAGGATGTCTCAGTACTAAACAGTTTAAATTTCTACACCGACCACAGAATGGTTCGAGCAACGTTGACAGGAAGACATGTGAAGATAAAAAGACGATTTCATAATAATTGTCCAGCTCTGCAATGTACTGGAGATAAAGACATGCTTATCAACAACTTAAAAGTACTACAAGAAAAGGGGAGAAATGAGAAAGGATCAATACAGGAAAGATACGACAGAATACTGAATACATTGAAATCTGAAACTATGAAAATAAATAAAAACAGTAAAAATGTAGTCTCTACTGAAGCACGAGAACTGTTACAAGAAAGAAAAGAGCTGTTGCAAAGTCACGGAAACAAAACTAAACATAATCGCCAAAAAATAGCCGAACTAAGTAAAAAGATCAATGTAAATATCAGAAAAGACAAGAAACTAAAAAGGCAAAATATATTAAAAAAATGTATCGAAAAAACGGGAGGAATTAAAAAAGCTCTAAAAGAACTAAACACTAAGAAAGTTTGGATGCCGAGTATAAAAACTAAAGATGGAAACGACACAAGTAAAAGACTCGAGATACTTGGAGTGGCTACTGAATACTATAGAAATTTATACCAAAGCAAAAAATCGAAAGAATTAGTAAAAGAATGGCATTCAGAATTAAAGTTAGGAAAGATACCAGCAATATTGAATGAAGAAACAGTCCGAGCAATTAAAACACAAAAAATGGATAAAGCACCAGGATCTGACCATATAACGAATGAGCTATTGAAATCCACAATGCCGGCCATTGCTCCTATACTAACAAATATATTCAACGAAATCTTAGACACCGAAAGTATTCCTGCTGACTGGACGAAATCAACAATAATCTTGCTGCATAAAAAAGGAGATAAAAAAGTTATCGGGAACTATAGACCAATAAGCCTTATGTCCAACATTTACAAAGTATTTTCAAAAATTTTACTCTCTCGAATGACCGATACACTGGATGGAAATCAACCAAAAGAGCAAGCTGGTTTCCGTAGCAATTTTTCGACCGTAGACCACATACATGTTTTAAGGCAGGTTCTACAAAAATATAAGGAGTACAATAAAATATATTATTTAGGATTTGTAGATTTCAGTAAAGCCTTTGATTCATTGGAGCATGAATATATCTGGGAAGCACTACTTGGACAGGGGATTCAAACAAAGTACATACGAATACTCCAGAAAATATACGCAAAGAGTACTGCACAGGTCAAGTTAGAAACAACAGGCGACGAATTCTCTTTAGAAAAAGGCGTCCGCCAAGGAGACCCTGTTTCACCCAAATTATTTTCAGCTGTGTTGGAGATGATATTTAGGAATCTGGAATGGAACGAAATGGGACTAAATATAAACGGCGAAAACCTTAACCATCTTCGATTTGCAGACGACCTGATCTTGTTTTCTGAAAATCCAGAAGGCCTAGAACTAATGCTGCAACAGTTATCAGAACAAAGCGCTAAAGCAGGTCTGTCAATGAACACGGCTAAAACAAAGATAATGACAAATTCTTTAAAAACATATAATATAACCGTAAATGGTGAACCAATAGAATATGTAGATGAATACATTTATTTAGGACAGCTAATATCACCAGCTGAAACAATGAATAAAGAAATTGATAGGAGAGTAGCTAATACCTGGAAAAGATACTGGTCTCTCAGCGAAATTATGAAAAATAAAGAAATGCCTATTAAAGACAAAAGGAAAGTATACAACACGTGTATACTACCATGCTTAACATATGGTTGCCAAACATGGGCACTAACAGAACAGCAAACAAATAAAATTAAAATATGTCAGAACAGCTTAGAAAGAAGTGTAGTTGGTGTTAAAAGAAGAGACAAAATAAAACTAAAAGATATAAAACACATAACAAAATTCAAGGATGTAAAAACGGTGTGTAAAAAACTAAAATGGCAATGGACAGGACATATGTTAAGAGAGCGGAACGAGAAGTGGACAAAATTAATAACAGAATGGTACCCAAGGGATGGCAAAAGAAGTGTAGGAAGACAGACAAAACGTTGGGAAGATGACATCAAAAGTTTAGCTGGTCCAGAATGGATTCGGACAGCAAGGGACAGGACAAAATGGAAATTCTTAGAGGAGGCCTTTGTCGAAGGACAAGCTGTTACAAAGAGAGATTGAACCGGTGCCGATATTTTGAACAAAGTAAACAAAACAAGAGTAAGAATGAAATATCGGAATGTTGAACTTGATTTGTACTAAAAACAGCATCATCATCATCATCATCATTAACAGCCTGAAGACGTCCACTGCTGAACATAGGCCTCCCCCAGAGCACGCCACCTTGAGCGGCTGCTCGCCTCCTGCATCCATCGGCTCCCCGCGGCTTTCACCAGGTCGTCGGTCCACCGAGTGGGGGGCCGGCCCACGCTGCGTCTTCCGGTTCGTGGTCGCCACTCGAGAACCTTTCTTCCCCATCGGTTGTCAGTTCTACAAGCGATGTGGCCCGCCCATTGCCACTTCAACTTACTAACTCTAAGAGCTATATCGGTCACTTTAGTTCTCCTGCGGATCTCCTCGTTCCGGAGCTTATCTCGCAGGGAAACACCGAGCATAGCTCGCTCCATAGCTCGCTGCGCGACTTTGAGCTTACTAATGAGGCCAACAGTAAGAGACCATGTCTCAGTTCCATAAGTCATCACTGGCAACACACACTGATTGAAAACTTTCGTTTTCAGGCTCTGCGGTATTTTGGACGAAAAGATAGGACGAAGCTTCCCGAACGCTGCCCAGCCGAGTTGGATTCTTCGCGCCACCTCTTTGTCGAAGTTGGACCTACCTAATTGGACAATCTGTCCTAGGTAGACATACTTGTCAACAACTTCGAGAGTATCGTTCCCAACAATTACCGGTATAGGTGGAACATGAGCATTAGACATGATCTTTGTCTTGTCCATATTCATCTTAAGACCAACCTGCTGGGAGACTCTACTGAGGTCGTTGAGCATGGTGCTAAGGTCCTCGAGCGATTCCGCCATTATGACTATATCATCGGCAAAACGAAGGTTAGTGATGTACTCGCCATTTATGTTGATGCCAGATCTTTTCCACTCCAAGAGCTTGAAAACATCCTCCAATGCGTTTGTGAACAGTTTCGGAGAAATAACGTCTCCCTGTCTCACGCCTCTTTGCAATGGAATTTGTTCCGTACTCTGGTCCTGTAGTCGGACTGACATAGTGGCCTTACTGTACAAACACTTCAAAACTTCGATATACCTATAGTCAATTTGGCATCGCTGCAAGGACTGCAGCACCGCCCAAGTCTCGATTGAATCGAAGGCTTTCTCATAGTCCACAAACGCTAGGCATAACGGCCGATTATACTCTTCGGTCTTCTGTATAATCTGGCGCAGCGTATGGATGTGGTCTATGGTGCTAAAGCCTTTTCGGAAACCGGCTTGTTCGGGAGGCTGGAATTCATCAAACCTGCGTGCGAGACGATTCGTAATGACTCTCGAAACCAGCTTATACACATGACTCAAGAGCGAGATGGGCCTATAGTTCTTCAATAAGGTGTTATCGCCTTTTTTGAAGAAGAGCACCACCACGCTCTTGTGCCATGCCTCTGGCGTTGTACCTTCAAGGATGACAGAATTAAATAACTTCTGGAGGACTAAAAGTACCGGTCTACCACCCGCTCTCAGAAGTTCAGTCGTAATTCCATCTTCACCTGGTGCCTTGTTGTTTTTAAGCTGTTTGAGGGCCATTCTAATCTCGTACAGGCTGACATCCGGGATATCTTCGGTATAGTGTCGGACTAACTTGGCTCTGATGTCCTGAGCTGTGTTAGTAGCGGGCTTACGTGTCGAGGTGTGTAACTGTCTAAAAACAGCAATAAAGGCTTATTTATTTATTTATTTATTTAAGTACTTCATTATTTAATATTATATAAGTAGTACAAAATAGTAAAACCCCGACCAGTCAGAAGCATCCTCAATAACCCTCAGACCCAATCCAAAGAATCCATTCACAAATAACACGTTGTTTATCGTTAGTTTGCAAGATACAACTCCATAGTTGTAAGGTCGCAATTTGGTGATAAAATACGGCTAAGTAACGCAGATTGCAATAGCCACTATAAGTGTCACTAATAGGTAAATGGTTAGTCATCATGGCACATCATATAAATCGAAGGGTTCCACACAAACAGATCGATAGCCGAAACATGCCGGAGTCCTCGACCGAAGCCCCACGATTTGGCATTCACATCGATAGTTTTGTCATACTTTGTTCTACGACTCGTCAAATATGTATGACAGTGGTCCCTATAATTCGATAAAACTGGAAACCATACATACTAAAGTACTCCATACTAACTTAAATATAGGGTACATTATTCAACGCAAAGAGGTTGAGTATTGGACTTTTTAGTAAACGATGCCGTTTAATGGGGTAATTTATTTTAGTTATTCTTCATTAGAGTGATGACTCCGACGTTTCATTAGGTATTTTTGAAAGGAAAGACACCGACCGTACACGAGAATCGCACAGAATGCGCAGTTGTAGAACTATTATTTCCGTATTCTGTCAATACGACAACAACAGAGACCCGTCGGCCTTCCGAAGCATGCAGTTTTAAATAACAATAACTTATCAGAGATAAGTAGTTGAGTTTCAGAGAAGGGATCTCTTTGAGAGCCTCTGTGGTGTGGTGGTTGAGTACGTCGGCTCATGACCCGGAGGCAGCGGGTTCGATTCCCACAACAGGATAAGTATTTGTGCACAGAAAAAAAGCGCAAATAATTGTTCTGAGACTGGGCGTTGTGGGACCATGGCACTCGTAGTTCCTGAGTCCATTAGTTTTTTAAATAATTTATAACAGGATTTCAATGATGACACGGCCCACGGTGGTGCATGCTTGCCTAGAAGATACCTGTTCCTCTTGACTTGAACACACCCAGGTTATAGTTAGCTGGAAACAACTGTCGTCCACAGCAAGGAACCCTAGTTAGGCTCCAGAATCTACGTATTGTGATCGTTGGGCGTTATTATCAACTATCGCCAACAAGCGAGCCTGTGGTTTGGTGAAGTGTCACGGTCCGTGATTGCGTGACGGCGTGACAGCACCGAGATAGCACGTGACATTGTACGTTGACCGCCGATTGATCGATCGACGCGGTGTCGCAGTCACTGCTTCATACACGGTCATCGATTTGTCAACATTGCCACATGGAAGTGTTTGTTTTCAAAGGAAATACGCTGGAAATTATTCCCTATGGCGTGTTTTGATTGGATGCCTCATTCTACTAACTAAACTAGCTAACCCACTAACGTTGTGCTATCTTCTGAATTTTTACATCTTTACTGCGACTTCAACAAACGGAGCCGTTCTCAAGTCGACCATATTTTTTGTATAGGTATGTTATGCGATATCTTTGAGAGCGATGGTGGCCAAGCGGTAGCATGCTAGCATGTGTGCTTCGCAATCTTACGGCACCCGGTTCTCGGCCCTGCAGCAATGACTTATCTAGTAAGTTATGTGCACTTTCCAATGCCATCTCCGTGCCTCGGAGAGCACGTTAAGCCGTCAGTCCCGGTTGTCATAAGAGCATCTATGGCAATCGTTACGGGTGTCAAAAGCCTGAATCTGATACCTGGTCTAACCATCCCTGTTGCTGGTTCCTTATGGGTTGCGAAGTCAGATGGCAGTCGCTCGTGTAATTCTAGTGGGTAAGTAGCTTGCCGCTACAGGTTAGATTGGGGGCAGACCCCAATAACAAATGGGAAAAGTAAAAGAGGATGAAGATGATGATGTTATGCGATATCTTTGCTTTTTCTGAACCGATTTTAAAGATACTCTTTTTATTCGATCACATAATATGTTTTATAGATGGGAACATCCAGGCGGCAGGTGGTAGCTGGCACACTGAAAATGAGGCCCCTGTCCCAGTTTACTCTTATTTGAAATAGCTAGTGGGGATACTCCCCCAGATGCTTTTGATGAGACTGACCCTCTTTATACTTGCAGGTTGCAGACCAATTGGACGGAAAGTGGCCCGACAAACTTCTAAATATTTTTAATAAGTACTACTTTTATATGTTTAAGCTCTAGTTCCCTACTAATAAACAATGCCGGTCCCATATTTTGGGAAGGATCTTACGATGGAATACGGTGGACGGTTACGGAACTGGGAATTTCTCATTTGAACACAGCAAACTTCGTGAGTTGGTTATATAGGATGGTTAAGTAACCAATGGTTAAATATCCTAACAAATTTTGACCATTGGTTAGAATTTGTTAGCATTTTTACCATTGGTTACGTTAACTACGGATCAAAAAGCCAACCCATAGTGTTTCAATAAAAAGACAGTCTAACACTCTAAGGGTGGCTATCAAATTCTGCAGCTGCCTGTACCAAGCCACCGCGGTTGGACAACCTGTGATTTTGTCATAAAGTATGCACGGCGACAGCTTACCAAACCGCCACTTTGTATTGTATGTGTCTTTGTATTATATGTGATGTGTACTACTCTGTAATTTGTGTTTTATTCCGTAATGTATGCTAATAAATTGTATCTTATTAAAATTTCACTATACGAGTCCTGTCTAACGCCCTACATATGAGTAGTGTAGCCCCCAAATGTTGGTGCTTCAGCTTGGCTTAGTATACCTAGCAATGGTCGGACTGCTCATGTTCTTACGTCTAAGTAGCACAGTATAAAAATAATTAGTGGGTACTAATTGTTCTATGATGATAACTAATTAATCAGTCGTCCAACATCCATAGCTGTAATAAATCTCACTTCTCTGTTTTGTTATTTTGTTGGGGGTATTTTTGCACCAAATGAATCTACCCTTGTTTATCAAATTAATTAGCTTAGTTACCTACTGGTTAGTTCGTTCGAGATAAACTACCCTTTTACTAAATACGCAAAGCTTGGAGTTAATTTTTTTTAATACTGAACGCTAAATTACAGTAAATATAAGTCTAAGTACCTCTGTTTAAGTAAGTATTTGTACCATTACATAAACATATTTAATAAGAAAAAAAAATCACAAAATATTAATAAAAATCATTGTGGCCCATGAGGGGATCGAACCCGCGACCTTCGCGTTATTAGCACGACGCTCTAACCAACTGAGCTAATGGGCCGATGAGACATGTAGCGAAAAACGCCTTTCTATCAAGACAAACATTATCAATCGTTAACGTTATCTCAGCTAGTGCCTAGATTTTCTGTAGTGCTATTATTAAATGGTTATTAGTGCTATTTTGATAAATCCTAGTAGATATTGATAAAATTAGAATCATCATCATCATCAGCAGCCTGAAGACGTCCACTACTGAACATAGACCTCCCCCAGAGCACGCCACTTTGAGCACCTGCTTGCCTCCTGCATCCATCGGCTCCCCGCGGCTTTCACCTGATCGTCGGTCCACCAAGTGGGGGGCCGGCCTACGCTGCGTCTTCCGGTTCGTGGTCGCTACTCGAGAACCTTTCTTCCCCATCGGTCATATCGTCGGCTTACTGCAAGAACTCACTAACTGCATTGCATTGAGTATAACGAATACTTTCCTCCGCCGGCGATACTTGTAGTACAAGTCTTGTACTGTACTCACTGCATCTGGGAATACAAGCGACAAGTATGCCGTACTAACTGCCTCTGGAGATACAAGCGCCGTACCTACTAACACTAGGTGTACTCACCGCCAGCAGTAAATTCGTCTGATCGAAGTAGTCGGCAACAGGCATCACGTGTCGATAGAAGTTGCCGAGCTCCATCCGCGCCAGCGATAGCACCACGTGACCTAGCCTGGCTCCGTACTCGATCTGGCGCTCCAATACTCGTTGTCGCCAGCTGACCAATACGACGCCGTTCACTGTTTGAATCTGTGGACAAAATTATATTCATACATATACACCGTGGAATTGAATTCGATATTTTTCTGAAATGTATGCTATGGAATAAGGCAGCCAAAGAATACACGTTCAACTTCCTTGGTGACAGCAGTTACTTGTTTATCTGTGGCTATAGCAGCAACATTAACCAGGGTTATAAAAGAAACCCCAGCCCAGCATTGAAATTTTACTTCTCTCAGAATAAATAGTAATACTAAGTACTTGCTTTCATATCTTTTGGATTATCATCATGATAATCATCACAGGAAAAGGCTAATTCAAAATCAGCAAAGGCAAATTCGCGGAAATCTACTTCAAATCGAAAAAATCAAGAATGATGGGGCGGTTCACACGGTGCTTGTTGTAAATAATGAATCATTCTAACCAGAACCTTCGACGCGACGTCATGCTTTAACATCGAGGGTCGAACCAATGATATTATGGTCGAATATAATTCAATGAAACTCGACAAGCATTGAAACATCGCAGTTCTGAAGGTAGAATGTCATGAGGGCATTGCACTTTAGATTAGTTTCCTCACTTTTCACAACTAATATAAAAAGTGAACCCAGAAAAAACCACCCGAACAAAAACATGGCCTGGTTTATCCAAGATCTATGTAGGTAGGTACTATGTCATAAACAGGGAATCTTAGTATCGTTTGCCCACGATTCTCCCCGCATGGACTACAGGCTATCTAATAAAATAAAAAGCGTGTAAGCACGTCAGATTTTCGCGATAGCTTTTTCAGTGTGATCTCGTGAAAATCTGACGTGTTTTATACATGAAAATCTGACTTGTATTATACATGTCAGATTTTCGCAATAGTTTTTTCAGTGTGATCTCGTACTTGTCATCAAGTATACACCATATTTTACTAGGTGGTAAGACTTTTCTGCAAAGTTCGTCTAGGTAGGTACCACCGCTTTGCCAGTTATTCTGCCGCCAAGCAGTAGTGTGCAAGCACTACTGTGTTCCGGTTTGAAGGGCATTGTAGCTAGTGAAATTACTGGGCAAATGAGACTTTATGATCTGATCTCAGTTTAGTAATCTTATTACTAGAATGTGAGATATCTCAGGGTGACCTGCGCAGTGCAGTACCACGCGAAGCTTTATTAATTTAGAGTTCCGAGTGATACTGCAACTGTTATGGGCAGCCGTGACGCTTAACATTAGGCGAACGACTAGTTAGTCACGTCATTCGTTTACATAAAAAAAGGACAGCCTAGTACCATTAGACCATTACTTATTCTGTGCCTACGAAAGCATGTACTAAATTAAAGCAAGCTCCAACCTTACACAGACACACGAGCCACAACCAATCTAAGTCAAAGATCTATGTAACATCTACACATTCTATAACCGTTAAATTTGACCCTGAACAGTCAAATGTCACAAATGTTTTTGTGGCCAAACGGTAAACCACAGACTAATGTTACCTACCCGATAAAAGGGACTCAGTGTTACCATCTTTACCCAATGAATAGAAATCAATTGTGCTTCGGCAGCACAATTACATTAGCCGATAGGGATCTAAGTGAGGACGTGTGGTGGTGTTTAAATCTACCCGATAATAGGCGAAGCAGTTTATTGCGTTGGTAGGTGTGAAATGGTATCTTTTTACAGGTCAGCAGTAAAGGTTTTAATCGATGACTAAGCCAGCATTTGTTGCCACGATCTGACAAAGCGATGTAGTTGAATTGTATTTGCTTTTCCGCAAGGAAGATATGACATCTTGAGGTTAATTTAAGTTACTGTTCCTACCCGGTAGGGCACAATGTTTCGCAAAAACATCTTCATACACCGGAGTCCGGAAGCCTGGACCAACATTATGTGACTGCTCCCCGTTGAAAGACAGGTGTATAATCGTATCGCAAGATAAATGAAGCCCATAAGGGCTTCATTTCGTCATTTCCGGCAAGTTGGCATTGTGTAACATCTCCATCCATTAGTATTTTCTCACTATTTCTCATTATTATAGTTAATCAATGTTTTATCTATTCAGTTCTCCACCTAAGGGACCATAATACCGATGGATGAGGATTTTACACAACCGGAAATGACCAAATGAAGTCCATTCATCGATTACGATTGAGTTACACAATACGGGGGCAGCTTGTTCTCTGTTGATAACGCAACATAGCACAAAAGGCCCTCCACTTTGCACAACAGTGCACAATTTGCTGGATTGCCAAGCATGTGATCTTTTTTAACTTTAGCCTGCTACAAGCAAATTGTCAGTAGAAAAGAAAATATGGATAATTGAGTTATTGCTATAATTATTCAAATTTTTAAGAGCTTGATGATTATGTGAACGTGAGCTTTTTGCGAATGCATAAAGTTCGAATGTAGTTTAGTTCTAGATTAAATCAATTTGCACTTAAAATATGTTACAGGATAAGCGAAGCAGAAGCTCTAATTTCACCAAATCGTAGTTAGAGTTTTTGACATTATAACTGATCGATTCGAAGACACTGACAAAAACATAATGGTCACATTTGTGTCAAGGACAAAATTAAGTACAGTTTAAGGACTTAGTCTGAGTACATATGATGTGAGGGAGGCATTTTAGAAACGTAGTTTTAATAAGTAAGCACTAACTGTTGGGAGTTGAGCCATGGGTCTATTCGCATAGGGTATACACATCATATTCGAGTGGCCCAAGGATCCTGACACTACCACCGGCTGCCGAAGAGCTATATAGATTTTGCACTTGCACATCGTCGAAGGAAACACCATAAAGTAACCAGCATATTCAAGAATCACAAAAGGGGGACAGCAGTAAAAAATTTACTATGTCCACTATGGGTTAGTGGATTCACTGACCCTGCGGTAGAAGACCAGTGTCACAGCAGATGGAGGAAAGTATGAGCTGATAATGTTATACTTTATTTACATATAACAACGCAGCGTAGGCCGGCCCCCCCGGTGGACCGACGATCTGGTGAAAACTGCAGGGAGCCGATGGATGCAAGAAGCGAGCAGCCGCTCAAAGTGGCGCTCTCTAGGGAGGGCCTATGTTCAGCAGTAGACGTTTTCAGGCTGTTGATGATGATTATGGCATAAAATAAATTTAATTTAATTTCCTATGATTGGCCAAATTGATGACGCTGATGACCCACCTTGTCAGAGTATTCAGCCACGTCCCGCATAGAGCGAGGGTAACCTGACACAAGGTACGTCTTTGCAGCAGGTGCCATCTTCATCTCCAGCATTAAGACTTCAGTCACCGTCTTACTGGATAGGTTGCCAAAGTCTTGCATATCTGTTGAAAAAAAGTGGCATTTTAAAATATTTGGTACCTATAACCTAATACAGTAAGGACCACTTGTGCGTTCCATTTTAATCCCAGCTTCACTAAATAAAAAACTAATCTTTAATCTTGCAGATAAACTTAATCCAGACAACGCCAAGTGGGTCCAAGTGCTTAAAAATTTCGATTGATTTCAGATAAATTAATAATCCAAATAAGTGAGTGTAGTGTACCTAATTATTAACTTTATTCTCTTTCCCACAAAGTCGAAACTTTCAACGACTTTCGGCTCGAAAGTGACTTGTATGTAGAACAAATTAATAAACCAGCAAGAAGTCTGTAGGACAAACCTTGGGTTGACAGATACACGTGTGCATTCCCACAGGGGCGGGACAATGTTTGACTTAAAAATTATAGCACTACGCAGTCACTATTATTTATTCTATGTTACAGCTACTCGATGTTTGTTTATTGCGGACTGTACTATATACTTACTAACTTAAAGGAATATTTATATGCTTACCTACTAAACTTTATACGTATTGTTCTTCTTCCTTCGATTTATCGAGTGTTTCTTCGATGTGTCGGGTAGGTAGTAGTGATTTGTCGAGTAGTACCTAGTGTATCGAGTCTGGGGTCTCGAAGAATTGCGATAATCGATAATCGATAAGAACACCCATATTTAATTATCAGATTCAACGCACCTGTTAGGTAGGTACGGCAGAATGTAACAAGTATTCTGAACCTTGACATTTGGGTAATAGAGTCGGTTATCAATGAATAACTTCAGTTTCTTCATTACGCTACCTGCTAGCTGAAGGTATATAATCACTAATCACGAAAGCTATGCACCTGCTGGCCGCTAGCAGGTGCATTCGTGATTACCTTCACTCTGTGGGTACTTGTAATTAGAACCTATCCTATGACAGGTAAAGTAGGTTCTTTAGTCGACTTGGGACACTTCATAGATTATCCATTTCCAAAGCCATCCAGTTCCTAAATCATCCATAACTCATCCCACTTTATAAATGACGAAAATTCGCTAAGAAACCACGTGACTTGCGCACACAGTAGCTAAATGCGTATTTCTTGGTCAGCCTGGTCTAATTTAAGCCGCCCAAAATCATTATACAAATAGTGTACTGCGCAAACTTAATTTACTAATTATTTGCCGGCAACTTAGGGTCATGGAATTATCGTGAAATTATGTAAAACCGGAATAGTTTTAAAATGCAATAATTGGTGGCAACACGTGAAACTAGCGTTATGTTAATGCATTAAACGGTGGTATCACGTACTGACATTGTATTTATGTGTGAATGACTAGCTAGCTGCACCGTGCAGCTCAACCTGCATTAACTGACATACATTTTAGCTAGTGTCCAAGTTTCGGTTGGTTGGGCATGTCAGTTTTCACGTGCCTTCTCTCCTGCTCGATACCAGTGCAAAGATCCTCCGAGAAAAGAGCTCAAAAAATTAAGGAAATGCACACACGCACACACATATCCAAAGTCACACACTGCACACCATTTAATTTGGAGCTTCCAGTACAAGGTTGAAAAGTTTAAAATGAACTGAAAGTGAAACTACAGCAAATTCATAAGATTTTCGTAAGTGGTCCTCAACTGAGAAAAATATCGCTCGGAAAATTATAGAACATAAGCAATGGAACAAAGTAATAGATTTCACGCGAGACTCTTCTTGATTTCACATACGAAATTTTCTAAGAATTGTCCCAACCCCTTCAACTTTACTTGGACATATTTGGTCCAGTCCGTAAGGAATCTCTTTATCTTCGCCGGTGTTCCAGTGGTGTGTCCTTGAGTGGAGACTACGACTTGGCAAACGTAGGTATTGTAGGGCGCCGTCCATCTTGGTGGAGCGACGATATACGGTAGAGTGGCTGGCGGCAGCTGGATGAGATTAGTTGAGGATCGGGCTAAGTGGCGTGCATTAGGAGAGGCCTATGTCCAGCAGTGGGCTGATACAGACTGATGATGATGAGTGTTCCAGGCTGGAGTATTGATGAGACTATCGACCGACTTCCTATAATACCTACGTATAAACATATTAAATTCACCATTCGCTATTTCACTTACCGTTCCCGATAGCGTATTGCTGGAGCAGATCTGTCATGTTTATGTGCACCATGCCACGTCGCTCCTGCATCAGATTATCGCAATGTGTCACCTTCCCGCTGCCTGGACCACCTGCGGAATAGTTTTGTCTTTAATATTGGCTTTGTATTGGGTTATAGGTGTAGCTAGGTGAAGATTGTCTTAATTTTTTTCACATAGCCAAGAAGCCAAGGGAATTCACAATGGTATGTAGGATTATAGGTGGGTATATAGATGGATAGATAAACTCTTTATTGACACCAAAGATAACAAAAATAAAAAAAAACAGGAAAACTTACAAGTAGGGTACAATGGGCGGTCTTATCGCTAAAAAGCGATCTCTTCCAGACAACCTTTGGATGGACCGAGATACATGAATGAGCATGGACGGTGGTTTTATAAAATAAAAGTTACTATAATATACATACTAAAATAAATATAAAATAATAGACTACATCAACAATACTTACTATTACATAATACAAATACTTATATATACTACATAAATAATACATAATTATATCACTAATAAGGAAACAGTAAAGGATTATTTCGGAGTCAAGCTAGAGAGATAGAAGTGGTTAATTTGAGTCTTAAAGGCAGTGAGTAATTGAGCTTTTCGAATGTTGAGAGGAAGTTCATTCCACAAGCGTACAGCCTGAGCAGTGAAAGAATGGTCGTAGAATGTCGTACAACGAACAGGTGGCTTGAGAAGAAGGTTTTCTGATGACCTGAGATAGGTACATAGTACTAGAGTGGGAATTATAAAGAAACTTGAGTCGTTCCTTCAAATAATGGGGAGTAGAAGGATTAAGCAATATATTATAGAGAAGAGATAAGATATGAGTATTCCGGCGAAATATAGGTATATAGGTACATATATGTACACATACTAGGTGGTAGGACTTTTCTGTAAAGTTCGTCTAGGTAGGTACCACCGCTTTGCCAGTTATTTTGCCGCCAGGCATTAGTGTGCAAGCACTACTGTGTTCCAGTTTGAAGGGCATTGTAGCTAGTGAAATTACTGGGCAAATGAGACATTATGATCTGATCACACAGTTTAGTAATCTTATTACTATACTGTGTGAAGTCTCAGGATGACGTGCGCAGTGCAGTGTCACGCAAAACTAAGTATATTAATTTAGAGTTCCGAGTGAAACTGCAATCTGTTATGGGCAGCCATGATACTTAACATCAGCCGAACGACTAGCTCGTCACGGCATTCATTTACATTAAAAAATTAGTTAAAATTAGCAGGCACAACCGGTGAGCCACACTTGCTCACTTGCTTCTATAATCTAAGCTTACGGTTCCCACTGCTGAGGAGCTGGCTTTCCCTATGATGGAGAGAATGTAGGCTATAATAATAACCCACCACGCTAGCCAAGTGGCGGTCGGTAGATGACACGCGGTCCCGAATTATGTGATTCTTGAATATGCCGGTTTCCTCACGATGTTTTCCTTCACAGTGTAAGAGCGAGTTAAAAAGTTATTGGCGCGGGCGCAGGGCGAAGCGGGACATAAATAAGGGTGCGTCGGTTTGAAAATTACAAGGGATATCGCTGAGTCACACTCGCTCTAAAGTATCCTACACGACATTTAATCTGTTATTCAATTTGTCGCCTCAATCTGTCGAAAAAGCAACACGATGCTATAAGTCCGTTTTTGACAGATAAAGGCGACAAATTGAATGGCAGATTATTTTATAAGCTTCATCATCCTCATCATCAACAGCCTGAAGACGTCCAATGCTAAACATAGGCCTCCCCCACGGAGCACCACCTTGAGCGGCTGCTTGCCTCCTGCATCCACCGGCTCCCCGCGGTTTTCACCAGGTCGTCGGTCCACCGGGGCTGGTCTACGCTGCGTCTTCCGATTCGTGGTCGCCACTCGAGAACCTTTCTGCCCCATCGGTTGTCAGGTCTACGAGCAATGTGGCCTGCCCATTGCCAATTCAACTTGCTAATTCTAAGAGCTATATCGGTCACTTTAATTCTCCTGCTGATGTCCTCGTTTCGGATCTTATCTCGCAGGGAAACGCCGAGCATAGCTCTCTCCATAGCTCGTTGCGCGACTTTGAGCTTACTAATGAGGCCAAGAGTAAGAGACCACATCTCAGTTCCATAAGTCATCACTAGCAACACACACTGATTGAAAACCTGTTTTCAGTCTCTGCGGTATTTTGGACGAAAAGATAGGTCAAAAGATTATAAGCTTACCCAAGACGAATATGACCGGACAGTTAGGCGGTTCGAATTTGACGTGGCTGGTGTTCTGCATGGGGAAGCCAGCGGTTGGCGGTGTCGCGCGCCCCGCCCACGCGCTTGGGCCTCTGGTCCTGTCTCCGGCTGTGGTCTCCACTTCTTCATTATTTTGCTCTAAATGGTAATAAAATATGTCTAAGCACTTATTAATTTTGTATGCTGATACAGTCCTTCCATAGAATGTAGTAGGTATTGATTACAAATGACGTCTGAGACAATTGACAGCGATACTAATACTAAAAAAGGCAACTTAGAGATTTTTTATTGTTCTGAGGTAGGTATAACTAGTTATTTGTCCTTTACCCTATAGGTCGTTTGACGTATATTTAATGGAATAGCTGATTTTAAAGCCCACAACTGTACAAATCATAAATTATTGTTTGGCTGGCTGACATTAGATAGATGCTAACCATTACTTAGTTGACTCGAACTTAGATTATTATCTAAGTATAAGTAGATCGGTGATTTAAGATTTCGAAGGCACATTAATTTCGCTAAGAGTATAGGTTTAGGTACCCACAGGTACAGGTGAATCATCCAGCTAGGCGTGGATAAAAAATGAGAAGACCTTTCCTTTATTTTGCCATTTTGCATTAAGTACCTACTTCCTAGAATTTGATTCTTATAAGCGATACTATGGGCTGGCGCAATAATATGGACGTGTTTTTTCCCGAAATAAAAGGGTTCGACTCCCTTGTAAAAAGTTGATCCAGTAGCACGTAGGTACTAAATTGCATTTAACTAGTTAAAGTCAGTTGTCAGAGTTGAGTAGTTCTTTTTTCAGATTTACGAAAGGAATATTATTAATCGATATTTTTCAAGGTATGTGTTTTTTTCAAATTCATTTTTTTACAACTCATCTAATTCTTTACTTACTTTACTTGTCTTAGATAAAATATTAAAATAATACCAGCGTTTAAAGTAGACTAATATTTACCAATGTTTTGGCAATAAGTAGGTACCACGTTGGGCGCCAGTTTTTGAAGTAGCTTATTTAGGTACCTACTTACAATACATAAAATATTAAATTGATTACGGCGTTTAAAGCAGAGTAATAATTATCAGTGTTTTGGAAAAAGGTACATTAGTAATTTAGTACCACGTTGGGCGCCAGTTTTTTGAAACCGATGTTTATGTAACCATATATTTGAAGTATTTAGATTTTAAACTTTACCACGGGCCTTTTACCTTTTCATTGGATAAAAAAACATTTAAACGCCGTGCAAAATTAATTGTTTTTTGGCGCCCAAAATGGGGCTAACTAAATACTTGAGTTAAGTAGATAAACTAGGTAGGTAGGTTACGTTAACTGTTCGCAAATACCGATTGAAACAGTAATGGCAATATAAATCTAATCGCTTTGTAATAGGTATAAAATATTAATATAATTGGGTACTGATAAATGTTTGATGTGGATTTGTTTATTAATTTTACTCATTTTTGTTTTGTGTGTTAATTTTTTTTACTTATTATTGTTTTACTTTGTTTTTTTGACATGACATTGTGTGATTGATTTTATGAACTTGTGACATTGAACCATGATTCTATTTATTACTTAATTATATTCTACTCATTCTTATTTTGTGTATTGAGTTTATTATTATTATTATTTTTATGTATTGATATATTATAATTTGATTAATAAATGAATTCAAAAAATTAAGATTAATAATGTATTGTAATGTAATATGAATGAGTAAATTGAGGCAATCCATTAAGTAAGTGCTAATAATAGGTTAAGTTTACTACTAACAAAAAATGGATAATGTTTGTCTGAAATAAAAACTGACTATTATTATTATAAAATACCGAACTCCCATTTATATCATGCGAATAGGTAGGTTGTAGGCTTACTTGAGATTTTAAAAACTTTTATTATTTGACACTTAAGTACCTATATACTATTTTAATACATAATTCAATAAAAGGAAATATGAGAAGATAAATGAGAATAAGTATAATAAGTTTCTCGTATTGAAACAGTAGACCGTACCAATTTGATTAAAATAATAACTTACCTGTGTCTAAGCAGATGCCCATATTCCATGAAGATGCAGTTTGGTACAGTCTTTGCAACGAGCAAATTATTACCACACGAGGTCCTTACGTTCGAAACTATACTATTTTATAAATTGGCACTAAACTTCTATAAAATATACATCAAAAACACGCGTTCAGTTCCGTTGTCTGATGGCCACGGGCAATCACATGCCGGCAATTAATAGTTTATCGATTGAAGGACGCGACCTTCGTAAACGAACTTCAAAACAAACTAAACAAAATCAGTTAAATTCAAAAACTTTTAAGACATTTTTCAAAATTTTCGAGTGCACGATTTTTTTTGAGTTATCCGAAAGTTATGCCTGCGTGATAGCATCTCTGCGAGCGGCTGGAACCTCATTGGCATCGCGGGCCCACCGCTTCTATTCAGTCCCAGCGCGCGACTGAACAGCTATTGAAAGTAAAGTAACACCTCTTCGCAGCGGCTCCGATAGCGGCCGCTGACAGAACAGTGTCCGGCTCGCTTCGTCTTTCGTGGACGCGATAGTAAAAGCGAGATGGACGATCGATTGAATAATTAACTATAGGCCCTCAGTGAAACCGCGCGTGTAGCATGCATGCAGGCTTGCAAGACATGGTGACGAATGGTGTTTGCACACCATAAGAAATGCGCTGATTAGGGTCAAGATAATATTTCAACTACAACGTGATCGTGACAGCCGAGGACGAGCATATTTTATTAATCGCCGTTACGTTTACGATAATTGTCACGTTTAGTTAAAAGTTCTCAGAAGTTTAATGACACATGGAAAAGGAAAGTACCTACGGTCTAATTATTGAGTATGTAGGTAAATAGTAGGCTTCGGGGAATTGAGGACTTGTTCTCGTAAATATATGATTAGGCACAGTTGCTTTAATTTTTGATAGAAGTGATTCGTGCGGTGACAGTTTACTTGATGATCTCATCTTTTGTAACAATCTAGCGTACCTTACCTACTGTTGGCGACGCGCCACCTACATACGTTTTACCCGACTTGAAAAAAGGAGGGTCATGTGTTTTATTTTAAAATTATTATTGTCGAAGGCAATGCGCGGGGTGCGTGCTGAGGTGAGGGGCAGCAAGCTACCCGCCTTCAAAAAACCAGTAGTCGTCGTATGCGCCACCTCCACGCACGACGCGCGTTGCCTACATTTATATTTTGTGACACCTACCTTCAGTTAATAAAAACAGTGAAAGTGCTTTTTGGATTTATTTTTTACTTTTGCTGCCATCGAGTGCTTCGTAGTCAATAAAGTCCTTCGACCCAGATTAATGTTTACCACTCCGCCGCCGAAGGAAACGATGGTAAATACCCGGAGCACGTCGAAAAGACTGGAACAAGATAAGGCAACGTCACTAACGGTTACCGGAGTACAAGACGTTCCTCCGCCTACACATGGACCTGCAACAAAGAAAGATGATGGAACGAATATGGGAAAATCTTGCACCGGCAGTGTTGTGAAGTCGGAGCAGCTGGTCACCAAGCCGCCTTCACAAACCTCGCGTCATTCTGCCAGGTCGAAGAAACCTTCATCATCCTGTTCTGTAGATGCCCAGAAAAAGAAGCTGGAACTAGAAGCAGCTAAGGCGAAGGCACGGATTCAAATGGATCTTATAGATAAACAATTAGCGGCGGACCTTGCGAACATAGATGAAGAATACAGTCCACCATCGGAAGTATCAGAACCAAATGATCGGGGTAGTGATATCCAGAAATGGGTGGAGCGCAGCCAACAAGAGCTGGAGCTGCAGCATGCCACGGCGATTGGAAATGACAACGGCATGCCGCAAACGTTGGGTCAAACCGACACAGATGGGCCAGTTCAGCAGCTGGTCGGCGCGCTCAATCAGTTGGTCACCTCCTCGACTATCCAGCAGAACACTCACCTGCTCAGTCGTCTCAGTACGCCACGAGAACTCCCTATTTTTACCGGGAACCCAATGGATTGGCTACAGTTCAAACAGGCGTACCAGGAATCCACTGAAGTGTGCACCTTTACTGAAAAAGAAAACCTGTGGCGGTTAAGAAAGTGTCTTCGTGGCCCCGCACAGGAAGCTGTATCAGCGCTACTGGTCAGTGGTATCTCGCCTGCAGCAGTTATGTCTACGCTAGAACTACAATTTGGAAACTCTGACGTCATCCTGTCTCAGATAATGACAGACATAAAAAAGATGTACAATTTGTCAGCTGATTACTGTCGAGAAATAGTGCAATTTTCAATCAAAATAAAGAATTACGTGGCTGCGGTACGTGCCCTTGGCTGCGAAGAGTACCTACAAGGAATGGAAGTAGCTACTATTGTTTTATCCAAGCTACCTACTGCTCTGCTATCCAAGTGGGCAGATTACAGCTATCCGCTCATCACCGCCAGATCACCTAAGCCTAGACTAGAAGTGCTATCAGACTTTCTCACCGAAGAAGCCGTGAAAATTTCTACGTGTAGTGCCACTTTAATTCAACCTAAAACAGACTTTTTTAAACGTAAACACTATGATAAAGTGAACAATATACAAACAGTTTCTAGTGTAAACGAACAAAGTGACAAAAAGTGCCGTTATTGCCGTACGCAAATTCACAAATTACCTGACTGTAAAAAGTTTAAGAAATCACTACGCAAGGACAGATGGTCACACGTTAAACGTTTCGGTATTTGTTATAAGTGTCTCGTAGGGCATCATAGCCGAGAAACGTGTCCCGCCGAAAGTTGTGATGTAAATAATTGTGGACAATCTCATCACCGCTGCATTACGAACCGCGAAAGGACAAAAGTGAACCCGCGTCAGTGCAAGTGATAGAAACTGAAACCGTGAATCATATAAACAATAAAGGTTCAGTGCTACTAAAAGTGTTACCTATAAACGTTCACGG
Organism: Ennomos quercinarius; assembly: GCA_910589525.2. Classification (NCBI taxonomy): domain Eukaryota; kingdom Metazoa; phylum Arthropoda; class Insecta; order Lepidoptera; family Geometridae; genus Ennomos; species Ennomos quercinarius. The sequence goes on from OU342491.1 coordinate 2,327,311, forward strand.
ACCTCGCGGAATCGAACCTGCAACCGCTTTACTCGATGACGGCTCGACAGTGTCACTGATAAGCGCCTCGCTCGCTGCACGGGTGGGGCTGCGCGGCCGCCGGGAGTGTCTTCGTGTGCGTGGTGCTTGGGACAATACTGAGCTTGTGTGCGACACTCAGCTGGTAAACCTGTCTTTGACGGGCGCTGATAACGAACTATTTAATATCAGTGCGCGCGTGGTTGATGAACTTAACTTACCTAAACAAAACTTAACTACAGTGAATGTGAGAGACTTTGCGCACTTAAATTACATTAGTCGTGATTTATGTACGGAGCAACTTAAACCGCAAGTTTTAATCGGCCAAGATAATTATCATTTACTCTTACCTCTGGAAACGAAGATCGGCCGACAGCATGAACCCTGTGCCACCCGGACTCCTCTGGGCTGGTGCCTGCATGGAAGGGTACCTACTGACTTACCTGGTTCTGCGCACCACTCCACGCTGTTTCTCACCAATCAAGGTGATGGAGACACGCTGGAGACTGAAGAAACTCTGCGCGAACTGCAAGAACAAGTACGAAGGTCGTTCTCCATTGAGTCCATGGGCATATCCTTGAAGCCCAGGCAGAACTCTGAAGATCTACGCGCCGAGAAAATTCTAGAAGAAACTTCTACGCTGGTTGATGGTCAGTGGCACGTTGGTTTACCCTGGAAGAATGAAGCTAGTATAATGCCTAATTCTTATCCCGCTGCTTTATCAAGACTCAAGGGAGTCGAACAGAAGATGAAGAAGAATAAAGAGTACGCACGGAGATATATGGAACGCATAAACCACCTGTTTGAGAACGATTATGCTAGAAAACTTAACGGCTTAGACTTAGAAAGTACACCAAAGACTTGGTACTTACCGCATTTCGGCGTTGACAACCCGAACAAAAGAAAACTAAGATTAGTATTTGATGCAGCTGCAAAAACAAACGGATTGTGCCTCAATGACTATCTGTTAAAAGGGCCTGATCTACTTAAGTCATTATATGGAATTATGTTTCGGTTCAGAGAAAATCCGATAGCCGTGACAGGAGATATAAAAGATATGTTCCTGAGGGTCAAGATAAGGCCAGAGGACCAGAACGCTTTCCGGTTTCTATATAGAGATGAGCCAGAAGGACCCCTGAATGCCTGCGTCATGACGTCATTGATTTTTGGCGCCAACTGTAGTCCGTTTATAGCTCAATATGTAAAAAACAAAAACGCTCAGCTATACGAAACTACGATGCCCGCTGCAGCCGAAGCTATATATACTCAACATTATATGGATGACTACATAGACAGCCTACCTGATGAAGAAACAGCTATAAAACTAGTCCATGACGTCACATCTATCCACAGCAAGGGCGGCTTAGAAATCTGTAACTGGACCAGTAATAGTCAACGAGTGCTAGATAGCATACCTAAAGAAAAGCTGGGAGACGCGGCTGTAAAGTTCAAAGATGGTCAACAATACAGCGGCGAGCGAACGCTGGGTCTTATATGGAACCCGAGCGATGACACCCTAAGATTCGACGTGTCCTTCAAAAAGATTCCCGAGTCTATAATGAATGGCACGCAAAGACCTACAAAAAGAGATATTTTACGAGTAATTATGTCTATATTTGACGTCTATGGCTTTTTATCCCCGTGCACCATCAATGGAAAACTAATATTACAAGAAACATGGAAGCTACAGATCAGCTGGGACACTCCCGTACCTGACATAATATTTGATAAGTGGGTCAAATGGATTGCACTGCTGGAATCGGTACGTCACCTAAACCTACCTAGATACTATCCGAGTGCAACTGCATGTATGAGCGCGAGCGAGACCGAAAGAAAACCGGTCCCCAGTCGGCCGACGCAGCAGATGCAGCGCGGAGCTCCGCCACAGAATGGTTATACATGCTTACAGCTACATATGTTTTGCGACGCTAGCACACAAGCGATGTGTACGGTCGGCTATTGGCGCTGGAAAAATAATGATCGCGCGCACGTAGCGTTTATAACTAGCCGCTGCCGTGTCGCGCCAGTCAAACCAGTCTCTGTACCGCGTCTGGAACTGCAAGCAGCAGTGATGGCAGCCAGACTATCTGAAACAATAATTAAGGAACATAAAATGAAACCAGTAAGAATATTTTATTGGTGTGATTCAAGTACTGTACTCGCCTGGATACGAAATACGGCTCGAAATTATAAACAGTACGTTGCTCACCGGCTCGGTGAAATAGATGAGCTAACCAATATAGAAGACTGGAGATATTTAAATACGACATTGAATGTCAGTGACCTCGCTACGAGACCATGCTACGACTATTCGTTACTGGAAAAAGAATGGATGTATGGACCTACCTTTCTCCGCAGGGAGGAGGACCAGTGGCCGCGCGACTTCCTGCTTCTGGAACCTGAAATAAAAGAAACACAGTTAGATCTAGAATGCATTAATATTGTACAGACAGAAAACAAAGATGTAGACTTACCTGTACCTGACGCTTCTCGATTTTCTTCTTGGCTACGCTTACTTCGGGCTACTGCTATGGTCCTGAAATTCATACGTAAATGTAAGAAGCGTAATTACACGTTCGACGACACCATGGAACGAGCCGAAGTACTGCTACTGAAACAATCACAAGCGCAATCATTTGGAAAAGAGATAAACGAAATTAAAAGCAATAGATGTGTACCAAGAGCAAGTAAAATACTTACCTTATCCCCTTACCTGGATGAGAACGGAGTCCTGCGTGTCGGTGGCCGCATCGGTGCTGCCTCTGGAGTCCAACCTGAAACAAAAAACCCTATAATATTAGATGGAAAAAGTCACATTGCTAAACTTATAATAAAATATTATCATCACTATTTCGCTCACGGAAACCAAGAGACGGTGGTGAACGAAGTGAAACAAAAATACTGGATCACAAGACTGAGACCAGCGACTAAGACCGTCACGTCTCAGTGCATGTCATGCAGAATAAAAAAATGCAAACCGGAAGTACCCAGGATGGGAGACTTACCTGGCGCCAGGATAGCCCATCACCAACCTCCTTTTACCTACTGTGGAGTAGACCTATTTGGACCTATGGAGGTTACAATTGGAAGAGGGCGTGGCAAAAGATACGGAGTACTTTTCACCTGCATGACGGTACGCGCCATCCACATAGAAGTCGTGACGTCACTTACCTCAGACTCACTAATAATGGCGTTACGACGTATGGCCGCCAGACGTTCTTGGCCTAAATTCCTCTTCTCAGATAATGGGACAAACCTGAAGGGCGCCGACACTGAGCTGAAAAGGTCAATTCAAGGTTTAGACGAGGAGTACCTGAAGAGTGAAGTCCTGAACCACGGAACTAAATGGACTTTTATACCACCCGCGAGTCCACACTGGGGTGGAGCCTGGGAGCGCCTAATTCGTAGCGTGAAAACCAGTCTGAAAGTAGTACTAAAAGAACGTGCGCCTCGAGATGAGACCCTGAATACTCTCCTGGCTGAAGTGGAAAACATTGTCAATAGTAGACCTTTGAGTCACGTTTCTGTGGACCCCACCAGCCCTGAAACGTTAACACCAAACCACTTTCTACTGGGATCAAAGTTCAGCTTACCTGTTATCGGAACCTTCGATGACTCAGACCTGTCCCTAAGGAAACAATGGAGAATCTCGCAAAGATTAGCGGACATGTACTGGCGCAGATGGGTTAAAGAAATACTGCCAGACATGTTACCACGCCCAAAATGGCAAGAAGAGCAGAGAAATCTACAAGTGGGTGACCTTGTACTTGTCGTAGACCCCGATAGTCCCCGCAATCTGTGGCCAAGAGGCATAGTCGAAGAAGTTTTTACGAGTACCGATGGTCGAGTACGAAAGATACGGATAAAGACGAAGTCCGGTGGTCTTATTAGATCAGCTGCGCGCGTCGCACGAATATCCATTGAGAATGAGTGCCGCTGACGCGCCACTAGGGTGGGGAATGTTGGCGACGCGCCACCTACATACGTTTTACCCGACTTGAAAAAAGGAGGGTCATGTGTTTTATTTTAAAATTATTATTGTCGAAGGCAATGCGCGGGGTGCGTGCTGAGGTGAGGGGCAGCAAGCTACCCGCCTTCAAAAAACCAGTAGTCGTCGTATGCGCCACCTCCACGCACGACGCGCGTTGCCTACATTTATATTTTGTGACACCTACCTTCAGTTAATAAAAACAGTGAAAGTGCTTTTTGGATTTATTTTTTACTTTTATTGACTACGAAGCACTCGATGGCAGCAAAAGTAAAAAATAAATCCAAAAAGCACTTTCACTGTTTTTATTAACTGAAGGTAGGTGTCACAAAATATAAATGTAGGCAACGCGCGTCGTGCGTGGAGGTGGCGCATACGACGACTACTGGTTTTTTGAAGGCGGGTAGCTTGCTGCCCCTCACCTCAGCACGCACCCCGCGCATTGCCTTCGACAATAATAATTTTAAAATAAAACACATGACCCTCCTTTTTTCAAGTCGGGTAAAACGTATGTAGGTGGCGCGTCGCCAACACCTACCTTTTAAATTATAATTAAGGTACTTTTGGCTCTGTTCAAGTTTGTAAAATCTTATAAGATTACAAAAATATTTGTAATTAGGCTGGGTTATATTCACAGTTATATTTCATTAAACTACTGGTGAACGACTAGCTCGTCACGTCATTCAATCGCATAAAAAAAGCTACGGTAATATATGCAGTTTAAATTATAGTTAAGCGGTAAGGTGGTTACATCTTTTTAACCGTTGTTGAAATAACAACATAATTTAATGGCGCAAAATAAGCCGGTACAGTTGTGGTTAATTAAAAAGTTGTCAAACATTAAAGATAGATAATTATTAGGATGTAATGACGAGTATAACAATACAGCAATTACACTTCATGGTTAAGATAACAGTGAATTTTAACATACAATAGCAGTAAGTTTAACCGGCAACCCCGCCTCACACATTACCTACGAAAATATTTTTATAGGGTGTCAGTCATCAAGCTCGAAGGACCAAAATAAAATACGGTTTTAAAATTTAAATTTTATTTAAAACATTTTTGCACTATATACTAATGAGTGCAGAGATTCTGAACAATATGAAAGTAAAAAACACATTAACACAGATTTTCAAACGATCACATTTTTTTACATTTAAGTTCGAGCGACTTAGGCCTAAACACAAGGCAGTAATTAAATTTATGCGGTTTTTAAATAAATTAAGTACAGTTTTGTACGTAGAGGTATGTACAGGTAACTTAGATAATATAAACGTGTTAAAACTTGCATTAAACATTTAAATCATATTGACCACATAAGAATAAATTGTTCTATAATGCTTATAATATTAAAGATTTATAATCATTGTCAGAAGAATTTAGATAACATAATTCGATATGAGCCTTGAAGTTTACAAAAATGGTACTTTCCTACATAATTTACAGTATGAGTTTGATACCTGATGCATCAATATGTTATGTTTATGTTTGAAACCTGTTTGGACACAGCAGGTGGTGACAACTGGGAATGACCCGGATAAATGGGCGGTGTGGCTCCCAACATTGTATCTCACCAAACGTATAGGCACAAAACAGTGGTATAGGCGTGACGGTGGCACATACTATTAAACGAGCGATCGACCAATCAATCGTCAAGCAATATTAATAACAGGTTACGTCTTGACCGGAGTGACCAACGTAAAGCCCAAACCGCTGGACGTAGCGACTTCATATTTAGGTAGCGTCTTCCTTTCATGGGGGTTTTCAAAATTAAACCCTTAAAGAGGCCGAAAGGGGTGTACATTGTATGAAGAAACGCCAGTGAAACCGCGGGCAGCCTCTAGTTCAGTAAAAAAAACGTTTCCCGATGCATAGACGATGCACGGGCGGTCATCAATTACAGTAAAATGGCTCCTTGTCAAAGGATGACCTTCATGGTTCATAGCTTTTTAGGGTTCCGTACCCAAATGTAAGTACGTGAACAGAACCCTGGGCGCGCGAATCCGACTCGCACTTTTCGCACCATTTTTATGTGTGTGGTTTAAGTGGGCAAAACAACGCCAAGCTGCGCTACATAAAGACCTGTCCAAAAAGCCCGCAGCGTTGGGAAAATACATATTGTGGCAGATTGTTGCTCCGTCAGTTGCGCGACAAAACTCGACGGGAGTGGGCGAAAGTTTCTAGTGAAAAAGTGTTTTCGTGCAATAATAACGTTCCAGGGTAAGAAGATAATGTCTATTTTGTTGAATAGTGTAATAGCACTTTTACATCATGGTATGCATAGGCTATATTATTTTGTGTGTCTGTGGTAGCGTCCGGCTCCTTCTTGCCCTTTTCATCGTTGCTCGTAATGCACGCCGCGTAATTATTATAAAACTGTTTTATCATGTAACCAGTACCTTTTCATTAAATGTGCGAATGAGTTCGCCCACTGCCTACCTAGTCTTTTTATTCCATGGCCCACGATACCTAGGATCATCATATTTTACGTATCACGACATTTTAATAATTAGGACACCATTTTATCAAAAAGTGGGACACGGTAAAAAAGCGAAACAGGAGAAAACCTGGAGCTCGTAAATATGCTTATTGCTCAGATGAAAATGTTGGAAGTATTATTCTGCTTTTCTGCTAGCTAACGAATAATCCCTAAAACCACGTGGCCCAATCGAGGGTAAAAATAATAGATAGGAAGCGTGGTTTCAGTCAGTCGAGAGTTAGTCTTCAGTAGAGTTGACACCAATTTCGTAGTTATAAACTCAGTTTTAATTGCAGCAATAAAGTGTTTTTTTTTAAAAAGGACTCACTGAGCGCCATCCTACAAAGTGTTCCTAAAAATTTTATCCCACAAGTAGGTAGTTTTGGAAAGAAAATATCACTATACTAAAATTACCACCGTATTCAAGCCACGTGCTCTACAAGCCATTAGATGTAGCAGTGATGAAATCTTTTAAAGACAAGTGGGACCCTCTTCCTATAAAATAGCAACGCTTGAACGTGGGCGTGGGTATCACACTACCCAAGAAAGAGTTTTCTCGGCTCATCGGTGTAGTTTGGAGCATTATAGAACCCCAGATGGCCTAGCATGCGCACCGCGAGAAAACTTGTAGTCTCTGTTAGAGTGAGACACACTTAGGCGCTACCATAGTCTAGTGTGTACTTAGAGAAAATATTGTCGCGGTACGCATGCTAGCCGGGAGGTTTTAAAAATGGTTTTAGAAGAACTGGGGGTTATCCACCATGTCGTGAAGAAGTGGCTGAAAAAGTATTTCACTGTTACATTTTTATTGCATGAATAAATAATATTTCTCAAACAATAAGTTAACATTTTCGGATACTTCGTCTGTTGGATTGTTAATATTAAGTAGGTTTGGTATATTAAGCATCTGTTACACATATTATACAAACATTTTAAAACTTAACGATTAAATGGAAGAACATTTTACTTATTATTCTATTAAATGCTTGTTATTTACAATTATCTACTTAAAGCGTGAGTATACAATTTAATATCGAGTGAGCGAGTAGGTAATTTCTACTTCGTCTAAGTACAGTTGTTATATATTTATTAATACATTATTATTTACAGCTTTTACAGTATATTTGTGTAGATACCTAAGCGCAATACGCCATTACACGTAACACGAATGTTCTGTTCGAAAACGTGTTTCAAGTCACATTAATTTTTTACTGAAAGTTTTAAATACGCCTGTAAAAAACACGTTTACAAACCGAATGCATGCAAGTCCTGCAAGTGCACAAGCTCTCTACAGTCTAAACTCTATCATATGCGTAACAGCGCTCGTTACCACAGAGAGCTTAACAGTTTTAATGTAAACAAACCTCTAGTTAATAAGATGAATATGCTTTACAAGCAGTAAGTATGTACTAAGCCAGTAACGGGAATAGACGTTGTGAAATTAAATTTTTTGCTAGTTTAATTTTGGCCCTTCTGTCATACGTAACTTCAAAATAACTGTTTTTAAAGGCTTTTAGCGTAATGCTGCTTATACACGAATTAGCTAGAACATAACACTTGCAATTTGTCTAGTCAGCTATGATATGCCCTTCTCGCTCTGTTATATGAAGAGCATGAAAGATGTATGTAAAAGTTATTATATTATCTTATTCAGATAACCCAGTGAAATAAAAAAAGAAAATAATTGCTAAAAGTATTCATGTTTGTGAGAAAAAGTTTCAAAATTTACCTAATTCCTTGTTTACAGGTTTAGCAAAAACAAGGATGCAAAATCACTTTACGACGCGAGAATGACCCAAGAGTACTTCATTTTTGAAATAAAAATTCCTCCAGTGAGCAGAGACATCTATGAAATGTATCAGTTGATTCCTGTACTACAAAAAGTTGCCAACAATATGGTCAGCCTTGCGCTTCTTGTTAGTCATCTTGCAATGAACCTACCAAAGGATTCATATGTGCACGGAAAAAAATAATTCTCTACAATACTACAAGAACGCTTATTTAGAATTAAATGTGTTATGCTAACGAGAATTTATTTAAAGTAACTAGAATTATTGTTTACAAAATAAACCATATTGTAAACCATACGACCCAATTCTAGTTATACTCAATCTAGTAAACTTTAGCGGGCAAATGGTAATTATTACAAAAAGTCGTGATGTATACAATGCGTTCATAACTAATACAATACGTTATTTATTGTTACAATTTGCATCGTAAGGTATACGAACGATATTGTTTTCGGAACGAGCCGACTAGGTATCAACGGGTGTGAAAGGGGTGTCCGTTGGGGGAAGGGGCCGGTTCATGACCAATCATGTTCGTCGGGCCGGCGTCCATTGCGTTACTTCGTATTGCATCATCATTGCGTGCTTTTCGCTGCCACTATTTGCACGCAGTAATATATCAATGTCAAAGCCGTATATAATCTATGGAAACTTTGAATTTATTACCTGTGGAAACTTGTATAGATAACATAAATATATTCAACTCTAAATGAGGGCGTGAATAGGATGCTTTTCATGGTCATAAACATTTTCCGCCAACGTAAATCACTTAAAACCTCAGAAAAAAATTGCAATCGTAAATTTTAAACATTTATATAATTTTTAAGCTTTTAGTTCATTTTGATTTGCTTATTCTACCTTCTGTTTTCTGTATGGATCTAATATGCTAAAAAGGTCCGCAAATGTGCTAAGAACGGTTAAATTATTAGCTCATCTACTGGCCGCACACCCACACACACTATTTAAAAATCTATGGAAATGCGAGTATAGTTCATTGATAAATTTCACGATTTTGTCTATGTGTGCCACTGCGTGTCCAATGTTTATCTTATTTTCACGCAGTACCAGCATAAAATGAGCTCTGCTACGATTGCTTTCTCTTTACAGTAGGGGTCTAGGCTACTGGTCATTAGTAAGTGTGCTATACGTACAAGGCTCTTGTGTTGTACACACGGTCGCGTAGCGTAATCAACTGATCAATTTTTCATTCATCATTGGCTTTATTTACGCAATTAGTGTACAAGTTTATCTAATGTCGAGTTAACATTTTGTATTAAAATAACTTGCCAAGAGCATGTCTACGCTTTATTATTATTAACAAAAATAGTCAGCCCTATTAGTTATTATCATTTGAAAATCTTGAAAATGCTTATTGTTGACTTTGAAGAAAAGCTATGATTACTACTATACCTACTTGGTACCTAATCATAAAAGAAAAAATACATGTTTACGGAAGAAAAGGTCAATAACTATTCAAGTAGGTACCTACCTGCCTACCTACTAGGAGACGCGTATAACCGTTTAGGTAACAGTTTTCAGTTTTTTCCACTTAGGTACCTATCTCTAAGTTATAATCGGATTTTGTTTGAAATACACCTAATTATATTAAAGTTTAAAAGATAAATAGATTTTACTTAGGTCTACCAACAGGGCAACAGGCTACGTAATGCATAGCATGAGGAGGGACACTTTTTGTGGACACTGGAATTAGTGTCCAGAAAATCATATGTAGAGTACCTACCTAGGTACGTAACTACTAGGGATGCGCCGAATATGGGTTTTTTAACCGAACTGAAACGAACATTATCGGTTCAGCGCCCACCGAAACGAATATTCGGCTGAATTATTCGTTTCATTAAACGCGAGCTTTAGGTACCGTATTACATGTATTAATTCATTAAAACCATTTCTTTCTCGAATTGGATATTGAAATACCTACCTAACAGGGAATAAAATATTTTTTGTAATTTATTCCTACTATTAGGTACCATGCCAAAGTAAGTTCTTATGTTTGTTCCTCCTATAAGTATACGCTATTATCCTCATATCTTATACGTTTTACATAAACGTACCTTAAAATTAAAATTTATTTACCTTTATTTATTGACACTATAATAATTGTACAATAACAAAAAGCTCATACACGTATGAGTAGGTACAACTTAAGAACATGATAAAATTTCGTATGAAACAAACCAGGCTATTCTTGTGCTACTGCTACAAGTTTATACTGTGACGTAAAATCTGCACTGCGAAATTCATTTGAAATGCGCATTCACGCGATTCGCCGGAGGTAGCGCTAAATACCTACTGCGCACGAATATAGGGGCCTTGATAGAGCCGAACACCACGCTCAGTGACGTGCTGTGGAGAGGCTTATATCCAGCAGTGGACTACTATAGGCTGGTCATGTGATGAAAGGGTATATAAATAAAATAAAGTACGTTTTTGTTATACAATTTTATTAAAGTAAAACCAGTCATAAGTGTCATATAAGTAGTAAAAATAAACTGTTTTTGTAATATCATAAAATATATCAATATTATTAGGGATGCGCCGGACATGGGTTTTTGAACCAAACCGAATAACACACTATTCGGATCTCATCTCACAGGGAAACACCGAGCATATATGCTCGCTGCGCATCTTTGACCTTAGGTATTAATGAGACCAATAGTAAGAGACCATGTCTCAGTTCCATAAGTCATCACTGGCAACACACACTGATTGAAAACCTTCGTTATATAGTTATTCGTATTTTGGACGAAAAGAAAGGTCGAAGTATTCGTCTTCTATTCACGTAGTACGTTCAATATACGTATAATAGAAGAATTCTTAAGTCACTGATTCAGTATTATACTAACAAAGAATTTTTATGCGGCTAAAAATGATACATAACGTCGATGAAGTACCAATACCTCCTAACTGACATTTTGGTCCAAAATTACTTTCTTAATTCAATAGACATAAAACTCATATTCGCATGGATTGAATTAACTTCTAACCAACATTTCTTTGATTTGATTGGTTAGAAGTTAATTCAATCCATGCGAATATGAGTTTTATGTCTATTGAATTAAGAAAGTAATTTTGGACCAAAATGTCAGTTAGGAGGTATTGGTACTTCATCGACGATAAGTACATACACATTTTCTTGAAGTAGGATCTAGGTAGGTACTTCTTAGTAAGCATTCAATTTTATCAAATTTTAGGCAAACAATGTAGTTCCATAGTATATTCTATACTAACGGATCGCAAGAGTAGCTTGAACACAATCCATGCAACTTGTTCTGTGTAAGCGACATGTCTGAACAGGCGTACCGACACGCAAGCGAAGCCGGTCGGTACTACCGCAGACGTCGCGGGCAGGGGGGGACCTCCGTTCTCCTTCAAACCGCACCCCATCGTTGCTCCGTCTAGCCGCCGAGTTGACTCACTATTAGTATTTATTACACATATGGCCATACTATGCTTCTTTAAAGACAAAATATATAATGGTGAAATAAAGCAGCTTGGCATTAAATTTTTGGTAATTCTATCCTGTTTTGACTTAGCAGCATTGATTCGATTTGATACTAGTACTTTCTTTCCGATACCAAGTAAGTATCGAAAGAATGATTTGATGCTAAAAAGTACTTGGCATCAAAAGAAAAGTATCGAGTACTTACTCGTATCGGAACATCCCTAATCATCAGCCTGACGTCCACTGCTGAACATAGGCCTCCCTCAAATTACCGAATATTCGGCACGTCACTAATTATTATACTTACCTACAGTATTGATTTAGTAAAATTAAAATATTACTACTTAGTTAAGTTTATTATTATCTTAAATGATAATCTGAACTAGGTAAATAAATAACCTACCTAGGTACTTATAAATATAAATAAGGTATATTCCCAGTTGCCCCCACATGGATTGCCCTCGGGTGGCAACTGGGAATAAAAATTCCCAGTTGCCACCCGGTGAAGACTGGGAAGCTATTACCCCCACTTCATTCGCCGTACATTGCTGCGTAGATCGCCAACCCCTTTCATTATCGTCCAAATGTAATCTGTACATTGTTCTTGGGGAAAAGGGGGTAAGTGCGGGGGGAGGCAGTGCAAGTAGAGGGGGCGGACTAAGTGAGGGGGCAGGTGGCGGCAAGTGCAGAGGGAGGCGGAGCAAGTGCGCGGGGGACAGACTAAGTGAGGGGCGAAGTGGGGGCAAGTGTGGGGGGGCGGACTAAGTGAGGGGGCAAGTGCGGGGGGGACCCCCGCACTTGCCCTCCCCCCCACTTAGTCCGCCCCCCTCCCCACACTTTCCCCCTCCCCCTTCACTTAGTCCACCCCCCTGCACTTGCCTCGCCTCCCCCACACTTGCCCCACCTCCCCCTCACTTAGTCCCCCCCGCACTTAACCCCTTCTCCCACACTTGCCCCCACCTCACTTAGTCCGCCACTCCCCACCTCCCCCACACTTGCCTCTACCTCCCCCCTCACTTAGTCCACCCCCCGCGCACTTGCTCCGCCTCCCTCTGCACTTGCGGCCACCTCCCCCCTCACTTAGTCCGCCCCCTCTACTTGCACTGCCTCCCCACGCACTTGCCTCCCTTCCCCCAAGAACAATGTATAGATTACATTTGAAGGGGTTGGCGATCTACGCAGTAATGTACGGCGAATGAAGTGGGGGCAATAGCTTCCCAGTCTCCACCGGGTGGCAACTGGGAATTTTTATTCCCAGTTGCCACCCGGGGGCGAACCATGTTGGGGCAACTGGGAATATACCAAAAAGAACAACCCAAAGAAAATTAAATCTTGAACTAGGTATAGATTGGAAAAGGTCTAGATAGTTCAATCAAATCAAGCAATCCGTAGAATCTGCCTACATGCCCATAATGCTGGCAGCGTTGCCCCTCTGTATAGCGAGGCTGATCCTTTGACCAAAGTAGATGCCCGCATTCTGGTCACATGCTGATTCCACCAAATGCCCCGCTAAATCCTTATCCTTACCACCATAATAATAGGTACTTTATAATGCTACAGGAGTAAAAAAGCCTACTAGGGTTCTCCTGATGGTAAAAGGTCACCATAGCCATGGATAATATTTATCATACTACCTATTTTACTTGTACTATAGCTGATAGTATTCATTTATCATAATACTTTTATCAATAATAACATGCCATTAATGTGTTGCTTACCCGGTGATAAATAATACTGTTACATATACAATGTTTTCAAATCACAGTATCAATAATTGGAACATTTAAACTTATTGAGATGTAGGAGGAAGCCATGCCGGGCCCGTGACTTCCCTGGGGATGCCACGGGAACTTGGATTCAGACCTGTGGCACCCCTAGGTTAATTAGTGCAATGCTTTTGAATGTATTATTATACTTTGTATTAAAACTATGTAAGGACCCACCTATACCTTCACACAATTAAAGCAATGTATGTGTGGTGAATAAAAGAAGCTTATAGGTACCACTTTTTATATGAAACATTAACATGAGCCGCAATGCCAATTTAACACAGTTTTCAAGGTATCATGACAACTTTATTCCAAAGTTGTGGGTATAAAAATAGCTAGGTATATAGAAGGTAGTAATGTTTGTGCCTTCCTCCTTTACCCGGGCTGAGGACTGGCATCATAATAATTGTATTCAACATATGAGGCGGAGTTACACAAACATTCATCCCTTCCCTTCTATAATATATAATTATTGTAGATGTAAAACATTATTGTTTCTTGCTTTCATGCAAAAATGCAAACAGATTTAGATGTTTTGCACACTTACTATAAATCTTCCCGAGATCAACAAAGTATTGGACTGATTATGTTTATTTGAGAGATTAGATTACCTTGGGAGCAAGTGAAACCCAAACCTGTATATGAATACAGGTTTGGGTATCACCTGCTTTCATGTCACCATTTTTTTTACATGTATAGGTATTAATTGTAACGGTCGTTGTGCGATTATACCATCACGCAATCGATGCCATGCCTAGAAATAGTTTTATATACAGTGAACATTGTGCATTCAGATAAATAGGTACTTACAACATAACACAACGCTAGTTTTGAGCTATTGTAGAATGCTTAGGGTCCTACGTTAGATATGGGATTGGACATGACGTACGCACACAAGCTAGTTCTGAAACAAACAATTTATATTAGCTTTCGCCGACCGAATAAACGGTAACTCTCGGAATGGAAAAGATCCACAAAAGATCAAATCAAATGAAAAGAAAAGAAACGGATCTGAAAAACCACAATCAAATTCAAAGAGTATGTAAATCAAATTGAAGATCCACAGACCATTGTAGAAGATTATAAAGCATCCTATTCACGTTTCTTGGCCAATTTTACGCGTATTAATATGGTATCATCCTAGGTTGGCACTCTGGGGAATGAACAAATCTAGTCAGTCTGTGTAAAATTTTGACAGGATACTGCGTGAAAATAACGCTTGCCCGTGCTTTTACGTTTGTTATAATGAAATTGTTCAGTTGTATTGAAAAATGGACTTTGAAGTAGATATAGATGTGATAAATCTATTAAAAGCATGGAATCTTGCCGATTATATCGACATATTTACCAGTAAGTATTACCTATACCTATCAACTACATAATAATTGGCTGTTAATTCGATTGATGAATCTGAATACTTATCTGTTCTTCGGTGTTAGATATGTACCTATTACGTGTAGACAGGCATATAGATTGGTGTAGTGTGTATTTTATGGCAGCCCCGCGACACATGTAGGTGCCTCCTACGAAGTAATAGGTTTATTTATGTCTATGTACCTACTCCTCTAACTCTCGTGTATGGATTACGTTTGTTTCTTTTCTTCCTTGCGAGAAACAATTTTATCACGGCCCATGCAAAGCTTGCGCTGATGGAATTTATATCTCAAAGGTAGAACTAACACCGTTTTATCCTGCAGCGCTATAAAATAGTAAAATTCATAAATGAAAATAGTTACATTCTACTTTGATCCCTATAGTTAGTTACGTAGGTATCGAGGATCAAGGTAGGTAATCTACGCACCTAGTTACCTACGTAATAAAGTTGTTAATTTTTTTCAGAAAACCGCATTACTATTCAAAGTTTAAATATGTTAACCACTGAAATAGTGAAAGAGATTATTCCTATTATAGGAGACAGATTAATATTTATAAAAAACCTCGAAAACTGGAAGCTGTTAACAAGTCAACAGAATGAGGTTAGTATTTACATAATCAGTACATATACCTACTAACTTGTCAATTTTGATTTAAAGTTATTAGGGCCTAACTACATAAAACTACCTAACTACATGATGTGTTGCCAGTTGCAGCCATCGGATACTATTGATACGGACATACCTTTGTCTGAGGATGGTGTGGACATTTTGTCGGAGCATCACCGCAACTCATTGTTGGATACATTAAACCTAATTGGCAGTCCAATGCCATCTACTAGCGAAATGTCTAGAAGCTTCCAGCAACCAACACCTACAATTAAACGGGAGAAGAAGGTAAGGCCTTCCTATTTACATAATATGAAATCTTTGGCATCTCACATAAATCCTTGAGTATTTTTGTATGGTAGGTAGGGTAATTTTGCTAGTTTCCGACCATTATAAATTAAAGGGTGTAGGTGCCTGTGGTTAATAAAATGATAGACATAATAATTAGAAAGGCTTCTTTAGCTCATCAGCCTTGTAATTTAGTGATTTCTTCGGCTTTGGGGTACCTAAACATGTAAAAAGGCATGATTTTTTTTTACTGAAGCTGGCAAGAAGAATTTTTTAATGATTTGGCTGAAGACTTCAGCACTAAAAAAAAATTAATGGGCTATGATATGTTAATGTTCATCTCAAGCATTTTATTTTTTGCATTTGTTTATCAGGGGTACATTCAACACTGCCATAATAGATCCAAAGTTCTGGTTGGTTTTGGCAGTTTCAAAAATAGGTTTTTGGCATTATTGGCTTATTGATATACCTAGTAGTTGTGGAGAATGTGAGTGGCATATAGGTAGTGCAGAAGCCAGTAGTTATTTATAAATTTCTTTCACACCCAACGGTCATATAGGCATGGACTCTGGACCCTAACTAGGATTCCCGGTGTCTAGAGACCCAGGAACTAGGTACGATACAAGGACCATGGTCCCACAAGCCACTTAGAATAAGTATTTGTGCTATTTTTTCTAAGTACAAATGCTTGTCCTGTCGCAGGAATTGAACCCACCGCCTCTGGGTTATGAACCGACCCACTCAACCACCACACTACACCACATAGGCTGTCTAAATTGTAGACTGGTTGCACCTGGCAATTTAAGTATAATCTAATATTTTGACATCATTGATTTAATGGTGGAATCAGAATGGTCATTACTCATGTACTTATATGCATAGGTACACAGAGGCATTAGGAACTTATTTACAGTTCAATGCTAGCATAGCTAGGTAGTTATCTGGCATAGCATTCTCATAGAGTGCCATTTTTACCTTTTATTTTCAGAGTCTTTTGGACTTGCTGAAAATTAGTGCGGAAGGGAGAGCCATCCTTAAGTTGCATCAAGCAGATGGTTTACTCGACGGCAACTCTAGAAGAAAAATATGCAACATTATTATAACGGATTTACTTGGGGAAGAACCCACTAAAGCGAATAACGTTTCTAGTGATATTCTTTTAAATTACGCAAGACAAATTAAGGAAATATTCACTAAAGAAAACTTGAGTACATACTTCATCCCCTATGTAAATAATAAACAATTCAGAGTAAAACGATGTGCAAAAGGAAAATTGTATGACTGTCTTCATAACCGCAAGAGAGAATACCGTGATGCAGAAAAGAAAGTAAATAAGATGAGTGTGTCTGAGATATCTCATAAAAAAGAAATTTTGAGAGGTGAGTAATTTATTATATGTTACACTTTTAATACATACCTTTAGCTACTTACTATGTCTCTAAGGAACAACACATTTTGGTCTGGGCTCATTTTTTAATTTTTGCACATTTAAAACTAAGTTATAGGTATCTACAAGTTATACATGCACATTCATTTCATTTCATTTCATTTCATGTACATCACTACTCTCTTAGTTTTTTAGTAGGTAGTGTAAAAGAGATTTTGGTTTTACTGAAACTCGTTTTTTTTTTTTTTTCTATATATTTGATGTTAAGCAATTGTAATTTTATATAATGCTTAGACCAATATCATAAATTAGGGTATTATAACTTTTCCGATTTGTTGATTTGTAAAAGTGCTAAAAATTAGCCTATTTGCAATAAATTGTTTGAGTTTTTATACTCTTGTATGTGTTGGGTTCCTACTTTTTGAGTTACCCTTTAATAAGATTCATTTGTGACATTGCGCTGCACACGTCATCAGTTCATAGTCTCATTTGCCCAGTAATTTTACTAGCTACAAGGCCCTTCAAACCGGAACACAGTAGTGCTTGCACACTACTGCTTGGCGGCAGAATAACTGGCAAAGTGGTAGTACCTACCTAGACAAACTGCAGAAAACTCCCGCCTAGTGAAACATGTTTTAATGTTATTTTGTTAATATATTAATAAAAACATTGTTTATATTCAGAGGATGTGACAGATGATATTGTATGGCTTCAAGCATCAACGGAGCCATGGAAAACGGTTGAAATGAAGTGGAAAAATACTCATGCCAAGAGAATAGAAGAATCAAAAAAGATGACTATATCGGAGTATATGGGTCAATACCCGAGCCTAAAAAAGCCATCTGGATTTCAGCTTTTATGTTTAGATTTTAATATAATCTATCCAGACTGTTCTGAAAAGCTGTACGACAACTTTAGTATCTGCAAAAAAAAAATTATTGATATGACATTGAAAAAATATAACCGCACTACGGATGAAACTCTCAAGTATATACTGGACGAGAGCACAAATGAGTCTCAAGGTATGTTCATACAAGTATATACTTTTTTATGTGCACTAATGAAGTGACGAGCTAGTCGTTTACCTGGTGTTAAGCGTTACTACCGTGGCTGCCCGTAACAGATGCAGTGTCACTCGGAACCCAAATTAAAGTTTCGCGTGACACTGCACTGTGCACGTCATCCTGAGATATCACACAGTAATAAGAATTCTAGACTGCGAGATCAGATCATTATGATTTGCCCAATAATGAGAAAAATTTGCCCTGCTTACTTTTGTCACGGAAAATCTACCAAGAATCGTACCTATTGTTTTCCTTTAGTATATCGTCTATCTTTATTTTATTTGCAGATGGAAGCACCGATGAGGAAGCCGATAATATTACAGCTTTCTTAATGCTACCACTGATGGTAGCCCAGCCCATGATAAAAACGAAGAAAAATTCGTGGCGTCCTTCAAAGCAAGAGTCCAGAGAGTCTTTCATTACCCACGTCACAAGGCAAATGGATCTGCTAGAAATTATCGCCAAAAAAAAAGAGAGGTATACAAAACTAGGTATGACTTTACAGCCGACAATATATATTGTCGGAGATAAGATAAATAATATTGACCAATACTTTGTATTAGTTGATAACACATTTTATACAGTGAACAATATTTTACAGGCAGTCGATGTATGCTTTAAAATTTACCAGGCACTAAACGGCAAATATCCTACAGAATGCGAATGCGTGTGGCAATTTATCCAAAAGGGGTTCTACAAAATAAAAACCCCCTACGACAAAGAATTCATTTCTGTCAATACACTTTTGTCGGATCTCTGCCTGCTGGAATAAATTTAATTTAGCATTCAAAAATAAAGGATACAATGCCTCGTTGTTTTATATGTCGACTGCTTCTGCCTTCTGTAAAGGATTTGTGTTATCATTTCAAACACATCCACCGGAATTGTAAAATTAATCATTACGAATGTGTTGAAGAGGGATGTAATAGAAAATATTATTTGCTCAATTCTTTAAAAAAACATTTGTCACTCCATATAAATATTGTAGAAAGCACCTGTTTAGCTAGCAGTTCAAATAGCCCGGGAAATGTTCCAGTTGCGAATTTAGAACCTGTAAATTTAGATGTAAGTATGCCTAATAATGTAACTGAAGTTTTAGGTTCTCCTGTGACTCCTAGTACTGATATTTCTCCCTCTGCAACACCACCTATAAACCCTATTGTTAAATTTACAGCCGAATTGTATGCTAACCAATTGATTCCTAGAAATGTGGTTCAAAATGTTGTTACACACATGACTACTGTGGTACTCGATTCTATCACTAAGCCTTTTAATGATTTGTTGAGTGAATGTATATCGCAGGGACAAATATCTCAAGAATGGTCTCAACGGCTTAGTAATCAACTAAATTCAGTGACTAACTCTTTTCATAGTATAGAAACTGAACACAAACGCTTCTCACTATATAAGGATATTGGTTCATATGTACCACCTCAAGATTACATAATTGGACAAAGAATGGAAAGTAGATACACTAACAATAATTTGAATTTAGTTCCAGTTACATCTACAGGACAATTCATTCCACTAAGATTAGTATTGAAAAAATTTCTTGAACTGGAAGGTGTGCTTAAAGATACTATTGAAAGTTATAATAATTATCAAAATTCATTAAACAATGATATTATTCAGAACATAATTCAGGGTTCAGTGTGGCAAAAAAAATGTAGTTCTCATAATGGAAAAGTAGTTTTACCACTTGCCTTATATTTTGATGACTACGAAGTAGGAAATCCTTTAGGTAGTCATGCAGGTATACATAAACTAGGGGCTGTATACGTTTCGATTCTTTGTCTTCCGTCTCAATACCTATCAAAATTGCAAAACATATTTTTGGCTTTACTTTTTCATTCGTCCGATCTGCGTAAATTTGGGAATAAAGATACTTTTGCCCCGGTTATTTCCGAATTAATGTACTTAAGTCGTCATGGTATAGACTTAAATGTTCAGCATGAACTTCCTAGTAAAGTCTTCTTTGAATTAGCTGTCATTCTTGGCGACAATTTAGGTATTCATACCATACTTGGTTTTAGTGAATCATTTTCATGCAATTATCCATGTCGGATTTGTAAAGTACATAAAAATGACCTTAAGTACACTAATGTATGTGACAATCGGTTAGAGCGCACTATGGAACAATATTTGACAGATGTAAATACAAATGATGTGTCTGTGACCGGAATCAAAGAACAGTGTGTTTGGCATGCAATTGATGGCTTTTCTGTCATAGATAATGTTGGAGTTGACATAATGCATGATTTACTTGAGGGTGTATGTAAATATGATATATCTTTTGTGCTATATACATATATCATTGAGTTAAAACTGTTTTCCCTGGAGACTTTGAATAATAGATTAATCTCTTTTGATTATGGACCTGACCGGAGTAATCAACCACCATGTATACAACTTGATCATCTGCGCAAACAGACAATTAAAATGTCGGCATCAGAAATGCTTTGCTTCCTGAGATATTTTGGTTTATTGGTATATGATCTGATCCCATCAAAAGATTTGTTATGGGACTTGTTTGTAGTTTTAAAAAAAATAATTGATATTGTGACATCAACATCTTTACACAGAGGTTCATTTGATTTATTACAATGTTTAGTTTCTGAACACCACAAACTATACATTCAATTTAGTAAAAAACATTTGACACCAAAGTTTCACTTTTTAACACATTATCACAAAATGCTGCACAAATTTGGACCTTTAGTCTCAATCTGGTCCATGAGATACGAAGCTAAACATCGCATTTCAAAGATGTCTGCAAATATATCTAGTAATAGACGAAATATATGTAAGTCGTTAGCTATTCGGCATCAGTTAAAGTTTAATAACTTACTTTTAAACACTAATCATATGAGTTTCATACAAACTGGAAGCAAAAAGTACATCAGCAATACTTTAAGAAAACGCATAACGGATCGCCTTAAACTAAAAGCTGACATAATCATTCAAAAGTGCAGTTGGTTGGTAGTAAACGGAACGAAATATACCTCCAATATGGTATTAACACTAGATGTTGTAAATGATATAATGCCTGTATTTGGATTAATAGAAAATATTTTTATTAACAGCAGTGATATAATTTTTGAAGTCAGTTTTTATGAAACTCTGTATTTTGATGAAGCATTATATTGCTATGTTGTTGAGGATAATTATGAGAGTACTGATTTTTATGCATATGATAATCTTTATAGTTATATCCCCAATACTTTGTCAATTAATCGTGACGCTAATACCAAGTATGTGATTGTGAGATCTCCATTGTAATTAAGATTATTAGTTCACTCATACTTGCTTTTGGCAAATAATGATAAGAATCATATTATTTGTTATTATATTTTTTATTGTTGTTGTGTGTTGTGTGAGTACTGATTTTTATGCATAAGACAATCTTTATAGTTATATCCCTAATACTTTGTCAATTAATCGTGACGCTAATACCAAGTATGTGATTGTGAGATCTCCATTTTAATTAAAATTATTAGTTTGCTCGTACTTGCTTTTGGCAAATAAAAATATGTGATTGTGAGATCTCCATTGTTATTAAGATTATTAGTTTACTCATACTTGCTTTTGGCAAATAATGATAAGAAGCATATATTATATATCACTAAATACTTTGTCAATAAGTCTAGTACCTACTACGTAAAAAGTACTCTTTGAATAGTTATAATATTCTTGATTTTGTATTTTTTTGTTTAACTTGTCTACTGATCAAACGGCTGTCGCCAATGAATTTAGGGTTGGCAACATCTGGTTGATCAGACAACAGGCAAATCTAATATTTTGTAATTCCTAAACGTATGGCTTAGTACCAAATTTGATTAAGAATTATAATAATTTTGTTGTTCCAAAGAATGTGAGATCTGGATTAGAATGAATAATAAAATGACTAAATGTGTAATAACTTTGTTTTTATTAGACTGAAGATTATGTTGTATCTTTTGCCTCTTGTGTATTTTGTCTATTGTATAGTCTATCTTGTTATTTGTTTAATTTCTTTAATTCTCATAGTGTGATTTTTGTTAAAATTTGTGTTTTTTTTTCTTCTGTTTAAGTTACAAAAAAGTGTGATGTGTGAAACAGGGTCACTGGTAACTACCACGAAATCTCTTCGGCAGTTTCTGTTACATCATAACACACATTTTGTTTCGAAAATTTAGGCATAAAAAATCGAAACAAAAATGTGTGATAATGTACCAGAAACTGCCGAAGAGATTTTCATGTAGTGATCAGTGACCCTGTTTATAGTACATACTACCAACTAAGTGGCAAAAGGTACAATATAAACAATCCCCATTACAATAGAATTAGTATTTAATACAATGATATAGTGTACTCAGAACTATTCGAATTATTTACAATTACAATACAGTTTAGTATTTCACACGATACTATATCGTACTGCTAACAGTAATACATCATATCACGAACTATTTGATCGATAACCAGCACTACACGTGTCTAGTTACCATAGCAAAATCAATTAATACATATAACAGAACAGCATAGCATTTAATACGACCCTATATTGTAGTTTGTACAATATAACATTTTAACCCTAAATATTCTAATCAGTAATCTGTATTATAGGTATAGTTACTACAGCACATAACTTATTCATCATTACTTATCAATGTGTAATGATTATCAGACTATGAAGTGGCCATAACCAAATCACTTGTACAGTGTACAATCCTGTCTAGTAATTCTAACTATACAATAATTTGAAATTACAATCTTCTTTTGACTAGAACAGTTTCGTAGTGTTAACAAGAGCGATTGTTGTCACATATATAGCGAGACTTTCTTGTTGAGCGTACGATATTCTCGTTACAGTAACGAGATTTTTTTTTCCGTGTGCCATTATCCGAAATAGACATTCAACAATGCACGCATTTCGATGCAGACACTAGACTATGTCCATTACAAAAACCAATCTACCAAATTAAATCTGATAATGATTTATGCCTAAAGGACTACAACAGTGCAATGCCGACTCGGTCCCGTGCAGAAACATGTGGACACAGCTAACCAAGTATAATACCTACATATTCCTTTGTTTGTATTGTCCGATAAGAATAATATGCGGGCATCAAGTTACAATTGACCGCCTCGGCAAGGTCGGCATCACATCGCTGGGGAAGACAGTCTTATCAAAGGTGACGACATTACTATTCTTTCTCATAAACAACATTCTAATGATATAAACGTGCGACCAGATATTATAAAGATAGAAATACCACCGATAAACAAGATCATCAATTTATCGATTCCTATAAGTGAGATGGAATCTGAGACCAGCAACCACGAAAAAGAGATTGAAGCAAATGCAAACTGAGACCACTCTGACAGAACAGGTATCATCGCACGGCGTTCACCATTACGTCGCCATATATTTGGTGGTTGTTGTGGGAGCTGGCGCAGTAATGTATGCGGTGCGAAGCGTTCACAAGAGACGTTCTACCGGCGCGCATCACCCCGCCGCCGTCGCCATCACGGCCGCTGGAGCTGCCGGCCGAGAACCGGAGCCGAGCACAAGCAGTAACGAAATTGCGTATCGTGTTAGTGATCAGTGTATTTATATTTAATCAGGACGTTCTAATGATCATTGTATTAGTGTCAAAGCAGAGCATGCTAGTGATAGATCTAGAAGTGAATACGCTCGTATAAATAAAGTGTCAGCCTCCTTGTTCCATGGTATTACTATACCATGGAACAAGGAGGAGAGGAATGAATAAATAATAAATAAATACACCAAGAAAACAGCGTAGATCAAAAATATGCCTAAAACTAGATGGCGTTGCAAAATGAGCGGGCTATACGGGTAGCTACGGCGGGCTAGGTAACTATATGCTATAACTATATGCATTTACGGCGACGTAGTATCAGCTCGCCCACGACAACAACACAGAGCCCAGTGTTGAAGCATTTATAAGTATCTGGAGCGGCGTGCATTGGCGTTGGAGAACACCGAGCAGGGCAACACCCAGGCACAACATGGAAGCCAAGTGATTGCCCACACCGCAAGTGCAGCATCATGCTTATATTTTGTAAGCAACTATACAAATTATATCTTTGTAAAAAGTTCAAGCTAGCACCAGAAAAGAATAGAATCAAATCAGCAAACAAAGTGAAAGAACATAAACTTTGTAACAAAGAATAACTACAGATCCGTGGTGAAAAAAAATCCAATTGAATCCCCCAGGAGATCCGAGTTAGGGGAGCCAAGTGGACGGAGACGCCTTGGGATGCACACAGGAAAGTGAAAATTAAATTTTTGATGCATGGAGTGCAAAAGATCCCACAATACTGTCGCATTGCAATTCTGAACCTCCGCCGTCACCGTCATTTTGGCGGGAAATAATAATAGCAATAATGTGCTTCTCCAAACAGCTTGATACCCAGAGTTAAAGTTTTCAGCAAAGACACCGAGTATCATACGCGACCATGGGCGTACCCAAGGAGGGGGGGAGGGGGGACAGGGGAGAGGCAGCTGCCCCCCTTGGATTCCGAAAGCCTACCTATCGTTGTCGAAGAAAGTTATAACAAAGGTGAAATACAATATGTAATCAAGATAAAAAATTAAATTTTGGTGGCCCTTTTAAGATGCACTGGGCGCGGGCACACTTACGTTGTTTATGTAGTCAACCAAGTCAGCAGCGATGCCTTTCCGGGTAATAATTTTTATGGGTAACGAAAACTGCCAGTCTCCCGGTTGTGGAAGGAGCGCAGATAAGAATGGTAACTTTTCGCGATCGGTTCGCTTGTGCCGAGATAATTTTGACGATAAGAGTAGCATTAGGACCTACGATTGCAATTTTAGATGCCAAAATTACTAAAAAATTATTTGAATTAATTTAAGCAAACCAAATTAAAGGGTGCTTTTTTTATTTGATTGATAGGTTATAAAATTGCTGAATTGTATATAACCGTGTATAGCCGTGTGGTCCCGGTTACGAATAGCCGTGTGGTCCCGGTTACGAATAGGACCACCCCATCTCTTCCCGTGGGTGCCGTAGAAGGCGGCTAAGGGAATATCCAGGGAATGGGTCGCAGCGTTCCCCTCGGTCTTGATGATAATCAATCCTCACTGCGAATCACCAAGCCGCCTGCCAAGCGTGGTGATTATGGCAAACCCCCCCCCCCCCCCCCTAATGACAAGCACAAATAAAAACGGCCCCCAGTCCCCGGCAGCTCTGCTATCCCGTGGCTACGGTAGCGGCCACGGTAACGGCAGGGCAAGGGGTGCGAAGAATCCCCGGCAGACGCCCGGCTACCAACCCCAACGACGACCCCTGGCCCTGGCAACACATAACGTGCGCACACTGAAGGCTGACGAAAGGATGGTCGAGCTAGAGGCGGAGATGGGTAAGTTACGCTGGGATGTAATGGGATTGTCAGAAGTCCGAAGACAGGGACAGGACACGATAATCCTAAATTCCGGTAACTTATTCTTCTACCGGGAGGGAGACCAACTCTCCCAAGGGGGTGTCGGGTTTCTCGTCCGCAAGTCTCTCGTCAACAACGTGGTCAAAGTCGACAGTGTGTCGGCCAGGGTAGCGTACCTGGTACTCCGAATAACCAAACGGTATTCGTTGAAGGTTATACAGGTATACGCGCCGACGTCGGCACACTCAGACGATGAAGTAGAAGCTATGTATGAGGACATATCCGAAGCCATGCATACTTCCGAAACATACTTCACCGTTGTGATGGGAGACTTCAATGCGAAGTTGGGCACAAGGAATAGCGATGAGCTGAGAGTGGGGCCATTTGGATACGGGCAGCGGAACCCTCGAGGACAGAGGCTGGCTGACTTCATGGAGAAGGAGGAACTCTTTATGATGAACTCCTTCTACGAGAAGCGGCCATCCAGGAAGTGGACGTGGATAAGTCCCGACGGTTCCACTAAAAATGAGATAGACTTTATCATGACGACCAAGAAGCACATATTCGATGATGTCTCTGTGATCAGCAAGGTGAAAACCGGTAGCGATCACCGTATTGTTAGAGGCACATTGAATATCAATGTTAAGCTCGAAAGGTCACGTCTGGTGAAGTCTACGCTCCGTCCAAATCCTGTCCAAATCCAAAACCCCGAAGGCTTTCAGCTGGAACTCCAAAATCGCTTCCAGTGCCTAGCCGACTGTAACACAGTGGACGAGCTAAACGACGGGTTGGTGGAAACTGTCCAAGCTGTTGGGTCGAAATTCTTTAAGACCCAACGCCGAAAGAAGACTCAAAAGCTCTCAGAAAAAACTCTTGAGCTAATGGCCGATCGGAGCGAAATGAAGCTGCAGTCTTCAGTTGATATGTCAGCCTACGGTGAACTCAATAGACGAATCTGGAGTTCCTTGCGACACGACTTGCGTGCTCTTAGTACTTCACGTATTGAGGCCGCAATTGAGCGGAACCAAGGCTCTAAAGTGTTCGCAAAGGATTCGTCTATTGGGCAACACCAAATGACAAAACTGAAGACCGAAAATGGTAGCGTCATTTCATCCAAGCCTGAGATTCTGAGAGAGATCGAGAACTTCTATGGACAGTTGTACACCTCGACACGTAAGCCCGCTACTAACACAGCTCAGGACATCAGAGCCAAGTTAGTCCGACACTATACCGAAGATATCCCGGACGTCAGCCTGTACGAGATTAGAATGGCCCTCAAACAGCTTAAAAACAACAAGGCACCAGGTGAAGATGGAATTACGACCGAACTTCTGAGAGCGGGTGGTAGACCGGTACTTTTAGTCCTCCAGAAGTTATTTAATTCTGTCATCCTTGAAGGTACAACGCCAGAGGCATGGCACAAGAGCGTGGTGGTGCTCTTCTTCAAAAAAGGCGATAACACCTTATTGAAGAACTATAGGCCCATCTCGCTCTTGAGTCATGTGTATAAGCTGTTTTCGAGAGTCATTACGAATCGTCTCGCACGCAGGTTTGATGAATTCCAGCCTCCCGAACAAGCCGGTTTCCGAAAAGGCTTTAGCACCATAGACCACATTCATACGCTGCGCCAGATTATACAGAAGACCGAAGAGTATAATCGGCCGTTATGCCTAGCGTTTGTGGACTATGAGAAAGCCTTCGATTCAATCGAGACTTGGGCGGTGCTGCAGTCCTTGCAGCGATGCCAAATTGACTATAGGTATATCGAAGTTTTGAAGTGTTTGTACAGTAAGGCCACTATGTCAGTCCGACTACAGGACCAGAGTACGGAACAAATTCCATTGCAAAGAGGCGTGAGACAGGGAGACGTTATTTCTCCGAAACTGTTCACAAACGCATTGGAGGATGTTTTCAAGCTCTTGGAGTGGAAAAGATCTGGCATCAACATAAATGGCGAGTACATCACTAACCTTCGTTTTGCCGATGATATAGTCATAATGGCGGAATCGCTCGAGGACCTTAGCACCATGCTCAACGACCTCAGTAGAGTCTCCCAGCAGGTTGGTCTTAAGATGAATATGGACAAGACAAAGATCATGTCTAATGCTCATGTTCCACCTATACCGGTAATTGTTGGGAACGATACTCTCGAAGTTGTCGACAAGTATGTCTACCTAGGACAGATTGTCCAATTAGGTAGGTCCAACTTCGACAAAGAGGTGGCGCGAAGAATCCAACTCGGCTGGGCAGCGTTCGGGAAGCTTCGTCCTATCTTTTCGTCCAAAATACCGCAGAGCCTGAAAACGAAAGTTTTCAATCAGTGTGTGTTGCCAGTGATGACTTATGGAACTGAGACATGGTCTCTTACTGTTGGCCTCATTAGTAAGCTCAAAGTCGCGCAGCGAGCTATGGAGCGAGCTATGCTCGGTGTTTCCCTGCGAGATAAGCTCCGGAACGAGGAGATCCGCAGGAGAACTAAAGTGACCGATATAGCTCTTAGAGTTAGTAAGTTGAAGTGGCAATGGGCAGGCCACATCGCTCGTAGAACTGACAACCGATGGGGAAGAAAGGTTCTCGAGTGGCGACCACGAACCGGAAGACGCAGCGTAGGCCGGCCCCCCACTCGGTGGACCGACGACCTGGTGAAAGCCGCGGGGAGCCGATGGATGCAGGAGGCGAGCAGCCGCTCAAGGTGGCGTGCTCTGGGGGAGGCCTATGTTCAGCAGTGGACGTCTTCAGGCTGTTAATGATGAATGATGATGATGATATAACTTCACCACTCCGTGCTTTCCTGGTATTTTATTTTTTGTATTTATTTTAAACAGGGTTTATTCTTACAGAATATTCCACCCTTATGGTATTCGATTTATGATAGTTAAAAAAGGCCTAGTTAGAGCATAGACTACATTACAACTTTAGCCCCTTTTTGCTTAGTTCGTTCGAGGCTGCTCCAGAATATCCAGCTTCAATCAAGAGAAATTAGCTTTAATGTAAGTTTTGCGCTTTAATTGCACACTGTGGAATCAATTGCTCAAGTGGCCATACTATACGTATTTTCTGAAATACAAGATGGCAAAATATCGAAGTTTTTCGCGCTTGCATCGCTCGCGCTTTTAATATTTGTAGGTACTTTGTTTTGATGCATGATCAGCACGCTTGAACTGATAAAATAATGAAACTCGAGGTCTGAGGTCAGTTCATATTTTAAGTGAAATATTTTTAACAGTAGGCCGAACGCAATCTGCATCTACAAGACACTGCGATTGCATTAATATCTCGATCACCAAGTTATGTTATGGGTGATTCAGGAATACGTTGAAAAATTATTTGTATCCAATTATACTTCATGGAAATTTTGCATTAAGAATATAAGAATGCGCTTACTGTGGAAAATTGGTGGAGTTCTGCTATTGGTGATGCTGATGATACTGACATAAATCGATCACAGAGAGCTATTCAACTGTTGTTCCGGATTACGACAGCAAATGATGCATGGACAAAGTTATGTTCCGTGTTTGTAGATAAAGGCCTTTTTCGTAGAGTTAGTTTAATGCATGAACTCCATCGGGTTGACTACATACAGTTCGACAACATGACAGCGTGCATCGATGGCGAATTGGCGATACCATTATGTACACTGACTCAACAGTTAGCTGATATAGGCAAAAATATAGAAGACTTGCGATAGCGGAGGTAATGAGTGGCTTACCACAAGAGTACGACACCCTGGTTTCTACTTTGTCGAAACTTGTTATTGTACCTATACGAACATGCAGCTGCATCAACCTTTGGACGCGTCCAAAGCGTCCTCCATTAATTATCTTCCCGCGCGTAAACTATAAGGATCATTTTCAAAACTACCTACATGAAGGCACTTGTACATTGTAATACGCTTTGTAAAATGTGATGCTTTTACGAATAGGAAGGCGCGTTTCATCCGCGCGTTACTTTATATTTTTAACACCAACCCCTTTATTAGAATATTCAAATATATATTTGATTTGAAACATAAGACTCCAAACTTGACTTGACTTCTTGGATTATGACTTATGTGGCTATTGTCACAATCACAATACTGTCAACGATCGTTTCAAGCTGGTTTCATAAACTTTTGGAGCTATTGCTAAAGTTAAGAATATCATCACTCTACTTATCTTCATGGTTTAGCTTAGAGTATAGACTAACGCAAAGAGATCATCAAAACGATATTATATTTGTACTGATCACACTTATCGCTACGACAGTGGCGAAGGAAAGAAACAAACTATATATAGTAATTAGCTACGCTTGCGAAAAGTCACCGTACCATTTTTTTCGACTCGAGTCAACTGTTTTTTCTATACAAATCTGTCAGACTCATTCACATCAAAGTGTCATCATATAAAAAGTGTCCACATAAGTGGTACGCTTGACAGATAATCAAGTTCTCTCTATGATTTGGTCTATACTCTAAGTGGTTTAGGCTTTGCGTTGATTGACAACTGTCAGTTGGTCAGGACTCAAGATCGCTCTCAAAGCTAATATCTATTTATAAATACACTACAGGGTCTTCAAACCTTCACATTTACAGTCATCTTTTGCGGACACATCAATTATGAATGAAAACGCCACAAAAAGTTGTAAACAACACAAAACGGCTAACAAATCACATATGTGGTTAAAACCACAAGAATGGCAGACATTTTTAGTCATAAGAGGATAAAATTGTGCGTGTTTCTATACCGCGTGAACTTTATACTGGACTACTTTTGCAGTTGCCTTCCCGACTGACACTAAAGACAAAGTAGTAGAAGTAAAAGTTAAGAATTGGAAGTGTATAGAACTATGTTGATCTGAGCTAAGCATCGTACATAGAGGAAGTCAGGTATCTTATTTCAAAAGGTGGAGGGAGTATTTATTTGTGATAGTTTTAGGTATGTATTCTGTGAATATGCGCTACCATACCACTAACGGTCGGTTTCAATACGCCGATCAAAACAGATTTGAATATAATGAAACGGAAAAATTGGGCACGCTTACGAACACGTTGTGAATTGTGACAGTATGGTATAAGCTTTTAGTACGCAAGTACCTAAATAAATGGAATTATTCACTGCGAACGTGGCTACTCGAATACGATCCACATATGCAGTGAGAGAGGGTCTACTGTCAAAATCATTTGAGGGTCTGTATACCGGAATTTTTTAATTCACGCATTGCGATATTTTTGAATATATAAAATAACTGAATTTACTTACGAAAAATCTGGCCAAACTATGTTCTCATGAATAACATTACAAATGTTAAACAAATATCCTACTAATATTATAAATGCGAAATTTGTGTGTGTGAATGTTTGTCACCTTATATCTCCGTAACTACTCAACCGATTTCGATGAAATTTGGAATGCAGATAGCGTATACGCTGGATTAACATATAGGGTACTTTTATGCGCGGGTAACACCGCGGGGCGCAACTAGTAACATATAAATCCAAACAAGATTTCATAAATACAACAGAATCAAAGTTTTTTTTTCTTTCTGTCCTATGTTATTAATGAGAACATAGTTTAACCAGAATTTTCGTAAGTAATTTCAATTATTTAATATCTTTAAAAATTTCGCAATGTTCGAGCGAGATAGAGGATCCACGAATATACGAGCCTTAACAGGAAAAAAATACGCTCTCGCTCCAAATAGAGGCGTATGTAATAAATGACACGTTTGAAGTGTTGAACAACGCGACTCTTTGAGGGACGAGGGAAATACTTTGATCCTTCTTGTGGTCAAAATGAAAGCGATAGTACCTATGTAGTTGTAATCGCTTTTGATTCAGCTTTATTCGGTATTAAAAATCCCTCGGATTCTATTATAGTATATTTACATAAATAAAAAAATTCGATGCATTATTCCGTCCTTAACTAAAATCGTAGCTCGTATCACGAATAATTTTAATTTACACAATTTGAAACATATATACATTATTAATATTTTTTTTACAAAAACCTACAAATAGTTAAATAATTTAAATTAATAATAGATTTCATTCCGAACCCAATGTCTTTTTGAATTAATAATTATATCAAATGAGCATATTACCAATTTGTTAGTAAATTATTTGATTTGTTACACAAAATTATTCTTAGAAATAAATCTACAAGTATATTAGGCCTATAAATTATAATTTATAACTACGGCAGTCTAATTCCTAATTGTATTCCTTCAATAATTTACTTAAATTATCCATTTGCCTTATTAAGTTGTGACAAGAGTAAACACAAAAAATATTAAAGTTTTTGAAATCATTGCATTGAGGAGAAATCTAATATAAACGTACTTTGAAGAATAAATAATAAAAATAATTACAAAATAAGAAAGAGACTAGAGAAAAGAATTAAGTAGTTAAAATATAATTATAAAACTTAAAACGTGTTTTCATCTACAGATTGGTCAAAATAACTTTTGGGAATTATAGCCCTTGATTTTGCCCCGCTCGCGCATTAAGAACTATTGTGTAGATACAAAATCAGAGTTGGAATTTTCAAAGTCTGTTATTGCATTTTTTAACATCAAAATACATGAAGCAAAGGTTTTTCGTTCTCTGTAAAATTACAAGATATCAAATTGACATAGTTATAAAAACAAGTACGACACCAATATTTTGGAAATTCACACTCATCGTAATTAAAATTCCTGAAAAGTGTGAGCGAGTCAAAATTTTGCCGCTATACGGCCCAAGCAGTCTCGCGTTTGGCGACGTAGCCGCGGCGGTAGCTACAGCTGGTATTTTTGTACCTGTGGCCATGGAACAAGGGGGAAACAATGCCAATACACCAAAAAAACAGCGTAGATCAGAAATATGCCTAAAACCGTTATAAAACTAGATGTGCTGCAAAATGAGCAAGCTATAAGTTGAACGTAGATCAGAAATATGCCAAAAAACCGTTTTAAACCTAGCCCGCCGTAGCTAGCCGTATAGCCCGCTCATATTGCGGTGCCATCTAGGTTTAAAACGGTTTTTTGCCATATTTCTGATCTACGCCCAACTTATATCCCGCTCATTTTGCAGCGCCATCCAGGTTTATAACGGTTATTGGCATATTTCTGATCTACTCTGTTTTCTTGGTGTATTGGCATGCCTCTCATCCTTGTTCCATGCTATGGCTGGCCGTCAAAATATCGCATTTAAAGACTGAACAGTGCTTGAATACGATAATTTGAGGGTGTGTTACAATACATTAATTGTGAAACTGAAGCAAAAATTATCCTAATAATAAATAATTCGTAATATAATATCTAAACAGAACATGAGACATAACATAATGTGGAATGATTTTCATTTGCTACTTACGTATCAAGATCCATAATTCTCTACCTACCCTCAAAAATCATTTAGGCCTTATTTTCTCGTAGAAGTATATCTGCGCCACGTTGTCAGCTTCTTTAACTAGAAGTTTTCTTTTTACGAATTTGAAATGGTCTAAGGCGAACTGGTACAGTTCATTCTCCATTTTCCAAATGGTAGATTCTTGTATTTTATCTATGGTTAATAAGCTCGGTTCTATTTTCGAGCTGGTCTGTCTTAGATGCGATTTGTTGCTGCTGAGATAATACTCTGTGGCTCCTTTGAAGAACCGAGGTAGGGTTGCCTCTAGGATTGTGATGAAGTCTAGCATTTCCTCCGTGACTCCTACGAGAAGGTAGTGATTGACTAAGTTGTGTTTCGCCTGCTCTAGTGCCCACGGATTGCCTGGGACCCTGAAATGATTAAGGATAATTCTAAGAATGACTAAATAAATGTTGTTTAAATTAACTCAGTGCCTAAAATGCTGTCCCGTTTTCGCTTGTGGCATTTAGAGCAGGGTAGCAACATTGCAAGCTCATCAAATACCTATTTGCTTTGAGCGTTTAGTCACGAGGCATCCTCGCAGTATGCACAAGTTCTGTTTACAGAGGCGACACGAAACATGCCGAGCCCGTGAGGCGTCACTGGGTTCTTTTCTATATAGCAAGCGGGTGAGGCAAAACATGCATCCCTTGTAGGTGAGTGACTGAGGCAGCCTCGCAAGGTGGCTCACTCAGTTAGTATGCAGCATCCTTTTTGGTAGGAAGATCACATTGCCTCGCGAGGCAAACTCGTCTCCACATCAGGAAGCTGCCACACGAGGCATGCCTCTATAGTTGGTATAACTTAAAATACTAACCAGCATTCAGCTGCGTGACCACAGAAGAATGGCACTTGCAGCCACATGTTCTCTGGGTTACAATCAGCTTGTTTCTTCTCAACACATTCATCAAATGTCTGAAATTTTATGTTAAGTTACAAATAGTCACATCTCTGTGCAATATACCATACAATTTATTGTTGTGAAATTGCCACAGAAGCCACTAAATAAATACAATAATAATTCATTTATTTATTAGACCAATTAGGAAACTTTCATTGAATTTAAAATTAGCATGTTATTTTAATGTATCAAACATCGCCTAAAACTGTGCAATCCACTTAAATATTACAAAGTAGCTGCGCACCGCGATTTCACCCGCAGATAAAAAGAACCCTATATGTTAATCCAGTACATAAGCTATCTATATATTCCAATTTCATCCAAATCCGTCCAGCGGTTTGAGTGTGAAGGAGTAAACATACACACATACAAACTTTCGCCTTTATAATATTAGTGTGATATGGTAACATAAAGGATTGTGTGTATGTTAACAAATACTCAGTATGACTGCAGAATAGATTCTTATGTGTGTAGAACTTTAGTACCAGGAAAAATGTATGAGATACTTTTATCCTGGAAAATTAGATACATGCGGGTCCTCACTAGGACATTATAGTGGGGCAGGTGAAACCATGGGGTGCTGCTAGTATGTTACTCAGTGCTTAAGGACATTGTGGTTGGAATATTGTCACCCCTATTTATAGATTTTATATGCTGTTATTCACGTTTTCCTTTCAGATAACAAATTTTATGAAGCAATTGTGTAATAATCATAATCTAGTGAGTCAATATTGAAAACTCAACAGCATCTTTATTCGAAACAAATGATATGCGCAAAAATAAAATAGAACAAGATTAGTTGTGCACATGTTTTCACAGACTAATAAGACATCATTAACTTTGCTTTACAGCTTTGTTAGACGATACTGACTCTTACCACACAGATGTAAGTTGTAAAACCCAATAACATTTTGGTATGGACTTTGTGGTGTAGGTTATAGTGCAGATTTCCTTATACAAGCTTATAGCAAAGTATTTATAAATGTGATTACCATTTTATCTCCATGTTTCTTTCGCACCAAATGAGGACGGAAGTTATCCCCATTGCGAAGGAAATAGTAATATGAAACTAGCCTGTCTAGAGGTTTCCGTATTAGATTTATAAATATTGGTTTTGAATTTGTTCCCAATCTGAAACAGGATGGACAGTATTGACACCAAAAGATAATAACTCCTAAAATTCCTACTTTGACATTTTACTTTTTTTTATTATGTTTATCTTATGAATTAATTATATTTTCCTAGAATTTTATAATGATATAATACTGTAAAAATTGAATTTAAACATTATGTAACAATATTTATTTTGTACACCGGAAATGGTAGAATATTTGGAACTCAAAAACTGTAACACTTTAAGCACAATATTGTAACAAATAAATTAATTTGAATTTGCAATAAAATTAATAGTCATAAATACAAAATAATGAAACTAATTTTGATATTTATGTACTTACATAGGTTTTGTTCAGTAAAGCTAGAATAGTTTTAGTGATATTAAAAAAACATACCTTTCAAAATTCAAAAAGGCCATATGCCCATGATAGAGAGCTGGCTTCACATCACTCCATTTCGTTACATTCTGAGCAAACTTATATTGATTATTGAGCGACATGATATGTCTATTCGCAGTAATGTTGATATGCAGCACTTTGAAGTTATTCTTCTTGCAAAGGTCGTAAGCCACGCCGACAAAACTCGTGGAGCCCGTCTTAGGAACTCTATTATATATAATCACAGTATCATCGTCATTTTTGTCCAACACTTTAGGGTAAAATTGACGAGTTTCTGTGTGGGCCTGGGCTAGTCTGTATTCTGAAATTGAGAGAAAGAAGAGTCGTACGATGAGAGAGAGGACTATTTACTGTGCATACAAATACCGCTGATAACTCAGCAGATGAACTAGGAGCATGGTCTTATGTGAACATACCTAATTTTCGATAACTGTCCTCGAGTCGTGCAATTTCAGCTTGGAAATACAGCACGACAACAACAATAGCACACAGACACGAAAAGAGACATAGTTTGTTAACGTTGAACATTGCTACGCAAGTCCCGTTAACGCCTCGTTACCACAAGACATGCACAGGCATAATTAATGCGCGTTCATTATAAATAAACATTATTTAGGACACGCAAATTAAAAAATAGTTTTGTTGGCCGACAGCAAGACGACAGTTCGAGATCAAGCTGAGGCCCGCCATTGTTTTGTTTGCTTGCTGTCAACTGTCATGAGTGTCATGCTGTGCTGTGTATTGTGTAGGGATGTTTCGATACTAGTAAGTAAAATACGAGTAAGTATTCGATACTTTTCTTTCGATATAAAGTTGTTTTGGCATCGAATCATTCTGTCGATACCGTCGATACCAACTCGGTATCGAAAGAAAGTACTAGCATCGTATCGAATCAGTGCTGCCAAGTCAAAACAGGATAGAGTCGCCAAAAATTCTATGCCAAGCAGTCTTAATTAACCCTTATATTAACCCGTATTTTTTGTGTTTTTTAAAGTTAACATTTAGAATAAAAATAATAAAATAAGAGCAAATCATTCTCGCTATAACTACTTTCTCAGTATTGGAATTAATGTACTTGTATCAGACCGAAAATACTTGTATCGAAAATAAAGTAATTGTAGCGAGCGAATAATGACAAAAAAATATCCTGAATGCATTCCAGTGCTCGAATGTCTGGTTATTCACGCCAAAACACTTAGAATTAAAGTGGTGGTGGAAATTTAAGTACAAAGAAACAACAAAACTTTGCTGCAATAAGGTAAAAGTTAAATTTACTGGCCTGATAGCTCAGTTGGTAGTAGCTCTGGATTCTGAACAATGGGTTGTGGGTTTGATTCCCACCTAGGACAAATATTTTGTGTTATGAACCATAGGTGTTTGTTCTGTGTCTGGGTGCTATATTGTATTTTAATATGTATGTATGTATTTACAAACAAAAAGTGTCTAAGTATTCTATCAGTTGTCTATGTTTAGTCTAGGACTAGATGGCACTGTGAGAAATGTCCACATATGATTATGTTAATTTTAAAAAATATTGATATAAATAGGTAGCGATACTATTAGAGTATTAAAATGAGCGGTATCGAATAATGATTTGAGGACTCATAATGGATAATTATCGATACTTTGGTGGTATCGGAAAATCCCTGTGAGTGAGCTTGTGACTTTTGTTTTTGCCCACAGATTAGAGAAAAAAACAATCGAAGAATACACATGACCATGGGCGTACCCAGCTTTTGGCCCAGGGGGCAAGTCCGAAATTTCTCACGCCGGGTCCCACACGATTATTTTTCCCTACCACTACACGAAGAGACCTAGAGAGAGCCAAGTCATAACTTCAAGACAACACTCCAGCACGGTAGCCGCACCACCAGTATAAATTTGATAGTATAGGTACCTTGGAAACGTGATGCTGGAGTAGATGTTGTCTTTTAGCATATAGTACTTACAAGTGTGCTTGTTATAAATCAAAGAAAAGCAAAAACGCGAGCGAATCGAGCGCGAAAATTTGCGATGTTTTATATTCCAGAAAATACGTATAAAGTATGGCCATTTGAGCAATTGATTCCACAGTGCACAATAATTAATCATCTTACTTATATTATAATTTGCATGTCAATTTACGTTAGATCAACAATAAAATTTTAATGTAAAAGTCTATACTTATGGAATTTAATTTATTTAAAGTAGCATCTAGTCTGAGCAGTAGGTATTGCTGCTGCAGATTATTTTTATTGTAATTAAAAATAAATGTAGAATTATTACGTCAGTAAAAGCGCGCTGGGTATAAATAAAAATAAAGTGCCCACAAATATTAAAAGCGCGAGCGAAGCGATCGCGAAAAACTCTGTATTTTTAACATTATTTTTAGAAATACCCACCTTACCGACTGTTATGACTGTTTTTTAAAAGCAGTTTTGCTGAACTTTTGCTATTAGCTTGTCAAAATTTTTCAAATTTTTATTTTAATGTGAAACGCAAATTTCTCTCCCATGGTTCTGGGTACCCTGCAGCAGCCTCGAATAAAGTAAGCAAAAAGTGTCTAAAGTTGTATTGTAGCATGTGCTCGGCTTTGCTTAACTATCATAATCATAAAACAAATATCAGTAAAGCGCCAACGAAATGCTAAAGTTACATACAAATCAGCAATTTTATAAAATAACTCTGCCATGAAACTATAATATGTGTATAAACACATCAACTAATAAAAAATAGCAGCCTCTAATTTGATTTGCTTAAAATAATTTAAATTATTTTGACATCTAAAATTGCAATCGCGGGTCCTAATCCTGCTCTCATCAAAAAATTATCTCGGCACAAGCGAAACGAGCGTGAAAAATCATCAGTTTTATCTGCGCTCTTTGGACAACGGCCGTCTTCGGTTGTTGTGGAATTACCTGGCAGTCTTCGTTATGTACACATAAAAAAATACGATCCGAAATTGTGTAAAAATACCAGTAGAGGCAACGCTGCAGACTTGACTGACTGACTAAATAAACAACGCTTATTTTTCAGCTAGGTTATTGTTTTTCACAATTGATATAACTTTTATCGACGATGACAGTTCGGACTTCAGATTCCAGGGGGGCCCCCACTGGGTACCCCCATGCACATGACATGATTTAGGAAAATAAAACACAGATTAGAGTTTTGGCGGGAACATGAAAAAGTTCACGTCGTTGCATTGTATTATTTCACAAAACTTATGCTTTTTCTAGTGTTAATGTTTAAAATTAGTGGCATTTTACGCATTAAGTGCTGAATTACGAGTATAAGTGTTGGCAAGTGATATAATGTAGTGAAACGTGGTTTTTCATGTTGCTTCCAAAATTCCATAGAAGCCTCTAGTAAAGTTACCACTACTTTACTAGGACATGACTTAGACACTGGACTATGACTACTCTGACTGACTGTGACTAAGATTTGACTTTACATGAAATATTTCATAATACGATGAAAAACTACAATACTTGACACTGGCTAAATACACTATGTGTGGAGCCAAAATATATGAAAAAAAAAACACAGATTAGAAAAAAAGCCCACGATTGTCACCGGCGGGGTAATTACGTAAAATTTGCAACAGCAATGCGACAGCAGTAGCAATGCGACAGCAGTAGCGAAGCATACATTCTCGACACCACTAATGATGTATGACAGCAATCACCGCGAGATTTACGCCTGTCGCAAACCTGTTGCGAGTTAGGTAATTAGGGGGCGGGGTAATTACGTAAAATTTGCAACAGCAATGCGACAGCAGTAGCAATGCGACAGCAGTAGCGAAGCATACATTATCGACACCACTAATGATGTATGACAGCAATCACCGCGAGATTTACGCCTGTCGCAAACCTGTTGCGAGTTAGGTAATTAGGGGGCGGGATACCATGAGGCTCCGAAACTTTGAGGTTTGTGCTGGGCCGAGGCGTTGCCAAGAAGGTACTATTATAATCTATTCTGTGCCATCGCTTGAAGGGAGAAAAGGCGGGCGGGACCACAAAACAGAAAGCGAGAATACTTATCCTTGACTATCCAGCGAGGGAACGCTGCGAGTGTGCTAGCGACGTTTGGTCAAGGAACAGTGCGAGAACTGCGAGGAATGTTGCTCCACAAATAGAACAACCGAGAATTATTTTTCCTGCTTGTTCTATTGGTAGAACAGATTACATGTTTTCTATCACTTTTTGTGTTGGTAGAACAACCAAGACTTATTTTTCCTACTTGTTCTATTAGTAGAACAGACGTGATTTTTTTCCTACTTGTTCTACTGGTAGAACAAATAGTAGAACAGATGGGAACTACCCGGCTTTTTAGGGTCCTTCCTTACCCAAAGGGTAAAACGGACCCTATTACTAAGGCTCCACTGTCTGTCTGTCTGTCACCAGGCTGTATCTCATGAATCATGATAGTTAGTTGAAATTTTCACAGATGATGTATTTCTGTTGCCGCTATTACAACAAATACTAAACAGAATATAATAAATATTTAAGGCTCCCATCTCCCGTACAACAAACGTGTTTTTTTGCTCGTTTATCAGATTAGTCATAAATAGCACTACTTTAAATAGTACTGCTACTCAACACTAGATGGCACGGATAGATAATGGTACGGAACCCTTCGTGCGCGAGTCCGACTCGCACTTGGCCCGTTTTTTTGGTTAGTGTTAGTATAAGTGATACTGACGTTTGACGTGACTTGACGTTTCATCAATTTTATAATGAGTCATGGACGATGTATCATAATATCCACTGTGTACCTACAATGTACCTAGTTCAAAGTAATATCATGGAACAAGGAGGAGAGGAATGCCAGTACACTAAGAAAACAGCGTAGATCAAAAAATATGAATATGAATATGAATATGCCTAAAACTAGATGGCGTTGCAAAATGAGCGGGTTATACCTCTATGTTGAGCGCAGATCAGAAATATGCCAAAAACCGTTTTAAACCTAGCCCGTCCGCGCCGCGCCGTAGCTACCCGTATAGCCCACTCATTTGCAGTGCCATCCAGGTTTAAAACAGTTTTTTGGCATATTTCTGATCTGCGCTCAACTTATAACCCGCGGGGTAATTACGTAAAATTTGCAACAGCAATGCGACAGCAGTAGCAATGCGACAGCAGTAGCGAAGCATACATTCTCGACACCACTAATGATGTATGACAGCAATCACCGCGAGATTTACGCCTGTCGCAAACCTGTTGCGAGTTAGGTAATTAGGGGGCCGCTCATTTCGCAACGCCATCTAGTTTTAGGCATATTTTTGATCTACGCTGTTTTCTTGGTGTATTGACATTCCTCTCCTCCTTGTTCCATGGTAATATAACGATTTGTATAGTATAAAAATAACAGTTTATTGTATAAAAATGATATTTTGTACCTATAAAAAAAAAGTATTTTCGTACGTACAAAACAGACCAAAACATGGCCTATACCTAATACTAGATAAAGATAAGTATAGGTACTTATTAGGTAGACGTAAGTGCACAAACAGCGGCGCGATTGCACGATGATGCATTGAGCTTATTGGTACCTACATACACCTACACGAATGTACCTAGAATCAACTGGCTGGCACAATAAACTAACTAAACTAAACCTGAACAAATACACCATGGATCCGTCCGTCATACAAATAAATAACCAAGCTAGATAGGTAACAAAACAATCGATACGTATCGGGTGGCCGAGGTTAATTTAATTTAAATGGTTAGACTATTATAGTACCTACCTACCTACATAATACGTACCTAGGTATTTACTTAGATTTAGGACCTTGGCCACAGAATATTGATACAGAATAGGTCTTAGGTATAATTTTTAAATCAAATTATTTTGTCTATGTACTTACCTACTTATATGTAAAGAAAAGATCAGGTTAGGTATACCTAGGTAGGCATTACCTATCAATATAATCATCATCAGCCCGAAATACGTCCATTGCTGAACATAGGCCTCCTCCATAAAACGCCACTTTGGACGTTTATCATAGGGAGGATTTGCCATAATCACCACGCTTGGCAGGCGGCTTGGTGATCGCAGAAGATTTTAATGTACCGAGGAGAATGCTGCTGCCCATTCCCTGGATATTCCCTTAGCCGGCTCTTACGGCACCAACAGGAAGAGAATGGCGTGGTCCTATTCGCAAACCGGGATCACACGGCCTATATCAATATAATACCTACCACTATTATGTACGAACGTATTGGAGACGGACACAAGATAAATTATTATTAAATCAGCAAAACACATGTAGGTTTTAGTTGCGCAAAGATTACTACTTATAATGAACTATAGGGTGAAACTGACCTATAGGTCACCCAGTTGCTATAAATATAATATCATCTCAAGCCCCCGGAAATGAGAAAAGACAAGGGTAGTAAACGCGACAAGAATAGTAAAACCGTGCTACATTTGTCATTTGTCTGTCATATCACCCTCATTTCATCATAAATAGTTTCCTACCATGCTCACGTGAGTATATTATACTCTTTGACGTGAGTCACGCATAAATTAGAAATTGGATTACTTACCTATATAATACAACAAACATATAGGTACGCTGAGATGCTGAAATATTCCTCTTCTGTGGGTAAACAATGTATTGAGCTAAGTACATAATAATTTCTATAATTATATATTTACAAAATCATCGCTTTGTTATAAATAATAACGACCAACGATCATTCATTATATAGATCCATGTGCCCATAAATCAGGTATTATACCTTGTAATGGGCATCATTACGCTCGTAGGGCAAAATATGGGTACTGTGCTGTATAAAGTAAAAAATAGGCATTTTTTATATTAGGTATTTAAATAAATAGTGTAATGAGAAAGCACTTATTTCATTTTATTTTTTGTTTATACTATGTTAGGTACTTGATCTGATAATTGTGCGACTACGTTATGTCTAAGACCTAACGGGTGACTGCAGACAGATGCATCCATTCAAACCTGTGACTCAGGGTGGAGTCCCGCACCCTGAGATACAAGTTGATTCTTAGTTCGGGGGCGGCGATTTCACTTCTGGGAAGCGGGTGTACACGGAAATGCATCTGCCTGCAGTCTCTTGTTCAATGTTGGGTTGTTATGCTTTACCAGTGCCCTTGGCCTTACATAAAACTTGTATTATTTTTTTGAAATAAAAACATGATTGATTGATTGATTGAGATCCGGACCCTAACTAGGATTCCACACACAGGAACTACTAGGTCAGGTCCCACAACACCCAGATACAGAACAAGTATACCTATTTACGCTTTTTTTCCTGTGTGCAAATACTTGTCCTGTCGAGGGACTCGAACCCGTCGCCTCCGGGTTATGAGCCGACCTGCTCATCCACCACACAACAGAGGCTGCTATAGATATAGAACAGGTATGCGATACCCGTATCAGGGTTGAAATCGCGCTCGCTCTCGTAGTGTTTCCTTATTTTAAGGTGACGAGTAGAGCCAGATGAACAGGTCCAAATCCGTTCAAAGAAACATCAACCACAACATCGTAGTTTTTAATATCAATTCAGTCTGCACTTCAGCGCGGCGCTTACGACAAAGACAACGCACGAAATGACTGATTTTGGCAGTTTTTAATTAATATCTATTTGTATATAGTATTTTTCAAAGTTATTAAGTCATCACGACATCTGATTGTTTGTTGCGAAGAGACTAATTTAGTTTTTGTAAAAATATATTCGGTAGAAGCTTGGCAAAAAGGAAACTCTCAAATTTTTTGAGGGAGAAATAAATTACATGATATATTAAATTCGAAGCTCCACGTGTTGTAATTACGCCAGGAAACGTCCCTTAAAACACCTTGTTTGGTCTACCCGCCGCCTTAATAATTAATTTGAATATAACTATACAGGTAGGAAGGTATATAGGTACCTATAATATATCTAGGTGAGTAATTAATTTCAATAAGTTGCATGGGCATATTCATCACAGATATTAAATAGGTACTTACCTAAGTATAGTTAATCTAGCAGTAGGTATCTATAATTTTAGAGCTACCGTAATCAAAGCTAAATAAGAAAATCTTTATGATTATGATGTCGTAAACGCCGATCGCCAGCGTCAGGCCAAAAGCTGGCAAAATGTTTTTCATCATAATTATTGTAGGTATCCAAGTCCAAGAATTATCTAACCTGAATCAAGCTAATCCAAAAGTTCCAAAACAATTCTAATTGAATTGGATTGGATCGGACGGCAACTCAACTCAGTCGATCTACGCTCATAACAGCGGCAGCACGTTTATTTTTAACGTTTGCCCTTCGCGATACGTTTATGTTTCACTACAAACAAACAGTAGTTCT
The DNA here is from genome assembly GCA_910589525.2 of Ennomos quercinarius. NCBI lineage: Eukaryota > Metazoa > Arthropoda > Insecta > Lepidoptera > Geometridae > Ennomos > Ennomos quercinarius. The sequence goes on from OU342491.1 coordinate 2,371,039, forward strand.
GTTTATTTGTTTCGCAATCGCTTTCGTAATCATTACAGTCGCAAAAATAACTTAGCTCATCAATGAAACATGGAAGTGGATCGTATTCTTTACATTTTTGGAAGCTTCACGAGAAAGAAAGACAAGCGGAAATCGTTGGACCAATCCTCGATCAGCGCCGGCAACAGTCCTCTTCGGTCAGTGAAGAACACTCCTCGGCCGATCAGTCAGAACTTGAACATAGCTCCTAGGACTTCTGCGTATGAAGACAAGGATAGGCGGAAAAGCCAGGTGAAGGAATGGGACTGCAAACTTTGTAGGAAAGAGCTGGTGGAGCCAAGGTTGCTGGGGTGTCTGCACAGCTTTTGCACGAGATGTCTCCAGGCTCTGCCGCAGGAAGGGGAGACGGAAGTGTGGAGCGAGATGGATGGAGGTGAGTGGACACTTAGTGGGTTTCTTGATTCGTAGTCAAGGTAAGCAATTGTTAAAAATGCTGACAAATTCTAACCAGTGGTCAAAACTTGTTAGAGTTTTTAACCATTGGTTACCTTAACTATGGATCAAAAAACCCAACCTTAGAGCTGAGTATATCCTTAAGTGAGTGTTTTTTTTTTTCAAATAGGTAGGTTATTTCAGCAAAAGTTAGATTATGAACCGTTATCAATACAATCAAATTCAATGTTCTATTTAAGTAAAATTAAATCAAAATGTATTTTTTGTCAAAATACATCAAGCATAATATAACAATTAATTAACATTGAGCTTAAAAAAAGAGATGGTCACTTTTCTATTAGGTGCAGCAATGCGGCACAGCACAACACAGAAAACTCCGAGCTTTTGATATAGAATAGAATAAGTGGTACCTACCTTATTTCATAGAGACTTCAATCGCCAATTTCATACTAATAAATCCCGTACCTCTACGTAAGATATCTTCATCATCATCATCATCAACAGCCTGAAGTCGTCCACTGCTGAACATAGGCCTCCCCCAGAGAGCGCCACTTTAAGCGGCTGCTCGCCTTCTGCATCCATCGGCTCCCCGCGGCTTTCACTAGATCGTCGGTCCACCGAGTGGGAGGCCGGCCTACACTGCGTCTTCCGGTCACAAGAGGCACGCAGAATTCAGCTCGGCTGGGCAGCGTTCGGGAAACTTCGACCTATCGTTTCTTCCAAAATACCGCAGAGCCTGAAAACGAAGGTTTTCAATCAATCTGTGTTGCCAGTGATGACTTATGGAACTGAGACATGTCTGTTGGCCTCATTACTAAGCTCAAAGTCACGCAACGAGCTATGGAGAGAGCTATGCTCGGTGTTTCTCTGCGAGATAAGCTCCGAAATGAGGAGATCCGCAGGAGAACTAAAGTGACCGATATACGAGTAGCTCTTTGAATTAGCAAGTTGAAATGGCAATGGGCAGGCCACATCGCTCGTAAAAGTGATAACCGATGGGGAAGAAAGGTTCTCGAGTGGCGACCACGAAGATAATATCTTCAAAGAACGATAATTATAGCCCAACCGGGAATAGATAGGTACCGCACACTTAGGTACCTACCAGTGGTCAACCGACTCGGTTGAGAACTCACTATCCAGGAAGTGTAAAAAATAAAAAAGAATCATCCAGATTATGTCCATTGTCCAATCTCTATCTAGTTGGTAGACATGTCATAGGAGCCTGTTGTCTGTTCGGCGGGGTAATTACGTAAAATTTGCAACAGCAATGCGACAGCAGTAACTTTTCCGCGTTCCCGCCAAAACTCCTTGCTCTTTCTTTCTTTCCTTTTCCGTATTTATAAGGGGAGACCGGCCCCCTAATTACCTAACTCGCAACAGGTTTGCGACAGGCGTAAATCTCGCGGTGATTACTGTCATACATCATTAGTGGTGTCGAGAATGTATGCTTCGCTACTGCTGTCGCATTGCTGTTGCAAATTTTACGTAATTACCCCGCGGGTGTATGTTTTTTGTATGTGATAGATAAGTATCTATGAATTGACGAAGAATCTATCACCCGAACAGACAACAGGCGCCTTTTGATAAGCCGCCTAAAAAGAAGGAGCAATTCTATGTAACCTAATAGTTCGAAGGGTCGATATTATTATTTAAAGGCAATAAAATAACACAACTCAATATTTCGAAATCTTCAGACTTCCAGGAACGGCCCCCTAATTACCTAACTCGCAACAGGTTTGCGACAGGCGTAAATCTCGCGGTGATTGCTGTCATACATCATTAGTGGTGTCGAAAATGTATGCTTCGCTACTGCTGTCGCATTGCTACTGCTGTCGCATTGCTGTTGCAAATTTTACGTAATTACCCCGCCGCCGGTCGCTAACTAAAAAATTAAGCAGTCGTGTGTTTAATGAATGCAATAAAGTCGAATCGACTACTATTCTAACCATCATAACCCAGATAATTAAGAAAACAATAGCTGATTTTATAGCCTGCAAAAGGCTCGAAATAAACACAAATCTAAATGCAAGCATAGTTAAATTCAAATTATTGTTTTTAAAGAGCCGACCAATTTAAAGCAATCCGTTGCAACTAATGGTTCTTTTAAAAAGTAAGAAGATAAAAGTTTCGAAGGACCTACTTATGCTGGTAACGCTTGCTGGTCAGTTAAATGTTAATAAAACTTGGTTTATGGTGTAACCGTCGTATGGCCAGGAGTGCATCTGGAGAGGCCATCAACATGTTTAATGGGACGTTAATAGCTTAACACAATGGGGTCTCAGTGAGACAGACTTGATTTAAGAATTTCTCACGATAGCAGTGATTTTAGATGATTTTTTGTGTCTGAGTATGTTACGTTAAACTTTTCTTCAATTACAAAGGATTGCTAGTTGCTACCAAAATGATTGAAAGATCTTGAGTGATTTGTGGGGTTGGTTGTAGGTTGTGGGCCGATCATGTCTGCCACAAACCTAGCTGTTACTAATTTAGGCGTGAAAATCACGAACTTGCAGACGTAGACGTAGTAGAGGACAAACTTGCGTCTGACACACGCAAAGGCTGCAACTGGAAGAATAAAGAGTTGAAGACCGAACCCAGTGGCGTGCCTTACTAGGAGAGGCATAACACGAATCAACTAGGTCAGTCGGCAACCTTGCCATCCAAAAGAGCCAAAAATACACAACTACACAATTGAGATTTATTCAAAGAGCCATTTTTTTAACCTAATTTTTTCTTTAGTAGGAGACATTATTACGGAAATAGGTACTTAGGATTAAAAGCACACTCTCGAGCTTGCCTTTATCAAATAAGTCTTAGTTTAAGTAACTGCTTAGGAAGAGATAAAATTTATTTAAAAATATATTTCTATTATCCAATAGCTCTAAATCGGCACAAAAACGCTTGAATTTTGTACAAATTTTAAAACAATGGATTCAGAGAAAAAAATATTTTGGGTAAAAAGTATTTTTTTAACTACAGATAGCAGTTATTACATTTCGGCGTGAGCAATTAGACCCAGATGAATAAAATACATGTTTGCGAGCGCCTCTTTCCTGTTGCTTTTTATAAATGTGCCCCTTTTAGTAGCCTTGCGTATAAAAAAATGGTTACTTGTCTCTTACAAGGCAAGATAATAACTAATCTGTGTCTGTATCTAAACATTTCGTCGAAGAGCCGCAGCCGAGGAGTCAAAGAGCCGCATGCTGCTCAAGAGCCGCGGTTTGCCGACCACTGAACTAGGTAACCCAGTGGCTAAACTCTCTTAGGAAATAATATACAACCTAAATATTGTATGTAGGTACATTTGTGAAACTTTGTTTATTTAATATAGTAAGGGTAAGCCGTAGGTACATATCTAACCCATTTTCTGCAATAGGTTAAATATTGCGGCAGGCAGGAAGCCCTGCAAGTGCGGTTGCGGACTTTCCCACTGACCTAGCCTTACCTAATCACCCGTTTGATTCCTACTTTAATCCCTAAACTAGATAGTAACTAAGTAATACCGGCTGGTGAAAAAATGTCACTAGTTCGGTCAACCAGACTAACTACCGGTCACCTGAACTAAACTGACACTAGAGGAATTTTATGCTCCTGAAAATTGACAAATAAAGCATGTAAGTATAATAGTTTTTTTTGTACAACAATATCGACACAAATATTCATAGCACAAACTAACCGAAAGATAGACAATGTGTGCGTCTAAATTAAGCCATCCAAATGTACCAAAATATTAGCGATCTGATTTATGAGCCAAGTGAAGAAGTGCTTGAACTTGTATTTACGCTTGATATTAAACACGCAATGGAAAATGAATTTTTTTCGCAGAATAAAATGTAGTGAACGCCAAATAATGTCTAGCATATCAATATAATTTTTTTTTTAACGGGCAAATTGCCTTTATTACTCTAGCTAACTACTGTCACGTGGTTAATCTAGGCCTAGGGGGGGTGAGGAGGAATAAATAAAGTACTCACTGTTGGATGCTAGTTGGTAAATTTTATTTTCTAATACATCGAAGTGCTCCTTAATTCTAGGTGTTAAATATAGGTACCCTATCTACCTAGGCTCCACAATACACCAACGTCACCGTTGCCTAAGGACCAGCTCAGTCGTAATCTCAGGTGTGGATCAGTGAGATTCAATAGTACGGATTTCTCTAACGGATTTTATATGAAAAGAAAAGAAATATGGGCGCCACCCAACCAGAAGGGTTGGGAAAAATAATACGAGTTACTTGGTGTTGCTCGAAGCCGGTGGGAGAACACAGGGCGTCGTGCCACGATGGCACGATGCTCGCAGGGGAACGGGCTCAAACGCTGCGCTGAGCCGTTCCGGGGACGGACGGGCGAGTCCAACCCCCACAAACAACGTCCGGGCTTGGCCTCGGCGCAAAATCAACGGGGATGGCCCCGGCAAAAAAATCTTCCACCCCAACAATCAAACCCTGAAATGCGGAAACGAACCGCATTAAAAAAAATACAAAATACGGGTGGTCAGAGGGACCTTACACAAAGATAAAAATTAAAATATTAATGAATGTTGGCTAACCCCATCCTACACGCGGATGCAAACAGATTAAGGTGGCCTAGCCAAAAAAAAAATATGGATGGGGGGCCCGGAAAACAAAATATCGCTTTTGGAGATGGTATGGGCTTCAGCGGAAGCGTTTTAAGGCCAAAAGGGGTACATAAATAAAACATGGGTTCAGTCGCATAAAATTCCTAAAATATGGGATAAAAAGGCACTAAAATCTATCGCAGCGCACAGAAAACATTAGTTAAAGATGCACAATGCTCAAACAATCCCTAGGGAAGCAGAATTTAGCACAATGTTTTAATCCACCATCAAATTCACCATGTGGCCAGGTGTCTTCCAGGCACATGGGCTACAGAAACAAGGTTAAAGAAGGTGGCCCGCACCTACCAACAGGGCCAAAGCATGCTCGCACACACAAGCATGTCCTACACAAGTTTATCATCCCTAACCTCTCAAGAAAATAGCAAAAACACTACATAAATACCTTTTCAGGGTGTTAAAAACATCAACCGTGGAACACCAGGCAAACGCCGACAAACGGATGAGCGTCGGTGACCACGAGGCATCGACCATGCGGTCGGCAAATGGTCGTCAACCAAAGCTGCTTTAGCTGGAGGCGGCTGATATGCGGCGGAACTCCGCTTTTAAGAAAACAGACGACGGTCGTAAGAGAAAGGAAGCTGCCAACCTCCAGCATCCTGTTTTATAGTTGCGATTTCAGTGGTGCCAGGAGGCAAAAACGGGCTCTCCCCAGGACTGCAACGCGATCGACCGGGGTAATTGTGGCATCTATTCCTCGGGATCTCAGGGCACTCCACAGCCCAGGGCAGGTTCCGAGAAGGATGGGAAATGGTTTCCCTCTTCCGTTCCAGCCAGCGTCATTACGGGATAGATCGAGTTGGAACGTAGGCCTACAGCCTTCGTTCGTCCACAAACTTCCGCAAGATCCCAGGTTTCCTGTAGGCCGATCGCCTGCACGAACATGGCACAACGTAGAAGACGAGGAATAACACTTTTGCTAACAATAACACCACATAAATATGGGATTTTCCCCTTGACCTTAGGGGCCAAACGCGGCATGTCAACACCGACGTCTACCAAAGAGTATGCAATGTCGCGCTACCGACCACAGAATACACAGAAAATCGTCAAACAACTAGAGATGTGCAGTTATCGACTCGACCAAAGGAATCATGTCCGATATTAGCTCTAAAGAGGAATCCAGAATCTAAATTAGCGAGAAAAGAAAGGAAATTAATGAAAACTAAACTTTTGGAATATTATTATATGGTCATACACAAAAGAAAACTAAGGCGGCCCATACACGATCCATTTTCTTGATCAATCTTTGCGATTGATCAGTAATATTGAACGAGTGGGGTTAGTATTGCGCAATGTTTTTCGGTTCTCTGTGTGGAGAAAACATTGACGGAAGTTGACTCGTCAATTTCTTATGCTCAATAAAATTGAACGTGTATGGCCGGCCTAAAAGAACCGGAGGCACAGATAACAACAAAAACCAAAGAATGTGCCACGCGATGCACAGACTAAAAAAGGGTTGACGCAGGCACCTGAAACACAGATAAAAGAAAATCCGCCGACTAATCGATGATGGAACACCAAAGTGAAAAGCAATCCGAGACACAGATCAAAAAAAAAACTAAGCCCACTCTCAGTGAGGCGCGAGGCGACGCGACGCGACGCGTGTCGCAACACTAGTACCATAGCTGAATAGACTAGGCACTCAAAAAAAAATAACCTTCTGACACCTGTCAATGTGTCAGTCAGTAACAGCTGTCAGTGTTACTTAACTAAAATTAAAAAAAAGAGAAGACTGGATACAGCTCGTTACACTCCCCCCCTCTTCAGAGCGAAAACTGGATAAGAGCGAACAGGTTGAGCAAAACGGTGCCCTCACCGCTGCTCTGATCACCCCTCTCTAAACAATGACGTTATGAGGTGGTCAATCCATCCTGAAAATGAAACAAATGAAAAAAAAATACCTAACTCTACTAGCATCCAAAGCAAAAAAAAAGTCCTCAGTCACATCTGTTAACTAAAGGGGAACGAACAAAATAAATCTCCTTGACTCAACAAAACAAAAAAAAAATTGTAAGTCAGACTTACAGACAACTCAAAAAAAAATGTAAGTCCGGCTTAACTGACAAACTCAACTAAAATAAATTGAAAACACTAAGTCCCGTTTGTTAGAGAACGTGGTTGGTACACCCTGTATTTATAATTCACAAAAACCTGCACCTAATAATAAAATAATTATACCTTCTACACAACTCTACAAAAAACTCTATCTTCCATAAGCAGAGAAAATAGCTCTACCAAAATATCTCTATCTTCCATAAGCAGAGAAAATAGCTCTACCAAAAACAGCAGTCGTCAAAAAAACTGACTCTACAAGTCTGCTTCCGAATCTCTATACCTATATCCAGGAAAAACTCGGTGTCCCGAACAAAACAAAAAAAAATCACCTGACCAACAACAAAATCAACAAAAGTATTTTCTTTTGTTCCTATGCACGGAACAAAACAAATCAACAAATTAATCTGGTACGGTTCCTAGGAACACCGGACCAACATCAGTTACTGGTTCGAGTCCCGTTCAGGACCAAACCCCAAAATATTCTTCCAAACACCAATGTATAATTTTCATGCTCAGAAAAACTTACACAACATGATATTATACTAATATAATATGACATTATATTATATGTGATAACAGGTCAACGACCTATCACTAAACTCAATACCGACGGTCAATGACTTAATATTCTTTATAATAAATAAGGCATCGATCTATTGGTGTAATTACCGCCATCTAGCGGCTCACGACAAATTAGCCGATATAAAAGCGCCATCTAACGACTACGCATGGAGTCGGACTGGCACACCAGTCTGCTCCTTATCGCAACAACTCACACGACATCTTGTTGCCAACATGCCCTCATAGGTGGCGCTAACAACAATTATTGATTAGACTCACCTCTGTGGCGCTAAAAAAAATCTTATAACTTCATTTTTGAAAACAAAGTTTTATTAAACTGAAGTACCAAGAAAACAAACCTTTAGGGGTACCAACCAAGTACTTAATTAAATACCGGAGCGGCAAAACTGCAAAAATCAATTAACAAACAAAAAAAATGTCACGAGAAAGGGAAGGGTTTACAGATAACGGCTTACTCAATATTTAGGAAAAAGGGTTGTCATGTCGCTCACTCCATACTAAAATTAAAATAACAGGGAGTGGGCCACAATTTTGACCAAGCAAAATAACAAATTAAATAAATCAATTTTTGTAAGGTCTTAGGAAACAATTATCTGGAATCAATCGAGAATACATTAAAATTTTGTCTGTCTGTTGGTCGTGAGGGAATTTTTGGGAAAGTTAGTGGGGTTAGTATGGAATTTTCTACAGGGTGTTAGTACGGTTAGGGGATCAAGCAAACTATTAGCGTTTTAGTAGGAAGGGAGGCAAGTTGGGTTGGAAGGGAGCCTACAAGGAATACCTATTCTTTTGGGGAACGTTATAATTAACCTAACAGGGAGCATTAGTGGGTTATGCTAAAGCGGACATTTAGCTTTTAGTAGGAAAGGAGCGAAGCGGAACCTAAGGGTGTTTTAGTTTAATGTATGAACCTGGGAGAATAAGACTGGGTTAGTAATAAGAAAAAAATCAACATAGACCTTACAAAAAACTAAGTTTTTCTTTTTTTTTTTTTTTAACAAAAATTGAAATTTTAGTTAAGTTTTTTTTAAGAATAATACTTTCTAATAAGGTGTGCAAAATGGCAAAAAAAAACCAAGGATACAAGTTTTATCAAAAAGAACAAACGTTATCTGTAAACAAGAAGAAAAGGTATTGCAGAGTGCGCTGTGGAGCTAATGGATGAGGTGTCCCAAGAAATTGTTTCGGTTGAATAAAGTGGAACACAGGGTTAAGCTACTCTACTTGGTAGCCACCATATCAATGCTTCAGCAATAACATAATTCTCCCACCCACAAACACTTTTATGATGACGCCGTCATTGTTAAACAAAAAAAATTGAAAAAAGCCTTGTTCCACCCGGACATTCAAACCGAAACAAGCCCCTGGTCAAAACATCAAAACAAAATACCAAATAAAACCAACAACACCCTAGCAATATGATAACAGGGATAGACACAGATTACAGCGAAGAGTTAGAAGAAGAAAATGGAAGAAAAGAATATACCTTGGCGTCGCCAACCCCCAGTGACCAGGGTTGACACGGATAGGCCCGGCCTGCGGCATTCAGCCCCGTTTTAGATCCTTTACATGCCACTGTCCCAAATTCTTGTCAGTGTAGTAGCCTTGAAGCTCATACACCAGTTTACTTAACTTATTTATGACCCTACATTTTTCATACTTAGGTGCCAACTTCGCCATGAAGAACTTAGCCGCGTTACTTAGGGGATAAGTGCGTTTCCATACAATGTCACCGACCTCGAACTCCTCGAAGCGACGATTCTTATTATAGTGTACTCCATTCCTTCGGTGAGCCCGGGCGATTGCGTCAGACACAGCGACAAAGGTATCAGCCAAGCTTCCCAGCTTAACGGTGTGTGCTTGATGAGAACCCATCACCGGGCGCGTAGGAGACCCAGAATCCTGAAAAACAGACCCACTGCAAACTGCTTCTCGTCCGTGCAAAATGAAAAAAGGCGTATACTGCGTGGTTTCGTTCACCGAGGTATTAATGGCGAATTGGATTTTTGCTAGCGAAACATCCCAGGTGCGATGGTCTTGACCCACCAAGGTAGAAATGGCGGTGACTATGGTACGATTGTAACGCTCTACAGTGTTCACCTGGGGACAGTATCGCGGAGTGAATTGCACCTGCGGAACCTGGTACTTCTGGAACAAAGATTGCACCTCATGGCCCGTAAAAACGCTGCCATTGTCCATGTAGATAATCCTAGGGATTCCGTGGGTGAGAAAAACACCCTCCTCCAACCGTGGTACTATCGTGCGCCCTACGGCTCGACGCAGTGGAAACAACAAACAGTACTTGCTAAAGCAGCAAACAACCACCAGTAAATAAGTAAAACCTGCACGAGAGCGGGGAAATGGGCCCACTAAGTCGATGCTTATGGTCTCGAACGGACGGGAACACACTTTCGGGTCCCCCATGAAGCCTGGAGGGGGTCGTTGCGAATGCTTATAGGCAGAGCACTTCTCGCACTTCTTAACATGCCGCAGAACGTCAGCGTACATCTTAGGCCAATAGTAACGAAGCGCAAGGCGTCGGAAAGTCTTAAAGACGCCAAAGTGCAAGGAGAGTTCGCTGCCGTGGCACTCAGCTAATATAGATCCCCTCCGATCCTGTGGGATCACCTCCTTCCAGTCAAAATCACCATCAGAGCTAAATTTGTTCTTACAATATCGAAATAGCCTACCAGAGCGCAATATAAAGTTGGGACAAGACTGCGGTGACCGCTCAACCCTCTCAACCAGAGTATTATACCAGGGATCACTTACCGGTGGGGGGATCTCTGCTACGGGGACCGCTCTCGACAAAAAGTCCGGGACCAGATTCTCACTGCCCTTGCGGTGCTCAAGAGTGAAATCATAAGGTGACAATCGACAGCCCCAACGCGCTAAGCGACCTGTGGGATTGGTAAGATTGAAAAACCACTTCAAGCTCGAATGATCCGTAATGACTTTGAACTGCGGACCCCCTTCTAAGTAAGGACGGAAGTACTCGACTCCAAACACTACAGCCAACGCCTCTCTCTCGGTCACTGAATAGTTACGCTCTGCTGAGTTCAATGAACGACTAGCATAAGCGACTGGGTGTTCTTCGCCGTCATCCTCTGAAATTTGAGTCAACGTAGAAGCTATTCCGTACCCCGAAGCATCACAATGAAGTGCGAACGGTCTGGTGAAATCCGGGCAAGCTAGTACCGGGGCGGTAACCAACGCAGTTCTTAGGTCATTAAACGCCTCTTCTGCCTCGTCTGACCAGGCAAAGGCCGGGGCGGTCTTCTTGGTTGTCGTTAAGGCGTTCAACGGCGCAGCGATACAACTGAAATTTTTAATGAAGCGACGATAGTATGAGGCGGTACCTAAGAAACGTTTGACCTCCTTACGGTTAGTAGGAACAGGACAATCCACTATAGCGCGAACCTTGGAAGGGTCAGTCTGCAAACCACGCTCATTAACAACGTACCCTAAGAACTTCAGCTCTCGCCGGAAAAATTGCGACTTTTTCAGGTTGATTGTTAAGTTCGCCGATCGCAGACGCTCCATGACCTTCTCCAGCGTCTCTAGGTGGTCCTGGAAAGTAGAGGTACAGACAATAATATCGTCCAAATAAACAAAAACTTTGTTGCCGAACTCGGGGCCAAATAATTTGTCCATAAGTCGCTGCTGTGTTGCAGGAGCGCCCTTAAGACCAAAACACATGACTTTAAACTGAAATAGGCCACGTCCAGGGACGGTAAAAGCGGTTTTTTCCTTGTCCAACAAAGGAATCTGCCAAAAGGCCGCTTTCAAATCGATTGACGTAAGGTACTTACTGTCCCGCAGCTGGTTCAAGATGTGGGAGATGTAGGGTAGGGGGTAAGCATCTCCTTTACTAATGGCATTAAGTTTCCGGCTGTCCAAGCAAAATCGCAGCTCTCCATCGGCCTTTGGGGCCAACAGGACTGGATTGTTCCATTCACTGGTACTTTCCTCCACCACATCCAACTCCAACATCTCGTCCAACTGTCGATTCAATTCCAACAACCGGGCGGGTGACAAGCAATAAAATCGTTGTTTTATGGGTGCCGCCGTACCCGTATCAATGGAATGGGACACCAACGACGTGCGACCTAAGCCTTTTCGCTCAAAAGACACCCCTTTCAACCGGTCGATAAGCTTGTCCGCCTCCTGACGCTGCGTCGGACTCAAATCGTCCAGAGCGTGAAGATGCTTTAGCTCTGAAATGTTAGGGGAAGGCAATGAGAGGTCAGGCTCGACCGCGTCACCGAACAACTGAGGGGCCAACTGAAACGTTTTCCAAAAGTTAACACCGAGAATAAGTGGAGTGGAAACTGCAGGGACGATGTGAAACTTGACAACTTTTGTAACGTCTCTCCAGCGCACCGGCAAGTAAACCACGCCATGAACCTCTTCTCTCGAATCATTAGCAGTGACAATATAAGCAGCGTCTCCCTCCATGCATGAGTGTATTGTCACCCCTAAGTCGGTAAACAACTTTCCAGCATCAGCGCCTAGAACGGAAATGAAAGCACCCGAATCAAGCAAACCCGAATATTGCTCGTCATAAATGGAAACGGTCAGGTGAGGGCGATTATCGTCCGCCCGAGCAAACTTGACAGAACCTACACTACAGGTGGAAAAGAACTTTCTAAGTTTAATCAAATAGTTCCCCCAATCATCCTCCTCAAAACAGGCTTTCTGAAAAGGGGAACTCCCTACGCGTTTTTTGGAACGGCAGAGTTCTGTAGGGGCGGCTTCGGTCTGCAACTCGGACAATCAGCCATCCTGACTCCCCGCTTTCCACAAGAAAAACAAACCACCTCCCTGGATGGACAGGTGCTGAGCGAATGACCCGCTATCCTACAACGAACGCAGAACATAGAAGGTGATGATGAAGATGAAGAAGGCGCCAAAGCTCCTTCAGCCTTGGGGGGTTGTACCGGCTCCACTTTAGGTTGAGATTTCCCCTGGTAAGAAAGATCAGGGGCTAAGGTCAATGATCCTTGCCTAGGCGGCTCCCTAAAATCAGCAGCACGAGCAAAACTATGTTCGATCATCCTACATTTCAACTTGAGGTCCTGTAGAGTCACAATGGGGAACATGGCCAACGCAGTAACAAAGCGCGGACGAAGATTGTAACGGATAGTCTGTAACTTATCCGCTTCTGGAACGGGACGATCCAACCTAGAATAAAAGTTCTGCATGATGGATATGAACGACGACGCAGATTCGTTCTCACCCTGGGTACGCTGGGAAATTTCACGAAGTAATCTTTGATCATAATCAATAGGTGAATATTCTTCAATCAACGCCGCTCTTAGGCTGGTCCAATCAGCAAACTCCGTCTTGACACCACGATACCATAACAAAGCACGATCTGTAAATAACTCAGCGGCTCCCTGAAATAATATTGGATCTGAAATCTGGCGCGTGACGCACAGCTCCTGTAATCGCTCCAAATAAACCCTAACACATGACACTCCATTGTAACGATGGTTCAAAACAGACAATGCTTTCATTTGTTTTGAACAGGCAGACTCCCCCGGAGTAGACTGTTGACACGAAGCAGGTGGTTCTTCGAGGTCCGTTGCCTGTTTAAAGCTAATCTGAAAAGAACTAAAGAGGGAATCAACCCGAGGCAAAACTTTCAGCAGCAAGTCCTCCACGGCTGCAACTTTCTCTGCCACATCTGGGGAAGAAACATCTACCCTACCCAAACGATGAAATAAATGGTGAGCCAAAGCTCTCATGCGGTTGCATCTCTTGAAGTTCAACTTATCCTGTGCGAAAAAATCGGTTAGCTCCTTCAAGCTACGGGCAATGGTGTTAATTTCTAGAGTAATGTCCCTATCAGTTTCTAAAATTTCGTCCGCAGGAATATCAAGTGCAAGTTGGCGCACCTGCGCTCTCAAAGTGGGAACGGTGGGCTCCGGTTTCGCGCCGCGAATTTCCGCCTCATAGATGAGTTCATCTTTGTTTAGTAAATTGTAAGCAATTGGGCGTTCCATGACTCTAAATTTTAAATAAATTTTTTAAAATCAAAGTTGAAGTTAATACACGAGTATACAAAGCTGGACCTTTTACAGTAGAATATGAGTGGCACATAAAATTTCACAGGTTAGAAATACACACAGTTAAAAACCGCTTAAAAATAAATACCAATGAGCACAAAGCAAGGAATGTTTCTCCTGAATAAAAATATCAAGGAAACATTTCTTGAAAAATATAACAAGTGGAAATTTCTGAAAAAAGGTGAAAAATATTTCCTTGAAAAATAATATATTAATTTTTTAGGTTAAATATCACCCAAAAAAAATGGCAAAACAAAGCCAATCAATGATTGGGAAAGGAAATATTTTTCAAACACACACAATTCTCAGTAGAAGAAATCCGTACTTTATTTCCTCGCTAGCCGGGGAAATAATGATCTCACTTTAGAAAAAGCCCTACGTTGTGGTGCCAAATTGTCACGTGGTTAATCTAGGCCTAGGGGGGGTGAGGAGGAATAAATAAAGTACTCACTGTTGGATGCTAGTTGGTAAATTTTATTTTCTAATACATCGAAGTGCTCCTTAATTCTAGGTGTTAAATATAGGTACCCTATCTACCTAGGCTCCACAATACACCAACGTCACCGTTGCCTAAGGACCAGCTCAGTCGTAATCTCAGGTGTGGATCAGTGAGATTCAATAGTACGGATTTCTCTAACGGATTTTATATGAAAAGAAAAGAAATATGGGCGCCACCCAACCAGAAGGGTTGGGAAAAATAATACGAGTTACTTGGTGTTGCTCGAAGCCGGTGGGAGAACACAGGGCGTCGTGCCACGATGGCACGATGCTCGCAGGGGAACGGGCTCAAACGCTGCGCTGAGCCGTTCCGGGGACGGACGGGCGAGTCCAACCCCCACAAACAACGTCCGGGCTTGGCCTCGGCGCAAAATCAACGGGGATGGCCCCGGCAAAAAAATCTTCCACCCCAACAATCAAACCCTGAAATGCGGAAACGAACCGCATTAAAAAAAATACAAAATACGGGTGGTCAGAGGGACCTTACACAAAGATAAAAATTAAAATATTAATGAATGTTGGCTAACCCCATCCTACACGCGGATGCAAACAGATTAAGGTGGCCTAGCCAAAAAAAAAATATGGATGGGGGGCCCGGAAAACAAAATATCGCTTTTGGAGATGGTATGGGCTTCAGCGGAAGCGTTTTAAGGCCAAAAGGGGTACATAAATAAAACATGGGTTCAGTCGCATAAAATTCCTAAAATATGGGATAAAAAGGCACTAAAATCTATCGCAGCGCACAGAAAACATTAGTTAAAGATGCACAATGCTCAAACAATCCCTAGGGAAGCAGAATTTAGCACAATGTTTTAATCCACCATCAAATTCACCATGTGGCCAGGTGTCTTCCAGGCACATGGGCTACAGAAACAAGGTTAAAGAAGGTGGCCCGCACCTACCAACAGGGCCAAAGCATGCTCGCACACACAAGCATGTCCTACACAAGTTTATCATCCCTAACCTCTCAAGAAAATAGCAAAAACACTACATAAATACCTTTTCAGGGTGTTAAAAACATCAACCGTGGAACACCAGGCAAACGCCGACAAACGGATGAGCGTCGGTGACCACGAGGCATCGACCATGCGGTCGGCAAATGGTCGTCAACCAAAGCTGCTTTAGCTGGAGGCGGCTGATATGCGGCGGAACTCCGCTTTTAAGAAAACAGACGACGGTCGTAAGAGAAAGGAAGCTGCCAACCTCCAGCATCCTGTTTTATAGTTGCGATTTCAGTGGTGCCAGGAGGCAAAAACGGGCTCTCCCCAGGACTGCAACGCGATCGACCGGGGTAATTGTGGCATCTATTCCTCGGGATCTCAGGGCACTCCACAGCCCAGGGCAGGTTCCGAGAAGGATGGGAAATGGTTTCCCTCTTCCGTTCCAGCCAGCGTCATTACGGGATAGATCGAGTTGGAACGTAGGCCTACAGCCTTCGTTCGTCCACAAACTTCCGCAAGATCCCAGGTTTCCTGTAGGCCGATCGCCTGCACGAACATGGCACAACGTAGAAGACGAGGAATAACACTTTTGCTAACAATAACACCACATAAATATGGGATTTTCCCCTTGACCTTAGGGGCCAAACGCGGCATGTCAACACCGACGTCTACCAAAGAGTATGCAATGTCGCGCTACCGACCACAGAATACACAGAAAATCGTCAAACAACTAGAGATGTGCAGTTATCGACTCGACCAAAGGAATCATGTCCGATATTAGCTCTAAAGAGGAATCCAGAATCTAAATTAGCGAGAAAAGAAAGGAAATTAATGAAAACTAAACTTTTGGAATATTATTATATGGTCATACACAAAAGAAAACTAAGGCGGCCCATACACGATCCATTTTCTTGATCAATCTTTGCGATTGATCAGTAATATTGAACGAGTGGGGTTAGTATTGCGCAATGTTTTTCGGTTCTCTGTGTGGAGAAAACATTGACGGAAGTTGACTCGTCAATTTCTTATGCTCAATAAAATTGAACGTGTATGGCCGGCCTAAAAGAACCGGAGGCACAGATAACAACAAAAACCAAAGAATGTGCCACGCGATGCACAGACTAAAAAAGGGTTGACGCAGGCACCTGAAACACAGATAAAAGAAAATCCGCCGACTAATCGATGATGGAACACCAAAGTGAAAAGCAATCCGAGACACAGATCAAAAAAAAAACTAAGCCCACTCTCAGTGAGGCGCGAGGCGACGCGACGCGACGCGTGTCGCAACACTAGTACCATAGCTGAATAGACTAGGCACTCAAAAAAAAATAACCTTCTGACACCTGTCAATGTGTCAGTCAGTAACAGCTGTCAGTGTTACTTAACTAAAATTAAAAAAAAGAGAAGACTGGATACAGCTCGTTACACTACTACAATAATTAAAACTAAACTAAACTAATCAATATAATTATCTAGCTATTAAACTTTTGTCTACAATAGCATAAACCGAACATAATATCTCCTAAAATTCTGGTGTAAGTATGTTATACATTGCGTAAGCAGGTAGGTACCTACTTATAAATTGAAAAAAATATGAAAGTTAGAGATCAGTCAGTAATTATTTTTTCTCGAGATAACTTTGTAATTTTACATCAAACCTTGAAATTATAATATAGTTACAATTACTACATTATTTATTTTTAATCTACGGCTGAACTATAGCCCTTTTAAATCCGAACAATAAATGGCAATTTTGCCTATGTGCAATCTTAACACTTATTAATGGAATTCCATTCATAAAGATCACACCTTTCAGTAGGTAGCAAGGAACAAATTATACCGTATTAATATTATACTCTCTACCGCGAGATAGGTTCTGAAGAGGTAGTAGTAGGTAGGTATCACCCTGTGGTAACACCGGTAGTATAAGCATCGTCAGTCAAACCACACAACTATAATGGTATCATAAACAAACACGTCTATTTCCTAATAATGCATCAGGGCCCATTGATGCGAACTGAAACACCGGAACTTGGTAATGTGCCTTTAAATAGACAAGCCACCCTGGGCGGATGACATACGTACCTACCTTGCCTACGCATGCAAACAAAATCGGGTACACTTTTACTTTTTGATGCTTATTAAAGAGAAAAAAGAAATGGTACGAAATCACAAAATCTTCATAACAAAAGTTGAACATGAAAGATTCGCCAAGCGATAACGTAAATATACCGTCAGTCAGTTGATTAATCTCCGGGTCTGGTTCATATCGCTTTGTTATGATTCAGTTTTCAGGCCACACAGATTCAATGAACTCGATGGTTTAGGTACAATTGGTGTGATACATCGTTTTGAAATGAATCTATGTGTCAGAATGAAATGTAGCCAGAAAAATTTTTAGTACCTACTTGCTAAGCTACCAAGTACCTACATACGTAAGTAGGCCTAGTAGAATCCAAAAATATAGATGTATGTTTTAGACTTTTTGTCTGTTTATCTGTCTAGTTTATCACACAATTACTACTGGATGAATTTTTATGCAGTTTGCTGTTGACGTTCTGAGCAGACGTTTGTTTCATCAAAATCTCCTTTTGAATAAACCGAAGCATTTTTAGATAGGGACTTCTGCACGTAACATAGGGACTTATGCACGTAACGCGAATCGATATCCCTACGCGGTGATTTCAACCCTGTTTTGGAACCAAGATGAAAGAGCCCCAACTCCCAAAACGAGGCTTTCGCAACGCTACAGGGAGAACATGCTGCAAAAGCAAAACAGTGTCTTTCACATTGAATATGGAATAGTAGTCAACAAGTGGCCTTTACAAAGCTACTCTATAATGATTTATTAGTAGCCTAAGTCTAGGTAGGTTTAATTTTAGTTTATGAATCACTACAAGGACGTTGCTGATTACGCGCCAATCATCACTCGGCAAACACTAACCTATACATATCTATAATTCTATACGTGCCTGTAACATGCACATAAATATCTAATATGTACTTTTATAAATATAGGTACACCTATTACTCCTGCTTGGTTACTATTTTTTGCGGCGTGCGATTCGCTTCTTCCGTTATTTAGTAACAAAAATAAATTTTCAGTGCCAAGGCAACGGTTGACTCAATTCTGTAATTTGTCATGTCAATCAGTTTTCATTGAAATATTGTGTGATGCTCTCACAACACAAGTAGGTTCATGTGTTAAATGAGATTGACATTCCAGGGTCAAACCAGCTCGACCATGGAGACTGCCGGTCAGGGTCGGGCGCAGGGTCAGCAGGGTCTGGATACGAGAGCGATCTCAGGCAGTCCGGTTCCGATGGCAGCTGGGATGCGAAGCCGCGGAAATTCGGCGTTCTTACTAGGAAGGTTAATTTTTGTCCTATTTGTAAAATAAGTGTAGTTATAATAATTTCAGAATGACGGATTCAGAAGCCCAAACTTCATTTATTCCTTCTAGATATCAGGCAAGCACGTTCATTTTGTCCTCTGCCCAACATGCGGCCACGAAACGCCGTTGCCTCTGGGTGGTATATCAGCTCTGCCTCTCAACTACGTGCTGTTGAGGAAGATGGCCGCCTCACAAGCCGAGGGCGTTAACGTGCTGTGCGACCTCTGCAGCAGTGACAATAAGGTAACATAAATGTGTAGTAAGAGTCGTAGAAGGTATATTTACTATCGCTGTGCCTACCTGTCCTTTAAATACCTATAAATGCGCGAGTAGAGCGAGCGGGAATTTTTTTGAGGTAAGTAGTGGGGTAAGTGCTGATCATTTGCGCCGAATTTTGAACTTTTTAAAACACTTGTTTAAACCTTGAATTATGTTTTTTTTTGTTACTTGTAAAAAGCAACATCTGGTAACTTTATTGTTAGTTATAGGAAAGTAATTAGATAATAATTAGCTCAGTAATCACGGCTCGGCTCTCCATTAAAATGTAGAGAATGTGGAGCCGGTATTTGGCTCTGGGTATGGACCGGCCCAAGGAGGGACCGGCCCACCGGGAAAAGACCGGCGGGCGTATTACCTAACTCGCAACAGGTTTGCAACAGGCGTAAATTGTGCGATGATTGCTGTCATACATCATTAGTGGTGTCGAGAATGTATGCATCGTTACTGCTGTTGCTTTGCTACTGCTGTTGCATTGCTGTTGCAAATTTTACGTAATTACCCCGCCGGTATGCCCTGAGCCCAGAGTTTTAAATTTTCTTATCTAATTCATTTGTGAGAACTTGAGAAGTATAAAAAAATGATTGTGTTGAAATCTAAGATCTACGAAAATTCAACGATAGTACTGTAGGTATTATTTATCTGTGACGATAGAGATCAACGTATGCAGCATTTGTATACTAAAACCTCGCATTTTACGTAATAAATTGGTAACAGTCACTCTTAATTTTAGCCTCTCTACTACTTGCATTGCAACCCAAATCCCCCCACACGTGTAGACTCATTCATCCGTACGAATTTGCTCACAAACACGTACGATTTCAACAAATTACCGTTACAACCCGCGACGGTACATTTAATGCGTTACTTTTCCACTCTTTGTGGGATATTTTGGGTTGGTATTATTGAAAGCTCTGATAGTGTCCCCTCGGTCCCCTCCATCATTGGCATGGGATCACGATTGATCTAGCATAACGGCTTTCTGGCTATTTACTTCCGTGTTTTTAGAAACTGTATCTATACATATAATAAAACTGTAGAGATAAAAAAGTCTGTAATTGCAAGATATCAACAAAAAAAATACACAGGTTGGCTTAAAATTAGCCGCTGATCACGTTAAGCCACTTTTTAAACACTTTGTCTGTTTGTTTGTTTGTTTGTTTGTTTGTTTGTTTGTTTGTTTGTTATGACTGAACTCCTAAAATACTGAATGGATTTTCATGCGGTTTTTACTAATATGCTTAGAAATAACCGGCGCTTAACATAGGATATATTAAAATTGAAATATCGTTAAAAAAATTTGATGACAATTATTAAGATTTCATAACGGAACGAATCGGAGTTGTAAACGACATGGCCGCTTGATGGTTTTTTTTTTGGTTACTTATAGTAAGCATAGAGAAAATAACCGCTTACGCTGAAGAGATGGGACTCCCATAGAGAAAAGAGTTAGTTGTATGAAACGTGCGCTACACGTATAAGTGTAGCGCACGTTTCATACAACTAACTCTCCTCTGTCTATCAATATTTTTAAATGCGTTATTGAATGAATGGGAAGGTTTTAGGTACGTTACTAAGTTAGGTTTTTAGGTAAAGGTTTTAGGTAAGTTTTTTTTAAGTTGGCTACTGTTTCCGCCATAACGGTAAGTTGTAAGCTGCCACATATTGTCACAGATTACAAAAAAAAACAATCGACTACACTCTGTGCCACATGTTTATCTGGAGGCAAAGATTAAAGAAAAAGACTCTGTGAATGGATATGACCAAAGAGTAATATTAGTATCGCTACTCTAAGAGAATATCAAAACATTTTATAGGTTTCCTATTTATATTTTTACAGGTTTGTTTAGCATTTTAGAAGTTAAATAGATACATATATACCAACAAATATTAATAGTGTGAAAGTAGATGTTTTTTTTTATTTTGGCATTAGACGACATTTGTACTTAGCCAATGATACGAAATATTTTATGAAAAATGTTTTAAAAGGGTACTTACTTAGAGTATAGACTAAAAGCATAGAGATATCCATCAAAACGATATTATATTTGTACTCCTCACACGTATCGCTACGTCAGTGGCGAAGGAAAGAAACAAACATAAAGTAATTAGCTACGCTTGCGAAAAGTCAAACAGAAAAAACAGTTGACTCGAGTCGAAAAAATGGTACGGTGAAATTTCGGTGAAGTGTAGCTAATTACTATATGTTTGTTTCTTTCCTTCGCCACTGACGTAGCGATACGTGTGAGCAGTACAAATATACTATCGTTTTGATGATCCCTCTTTGCTTTTAGTCTATACTCTAAGATTTTTCTATACAAATCTGTCAGACTCATTCACATCAAAGTGTCCACTTCTTATAAAAAGTGTCCAAAAAAGTGGTACGCTTGACAGATAATGAAGTTCTCTCTATGCTTTTAGTCTATACTCTAAGGGTACTTAGATATAGGTAAGTATAATTATACTTTATGGTAAGATCCTCGAATTAGCAACATGGCCGTGTAACGTTCGATTTTGATTTCTTCTTCTTCTTTCACGTAAGTAAATGAGTTTTAATAGTTAAAATATTTTAGGTCTGTGGGCTTTTCAACGAACAAACTAAGCAGTTATATTCTATTTGGGACAAACCACAGGTTAGAGTAAAAATTATTGGTTACTCGGTTGCTCCAAGAAGGTTAATTATATCTTTGGGTGTATTTATGCAATCAGAATGTAAACTTCTTTTTCCTTTTTTGGTGGTAATTGCTTGGCTCTACGGATAAGTTGTAAAGTTTATTAGAATTTGGCAAGAAGAAGAAAGCTCTTTGAATGTGGACGTCTTCAGGACGTTGTTGTTGATGATGATGATGATGATGATGATGATGATAGCCGTATTTGAATTTATTGATCATAGATATCAATTTCAGCTTAATTCTTTCCGTTATTCCTAAAATAAGTAATGGTCTCGACAGATATTTAGAAAGACAAACAGACGGACAACAAAGTGATCTTACCTCAAATTCATATTCAAATTCAAATTCAATTTATTTCACAGTTTGTAACATAAGAGTACAAAAAAGCGTCTAAGGCGTTACAAATAAAATATTTAAAAAAAAGTCATTTAATGTATACAATATAAAACAAATAATAAAAAAACAGTATTATCAATGTCATATTATTAATATTATTAGTTAAGTACAGTTACCTATAAGGGTTCCTTTATTTTAAAACTGTTACGGAACCCTAACAATGGAACATTCTTTGCAAAAGTGAATCTGATTAGAGCTTTGTACACATGTTATTTTCTCACTCCCCCCACTATGTTGAAAGTGCAGTGGGAATGAGACAACGTGGTAAATACTGGACATAATATAAATGTCAACTCTTTTTACAGTGGCGTACGTAAATACTTGTGATTTCTAATTAGTATTAACAAAACTAATTACGTACGCAACGTATAGGTTAATGCAATACTCCAGCTATAAAGTAAGTATTATATAATCTTATTATTGACACTGGCTAAATACTCAATTCGTATGGAGTCAAACTTATGAAAGTAAAAAAAAATATGTGGTGAATGCAACAAAAATACTCTTTGGAAGGGAACCAAAAGCGCGCGGATGTGAAAAACTGACCATGTGTGTTTGTTTTGTATTTTTCTAAACTGCCTAAATAATAGGTACTTAAGTAGGTATAACTACTACGTAAACAAAATTTACTGGAACCTCTTATCAAGACTTGAACGGGTTTTATGGTGAAAACACAAGAACAATCTGTTAAAGTGAAAATGACAAGGAAAAGATCGAACGTATCACTGGTATGTAGGTATACCATAAAACTTTTATTCGTTAGATGCCTAGATCTACCGTATATTTAAAAAAACTAACGGCTAAGTATAAGGTAGGTCTAAGTAGGTACATACATATGATTTGCAGTTTCTAACTGACTATTTTATCAATGTGTAGGTGATCTGATGACACGTGAAAAGCCATACCTACCTACTACCTAAACAACACTTTAACACGTGTGCTACCTAATCTGCTAATACGTGCTGAGCTTCGAAAATTTTTTGTGGATTTTGTGATTTGGTATAGAGGAAATGCATGAACTAAGCTATTATTAGACTACCTAAACGTAGAAATAACATAATACATGCGTGCGAAGCCGCGGGCAAAAGCTAGTTAGCAATAATAATATGATTTCACATCAGACGTTTTCAAATCAAATGCTATGAAAACTCGCTCTATAAGTACCTACATGCCCAATAGCTAAATCTAAAAACTAGAGTTAACCGCGGTATTGCGAAAAAGTTCTAGGTCTACCTACTTTTTTCAAACCACCTTTGGGATCTCAGGGTTACGGGTATAAATATTCAAAACCCCTTTCTTACACAACCGCGCCGTAAAAGACAGCCTCCAAATATCTCTACGTCTAGCATTCGGGCTAAACGTTATCTGTCAGTCAGTCACTCTAGACATACCTACCCTTTTACATTTAAATATAAGTACTTATAGGCAAGTTTTCAAAGCCAACCTACCACTTCAGGCAGAAACCCGGTGCAACCAATGCCTGGTGAGCATCTGTTCGTCATGCGGCGAGACACACGGCCGCCAGCAAGCAACAGCACGGCACTCCCTGCAGGCCATCGACCCTTTGCCAGTCCGGTTCTGCAGCCAGCATCCGAGAGCTGAGCTCAGTGTGTACTGCTCTTCATGTCAGCAGGTCAGTTCTAGATCACTTCTAGCCACTAAACTTATCTATCCTTTTTATAGTGACTCCTCACAGGTCGCACTGCAGACAATATAAAATTAGCTTCTCCAGTTCCCCAGGCCGCGAGGTCCCGGCGTAAGAATAGGGTCACCTATTCTTCACATCTCTTCTCAAGGATGCCGTAAGAGCTGGTTAAGAGAATATCCAGGGAATGCGCATCAGCATTCTCCTCGGCCTGCAATACCAAACCAATTAAACAAGCAAACTCCCCTATTGGGGAAGGTCTATGTGAACATACACACACACAGTGCTGAAGCACTGGACGTGTTCTAGCTTATAAAGTTCTCCAGGATTCAATTCAAACCTAGAAAGGTATCAACGTATCAACTTGTCGTGTTATCTTCCTTCCAGGTGATATGCCGCGAATGCTGCGTGATATCGCACGCGGGGCACGCGCTGGGCAGCGCGGCGCGCGCGGCGAGCGAGCGCGGGCGGGCAGTGAAGGAGGCGCGGGACCGAGCCACATACGTCACCGAACACGTTGCGAGGGCCACGCGTGCACTACATGCGCAGGCGTTTGAGATTGATGTGAGTGAAATAGGGTTGACTCGGTTTGAAAAGAAATTGATGAGGCTAATTCTTTGTTCAGAGTTAAATAACTAACTTTAACCTTTTTTAAATAGTCAATCTAAGGTGTCAACCTACACAAAAACATCTTATTAATCTGGTGAGTTTGGAGATGTGGGCTCAAGGCCTGCTGTTAGTTAAGCTTTTTTAGGTACCTAAAATAAATGCATTGTAAACCAAGAAAATGAATGTTACAAATCGAATGCTTTTCAAACAATTCGTCTTATTCCGTAAAGAATGTAAACAAGGAAGGTAAAGCTTGATGAAAAATACGGCAAAAACTTACTTTTGGTGTTTTTTTGGCATGAGTCTCATTGCGTCGCCGTCTCTTTACCAAGCGCACCGGAGCACACTGATAGGGGGGGGGGGGAAGCACGTTAGTTAAAAGCAAAAATATTGTATTGTCAGCTCTCCAACGTTCATAGACACCGAAAAATTGAAGCTGTTCCAAATTACCTCTGTTTCAACTGTCCTAGGTCTCCCCTATTGGTTATATACTCTTTGGTCTTGGACAGTGCGATTATTCTAAAAATGAGGTTGGTGAACGAGAAAAAGATGGTATCTTTTAGGAGGTAGTCTGTGGTATTAATGAGTTTTCAGTGGACTGGCAATATCAAGAAGGTTAAATTCGGGCAGATCTGTGATTAAATCCTCAATTCTTGACGAGAAAATTACTGAATAGAAACGTTCGAATTTTAAAAACACTTTCCACGCTAGCGATTAAAATGCGTTTTTGCGCCCAGATTTTGAATGGCAAAGAGAATCTTTCCGAGCTAGTGAGGTGAAAAACATATTTATGAATACATTAAGTCGAAGACATTATGCTTATAAACTCCCCAGGCCCAAGCAGCGTCAGTGGAAGCGGAGATCGAGTCGTGGGCGGCGGCGTACCGTCGCGCGGTGGAGACGCACACGCGCGGGCTGCGCGCGGGCGCGGCGCGCGCGCGGGAGCGCCTGCACCGCCGCGTGCGGGACGCGCACGCGCGCCTGCAGCACCGAGCCGACCATGCTAGGGAGGCGGTGCAGTTCGCCGACGAGGTGAGATGTAGTTATAGTTACTGCGCACCGGCGCCTCCGGGTGGGACACTCAACCGTGGTCTAAAACTTGTTTACTAGTGTGTGAGGTAGGGAGTATTTTTTTGGACTGTCAGACTACAACTTCAGTCTGCATTTATTCTTAGAAAGATCCTTTGCCCGTGCACCGATGTCTAACCAGACACAAAAACCAACTTCATATCTAAAGTTTTCGAATGAGAATAAAATCTTCTCCTATGCCTCTATTCCAGCTCCTAGCGCAAGGCAAAGAAGCCGAGATGCTATCCCTGAGCGGGCCAGTCCTCCGTCGCCTGGAGGAGGTGACGGAGTCCCCCGCGGGTGAGGCGCCGCGGCTGGAGCTCCGGTTTGCGCCGCGAGCGCCCGCGGCACAGGACTCTACTCTGTTCGGAAGGCTGCTCACTGAAGTGCCTGATCC
The DNA here is from genome assembly GCA_910589525.2 of Ennomos quercinarius. Lineage (NCBI taxonomy): Eukaryota > Metazoa > Arthropoda > Insecta > Lepidoptera > Geometridae > Ennomos > Ennomos quercinarius. The sequence goes on from OU342491.1 coordinate 2,396,713, forward strand.
GGCCACTTGTGTGCTTAGGACTGAAGGTTATTTTACTTAATTACTTTTTCGGTTCTTGCGATTTTCAATGTGATCACTTTCACGGTTTGAAAACAGAATCCAAATTCTCTATGAACTTTGCGCACTGACCTCTATAATACAAGTACGCTGGACTTCATATTCTCGGATGTTATGAGAAGCCATTTGATTTTCGCCATTTTGGCGCTGATAGCGGTGTGAGGGTCCATGGAACTAATATTAGGGATGAGACATAACTTTCGATGAAAATACGATATCGATATCACTACAGATTCAGGCAGTTATTTAATTCCATGTGCATATACGGGTACTGAGACAAAAAAAACATACTATACATACCCAGTAAAATAAATAAGCGTTTTTTTAATATATTTGCGTTTAAGAAATCTACTTAATTATTGTTAACTAGCTGCACTCTGCGTTAATCCAGCATAATATGTGTCTATGTGCCTATGTGTCTAGGGTTTTAGGTATTCTAAATTTCCGAATTCCATCATAATCAGTCCAGCCGTTTAAGCGTGAAGAAGTACGTGATGTGCACACAACTTCTTTAAAATATTAGATTGATAGTCCGATTTCATAAAGCCAATTTTCCTTGTTCCTGTTGATTCAGTACTAGTAGGGGTAGGGTACTGGGTAATAAAATAAAAAACGCAGATAATAACATAACATTTATATTTTACACTAGCTTCTGCCCGCGGCTTCGCCCGTCTGGCTAATAGGAAATGAATGGCATATTTTTCTGCAGAAACAAACATTATAAATGCTCTCACTCTCTCTCGATATATTATACAAACTGACAATATCCCAAATAATGCAATAATATGAAATTTTCCGTAAAAAACCTCTGGGATGAGAGTAGTATGGTTTTTACAGAACTCAAAGCGTGTGTGAATAGATCTAATTATGGAGGTCCCACAGGTCACTTTCGCTACACAGTCACCGCTTGCAACCCAGCGAACAAAGCAATCTGTTTTCATATTTTCCACCCATAATAGCTGCTTAGTAAGAGTGTCAGTGGGAAACCTAAAAGCACAAAGTAAAACTTAATAAAATATACAAAACAACATTATTAGTACTAGCGAGTTAAATATTGAGTTTATATTAATGAAAAAAAAATCTGGAGCCAGATATTCATCGTAGATTATTCTGTACCTACGTACAGTATTGAGCATTGCCGAAATTCTGCTAGTTACTCACTATCGAAGAACATTATCGACAAATTATCGATATGAAACATTCACAACCTATGCACCTATTTCAATAGTATGAATTCATTGAATAACTAAATCCTACTTACATTTAAATGTGATGAAACTAAATAAACTAAGTATAAAATAGTATTAAAAACCTTCAGACATACAATAAACATAATAATGTAGCATTTTTTTATCGTGAGGTTCACTTGTCAAAGGTTATTCCGCTGCCTTTTCGGTAGCGATTTGTACAAAATACGCATAACTTCATCACATACATGTACCGTAATCAAACACCAAACACAAAAAGTAGCCTTTTATCATCTTATTTTACGATTTTTCATCAGAGACGCAGCAAACTTACCAACATCCACTATGAAAAATGTCAATTTTAGTACCCGAGACCCTCAAGAGGGGCGCTTTGAATCGGCACAAAAAAGAACTGTCATTTCCTAGAGAATATTTAGTCCAGCGTACTTGTATTATAGAGGTCAGTGGCTTTGCGTAAGTTGTCACGCTTTGAAAAAAAAAAACTCATATAAGTTGGAAAGCAGACTAGATATATTTTCAAACTTTTTACAGGTAGTAATGATAAAAAATACAAAGTTATTAAAATAAACTTCAGCCACTTAAAAAATTTATTGGAAGAAATATTCGTATTTTTAAGTTTTACCATGTTTCGAATATTATATTTTTCCAGTAAGTTAATAATCATAGGCCAATAATCTCATAAGTCATATACAACCAGCATTTACGACATACATTTTTTATTCAGATTTTTTAATGGGATTATCGCGAAAACTTAATTAACTTAATTAGTGACAGTCAAAGTTTTCTAACTTTTTAAGCTAAGCTTTCTAAACATAGACCTAATCGTCTGAGAAAAATGGAACGACTTTAATTATTTAATAGGTTACGACCCAAATACACCCTACTGTTACTGGACTATAAGTTCAGGAGCAAACAGCGAGTGTTCTGCCTGCAAAGACCGGCGCCGGCGGCTGGAGCCGCAGTAACCGTTACATTTATATCTTAGTACTTACTGGAACTTCTCATTTCAGGGTTCCAAGACCTCAGAGTAGATTGTGAGCATGAGGCGATCTTGGAATTACGGGACAGCAGCGGCGAACGCATTTGGTGCGGTGGAGAACAGGTAGGTACCTAAGTAATACCTATCATATTAGAAATTGGTTGTAACTTCGGTTTATTCTGCTCTCTGTCTTGTCCTGGGTTTCATCAGTGTGTAGGGTAGGGATATCTACTATGATGGTATGGTGGACTTCAGCGAGGGCCTGTTTTTGAGAACAGATGTACTATAATTAAAAGGGGGAAATTTAGAGACCACCTTCTCGAGCATGGATCCCATAATTAAGTCCATAATTCACAATTGATTGAATTTACGCCCATTGGACGCAGTTCCAGAGGATGTGGCAAAATTAGAGCAGACATGTCTATTATACCAGGGTCTGCAGAAGAAACTTTACAAGGGACCGCACAATTTGGAGGGCCTCGACCACATGGGTCACGATCCTCATCAGTGACGGAAAGTAAGAAATATGTTCAGTAGTGGACGTCTTCCGCCTGACAATGTGTGTTGTGACTTAGTGTTGCCGATCGATAGACGACTATCGATGATTAATCGATAAGTAGAGTCTATCGATACTATCGATTGCTCAGAACGAGGCAATACTATTGAATGAGTGCAATACTATCGATAGTGTCGTTAGTATTTTTGCTCGTAAATAAAAAACTATCGATATTTAACATTATTGATAGTTTTGTTTACATCTGAAAAAGCATACTATCGGCTAGCTAGACTATCGATAGTATGGCTTTTTCAGATGAACACTGTCGATATTTCGGCATCACTAGATTGACCATAAAGCTCCTCCAACTGTGCGTGTGCAGGTGTGCGGGTACTTCCGCCGGCGCGACTCGAGCGCGCGGCCGGCGGCGGCGCGCGTGGCGGCGCGCGCGGACGGCACGTGCGCCGTCGCCTTCACCGCGCCCGCGCCCGGGGCTTACCTGCTCGCCGTCACACTCGACAACAAACCTATCGAGGTAGGTGGTATAT